>JASDDO010000022.1:874009544-875500162 GCA_030015575.1 Agapanthus africanus | reverse complement strand
TGTTGGATAGGTTTAGTCTCATTGTTTTCATGTTTTTTGGAACACGGATACGGGTATGTATATACGGTTGATAGGGGCAGAGAATGAGATACCTCAATAGGGTTTTGACCATTGACTTGATTAAAACCATAATGAGATGGAGAAAATTGTTTACTATTTTTTATTAGAGATAATTATGTCATGGCTAATTGGTTTGACCATTTGACTTGCTGACCATTGTTGACTTGGATATTTTTGTTGAGCATAAGATATTTTGCTTAGCATTAATTGTGACATGATAATGGTCAAATCAAATGAACCATCACAATTATCCTAATAAAACTTATTATTCTTTTTTCTCATATGAGAGCTCTCTTCATAATTCACATACACGGTCTCTCTCATATAGCTCTCTCTCCTTCTTCCTCTCTCAAGCCCAAATGTCCCATGAGTTGAGAAACATGGGTTGTTGAGACTTAGCCACAAAAATCCTTCTCTACCCACTCTAGAGTTCTTAGTTTAGCACACCAAGCACCCTAGTTACTTCATTATAGAAGTTGGAGCTCAAGATAGAGACCTTTGGATGGATTTTCTTTGACGTGGAGAAGCCGATGAGGAGGCGCCATCCACCACCACTTCAAGGAGCTTACAACAAGGAGAAGCACAACAAGGAGGAGAAGGACTAGAAGCTTGAGGTATAATCATCTAATATAGTAGTAAGCACTCCTAGTTAGTTTGTTAGTTGATATTTAGCAAAGATCCTCATGGTTAGTCTATGTTACATTGTAAAGAAAAACTTGATTTTTACCTATTCCGCCTCCCCGCAAACTACCGGGGTAAGTAACATAGACTTACAAATCTTGCTCGATATGATAGTATGCTATCTGGTTTGTCTTTATCTTAACATGTGCGTATGTTTTACTTTTTATTACTTATCATTTATACATGTTGATAAAGTCCGTAGGATCATTGCTTGACTACCTCCGTTATGATGGCGATCATACTTGTGGGAGCTGGGTAGTCGATAAGCATATCCTTAAAAGGCCCTTAGTCGTGGGAGTATCGAGACTGGGTATCGATATTCCGGAGTAAACCGGTGTATACATTTCTAGACCCCGACGAGGGGCGATGGTTGGTCCCGCAGCCATCGGTATTTTGCACCTAAGATCGTATACAGGTGCTCATTGGGGGTTAGAACACTGGAAGAACTCGCCGAGAACTTCTAGATGGTACTATACCTATCTTCAGATAGCAGTTCTCAGGTGACATGAGTACGGTTAGTCTTCAGTATGAGTTCCCACTGTACTTTGACACTATCCTACCACGGCTCTACTGAGTTGTGCAAACAGGTTTTGGTTGGGTACAGTCCCAATCTACATGGAGGCAGTGTGCGATTGTTGGGGATTCGTCTCTCCCAGTATAGGGAGTCGATATCGCACTGTATTCGATTGGTCAGGACCATAAGACCTTGGCCAAGGCAGTAGGGATTTACTGATAGGTTGATCAGTAGTTTCCCGGATTGGTCCCGAGCCGCATCAGCACGAATTATCGGGTTATTAGGGTTTGACGTTTACCACCCTAGACCCAGTATGCGATACTCTCAGACGAAGAGACCGGAATGTACGGAGATTGACACATATAGGCTCAGTAAGGATCCAGATGAGTTTGCTCGTCGGCCTTCCTTTTCGACAGGTATCCGGGTAGCCGTTACGTACAGCTAGTGCCGCTGACGTGCTTGTGGTTATGGATTTATCCAGTAACTCATTACCGGCGTACTTTCGAGTCTTTAAAGTCCCACACAGAGGGTTTTCCTGGTTCAGGTGAAATAATGTAGTAGCCGTATTGGATACATGCAGGGTTCCGATCGATCGATTGTACTATGTACTTGGACTTTCGATCAGACAGTTGATGATACTATGCGGATCGGGATTGAGCCGGATTATTAAATCGGGTATTGATTTAATAATTTACATATGTGTATTTCGATATGTATATTCTAGTATTATGTTCTTTGTGTTATTCTATCTCTTTGGCTATTCGTATTTCGATGCAAATACATGTATGTATATACAGTAGAGTGTAATCCGTATTTATATCGAAAACATTCTAGAAGGTGGACACCTCATTTTGGTTTTATCCATTTATCTTTAAATGGATAATGAGGTGTAAAACAAGGTGAGGGGAGTATGATGAGAACCATGCCTCAAGAGTATTGACAAATGAATTTTCAATTCATTTGTGCTAACTATTGAAGTATGGTTGGTATATTATATTTGTAAAAATTGTTTTACAAAACCATGGGTGAGGATTTTCTCTCACATGCTTGCTTCATTATTTTCAAAGCTCACCATTTGCTTCACTCTCTTCACTTGTTTCTTGAGCTCCTCCACCTTCATCATCTACTTTCTCTCTACACACTCATGTGTTGAGAATCAAGAGAGGAGGTGAGGTAGATACACATATTGAACCTTACACTACATCCTAGATTCCTTAGACTAGCAATCTAAGGCCTCTAGTTGCTACACTTGACACTTATTGTGGAGCTAGAGCCATGGACTACATCCCTCGGGTGGATCATTTTCGATGGAGGGAAACCGAAGATTAAGCACGATCCAGGAGAATCGAAGGAGCAAGCAAAGAAAAACAAGCTCGATCAAGGAGATCACTTGGAGCGAACGAAGAGGAAAGAAGATCGAAAGACACGGATCCTTGGGTGAGAATTTCTATCATAGTAATTAGCTCCTCTCATTTTGTCTAGTTTAGGTTTATGGTAGAACCCTAGATCGGGTTATTCTAGCGCCAGTTTTTCGAAACCCTAAA
This sequence comes from Agapanthus africanus, assembly GCA_030015575.1. Taxonomy (NCBI): domain Eukaryota; kingdom Viridiplantae; phylum Streptophyta; class Magnoliopsida; order Asparagales; family Amaryllidaceae; genus Agapanthus; species Agapanthus africanus. Next base: position 875,497,363 of record JASDDO010000022.1, on the reverse strand, counting down.
AATTTTTTGTTCCGTAAACGGCCACGGTAGATGGCCAGGGCGTTAGTTTAACCCAACAACTTGAATATTAACCTTGATTACCGCCATGATCCATGCCCACCACTGCTACCTGTTAATGTTATTTTATATATGCATGTTAGTGCTTTATACCGCTGTTTCATGCTTCAATATTTACTGTCGCATGTTTAGTATTATTATATTACAATGTTATGTCGCTCTGACGACATGAGTATGCATGCACAGACGAAGAAGTAGACCTGTGTCATGACCTAAATTGGCACGTAACTAGCATTTAGATCACGTGACGTCTAAATATGTCGACGCACCCAAATAAGCCAAAAACCAAGATCTAAATCTTTTTAAAAGAATAAAGAAGGTGAAGTTTTAAAAAAAAGTACTTAATATGAATCACCGTATTATTATAAGTATTGTTTGTTTTGGAATATGTGTTAGAAATAGAGTTTGAAAATGTTTTCGTCATTCGAAATTTCAGCGGCATCTTCTTTATAATTTTTGATAAAAACAAGTACATAACATATATATAACAGCATCCCCACTTGAGAGCTATCTCAATGCTAATCGACGGAAAACAAAATCACACAGTTTATATACGACGCCCAAAAGCGAAGAATCACCAGTCAAATATAAGTAAACTGCATAGGTAAACTAACCCGTCGACTTTACTCGAGTGCAACCCAAAAGTATATACATAAATTCACCCTTACTCTAAGTCAAATAATACAGGCGGTCTGATAGAGTGACACTAAATACAAGATACAATATCAACAAAAGAGGAGGTTACTATACATGTAACCCACCTAACAAAATCTGCGATGAACCTCAAAGTATGAATCCACGATGCTGGTATGCGTTTGTGCGGTCTATCCTGTAAGGAGCTAAGGCGCAAAGGGGATGAGTTGCCAACTCTGTGAATAGAAATATGCATCACAAGATATTATATGACATGTTTAATAACAAATGCAAGTACCATATGAAAGGAATCTCATAAGAATAATATCCATCATCATTAAATCCTCTTAAAACCCGTGTCCATCATCGACACAAAATCTGAATATTATAAGCACCGTCCAACTGATCGGCCCTCTCCTGATATCCACTCAGCCACGGTCGGAATCCTCCGGAAATCCGCCGTGCTCCAATGTCACCTCCGGTATCGACCATTCTCGCTAGGCTCCCCGTACCTCCCTGCGGTCTTTCTACCTCTTGGAGTCATACCGGGTCCACAATGTATTCATAATCGGTTAACCCCTCTCTCGATTCGAATATCTCATCATGAAAAACCGAAACTTATGGTGGACGGCAAATCATCATATCACGAGAAAATCGCACTTTTAAAAATATAATCCATTTTGTAAAAATTACTCACGATTTCTCAAATCCATAGAAATACCAAATCTATGATATCAATGATAAACAGTTCAATCTTGCAACAGTAGTCAACTACAACACATGAATATATACGACAATAATATTCAAACATCAAAATCATAGTACACAATCATTTCGACTAGCATGGATGTCGTTAAAATACTAATAGCATAGTTTCTAAGTGTCAAGGCAGTACCAACGATGTGTAATGTAGCATATGTATATGTGATTGTGCAACATGGCAACCGTTTGTAATTGTGCTTATGTTCTATTTATTATATATATTCTAGCAAGTATGGTATACAATAAGGATTGCATAGTACTCAATATAATGCATATGACATAAATATGGTTACGTATTGCTAATAGTATTTAGAAACCGATACGGAGTTTTTATAAAATTTCTAGCAGTCGTGGGAGGGGGGCTATACGCTATCCACCCGAATTCCCACTTGTAAATGTCCCCCTACTCACCTAATATCAGTACGCACTAGATGAAACTCGTTAATGCCTTGCCCTTATTTGCCATGTCGGACGTCTCTGCGACCGATCCTATATATTAACCCAAGCATATATATATATATATATATATATATATATATATAAGAATCGAAACGCAAAGATTACTATACTTCTAACGCAAAAAGACAAGAACGTACGATCGACGTTTTTTAACGTGTGTTATCAGTACAAAACCAACCGCAGCAATAACGAAAATCAAAACTTAAGTTTTTAAAACGTAAAACATTAAACTTTTATAGGACATTTGTTCCAGATTTTGATATAAGTGACATGGGACAAAATAGAGTATATAGTAGTCTAGTTAAGAAGTCATGAAGCTACTGTAAAAATCCCACACCCTAATTCAAAACCCCGGCCGCAATTGGCGGCCAAACCCAATAAATTTGCGGCCAAAGTGGGTCCAAATGGCTACGGGTTTGGGGTGTGATCTCTAGTTGTTCTCACCATCTCAGAAAATTCTCAAAATATTTTTCAGAGTTCATTAGTTATAGCAGATTCCAATTGAATATCACAAAACTTACAAAACTTATCTTTTTATGATATTATACTAAACTTTGAAATTTAGACACTTCACAAACATATACAAGATGAGTTTTTTACCCAGTCAAAGAGATGTTACAGAACTTCCAAGCTCATGGGTGCAAACGTGGTTCATCATTAATTTGATACTAGTTTTAGCTTGAGTTTTTTAGAAAACTTTATGAAGAACTCACTTTCTCTTGAGTTAGGTGATCAACTAGATAATGTTTTTGTGTGTTGAAGGTTGAGGAAGGAATTAGTTCATTTTAGATTGATTTAGCAATTAAAATTATGAGGAAAAGTGAAGGAGGAGGTGTGAAGGATGGGCATGAGGTGGAGGGATAAAAAGGTGTAAGGGTGTTGTGGTGTGTATGTGTATGTTCAATCTTTTAACATATACCATTCTTCTCATTATAATTAAAAACCCTTTTTTATCATTATATAAAATTCCATCATTATTTAAATTCTAAAATAACATTTAAAATTTTTCTGAAATGTTACAATATCCCCCCTTAACAAAATTCGGTCCCCGAATTTAAAATCTAACTATGCATACCATTGAAGAGATAGGAAAATTTCTTCCTCATCTCCACCTTGGCTTCCCAGGTGACCTCTTCGCTAGACGGTCCATGCCATAGAACCTTAACAGAAGGGAGTATCTTAGATCTCAGCTTCATCACCTTCCGGTCAAGAATGGTCACCGGCTACTCAGTTTAAGATAAATCATGCTCTACCTATGTAGTTTGATACTGAATAGCGTAAGAAGGATCATGAAATTGCTTGCGAAGCATGGACAAATGGAACACAGGGTGCACATCTGGAAAGTTGGGCCGGAGCGCTAACCGATACGTTACGACACCCACTCTCTCTAGAATCATGAAGGGTCCACCATATATGGGACTGAGCTTCCCCTTTTTCTCAGATCGCATCACACTCTTCATCGGAGAAACCCATGGTCACCCACGGCGAACTCAAGTCTACGGCGACGGTGATCAGCATAAGATTTCTGCTTGCTATGGGCGGTCCTCATTCTATCACGAATCTACTGGATCTTCTCGGTAGTCTCCTGAGCCAACTGAGGCCCTAGGAGGCTGCTCTCGCTAAGCTCGGTCCAACTAATCGGCGATCGGCACTTTCTCCCATATAACGCCTCGAAAGGTGCCATCTGAATCGTCTTCTGAAAGCTATTATTGTAGGAAAACTCAATCAAGGGAAATTGACGATCCCAACTGCCATCCAAAACTAGCGTACATGCTTGGAGCATATTCTCAAGAGTCTGAATAGTACGCTCTAACTGGCCATCGATCTGTGGATGGAAGGCAGTACTGAAACTCAAGCGAGTGCCTAAAACATCCTGAAGCTTCTACCAGAGACGGCTGGTAAACTATGTGTCTCTATTAGAAATTATACAGGTTGGAACGCCATGCAACCGCATAATCTTATCAATATATATCTGGGCATACTAAGTATATCTGAAAGTGGTCATTATCGGAAGGAAGTGAGCCACTTCCGTCAACCGATCCACAATCATGGAGTCATACCCTCTACTAGACCTAAATAGACCCACAACGAAATCCATGGAGATCTGCTCCCATTTCTACTCCGGAATGGGTAAAAACTGCAACTCTCCTGCCGACCTCTGATGCTCGGCCTTTACTTACTAACAAGTCAGGCATCTTGAAACGAAGTTAGAAACATTTCGTTTCATCCCTTCCCACCAGTACACGTCTCGCAAATCATGATATATCTTGGTAGACCCCGGATGAACGCTGTAAGCAAACTGATATGCCTCTTCCAAGATCTGACGTCTCAGCCCATCAGAGTCGGGTACACATAGACGGGTCCTAAACCGCAATGCTCCTTAGCTGTCGGTGACAAACTTTGAATATATCCCCTGCTGGACCTGCTCCCTAATCTCAGATATACGGGCATCCCCGGACCGTGCCTCCCTAATACGATTGAGCAGAAACGGACAAGCATGAACATGAGCGAATTGTCCACCTACAGATGTAAACTCGAATCGTATGCCACTGTCACACAAAATATGCCAATCAGTAGACAACTGTCTCAGAACTATGCCCAAATAAGATAAGCTACCTCCAGGCTTTCGACTCAACACATCAGCTACTATATTCTTCTTGCATGGATGATAAAGAATCTCACAATCATATTCCTTCACAAGCTCCATCCAACGACGCTACCTCAAGTTCAAATCTCGCTGCTGAAATATATACTTCAGACTCCAGTGGTCAGTAAAGATCTGGCACGACTCTCTATACAAGTAATGTCTCCAAATCTTAAGCGTAAAGAACACCGCGACCATCTCTAGATTGTAGGCAGGGTAGTTCTGCCCGTGTTTCTTCAGCTGTCGGGAAGCATAAGCAATAACTCTGCCGTGCTGCATCAATACACAACTTAAGCCTACACGAGATGCATCACAATACACAACGAAAACGCCTGAGCCTTAAGGTAAGGATAGAATTGGCACAGTCGTTATACGAGTCTTCAACTTCTGGAAACTCTGCTCACACTCATCAGTCCACTGAAACGAAACTCCATTCCAGGTCAAACCGGTCATAGGTGCCGCAATACGAGAGAAATATTGCACAAAGCGACGGTAATACCCCGCTAAGCCTAAAAAGCTATGAATCTCAGACACATAAATAGGTCTGGGACAATGCTGTATCGCCTTAATCTTCTTCGGATCAACCCACATCCCGTCTCTCGTAACGATGTGACTCAAGAATTCCACACTGTCAAGCCAGAAAGCGCACTTTAAGAATTTGGCAAAAAGCTGATATTCTCGCAAAATCTGTAATGCGATCCTCAAATACTGCTCGTGATCCTTTTGAATCCTAAAGTAGATCAATATATCGTCAATGAACACGATAATAAACTGATCGAGAAACAGCTTGAAAATCTGGTTTATCAGATCCATGAACGCTGCTGGGGCATTGGTGATCTCGAATGACATCACCAAGAACTCATAATGCCTGTAGCGTGTTCGAAAAGCAGTCTTCGGAATGTCATCATTCCAAACTCGCAACTGATGATACCCAGACCGTAAATCAATCTTCGAGAATCATGCCCTATGCAGCCGATCAAACAAATCATCAATGCAAGATAATGGATACCTATTCCGCACCGTAATGCGGTTTAGTTGACGATAATCAATACACAATCTTAAACTGCCGTCCTTTTTAACGAACAGGACAGTAGCTTCCTAGGGAGATACACTAGGACGAACAAGTCCTCGATCAAGCAACTCTTGCAACTGATTCTTAAGCTCCTTAAGCTCAGTCAGGGCCATCCGATAGGGTGGTATAGAAATAGGCCCCGCAATGGGGATCAGGTTGATGCAGAACTCAATATCGCGCTCCGGCGGCAATCTTGATAGCTTATCAGGGAACACGTCGGGAAACTCTCGTACGATCGGAACTTGGTCCAATAAACCTTCTGCTGCTCCAATATCCCAAATAAACGCTAAAAACCCATGACATCTGATCAGTCGAAAATACTGCATTTCTAACACGGCAATTTCCCTACCTTTTGCACTCATGTATAGGTATCCGGTATTCATATCGCACATATTAGCAAAACACATGTAAAATACTGGATTACTTGTACTGTATACTAAAACTGGCACTTTTAGGGAAATTGTGTGTTTATTATGGCATCGCATCATTCTTGTATAGTGCAACTCTTGTCTTGGAGTCCAATGCAGGAAATTCCAGAAGCAGAGCCCAAATTGAGAAAAAAGAGCTGATAAAAGATACGCCAATTCAAAGGCTAAAGATCTCGTAGCGACACAGAAGGCCAAATAAGATTTCACATATTGTATAAAGGCCCACCTGGAAGCCCAAGAATTACCATGAAAAGATAAAGCCCTAAGTCCACTAAAGGACCGCGGATCCGCAGCCCAAACCCCCTTGGCGCCGCGGATCCGCGGTGATATGATGAGATCTTCGGCTCAAATTTTGTACACGTATCCCCCCTAACGGCCAAAGCTTTCAGAAGACCCCAGAAGCTCCACGTGGCACATCTAGAAGGCTCGGCTTAACAAACTCTTGGAGGGAAATTCAAATTTTGGCTTAACAAACTCTTGGAGGGAAATTCAAACTTTGGGTTAACTAACTTGTGGAGGGAGAATTCAAAATTCAATCCTAGATCTAGAATTTGGAGGGCTATAAAAAGAAGCCTAGATCTAGGGTGCAAATTGTTCAAGAATCACCATCATCTTCAACCCACAAGTTGAGTGACACGACTTGTGCCCCAATCCCAATTCAACCTCAAGATCAAGATCCCGAGATCAATTCAAGCAAGAGTTCCTTCAACCTTTAGAAGCGACGCCGGATTTCAACGGAGCAAGAGATCCACGCCGATCCGCGACTCAAGGAGCCGAGCGAAGCCGAAATCGACGATCTAGTTCCATCCTTTTGTAAATTCAAGAGAGTTGTAACGAAATTTATCGATAAATAAAGGTGAATTTTCTATATTCTTGCTTACCTTTCAATTCAAGCATAATGATTAGATCTCAATTTGTGATTGTGTTTGTGATCATGATGTTTGAGTAACCTCCGCTCGTGTAGGAGTTGTGACGATCTTTAGATGATGATGATTTAGATATTCTTACAATTCTTAAATCCTATAATACTTTGAAATTCTAGTGAATCAAATGATTAATGACCTAGTTTCGAGATGATGCTTTCTAGATCGTGTTCACTCGAAACTAGGAAACAATTATTGACCATTTGATTTACTAGAAGCTAGAATTTGAATGCGATCTATCGAAAGGACAAAGGATGAGTTGCGGAATCCCTAATTTTCCCGCACGATCCTTAAACCTCGATGAATTTGCATCGATCTAGTATCAATTCGTTAATAGATAAGAATGAGTAATCATTAGATCTCGTCACATCTATAGATCCGATCTACTCCTACGAGCCATACTTATAATCTTGAAGTGTTGATTGGAAATTATCTCTCATCTAAATTCTTGTTTTTAATGTTTCTTTTAGATCTAGATTTTTCTTACTCTTGATCTTCAATTACAAATCATGAATTGTTTTCTTTTCTTTGCCTTAAATTTTCAATTCATCTAATTCGAAAATTGAATGGAACTCACTTTCCCTGTGGACGATCCGCACTTACTAACGCGCTACATCCGACACCGTTATTGATTGCGGTCAAATATTTTTGGTTGTGATTTCTAAATTCTTATTTTCTAAAAACCAATTACACAATCGGAAAATTCATTCAATCAAATGGCGCCGTTGCCGGGGATCGTGTGCTATTTGTTTATTTTTTGAAATTTGAGTTGAAAAGTTTATTCCATCTACATTTTTAAAGATCAAAACTCGCGCAAAACACTAAACGATTTGTTGTGGTTACTTGCAAGAAAATCTGGAGCTTGCTGTGAAATTGGAAAATTATTTGGAGAATTCCTGAGAGCTAAGGAAGTGTTCAGGAGTGCTCTGGTGAAATTTTTTGCAGAGAGGAGCTCAAGGCGCGGCGGAAGCGCGGCATTAGACGACTTGTGCGGCGGAAGCGCGGCAGTTCAAGGAGATCTCTGTACAATTTTTGGCAGGTAACCTCTATCTTTCTTATCTCCTTCCTAAATCTGCTCCAATTAACAATTTGTTGCAGGCTTCTTTGCAACAATCGCAGCGGCGCAAAAAGCAAAATTAAATTGTGCTTGTTTTGATTTTGTGGTTGTTTGCATAATTAATACGGACATTAAAGGGCACGGCCAAATCCAGATTAGGTGGGGAGTTCATTACCCTTCGTAGGCCCCAAAAATCACAAACCTGCATCCGCATCACCCTCATTAATTAAAAAATATTTAGAGATGACTATAAGGACCGTCGCGCTCACTTAGGACAGAAGAAGGCCGTGGGTAATTCATTGCTTATCCGCGTTTCTTTTTGTGGTGTCTAAGGCAAGTGTGTCGAAGGCTAGTGGTTACTTAATTAGTCCCACTACTTACGTAGTGGAGAACCTCCCACTTACCTGGCACTTACGTGGCCACAGGAGAAACAAAGAGGCAGTGGAGGATTTTATCCTGCGACTTGTCTTTTGCAAGTTAGGAGCGGTCTAGAGCTTTGACCTAGGTGACCATAGATTTTAGGGTATTGCTTGTTGCATTTGTTGTGATCGCATCATCTTTTCAAAATCCGTATCATTTTTTCAAAACAAACACCGCATTCACTTCATTCCCCTAATTATAAATCACGCTGCCACTTGTACTAACCTCTTTTAGTGCAAGATAGGTTGGACACGGGATTCTAGTGCCCGACTTGTCCGCGTCCCCTCGATCGACTCTGAAGTCGGTATTTCTCCATTTACCTTTCTTTTACCCACCACCACACCCACACCGATGGATCCGTCTCCATCGAACCTCTTTACCGCTGCTCTGCCGCCGTCCGTTGGTGTGCAGAATCCTCCCCGCATCTCTCTCCAAGAGAGGTGCTATCCTTTGCGAGGTCCTCTCTCGACCTGCTTATCCATTCCACCGGCCAACGGGGATAACTTTGAGATTAAGCCCCAATACATCAACCTTCTACCCAAATTCCATGGTCTCGAGACTGAAGACGCTTACGTTTTCATTACCAAATTTGAAAACGTATGCGCAATGATGGGTACATCACAACTTTCTATGGATGCCATGCGTCTACGACTTCTTCCATTTACCTTGTGCGATATAGCCGAGAAGTGGCTGTATAACACCACCGCACATTCCATCATGAATTGGGAAGAATTCGTTGCGGCATTCCTTAAGAAATTCTACCCTATGCAAAAAACAGCTCGAATCCGTAGCGAACTATATCAATTCTCCCAGCTTCCAGCTGAACCATTCTCAAAATACTTTGACCGATTCAAGGATCTTTTGGTTCAATGCCCACATCACGGCATCCCGAGATGGGATCTTTGCCGAATCATATATGAGGGCAGTAACCTTACCACTAAACAAAACCTTGAAAACATGTGTCAAGGCACCTTTATGACCAAGGATGATGGGGAAGCATGGAAATTTTTAGAAGAGTTCGCTGAAAAGTCCTTACAGTGGGAGACTGGAACCCAGCCATCGAGTAGGGGTGGCGTACACCAAATAGACGTGTCCATAGGTGTTCGAGCTGAGATGGCAGCAATGCAAAAGAAGCTCGACGATATGGAACACAAATTCTTAGCAGCCTCCCTAAACCCAATGTCGCTCCCCAAAACTATTTGTGGGTGCTGTTCTGATCCTTCTCACTTGACGGAAGAATGTCCATTAAACTCTCAGTTTTGAGGTCTCGAGCATACCAATGCCGCATTTCAAAGGCCTGGAAACGACCCTTTTTCTTCCACATATAATCAGGGTTGGAGGAATCACCCGAATTTTGCCTGGAACCAATCCCAAAACACGGTTCCAAACCCGAATCAATTTCAAAGGGTCCTTCCTCCACAACAGCAACCACTTCAACTCACCCAGCACCCCTACCAGTCACAAAATTTCCAAAACCAGGTCAACCCTCCTCCACCTTCTAATCCCATGTAGTCGACCTGTTCTGACGAGTTCTCTCAATTCGCTCAAACCATGAAATCACTCTTGTCAAATATCACGGAAATGTCGGCCGAGGTTAGGTCTTCCGTTGGTGAGATAAAGAAAAACTCAGCGTCCCAAGCTGAGAGTATCAAAACGATGGAAGCTGAGATTGCACGACTTAAGGCCGAAATGAGTGCAAGAGAGAAAGGGAAACTCCCAGCTCAACCTTTGCCCAATCCTGGCTATTCACATCATGTGAATGCAATCACCACGTTGAGATCTGGGAGAGGGCTGGATAACCATGTTGGGGAAGAAGTTGATGATATTGAAAATCCTATCAACACCTCGGCTGAGATCTTTCCTCACACACACACTTCTGCTTCTGATTCTTGTTCTTCTACCCCACCGCCTTCTCGCGAGCCTATTCTCCATTTCCCTCTAGGCTCGACACCTCAGCCCACCTCTTCTATCCCTCCACAGACTATCCCCACTCCTCTTTCGGGATCTCGTCTATCCCCTCTTCCTTCTCCTATGATGGACCCAGCGCTCATTGCTAAAGCATCTTACCCGAACCGGTTAAGGGCTAACAAATCGGGTCCTCATATGGAGAAAATTATGGAAATGTTCAAACAGGTTAACATCAACATCCCTCTCCTAGATGCGATTCAACTAGTCCCCGCTTATGCGAAAATTCTTAAGGACTTGTGCACTAGGAAGAGGAAGACTCAAATGCCAAAGAAGGTCTTCATGTCCAATAACATTAGCACTGCTTTTATCCCTCAGCTACCAAAGAAACGTACGGACCCAGGATGTCCTACGATATCGATTTCTATTGGAGATAAACACATCAACCGTGCTCTTTTAGACCTTGGCGCAAGTGTTAATCTGCTTCCTTTCTCAGTCTATGAGCAACTAGGGATCAGAGAGTTGAAACCAGCCCATTGCACTCTCCAGATGGATGACCGATCAATCACCAAACCTAGGGGTGAACTGGAGGATGTGTTAATAAAAATCGGGGAATTCATATTCCCTGTGGATTTTATTGTACTTGATACACATCCTCTAGCGAACCCACGGAATCAAATTCCGGTGATTTTAGGTCGCCCCTTTTTGGCCACTTCCAACGCTATCATCAACTGTCGTAATGGTTCTATGACCCTATCCTTCGGGAATAGGTCAATAGAGCTGAACATTTACAAGTTGGGAAGTGTACCCTCCGAACCTACTGCTCAGGTCTGTTCTGTCGACTTAATGGATATCGACGGCAGCGAATTTGATGATCCTCCTGATACCGATCTTGACTCTTTTCATACGTTGTTGTTTGACCCAACTATGTATCATATACATACGGACTCTTCCACCGAGATATCCGGGTCTAACACTGATTATGAACCGTTCTTAGAGTCTGAAGATCACCCCGCACTTTGTGATGACATTATTCTTCGGGCTATTGATGAAACCTTTGAGGAGATCTTCGTTGATGAACTCGCATTTCTGAATAACACGGGTGTTGAGATGAATCATGTCCCAATCATTAAAATTGAACCTCCACCCCTTCTTCTGAATTGTAAAAAGAATGCGAGTAATCCATCACATTCACTGCATCGTCTCTCCAAAATGAGACGCACACACATTCTGTTCCACCACTTACCATTTCCCCACTTCTTCTTCCACCAACCCGAGCACTGCATTAATAAAAATTTTGAATGGTTGGTATTGACATTCGGTCTTTGCAAAGCTTGGCATCGACCAATGATTTTTGACCCCCCCCTCATATGATTTTCAAAGCTTAACATTGCATAACTCAAGTTTGGGGGGGAGCAATTTTTCTGGCTCTTGAAAAGAAAATTTTTACAAAAATTTTGAATGAAAAGAATAAGTTTGGGGGAGGATCTTCACTTATATATTTTTCCCCCACTAATAAATTCCTCCCAGGCTTACAGGTTTTGTAGATATAGCGGTTGGCAACAGTGAGGACGCTGTTGAAAACAAGTTTGGGGGAGGTTTGTGCTTAATTTTGCATCATGTGCATATCATTTGCATAAGCACAAAACATTTCTTTAAAAACCATAAAAATTTAAAAATTTTCAAAACCCATAAAATTTCTGTGTACATATTTTTGGCTCATCATTTTTGTAAATAGTTTTTCAAAACCCATAAAAACCTATAAAAATTTAAAAATTTTCAAAATCCATAAAAATTCAAAAATTTTCAAAACTCATAAAAATTAAAAAATTTCAAAATATAAAAATATTTAATATTTATGATAATAAAAGATTAGATAGTGAACAATTACATCCATGAGATTAGAAAAATTTAAGAAAACCAAGAAAATTAGAAGTTTTCTTATACGAACTAGTAATAAGTAGTTATGAGCCGTTGTCCCAAGGGTTAGTAAGATGGAGGAAGTCACTAATCTGAGAATAAAAATAAGTTTGAAAAATAGTTTCTATTCTGGAAAGCCAAGCATTTTGAACATTGATACCCTGCTATTCGCACTGACACACGTCTTAAAGCCCGGGATAGTAGAGGATACCTTGAAATGCTCTTGTCTTAAAACCAATGTATGAAGGAAATAAAAAAATGAATAAAATATAAAGTGGTGAGAAAAATGGACACTGGTCTTTGTTATCACCAAGGGCAATAAAAAATGTATAGCGAGGGTGCCTCTTCACCTAGTGCCCTAAGGCCAACTGGTCTGGGAGTCACTGCTATGCCTAAGGTGGTGCAAGACGAGAAAAATACACCAAATAAGCAAACACATGAGTAATCGGTCGGTTAGTACCTCAAGAAGTATTAACGGTCGCATGAAAGTGTGTGAGCAAATTCAGCTAAATATTCATTAATTAAAAAGTACTGAGGCAGAAGGGCAAGAGTATGATAGCTTGAATTGAATTCTCCGGGTGTAGGGATGTCCTTTACACACACGCAGGGTTATATGATCGATATTTGGAAGAAAGATAGGAATGAAGAATAAGACGATGTTTTATTGAGGGAGGACATGATTTCTGACATCTTTTCATGACCATTAAGATAGGGCTCATGACAACCGAAAGGCTAGCTTAGTTGAAAACCCTAATTTTCAAGGCTTTTCTTTTATAATTCTTGTCTTTAAATGTAATATTTATGATCTTCCTTTTATTATTAGATTTTGTGGGTGCAATCCGCTGAAAACCCTCAGGAGACAATACTCCTCCTACTAGGGACACCTAGAGGTTTAAAAGCTTGTTGCACGTGCTCAGTGCAATCGTGTTGCCTACGAAAGTGTGCTTTTCTCTTTCTTTATTTTCTCCTTCTCTTTTTAATAAAACAATTCGATCGAGACGATCGAAAATAAGTTTGGGGGAATTTGATCAGTCGAAAATACTGCATTTCTAACACGGCAATTTTCCTACCTTTTGCACTCATGTATAGGTATCCGGTATTCATATCGTACATATTAGCAAAACACATGTAAAATACTGGATTACTTGTACTGTATACTAAAACTGGCACTTTTAGGGAAATTGTGTGTTTATCATGGCATCGCATCATTCTTGTATAGTGCAACTCTTGTCTTGGAGTCCAATACAGGAAATTCCAGAAGCAGAGCCCAAATTGAGAAAAAAGAGCTGATAAAAGATACGCCAACTCAAAGGCTAAAGATCTCGTAGCGACACAGAAGGCCAAATAAGATTTCACATATTGTATAAAGGCCCACCTGGAAGCCCAAGAATTACCATGAAAAGATAAAGCCCTAAGGCCACTAAAGGACCGCGGATCCGCGGCCCAAACCCCTTTGGCGCCGCGGATCCGCGGTGATATGATGAGATCTTCGGCTCAAATTTTGTACACGTGTCCCCCCTAACGGCCAAAGCTTCCAGAAGACCCCAGAAGCTCCACGTGGCACATCTAGAAGGCTCGGCTTAACAAACTCTTGGAGGGAAATTCAAATTTTGGCTTAACAAACTCTTGGAGGGAAATTCAAACTTTGGGTTAACTAACTTGTGGAGGGAGAATTCAAAATTCAATCCTAGATCTAGAATTTGGAGGGCTATAAAAAGGAGCCTAGATCTAGGGTGCAAATTGTTCAAGAATCACCACCATTTTCAACCCACAAGTTGAGTGACACAACTTGTGCCTCAAATTCAAAATCCAATTCAAAATCAAGATCAAGATCCCGAGATCAATTCAAGCAAGAGAGCCTTCAACCTTTAGAAGCGACGTCGGATTTCAACGGAGTACGAGATCCACGCCGATCCGCGACTCAAGGAGCTGAGCGAAGCCGAAATCGACGATCTAGTTCCTTCCTTTTGTAAATTCAAGAGAGTTGTAACGAAAATTGTCGATAAATAAAGGTGAATTTTCTATATTCTTGCTTATCTTTTAAATTCAAGCATAATAATTAGATCTCAATTTGTGATTGTGTTTGTGATCATGATGTTTGAGTAATCTCCGCTCGTGTAGGAGTTGTGACGATCTTTAGATGATGATGATTTAGATATTTTTACAATTCTTAAATCCTATAATGTTTGGAAATTCTAGTGAATCAAATGATAAATAACCTAGTTTCGAGATGATGCTTTCTTGATCGTGTTCACTCGAAACTAGGGAACAACTATTAAACATTTGATTAACTAGAAGCTAGAATTTGAATGCGATCCATCGAAAGGACAAAGGATGAGTTGCGAAGTCCCTAATTTCCTCGCAAGATCCTTAAACCTCGATGAATTTGCATCGATCTAGTACCAATTCGTTAATGGATAAGAATGCGTAATCATTAGATCTCATCACATCTATAGATCCAATCTACTCCTACGAGCCATACTTCTAATCTTGATTGTTGGTTGGAAATTTTCACTCATCTCAATTCTTGTTTCTTTTAGATCTAGATTTTTTCTTACTCTTGATCTTCAATTACAAATCATGAATTGTTTTCTTTTCTTTTCCTTAAATTTTCAACTCATCTAATTCGAAAATTGAACGGAACTCACTTTCCCTGTGGACGATCCGCACTTACCAACGCGCTACATCCGACACCGTTATTGATTGCGGTCAAATATTTTTGGTTGTGATTTCTAAATTCTTATTTTCTAAAAACCAATTACACAATCGAAAATCGTTTTCAATCAACATCCCTTCTTCAAAAGCCGATTAGCACAAAGTGCAGAAATCACATTGCCAAGAGCAGCACTGCGATACCCCTACACTATAAAACCGGCTCACCAGAAAAACAGAATCTGATCGACTTCCCACGGCAATCAATGTATGCATGACAAGCGGATAGCTAATCCATATCGAGAAGTACATCGAAATCTAACATATCAAGAAGAATCAGATTGACCAACGACTCTCTGTCCCCAACCTGCCTGGAACAGGATCTGAATATGTGTTGTGATATGAAAGAATCTTTACCCAGTGACGGTGCGAAATGTGAAGATACATATGAATACATAGAATCGGGATCAAACAAAATATGCGTATCAAAGGAATATACGGGGGAAGAGTACATGTAACCACTGCATTGGATGCCTGTGGATCCTGAGTAGTCAAGGCAAAAACCCTAGACTAGCCCCCACCTCTTCCCTAGGGTCTTCTTCCTTTGCCCCTATGTCCTTTCTGTGCACGACCACCAATATCGTGGCCTCTTAGAGTGAATGTCTGTCATGGAGTAGCGTCAGGTGGAGTAAATAAGGTCATTTGAGGATGGGGTGGATGGGGTAAAGCGATCTGAAAGCTTGTGGTCCCGTCATGACGTCTCGTGGGACAATCCCTGTAGAAATGATCTGGACTCCCGCAGCTAAAACACGTGGATGGTGACCTCTTCCCCTAAGGATATGAGCCTTACATCTAGCCCTGAGTCCAACTTCTACCGCCGCCACGTCTAGGAATGAATCTGCCACGGTCTCTCTGTCTAGAAACTGGAATGCTGGGATGGACCCTTTTCAGTTCCGGAAAAACCGTCGTTCAATTCAGACGCTCCTTTACCCATATCGCTGCATCCAAGGCCTCGGCATATGTAGCGAAGTGCTGGGCGCTAAAAGCAAGGAACAACTGGGTATCAAGACTCATCACATATTTTTTCACCATAAGCTCCTCTGTAGGAACTAAGTACGGAGTATAACATGACAAATAGGTAAACTGCAAATCATAGTCGGCTATTAACATACTCACGGGTTTGCGCAATGCCTTAAAACTGTGAGCTCTGGCGTCTCTCACGCTCTGCGGAAGGAATCGAGCTAGAAAAATCTCGAAAAACTCTGCCCAAGTCATCGAAGGAAGATCAGCTGCTCGAACTCTCTCTATTAGCTAGCACCAAGTCTGGGCAAGTCCCTCCAACCGAAAACTAATCAGCTCTACCAACCTCTCATCTAAACACCTTAAGAACCTATTTATCCTAGTTATCTTGTCGAGAAATGACTGAGGATCCTCTGCTGCATCTGTCCCTCCCTGTGAACACCGGAGGCTTCAGCCTCAAAAACTCCGAAAGCGATACCTCCACAACCCCTGTGACAATAGGTGCAACTGTCCGAACGGGCTGTACTACAGGCTCTAGAATAGACGATGCATGATCTTGCCTCTGAATCCAGGTGGCTTCAGCCGACTGTCTCATCATCTACTGTACGCCCGATAAGCCTTCCTCTAATCTAGTCATCTGATCGGGGACAGGAGGATCGACACATCCCTGTGCCATCGGGATGCTCTGCTAGTCAGTCCCTGTCACTGGTGGATCTGCCCTTACTGCATTCCTAGCTGCGCTCATCTTGCGTGGCCATGACAACTGGAACAAGGAAACGAGAGCTGATAAGATGTAATAATAGAAACAAAAGGATGCAGAGAGTCAAAGAAATTGTTAAAAAGACATAATCATAAAGTCACTTAAGCGGAGTATTGTATCGTAAATATGCCACGGAATATACGTACAGTGTGTTACTTTACCTAAGTTACCTACTACATCATACCAAGATCAATCTATAAAACGAAAGTTCGGGTCTAATACCCCAAAGTCAAGTATAAGTTCCGTAAGGTTAAGCCTAAGTTCTAGAATTATATACCTTAGACTCCATATAGTCAAATCTAAACTGGACAAAGGTTAAACCTAGCGCTATGATACCAACTTTATCACGACCCAAATTGGCACGTGACCGACACTTAGATCACGTGACGTCTGTTCACCGCCGGAAATAGAGAAAAACTGGGATGGATCTTCTTGCCTGAATCTGGGGGCTGATGCTATTTGGATTTATCCATCCATCTCTTCGAAGATACCAAGTTGATTTATGGTACCGTATATCAGAGGTTTGGACGGATGCAGCCGTTGTAGCAGACTTTATCAGATTCCACCCTTATTTGCGAGGGGTTTTTGATTGTGGGGACGCTCTTCCCTGCAGGTGTAAGCCCCTGCAGTTAATTACGTTACCGCATCGTAATAACCACTTTCTCCTGTTCCGGAGGTTCACTTCGTGTCGTGTGTATGTTTGTTTTATTTTGGTTGCCCGTGTATTGTATACGGAGACTATTTTATGTTGTCGCCCGTAAATCGTGAATTAGTCCAAATCCGTATAATTTTAGACTTGGGTTTGGGTTGATTTAAGGATCGTTAATCTGGTTTGAGATTAAGACCAGCTTAAACATATGAGCATTTGGGCTCGATTATTTTAGTTTAAAGACATCGCTGTCCATTATCGCCTTGTTTGAGGCGGAATGCAAGTTTAAGGAAGTTTTTGTCCTTTATCGCCGTATTTGGAGACGAATATTAGTTTAAGGACATTTCAGTCCAACATCCCGTTTTGGGGACGGATGTTAGTTTAAGGGCATTTCGGTCCGTTATCGCCGTATTTGGGGCGAATATTAATTTAAGGACATTTCGGTCCATTATCGCCATGTTTAAGGCGAAATGTTAGTGTAAGGACGTTTCGGTCCGTTATCGCCATGCTTGAAGCGAAATGTTAATTTAAGAACGTTTCGGTCCTTTATCGTCATTTTGGAGGCGAATATTAGTTTAAGGACATTTCGGTCCATTATACATCTTGCGCGCACGTGTATTTGTTACGTGACGAAGTGAACAATGGAGATATGGAATGTGCCCAATTTGGGACATGATCCGATTTGAGGCATGCACATAAATTTAGAAGTGCATCACGAAAGAAGTTGTTGGTCATCGAGACTTGCCACCTCTCTGAAGACGTTGAGGAATTACAACTACATGTATCAGAGATGTGAAGAGATATACCCTTAAACCAAATCCCGTATTTGAGGGAAAAAGGGTTGTTGTGGACTTGAGAATTTTTTGTCATATTTGAGACCTTGGAAATCAAGAGCGTGTGTGCTCGATTGATTAAAAAAACAAAAAGGTTTGCCCTCAGGAAACCTAGCCAATTTTTGGGTTGAGATTGAGTTTCCATAATTACCCAACAGCGCTGAGCACTGGGATGTACAGCGTTCATGTGTGAAACACGTGGGGGTGTTGGATTAGTGCTAAGTACTAGAGTCCAGTGGTACTCACGTGTGAAACATGTGAGGTGTTCAGATGTGAGCGTTTTTAGTCATTTTGACTAATCATGGAGTGCTGAGCACTCTGCATGATACTCACGTGGGAAGCATGTGAGTGGTGGGCTTTGGGCTTTATTTGTTCGTTTCTCTCTTTCTACAGAAGTGCTAAGCACTTGGATAGAGCTCACGTGCATTTCACGTGACTGCTTCTTTTTGGGGCGGCTGCCTAATTGACAAAGAAGTTTTTCTTTGCTTTTTAGGCGCTCACGTAAGAATCACGTGAGGCAGCTTTGGCTTTTCTTTTGCTTGCTTTCCTTTTTTAAGCACTCACATGGGGAAACACGTGAGGCAGTTTTGGTTGTTCTTTTTGTTCGTTTGAAGTACTCATGTGGGAAACACGTGAGGCTTCAAAATAGTGCTAAGCACTAACGAGTTACCAAACTATTCTTATGTTTTTTTAGAGATATTGATCTCCTGTTAATAACATTTTTAGTCATTGATGATCATCAAGATTTTAGTTTTGAGGATCTTGGATCATCATCATTTTTTTGAAAAACTAAGTTCTTTATATAGGGTTAAACCCTAATTTTTGGAGGAATTAAATTCCCATATGTTCATGTTCTTTCTTTTTAACTTAGTTCTTTTCCTCTACATTTTGAATCTACAGAACAAAATCTCCCCGATGAGAATTAAATTCTCAACTTATAGGGAGATTTGCTTCTGCAAATCTCAACCAGAGAAAGAACTAAATTCTTATATGAAGGGTTAAACCCTTAGATGGGCAACGAAGAGACACTATGATCTCTGTATGTTTTTTTTACCTAGGGTTTCAATGAGGCAGGTCTTCTTCTTCGTTGAGAATTAAATTATCTTTCTTTTTCAAGAGCTCACTGTATATTTTTTTTGCAGAAGCTTGTGGGGAGTTCTGTGTATTTAGATTTAATCTCCTTGCTCCTATTTATAGGAGAAGGGGAAAAATTAGGATGTTAAGAAAATCTCTCATTGAGAGATCATGAAGATTAATTGGTGAATTTTATTCACCGTTGGATTTTCAATCCAAAAGCTCTCTGTTTAACAGAGAAGATTTCTTATTTGTTTAACAAGATTATGAAATATTTTCCTATGAATATCTTGTTAATTTAACAAAATTAGGAAAATATTTTCCTAAGATAGAATTTTATTCTATCAGATGATCGGGGGGTAATTTTATAATTACCGTTGGATTTTTGATCCAAGGGTTCTCTGTTTAACAGAGAAGATCTTTATAGTTTAAGAAAGATCAAGGAAATATTTCCCACATAGAATTTAATTCTATCAGGTGGTTTGATTTGTGATATTTTATCACAATTGGATTTTAAATCCAAAATTCTCTGTTAGAGAAGAATCTTTCCGTATTAGAAAGATCAGGAAAAATATTTCCTAAATAGAATTTAATTCTATCACATAGAATTTAATTCTATCTTGCCAAAGAGTACAACAGGAGAACTCACGTGTTTAACACGTGACCCTTAGCATGATTTTAGCATACTTTATTTTCAGCGTTTATATGCTTTGCATATGAGCGCTCACGTGTTTAACACGTAAGGCCTGTTTGGCCATTGGTTATTTATGTTCAGCGCTCATATGCTTTGCATATGAGCGCTCACGTGTTTAACTCGTGAGGCTGGTTTGGCCATTTTTGTTATTTGTTTTCAGCACTTATATTCTATGCATATAAGCGCTCACGTGTTTAACACGTGATGCCGAACTGTGAGAATTATTTCCTCTTTCTTTTTTCTCCTTTTTCTTTATAAGGGAACAAATAGCTCTTAGCCAAAAATTTTGGCTGGAACAAATGCCCCTCACTACTTTGCCCACGTAAGTATGTACGTGGGTGAAGTCGTGTAAAGTTATGCATGGCCATATAATTGATGGTTTAGGAGACAAGTTTAGGATCCTTGTAGCCTAAGACTTCTTTTTTTATCTTCATGTGCCGTAAGGGTCTCTGGAAGTTTTTTTTCTTTTTCTTTTTCTGAGTTTTGAGGATCTCATAGGTGTGTATTCTCCCTAAAAATCGTGAGGATTTCTAGGAGTTCATCGCCTCCGTGAGTCGTAAGGATCTCACTCGGGTATTTTTTTTCCTTACGAATCGTGAGGTCCCAAAAGTAGCTTCTTCATTTCATTGGCGAATGTGGCTCATGGATAGTATACAAGAGCCAGTTTGGACCTCTCATAGGTGTGCATTTTTCCTAGAAATCGTGAGGATTTCTAAGTTCCGTGAGTCGTAAGGATCTCACTCGGGTATTTTTTTTCTTACGAGTTGTGAGGTCCCGTAAGTAGCTTCTTCATTTCATTGGCGAATCTGGCCCGTGGATAGCATACAAGAGTCAGTTTGGACCTCCTTGTAAGGCAGCGATAGCTTAGGAAATAGGTTTAAATCCGTCGCCTAAGACTTTTCAACTTTATGAGCCGTGAGGGTCTCATAAAGACTTTCCTCCTTACGAGTCGAGAGAATCTCGTAGGTGTATTTTCTCCTTAGAAGTCGTGAAGACTCCTAAATGCGTTTTCTCTTGAGAGTCGTAAGGATTTCACAAGAGAATTTTCTCCTTACGAGTCGAGAGGAATCGTAAGTGGCTTCTTCTCCTCATCGATATTCGACTTTGGAGAATGTGGCCCGTGGATAGTATATAAGATTCAGTTTGGACCTACTTGTAAGTCAACGATGGCTAAGGAAATAGGTTTAGATCTGTCGTCTAAGGCTTTTCAACTTTATGAGCCATGAGGGTCTCATAAAGACTTTTATCCCCATGAGTCAAGAGGATCTTGTAGGTGTATTTTCTCCTTAGAAGTCATGAGGACTCCTAAGTGCGTTTTCTGTTGAGAGTCGGAAGGATCTCACAAGAGAATTTTCCCCTTACGAGTCGAGAGGACTCGCAAGTGGTTTCTTCCCCTTGTCGGTATGCGACTTTGGAGAATGTGGCATGTTGATTGTATACTAGAGTCATTTTGGACCACTTGTAGGGCCGTGATGGCTTAAGAAACAGGTTTAGATCCGTCACCTAAGGCTTTTCAACTTTATGAGCCATGAAGGTCTCATAAAGACTTTTCTCCTTACGAGTCGAAAGGATCTCGTGGATGTATTTTCTCCTTAGAAGTCGTGAGAACTCCTAAGTGCATTTTCTCTTGAGAGTCGTAAGGATCTCATAAGAGAATTTTCCCCTTACGAGTCGAGAGGACTCGCAAGTGGTTTCTCCCCTTCGCCGGTATGCGACTTTGGAGAATGTGGCCCGTGGATAGTATACAAGAGTCATTTTGGACCACTTGTAGGGCCACAGTGCTTAGGAAACAGGTTAATATCCCCATCGCCTAAGGCTTTTCACCATCATGAGCCGTGATGGTCATATAAAGATGTTTTTTCCTCCGAGTCGAAAGGAGTCGAGAGGACCTCGCAGGTGTATTCAAACGTGAAATATAGATAACCCCTATTCTTTACGACAGGGGTCCGTTAGGTTTGTGGTACTAGGGTTTTAGTCCGTGGTACCGTCGCGTTGACTGATGTATTTCTCGATATGCAGTCCTTAAGCTGTTGTTCGAGTAGCCTCGCGACCGTCGTGTCTCTGATCCGTTCGGGGAATGTACAAGACGTTTTCAATTAATCTCCTTAGGCTATATTACCATCAGAAGAGCAAGCGTTAAGAATTTGCCATGACGCTTTTTACTTGAGGTTAGGCTCAATTTGGAGCCCGGATGAGTCATAACCACTCCGCACTGG
The DNA here is from genome assembly GCA_030015575.1 of Agapanthus africanus. Classification (NCBI taxonomy): domain Eukaryota; kingdom Viridiplantae; phylum Streptophyta; class Magnoliopsida; order Asparagales; family Amaryllidaceae; genus Agapanthus; species Agapanthus africanus. Next base: position 875,475,185 of record JASDDO010000022.1, on the reverse strand, counting down.
TGTGGGATGATCTCCGATAGTTTTTTAGGCTTTATATGAGTTTCCTTCAAGACCCGAAGCTGAGAATATGCCGTTGCTTCATTTTTTTTTACGATGTCGCTCCGATTCTATGCTGAAGTAGGGTTAGGACCTCTATGCTGTATGTATTGCAATTGAAGTCTGGAGCTAGGCATATACCATCGCCCCACGACTATCGAGTCTCTGATCCCTTCGGAGGCTGGACAAGACGACTTCAAATAATCTCCTTAGGTTAGATTACCGTTAGAAGAGCAAGCGTTAGGAATTTGCCATGACGCTTTTTACTTGAGGTTAGGCTCAATTTGGAGCCCCGATAAGTCATAACCGCACCCTTCTGTTAGATTACCATCGGAGGCTGGACAAGACGTCTTCAAGTAATCTCCTTAGGTTAGATTACCGTTAGAAGAGCAAGCGTTAGGAATTTTCCATAACGCTTTTAACTTGAGGTTAGGCTCAATTTGGAGCCCCGATGAGTCATAACCGCACCCTTCTGGGGTGAGATGATCTCCAATGGTCTTTCGGCTTTTATATGAGTTTCCGTCGAGACCCGAAGCTGGGAATATGTCGTTGCTTCATTTTTGTTTTGACGATGTCACGCCGATTCTTTGTTGAAGCAGAGTAGACATTTGTAAGACTTCTATACTGTATGTATTGCAGTTGAAGTCCAGAGCTAGGAATATGCCATTGCTCCATTTTTATTTCGACCCTTAGGTCTTTTGTTGACGTTGCGTCTACATCCTGCAGGAGTGAGAAGAAACGCCGGGATAGTCTCTAGGTTGTATATGAACCGTCAAGACTTGGAGCCAGGATTTTGCCGTGACTCCTTTTCTATTTGACCCTTGCGTCTTTGTTGACGCTGTGTCTGCACCCTGCTGGCATGAGAAGAACGTCAGGGTGACCTCTAGGTTTTAGATGTTGCCATTAAGATCTGAATCTTGGATTTTGCCGTCACTTCACATATATTTGATTGTTGCGCCCACATCCTGCTGAAATGAGGAAAACGTCAAGCTGGAGCTAGGGTTTTTGCTATCACTCGACGTTGCGTCTGCCCCGAGAGGGAACATCGAGTTGGAGTTGGGATTTTGCCATTACTCCTTTTTTATTTTGACCCTTGGGTCTTTTTTTGACGTTACGTCTGTATCCTGCTGGAATGAGAAGGAACGTCGAGATAGTCTCTGAGTTGTATATGAACTGTCAAGACTTGGAGCTAGGATTTTTCCATGGCTTCATTTTGGTTTCGACCCTTGGGTCTTTTGTTGACGTTACGTCTGCATCCTGTTGGAATGAGAAGAGCGTCGAGCTGATCTTTAGACTGTAGATGTTGCTATCAAGATCTGGAACTAGAGATATACCGTAGCTCCACTTTATTTTGGTGATGTCATACCAATTCTTTGCTGAAGTTAGGTAGACATCCAAATGACATTTACGCTATATGTATCGCCATGGAGGTCCGGAGCTAGGAATATGTCATTGCACCAATTTCATTTGACAGTTACGCCTGCACCTTGCTGGAATGAGGAGAACGTCGAGCTGGAGCTAGGATTTTTTCCATCACATCATTTTTGTTTGTTGACGTTGCGTCTGCACCGAGAAGGAACGTCGAGTTGGAGCTGGGATTTTGCCATTACACCTTTTTGATTTGGCTCCTTGGAGCTTTGCTGACGTCACGTCTGCACTCTGTTGGAATGAGAAGAGCGTCGAGCTGATCTTTAGGATGTAGATGTTACCATCAAGATCCGGCTCTCCCTTTGACGGATCCTGGTGGGAAAATATGGTTCCTTTTCTTTTCTTTGTGCCCATGGATCGTATACAAGAGTCAATATGGACATACTTGCAGGGCAGAGGAATTTTCCTTTTATTTTATTTTATTTTTAATTTCTGTGATGCTCTATCTTTTCAGCTTTTCTTATCGCGCTAGTCGCGATTGCCCAATCATTTCGACTTTTTTATCCGCGGTGCCTAATCATTTCGGCTATTTATTTTAGATTTTTACTCGCTGCTTTTTATTGCGAACCGCCCAAACATTTCGACTATTTTTTTATATTTTTACTCGCTGCTTTTTATTACGAGTTGACCAAATATTTCGGCTGTTTTTATATGCATATTTTTTGCTCGTTGATTTTTATTGCGAGTTGCCCCATCATTTCAGCTATTTCATATGCATTTTTTTTACACTCTACTGTTTTTATTGTGAGTTTGGAATCTGATACCAACCTTGGCATTAGCATCGCTACAACTAGAATGTTGCCATGAGCAAGTCATCATTTTTCGTGAAAGAACTTGAAGTTTGATACCTGTTCAGACATCAATATCGCTGCAACTGGGAAATTGCCAGGAGCGAATCATCATTTGCCTTGAGAGGACTTAAAGTTTGATGCCTGTTTAGGCATCAACATCGCTGCAACTGGGATGTTGCCACGAGCGAATCATCATTTTCCTTGTGAGGACTTAAAGTTTGATACCTTTTTAGGCATCAGTATCGCTGCGACTGAAATATTGCCAGGAGCGACTCATTATTTTTCTTTGTTGATTTTAACAAATGTGGCTTAGCAAACAGGGTTAGGATCCTGTCGACTAAGGCTTTTTGACTTTATAAGCCGTAAGGGTCTCATAAAGGTATTTTTCTCTATGAGTCGTGAGGATCTCGTAGGCATATTTTCTCCTTAGGAATCGTGAGGATTCTTAAGCGTGTGTTCTCTTAAAAGTTGTAAGGATCTTATAAGAGTATTTTCTCCTTATAACTCGAGAGGACTTACAAGTGTCGTCCACCATATGAGGACATTTCTCTTCATTGGTGGAACTTGGCGGGAAAATTGTTTATTTGTGCCCGTGGATCGTATACAAAGGCCAATATTGGACCGCCTGTAGGGCAACTTAGGGGATACAACGGCTTAAGAACTGGTTTGGATCCCTATAGCCTAAAACTTTAATCCTATGAGTCGTTAAGGTCTCATAGGGAAAGTTCTCCTTACGAGTCGAGAAGATCTCGTAAGTGTAAAAAAAAATTTACGAGATTGCGCCCTTTCGGGTTTTCACAAGCTCACCGGTAATCCTGCTGTTTTTACTCACGGCGCCCTATCGGGTTTTCATCCGTGCCCATTTTGCTTGTGGACATACCGTTTTTTACGAGATTGCGACCTTCCGGGTTTTCACAAGCTCGCCGGTAATCCTTCTGTTTTTACTCGCGGCGCCCATTCGGGTTTTCATCCGTGCCCATTTTGCTTGTGGACATACCGTTTTTTTGACCCATCTGTTTGCCTGTGGGACTTGGAGGTGACTTCACCGCTGGAGTAGCTGTGTAGCCAGTGGAACTTGAGTTGCAATCTTCGCCGTTGAGACTTCGATTGCAATATAGATCTAAAAGAAGCATATCACTGTTTTGGAGATAATGTGCTAGTTTAGGGATATTCCGGTCCGTTATCGTCATGTTTGAGGCAAATTTTTAGTTTTAAAGACTTCTCGGTCCACTGTCGCCATGTTTGAGGCGAATTTTTAGTTTAATGACATCTCGGTCCGTTGTCGCCGTGTTTGAGGTGAATGCCTAGTCTAAGGACTTCTCAGTCCACTGTTGCCATGTTTGAGGCACATTTTTAGTTTAAGGACGTCTCGGTCCGTTGTCGTCGTATTTGAGGCGAATGCCTAATTTAAGGACTTCTCAGTCCATTGTTGCCATGTTTGAGGCGAATGCCTAGTTTAAGGACTTCTCGATCCGTTGTCGCCATGTTTGAGGTGTCGTTTAGTTTAAGGACATCCCAGTCCATCATTCCCCTTTTGGGGATGAATGTTAGTTTAAGGACATTTCAGTCCATTATCGTCATTTTTAGACGGAGTTTTAGTTTAAGGACATCTCGGTCCTATGTCACCATATTTGAGGTGAATTTTTAGTTTAAGGACGTCTCAGTCCTGTAACGCCGTTTTTTAGACAAAGTTTTAGTTTAAGGACATCTCGATCCGCTATCGCCATTTTTTAAGCTACACGCTTCTTTGCATACTACTATCAGAATTTTTGACTCAGGAAGATAGCGAGCGGACACGAGCGTCGTCATCTATTATTGACCTAGGTCATGACTCTTCAAGCATAGTATTTTTTGAGGAACCAGACGTTTATTGGCCGGAAGGGTATTTCGCTATACATATCCATGAGTAGGTAGGCCCCGTCTTGGTAGACTTTGTCTATGATGTACGGGCCTTCATAGTTCGACTCGAATTTCCCCCGTTTTGCACGATTGAGGATCATTGGTCTTTTAACGACTAACACAAGCTCGCCTTGGCGGAATGTTCTCGGCCTAGTCATTCTTTCGTATAACTGTGTTATCCCTGCCTTATAAGCCTCCAGGTTTTAATGTGCTATAAGGCGGGTTTCGTCGAGGGCAATTTCCTCAGGGATTTTTTCTTTCCCTTTGTCCTTTTTGCTCGAACCCTTGTTTGTAGGTCCGAGATTCTTTTCAGACAGCGTGCAGCTACGCAGCTGAATGTTCTCACAGTTCTTCTCCCCCTCTTCTTTTTCGGAGGTGGAGTCCTTGAAGAGAGAGCTGAGGGTTATTTCGTCCTCAGAATCGCTCCCAAAGGTAAGAACTTAGGGCTTTTCCCTTTCCAGACTGGTATCAACCATATGACAGTTGCCAGTCGTTTTTTCACGCGTACTTGTCGCACCCTTTTGCTGTCGACGAGCTTCGCGCTTTATCCTCTTGAAGTGTTTTTTATGGGAAACGTATCCTTGCCAACACTTCTTGAAGGCACTGCATTCCTCGGTGGGGTGGGTAACCCTCCGATGATATAAGCAGTAGTTTAGATATGAATCCTCTCCGTCGAGGCATATGACCCCGGGAGTGTTTCTTACAAGAGGTGGCAGCTTCATTTCCATTGACAGGGCTTTAGCGAACCGCTTCTCTGCCTTGATCCTGCTCTTATTTGTCGCAAGTATGCATTGGTTTAGTTGGAGTACTTTACGACTCTACCCCGCAGCAGGTTCTTCATCCTGATGCTAACGCATAGACTTTTCGTATATGGATGTTTCGCGTTCTCAGTCAGCTTTGCTTTTTCGAAAGGCTTCGTTTAACAACCTATTGATCGAGTCTTCTGGCAGTTACGGGGATTTTTGCACCGATTCTGCCCTCAGTTTCTCTGCGCTGTTTTCTGATGCTGAGGGAGCTTCTTCGCCATTTAACGATGAATGGGAGACCATGTGGCAACTTTCTACATAGTCTTCGGTTTCTTCCGATGTGTCATTTTCCACATCGTTGTCACTATCTTCGTTCTCCAGAATATGCTTGAGGAAGTCTTCAAGGGTGACCAGTGTCCGCGCCTTCTGGTTGTACTCCTCCAACGCGTCGATGTAATTTTATAAGTTTGTGCGCTTGTCGTCATACTCGGCAGGCTGCACAGGCTTCTTGGTCTTTTTCTTTTTCTTCAAAGACTTTGAAGGCTTGACTTAGGGATTTTTCCCTTTGTCAACAACTTTCGGAATGGGACGCGGTTTCTGCGTCCCTTCGATAATTTCAGGTTCAAGTGGGATTTTCCACCTGACTGCTGGACATGCCTATAGATCTTTCAACATTCTTTTGGGTTTTGATGAAAGAATGACTTCCCATGGAGTTTCTTCCATGAGTGAGCATGATACCCTCGGTTCATCCACTTTTTTGGGAGTGTGCTTCTGTGGTGGGTTCACCCTCCAGTTCTCAGACAGTGCGAACTTTCCCTGTTGATACTGGTCCTCGACCCAATTCTTGGAGACATATCATTCCTCAATTGTGTGGCTCACCATTCTGTGATAGGAGCAGTAGATGGGGTTGTTGATGTCACCGGGTTGCGGTAGACGTCATGGGTCTGGCAATTTGATGAGTTTGTTACGCATCGCCAACTCAAATAGTCTCCTCGTCTTATCACGGGGGAACGAGTAAGCGCGTCCTAGCCTTTCTTCCAGGGATAAGCGTGGACGTGCATTGTTTTGGCGAACAGCCGGTTTTGGGTCACTCGGTTATTTTTGAGTGTTGGCGACGAAGGCCGCTTTCCTTTTACTCTTGGAATTTTGAGGGTCTATATTTGAGGAGGAAGGGCCATGGCCCATCTGGTCAATTTGGGCTAGTTTATCAATCAGAGCCTGGAAGGTCGTCGGCTTGAAGAACGTCATGAACTGGGACACAGCCGTTTGCGGATCTAGGGTCCCGATGAACATGCCCACTGCGGGGGATTCTTCGATGCGTTGTTCGCACTTTGACCACAGGTTTTGCCACCGGATCGCATAGTGGACTCAGGTTTCTCCCGGTTTTACCCTGGCATTGATTAAAGCCGTGATCGGGGTGCGCTCACTTGCACTAGCGAACCGCTGTGTGAACAGCAGTTCCATTTCTGTGAATGTTTTCACGGAGTCATTTGGGAACCCCGAGTACCATTCAAAATTCGTTTCTAACAGGCTGCCAACGAACTGGCGAAGCAATTGTTTGTCTTCGCCTCCAGAGTTGCTGCACAGAGCTCTGAACTGAGCGACATACTGATGGAGGTTGCCTGTCCCTTTGTACACATGGAATTTGGGGATCGTATATCCCGGAGGGTACTTGATTTGGTCATACCAGTCTGAATACAGTCACCCAGTTCTGACAGTTTGGCCAGCCACTTTATTCTCTTGATGAGCTCGTATTTGTTGAGCGATATAATCATCAAGAGTAGTCTTAGAGACCGTTTCCTCCTTAGCTGTTGATAAAGCCGGAAGAGGGTTTGATGTTTTCTCTCTATCATCCTCGATGATTATTGGCGGATTCTCGGCTGGAGGTTCTGGCTGGATCATTGTTTGTCTCGATTTCAATTGATGTGTTTGTATGAAAAATATAATGTGTAATCACAATCAAAGAATTTATAACTGCAATCAATAACGGTGCCGATATAGTTTCGTTAATGAGAACGGATCGTCCACTAAAAAGCGAGGATTTATTCGATCTTGCTTTAGATGAGTTGAAAGAAAGTAGTAACTAAATTCAAGAAAGCGATTCAAGATTTATTTGAGTTTGTCATTTCAAGAAAATCAAAAAAGTGTTCAAGAATTAGAAATCAAGAAAGTGTCCAAAATCAATTTGAATTATCAAGAAAATGAAAAATAGCTTGTAGGAATCGATAGGAATTAGTAGCAATGATGAATACTAATAATGACTCATCTTATCTTTTGATGAATTATAGCTTAGATCGATGGCGACGAATGAAGATTGGGAATCTATTGAAGAAACTAGGGTTTCTCCTTCACTATCCCTTGTCTTTTCATTGTTCACCATTCAAATCTAGCATTTAGCAAAGAGAATCATCAATCATTTAATCCCTAATTTGCAACGAAATTATTAAGAACGGTGATCTCGCTCCAAATTAGGTCATTGATGATTCTTTTTCCTAAAGTTCACAATTCTCATAAGACTTAAGATTAGTTTAGGATTTTATCATCATTTGATCTACCGAATTCCTCGATTCCTTAGCAAGCGGAGATTTACTCACACATTATGAAAATGAAAGAATCAAGTAGTAGAAATTTCATAATGCAAGAATTTAAAGAAAGCAAGAATTAATAATTGATCACCTTTATTAAATATTCTTCAAATTTACACTTCTCAATCCGAGATTACAAGACTAAACTCTCGATCACTCCTTTGAAAAGAGAATTTTGTTATCGATTTTTGCGTGGTTCGATCGCCGTGAGACGTGGATCGATTGCGGATCTCTTGCTCTTGATGACGATCGGCGTTGCGATGAAGGATCTTCGAAGTCGTCGCTTGATATTGCTCTCAATTGATTCTTGATTTGGATTTGGATCTTGAATTGATTTGGATTTGGGTTTGGATGAAGCTTTGTCACTAAGATTCAACCACTAAAAATTAACCACTCAACAACCTTTACAATGAAGCCCTAGGTCTCTTTATATAGCCTTCATCAATCTTCCACTAGAAACTAGGTTAATCTTCCCCAAGAAACTAGGTAGTTATGAGAAACTTCTAGAATAAGGTAATTATGAGGCTTGCTTAAGAAGCTAGGCTATTGTAAGGAAGCTTCTGGAGTAAACTAGGAAGTTCGAAGCGTCTTCAACAAGCTAGGAAGTTATAAGGGAGCCTTTGGAAAAATATCGACTGACGACGACCTAACTCGGCCGCGGATCCGCGGCCGATCATGCTGAATCGGCCGCGGTTCCGCGGCCATTTGATGAGTTCTCTGAATGGTGTTTCTAGGGTGTTCTGGTGTTGGCATTTGGGTCTTCCTCTGATATCTGGAATTTTCTAATGTTTGCTTGGTTGATGCCAGTATTTGGTTCTTTGGTTTTCTGTATTATATCGGCAGATTTCTGATTCCTGTAATTTGACCTGAATAATTTTCTGCACAAAATCTCGATGAAAAGTGTTGAGATATACAATATCATGCGTGAAGTAATAAACACACAATTTCCCTCCAGAATGTTGATTATATATATAACACGTGGTATTTGATATTTTCCAGACGAATTTGTAATACGTGTTTTATTTACAACAAACACCCTCAGATGATTAAAAAGAGTAAGGAAATTGATGTGTTAAGCATGCAATATTTTCAACTGAACAAATTCCCCCAAACTTGATTTTGATCGTCTCGAGCAAACTTCTTTTATTCAAGAGAAGGAGAAAATAAAAAGAAAGATAAAAACTAACTAGCACACTTTCGTAGGCAACACGATTGCACCGAGCACGTGCAACAAGCCTTTAAACCTCTAGGTGTCTCTAGTAGGAGGAGTGTTGTCTCCTGAGGGTTTTCAGTGGATTGCACCCACAAAATTCTATAATAAAAGTAAGACTGTGAAAGTTACATATAAAGATAAGAATTATAAAAGAAAGAACTTGAAAATCAGAGTTTTCAACTACACTAGATTTTCGGTTGTCATGAGCCCTATCTTAATAGTTATGAAAAGATGTTAGAAATCACATCATCCTTCAATAGAACATCACCTTTATTCTTCATCCCTATCTTTCTTCCAAACACGGATCATATACCCCTACGTGTGTGTAAAGACATCTCTACACTCAGAGAATTCAATTCAAGCTATCATACTCTTGTCCATCTACCTCAGTACTTTTTAGTCGGTGAATATTTTAGATGGAATTGCTCACACATTCTTCATGCGACCGTTAATACTTCTTGAGGTACTAACTGACCGATTACTAAATATGCTCACAGATTAGGCGTAATTAGCAATTTTCTCGTCTTGCACCACCTAAGGCTTAGCAGTGACTCCCAAACCAGTTGGTCTAAGGCACTAGGTGATGAAGCATCCTCGCTATATTTTTTTTATGCTGTCTTGGTGATTACAAAACCAGTGTTCATTTTTCTTCACAATTTTATACTTTTATGATTCATTTATTATTTTTTCTTCGTACTTTGGCTTTTAGACAAGAGCATTTCAAGGTATCCTCTACTATCCCGAGTTTCAAGACGTGTGTAAGTGCGTATAGTACGGTATCAACGTTTAGATGTTTGGCTTCCAGAATATGAAATATTTTTCAGACTTATTTTTATCCTCAGATTAGTGACTTTCTTCATCTTACTAACCCTTAGGACAACGGCTCATAACTACTTATTACTAGCTTCGTTTAAGAAAACATCTAATTTTCTTATTTTTCTTAAACTTTTCCAATCTTTTAAATGCAGATTTTCACTTTCTAACCTTTCATTATAAAAGAAAAAATTTTGAAAATTTTGTGTTTTGTGCTTATGCAAAGTATAATGCAATATGATGCGTAAATAAGCACAAATCTCCCCCAAACCTGTTTACAGCAGTGTCCTCACTGTTGTCATCTGTTAAATCTTAAAAACCTGTAGACTTGGGAGGAAAAGTTATTAACGGGGACAAGAATAAATGAAAGTGAAAATCTTCCTCCAAACTTATTTTTTATTATATTTATGTACAATTTTGCATTTTTTTATTTTTAATTTTTATTTACAAATGATTCACCTCCATTCTAAAAATGAGACACTATTACCGAGACATGGAGGTGAGGTGGAGGAAAATTAGTCATTATAAATCGGCTCCTGTAAAAACAGGAGCTCCTCCGTGGGGTCAGTGGAAAATTACGGTTTTAATTTATGCCCATTCACTTTGAAAATTGTATCGTTTTTTCTATTTTCAACTTCAACTGCCCCATGCGGATAGACATACCGCACAACAAAAGGTCCTTTCCAACGAGATTGGAGCTTACCCGCAAGAAGATAGAGACGTGAATCGTAAAGAAGGACTTGTTGACCCGGGGTAAAAGTTTTTCTCAAAATATTTCTGTCGTGAAATACCTTAGTCCGATTCTTCACTATCACCCCGCATTATCGTAAGCTTCATCGCGGAGTTCACTTAGCTCGTTTAATTGCAGCTTCTGAAAGTTGCAGGCTTGATCTAAGTCAAAGTTCAGTTCTTTTATGGCCCACAATGCTTTATGTTCAATCTCTACTGGAAGGTGGCAAGCCTTTCTAAATACTAGACGGTAAGGAGACATACCTAGATCAGTTTTATAAGCAGTACGAAATGCCCAAAGTGCATCCGTCAATTTGGTTGACCAATCTTTCCGGTTTTAGAAACTGTTTTCTCCAAAATTTGTTAGATCTGTCTGTTGGAAACCTCATCTTGCCTGCTCGTTTGGGGATGATAGGGTGTCGAAAGTTTGTGGTTGATTGCATATTTCCGCATCAAAGTCTTGAAAGACCAATTACAGAAATACGTCCTGTTGTCGCTAATGATAGCGCGAGGGTGTCCAAATCGCGAAAGATATTTTCTTTAAGGAACTTAATGACAACCTTATTGTCATTAGTGCGACATGAAATACCTTCTACCCATTTCGAGACGTAATCAACCGCTAACAATATGTACAAATTTCCAAAAGAGTTGGGAAAAGAACCCATAAAATTAATACCCCAAACATCGAAAATTTCTACAACCAAGATCGGTTGAAGAGGTATCTCATTTCTTTTAGAAATCCGACCCGTGTGTTGACATTGTGGACAGGTTTTGCAATGATCAAATGCATCTTTGAATAATGTTGGCCGGTAAAAACCGCATTGCAAAACATACTTGGGAGATATCTCAACGCCAATCGGGGGAAAACAAAACCACGTAGTTTATGTACGAAGCCCAAAAGCGAAGAATCACCAGTCAAATATAAGTAAACTGCATAGGTAAACAAACTTGTCGACTCCACTCGAGTCCAACCCAAAAATATATACATAAAGTCATCCCTCACTCTAAGTCAAATAATACAGGCGGTCTGATAGAGTGAAACTAGATATAAGATACAATATCAAAAAAAGAGGCAGTTACTATTCATGTAACCCACCTGGCAAAATCTGTGATGAACCTCAAAGTATGAATCCACAACGCTGCTATGCGTCCGTGTGGTCTATCCTGCAAGGAGCTAAGGCACAACGGGGATGAGTTGTCAACTCATTGAATATATAATATGGCATGTATAATAATGAATGCAAATACCACGTGAATGAAATCTCATAAGAATAATATCTATCATCATCATTTCCTCATAAAACTCGAGTCCATCACCGACACAAAATCTGAATATCGTAAGCACCGTCTAACCATTCGGCCTTTTCCTGATATCCACTCAGCCACGGTCGGAATCCTCCGGATATCCGCCGCGCTCCAATGCCACCTCCGGTATCGATCATCCTCGCTAGGCTCCCCGTACGTCACTACGGTCTTCCTGCCCCTTGAAGTCGTACCGGGTCCACCATGTATTCGTAATCGGTTAACCCCTCTCTCGATTTGAATATCTCATCATGAAAAACCAAAATTCATGGTGGACGCCAAGTCATCATATCACGAGAAAATCGCACTTTTAAAAATATAATTTATTTTGTAAAAGTTACTCACAGTTTCTCAAATCCATAGAAATATCAAATCTATGATATCAACAATAAACAGTTCAATCTTGCAACAGTGGTCAACTACAACACATGAATATATAGGACAATAATATTCAAACATCAAAATCGTAGTACACAATCATTTCGACTAGCATGGATATCATTAAAATACTAATAGCATAGCAGTTTCTAAGTGTTAAGGCAGTACCAACGATGTGTAGTGTAGCATATGTAAATGTGATTGTGCAACATGGCAACCGTTGGTAATTGTGCTTGTGTTCTATTCATTATATCTATTCTAGCAAGTATGGTATACAATAAGGATGGCATGGTACTCAATGTAATGCATATGATATAAATATGATTACGTATCGCTAATAGTGTTTAGAAACCGATACGGAGTTCTTATAAAATTTCTGGTAGTCGCGGGTGTTATACATCATCCACCTGAATTCCCACTTGTAAATGTCCCCTTACTCACCTAATATCAGTACGCACTAGACGAAGCTCGCGAATGCCTTGCCCTTCCTTGTCATGTCGGACATCTCCACAACCAAGCTGTAACGTTTTAGAAATCGTTGTGCGAATTTTTCCATTTTAGGGTAAAATTGTCGGTATTTTCCGTTTTAACCCGACTGTGTTCAAACGACCATATAGACTTGCCAGCACCTAGTTTAGCTAAAATAAAGCTAGTACACAAACTTCGGGGGTATATGGGACGTTTTGGTTCAATTAGAATTTTTCCCAATTTTAATATTATTTTAATGCGGTATTCACATTTTATGAAATTTCTCTTAGGTGATCCTTTCAACATTTAAGTTGAGTTATTATAACCTCCACATAATATCTAGATCTTTGTGTTGACTAAAGGATTAAAAGGTTTAAAGAAACGAAAAGAAAAGAATTGCAAGAGGTACATGAATGTGCATGTGAATGCATTTATTGCATTTATTGCTAGAATTAGCTAGAAACACCACACAATTTCCTCACCTCCTTCATTATTGGCCGAATCCTCCTCCTTCTTCTGCCTTTGATCTTTCTTTCTCCATTTGCAACAATTTCAAAGCTCATAAATCTCCAAAATTCCAAAATATATCAAAAATGCAACAAGTCTTGGGTTTTTCTTCTTGATCACTTGGAGCTGGGAAAGCTTGGATCTTGGGAGCAAGGATTGTTAGGTATAATCCCTAATCTGTTAATTTAGAGTTTTTATAATGGGTAGCTCGTAGGTTATTGTTTAGAACAAGTTAGATATCGATTAGTGCAATATCGTATTCTTTTGTGTCTTGTTGATTTTCTGGGATCTGCTCCGACCTGAAATTTTTACTGAGTAACTAAACAATATTTTAGTGATATACTAGTTAACCTAAGACTCCACCTGAAACACTGACCCAACCCACCGGCCTCGGCCGGCGACCCTTTGGCAAATTCCAGCGACGCCGGCTATGTAGGGAGGTGTTGGGGTTTGGTTTTTGTGGGTAGTTATCTGCTGTGGTTTAGGGGTATTTGGTACTGTTTATTTTTTTAGTAATAACAGTATGAAAAATCTGGAATCATTTTCCTATAAAATAGTGTTTTGAATCCGCGTGTTACGTAATCCGACACGAATCGTGATCTTGCGCAGCTGCTGTACTCAGATTGGTTTTATAGTATCGTTACGCACGTTAGCCACTAGACGGACACTCGTGAGTTAATTTAGAGTTGGTGCGTTGTTTTAAAACGTAGTTTTACGTTATATTGGTCGATTTCTGAGTTTTGCTCTGTTTATGTGTTTGTGAAATTATAGCGTCGCAAGCGGGGACTTCTGACGCTGCGAACAAGGGAAAGCAGGTGGTCGAATTTTCATAACTCGAGACCATTCAGTGAGTAGATTTAACATCTACGGGGAAATCGTCCGTATGGCGTTATGCGTCGGGGCTGATATGATAGGATAGCTGCATGTTATTGCATATTGGTTAAATTCATATGAATGTCATTGCACAGTATTATCTGTTGTACCTTGGCTTGTACCTTTAGATATAACACATTACTAACGGTTCATATTGCACGAGCACTAAATTGTATGCTATACCCACATCGTCAGTAATTGCCATGACACACACAAACCACCTACATACGTGATATGGTAGTGGATAGGGATAGTGGAGGTAGTAACTCTTATTCCATTGTGCATATGAAATATTGTGGATACATTCATACGTGATATTGCATTGGGTAGGAATAGTTGAGGTAATGAATCTTAATCCATTTCACGTGTACCCTATTATAGCTACTTGTACATTATGCATACATATTGACATGTACACCCACATACTCGATTACAGTTACATGTACACCATGCACACATACTGACATGTATACCGCATTTTTTTGCTATAGTTGTATATACCCTAAGTGGTATTGCTTTGATATATGATATTGAGTTGTTGATCATTGCGCTTATGAAATGCATCATACCTACTTGCTTACATATAGATACTTAAACCTTGCTACACTTACATGTACTCTTCATATGATGCTGCACTTGTTTTTCGGAGGATTTTGGGAACCGCAAGATATATTTTAAAGCTGGATTCATTTAAAAGAACGGTTTTCCCTTGATATACTCATATTGTTGTTTTATGATGTATATATCAGCTTTCATGGATTTACGCATTGAGATATGGATTTCATATGATTTATGGATTTGAGAACCGTGGGAGTATTTCAAGAAAACTATGTATTGTTTGAAAACCTGGTTTCTCTTGATATGATATTTCAGTGCGTCCACCATGTGATTTCTCGGTTCTGAGATTTGGCTTGTGATACCCTATTCGAGGAGCAGGAGGCACCGTCTGCGGGTATATGGTGGATCCGGTATGGTACCCTGGGGCGAGTGGTGATTTCGTGGTGTAGACGATAAGCCTAGCGGTGGGACAACTACCTACCGGTGATTGTATTTGGACTCGGCGGTTATCGTGGGGATACCAACCGGAGTGATGTATGACATATCGTCAGGGCCAGTCGTGGTGACAGTGCCTGATGGGGATTTACGTGTCGATGCTAGACATTTTCATGATGTTTGGGTGTCGGTATTAGACACTCAGGTTTTTCCATGATTTTTACGTATCATCGGTGGACATACGGGATGGATATCCTCATACTTATATATATATATGTGTGTGTGTGTGTGTGTGTGTGTTTTTTCATGATATTTCGGGTGTCGATGTTAGACACTCAGGTTCCATGAGACTTATATGTGAGGGTCGATCTGAGGATGCGGTGCCTGAGGATGTTGGGATTTGACGTGTTAGTGAGGGACACTGGTGTTTTTCCATGCTGATGATTTTGCATGATATTTTATATTATATCATCCCACATTCAGGATTATGTTGTTATGCATTGCTTCATGTAGTGGTAGTACTCTGATACTGTACCCTTACAGGAATGTTGCATATACACATTGTCATACTTATGCTATCGGATTCCATTGATAGATTAATCATTGTTCGTGCATATTTGCGATTACAGTATAATGTTATTTTCTATTCACGAGTTGGCAACTTACCCCCGTTGTGCCACAGTGTTTTGAGGACTTATCCTCAGAGTAGTCGCGGCAGGGCGTCTTATCATCTCTACTTTTACGAATACCGCTACGTTAGGCAGTGAGGCCTTTGTTTTTAGGTGAGTTTACGGTTATCTGCTTATACATTGTATATCTTTTTATTTGATCTAGTATTCTCCATCTACGACTATTTGTATATGACTTAGAGACGACTTGTGAGGATTCAGTATTGTATTATTTTGGTGACTTTGGGTGCCGTGCTCGTGGGAGCCGGTTTTGTGAAAAGTTTACTTCTTGTACAATCATTTCTTTGATATTTCTTTGCTTCAGCATCGTATTCATGTTGTGGTAATTGTCTCCTCCGTTAGGCGTGATTTTGCTCTCATTTGGGATGCTTTATATTTTATCTATATTGTACCCGTTTTCGGGGCTAATTTTTACAAAGGAGGTACTGTCGAAATTTTCAAGAAAGAAAACTAGAGTTAGAGATTTTACTTGTGATTTTTCAAATGTTTAAAACTATGTTTTTCTCCGTTGATCCAGTTTTGGGTGGTTTAGATTTCTGGGTTTCGGCTTACTTAAGTTGCGTACGCCTGTAGACGTTACGTAGTTTAAGTGCCGGTTATGGGCCAAATATTGGGTCGTGACACGAGCCTATATATTAACCCAAACGTATATATATAATAATCGAAACGCAAATGTTTCTACACTTCTAACGCAAAAAGAATAGAACGTACGATCGACGTATTTTAACGTGTGTTATCAGTACGAAACTATCCCCGGCAATAACGAAAATCAAAACATAAGTTTTTAAAATATAAAACATTAAAATTTTATAGGATATTTATTCCAGATTTTGATATAAGTGACCTGGGACAAAATAGAGTATACAATATTTTAGTTAAGATGTCATGAAGCTACTGTAAAAATCCCACACCCTGACTCAAAACCCCAGCCGCAATTTGCGGCCAAACCCAATAAATTTGCGGCCAAAGTGGGTCCAAATGGGTACGAGCTTGAGGTGTGGTCTTTATTTGTTCTCACCATCTCATAAAATTCTTAAAATATTTTTCAGGGTTCATTAGTTATGGTAGATTCCAATTGAATACCACAAAACTTACAAAACTTATTTTTTTATGATATTATACTAAACTTTGAAACTCAGATACTTCACAAACTTGTAAAAGATGAGTTTTTTACCTAATCAAAGAGATGTTATAGAACTTCCAAGATCATGGATGCAAACTTGGTTTATCATGAATTTGATACTAGCTTTAGCTTAAGTTTTTGAGAAAACGTTATGAAGAACTCACTTTCCCTTGAGCTAGGTGATGAACTAGAGAATATTTTGTGTGTTGAAAGTTGAGGAAGGAATTAGTTCAGTTTAGAATGATTTAGCTATTAAAATTATGAGGAAGAGTGAAGGAGGAGATGTGTAGGGTGAGCATGAGGTGGAGGGATGAGAGGGTATAAGGGTGTTGTGGTGTGTATGTGTGTGTTCAATCTCTTAACATATACCATTCCTCTCATTATAATTAAAACCCCTTTTTTATCATTATATAAAATTCCATTATTATTTAAAATTCTAAAATAACATTTAAAATTTTTCTGAAATGTTACAACCTGCTTTATTTCGATAAGATCACGGAGATCCAGACTAGTAAACCAGCTGTATCATTCCTTTGATATCTCTGGTTAGTTATCTCTTTTGTTTGTACCCGCTGCGCTCAGTTTCCTTTACATCGATAGTATTTAGTGACTGTATTATCTCATCATCTGAGTTATATTACTGCTACCATGTACTGCTAGAAGCCGAAGTGTGACTACGGCAGGATTTTTCTTTGACCGTAGAAGTATGGCAGGCCTAATCACCCCTGTATTCCGTATTTTGGGAAGCGCGGCGTGACATGGTTTTGTTGGTATCAGAGCACCAGGTTTAGAATGAGATTACAGTTTAGTTTAGGGATCCCTTGATTCATATCCTATCATATTAACATTCACTTTTATATGATCCTTATCGTCTCATCGTTCGATATCCTATGATTCTTGCTTATTTCCTTCTGTTATCTAATTTTCTTCTCTGCTTATCTTTCAGCGGTATGGCCTCCTTAGGCAACCACTCATAAAATACCAGTTCCCATATCGCACCGATAAGATCCTTAGTGCACTAACGACCATCGTTGAGTCACAAGAGAAGAAACCGATCTCATAGCTAAGAGATTAAAAGCGGTTCAAAAGTCCACAATTGCTGCTTTAGGGAGATCTACCATCGTTCTTTCCATCCCTGAGGGCGCTCTCATATCAGCTACTCATGCTTAGGCCGGTACTGTTTCAGATTTCAGAAAACTGCATCGGGCCGTGTTCATAAGTGTAGCAACACCGCTGGAAACTGAGCAGTGGCTGGCCAACGTGGAGAATCTTCTGACAGCTGCTCGAATCCCAGATGAAGATAAAATGAACGTAATGACGATCCAATTAGAAGATGAGGCCTACACATGGTGGACCATTGAGGAGAGCAGACTGGATAAGCCTATCGAATGGAGCACATTCATCAGGTGTTTTCTGGACCATTACATTCTGGCTACCGCCAAGGCAGAGATGGAAGAAAAGTTCATCACCTTGAAGCAGAATGGTTGCCCTGTAGACGTATATACAGTAGAGTTCAACAGGCTGAGCCAATTTGCCCCATATATGATAGCCACAGAAGCAAACAAAGCTAGACAATTTCAGCAAGGACTTAATATTGAGATTCAACAGCTGATAACTTCACTTGACCTGAAAACTTTCGCTCAAGTACCGCAACCCCTCGCCGGCGACCACCGCCATCTTGCCAGTACACCATTCCTACGCCAGCATATCTCTCTCTCTCTCTCCCCCCCCCCCTCATCCATCAAGCAGTCGAGCCCAAGCTTATTGTTTACTTCTTTTTATTGTTTTACCTGATTCCACACGTATGATTAATCGTGATTTTCACAACATGAACAATATCGAATACCCATGTTATATTCTTAGGTTATTTCAATGCATTCTCATTATATAGGGTGACCGTTTTACCTGTAGTGATTAGTAAGCGTTTACATTGATACCCTAGTGTTTATAGTACATTGTCGAGTGATAGTGGTATCGATTGGTTGTATCAAATATACCAGTGAAGTGATTGAACAGTGAAATTGATCGAACGGTGATAATAATTGAAAAGCGATAGGGATGTGTACTTGTATACAACCAGTTAGATATGTGAACATATATTGAAATCTGGAGAAATGGAGAAATCAAGATGGAATCGAACTCGTATTTAGCGAAGTATTTAATGCTTTAGAGGATAATAATTCGATATTAGTGATAGTGATACGTGTAGGTATTTTTTCGTAGCGGTACGGCTGACAGGGTTATGTTCCGGGCATATTTTTGACTGTTGTCTTGGGCATGCACAAGACCCTTCTAAACATGAGAATATATTCCATCGATCGATTTCAAATAATATAAAGACTGTTAGTTTAGTGACTTGCATAATAACCTAGATTGCCGCCATGATCCATGCCCACTACTGCTACCTGTTTATCTTATTTTATACATTTATGTTAGTGCTTTATATCACTGTTTCATACTTCACTATAAACTGTCGCCTGTTTAGTATTATTATATTACAATGTTACGTCGCTCTGACGATATGAATATGTCTGCTCAGAGAAAGAAGTGGACCTACCTTATTTCGAGAATATCACGAAGATCCAGACCAGTAAACCGGCTGTATCTTTCTTTTGATATCTCTGGTTAATTCTCTTTTATTTGTACCCATTGTGCTCAGTTTCCTTTATATCTTATGATTTTTAGTAACTGTATTATCTCATCATCTGAGTTAGATTACTGCTACCATGTACTGCTAGAATCCGAAATGTGACTACGGCGGAATTTTTTCTTGACCGTGGAAGTATGGCTGTCCTAATTACCCTAGTATTCCGTATTTTGGAAAGTTGTGCGTGACATTTACTATGCCACTTAGTTTGATAGATCGAGTTCTCATATTGATGCCCAAAGTTTTACATAGCTTTATGATTTGGTCTCGTTTACTGGTCTTAAATTTCTGACCGACAAAACTGTTGCACATTAAAGCTGTAGTGGATCATACCCTCCGACTATGTCGATAAATAACACAAAAATACTCTAGAGGACCAAATAAACCAAATAGCAAAAACTTTCATTAAAATCAAGTGTTTAATATCACAATCTTCAAGCACTATCTCCTCTATTTCATCAATCAAACGTAATAAAAAAAACAAACCAAACTCTCCGATCTCCAATCAATCAATCCCCTCCCAACAAATCCATACCAAGCTATGTACACAAACCCAAACAAACCCTAATTTTAAGAACAAGATCTAATCATTCCCAAATTACACAAATTCCTCAACACCAAACTCCCAAGACAAAACAACCCTGCCTCCTTCCTTTGAATCCCCAGCTCCTTGACACGACTTCTCAAAATATTCTCCTCTTTCACTTGCAAGCAATTTCCCCCTATCCTTTGCCTTACATTTTCAACAGTGCTAACCTCAGGCAAATTCCCATTTGCATCTGTGACGTAAAATATATTAGTGGCGATTTCGTCGTTTTTCGAAATTTCTGCTCTCGTCACTAGAAGCCCGTTTTCCCGAAACGCCCTCGTGACGTCGGAGAGCAGGGTTTTGTGATTGATTGTGGAGAGTTCGAGCCGTAGGCCGGAATAGGATCTCCGTTCGATGGCGGCTTGTAAACATTGGATCACGCGTTGGCGCTCCGATTCAGAGCTTATTGGGGTCCCGTCTGTGTGCCTAATGTAAAATTCCTGCAAAAAAATTAAGAAATTATATTAGCACGTTGGGATTTGTCCATAAAGAAGAAATTTATCAAACCAGTAAAATTTTGCAAGTTGTGTTAATTTTCTATTTTTTAACATTCTTTTTTACAGACATTACATAATTAATAATTAATAGAGAGAAAAAGAACAAAAACAAATAAGTAAATTTTAAACTACCGGTAAAGTGCATTTTTTATTAATAAAATCATTATATAGGCAAAAAAACAATTTTGCAGTTTCAAAGCAAATTTCTAAACAACCAAAAAATGAGATAATTTCATGCAATTTAGTAGATTTTTAATATTAGTAAATAACTCAATCACAATTAAAATACAAGAAATTATTCGGTATAAGAGATGAGCAATCTTCGAAAAAGTTGGTATGACTCAAGATTCTATTTCTTTCTTTGTTGTTTCTGGAACAGATTGCACATTAAAGATTTTTTCTTTAAAATTCAATTCTTCCCAAAAACTAGCCAAAACATTTCTTAAAATTCAAAAAAAATCTATATTAAAAATCTAAAAACCAAAAAAAATGAAAAAATAAAAAAGTTGAAAATTTTACCAAATGAGCTCCATCTTCATCGGTATCAACATTGCCATGGAACACAACGTACTCCAAATCAGTGAGCACACAAACGGCGTCGAACAAAAGCTTCGGCCGATCTCTGCACTCCACATTCACAATAGAGTACCCAACCTCGATCAAATTCTCAACCTCAACCCTAACCCCATAAAAGTCCCTCCTTTGTTCCCCAAGCTCCCAATTTTTTACCATCATCTGATGCATCCTTCGATCCAAATGGCATTCCATCTTCCCCAATTCGACGCCGCCTCGAACAATCTGCCTCAATCTCACCCCCAAATCCCCAATCTGGGTCTCAGAATTCGAATCCTCCACCAAGATAATCGCCCCAATTCGCCTATCGTGCGCCCAAATCTTCGCCTGTGCGATAGAGAACCCCAGATCGGAGATCACCGCGAAGATCTCTGACAGCAGCCCGATCCGATCGATTCCGGTGAGCTCCAACGCGGTTAGGGCTCCAAGATCGCAGCTTTGTGGCTCCGATGGGGTTAGGGTTTGGATCGATTGCTCGATGGCGGAGATGATCGATGGGTTGGCGAGCTTGTGACCGAGCTGGTCGACGACGTGGAAGACGTCCATGAAGTAGGGCCCATCAGAGGAGATGTAGGCCTTCGATATCGAGAGGTTGAGGTCGATGAGGACCTGGACCGTGTTCAGGAGGTAAATGTGGTTCCTTGCGCTGTCGACCTTCACGATCGTCGCGTTCGGGCTCGTCGCATTGTCGATGATCACCCTGAGATCAAAGACGGCAAGGATTATCAATCAATTGTTAAAAAGATTTGAGATTTGAGAGGAGATTGGGAATAAGATCAAACCTTGGGGTGTTCATGCGAAGGATGAGCTTTTCGTATTCGTTGAGAGAAGTTGGGGGATCGAGCTCTGAGATTTTGGTTGTTGTTGGTGGTGACACCATCATCTTCTTCCTTCTTCAAAACTTCAATTTTGAAAAGAAAAAATGGAGGTTAGCTCTTTCTCTCTCTAGTTCTCTCTCTCTCTCTCTCAAATAACTAGAGCAACAAACAAAACGGCTCACGGCCAATTTATACTAACTTTTTTTTAACCGCCCCGTCTTTATTCTACATTAGTGCCCTGGATGTAGGATTTAGAAATTTGGATTCCAAAATAGTGCGGTTGAAAATTTCTGGATTTGGTAATTTGTTGTTTGGTTGGTTTTGGATTTATAATATTGGATTTGTAGATTTTTGTAATTTTTTTTTGGTTGGAGGAGAAAATGAGATTTAGATTTGAGAATTTTAGAGAGAGATAGATAGAGAGAGGATTATTAAATAAATAAAATACACGGCCTTATCTAAAAATACAATGAATAGTGTTAAATCATTGCAAATTCTTAAAAAAAATTGGGATTCAAGAATACTTGTTTTGTGGTGGGTCCCCATAAAAACCAAAGGAATGCTACAAATCTAAATTCTCCAACCAAACATAAAATTATGGGATACTTGGATACCACAATCCAAATCAATCATAATCTTGCAACCAAAGAGGCCCCTAGCCAAATCATCTTTTTTGAATCTTTGTAGGGGTGTATATCTCTTACATTTTAGTTTTTCTTTGAGATATTTTACTCAATTTAAAGTTGATATGGACAATTAATTTAATGTATCTGATTTGATCTTAATTATTTATTACTACCCAAATTATCGTTATGAAATAAATGGTAATTAGCCGAATATATGGCAAAGAGGATAATTCAGAAATCAAGGGGAAAATAATCTGAATATGCTATATTAAACCCCAAAAGATTGACGGGAAAAATCAAAGGTTTCCAAATGTTTTTCATAATAAAATATTAATCAATTAGCCAATTTTAACATTAAATTTTACAAAAAGATTAAACATCAAAAAAAAATCATTAAATTTAATGTGTTATTTTATCAAAAAACATTAAATTTTACAACAGTGTTGGGGTTGGGGTTTTATGCACAAAGAACTTTGTTTTAGCGGAGTATTAAAAAACCAGCCACAAAAAATCAGGGGGTAAAATTTAAAATTAGCGAAGGTGTTAATGGTAAGAGCACATTGCTGTCCAGGTCAGACAATCACACACATACGCCGCGGGCAGTGGCCTGCCCTACCCGAAATCATATCATTTTACAGGCTGTTTAATCTAGGAAAGGTACTTTTCGTATTTAATTGAGGCCCTAAAAGATCCGTGTGTTCAGGTTAGCCATGGATGCGACCACCAGTGTAGCCGGCTGCCGGCAAAGCCTAAGTACCGTTCAGCACGAAAATTGTGAACCCAGATCCAGCTTTTACGGACTTGGTTTTATAGGGTTTTTTTTTGAAATAGGTTGATTTTAAATTTTTATTATTAAAATAGGGTAGTAATTTTTTTTTTATGAAAATAGGATGGTTTGTGGGCCCCACGGAATTAAAAAAAATTTTTTAAAGAGGGCGGGCCCGCCCTCTCCTTTACAAAGAAGAGGGCGGGTTCTCAAAACCCGCCCTCTTCAAAAATGAGGGGAGGACGGGTTTTTGGAACCCGCCCTCCCCTATAATAGGTAGAGGGCGGGTTTCTAGAACCCGCCCTCTAAACCGGGGATTGGGATGGGTACACCAAACCGTCCTATTTTCATAAAATAAATTTTAACTACCCTATTTTAATAATATAAATTTAAAACTATCCTATTTCAAAAAAAAACCCGGTTTTATATTTAACCCCGAATTGACTACCCCACTTCGCTTGCTTGATAACAACTTGAATGTTAAATCGGACGGGTTGCCGAACAGATATTCAAGCGGGCTATATTTAAGCTCTGGTTAAGTTTGTGGGTAAACTCGACTTGCTAGCAGTCAATAATATCAGTATAATAACAGCAGGACTATCAGTAATGATACTAAAAAATGGGAGTCCTTCAGATCCCGACACGTAGCGGATAACGTGTCATCCACGTAAACTTATTAGATTTCTGGAGGCTACAGAGCTGGAATAAATACGATGCATTAAGGACGTTCATCGGCGCCACATCTCTGAGGTTGCATCCAACCTTTTGGAGATCTACTCAGAGTACATTCCTTATTCGCTTAGCAGCCAGCCAACAGCTCGCCTCCGAGCTGTCATAGAACAGAGCTTTCTCGGCCTCCTCGCTCGTCTCCGAGCTATTACAAAGCTGAGCTTCCTCTGCCACCTCGCTCTTCTTCGAGCTGTCACCGAGCTGATGTCACGCCCCGCTTCCCGGTGTACGGTCAGGAGACGTGACTAGGCCCGCGACGTATTTACTCAGAAATAAATACGTTAAGCGTAAATAAGCAATATAATATAAACGTACACGAGAAAGATATGAGATATAAATGAACAGCAACTTTTTTATTTATTAAATATTACTGAAAAGTAAATACAATGTGGAAAGTAATGCCCAAACAATGACATGAACCAAAAGTAAAAATATATAAAAGTGACTAGAGCTCCGGGTTCTCGATGAACTACTCCAAGTCTTCTGAGTTGGGCTCAATCTTCAGAGAGTCGGGTTCTCCTGACAACGTTCTAAAGAAAAAATAGAAAAGGAATGTCGTCAGCGAACTATCGTTCGTTAAGTTCCAAAGAGAGATGGAAATAGGCTGAACAGGTAAAGAGAATATATCTGGTATAATGTATGATTGTTATGTTAACGCTGTTATTTGTAACTTCGTACAGAATATGCCAGTGTATACGAGAGTAATCCAACTATTCCGTAGACTAATATAAACGGATAAAGATGTAAACGGATAGTCATATAATCAATGCGATGTATATCCATAGTTCGGTCAGTTCAAGCCATGTTGTTATAGATGATATTCTGGTATTCATGTTCAAGTTCCAGTATATATGGATTCATGATATATTGCACCTATATTTGAATTGTTTTCAAGTATGGATTGTTTTCAGATTTAACCGAGACTCAGATCGAGTCAGACACATTAAACAGAATTTGATTCATGAATTAGATTTTGAAGTTATCGGTAACTGCTACACATGGACGGCGGGATTTGTGACTTTTTCTAAGCCAATTACCATTGATAATCTCGTTTTAGTTTTCTAGATTAAATAGGCAAGCACTCACTTTCTCCGGTTCCATGAGGCTCAAGAGAAGTGGTCCCGCTTAAACATATATTTACTGGAGTCTTTATTGTAAATTAATAATCTCGAGGGGGGTTTATAAAAAATATTTTTAGTATACTTTCAAAATATTCCTCAAGTATTTATTTATCGTATTTAGGGTTTTCATGAATGTAATTTTTAAAAGTGAAGTATTGTAATGATTATAAACCTAGATTGAACAGTATATGGTATTTTAGTGTAAATTGGAATTGTATGGATCTGTGATGGTATATTCATGAAATTTGTGATTCTTTTGTTTATAAAACATGGAATTTATTATATATATTAAAAATAGATATTTTGATAATATATATATATATATAATTATTAAAAATAGAATTTATTTATTAAATGGAAAATCACGTTTTTAAAAAAATTGTATTAAAAATTCCATCGAAATCGAATGCTCCGTGAGGAGCTCTGCATCTCGCTCTACTAGTCCCAAAGATGTGCGATAAGCCGCACCATCCAAATCAGGTTCCCCAAAATGGGTTGTAGAGGCTTAATTGCAAGGAATTTAATTAAAACAATCTTAAAAAATACGGTTTTATTAGTTTAGAATATTTTATTGTAAAATTGTATTTATCCCACAAAATATTGTTCCAAAAGCCATCGTGTTATGTCATGATGAGTGTTGTGATGAGCTAGGTCATTATCTCGTGAGTTTTTTAAAGGTAATATGAGCATATATGATGAGAGATGTCGAATAGAAAGCTTGTGGTATTTAACCGTAAAAGTGAAATAAAAGTTGCATAACATGGTATTTTAAATTGAAACTTGTTCTCAATATTGGTTTATGGTTACTAAACAATATATAAAGAAATGGTTGATTTGTTATTAAGAAAAGTTGGGTTTTTTTAACAAATTAGAATCAGATGTTGGATTAACTCCACTTCCGACGAGTTTTGAAAAGAGAACTTTTGAGAGGTGAAAAGAAGAGAAGAGTAGGGACTTACTGGATTAGATGAGAGAGGGGAGGTAGAGAAAGGGTTTAAGAGTTTCGTGGAGTCGCGGTATCGCCGGATTTGTCACGAGTCATCGCCGGATGATGGCCTTGAGCTAACTCCACTTATACAACTTAGTTAACTGGAAAAAATTTGAGAGTTTTGATGATAAATTTCAGAATAGATAGGGCTAGAGTGTGGGGTGGTATTTGTAAGATAAAATTAGGGTTTTGAGAATTAAAAAGAGAATTAAAATGCATTAAATATTGGATTAATGGGTGATTTTAATACTCTGTTAATTTGCAGGAAATTCAAACAGAAGAGGAGTAGTGGGGGGGCAAAGGGTTAGGGTTTAAATTTTGGGGCATTTGCGATGGTTGGGACCGGCGGCGCCGGCCTAAAATGAATCGCCGGCCTAAAATGAATCCTCGCCGATCATTTGGAGGGGGATGGAGCTTGGATTGATGCCACGTGTCTAGCTCTATTCATACATCATTTTCTACATGTTTGATTTCTGAGACTTTTCATTCTTACATATATTGCACGTGTAAACTTTTGGGCTTCCAAAAAGTTTAAAAGAAAAATCATTAAAAATAATATGTGGATGGGGGATTTGAACACAGGCGCTATGTCACGGCAGTGCAAGGCTTTACTAATGAACTACAAGTGCTTTCTTACTGTTCTAAAACAAATTAAATACTTATAGCATACCCAAGGTTGCAAATACTCCATTTAGTACTTTAATTTTAAACAAATTTCTTTACATTAAAAATAAAGTCGTTACATTCTACCCTCCTTACAAAAATTTCGTCTTCGAAATTTACAAATATTTAAGGACTAATTTACAAATAAGAAAGGGTATCTTACACGCATGCCGTCTTCTCTTTCCCACATTGATTCTCCTGGTGAGTCTTTTCTCCATATCACTCGAGTCAAGTTTACTTCCTTGTTCCGATGTGACTTTACATTTCTGTCCAGGATTTCAACGGGTTATTGCTCACAAGATAAGTCCGTCTGTACAGTGAGCTCGGAATGATCAAGGATATGGCTGGGGTCGCTCACATATCTTCGGAGCCGGGATATGTGGAATACTTTGTGCATTCCTTCCAATGAGGGTGGAAGTGCCAAACAATATGTCATTTCTCTGACTCGTTCAAGTATGTCAAACGGTCCAATGTACCTCGGACTTAGCTTACCCTTCTTTCCAAAACGAATCACTCCACGGTTTGGAGAGATATTTAAAAAGATATGATCGCCCGATTGGAACTCCAATTGTCGGCGCTTTGCATCAGCCCAATGCTTCTGTCGGTCTTGGGCTATGCGCATTCGTTCACTGATAGCGCGAACTACATCTATAGTCGCCACTATCATCTCAGGTCCAAGGAATTCGCTATCTCCGATGTCATCCCAACTTAATGGTGAACGGCATTTCTTTCCATAGAGCGCTGCAAACGGTGTCATTCCAACTCGCTTGGTAGCTGTTGTTATATGAAAACTCATGTTCTCCTCCAAAATGCAGGGACGCGACCGTGTAGGTCCGTCTTGCCTGAATTTGGGGACAGATGCTAATTGGTGCTATCCGTCCACATCTCCGAAGATACCAAGTTGATTTATGACACCATGTATCGAAGGTTTAAACGGATGCGGCCGATGTAGCAGATGCTAATTGGTGCTATGCGTCTTTCTTCGCCATTTTTAGTATACTTCATGCATTGATGGAGAGTTGACGGAATGATGCCGTAATCGTAGAGCCACGGCCGTCCCAGAAGAACCTTATAAGACGTGTCAGCGTCGATCACGTATATCTTAGCTTCGGTTTGCAGATCCCCAAATTTGATTGGCAGAGCTATAGACCCCAGAACTTGCTGGCAGTTTTGGTTGAAGTCTTGAATGACAATCATTTCCCTTGACAGGTGTCAGACGTCCATTGACAAACTCTTCAGAGTCTGCAAGTTCATGACGTTCACCGAAGACCCCGGATTAATCAATATGCGATTAATCCGATCTCCGTCGCTGTACCCGGTCACGTAAAGCGGCCGGTTATGCTCAGGTGTTCCCAGTAGCAGGTCTTCGTCCTTAAACGTGGCTGTAGTGGTATGCAGAGTGTATTGGGCTTCTTTCATATTAATTTCCGCAAAGCGAGCCTGATACCGCTCTGGGTTTTGTAGAGCATGAATGAGAATATCTCTATGCTCCTTAGATAGGACCAAGGCATCGTAGATGCTCAGGAAAGACAGAAGCTTCCAAAGGTGAGCCAAGACATTGTAGTCCACTGAGGAAGGACTCGAGTTTTCATTATCCGGTTCTCTGCCATCTTCCTCATTAACCACATGTTTTTCCTTTCCTTTTGAGGCGTTGCCCTGATTTGGCGGCAGAGCCCTGCCGCTTCTGAGCTGGATTTGGTTGGCCATTGTGGCGAGCTTCTCGTCCTTTTCGAGAAAACAAAGATCTTCCTCAGAGTCGCTACCAAGGTAGATGGCGTAGCAGGTCACTACTAGGATCTCTTTATTGGAGCCTTCTTCTAACTCCTCCAGAATTTCAGCCGCTTGTACAGGGAGGAACTCCTTCAATTGAATCAGAATTCTTTCCTTCGGTTCATAGTCTTCGAGGGAATCGATATATTTTTGAATGGTCGATCTCCCTGCAGACTCCTTTTCGCGTCGAGCTGCACTTTTCCTCTTCTTGAGCTTTTTGGATTTTGAACCCGATGGAGTCGAATTGGCGGCTGGAATGGTATGCTTCTTCCGCCCTTCCCATTATGTTCTGGGCTCCTTCCGAAGTAGCTTTAGCATCTTCTTCGTCTTATTAGATATGTGCATACTCCACGGAGACTGTGGTAAGACGGTTTCATTTCCCAGGGCAGCGGGTTCAGCTGCCTACTCCCAGAAGGTTTCAGCTTCTGTCTGTATAAAGTTGGTGGTTACAACTTGATTGTTCACCAACACACTCTTCGACAGCTCGATCTCTCCAGTCTTGTACTGCTTCTCGACCCAATCTTTGAAAATATAGCAACCCTCGATTGCATGACTCACTATTCGGTGGTACGGGCAATATAGAGGATTGTCGGTCATTTTTTCTTCATGAGGTCTTTTCGATTCCGGCAATTGTAGACCGTTGTTCAGGGCATCTTTGAATATCTTTCGGACCTTGTCCCTCCTGAAAGAGTAAACCTTGTTCTTTTTCTCCTCTAGGGAAGGCCCTTCTCCTCCTAGCACTGGCTTTCAAGACCGGTTGGTTTTGGATTCGCCTGCTCTTCGCTTTTCTTCATTGTCAGACGCATTGAGGACATTGGTATTGCTGAAATTCCCGCTTCTACGGTTGTCGTCCCTCTTGCTTTTCGAAGTCTTGTCTTTCTGAAAGTCCGGGAGGAACTCTTGCTTCGAGCGTTCCAGCATTTGGACTTTCTTGGTTCGCTGCTGAAATGTCTTGAGGCCTGCTGTACACAAGAATGGGACCATCCAATTGCTGAGGTTCCCAATGAGGAGGCCGACGGACTGGTCCTGCTCCAGCGGCGGTTCGCACTTGACCTTGAGATTACGCCATCGGGTGATAAATTCGGTGTTGCTTTCATTCTTCCCCGGCTTGGTCCTCACAAGGTCAGCAATAGAGATTTTATCACTGACACTCATGAACCTTTGCCGAAACAGAGACTCCATCTGGGCAAAGGTAATGACGGACCCGTCTGGTATACTCGCGTACCAGTCGAAAGCGACACCGGTCAGGCTGTTGACAAACTGACGAAGAAGGAGCGTATCATTGCCCCATGTATTTCCGCACGATGCCTTAAAGTGGGCGACGTGTTGATTTGCATTTCCTGTCCCGTCAAATCTTCCGAACTTAGGAATAACGTAGCAGATCGTACTATGCGGGATATGGCCGCCCACTACTGCCAATTTCTTTCTGAGCTTTAGCTTCGGCCACCAATGTTTTAACCTTGCTGGTGACCAAATCCATTATCCGATCTTGTGTTAGCGGGATAGTGTTATCTGGGGCCAAGGCGCATCCAGAAGCGGAATGTGACCGGCTTTCATGCGACTCGACCAATCTTAGACCCAAAGGGACAGGCATCGGCCGCTTCGGATTGTCATCATCCGGCTCATGAGTAGCGACTTGTGCTTGATTGGTAGGCGCTCGAGCAATTTGAGCCGTAAGCTGCATCACAACGTTCGTTAGGTCGTCAATTTTCGAATAGAGCTTGGCCATCTCTTTGTCTTTGCTCCTGAGCCGTTTTCAAAGCTCTTGAAGCAGCTCTTGCTCCGCGGTCTTAGGGCGGAAAGTCGTCTCTTCCTCGCGGTCCGAGCTTGACTCTACGTGGACTGAGTGGTCTTTCTACCTATCATCCTCATCGAGTGGGTTTTCATCATCAAGCGGAGGCGGCTGTTCTTGGGAAGCGGCAACCACATTCAAGCCAGATTGGGCTTGGGATGTGGTGGCCCCATCCTTACTTTTGCTGCGAAGGTTGTCGCTGGGGCGCCTGCCCGCCATATAGACCATATGGATAACATATCCAGACGTCTTTTTATTATCGGCGGCTGATTTCACGGATCGTTGTCTTGACCCTCCTGTTTCGGTAACAGGCAGTCGACTGAAGGCGGCTGGCCTGGCCGGATTCTTGAATGGTGCTGACGCTTCCTTTTTAGTTTTGCCCTGCTGTTTTCGCGCGGCACAGAGCGCCTGATAGACTTTTGAAGAGACAGTGTCATACTTTTTCTGTTGAGGTCGGGGTACGTCTCTTCATAGCAACATTCGGACCACTGTCTTCTTGATTCTGGCGGTCATAGCATTTTTCTGAACCTACTTCAGAGGTCCGAAGGAATTGCTAATTTTTACGGCCGACTCAACCGTCGTCGCGAAGTAACCCTGCTCTTGGAACCTCACAAGATTCCACATGGCCGAAGTCCTGGCCCTCTTGTTGGCTCGATACCTGAGCCGCTTCTTCCTTAACTTTTCTGTTTTAAGCACTTGGCAGACTTCGTCTCTTCGGAAAGACGCCGTAGACCGAGTGATAGAGAGGCCAGAGAAGACGCACGATCGTGCATTTATTGGAGTTATCGCCTGAGCTCGTCCGTAACGTTTGATATTGCCCTTTGTACCGGAAGTCTTTCCCCCAGCTGGAGCACTAAAGATTCGTCCAGACACCGTCTTAAGTTTCGGTTGTGGTGTCTTAGCAATCACAACATTCGGCCTCTTGCCCCTTCAGATCGGCTTAGCCACCTGTTTTGCCTGGATTTCTGCCAGATGAGCGCTTCCGGCAGGGTAAATGATGACGGAACCAAACTGGCGGGGCAGTTCCTCCCACTGTCGACAAAGGCTTGCGGGGAGAACCACACAAGTATTGATCTTGACCACGTAAGGAATCGGGGTCGCATCAGAAGCTAGATCCATCTTAGGAGACATTGTCGTTGAAAGTCGATTACTGCACGGAAAAAAACATTATTTCAGTACAAACATCGGCATATATGTTAAATGAGTTCGTATGAACACTTGACCCGAGATATGGGAGGAGAGAAAAGTCCCACCAGGCATGCCAGAATCTGTAGGGTGTTTTTCGTCACCCCATTGAGATGGGAATGCGCACGCGCTTGTCACGCGCATTACAGATTCCCCCTGCCTAGGGTAGGCTGGGGTTTTTTGATTGTGGGGATCCGAATCTTCGGCAGCCGCGGACTAAGCTGTCGTTAATTACCTCTCGCCTTTGGAGCGAGAGAACCTCCGATTAACGGGTCAAACAGGTCATACGAACTCGATATGCAGAGTACGTGTGTTGTGTTTTGAAAGGGTTTTTTGAATATATCGGGGGCTCCGCAGAGTTTTTACGGGGGTCCCGCTACCCGGATAGCGGGCTGGGGGTTAAGAGGGCTAGCAGCCTCCTTGCGGGGTGTGGGGCAGCGCCCCATTAGAATTTTTTTTCAACGGGAACAGTATTGTAGAGTGTATGTGTGTGTGTATAAAGGGAAAGGGCATTCAAAGGATGTGTGGGAGAAACCGTCAGCGCCTCACGTACGCGGCACGCGGGCGCTCGGCCGCTGGCGCTATCGCCTTGGGCGCTAGCGCTTTGGACGCTTGGGCGCTAGCGCCATACATGCCAGGCACGCGGACGCTAGAGCTTTGGGCGCTTGGGCGGCAAAAGGGACTTGGTCTCTGCACTGGGAGTTGTACTCCCAGAAAGAAAAACTTATTATTTTGTGTGTGTGTGTGTGTGTGTGTGGAGTTAAACTCCTAAGATATTTTGAAGCTGATGAAGTGGCTTCTCCCCTTGAGCCCTGGATCTTCTCCAAAGTGGGGTCTTTGGAGACGGGTCTCTTTCTTCCTCCTTTGTTGGGCGGCTTTTGGATAATAAGAGGGGTGAGATTTTAAAAAAAAAATCTCTCATTTTTAAGATCTGATGGAATATCCAAGCTCCTCTTTGTGAGTTTTGTGGTGAAAAACTATTTAGTTTTAGAAAAGGAAGAGTAAAACTCTTGATTTAATTCAAAAGAAAGAAGAAGTTTTTAGAACCTTAAGGAACGAGAAAGAGCACAGATCTTGATTTTTTTGGGGAGAGAGAAAAGGTTGTTGAGATATTTTTATTATTTTTGTCTTTATAGGCTATACATTTTACATATAACTCCTTAGGCTTTACAAAAATGTCATTTTGCCCATTCCATGCCTCATGTGCTATTTCTTTTTGCACATAAGGCATGGGCTTTACAAAAATTTGGTTTTATACCCATTTTTCTTACATTTATTCAAAAAATAAAAAAAGGAATACACCAAAATTCTTTATTACAAAATTTTTATTTTGGCATGGCGGAAGGTTGGACGCTTCGTGTTTGGGCTCGACCCCGAGCATTGGCTCATTTGACCTGGGCTTAGGCCTACTTGGCTTGGGGTTGACTTTGATTTTGACTTGGTCAACCGGGGTGTAAATTTCGACCCCAACAGCGACAGGTTTAAACTTTAAAACAAACTATTTATAATAAACGCAAAGAGTTTGAGTTGATACCAAAAAAGCAAAGGTCTTCATGAGTTCGTGACTGCAACATAAATATATAGATGATGGTTAGAATCGACTCCGAAATAATAAAATTGCTTGAATCCGTGAGCCTTTTCTCAAATCTCTCGAATCCACGAAGAAAGTGAAGTCCACCAGGAATGAGGAAAGACTTCGAATTTTATTGATAAAAACATTCGAAATACCGTAGAATTAATCGCCTTATACATGGTTACAAAAGACTAAATTTGGATAGCGCTAGAATCTAAGAAAAAGGATAAGTTTAGCCTTAATCCAACTAGAAGATTAATTTGAAAAATAAATCAAATCCTTTGAATCAATTTGGACCTTGATTCTCCCACATCTGTTTGATATTAGCAAGATAAGTTTAGCTGCTAACTGCGACTTAGATACAAAACAAGCTACTAACG
Organism: Agapanthus africanus; assembly: GCA_030015575.1. Lineage (NCBI taxonomy): Eukaryota > Viridiplantae > Streptophyta > Magnoliopsida > Asparagales > Amaryllidaceae > Agapanthus > Agapanthus africanus. The sequence goes on along the minus strand of JASDDO010000022.1, from coordinate 875,441,895 downwards.
AGCCGAACCAACCCTGGGTTCAAAGGCCCCCAATGCTTCACTTTACAGTCAAGACAAGATAACGTTGGTTACAACAACCAAAAAGAAAAAGGGAAAAGGGTCCCATCTAGTTGGCAGTGGGGCCCACGCGTAGGAACTGGTCTGCACAAAACATAGAAGTGGGGGCGGGCCCACAAGTCCGGTGGGTTTGTCTGCTCGTTTGCCCCCATGCTACGTCGTGCCTCACGTTGCCATCTCCTTGTATGATCTTCGCATGGATTTTTGTTTATATCTTTTTTGTTTTCCAATTTCAAATTTTAGCTGCTAATATATTATGGCTCTTCACTAATGCAGCTTAGCCGCTCAAATGAGGCCACGTGGCTGCTGGAGAGCTCACTTGATCACTAGAAATCTCTTGACAAGTTGGTCTACAATTTTGATGATACATAGCTAATTAATTAAGCTAAAAAACCTCGATCCAGCAAGATTAATTGTGTGTCGTCATCTCTCTAGGCGGGACTCATTTTACCACTGTACTATAAGAAATTCAAATCAATCACCTGCCGTCTTAATATTTTTTGTCATTTATGATCATACTACCATTTGATTTAAGCATAATTATTGAGTTTGTCGCTTCAATTTGTGCTACATAAACCCGCATCCCCATCTCTCTACGGGGCTTTACAGTTGACCGTAGTCCCCTACGTATAACTCATCAAATACTAGCAGACAAGATAAAGATGACGATGCCATTGAATAAAATGAAAAATTAAAGAAAGGCAGCTCCCGCGCATGATGTAGCTAGGCACGAGTGAGAGAGCATTGAATGCGCTGCACCTCGCGCGCTCGTGATCGCAACGAAGCCACCTTTTCTTCCTTTTACTTTAATTGAAATTTTTTTTTTTTTGAAAACTTTATTTTAATTCAAATGTTTTGACCATAGCAGGGATTTGGGGGGAAAATGGGCAGCCATTTCCCGCCATTTCTGTGCTTCCCCCGCCTTCCCTTGCTGCTCATGCCTCCTCGGTTACAGCTGTGCTGCGTGCTTTTTGTCAGATGAGAGAGAAACAAAAGTAAAGGGGCGATCGAGGGGGACACAGAGAGCACAAAAAGCTCTGCTAAATATATAGATCAAGGTGTTTAAAGGGTCGGCGTCTAACGGGCTGGCCCGACCAAGGCCCGGCATTGGCCCAAGCCCGGCCCGGCCAACTGGCCGAATTCGAATGTGGCTGTTTGCCGTTTGGCCTGGGTTTTTTGGGGTGGGGAGCCGTCAACAATTTCTTGGGATGGTTTTTTTTGTTTTTTGAATGGGATTGGGTTTCTTAATAAAAGGAGGGAATTTTATTTAAAGTTGGAGTTATAAAATTGTCTAAGACCCTTTCATTCAAAATTATACATGTTTATACACCTAATCCAAAACTCCATGAATACATCTATACTATCCATTCTTCTCACAATTCACAACAACAAAATTTTTAATATCACAATCACTCTCTTTAATTTCCGATAAGTTTACTGTTAAAATTGGAATCACGCAATCTTCATTTTCACGGTCTCAATCTTTATTTTAGTTTTACTAATTTGATTCTGCTATTTGGAATTAGGTTTTTTTTGTATTGATTATATATTTTTCTCGTATGTTTTTTATCATCTCTTTTTCTCTGTTACTAATATTTTTAATTAAGAATATCAGGTTTATCTTGACAATATAACATATGCGCTTCATCTTCACGGAGACGTTCATTTAAAATCGATATGGATTTACAAGAGAAACATAGATTAACCAATAAGATACAAACTAATTTTGATTCTTATTCTCCTAACTATGAATTTTCTTATTATGAGATCACTGCTAAGTCATAAAATAATGTTTCTGAAGAAATTCCTGCTCCTACCGTTCCTGAAACAAGAGTTTCTGTCCCTAAAGATAAAAGAGCTGAAACTTCTGATGTTTGAAAATATTTTGTAGTACAAATAGCTGCAGGTAAAGTTGAGCGGACAGTTTGTACTCATTGCCAGGCAGATTTTACTTGTGCCGCTTCATATGTAACTACCCATCTAAAAACACATTTAATCGAATACGAAAAAGCAGATTCTCTGTGGACAACTCTACGTATGTCGTCTAAATTAAATAACTAGTATTTCTTATTCGTAAGATACTAATAGAAAAGAATTTGCAAGATATGTCATACATGCTGATCAAACCATTTGGTTTTACAGAAAACGGAAAATTTGATACATTGGTAAAAACCGCATACAATCCAGCATTTTAAAGAGTATCTGGAACAATACTTAGAAATGATGTTTTAAAAAAAAAAAACTATGATGGTAAAACCAATTTGATTGATATTTATGCAAATTTTAAGAGTAAAATTGCATTAATTTCTGATTTTTGGGCTGCAAAATAGGATATGAGTTATATTTATATTATTACACATTTCATTGATAATAATTGGTTTTTACATAAAAAATTATTGGTTTTTCAAAAATGGAGCATCCACACGGTGGAAATAATATAAGTAATTGTATTTTAACTATTATTCGTGAATGTAATATTCAAAATAAAATATTTTCTGTTAGTTTTGATAATACTACTAATAATAATTCTGCTATAGCAATTTAAAAAAATAATTTAAATTCTATTTTGAATGGAGAATTGTTTCCTCAAAGATGTGCATGCCGTGTTTTAAATTTAATTGTGCATGACAGTCTTAGTATAATTGTAATACCCAGTCCCTATATATAATTAGCGTATTTTTAATAAATAAGTCTTCAGATGTTTCCCCAAAATTTTCTACGAATTTTCCGTATTTTTTCAGAATTTAATCTAGATTTATTCCGATTTAAAATGCGTATAAATTTTATTTAAACTAATTTATTAAACTCCCAATTTAAAACTAAAATCCTATTACTTATTTCTTTTATTCCCCATTTCCATTTTTCCCCGAGCCCAGCCCAAACCTCCAAAACCTAACCCTACATCTAATTCCCTTTCTATTTCCCAAATTTTTAACCCAAACCCTATCCCTCTTTTCCCAAACCCTAGACCTATTTCACATTTCCTATTTTCCCTCACAGCCCGGCCATCTCCTTTTCCTTTATTTTCCTTAAAGCCTAGCCCATTTCCATATCTTTCCCTTTACACAAAAATAAATAAATATATCAATAAACCCAATCCCCAGCCCACCTTCCTGGCCCAACTCCTCATCCTTACCCGCGGCTCCCCCGACCTGACCCGTTATCCCTTTCTCCTCAACCTAACACTTTCTCGCTCCTTTCTCTCCTTCCACGAACCCCACGCCGTCGCCACGAACCCCACGTCCCCGCCCACGACCTAGCGCGCGCGCCACTTCCCTTCCCTCGACCTCGTCTCCCTCTCTCTCTCATACAAGCCTCGCAACTAACTCCCAGCATCACCGAGCCTCTCTCACTGCACACTGCAAACCCACCTCGCTGTCGCACCACGTCGCCGATCCTCGACCCCGTCACCATAACCTCCTCCTTCCCACTCTCTCCTCCACTCCACCGCCATCGACAGCAACCCATGACGACACCACCCTCCTTCTCTCGAGCATCCGACGAGAACCCAACAACCCAAGGAGCCATCGCCGGCACCCCCTACTCACCCCTCGCCATTGACGCCAACCTCCAACTCGAGCTCTTCCCTCGCCGTCTCCTCGCACCCGGCCACCCCTCGTCACCTCCCGCCACCCGCCTACACACCCATCGCTGAGCCCAAGCTCCACCACCTCCTTCAAACAACACCCATCTCTCACTCCCGTTCTCCCTTCGCCTCCGCTGCCTCCACCGACCTCGACGCCAACAGAGCCCCGCTCCAAGCTCCTTTGTACCCATCCCCAGCCACCGAGCTCCATCAAACCCCAGCCTCAAACCCACTGCAACCCTCGCCGAGTCTCTGTTCCATCGCCGGCAACCACCTCAGCCGCCCCGGCTGCCTCCCTCCAGCGCCCGAAAGCCTCCGACACCCCCTCACCGCCGACCGCAGCCGCCTCGCCCCAGCAACCCAAGCCGTCGCTGCCGAGCCGCCGCAGTCGGGCCCCCGGCATTTCGTTAAACACTTGCATCGACTGCTGTTGTCGCCATTCTAGTCACCGACGTCGCCATCAAATCTGTGGCCCCGATCCCTTAAGCCGTCATCGTCATCAACACGCCTTTCATCGCAACGCCAACGCACGCCCGTCGCAACCACCGAGCCATCGAGTCCAAGAAGCGAGATCCGACAAGGCTGAATTTGTGCTGCGTTCGTGACGCGATCGTGCCATTGCCGCTGCCGTACCGTCATCGACACGTCTTCAGGCAAGTTTAATACTTGCTTCATGCTACTTTTTATATTACAATTCTAATTACTAAAAATTCCCGCATATACTTTTCGTGTAGATTGTTATAAGTTAAGTGTTCGATATAAACCATGACATACAAACCCAGTTAAATTGACGGCAATAAATAACATTGAGTGTCCCGAGTTATAATGAATACCCCTTAAGATTTTGGTTACAAAATAAAAGATCGTTTGCTCACGTAAAATGATGACCCGATTTCTGTCGTAAAAGTTGAAGACTTTCGTACATGTTAAACCGTAAAACTTATAATAAATTGTGTACAAACCGGATTTTAGCGTCCGATGGCCCGTATCAAAGATAACTGTTTGACCTACCGTATTTTATAGTGGGTCACTGAATTCTAACAAATTATGATAGATAAATTGCGGAAGATTAAGATTTGCGGAAGATTAAGATTCTGGATTGCAGTCCAGAATGGAAATCCCAGTTAACCCTGTTTCTATACCCCTGTATATTCTTGTTCAAATAAGAGAATGCACGGAACCCTATATAGCTACGTATAGAATCGAGTTATCTTCCTTACTCCAATGGTCTCACTGGATTCCTTATCTGGTTGTTATTTTTAACTCATTTTACAATGTCGATACGTCTTGCTGAATTCTGCAGAGGCAGATTTTACACATCGAACCTAATTCGTCCATAACTCCCTGTCGGCATATCATATTACTGATCCGTCAATTGAGGTGGAAACCTAACTGATAGACCTAAATATTGTTCATAGCATCGCCTAAATACGATCCCAACTGGGATTAAAATGCGTTACGAAACGGACTTCCGATTCTGAAACCGGATTTCCAGCAGTGAACGCTTAAAATGAAATGGCCATATCTAGTGATACTGAAACCCGATTAACGTGAAACTAATTTTGATGGATAGATAATTAAACATATTGTTTACCCCCTTTTCATTATTTCGCTAAATTTTACATGTATGATTTATGATAAATTATGCAAGTGGTAGGACACCGACTGATGATATCTTAATCATGCCTTAATTATCGTATTCTCATCACATTATATGGATGTCATTGCATTGGTAACTTAGTGATCATGTGCATTACCCAGTGTTAGGTATTAGTGTTTGATTGTGGCAAGTATGTCAATATTTAAGTATGAATGGATAAGAGAAAGTGACACGTACATGCACACAATCAGTGGACCCTATTGATTTATTGCATTGTCGGCGTCTGTGGGACGTGTATAATTGTGACTATAATTGGTATGGGACGATTATGGGAGCACTTATATAGGTGTCACAGGTAAGGCACCAAACACTGTCCATTTGTCTTGGGTATCAGTCGAGACATGCTTGATGGAGATTATGTCTCCAGTTCTCGCTCTGACTTGTCATGGACTGACGGGTATTTGAGTTTATGGTTGGCGTTTGATGTAGACCACGGGGTGTGCGGTAGTTTGAGTGTGAGTTCAACAGAATCTCGGGAGTCCCATGCCGGCATATACAGCGATTCTGGAGATATATGAAGATATTACTAATTATTAGTGAGCGACTCGGGCCCGTGTTCCCTTGCCCTTGGGTCCTACCCTTGGGTGGGGGATACTCACGAGTGGTTGACTCTCACACTTGGACTGACGATAGGCTTAGTGACCTATACAGTGAGACTTAGAGACTGATAGGGTTAGTGACATTGACATGCATTGCTTACTGATTCAACATACCTGACATACTATTTACTGCTTTACTGTTTACCTGCTCTATTAGATACCTGCATTGGCTACTTCATGTTCACGTCTTTTACTCTTTTGATTACTGTTACATATTCATTATTATTCCACGAGTTACTATTTGTGTGTATGTGTGCGCGTGTCTATATATATATATATATATCGTGTCGCTCTGACAATCTGAGTATGCATGCTCAGAGTGAGAAGTGGATCTAGATCGGACCAGGACCCAACGTACCTCGAGGACATCGTGGACCTCTTGATCAGCGACCCAGAGCTATACTCTCTTGATCTCCATCTGGTTAGTACTTTTGTGTTCGTTTGATTTAGTGACTGCATTTCTCATTACCTGTGCATTGATTACTGATTACCACGTAAAACTAGAAGCCGAAGTGTGACTACGGCAGGATATTTCCTTGACCGTAGGAGCATAGCTGGCCTTGTCAACCCCTCGTATTCCTTATTTTGGAAAGCGGGGTATGACAATAATCGATTCTCATTTAGCAAAACTTAAAAATGCAATGATATTTATTGAAACTTTTGGACCCCGAAATCAAATTTTTAAGCAAACTTGTACCCAGTTAAATTTAAAATTTAGTTCTTTTAAATTCAACATTCCAATTAGGTAGAATTCCAGTTATGAGAGGTTGAAATGTGTTTTAAAATATCGAGAGCCATTACTTTATTTTATGAGGAACAAATGCCCAATAATAATTTAGAGAATTATGATTTGTCTGTTTGTGCATGTATTTCGAAATTTTTAGAAATATTTTATAATGCAACTAAATTTTTATCTGATATTTATTATTCTACTACATGTTTAGCGGTAGAACGGTTATTTTATGTCGGTAAGATTATTAATGAGTATGTAGTTGATCCTGAAAGTGCATTTGATAGAATGTTACATAACACGCTAACGAAATTGAATAAATATTAGCGAAAAGTTTCTACATTGTTTTGTTTAACTTCTATTTTTTATCCTGGACTTAAAAAAGATAATTTTTTTTATTAAATAGATATCATGAAAACTTAGGTACTGATATAGGAGATTATAAAGATATTTTAGATTCTTATTTGTATGAATTGTATGCTATATATGATACACAGTACGGTCAAAACAGAACTTCTTTATTTTTCTCTTCACAGCAAACTTTGAAAAATGGAATATTTTAGTTTTTTCAGCAGAAAAGATAAAAACAGTTGTTTCAGCAGAAAAGATAAAAACAGTTGTTTCTACTTCTTTCACTTATAATGAACTTACAATATATTTGCAAAACGATTTCAGTAATTTTCTCACCGCAGATCAAATACATAATCTTGATGTTTTGAATTGGTAGAAAACACATAGACACATGTATCTTGTGTTTTCTACCATGGCTCGTGATATGCTAACAACTCCGGTGTCCAAAGTAATTTCGGGATCTGCCTTTAGTGCAGGTAACAGGGTTCTGAGCAATAAGAGAACAAGACTGTTAGATAACGCATTGGAGATCACAGTGTGCCAAAAAAACTGGTTCGATACAGAAACTAGACAACAGCACGTTAAGAGTATTGAAGACTCCGACACAGATGAAGATTAAAGATCGATAAGAGCTCATCAGTTAGTTTTTTTTATTGAATTGTATTTTTATTTTTTTTAGCAATTGTATAAGGGATAGGTTTGGCAGTTTATGTCCCCGTCTCAAAATTATTTTTAATTAATAAAATATCTAGGTTTGTCCCTGGAACCACATGAAGTTCGGATTAAAACAAATTCCATTTTTTTTCCATAAAAGTAAAAGTTTCCAAATTTTTTTCATAAAAGTAAAAATTTACTTTAAAAATATTTTTAATTTTTATTTAAAATTTCAATTTTTTTAAACGGGTCTGGTCTGACCCAAGCAGGGCCATAGACCAGGCTGGGTTCTGGTTTGAGGCTTCGGGCTTGGCCTAAGCCCGACCAGAAGCCTGGCCAACTCAGGCCGGGCCGAAAACCCTTGGCCGGGCAGGCACCGGGCCGGACAGACACCCTGAAATATAGAGATACTAGTTTTTTTGTTTTTTTTTGTAATTTTTTCTTTAAAACGTAAGACGTGGTCGGCATCTGGAATTGGATCCCAAATCCTTGTTTGCTATTGAGGTCAAGTTTTTTTTTTGTGGACCGTGTCTTAAGTTGATGGTGGGGTCATTAATAGGGTTAGAGAGAACTTTTATAGTTTATATTGGATGACTTATCATGACCACAACCCAGTAACCGGTCTTGGGTTTTTTTTTGAAATAGGGTGATTTTAAATTTTTATTATAAAAATAGGGTAGTAATTTTTTTTTTTATGAAAATAGGGTAGTTTGTGGGCCCCACGGAATTAAAATAAAATTTTTTTTTAAAGAGGGCGGGTTCTCAAAACCCGCCCTCTTGAAAAATGAGGGGAGGGCGGGTTTTTGGAACCCGCCCTCCCCTATAATAGGTAGAGGGCTGGTTTTTAGAACCCGCCCTCTAAACCGGGGATTGGGATGGGGTCCACCAAACCGCCCTATTTTCATAAAATAAATTTTAACTACCCTATTTTAATAATAAAAATTTAAAATTACCCTATTTCAAAAAAAAACCCAACCGGTCTTCTATCTAGAGACGTATAATAAAATGTTTTTTTGTATCCAACCATTCATTTGCCTGGGTGGTGAATATATCCTGAAACCTTCAAAATCATTGCTTTTGGTATCGGCCAGAGTAGATTTTTTAGGTTTTATTGGACGGACAGAAGAAGAGCTGAATGTGGTAATAAACCACTTGAAAGTTTGAACGCTTTGAGAAATTTGTTTTTCTAGAGTTAACATGGAATTGATGAGACAGCAAAGCTTACATTGAAGTTTTAGGGGGCTATAGTAGGATAAATTAACCATAAAGAAAAAAATGATTTAAATGAAATTTCAATTAAATCTACCTTCGATAATATATAGTGGCAAAAAAGCAGTTAAAACCCCATTATAGAGAGGGATGTTTAGTTTGTAATTTCTATTATTATGATGCCAAAAGAAGGTTAGAAACTTTCTTTGAAATTGAGCATGCACATTTATGCCACACATAAGATTTGCTTATATACCAAAATATTATTAAAACACCATATTAAATGTTAGAAAAGGTAAAATAAAAATCTTATAACTAAAATCCCATCCATGATAGAATCTATCTTCACCTTATATTCATCTCTAAAACTAACCATATCATTTTAAAATTAAGAAAAATGGTCAACCTACCGGACATGAAATCCTGCCACAATCTACCCAAGAGACAAATTTCATAGGCCCGTTTTTTTTTTACATAAGTATCTAGATGTTGTGGGTTCCACCATTTTATGGTAGATTTTGATAGGTATTAACCTGATAGATAAAATTATTAAGTAATAATTAACGGCTACTGCGTCTCTCTGCACATGACACCCATTTCCTCGTAGGATTTTTTTTTTCAAAATAGGATGGTTGAGAATTAAAATTTGTAAAATAGGATAATTTAAAATTTAATTATGAGAATAGGACGGTTTGGGACCACGTCTCTCAACCCCGACATTAAGAGAGGACGGGTTACTGGAACCCGCCATCACTACTAAAAAGTGGAGAATGGGTTCTCAGAACCCACCCTGTCCGCATACCACCCCTCCCCATTGGAGGGCAGGTTTTAGGAACCCGCCCCCCTAAAGAGAATCCCGTCCTCTTCTTTAAAAAGGAGAGGGCCGGTTAACCCACCCTATTATAAAATTTTTAAAAATTAGTAATTAAAATATCAAAAAATTTAAATTTTTTAAAAAACAATAATATTAAATAAAAAAAATATCCTTCAAACAAATAATTTCACATGTATCCGGAATACGAGTAAATCGGATTTCAAGAACTCACCTTTCAGTGTATGGCAAAGAGGGCGGGTTCCAGCTCTCGGATACGTGGCCCCAATCCACCCTATTCTCATAATTAAATTTTAAATTACCTTATTTTACTAATTTTAATACCTAGCCATCCTATTTTGGAAAAAATTCCTTCCCCCTATTATTATTTTTGTTATTATCATTTCACTTTTGCATTTTTTTTATTGTTATAAACACTACGTTTATTTATTGCATTCACATTATAGCCACCGATGGTCAAAAAGTAATACTCCCTGCTTCCCCTTTTATTTTAATAGTGGTTTTAGCATTTTTCATGTTTGATGTTAAAATTGAGTACTTCAATTTACCGCAATACCCCTAATTCATCAAGTCCTCCTACATAAAACACCCTACATAAAACACAGTGCCCTGGATCATGCCAAAAAAAATTTCATTACATTATGCTGTTAATGTCTCTTGATTTCATGTGTTCATTCAATTTGAGATTTCCCATAATTTTTTAACCCCTTGCTTTATACCCAACCTAATGCACAACATCAGAGCATGGAATTTTTAACCCAAACACAAAGATCTAATGCACGACATTAACTAAGAGCATGGAATTTTTTAATGGAGATTGAAATGGAAGAACACGGATGTATGCAGCATTTCCGCATTTCCTAAAGATCATTTTCCTTTAATTCTTCTCTCATAACACCCACATTAATTAGGACCATTTTACTATGAGGACGCATGAGATTATAATGAAAGGTAAATTTGATAATCAGCCGGTAAAGTTACATCAATTGTCAAAAATAACTAGAACTGTGGGACAAAAACAAATCTCTAAAACGACTATTGAAATGGAAGGAAGTATCATTTATTTAATTCGTTCACATGGCTTTTGTCAAGATCATTGCATTTGTATCGGATCCTCAAAGATCCATTTTGTATAATCTATAATGAGTTCGGTTCAAGAGTGTGCCAAAGTCATCTGAAATTTGACAATGCTTTCTATCTTGAGTTCTATGTAACTGCACTCGAGGTGGTTGTAGCAATGAAATAATATTCAACGTTGGGATTTTAAGGGCGCAGCTAAACCCCAATCATATTGAAACCTTTAATCGTTAACTGATTTATGTTTACATAATCCAGTTAAGCCATTTAAGTTTACGTAATCCAATAACCCCATGGGTGGGGTCGGCACAGGATGCGTTGAAAGAGTGCTTTTTTTCTCGTACGAGGCGGTCATGTCTTAACTCAGTTCATATATCCATCATTAGCAGGATATCATAACTGTTCATTCGAACCCCCCTACATATGACACTAGCAGGTATCTCACACGTCACACATGAATATAAATGAAGTTATGGTTGCCTCGAGAAAGAAAATATAATCATTTTAGATATTTAGATCATTCAATCAGAATAGAAAGACTGATCACTTGTAGCACTACGTGAATGGCGAGCAAGAGAATACTGATTTTTAAGGATTTCATAAGATGGGCATTCGTATCAAACATAATACAAGTATCAACAAACTTCAGGTAAAGACCACATAAGATAATCATATAGTTTTCTCTTTATTATAACACGAAGAACATAGGCAAGAACTCGTGCACAATATGTTGTATAGATCTAATTAAGCCGCACCCAAACGTTCATGTAATGCAATATATCCATGACTCCTTTCCCTTTGCTTACAAAAAATCACAAATATTTTGTTTCTCATATATCTAAAGGTGTAATGAATCCCATCAGAAGAGTAGTTTATAATTAACTATATTTTAATCTAGGTGTCGAACTGGAAGCAAGTGCTAGAATCTTTGAATGTGGCGAAAAAATGTCCAGCATATTAGTTGAGCAACCATTTGGTTGAACCTCCATGTACTATCCATACCTTTCCAGTACAGTAAGGTGCATTGCACATATCAACTCGATCTTGAAATTCTTGGTCAAAGGATATTACATGATATTATCTATTAAATAATATCGCACTGTTCCATTTTCTAGCAAATTTCAAGTGCATTTTTAAAACAGAGATTCAAGAATTAAATCAAATGTCCTTGGCCATGGTTCCGGATAAATAAGGAATTAACATGAAAAAGTTTACTATTTTACATCAGTGGGTTTTAGCATGTAGTACAGATGCTCCTAGCTCTCGCCAATCATTTATGATGAATGGTAAAATATTCTCATGGTAAATCTGCACTATACACATTCTCTTGTAAAAGTTTTTGTTAAAGTCATCCTATCATTCTATGAACTTCGTTTTCATTTAAACCTCAAATGCTATGTTGTGCAATCCAACAATTTCTGGTGTAATTTTTGCCATAATTTCATGCTAAATAGCGTAAAATTAAGCACATGTACCTCCTAAGTATATATTCCAAGGAATATTCTATCAGTGGACTAACCCAGAGTCAATCTGCAAATAATGTTAACTTTATGGTATTTTAACACAACAAAAAAACAAGGAATTATAGTGTAGAACGGGCAAACTTTGAAAGATTTTATAGCAATTTAACCATTTCATTTTGCCATATTGGACCTTACCACCAAGAATCTTTCGACCCTTTCAGCTCTAAAGAGGAAAAGGACTGGATGCTAAATTATTAAACCCGGGATCCTTTTATCACCATCTTTATTGATTATCTTCGAAATATACAATCACAATTACACAACATCATAAGAAAAATATACATATTGCTAACCTTTCAGTCGTCTACTGACAGTTTAATGACATGATGGTTCTGGCAATATTGAATCCGTATTCTACAAGCTCCATCTCTTTTAGGTGACTCATATACTTGTCGATGCCCTGGTACAGAGAAAATGTTCAGGCCAAATAAATTACAAAGAAGGCGTGAGTGGGGTAAATAAACAGAAAATAATGACAACCTTTTGGGCTTCCGATGATATAGATGGAGGCTGGCTCCAAAGCCTAAAGCCCCCCTTTTGCTCAGGGCTTCTGCAACTTTGCTGAAGGGATACCACCGCCTCATTCAGAGTTCTCTTCATCAAAGCGAACCAATCCAAATCATCGAACGGCTCCTCTTGCACTGTAACCTGCAGCAACGAACACCGTGATAGTCAAATTCATCGGATAAACACAATGATTTGTAACGCATTATATTTGGTGACATTAGATAGTGCAGTATGATACTTGGGCTTCCACCCACTTAACGATAACTCTAGCTGTGTGCTTAACTGTCTCATTTTTTCACTGCCTGTCCCGCCAAAGATAAAAGGATGGGTGTTGCATTACGTAGCTAACAACCAGCATTAATTAAAAGTGACAGCAATATTATTGCGAGAAGATATCTTAACAGAGATGAATGGAAGAAAAAGTGTCATATAGCAGAAGTAAAGGTTGCTGTACACACTTCTTAATAATAATGGCGGTAACAGCACCTCTCATATAGCTCAAACACTATAAATGCTCAAATAATTTACCTACCTTCGGTGTATATATTATATAAGTAGAGCTAATGGTATAGGAAGTTTTTCTTCTCTCCCATCATATTTCACAGTCTACAAGTAATCTATTAGTGTTTGAATATCATTGTTTAAATCGAATGCAAGGTGATTTCCTCACTAGTGATTTTTAGCATGATTTACATGAAGGTCAAGAGTAATTGGCCAAGTGCAATAAATGAAACATAGCTACATGCACAGAGTTAGTTTTCTGATAGCATATCATTAACAATAAAGGAGTAGTCATCAATAAGCATATCAGCGTACTTTGAGAGCAAATGAAACACCCATGATGAAACCATCGTATGCATTAATAATATTTCCAATACTGTCGTCTTTCCGCAAAGTCTTGTCCTTGTAATGAACTTTTGAGTCTACCATGTGCAGTACAAGGGATGGAATGATAAGGAAAATGTCTCCCATCTCATGATATTGGTTGGTCAAGAGTTCCTATATGGGAAAAAAGGAAACACGGTAAAGAAATTCAGGTCCAACCTAAAATAATACACGGTCGCACATGTCGCTACAACAATCCGTAATGAAGAAATGCAGTTGAAAGAAAACAGAACTTGAAGTGTTACAGTGCACCCTACTATGACGCTGACTTGGCAAGAGATCCATCATTTTAAGTGATACGGCATCTCTCACATAATAAATATCAGATTCACTTCCTGCCATATCACCTTATTCTAATATCAACACCTAACGAGATATCGCCCCGCCAACATCATTGTAGGTTGCACCTTACTGAGACACTTTAGGGCATGTTTGCTCATGTAGTCATATACCTTTGAGAAAGTGTTTACAATTGAAGAAAAAGTTTCGATATGATCATCAAACGTGTTCCCTATAGTTTCATCCATAACTTTTCCTGCCATTATAACTTCTTTGGGAAAATCAAGCTTCTGAGCATTCTCCATGAAGCTCGTATCACCATTAGAACTGCTTATAAATCTGCAATCGAAACTTATGAGAGAAATATTCAACTTCAAAATGATCAACTTATACTGGATGTTACTGAATTAGTACCGTGATACATCAAACCGATAATGTGAACAGCCAGCCAAAATAATCCGCATCAACCCTAAAGCACTGCCCATTTTAGTAAATATAGATCTTAGCTCTTCAAGAAAGTTTAGTCCATGATCTCCGCGGAGAGATTTTCCAATTAATGAAACAATTTCCCCTTGTGAAAACAAGTCCGTAGTTATTGGTTTCTCCTTGTTATTCTGAAAAGAGTCAAAACCATAATGAGGTCAAATAATTCAATGTTGTGCAGCAATCAATTTATAAAAAGAAAAATTCCCATATGCTTTGCATTAGTACTAAAAGTTTTATAGTATGGAATTGGTTGATAAGTCATTATAGAAGTTTCTTATGGTGTTCTACATGAAGAACTTGAATAAGGAATAAAGAGCAGTTAGAGAGATTTAATGAGAGAAGTAATTTCTTTAGGACCATTTGAACAAATACATTTTTCCAGTAATAGTGTCAATCAATGTGGACTGCAACCTGTAATGTTAATAGATTAGACTAATGATGTTTCATAAATATAAACACTAAGAAGTACTTTCAAGGCTCATCTCCACACACAAAACTCCCATCAAGTTTCAGCGTTTGGAAAAAAAACTGCGAAAAGGATTAAAACTCCACAAAAAAACTAGCATGACTAATGGAGCCACGTTAGTGCCACATCATTTAAGTTGCCAAGTCATCTATAAAATTTCAAAAATTCCCAAAATACCCATCTTCTTCTTCACTAATTCTAATCCTAATCCTAACCTTAACCTCACTCCACCAATCACCGTGGCTGTCGCCAGAGCCCTGCCGTCTCCATAAACCCCCGGTCGTCTTCCATCCTGCTCCTTTCCTAACAAACCCAACTTCAACCTCCATCTCCCTCCTCCTTCCCTAACCTCAACTTCCACCATCTCTCTCCTCCATCAACCTCCTCCTCTTCCTCCTTCCCTAACAAAACCCAACCCCAACCTCCACCATCTCCCTCCTCCGCCTCCTCCCTCCACCTCTGCCCTAAAGTCCCTCCTCATTCCCCTTTTCCACCATCTCTACCACGTCCACTCTGTCTTCATCCTCACCAATCAAACCCCTATCTATTTCCTCCACCCTCCTCCTTTATCTTCTTCTTTTCATTTAACCTAACCCTAACCCACCACTTCCTCCTCTTCTATCGCCGCCAGCGGCGTCCTGCAACGCCGCATAGCCCTTATGGTTTAAGTACAATTACTTGAATTATTAATAAAAATAATCAATAATATCTAATTTAATTTAATTGTGATTATTAAAACGATAAAATGATTGTTTAATATGCAAATTTAACACTATTAAATGTTGACTAATGTTGACTGTTAGTCGTAGTAGTTTTTGGGAGTTTTCAAACCTATTGAGAGTTTTATGCTGAAACTTGATGGAAATTTTATTTTCTTTTTTTATTTAGACAAGCCTATTATTAATATTAAAAAGAAGTATTCCTTTTATGCGAGATACGATCTAGTCCAGTATGATCATCAAAATAGGCATATCCCATTGAGGATCCCAATAAAAGTACATGCATTAACTTCCTTATAGCTAACTTCATGCTTTATTGAGTTTATTCCTATTTGGTTAAACAAGATGTTGAATAATGCTAGAAATCATTTATAGCAATGCTCTATTATCCAAATAGGTAACTGGCTGTTGATCCACTGATTAATTTACACAGTGGAGCAAACTTACATAGCATAGTGCACAAAAAATCTTGGGCACTGGAAATATTTAGCAGCTAGCACAACAAACCTCCATTTAGATATCCTACTAGGTATTAATTCCCCAAATAACATGAAACAAGATGCGATGCATGTTAATTTAAATTTAAAAAAAGGTTATTACCTTCCAGAAGTTTGATTCTTGCGCTAAATTAGATCTGACGTAGTTATCTTTAAAACATTCTGATAGACTTGCAAACATCTGAGATATATACTTGAAAATATAACTTGAAGCAGTAGATATTATTCGCAATCCATGCCTAGAAATTGAAGACGCAACACAGTCTGTATCGATCAATTTAACGTTCTTTGAACCTTGTGTATTAGGCACCTTCTGAATAAAAATCTGCAAGTTTTATTCTGATCACAATTACTAGAACGCAGTATGCTTAACAACACTCAGAAAAGATACAGCACGATTCAATAGCATTTGTTTTTCTGTAAACTAGGTTATAAACCTACAGATAATTTACTTCTTTATGCCCCGGCATCCACTTAAAGATCTGTGGTACGTATAAACAGGAAAATGGAGATCCGTGTCTAAAATTAATTAAAATGATTATTAGTATAAATTTTGCTAATATTGACCAAAGAGGATCAGCAACTCGCTCTAGCATAAGATAACATTATATCTCCTGCAGAACTTACAGATTAAACGAATTTAAAAGTTTCATTTCTCTAATAGCGAATGTGTTTGTGTTCACATGAAAATATTCAACATAACACCAAGAAAATCATTTTTCAGAAATAATCACTTGCAAGAGAATAGGTCACATGGATCTTGTTATCACTCATCAGTTGAACAACAAAAGGCTTGCAAATTTTTTCCTCTCAAGCTTAAGATGATGAAATCCAGTTGATAGGTACAAAACCATAACAACAAAAGACATGCAACACAATACCTGTTTGACCATGTTATACGAGTACTTTTCAGAAAACGTATGCAGATTTTGTACAACCTGCATAATATCAAGATCATGAGAATGCTCACTTAGATGTGTATCATCTAATGCTAACCCATATTTCATCTCAGCTAGCTGCCGCATGTCCGAGTACATCTGAGGAGGAAAATGCATATCCATTAGCAACCATCACCCAAGGTAAAATTTAGGGGTTCAGGGGAACTTTGAGTGCCTTTTGAGGAAGGCTATGTTACACAACAATACCAAGACCTTTCATCATACATATCCCATAACCTTTGTATGCCAGTTACATATGAATACCATCTGTTATTCTTCCGTCCTCAATAACGGCATTAATGATCGTGTGAGTTTCATGTGTCTAAAATATTCCTTAACTGCTCATTTTATGTTCTTAAGCACCCCTTGTTCCATTTCATCGTCGTGTTCTTTTATTCTTTCTATCTAGATCAAAGGCGACTTGCAAGGAGAGAACTAAGAAAGGCGACAAGATAGGCCAGGAATATTTTTGAGAATTAAAACAAAAAACTAAAGTATAATAGAGCTTTACGTAATTAATAAAGCTGAATAATGTTTTCGTACTAAAACTTCTGCTAACGACATTTGTGTCTTTTGAGACTCTCGTGTGGTATTCATATGTAATAAATGAAGTATATGGTATTGTAGCGTGATTTAGCCTTTATGGAATCAGTATTCAAGAAGAAAAGAGAGTTTCTAAGTACATCTATTTCTTACCTTCCAGTCTTTAGGGGACATTGCTGTATGGTTGTAAAATACAGAATTCAAATAGCTCTCGACAAGCAATCTTAAATCAATGAACTTGAAAGGGAGACTTAGAGGTGTCATTTGTAAGTACCATGAAAGATTGCGGACTCCGGTCTGATGAAACATAATCAAAAGAACAGATAGTGTTGAGAAGAGAAAAGACAATAACTAAATACTGGTTTTTTTTATAAAAAAAAAAAATCAGTTACCATAGTTGGGTTTACATATACGGATCCTTTTAAATGAGTGGAATGAACATGTAGACGGAGGTCGGTCTCAACATCTCGACAAAGAGGACCTATAATTTCCTGTGTAATAAAGGAAAGAGAAAATGAAAATTGTATATGTTACTTTAGGAGGGCAATCATGGAAAAGACGAGTCATATATCGATTAAAAAATCCCTACATTTTCCAATGCATTCTCAATTTCCTTCTCATAGGACTGCAAGGTAAGTTTGCCAACATGGCCTAGCTTCAGAAGCCACAACCCATCAGAAACTGCATCCAGAAGGTACCTAAACACCAAAAAAAAAATGTTACAACCAATGTTATTCTACCTGTATGTGTTATGATCTGGCGCCACAAACTGCATAAATGGATTATGTGTCCATATCATGGAAAGGATACCATTTTATATTGATATATGCTCAAATATCGACAACGTGGAATTGTATTTTGATTTGATCGTTGCTACATCGGTTCAATGGAGTGAAACATAATTACCTATAGCAAAATTATAATCTTTACCCTTTTTCTAGATTCTTCCTCCAATCTAAGAGAACTTATCCATAGTCTTCTAGGCCAAAGATTTAGTAGAAAAATAAAATGTTATGTTACCGTAGCAATCTCATAAAACTTTCATGGAGCCTTGCTTAAAGCCGACCTCAGTTTTATGGGCAAGGCTTGGATGGAGCCTTGCTTAAAAAACGATGACAACGGCGGCGAACAAGTCAAGGTAAAATCAATTTAATAACTAACATTTAACATCTAAATTTTCCAGTGAATTTACACTAAAAGTTTATAATCCTAACAAGGAACAGCACACCCGACTGGAAAACAAGCAAACAGTTATTAACATACAACTAGACATGCCTTAAGTTATGGAGAAATTAAATAACTTTACATTGTGCGGCCTATAAGAAGTTTGCGTTCATTAAACAGATTATGTATGTTTATGTGCCCACATAATCAAAGCCATACAAGAGTCATGCAACCATAATAATAGCAAAGCAGTTCTGTACAGCTGCATGATAAATTTTCCCCACATAATGTGCCTGCATAACACCTATACAATTAGCTATTAAGAACATCAAGCACTTGTCATGTCTCAGAACCAAGACAGAATGCTACTAAATTCTAAACTCTACCCTCACGTAACAAGCGCAGCAAATTAGACAAATATGGCCCAAAGGTCCTAAACAATGAAAAGTTAGCGTTATTGAGACTTACTGTAGCAATGAGAATCTGGTAACATCCATATAAACCAAGGAAAACCAACTTTCTATCATTTCCTTTCTCCAATACAAGAAGCTGCAATTTGTAACTTCCTCAACAATATTCTGATAATCTGCAACAATTGCTAGCTTTAACAGACGCTTCCTAACCCTTAAGAAGTCAACATCTAAATTGCCCTGTTTCAAAAATGATCAAAAGAATGATTCATCAACTTCCATTAGGAGTAACAATGAAAGACACAATAATCAAGTGGCTAGTCAAAAGAACCATACATTGGAACCATCCAAAAGAATCTTGAGTAGTAGTAAATAGGAACCCATTATGTTACCGGAGAGTATGATTAGCTTCAATCGCTTTATGGCATGGTCTGCTTAAACAAAAATAGGCCTCTTTTGTGGTGCAACAGATTTAGTAGACAAAAAAAGGCGGAAACACTTGGATATAGTAATTCAAGTTGTATAGTACACTTCGAAAAAGAAGCACTACTGAGAAACTAAGTGGTTTTAAATTGACCAAGATTCCCAGACTAAGTTGAAGAACAAAAAACCTATATAAACATTCAACCCAGCTAATTTTTATCTAGGAAATTTCTATCTGTTGATAAGTGATGAATATCCTAGGTATCGATCCAATCACACCCAGATATTAGGAATATTCATAACTAGAGTATATAGCTGAAAACTTAGCCAAGAACAAACCATGAAACGTGTCTCTAAGAACTTACAATGCTTTGAAGAATATCCAAAGTAATCGAGAGAATATGCTGCCTCTTAAAACTACCACCTCCTTGAATCATTTGCAAGGACATCAAAGCCTGAAAAGGAAAACTATAGATCAAATAAATGCTAAAATGTTACGGTCAATATCTGTTCAGTTGTAGAAAACTCCATTTAGTTACTGACAATATTCAGTACCAATAAACTCTCTTACTAAACTCATGGCAAACTTATAAATTCTCTTCAATATCTGTTCAGTTGTAGAAAGCTTTATTTGGTTACTGACAATATATTGTACCAATAAATCTCTTAGAAAACTCAAGACAAAACTTACAAAATCTCTACAGCCTATGGACCAGCGGAAGCAGAAACTGGGGAGCCTAAACCTTTTAAATTTGGGAGAATGAGACTCAATTTATCAAAGCCAAGTGCAAGAAGTAAAACTAACATGTAAGTGCTCAGGTCAACTGGATTATGCTTTTGGTTTGTAATTCCAAGAGTTGGTAAATATAGGGAAAATACACATCAAAGGAGTTGCATGTATTTCAATTAGTTTGTGAGAAGCATCGCCAGAAATGTTAAGAAAAGGTTTGAAGGAAAATAAAGGGGAAAATGGTAAATTCAATTGTTTCATAATTACCATTGCTTATTGACCGAGACATAAAAAAAACCATACTGAACAAGTATGAGAGTAGCTCTAAAAAGCATGAAATGAAGATTGGGATACATATAAGAAAGTAGATTGCATAGCTAAAATAACAGAGTCTAATACGGAAAAAAAAAGCTGGCTGACCTTTTGAAAAGAGTTCGAATTTTTTGTTCAGATATCATGTGTACACATTTCTAAGCTTTAGACTGCCAACTGTGGATGATTTTCATTATTATGATTTCTACTTATAAGAAATTCCTTCAGAAGAATCTAACACATTGACTCATTGCAGGAATCCAACTTGATTCGATATTATAATTTTACTTTGGCTTCCATGAGGATCGTCCTATTATGGAAGGATGACTGTTTCATCGAATGTTCGTTACTGACTAGAACAACTGATTTTCCTAGGCATAGTGTGTGTGTGTGTGTGTGTGTGAGTGAGAGAGACAGAGAGAGAGAGAGAGATCACATTTGTTAAAATTCCCTAAAACATCCATCCCATAAGCATGTCTCCATGCTTTATAGCAGAGAAGCACGCCAAAATTTATTAATAGAGGGCATTGACCAATTAGAAAACCGAACATAGTGTGCTTCTAGCTCTTAGTTTGGCAATTTGACAAGCAAACTGTTCCAACATCTTTCCTGTTGCTCTCCTGAATATTATACATTATCTAATATACATGAGCAAGGCTGAAAACAAAACCATACTGTAAAGTTGGAAGGATCAAAGAGTCCATTACATTTTATCAATCTTGTATCGCCAACTAAATTCTATTTGGATATATTCTTAACCATTGTTGAGTTTCAAAATGGACATGCACAAATAATCTATTCCTTAGTAAGTTAGGATACTATACTCTTCTAATCCAACTGCACTCTATCGTCTTCTTAAACATGTTTCAAGACATTAGGTACAGCTACACGTCACAAAATCTCGCCTGCCAACGCAGTCAATATACTATCAACGCCTTCAAAAGATAAGTTTTTTGCAAGAGTTATATGAAGCGTGCGTCTCAAGAAAAACAAGTGTCCGTAATTGATTATATTTTCAGACGCTTGTTCGAATATATAGTTGGTAGAAAGCATGTTACCAGTGAAAGAGAATCAGTTAGCCTTGTATCTGTATCTCGACCACCTACAAAAATAGAGGCAAACTGCAGTTATCACGGAAAGTGGGAATACAACATAATATCACACACTATACATATTTATAAATCAAAGGAGGCAGCTCCAAGAAACAATGCACTTAACGACTTATAGAAGTGTTATGCGATGACATCAATATTTAGAACAATTACAAAGCCATGTGTTAAGTTTTGCAGTTATTACTTAACTATATTACTGTAAATCCTGGTAACCGATAAATAAGTATTCGATGTCATTTCATATCATCCTGTTGTAACTAGTAACCACAAAATATGCAAGAAAACGAGCTTCAGTGAAACAATATTAGAAATAAATTAAGTGTCACTAATACCATGATTCTACCTGGAGTTTAGAACAAATTGACAAGTTTTTCGGTCCATAAAACTAAATTACGTTGCATTTCCAATTACCAAAAGTAAGAATTGCCTGAAACAATCACACCAAAATTTAGCCCGATTATGATGGGAAATACTCAAAAGTTGGCAAGAGCATAGTAAAAGCGAACGCTTAACAATGGGGGCTGCTTCCAACTAAGATCAGACAAGAAAGCATAGGAAACACAAATTAGATTATTATACAGAACCAAGAGATCAGCTCCTGAAGTATTGGAAGTTTGACAAGAAAATAGTGAAATTATAAAGAGGATTCAAGCATACTCCTCGATGTCTTAATTCCTTCAGCATGTAATTTCCAAAAGTACATTACAGGTATAAAAGAAAATGATAATCATAAACCATACCACGTTTCAAGGAACTCAAGACTCCCAACCTGCGAGCTTGACTTCCTTTAACTACTTCTAGATGTAATTTTTCCTACAAAAGGTTAACAATGTTGATGAATAATATTACGAATTAATAAGAACAAGGAAAGATAAATAAATAGAAATGAAATGCCTTGAGTATGAGATGCTGATCTACCTTCAAAGGTAATATTAGTTGCTCAATATCAGTCTGGATAATATTTATGATATGTGGAAGGCTAAGAACCATTTCTGGGCCTTTTAACTGGAATGTGTTTCCCAAAACCTGTGCCAACACAGTTGATATAAGAAATATTCAGCATCCTCAATCGTGTAGAATCTAATCAACACTTACTTTCACTGAAATGACCATATGACAAAGACACCTCAATTTCTCCTTCTTGATAGGAATCTGCAAATTATCACCAAAAAATAAATGTTTAAGAGAGACCCTCCTATCAACTGAGACAATAGATAGAAACAACATGCCATAAAGAAAGTTGAAGAACATGAACTTTTTGAAAAAAGGAAACAATTTTTTTTATAAAAGAACAATCAAAGACTATATCCCAAACTTTTAGAGCACTACATAAATCCTTTTACGCCATTCAACTTTAGTAATGACCATCCTCTCGATCAAACTGACAACTAAATAATCTTTTTTAACTGTCTCAATCCATTTTTTTTTTATATCGACCTCTAGCCCTTGCTACTCCATTAAGTACAATTTTGTCATTCTTTGCGCATTTGGCGTCCGTTGCACATGTCCAAAATTGGATCAGGTAAGTCTCAAAAAAGAAACTAAAAGTAAATTATCACCAAAAAAGGGAAACACCATAAAATGCCATTTTAATTTGCATAAACGGTTGGTGCTGAAAACAGTAAAAGCATTATAAAGCTATAAAGTAGGATGTGGTTGGTTCTCATCTGCTAGAAGAGAGCAGAGTTAACCTAAAAGTAGAAAAGGTCATCTGGAAAACTACTATTATTCTACTATGAATAAGAGCAAATGATTGAGAATAGAATCCATGATTTTTCTCTCTGCTAAGTTGGCAGCAAGACAGTAATGCAACTCCTTCCACTGCAGAAAAATTAATCCCCAATAAAATATTTTCCATTTTAGATATACTTCTAAACGTACCTCAAGCAATGCATGCAAATCGAGAATCGAAAGAACAAGTATGTGCATCCTATTGGCCAGGAGTATTCCCTGCACTGAATAGTGAACAAGAATAAAGATTCATATCCATTTCTAGAATACGAAATCATTTCAACTACACCGGTTGAATCAATCCAAAAAGTAATCAACCAATTGAAAGTACCAGCAGAACTGGTTAAGTATATTAATATTCTATTAAATGAAGAAGCATTGGATGTTACCTGAATGATCTGTTTCAGATGAAGCTTAATGCATGCTTCACTCGAAGTCTCTGACTGAAAACAAAACAAACGAGTCAATAAAATCCTGTATAATGAGGCATAACTCTGTGAAAGTGAAATTAGTTACCAATGGATGTCTAGTAGACTGAAAAGATGCTACCCAGCATGAAAGTGAATCTTTAATTACTCGCCAGTCCCTACGCCAGAAAAGGATCAGTATGTATTTACCATTAATATACTATTTGTAGTGTTTTTTGTAGTTTGAGAGTAAATAAAAACAGCTCATGAGAAGTTTCTCAACCCCTCACAGCGAATCTGGCGTTGTTGCACAATGCAGCAAACAAGATAAAACAAAAATGGCACGTAACAGGTTTATCATCAATAGGAAACTAAGAATGAAAGAGATCTCCTTTCTTAGCGTGATAGGGTCCTTTCTTAGCGTGATAGGGAATAAATGATTATTAAGTGTCATTGGATTTTTTTTGATACTAAACATACTGCAAAAACAATGACCTATGATTTGATGTTTCTGTAGCTCATGGTTCGAAATCTCAGCCGACCCCGATCCAGGATATTCGCTGATCCCAATCTCAAAAATGACTGTCTGAGTTTATTGGGTTTACCATTTGATTGGTGGGTTAATGGGTTTCTTAATAGGTTAACATTATTAATTAATGAAATATATATAATAATGTTAATAGCTATTTTTAACCAATTATTAAAACAACCACTTCAGACATCATTGCTTACCTAAGAATTAATATACCGCCAAATTGTGTATAATTGCCTTTATTATTATGTAAAAGTTTGCTAATTTTAAAAGTTCATTTTGTAAAAGGCATAAAGGATATAAATCCGATATTCCGATCCGAAACATCCAAGATGGCTGATTCTGATCCCAAAGTGACTATGTGATACCGGTACTGAGATATTAAATCTTGTTCTAACTATAGTCTACTAAAATGTAGGAACGGATAATTGATACTTACCTCAACTGCATCTCACTCAAACGTGCCAGATATTTGCTCAACATGACATCAGAATCCCTACAAGCTTCTCTCATGGGTGACCATGAGGATAGTGACTGGTGACACTGGCTTTTGAGTACATCTACGATCAAAATTCTTTTGCCACCCTCAACATAGATTACCGGTAGAATCTGGAGAATTTCCAGGATCAGCTTCCATGTCTTTCTTTCCGGAGTGGTTTCGACTATCATAACAAACAGGGAAATGAAATTATTCTGCAGCAATAGTTGCATTGAGTCTACTAAGCTTTCATAAGGACATATTGTATGAATTCACAATTAAGAACCATAAGGCATATATAGGACACAAAAATTATCATAAGAATAGGACAGGCTAAGAGATAAAATAATTAAGTTGCATATGGCATAGCTTGGAAATGACAAAACCACAACAAGCCTTTACCCCAAACAAAGAAATCTAGTGCAATGGATTCATGAATTGGAAAAACTGGATGGCTGCTGCTTATGATTATTGGTTATCGCTACAAAATAATTGAATTTTTTTGTAACTATAGTATGCTTCTCACCTATAATTAATTGTTTAGACAACAATTAAAGTTTAAGCAGCTTGATGGGATATTATATTAACGAATGAATAAACGAATAAAAGAGTCCATTATTTTATCAAGGATTGATAGGAATTATATAAAACTGATTCTTCATCTGAATGATGCGTTATGTATACATTTTAAGCAGCTTGATGGGATATTATATGAACCAATGAATAAAAGAATCACAGTGAACAACATGACCTCAAAAAAGCTTATTAAACATAGATAGATGTACTCCAAGCTATGAAAGAAAGTTTTCAGATCATGTGGAAACTGGCAGGTTAATGCCAGGTACATTAAGTTAGACTTTGATAGATCTTGAAGAATCCATTCATGGAAATTATTGGTGAATTCTAGAATATTGGATATTAGCTAGACAGCTATGATCAGGTTTTCTGCGTAAAATTAAGAGACTTGTAAAGGAGCTGTTTAAAGGAAGAAAAAAAAGGGAGAATGCATTAAACGGCTACCCTATGGTACAAAAAAATGAATTAAACCAAACAGGGAAAATTAACATGGTATATGGGAATAAACAGAAACTTAGCCTAAATGTCTTATAGGCATACCATTAACATAAGTCGAAAATAAAAACAGCCCCAGATACTGCAGTGTTTTCCTTCGATCAAAGGGGTACTCCTTCCAACTATCTGACATGATGAACAAAGGGAATGTAAATAAACTATCAAAAACGAAGAATTGGGTCCTGACAACAAAGAGAACGAATAGACGAATAGTACAGGACATGTGACAGCCAACTATAAAAATCTTAGGGGATAAGTAAATGTCTTTTATTACCGAGCCTCGTGAGGATTTCTGGCAAACCATCACAAATGCAAGAAGTACAAGCATCACTAAATTTCTTGTTGGAGCGAACCTGTTGCAACATGGAATTCCAAGATGCCTCTCCCTGCAACAAGTGCTGATAACAACAGATAATATTAGTAGGTTTAGGATCTTTTGATTAGATACATGTGCATTATATAATTATTTTGAAATTAAAATCCTTAATAGACAAACTATACGAATATAAATTTTGCAAAACAATTCAACAAAAAGATAATGGAATTATGCATGCCTGAAATACACCAAAACTCAGAAGCTTTTCCAAGTGACTAACAACTTGATCTAGGAATTCTTCATCATCAACTGAAATGCCGAAAGTGTCAAGCTCCAATTTCGCATTATTGAGAACCCTGCAAGAGAATAAAGAAATAAACATAAAAAAAAGGCAAACAAAAGGTGAAATGGCACATTATTATCAAGAGATCACTGAAGCATAAAAACTGATGAAGGAATCATCAATGCGCTATGTTTAAGCAGCAGAAAACTAAAGATATATTACATGTTTAAATTTGCATACATTGCATATTTGCATCACAAAGCTATGCAGATAACCATGGAATCCTCTAAAAAGGATTCTTAAGACATCACTTGTAAAGGTAAATACCTTAGTAGTAACAGATAAACTGCCTGCATGAGAAAAACTAGGCATCGGATATAACTATAAAAGACTACTTTTCATAATGATTTTTTGAGGGTCGTGTAAGGTTAGATAACTTATTATCAATATGATAACTCAGAATTGCTAATATCAACTTTTGTAATTCCAACCAAATTCCGAAGGATATGTAAGTAAAACATTCAGTAAGCATGGATAGATACTAATTGTTTACATGAGAATTACAACAAAAAGTGATAATATATAACAGAAGAACTAAGAAGAATATGGCTATATATTAAAACAATGGAACTGCTTTAATGTGGAACAGGAAGATTTGAGGGGGGAGGTCACATACTTTTTGGTAATAGCTTGGTAAATTTTACATCAGTTGATGCATCAAAATGTTAATGTTTATGATTTTCTCGGTAAAATTTGTTCTTATATATTAGAAAATTATTAATAAAACATTTGTCTGTAACTATTGGTATCAGGCTATGAGGAACACTTCTTAGCAGCATGAGTCTCGTACACTCTACAATGAAAGTATAATGCATAAAGCATTCAATGACGTAAAGACTTTAGTAGGTGCTTGATTTTGATCTAAACAAGGATATGGAGAAGTATGAAGAAAGTTGGCTACGGAAAATAGGATAAAAGGGGAGGGGCACATTGGTAAATAATGAATGTCCTGCTTTTCTCCTAACATTAAGCCGGGGTTTTATCCAAGTGAGCTTTGAATCAACAGCGTGACATTTCTTTTTTGAATTTCTTCAATTTACTATAACTATATGTTCTCAATGGCTTAAAGGATTTTATTTAGTAATATATTACCCAAGGTCCGGATAAAACACAGATAACCTTCTATCCCAAAACTAGGAAATTAACATTTAAATCTTTATTTGTCTTACTAAATGCATGTAAGAACTTACATCATGCGGATGGTACCTTAGAATATGATTTACAGGAGTATGAATGTCATGCTCGTTCTAGATTTATACACATAATATTTGATATGAATCTCTTGAGGAAATTCCAAACGGCACGTCAATGGTCCATGGATAACTCATGACTCAAATAGACTAGATTTTTCTCAACCACATGAGTCTCCTCATTCTTAGCCATCCAGCCAGCCACATAGCAAGCCAAATCCATAGGTCATAGCAACATGAGGGAAGAAGGCATCCAATCAACTCCAAGGTATCTGTAATGCTTGTGACGAGCACATCTTGCATTGAATCTAGATATGTAAACAGTGTATTATATAGAGATTCTGGCTTGCATGATATTTGACGGTAGTTTGTTCTTTTAATTGTGTTGTAAAATTATCATTTTTATAGTTCCTACGAAGGTGTAACTCTCATGTATGACTTTATGGGAGATGATTGTGAAGTGAAATTTATGACATTTAATATGTGTCTATTATTTGTTTGAAGTTAATGTTGGATCTAAATTTATGGTGATGTGATATATCAAAACTGAAATTTTAAATTTAGCAATCCTCTATTATTTAAAGTTGGTCATATGTACTAATTTTGAGTGAGTGATACAAATGTATGAGGAGAGTTTGTAACTTTGTATATAATCGAGAGCATCTAACCATAAACTTCAAGCAGCTGTGACAGCCTTCACTGGGCTCCAGGAATAACAAAAACAAACCCACTTGTAATATTCAGCTAAAAAAATACTTCGATTCTTCTAAACAGTATTTTCCTTCGAAGGGACCATTTACATAACTCAGATTATTAAAAAAAATTAAAAATGAGATTCTGGGATGATAGGTGGAATAGATTAGCCACCCCTTCTCATTAATGGGGTACCCGGGCTCTACCCTGCCCCCCATGGGCTACTCCAAGCCCCACCAATGGGCTACTCCAAGCCCCACCAATGGGCTACTCCAAGCCCCTAATCAGATTATTACATATCAAAACAGCTATAAAACATAATGATTTTTGCTTGTTTAAGTATTAACTAAAACATCTGAAGCAACAAAAAAAATTACCTTGCAAAGAGAGACAAGTAACTTCTGATAAGGCTGTTCTGCTTCAGAATCTCATCTAGCACAAGCAACACCGTGAAGCCTTCTCCTAAAGATTCAAACACACTCTTGAGCATAAACTTCTTGACCAAATTCAGCGGCCGCATGTTCTTATCGTTAATGGAATAAACAGCATTCAACTGTTGAAGCAAGTTTCCTAGGATCTCTCCTAACCTCCTCACCGTCTCATACAACTCCATAAACAGAGGCAATGATTCCGCAAACGCCTTTTGCGGCACCCCTTCAAGAAGTACATCTAGAGGGCTTGACCGGTGGCCAAACAGTAGCAACTGCCGATAAAGATTTCTGGATGCCTAAAGGGAACAACAAAACCCTCACTTGCTTCAAAAAAAAATTTCCCTTTTTTCTTGAAAAAACGATTTTTATTGTTAATTTAAGCCAGGTCCAGTTTGTTAGAAATCAGTATCTAATTCTACCCACTCCTAAAATTGAAATATCTCAAACTGCACAATGAGAAGGAATCAGATATTGAAAACTTACCAATTTCTGGAGCCTTGCAATCTCGATGCAGTCGTAGGAGAGAACAGCGACGAGCTTGGAGATGGCGACGTCGTCGGAATCGATGAGAGAAGAGAGGTCGGCGTGCTCCATGGGAGCCACGTGGACATGGATCGGGCCAGGGCTTTGAGGTGAGCGAAATGAGAAGGGATCGCTTGCGTTGAGGTTGCTGATGAGGTCTAGGGCTCTGGAACTCCATTGATCGATCGCTCGACGAAGGTTTTCTTGCTGCTGCTCGAGTTCCGCGGAGCGAGAAGCCATTAAGGTTAGGGTTTTGATGGAGGGGAAGAAGACTCCCTTTGAACCAAAAGTCTGAGGGAGTTTATTGTAACGATCAAGGCCTGTTTGAGAGTTTGGTTATGGAGTTAAGAAGAAACTGGAATTTATTTTTAAGTGGAGAGTCAGACCCGACAGATTTTAGTTAGGAAGGCACTTCCTTCATTTTAAATGCTTTAATTTTGATGCGGTATCTCAGCTTCAAAATATATCTTTTTCATACTTTGGAGTTTAGAAAAATTATGTTGGATTGGGTTTTGTAAACTCCAGTGTTTTACCTTCGATCTGTTTTTTCTCCTCGCTGGTATATTTGCCAATGCCGTTGAGTCTGATGAGATTTCGATCCCGAACAAAAACAAGAGGCAAGAAGGTTGTCTCAACTTTGATGTTTAGATCACCGGAGTTTTCTAAACTCCAAAATCCATATCAAATATGGCATAGTTCAAATTTGGAGTTAAGTTTAGACAATTTTATGAAAGTCGGTTATCTAAATTGAAACTCCATTAACGAACGGTGCTTAACATATTAAGGTATATTAATGGGGAAAATATTAGTTAAGAGTGGTTAGTACCACTCGTACTTCTTTTATCAAGGCTCTCCTAAACCAGACCTATTTCGATATTAGCCCCTTAGATCTCGGTTTTGTTGTAGCAATCCCTTATATCTCTTATGTTATGCCGAGTTTGTGGCATGTTTGTTTAGTTCGTCCAAATCTGCTTTGTTATATAATTATTTATTGGTCATGCTTGGTTAAAATGCATAAGGTTATATCTTCTAGAGATCTCATATAAAGGAGTGAGAGAAAAAATAGCAATAGTTTTCCATTCATTCGGTTTTGGTTAATTTTTCATAAGATAACCTGGATGTGAAGCAGATTAAGAATTTTTTAGAGAAGTTCGTAAAATCATGATTAAATTTCCATAATTTGTTTTTTGGAAGATACAAACTAGTATTCTGATGTTTATGAGAAGAAACTTTTTATCTTATTCATTATGCTTTCTAAGTAAAAGATTGTTCCGGTATTTTATTTTCCCGCTTCTTGTGAGTTCTTTACAGACCAACCTAGAATATCGCTTAGATTTTCATGGTTGGGTCCATGTTTTCGCGGCAAGAATGTAAAAATGTTTGGCTCTGAATAGTAGCTCTATCCACGTTTAAGTTTAACGTTTTCCCAGCTATAATGGTTGATATGGAAAAGAGGAAAAAGGGAAGGAAATAGGAAAAAAGATAACTTGTTAGGTTGCGATTAAACATACGCGTCGCATATGCTTTGCAAAACATGTAGTTAGAACACTATTCCAACAAATTAAAAGTTTCGAATGCAAACTCTGGGGTTACGCGTAATTAGTATTACATCGGAAAGAAGTACATAAACAACTTTTGCAAATGATGCTAAATGATAAGAAATTCTTCAACTTCAACTTATTTATTCAGCTTCAATACAAATTACAAAATCTCTCTTCCTCCAAAAACTTCTCTTCAACTATATTTCTTATTCTTCTTCTACTAAACAAAATATCCTAATCAATCTATATTTAGAGGCCTAGAAACCCTAAACCTAATCCTACCAGAATACCCAATTTAGATCTCATCAAATCTCCAAAATAATTTCTGAACACATCTTCAAATTATTCTCCAACTAACTTTTCTAAATACACCAGAATTCGACCCAATACGCGAGCAAACTTCTAAAGAAAGCAAAGCAGATGTCCGCCCAAATGAGAAACACAGAGCGTCGACAAATGTCTGAAGAGCAACCCTTAGACATCTGATCACGTCTGATCTCTCTCTCTCTCTCTGCGGTTTTTCGAATTTACACTACAGACGTTTGAAACATTATGGCTCAGACGTCTGACACACAAACTTGTTGAACACAGGTCAATTTCATAACAATCTCCACCTTGACCTGTATTCAACAAGCCGTTTTCTATATTCTCTTTACAACTTCCCCCCACGATATCTTCTGAGCCTTGTCCAAAGCTCCACCTTGATTCAAGTTTTCTCCACCTTACCCCAAATTTGTTATTCCATATACAGACTTCCCCAAGGCCTGATACATAGCGCTTGAGGTTCTGGCCCCTTTCATCACGACACAATTCTTCTGACACACCTTCATCACTCCATCTCGAGCAATAATTGTGTAACCTTTCATATCCAGTTTTCCAAGCGAAATTAGATTTCTCTTCAGTTTTGGGACATACATGACATCTCCAAGAACTCTTTGCTTCCCATCGAACATCTTCATCTTTACGGTGCCCACGCCTTCCACTTCCACTTCAGAATTATCCGCTAACTTCATCGTCTCCTTTTTCTTCTTAATCTTATCGAATCACTCCTTTTTTGAACATACGTGTGAGGATATTTTCGAATCCATGCACCACATATCTTCTTTATTTTACTGCTTCATCACTAGTCATATGCACATCACACCTTGGTTCGGCGTCATAGGCCACGTTCGCTTGCTCCACGTCTCTTTAAATCATCTAAGCCCTCTTTCGTCTTGGGACATTCAGACATACAATGAACCATCTCGTTGCAATAATGACATCTTATCTTCGATATATCTCTTACACGCCATGGTTTCTGATTTCTTCTATCGTTGCTTTATTCTTTTCTCCACTTTGGATCCTTTCTTGCAACAAGTGTAGATGAATCATATGATCTACTTGATAATTTTCTTTTTAATTCTTTTTTAGGAGACTGTTATTGCGCTAATAGAAATAACTCCTTCAAGAGACGAACTTCTCAAAAAAAACCTACAAGAGTTTCCCAACTGCTCGGAAGGGGGCTTAATACTATAAGTGTTTGCATCTCGTCTTCAATCGATATTTTCATGGCTGCAAGTTGATTCATAGTATTCTGAACTTCGTTCAAGTGCCCCGCTATCGAGGAATCTTCCTGGAACTTCAAATTCATCAATCTTCTCGTTAAAAAATCCTTGCTCGTAGCCGTTTTTCTCTCGTAGAGATCTGTCAATTTCTTCCATAAAGTTTATATAGTGCTCTCTGACGATATGTAGTGGAACACCGAATTTTCTATCCATCCACGAATAAGACACCTCACCATTCGATCCATCTTTATCCAATCTTCATCAGACATCTTCTTTACAAAATAGAATCTTTTCATCCCAACTCATTTCTTCGATTAAAATCCTCAGAATCTCTTATTATCCAAGGACCACGGGTATTGTTACACGGATCAAACAAATGTTTTTTAACTTGTTTTTAGGAGGGAAGAAATGGTGTGTCCTGACTTGACATTACTTAATCAATAGACTATAACTCAATTGGTATGAACACTTTACTTTTTGAGGAGAGTGTGAGGTTCGAACCCCAGGAAAAAAGTGGCCATAAATTGACGTTTTCGAGGCAAATTCGTGGGGCCCGTGTGCAGGTGTGTAGTATGTATATGTTAAGCCTCATGGGCTAGTGTCCCCTCCAAAAAAATTGACATAACTATGTGGTGTTTAGGATCTTTGAACAAATTTTGGGTTTTAAGGACTGATATTGAAACAAATCTAATTTTGAGGACTTATATTCAGATACCGTATTAAATAGTCTTTTTGTTTAAAATCCTTCTAAGCGGGGGATACTTTTATTGAGGCTACGTTCGGGTGTGCGATTCAGAACAATGGTTTTGAAACCATAATTTTGTAACTAAACTATATTTTGAGATGTGTTCGGAAGAGCGGCGTGAAGCCATAGTTTTGTAACTATGGGGTGTTTGGACAACCTAAATCATGATTTTAAATGTAAATCACGAAAAAAAAATTGGCTGAAATTTGATGCAAACATTCAATAAAAAAGGGGGACCCTTTCGTTCCCGTCTTGCCGCTCCCCGAACGGGGAGTGGTCGAGTGTTGAGCGGCGAGCGCCGCTCCCTTGAAGCACTCGGTGCGAAATAGGGGACTTTCATCCTCTCTTTTTCCCCCTTATTATTAGTTTCTTCCATAAATCCAGAAGATTTTTATGCTAACAATATATGAAATAAAATTCTAAATCAATAACCTCCTTTGGACCTAGGAGGGTTCATTTAATCAAGCAAATAGGCATGATGAAAGGTTTTCTTATTTCCCGTGATTTTATATAATAAAAATTTATCATTTTACTTCCCTATCTGCTGAATTTAAATTATATATAGTCAAAATAAAGTGATCCAAAAATAGATTGGACCTAAAGTTTCCGTTTCAATTAAAATGAAACGAGCGCATTAACATTACAGAGACACTAGCTCATTTATTCTATTTCTAATTACAAGCGGTCTGAGGAATAATTATATCGTGTTTGTTCTATTGGCATATATTGAATATTTAGAAGAGACATTACTGAATTCCACAGATTCTAGCATGATAACATATCTCAACATATATCTCTAAAACCAGCTCTAAAACTTTATTGATTCGAATAAGATTTAAGTTGATTATTATGGTAAGTATATGACCTTGTTAAGTCGAAATTTCAGATGGTGCTTCCGAAATACAAGAAAACAAAGCATTTTTTTGGGTACTAATTCAGATCGGAGGTTTCGGCGGTCACATCTACTTAATTCAAAATCCTATCAAACCATGCCCTTCCTAGAAGTGGTGGTGTGCTAGGGCGATACCAATCAATTCCCGCCCTCGGATAATGTAGCGGTATCGTGCGGCTAACATAAGCACTCAAAAAACCTTTCTTCTTCTTCATCTCCTTAACCTCTCTTTCAGTTAGTTTAGCTGCAAAGCCCGTCATTGCATACTCGTATGTATATATCAGTCGTTCTTTGACAAAAGCTTCCGTGGTGTTAGGCAAGAAAGATATGTAATATCTCTCAAGATCCTTCTCGCCGTTGAAGCGCGCATTGTTGGGGAGACTCACCGAGACAATGTAGGCTTTTAGATCAGTGTCATTGGTGGAAGTCACCGGGTAGGGATTCGAAGAGAAGGAGATGAAAAAGAGCATGGCAAGCAACCAGGAAATCATTAGCTTCTGCATTTCCATCGTGGGATCTTGTTTGAAAAAAGTTTAGAGCTGTGCTGGCTTTTATAGCCATCCAGGATTAACGAGGTCAGCTTTTTATGTTTCTTTTTGACATCTTTATTATCATTTGCTTTGAATCATTTAATTCTCAGAAGTTACCTCAAAAGAGGCCGGCGAAAAAACTCTCGGCAGTTTTGAAGTCAATTCAATAACAAATGGCTTTCAGTCGAATGGACCATTTACTTCCATTTATGTTTCATGGGTCGTAATAAATACCAATAGAGTTGAGTAGACATGGCAGCAGAAAAGAATCAAAGATGTCTCAATTGGGTTCAGTGAAATGAGCCTGTATCCCTGATGTTATGGTCAAAGATGTCTCAATTGGCTCCACTGAAGAGCATCGTAGCTTCTACGTTAACTGGACTTGAAACTTGATGAGATAGTCTTGTTTGCCTTTTGAATATAATGTCTCAGTTCCTCTATGTTCCTTGATCGATGTACGTAGTACTGAATTAGAATTGTTATTATTATTATTATTATTATTATTATTATTATTATTATTTACAGGATCAAACAGAACAGACCCAGATTGACCACTTCAAGGTACAAGAGCTTGATGGAACCAAAAATGAGCGGGGTTGGTGCAAACAAAAGGTATCCTTTGAGCTTAATGCCTACATTTTTATCATCGGCCCTAAAAGGCTCAGTTTCTTTTTCTTTTTTTTCTTTTTAAATTTTGTATCCTTTAATACATATGTAGAGTTTATTGTTCTTCTGGCTCTGTTTCAGCTTGGTGCGAATGCTATATTGGCAGTATCACTTGCCGTATGCAAGGCAGGAGCCGGCGTGAAGAAGATACCTCTATATGAGGTTTGCTTGGCTATTTAATTTACTATTTGGGAGAATCATTTAAAAATTCACACGTCGTTGATTTTTCTTCTTTTTTCATGCAGCATATTGCGAATCTTGCTGGGAACAAGACCCTAGTTTTGCCTGTTCCAGCATTCAATGTTATTAACGGTGGATCACATGCTGGAAACAAGCTTGCAATGCAGGTAACGCGATTACCATCAACTCGGTGTGAGCTTCTCTTCTTCTTCTTCTTCTTCGTATTTTTTCCTTTTCTTTAATCCCTTTATCATTGCAATTCCCATGTTCAGCAATTTTAGTGCACGTGCCAATGATTTTCGTTTTCAGGGTGGTTGCCCATTTGTGCAATATATTTCTATTCTTCTCCTGTATATAATATCTTTAGTCATGTTAATTATTCATGTAATGGTTTTACCTTTTAATGGAACTACAGGAGAACAAGGAAGGACTCGAATTGTTAGAGACCGCCATTGCTAAAGCTGGGTATATATACCGGCAAGGTACTTGCTATACTATCTACATTGATTAGTTTTCTGTTTCTATTCTTCTTTGACATTAGAGTTATTAGTTATTGCACACTCACGCTCGCACGCACACACACATCCTATAAATTCCTATCGACTCATAGATTGGTGTATTTGTACTGCCGATGGGTGTCATAACAGATTGCCATTGGGATGGATGTTGCTGCTTTGGAATTCTATATAAAATGACAAGGATAAGACCTATGATCTTAATTTCAAGGAAGAGGTAAATTTATTCTTCGTTTCTTTTATAATCTCCTTTACAATAACAATATCCAGTATAAACTTGCATTCAATTCTCTATTTGTGGTTCTTGTATTTCCTAATATTATCAACCACCGGTTTCTTTCAATTCCATAAAGATATATTTATAAACAAATATGAGGGTTTTGTTTATTTTTGAGTTGGAATATCAACCGCCGTTCGTCATGTCAGCTGTAATTTATGATTTGTGACGTGCAGGTGAATCAAATAGGATCTGCCACAGAAAGTATTGAAGCTGTGAGGATGTCTAAACGTGCCGGGTGGGGCGTGATGGCAAGCCACAGAAGGTAATGCTATCGGTATAAAGCCTCTTAGTCTCGATAATAGATATTATCATGTCATTGTAAGTTAAAAATTTTCTGGCTATTTTATTTTAGAGCCATATGGCTTTGTAGCTGACCACAGGCAGCTTGTGGCCGGTGCACAAAAAGTGGCAAACATGGGGCGGGGGGCATGTCCGCATGGGGCCCACAACCCCATTTCCACTGCTTTTGTGCGCCACGGCTCCATTCTTACCTTTACTTTATTTTGTTTATCTTTTGCCCTCATCGCAGTGGTGAAACTGAGGATACCTTCATTGCGGATCTCTCTGTGGGTTTAGCGACAGCAAGTTTGTATTTCCTTGTGAATGACACTAGCTCCTCCCTTTTCCCTAATAATTTGCACTGCTTAAACCCTTGATTCTTTCTATTGTAATAACAACACTCTTTGAAGTTTGTATATTTTGAAATTTCAGGTTATCTTCGCTTGGATCGCTTTGCATGCCATTATGATCATCTGTTCAAATTCAGCTTGGCATTCTCTACTAGGAATACATTTTAAATTTTTAATCATATAAAATTGCAGAAAGAAGGTTTTATATAAAAATTTGCAGCTTAGTTTATTATGTTTTACAACCAAGCCTGTAGACACAATAAAAGCAGAGTTCGTCATAAAAATAAATTAACGACGCTTTGCGCTGCCTTGTTATTTGTCTATTTGATCAAGACCGGAGCTCCATGCAGGTCCTAACGTCTTGCCAAGTACAATCAGGCAAGTTAAGCTACATTTAAGGGTTTTTTGTTTAAAAATTTATAGCAGACACCCTTAAACTTTTGTTTTAAGAGAGTTTTTCTTGTTCAAAAAACAACCCTTGAAGTTTAAATCTAGAACATTACGAGGCAAGCCTTATTAAAGTTCAGAGCCCCCGTCAAGCCTTATTAAATGAATGAACTCGATGAGATACTGTTTATTTTGTATCTTTTGCTTGAAACTTTTTGAGTACTATCGATGTGAGTAGAGATAAGAATAGAGCGGTTACCCTATCTTTGATCGCGTTTTTTCCCTTAATTTTAATGAGCGTTTACGAGCTTCTTTACCTGATATCTTTTTTTTCCGCTCATTTACTTGTGATTGATATGGTCTTATAGCCCAACTTTTATTAGTGTTTTCAGATTAATTTAGTTTCTAATTTAGATCAAGTCTATTGTTTCTAATGCTTAACTTTTTAATAATATACTTTATAAAAAGAAAAAAGAAAAAATTTGTTCCATCAGACAACAATTAATAATAAAGTGGGTAAATTGTCAAAACCTCTTAAGCAGGTTTTCCCGTTGATGGAAAACCCTTGGCCTTGAAGCGGGTGTCGAAAACCCCCAAGAAAAATTTCAGCTGTCCCTCTTGCCTGTGGTGTCTATACAGCTCCCTGCTATGTCAAATAATTATGCGATATCTATACAGTTGCATGTGATATATATGTGGTTGCATGCAATATTTATGACCTATTTAGATATAACAAGCAACTAGACGGATACCGTATGAAAAAATTTCAGGGTTTTTTGACAGAGGCAAGAGGGATGTTATCAGTGTGAAAAACTGCCTGGGAGGGTTTGACAATTTACCCTAATAAATTTGAACATCTGTGTACTTTATAAATCATGAATTAAATATAGTGGGATTCCTTTTACATATAAATAAAATAAAACAAAAATAAGAATGTACATATTTACAGCTTCAATCAAGTTTCCTACAATGATAAATATTAAAAAAAAAAAAAATCACAATTCCTTGAGATGGTTTATTTATTGTTCTTGATGGTCGGCATCTCCCTCAGATGTTATCCTCCGTCAATCTTTCTGCCAGCGGTGTCGAACAGTTGAGATTTAAGGTGAGGGCTGAGCGTTTGGATCTCAATAGGTTGTTGGTTGTTGTTGACACCGGACTACCTGCAAGGGAAGTCCCGGGGTAGGAAGCAACCGTAGGACCCTCCGATGATCAAGTTAGTACCGAGGAGTAATTGGGCAGAGTAACAGTGTATTGGAAATCGGTTCGACTTACCAGAGTCGTCTGAAAGAGGGATTTATATGGCGGTCGCATGGAGCGAGCCGATGCCAGATTCTCGCCATCCGTTACGCACCTGCGTCATATTTGCGTTAACGGCGAGATACGCTCATTAATGACGAGACACGTTAGCGTGAGATGCGGGACGTGCAGCGGCGGAGATCTCGTCGTGGCGAGATACATGGAGCTATTACGGGACGCTCGGGCCAGATAGGGAAGCTGAGGAAGCTCAGCTCGGTGGCGAGCGAGGAGGCTGAGGAAGCTCAGCTCAATGGCGAGCGAAGACACTGAGAAAGCTCAGCAATAGGATAGCTAGGAGGTGAGCCGTTGGCTGGTTGTTAGGCGAATAGTGAATGTACTCAGGGGAGGCCTCTCCAAAGGTCGGCTGATACCTCGGAGATGAGGCGCCGATGAATATCCCCTTTGCATGGTATTTCAAACAGCTGGTTGGTGCACGTGAGAGATTTGTCATCCCCCACGTGTCTTGATCAGAGGAATCCGCACTTATGAGCACCATCATTGGCCCCCTACTCTCGTTCCGATCTATTTATGGGTCGGGTCGAGAGTTGTCACGCCCCGCTTCCCAGAGTACGCTAGATTGGGCACGTGACATAGCCAACCATGCTACCTGTGGGTAGGAAGCATCCATCCACAGTCATATTACCGCTGTAGAGATATCAAGAACAATATAAAATTTTCTAAAACATGTCCATCAACCAGAATAACAGGAGTCAATAATAAATAAATGCGGAAGCAAATGATCCAATACAAATAACTGAAAAGTATGTCCCATAATGCGGGCTCACATCAGGAAATAAATGCAGGAAATAAAACTAACTAATACTAACACCTCACAGCTCAGCCTGCTGGCTGAAGTACTCCTGCTCGGACTGCGACAGCGGTACGGAATATGGGCCATGCAAAACCCAGACGTCAGCGCGTCATGTCAACCAGTAATATAATATGAACAGTGTAACAGGCAATGCAGAAATAAATATGAATAAAGCAATAGTATGAAACAAGCAGTGCAGGATAGTATGCAGTGGGTAACTAAACTGTTCTATCAGGTTTTCTATTCTAAAGTCTTTGAAATCAATTTGAGTAATCCTCCATGTAACTCAAAGAATATGTCCCGTTACCCCCCGGGACCACGGATCAGGAATATGGGAACCAATAGTGGTTCTGTCCCGTTACCCCCCGGGACCACGGATCAGGAAAATGTAAGAGTCACGAATGGCTCTGTCCCGTTACCCCCCGGGACCACGGATCAAGTAATACCCTTCTAAGTTACACTTTAGTTTACACTTTTGATTTCCCCATACCCTCAAGTTATATGTGTCAGGTCAGGTATTCAGTAATCAAGAACTAATACCAACACAGGATCAGGTAACAGCAGGTTTTGTCTGGATAGACAACAGGAATGGTCCATGAGGACTACTTGTCGGGTTTGTTGGCATTAGGCACGAGATCAGGTAACAGGTCAGGTCATGGTATATCAGGTCAAGTCAACAGTAAACGGTACCATGTCAGGTGTATCAATATATATCATGTGTAACAAAGTCAAGTCAAGATGTAACAATGTCGTGGGTGTGCTCACAACAGATATATAATCGAACAGGGGATTAACAGCAGGAAATAAGCAATAAATTAAACAACAATAAGCAGTTCATTCAATCACAATAATGCATTAATATAGTGCAGCCGTTTTATTATATTAACAGGTTTCGAGCACCCTTAGCGGTGCAACAGTTTAAATGATGATGCAATACAGTTATATCAAGCCTTTGAATACGAATATCCGAATGTAATAGAACTACATGGGAAAGTGCTACAATCTATTAAACGGTACAATGTGTTTAACAGGTAAACTTGGTTCTTAGGTTGAAAGTGGTAAACTGTAATTTTATGTTAACTGTAAAAATGATATATGTCATATTACAACCAAATGAGAAAATAACTATACCGAGTTAAGTTTTGCGGGTTTAATGAGTCAAAACATATATATAATTGTATAGTATAGCATGTAGCAAGTGATACTTGCCTCGACGGGTCGCGAACCGGGAAAAACGGAACGTAACGTCGTCGGGGAAACTCGCGACGGACGCACGGTTCACGGATTGAACCCAAACAACGAACAATGGGGCCACGCGGATCGAGGTACCTCGCTGGAATGTCGGGACACGTCACCGGCATCGCCGGATTCCGGCGAAAAAAGCGAACAGTGAAATATCAAGTTGTGCAAACAAGAATACAAAGGAACCAGAGAAAAAGGAAGGAGGAAAAGGAGGAAAAGGCTTACAGGGGTTGCAGAGGGCGTGCCAGCAATGGGGTCGACGGCGGTGGGGCGCCGGCAAGGAGGCTGCAGGCGATGGCTAGGGCTGCGGGTAAGGAAAAGGGAAAGAAAGTGGAGATGGAGAGGAGGTGGTCGGGGCTGGTGCGCGCAGGTGAAGAGGAGGTGCCGACGGTGGCGCGGGTGACGACGATGAGGGTCGCCGACGATGTCTCCGGCCAAACAGAGAAGGCACGAGGGTTGCTGCGGGTTCTCTGTTGCGGCGCCGAGCACACGGGAGAAGGAGAAGATGCTGAGGTTGGGAAGAGGAGGCGGAGTCGACGGCGACGGTGGCGTTGGCGCCGGCGTCAGGTTGCGGTGGCGACGGCGGAGGCAGCTAGGGCTGGGTTTGCGATGGGTTCTGGAAAAATATGAGAAGGACGAGGAACCAATGTATATATATAGGGAAGAGAGAGAGAGAGTTACGAGAAATTAGAAAGAGAGAGAAGGAGACAGCTAGAGAGAGGGAGAGAGAAAGAGAGAGATTGGAGGGGCCCACGGGGTTAAGAGCCCGTGATTGGCCAGGGAGGGATTTAAATAGTTAAAAAGATTTTATAATAAAGATTTAAGAATAAAAAAAAAACTAACAGTGAGATTATTATAATGAATATTATAAGGTTTTGATTATTTTATTAATTTAGGATTTTGGTGCTAAATGAAACATTTCCAAATCGCGCCCGGGTTAGGTCCAAAAATTCGAAATTCAAATAATAGGATTTTAAGCGGGTTCCAAATTTTAAAATGAAATGTTTTATGATTAAATAGCATACCCCCAAGTTGGACACCTGTACGCGCGTGTAGTCGTCCAAACTCGCCCGTTTCACCGAACGGGATGAGAACTCGACGCACGGATGCTACCACGCGGCTAGGGGTGACGAGTAGGCCAAGATAGATATTTTTAATTTTATTTTAGGTGCTAAAATTTGTTATATGCAGAAATGACTTAGCCAGATAAAATTTTACAGTAAGTCCCAAACAAGCAAGATAAATGAAATGAGTAATATCTAATGCTCAACCAATAACAGAAATAGTAGTATTGGGCTCGGGTGTTACAAGAGTGATGTGCTCGGTTTTCTCTGTTCAGCTTGGTGTCGAGGATTCTCCGTGGTGGTTTGTCCGAAAACGACATGGTAATATTTGGAGAGATCTGGTATTATCTGCAAAATCTTACAATATATATATATATATATATATATATTATTAATAAATTTATTTTTTAATAACTATCTCTCTGTCTCTCTCCGTCCCCTGGCTCTCCCCCCTATATATATATATATTAATAATATTATTATTATTATAAACACACCCTCTCTCCCCCTCGCCTTCATCTTTTTCTCTCCCTCGCCGAACTCTAACCGCGCCAAAACCTTACGCCCTCACCGTCCCCCTCCCGTCGTCATCCCCACTTCCTCATCTTCTCCTCTTCCTCGTTGCCTCTCCACCATTATCTTCCCCATCTCCTTCCCCGAGGGCTCACCGAGCTGACCCCCACGCCAAGAACCCATCACCTTCCCCTCGCCGTCGACCTCGCAGCCTGACCCGACCACCTCCATCACCTTCCCTGCTCGTCGGCAACACCAGAGCGCACACACCACCGCCGCACCTTCCCTTCTTCTTTCTCTCGTTTCCCGATCACCATCAACCCCTCACGGCTACGACACCTCGTCGTCAACCGCGTC
This sequence comes from Agapanthus africanus, assembly GCA_030015575.1. Taxonomy (NCBI): domain Eukaryota; kingdom Viridiplantae; phylum Streptophyta; class Magnoliopsida; order Asparagales; family Amaryllidaceae; genus Agapanthus; species Agapanthus africanus. The sequence goes on along the minus strand of JASDDO010000022.1, from coordinate 875,399,237 downwards.
TCCCCATCACCTCGCCGGCGACCATCTCTCTTCCTCCCTGTTTTCGTTGAGCCACAGAACCCCAACAGCCCATCTCTTCTTCTTCTCTATTTTATCGATCTCCGATCGGTTCTCGCCAGAGTTGCGCACGTCGCCGACAATCCAGATGATCTAGTCACCCCTAGTCCGGTTACTACGTCACGCAGTTGCTCAGTCAGGTCAAGTCCTACGTACGTGAGTTTGGCATCGTGACGTTATTCGGCGTTCGGAACGTAATATCCATATATTCGTTGTGATATTTCGATCAAACAAGTTCTAAATTTGCAACATGTTACTTTGTTTATATTTATATGATTAATCATAGTATATGTGTTTTAATATTCAGCAAATATTATCAATTTACGGTTTTATAGCATCAGTCTGTATCCGTACCAATAATGGTTTATCTAGTTGCATCTCGGATCATCACAATATGATCATACTACTATATCAGCTCAGTATTTTATCTTGATTTCAATATACCTGGTAACAGACGTAAAACGGTTATTATAGATAGATACATATATCTAGGCATTAGTTATGTTTACCATGTTTAGATATTGGTTACAGTTTTACATTTGGTATCTACTTTGGTTAATATATTGCCTGACTTATACACGAGACATTACCAGACCTGTTACTTGGATCATCTACTAATGGCGACAATCCTGACTTGTTGTCCTAATGGATATGGCTTGTTGTCTACATAGACAAGACTTGCACCTGCTTGATCCTGTGTTGGCACTAGATTTATATCATCAATACCTGACATGAACACAAAATCTAGATGTAAAGGGAAATCAATAATGAAACCTGGCTTGTAACTCAACTGTTCGATATTTTCCTGAGACCGATCAATCGATACCGGCTCCGGCCCCGAAATGATGTTGCTGACATCATTCGTCTGTACATGATACATGTTTTTACTGTTTAGTGGCACGTCTTGGATTCAGCCCCTAGAGTCTTGACCGTGGTTCCGGACACGCATGGGATATTATTGAGTTATATCGACGATTCCATTTAATTAATTTTAAAGACTTGTAGAATAGATAATCTAGAAGCATGGATTTTAAGATACACATCACATACATATCGCTCACTGTGTTATACCTAGAAGCACAGACTTTATTAGTTATACTCATGTTTAATCATTACATCACTGTTATTTTGATATAATAACGCACTGACGTCTGGGTTTTGCATGGCCCAGTTCCTTTGACTTTATCGCAGGCAGATCAGGAGTATTTTAGCAAACAAGCCGAATAATGAGGGGCTAGATGTTTAGTATTAGAGATGCTTAGCTTATTTTATTTCCGTAGTTTTATTTTATCGATGTGATCCTATAAGGGACGCGATTCAGACATTATTTTTATTGGATCTTGATTCATTTCCGCTATATGCATTTCTTGACTTTTATTTACTGTGGCAGTTGGACATGTGTTAGTTAGATTTTCTTTATTATTCTTGATATATAATTGACAACCGTAATGTGATTATGGAGGGATTATTCCTAGCCATAGGTAGCATGGTTGGTTCTGTCACGTACCGTATTTACGTATTTTGGGAATGAAAAGAAGTAACAGACACGGACTAGTGAATAGTGTGTTGACATATGTCCCACCAATTCCTACTATGGCACTAAAATCGGCTTCCTCATTTAAATAGCGACATTACTTACCAGTACAATATAAGAAAAAAGAGGAAAACATTGTATAGAAGCTTCATATGTCGTGGCATCGATTCCCTTTCAAGCGGTTGAAGATCTAGGTTACATCTACAAAGTGTTGTCGCTTATGATACCTGTTGTTGATGTCTATAGGTTAGAGCTCGCACAAATTTTTTTTTCAAGAAAATATTTTAATTATTCTTGTTATAGCAATTCATACATTTGGGAAACAATCAACCAGAACCCTAAAAAACACACTCAAATTCCATTCAAAACAACACGAAGAAGTTATGAAATTTAATTCGAGTGTTTTTTAGGCTTTTGGTCAATGAGCAGAGCGGCAGTTTCTATTATTAAATCACTTGAAAGGGTGCAAGTGCTACGCAAGGTAACTAAATGGGGGTTTTACGCTAATTCCGATTGTTTATATAAAAAAGTTACAAATAAATAAGAATGGCTTGGTTAGTAGGATGTGCAAATAATGATGATGCGAGTGCCGCTATAGTTTACTTAAAACTGAGCAAGAAACGTAGGATTCAAATCCCACTTACATGTCACAGAATATTACTGCAAAAAATAAATCAAGTTCATTGAGAAGGACTTACTTACATTACACAAAGAAGAAACATGATATAATGCTCAGACACAAGAAAATGTAGGCATGGGACCCTATTTATTTTTGAAGCCGACTCAAATGAGTTGATGAAATCAAATCTAGGTCCACAAAGCCCATTAACTGAAAAAACAAAAACAGAAGGAAAATTTATAAAAAGAAAATGTAAATTAATTAAGCGATGAAAATCACGGGTTTTAAATTCTGTAAAAGAGGAAGAACAGGGAATTAAATACACGAGCGGTGAAGATTACAGGTTTTTAATTCGTATAAAGAGAAAAATACAGCAATGTATAGTTATCATGGTATTCCTTAAACAAATAATATGAATATACAAATTTTGATAATCCCTAAGCAAGACAAATTGCGATTTTCACGAATAATACATGGCTACGGGCGCCCTCAGCCACATTAAAGTCTTCACTTAATGAAATTCTATATTGTGGAGCGTGGACTAGGAGCCTAACTCTTCTCTTAAAATAACCTCATATATCTAATTCACATGAAAATTATGCATAAACCCAAGAAAAACAAAAAATAAAACATAACAACCAAATATTTTTCCTTCCCAATTTATGAGTTAGGGGAAAACCCCCCCTTAAACTAAGCATTTATATAAATCAAAAGGAACACACAAAGAATTAAAATTACCTTGTATTCATAAACCCGAAGTATTATTATTATTATTATTATTATTATTATTTTAAAAGGGCAAAATTGAAGGTATAGAGAAATTGAATTAAATTACATATTGCACCTTCTTTACGAAACCATAGAAAAGGTTTTGGACTTGGATTTGAATAACTACATTATTTATCGCAGCCTTGATAAAACCCTAGATTTTTTATAAAAAAAATTCGTATTAGATTGATAACTTTTTCTTTTTCTTTTGTTTACAATATGTCATCTTTTCCATTATATATTTTGATATTTGAGTTTGCTGAATATTAAATTTGTTTTTCGGCTTGATAATAGCAAATTATTTTGTAAAAGAAACTAGATTAAGATTTGATCGATGATGTAGTTTATAGTCTGATAAAAGATGATTAGGGTATTATTTTGTAATTCTTTTAATAAATAATCAACTTCTAATTTTCAATTATGAAATGCTAATAAAAATTCTGTAATAAAAATAATTTATAAGTTAAATTCCGTTTTTGAAATAATAAATAAGCTTTGAATACCTTTACATATTTATAGGTTAAATAATAAAAATTCTCATGTCACCAAAAGTCTTCTAAATATTCCCTGAAGTCATAGTATAAATTGTCAAAGACCAGTAAAAATTTAACCAAAAATCAAAATTCAGCTCAGATACACAAGTCCTGGTCGAAATCCAAATCGAACACGAAACTCCAAATCCAAAAAATTGTGCCACGGAGATTGATTGATTTATTTATTATTTCTTTTTTGGAACTGACCCGTAAGCCTCATCCAAACACACAACACACGCAAATGCACTCACACAACACACACAGGTACTAGATGTATTTACTGCTTATAAGTAATTGATTGCTTTTAACTTCTTGCTTTATGATATGGCATAAAATATCCTTATGGGTCGCCATAGATGTTAATCAATATCGATGACTCATCCAGTCTCATAGAACGAATAACGGACCGTGAACCTGCAAAGACCCGAATTTGAATAGTAGATATTCGTCTGATCCCAAACGTGAAATCCAAGATAACCGAATGGATCCTCCCTGATTAGATCACAACCGTGCGAGAAAACCCATTGCTTGAAGCCAAAGGTATGCACCCTAATACCATATTGAAAGGCGGCTGACTTAGGCATAGGAGGAGGACATTTCGTGCCGATCACGTTACATAATACTTGATCCTCAAGATCTATTTCCTCACAAGCGGAATAAGATTTTTGTCTTGTCCTATATGATGACACTAACTATAACCCGCTTGTTCTTCTACATACCTATAGTTGATCGTAAAATCTAATGTGTAGATTTGATTACAGAGTTGGAAATAAAAGCAAGTGTGTTTGCGATCCTTCACGGATTTTTTTTATTTACTCCATATAATATTTTGGTTCCGAACCGGTTTCATTGCTCCTTCGTCGCGAGTGTTTGTAAGACGAGTTTTAACTGAAAATTTGTCAGCAATAGCTATAGATAATATTTTTCATCTGAATTCTATATCGACATTCTAGCCGTTTTGCCCCATATTTATCATCAATTCCATCTTTTGTTTTAGTGCATAAAGACTACTTGCAAAAGAAAATAAGCTAAAGGTGCCACGAAATTTAATTTAATTTAATTTCTTTTTTGGTTCACGATGCCCAAATGGAGAGAATTTACCTCAGGATGCAAAAAACCCACTGGTGACTATTATAGTACTCCAATATATGCCAGACTCATTAAAATCAAACCAACATTTTCCTCTCATTTTATTTTATTTTATTTCAGTATAGAGTGATGATAATATATATATATCTCTGGTATTAGAACCACAACTCTGGGTTTCTCAATTATAGAACTCTAATTAAACCAACGAACACTCATTCTGTGCCCATTATCATTTTGAGATAATATTTTAAGAAATCTTAACTAATTTTTAAAATCTGTACAAATCTATAATAAATTGCAAAACATTAATCAAGGTGATAAGGCATATGTATTTAGATTCTAGAATTAACAATAGTGTTTTTATATCATGATACACATTAGCATCATAGACAAAATATTTGAAAAGGTTATTAAAGATTTATAGTTAATATAAAGAAGATTTCAATATGCAATCTTTATTTATATAAGAACTTGCAGAATATTAGTTATCTATATTTTATTTATTTATCCACTATTATAATACCGAAGGAGGGTGCGCAAGAAAGCACGTGAAAAAACAAATCTCTAACATGACGCCACCTAACCAACGATGACATGCCAACTTATTAGCGATGCACATAATGAAATTAATAAGATATAAAAAAAATAAATAGATTTGTTAGATCTTTTGTTTAAATAAACGTATGTTTCATCTCTTTAATTTTTTGTTTGAAAATTATGTTAAATACTTTTAGTTTTAATTATGATAATAAAGATTTTTGAATTTGTTTTGATAGGATAATAAAATATGTTAAAGGATTTTAATATAGATTTTAAAAGATTTCATAGACCTCAAAATGAAAAAAAAATTATAAAATTTGAAAAGATTATTAATAGCTTTTATCTAAGATAATATATCTTTGGCTTATGTCACAGAAACCATCATGGTTTACTCGAATTTTCCAAAACCACCATATAATTTAAACTCATGACGAAGCCCTCATGAACTTTCAATTCCTTATGCAAAAACCCCATGTGGTTTGATTTGTAATGCTTTTTGACGATTATTGAGTCATATGACCCACATTGACCGATTCTTGTAGTTTTACCCTAAATTATCCATTTTGCTCTTATTATACGAGCACTTTTTTCTCTAAATTTTGATTTAATCTTAAATTGAGGTGTCTTCTCCAAATTCTCAAATCTAAAGTCTTGTTTTTCAAATTATGGCAAATTGCTCGATAAACGGTACTGGCAGTATGGTTTATCTTCAATGCATATAGAGAATCCATATTTTTATTAAAACAAGATGTTAATTTAGTTAATTTTTATAATAAATGACAACAAGAGGATTTTGTGCAAGGAATTAAAAGTTTAGAGGGTTTCGTGATGAGTTTGAGCTATATGGCGGTTTGGAAAAACTCGAGTAAACCACAGAGTTGTTTTCGTGAAATAAGCCTATATCTTTTAAATACTTTTCAGTTAAGATAACAAAAATAGTCCTATCAAACATTTATTTTAATATAGAAGTGCATGGCACATTAAAAAAATACTGGTTATAACTAAAACCCAAAAGGTCTTCTTTTCTCATTTTTCCAAAAAACAACTTGCTAAAGAAAAAAAATCAAATTTATTTTGTATAAATCTTACGTACTTCAATCGTTTGCTTTACGGCCTTCTTCTATTTTAAATTCTGCACCGTGCTCTCTATTTTAATTATTGATAGTTTTATTTTTTTATATATAAAGAAACATTTCAGAAATGAGAAAATGAGGCCTCACCCAGAGATAGGTGAGGCCCCGGTTGGACCCCCACCCATCTCTCGATGAGGGCGCTTTAGGATCGCCCTGTAAGGACACTGCAGGCCCCCTAAAACGTACAGAAATACCCTTAATTAAAGCATTAATTACAAATTATTATGGAAACAGTCATCATAAAATATCCGGAAAAGTAATTGTAAGCCCAATGGTGAGCATGTGCAACATGGGCTTAGTAAAACAGGATATTTCATCAAAAACACCATATAATGTAGCATATGTTTCCAAAACCACCCTTGAGATTTTGTCGTGTATATAAACTGCATTAGATTTTAATAGAGCAAAGAGTAGCTACGCAATTTTTCTACACAACAAACCATGCAACACACACAAACAGTTGGTGAGGGGCTGACGCAATTAAGACCCTGCTAATTTTCCGAGTGTTACGTAGTTTATTGTGCACAAACCCTTTTTTCTTTTCGGTATTCCTATAGTACCCATATCAGTTTGTAAAGGAACCTGGCACCTATAATTATAGTTTCCATTCACAAAAGCATGATTCAGCATACGTTCATTAACAAAGAACCAACTATATATCTTGGTTATATTTTGAGTTATTGAGCTCGACAAGAAGATATCAACTAAAAGATGTTGGTGATATCTGAAACACAAAACCTAGCAAATAGTTTTGCAGCCGAGGGATGTCAAGAATTACAAATACTCAAAAGATACCAAACAAAACAATATTTTCAAATAACAAATCCATAGGTCTACATTATAGGACCATAACCAAGAAATTTTCAAATACAGGCCTAAAGCTAATATTTATTTCTGTCACATAAATGAAAATGTTACAAAGAGATAAACATTTATTATCCAATACAAATCCACAAATGCAATAAAGAAAACCCAAAGCAGCACAAAGATGATCCAAGAGAGAGCATTTTCCTCAGGCTAAAAGTGCAGAATATCGTACAACCGTTCACGAGTTTCCCTCAGCACCAAGAAACTTCCGAGCAGAACTTACACTGAGTTTCTCAAAAACCTGAAGAATGAAAATGTAATTATCGTATCCAAGGCGGAAGGAAAATATTGGAAATATTGATTGAAATATCAATGGTCAAATCACAGGAGATGCCCCTTGCTTTTGCCGGTATAGCAGGATACCACCCTTGCTTTTGCTGCTTCTATTAATTTTCACCCCCAAAATGCCCTGGACTTTCTCCCTTTTTTGGCCACTGCATGGTTCATGAATATTACTTTTATGCAGAGGTGTTTGAGAATTAAAAATTGGCAAAATCTCAAATGTTCTAAAGGAGGGCGATATTCTGCTATATGCGCATAAGTGCGAGGGGTTTCCTGCATTTAGCCAATCTAACAAACCGAAAAAAGAATGGCATGCAAAATGGAGGTCATACGATTTGCTTATGAACTGTTTGAAATGCCTTGCAAAATTTCTCTGCCTTCGTTGGACCCACCTGAAACATTAGGTGTATAATTATAAGACTGTATTATTATATAGACATAGCATTTATAATGAATCTTAGGTAATAAGAAATACAAGTTGAAATTGAAAAACATTCAATGCTTTGCAAACGGAAAATAGCTTTCGATAGTCTTCCAATCACACTGTAATTCTACTTATTTAATTTTATTGTGTTCGCAAACTTGTCCCTCTACCGATTTTCAATTTCAGAAGAAAGTTCCAAAACTAGTCAGTATATAATGAGGGAATGAATAATAGGGCCCTTGAAGAGAATGCGCTGATCAACGGACCGGTTGATCATGGAACTACGCGTGAGAACAATCGTCGTCTTTGGCAACACTCTACTTAGCACCGACAGCACCGACGTCACAATCATCCTACTTGGAATTACCAGGAAGAATTTTAGCCACAAAAATAAGCCCATTAAAATTCTGACCTTATTGGAAAACTTTCATACTATATACAAGGAAGGTCCTGCTAATCTTATAACTGGCGGTATGTTTATAATTACTATATCTTTTAATATCAAGAGGTTGAAAATTCTAAGTACAGAAACAAAGATGCTGAATTTAGTCCTTGAAGAATAATTAAGCATATCTCCCAACTTGCGAAACTTTGGACTGTAGACTGACAAGTCCCAAATATATTTCCATGCCAGCTGCTGTTTAGACGCATTAAGTAAGCGATAAGCTCTAAGGTCTTGACGCTGCTGTTTGTATTTAATATTTCAGTATACCTATTATATGCATCTGTTTCCCTACTTGGTGATTTCTTATCAAAATGAGCGCCAATAATGTATATTGGCAAATTACATTAACCTGAAGGTATGAGGAGCAGATTTTTCACACAAGGATACAAGAATCTAAGCATCCAGTGCATGCAACTAATACATTCAGTTGATATAATTTTCCAATATATATTATTGCCTCCCATTCTGATACGAAGTCACCAAGTAGGGCAACAGATACATGCATTAAATAGGTATAATGAAACATTAAATGGAAATCAACAGTTCATTGTATGTTGGCACATGAAAACAACATAATAATACACAATCATTATAGGCTTATTTACGGAAAAACTCCCAACAGGTTTGGCCCAAAATCACAAAACTCTCGTTACCTTAAAAACCATCAAGAAACTACCAAACTTAACAGGACCACGTCAGCACCACGTCAATTAGGTTGCCACGTCAACATAAAAATTAAAAATCCTCAAAATACCCCTCTTTAACCCGAACCCAAATTTCAATAAAACCAAAAAAAACCACTCTTCCTTTTTCCTCCCCTCGGCCATCATCACCTGCAATGGCTCCGCTGCCACAATCATCACCACCACCTCCGCTGCCGCAACCACCACCACCACCACCACCACCGACTCCCATCATCATCATTGTCATCTTCTTCTTCTTCATCTTCATCTTCATCACCTACCATCGTCATCATCCATCTCATCCTCCTCCGCCACCCTCCTCTCCATCCGCCGCCGCAACCACCACCACCACCACCGACTCCCCTCCCTCCGCCGCCGCAACCACCACCACCACCACTGACTCCCATCATCATCAACATCTTCTTTTTTCATCATCATCGCCTCCCATCATCATCATCCATCTCATCCTCCTCCCACCTCCGCTACCCTCAACCACCACCACGACCATTGACTCCCATCATCATCTTATTCTTCTTATTCATCTTCATCTTCATCACCACCACCATCTCCCCCGCCGGCACCCTCCCCCTCCCCCTCCCCTCACTCCGGCCCCCTTCCACCCATCCCTTGCCCCCGACCCCGTCCCTTCCAGCCCCCACAAATCACCACCGCCACAATCACCATCACCACCACCACCAGCAGCAGCAACTCGCCCCTCCCTCCAACCCCTGCATCTCTTGACCTCCTCTTCCCCATCACCGAGCCCTCTCCCGATCCCCCCCCCCCCGCCCCATCTCCGATCCCCCCGCTTCACCCAAAAAAACTAAATTATTTAATTAAAAGTTAATAATTATATAAAAATATTATTAATATAGTTAATAATTATTATTTGTTTTATGAGACGGGCAAAATTGTTTTTCACTGCGAAATTTAACACCGTTAACTTGAACGGTTGGCTCATAATAGTTTCTTGATAGTTTTAAAGGTAATGGAAGTTATGTGATTCTGGCCCAAACCTGTTGGGAGTTTTCAGTAAAAAAGCCATAATTATACAAGGGACAAAGAAAACTATCCCATAAAAATTATTGTATAATTAACTTGGAAAATTGCTGCTCACCTTTTCCTCAGCTGCTGACTTTAGTTTCTGCCAAAATGGATCTGTTAATTGCAAAAGTAACAATTAGTGATTTTTTTTTGAATAAGAAGATTATGATAGAGATAAAAAGGAGTTCAGAATCTAGCTCTCTACTTGACTTTGGTTTTCAATTTCTACCTGAAGAAATGCTTTTTATATACATCCAATGAGACCGACACTATATAACATTATCAAAAAACGTAAGTTTGGAGCTTTTAGTGTATCGTTCTTGATAAGATTGGCAGTACAAAAAGATATAAGGTATATGTGTGGCCACGTGCAAATCTCTCAATTCATTTTTATCATAAAGGCTTGAACCAGGTAAGAGAACCAGGTAAGAACCATTAAAACATGCTTGGAATCATAAGAAACATTTGTCTGCTTACGACAGGTTAAAAGATTAAATCCAAATCCCAGAGCATGGCCACAAAACTCTACACAGTAAGAACAACGCAAACCCGTCAACAGGAATTAATAAGGACACATCACTTGATGCATTCGCCATGCATCTTGGAATCTGATGTATGGAAGCACACTCAATATCATACTTGATGTCCATTTAGCAACGGAAACTGAAATAGTTATACAAGTGATATCATCAAAGGATACATATGCATGATTGTCAAGGTGCATTCAGGTGAGGTGCAAAGAGTAAAGGCCGTTGTCATTGAAATGCACTGTTTTAAAGGTCTTCTATATCTCGAAGATGGGTTTTTAACAGTAGAAACCATGACATGGAAGTACTTTGTAAGAAAAATTCAAAATTTGCCTGCGAAACCTCGTTTTGACCCTAGAATATCAACCGTCGTGGTGTTTTGGAAAAGGATTAAAAGAGTTTAGACCCCAGAATACCATGACTTTGGTTTTCAATTGCTAGGGATCCTCTTCCGCGGGATCCTCCTCCTCTTCCTCAACAGGATCCTCTTCCTTTTCTTTCTCTGTGTCATCGTCTATCTCGGTGACACCTGGTGGAGTGTCTTCGACCTCGTCGTCCGAGTAATTCAGCTCATAATTGTTCGCAGTGTCCGAGTTGAAGGTAATAGTAAACTCGCAACTGTCGTCGCTATCATCCATGTAAGTTGCTTCCAGGGTGAGCCATGGCTTGAAAAGGAAAGCCATGGTCAGAAAAGAGTGAATATGGAAGTATGAAAACATTAAGGAGCAGTAAAGTGGATCAAAGGTGACAGGATTTAAGAGCATAATAAAAGAAAGTAAATGTCTTGCTTTTTGTATATTCGATCTGCATGGGCCACCAATAAAATCTGTCACGCGCTGCTTCCCAAAGTACCGTAGCGAGGACGTGACTAGCTCCATAACCTAACTATAACGAGAGATAGTACTCAACTCGTTACAGTTACGCTAAACGTATAGTATGCAGGAGTATACAAAGCAAGTAAAATATAGCAAACTTTATTACATTAACAATAACATTTATTACATAGCAAAGTTCATCATCAGAGTATTATTACATCAATGAAAACACGCCCAACACAGGTGGGCAATAAAAAGGTAAGGATAGACTAGATCCTAATAGCCGGTGGAGAGATAAGCATAGCCGTCAGGTGTAGCTTCGACATTCTCAGTTCCATCATGATTCTCTCCTTTGTCTAACGGACGTTTTAAGGAAAAAGAAGGCAGGCGAAAACATCCGTCAGCGAGTTAAACTCGAATAGGATTCTCAATAGAGGTCAAGTGCAACAAAGTAATGAATGCATGATATATGAGTAGTGTCACGGGTAAGTAGCGTGAGTGAGTCATGCATTGTCAGATATCTATAATCGTATTTTGTCTTATTTTAGTTTAGTTAGGTAAGACGGGTCCTCGGGATTGTTCCGTCTGTATCCACGAAACAACAGCAACAGGAAGCATTCTGTTTACGGCTCGGAATCACAACAATAGGTAAGTGGTTTAGTATACCGTTTTACCTCCGGAATCACGGTGAAAGGAGGGGAATCTCGAGATCCTTCATATTGCCTCACTTAACTTAGACTACCCCGTTCCGTGTCTTGGTTTGTTGTATAAGGGTTCGATTAAGTGTTAGCACGTGGATCCACTAGACATGGAAACATGAAGGGTTCACTTTCAGGGTTTTCCGAATATCGGATCTTTTCATCATCCCGTGCCTTGATCCACGTGTCTAACCCAATCTGTGCAAGTATATGATGTAAAGCGGTGTTGAAGGTTAAACCGGATATAGACATTCTCATCATGCGTAATAGGGTTGTAACATTCCACCTTAGAGCAAATGGGGTTTTTAGAAAAGCCATTGTATTTTTGTATAATTGGGTTTAGGTTAAATATGTGGTATTTTAGTGTAAAGGGTTTATAAGGTTCAAGGTATTTAAGTGAAAAAGGGTTTATAAAGGTTCAGGGTATTTAAGTGAAAAAGGGTTTATAATAGTTCAAGCATTTAAGCAAAATACGGGTTTATAAAAGTTCATGGTATTTAAGAGAAATACAAGGTATTTAAGTGAAAAAGGTTTTATAAAGGTTCAGGGTATTTAAGTGAAAAGGGGTTTATAAAAGCAGGTATTTAAGCGAAATACGCGTTTATAAAAGTTCGGAGTTTTTAAGCGAAATACAAATTTATAGAACATAGGGTATTTAAGCGAAATACGGGTTTATGAAACTTAGGGTATTTAAACGAAATACGGGTTTATGAAACTTAGGGTATTTAAAATAAGCAACAAGAATTTAATCTAAATTTTGGCAGTATCCCAAATATAAACGGGCAATATATCGATGCAATTTTGGTCTGCATAACATATTAGCGTTCAAGGTGTAAAAATTGTGAAGGGGGTCGAGGTAGGTCATTACCCCGACTCCATATGTAAGAAAGTTCTAGTATAACATGAAAAAGTTAGATATCGAGAGTTTCGGTTTAACGCATATAAAAGGTTATAGGGTTTTCTATTGCAAACACAAGTCTATGTTAAATGTGTAAGAGGATTAGAAATTCAGGATAGAATATGGTTAAAGGAGGTGAGAGGCGTCAGAAAGTGAGGCGAAATCCTATTATTGATTTGGATATCGGTAAAAAACGTAGCGCTTCTTCTTGGTCCTCCTTCGGATTTTTTCTGAATCCAAGGCCGATGTTGCTAAAGGATTGAGTAATGAAATCACATGAATTTTCGGTGATTTTTTCGTAGAAAAAAAGCTCAAAATACCACGGGGTAAATATAAGGTTTCAAAAATCCACCCTAGCCGACAGCCGCCGCAATCACCGCGCGCTGCCCTTCTCTGTCGAATGACCGCCAGGTGGACGATCGAATGCCTCCCGTTCGCCCACGTGGGAATGAGCCACCCTGCGCAAGCTCGTGCTTGCGCATGGAAGCATGTGGGGCCACACGCCAGCGCATGCTGGTGCCAGCAAGAGGCGGGTGAGGTCGGAATAGGTCCGCTCCGACCCGATTTGACCCGGATTTGATTTTCCTTTCCTTTTATAAAAATGTTTTTAAAACTGCTTTTACGAAAAATCATTTAAAATGTTTTTTTAACTCAGAAAAATATGGAATTTTTTTAGAAAATTCTACTTAAATATTTTCATTTTATAAAATTTTTGTTTAAAAGTAATTTCCTTTTTCATTATTAAAAATAATTCATAAAACCTTTTTCTTATACAAAAATTCAAATTAAATTCTTAAAAAATCCTAAAAATTATATTAATTAGTTTTAAATATAAAACAACATTTTTAAAGTCTTTTCCATCAACAAAATACTAAAAAAATTAAATGACACCAAGAAAATTGTAAAAAAACTTTTATTAATGTATATACGAAACACAGTCGTTACATTCTACTTCAAAATTTGTAGCACGATCCTCAAGTGGGTGCTATAATCCTTATTACTCGTTTCGATGAAGACCATGACAAACTGATCCAAATAAGATTTGAATATCTTATTCACTAGATCCATAAAAGCATCCAGAGCATTTCTTAATCCGAACGGCAATACCAAGAATATATACTGACCATTTCTCGTTCGAAAAGCAGACTTGGGAAAATATTCTCAGTCTTATTCGAGAATACTTGAGCGTCTTGTAACTGGTCGAACAAATCATCTATCTTCGACAACGAGTACTAGTTCTTGATAGTCACTTTATTGATTTCTCGATGATCGATGTAGAGCCGTATGGATCCATCCTTCTTCACGAACAAGACCGGAACACCCTAAGGTGATATACTAAGCCGTAAAAAACCTTCGTTGAGTAGCTCCTGTATCCGAGTCTTCAACTTCTTAAGGTCTGCTGGGGCCATCCGGTAAGGAGCTTTAGAAATTGGTGCAGTCTCGGGAGCCAAATCAATGCTGAAATCAACTTCCCGATCGGGTGGTAATCCTGGTATCCCCTCCAGGAATACCTTTGAAAACTTTCGTACTATAAGAATCCTCTCGAGTTCTACTTCCTCCCTTTCCATAACAACCACATATGCTAAGAAGTTTTCACATTCTTTCCTCATAAGTGCCTAAACTTGCATAACTGAAATTATGTATGGAGGAGAGACGACACCCTCTCCTACAAAATTTAACTTTGATTTTCCTGGTATACAAAGCACGACTTGCTTATTAAAGCAGTCTATCGATGCATGGAAGGGCACCAACCAATCCATCTAGAGAATCACATCAAAACCACGCATCTTGAAGAGAACCAGATTTGATAGCAAAATCTTGTCGGCAATTAGGACCTCACATCTTCTATAAACCTTATTGGTTATTAGACATATGCCAGCGGGTGTAGCAACAGATAATACAGGTTCTAAGCATTTAGGTACAACATACAATCTATGCAAATTTAAGTGACACAAACGAGTGTATAGACCCAGAATCAAACACGATAGCGGGAGATGATGATAATAAGCGAAACTGCAGGTATATCATAGATAGTTTAATTCTATATGCAGTTAAGCATATTAAGATATTGGTTATGACTAGATAACAAGATTGACTAAATGAGTGCTCTAAATAAAGGAGTTGCAATTATAGTAAATATACCTGCAACTGCAGTGTTGGATGCCTGAGCATCCTGTTTAGTCAAGGACTATACTCGACCCTGAGTTCTTAGCTGCCGATTCTGCACCAGGGTTGTGATGCCACCGTCGGGGTTCTTCGATTAGGACATTCTCTGGAATAATGTTCACTACGTCTGCACTCGAAATAACGATTAGAACCAAGACAATGTTGGCTCTTGTAGTTCATCCCTCAATAATGACACGACCCATCATATCTCTCAACACTCAGCGTTGGTCTCTTTGTTGGATGCCTCCGTGGAGAGTTATGTGACTAGGCTCCCCGCCTCTGAAATGCCAACCTTTTAGGAGACCCACCAATGCTTCTTTGGCTACCATCAGACCGTGACCTTTTCTTCTGGTCCCAGTTCTTCTGAGAATTCCTAGACGCTTGCTCAACTTTCTTTGCTTTCTCCACAACTTCTTCAAAGGACTTGGACAAATGTGGAGTCATTTTGGCCTTGATCTAAGAGTACAATCATACCACGAATTTATCTATCATATACTCTTCTGCAATGAGCTCGGATGAGTACCTAAAGAGCTCATTAAATTTGGCTTCATATTGGGCGACTGAACCAATACTAAGAATCATCTCTTATTCTCAAGCTTCGCATACAATGGAAGAATTTCTCCTAAAAGAACCCTCAAAATTTTGTTGCACTTTCTCCCACTTATCTCATTGTCTGCTCGATGGACTTCCACCAATGACGAGCTTCTCCTTTTAATAGAAAAATAGCATAACAAACTTCTTCATCAGAGCACTTCGCGGCCTCGAAATGCATCTCGATCTCTTCTAACCAGGTGTGAGCCGCAGTAAGATCTGGGCCGCCCTCAAATGGACTCTGTTTCTTGAACTCCAAAAAAGTGTAACCTTCAGTCCATTCGGTCCGTGAGTTGTGATGCCCTATCATCACCTGAGACATCGCATTCAGGGCCTTGTAAAGAACTCTAACATTTGTTATGTTTCCACCATCAAGGACCTTCGGTGTTAATCCACCAAGTAAAATATCCGGCGTCTTGACTGCAAGCACCGCAGTAGATGTTGTAGAAGGTGCAACAGGCGTAGGAACAACTGTAGGGGCAATCTGAGCTGCAGCATTAGCGGGAGCTCCAACGTCCTCATCGACAACCCTTCGGGATCTCGGACTTCGTGGAATTGCAGCGAAAGGAAAAGGCTAGGCACCCTCGATAACACCACCGCCTATAGGTCGACCATGCCTCACGTTAAGGCCAGGGGCATGTGGATTTATCCAACCGCCTTTCCTAGTCATGGGACATCCTCTAGGTGCGGACGTACCTTTAATTTTCAAATTCGAAATAATTTGTTTATGACAATTAAGCAACATAATATGCGTAATTTCAGCTGGATTGCCTTATTATTCCCTATATACTTTACACCCTAATTTTCTCCTCTCATATCACAAAGAGATAGAGAAACATGAAGAGAGATATACCTTATCGGAGGTCTGAAAAGTAGGAGACAAGGATAGACGAAGAAGGAGCGTCTCGTCATAGATCATCATCTAGGAGTCCTCGAACTGTTGGATCTGGGGCATAAGGTTAGTTTTCACCCTTTTTAACTACTTTGGAATTTGCGGGTGAGATAGTTAGGGTAGGAGTCGGGTTTTGAAGACAGAGACACGGTTGAGCAAGCCGACTATGGCTTGAAATTCTGCTGTTGAATTAGGGTTTTGAGATGTGAGCGATCGGAAAGGAGTTGAGATTCGACATGTGAAAGGAGCGTCGAAGTCATCGGTGGCCAACTTTGGCCATTGGTGTCGTTGCTAAGTTTAGGGTTTGGTCTCATGGAGAAGGGACAAAAAAGAAGAAAAGGATATTGTGAGGAGGGGGGAGATGATTAGGAATTAAAGTTATGGCTCTAGTTCGGGTTGGGATTGACTCGATATCCGATCCGATCTTATTTGACCTATTTGGACTCATAGTGTTAAAGGTTTGGGTTGATGGTTTGAGTCCAATTCGTACTACCTGTCCTGAACCAACATCTTAAATATCTAACATATTATACTTTTGCATCTAGACCCCTGAAATTTATTGTAATTCGTTTCAATCTTCATTGAAATTTTGTAGATAGTTTATAGCAATGGAAAATTTATATTTAGCCCCTTCTTAATTATCAATATCTATTTTACCACCCTACTGCTTAATTTAGTTATAAAAAAGTCAACGAAAAATATAGGAAAATAGTATTGGCATTTATAGAAGGGTTTTTGGGGTAATTTCTATGTCCACGTATAGAATTATAGTTTGATAGTTTTTTGTTAACCCGTTTTAGGATCAGGCGAGATTTAGGGTGATCGAGCTTGAAGTTATTTGGATAAATAAATTCTTTATGACAACGGGAAGTAGTAGGTTCATATTTTTACATCTTATGATTATGATCTTATTTTCTTATTATCAGTGACATCCTTGATATACTCGTCATGCAATATTTGACTTCATTATTAATAGTTTGATGATTATAAACCGTTGCTGTTTAATATTGATACATCGTGAACATGTTATAAACATTAGTTATTGCCTTCGTGCAATCGATTTGCTTTTGAGATTTATCCTATACATATTTTCCCTAAAAGATGTACACCTAGGAAATTATATAGCTTATAATGTTATAGGTGCGTGTTAGCTGTGCCAGCTCCCCGTGAATATGCCGTTATAGTCCCCGGGTATTTTATATTATTTTTGCCGTTATAGGCCGAATCCACCCATTGGTTCGTAAGTGGGAGCCCGTACATTATAACACTACTTAGTCTTCTTTTTCTTTTGACTTTTATACCCTCTGTATATTTCTATGTTGCATATCATTTTGTTATACCATAATCTTGTAATATGATTATTTGTTTCATTACGTATTCGATCATTACATCCGTTGCATAACTTGTGCTATATGAACCATGTTCTTGTTGAGTCGTGGTTTTGCTCATCCGGTTATTTTAACAAAATTTCATATTAGCATGGAGCTCTATTCAAGCTTGAGACGACCTTTGGAGTCTAGTTAATTCTCGTAGCAGGATGCTTTTAATTTACTAGTTTGAGTTGATGTCTGTAATAATTTGTGGACTCGATATAGTTTTTAAGTTTCAAGTTGATGTGATATCTTTTACGGAATATTATGATTTATTTGATGAGATAAAATTATGTCTATTTGGAGATCTTATGATGATTGCATGTAGGTTAGGCCTTGCAGTTTCTAGTGATAGAAATTGCGGTTGTGTCACGCATCAATTATAAAAAAAAATTATAATCGGACTTTGCGACGTGACGGTTTCTTTGGTCAGTTGGCACCAAATGGTACATATATTCTAGATATCTTTACTATAGTCCAAGGTGGAAACTATTGTTGAAGTGAACGGTCAATGACTTGATGATAATGTCATGAGAAAAGTATTTATCTTGTTAAAGATTCACTACTATCTAGAAGAGACCTTGAAGAGTTACTACTAGTTTAACAGTGCAAAAACTAAGGATCATTGACTAGGCTACTAAAGACAAAAGCAACAACAATTTCCAAATCATGAGCTTTTGGGCTAAGCTTTATGAACCCTTTTCTTCCATTCGGTTCGGTTAAGGGTTGTCGCTACAATTAAATAATGCATCTGTGTGTGTGTTAAAGTCAACAGTTGTGCCAGGGTTTGATTCTTCCTTCTTTGGATGGCAGGTTAAAGTTATACTAAGAAGTAATGTGTTTTCTAGGTGTTTATTTTTTGCGCTTGTAATCCCTCTTTAGATTGCTTCTATGTAATTAGTGAATATCATCTACTGGTATAAATGGGTATTTTCACTATTTGATAATACCGGAACTCCTTTGCACCATTGTGTTTATATTTCAGCTTCCTGTCATTTTATTGGATTGTGTACTTGACACTCTGGAAAGCATACTAGCACGATACCTTATCCACCTTCCATTTAATTAAGATTCTAGTTAATTTGATTAGTAAAAATTCTTAAATGACAGCAGACATGACAAGCACAAGATGAGCACTTGAGAATATTATGCACCAAATGCAATATTAGTAGGCAATGGTAAGTGACGAGGCAGATGTATATGATATTGGCTGGCCATACATGAAGCATGTATGTCAAAGTTTGGTGAAAAAAGCACCTTTTTCCCAAGACTCGCATCAATTTACTCCCTAAACAGTACTCTGAGAAGAGTTATATCTATCAGTTTAACATAGTATGATAAACTTCTGGCTCAAACTTCTTACATGAGTTTGGGATATGCAAGAAATGTCAATTATTTAGGTGGATTAATGACATATTATCATCAAAATGCAGGTGTACCTTCATAATCTATACTTCTTGATTCACTTTTCATTTCCATCTCGCTCCATGCTTCTTGCCATTCTGTTATCTGTCAGGGAAGGCAACGATGTTAATGTTTTTATAATTAACAAGCAGAAGAATTGGAATATACAACTCTAATTAGTCAAAGAAACCTCATTCTGTGTTGAATGTGGACTGAATTCTTTTTCCGAGTCAGCCTATAAATGTACAAGACAAGTGTCTGGAATTAGTAAAGCAAAAAGGGATATAAAAATTAGCTTGTTTACAGAATCTAAACTAGAATTGACGACAACAAAATATTATATGAACCGAACGTGTAAAATGATTCACATACAATTTCCAAGATAAACGTTGTATTGGCAACATAAAGGACAAGAGAAGTAATATCCACAAATGAAAAGGAGGCAAATAAGGGTTAAACAGGTGCAATCGACAGGACAGTTAGTTTAATAATCTAAGCTCATCTCTAACCGAAACCTCTCATTTGAAATCTCTTAGTGTGCACCTGGTAAGAGGTAATCTTCGCGGTAGTCCTAGATTCTCATAAAAAATTACCACGCTTGTTTTGATGTAAAGAATATTCCCTGGAATATAAATTACCATGGTAATAAAATGTCCCCACTTCATGGAAATCTTATTCTCCCCACACCCCCACCCCCCAAAAAAAATAGTGTCTATCTTAGATTACCACAAAATATTCTAATCTAACATAAAATGTGTCACGATCATCCGCCACCCGCCGGTCGTCCATCGGCCACCCACCAACCAACCACCTGCTCGCCGTCCGTCTGCACACATAAATTGCCGGAGATGAATAATAAAATATACCAAGCATGGTAATGCAAGATTTCTTAGAATTAGATGTCCGGTCATCATATACCCGGGAAGGAATGTGAGGATTTCTGATAATCTTCTATTCAATATAGTACCAAGCGCACCCTTAGATTTGTGTACTGAATGCATCATACGTCTTATATATAACAAATGTATTGTGCCCCACATGTTATGTAAATGTCTTAATCTAACAATTTTCACATTTTAGAAAACTCATGTGGGCTATTCTAAAAATTACCCAATTTTAAGAATTATTTTGGACCTAAAAAATATTTTCTGAAAAGTATTTTAAAGACATTTCAGAAAATAAAAAATTAATTTTTTATTTTATTGTTTTAAAGCCTACAGGATGACCCAGCAACGGCTTGCTGGACTCAGCCTGACCCCACAAGCCTAGCCTGCGGGCCTTGTGCAAGCCAAGGACCTGGTGCAGGCCAAGGGCCTGGTGCAAGACACGCAGGCCCTAGCCCGAGTCCGGTCTGCTAGCCCGCAACCCAGCTTATAGGCTGCCGCGAGCCAGGCCAATCTGGGCCTAGTCTACACATGCCCATCACATGAAGGTGTGCCATGCAGCCCCTAAGTCTGTTTTTCTCGGATTTTTCAAAAAAAAAAACCATAAAAATCATTTTAAAATTCAAAAAAATCCCCAAAAAAAATCTTCTCGATTTTTAATTGATTTCTCTTAACCAAAATGATATTTGGCCATGCCAAAATTTAATAAATCCAACAATTGTCCTAAAAAAGAAATAGGCTCAGAATTTCAAAAAAAAATGCAAACCTAAACGTCTTCTGACAAAAATTATCATAAATTTAATTGCTCTCTCATATCCATAATCATTTGTCTTCCTTTTTTAAATTGAAAAGGGGCCACGATTTTAAATCATTTTAGTAAAAATCAATGGATTAAAAATAATGAACATGAGCAATACAAATCTGCTACCTATTACTTATTACCATTAACATGTACTCGAAATACATATTTGTCACCTAATATAGCTTAGATGGAAATGGCATCTATCTATCAGTGTGGAAGCTTGATACATATTTACGTCAACCGGAAGAAGGATCTCTTGGTTCCCACTTCATGTTCCTTGATGATCCTGGATCCTGGTACTCCATTTTAGATGAGATCTAGAATAGATAAATCCAAGGAGAAGACTTGATTTTAGAGGTGGCTTCAATACCCTAGCTTTTCCTCTTTTGTGCATGTATTATTAGCAAACCCTAGAATATACACATCAGTATATATAGAGGAGGACCAAACCCAAGCCTTGCTATGGTTTGGTTCGGGTCGGTCCTGAGACCGATGCCAACCCGACCGAACCGCCCGCTCATTTTGGATGGGTATGTGCCGGGTTGGCCCATTGCCAACACTTCAAAACACTAGCTTTTCCGATCTACCCTTTGTTGGCAAAAAATTTAATGATGCCATTGTCAACGAAATATACTCAAGATGTTAAATTGTTTCACTGATAGAAAATGCAAGAATAATTCCCT
Organism: Agapanthus africanus; assembly: GCA_030015575.1. Classification (NCBI taxonomy): domain Eukaryota; kingdom Viridiplantae; phylum Streptophyta; class Magnoliopsida; order Asparagales; family Amaryllidaceae; genus Agapanthus; species Agapanthus africanus. The sequence goes on along the minus strand of JASDDO010000022.1, from coordinate 875,377,489 downwards.
CCGAACATTCAAGTAACAGACGCAGATGCATGTAACAAGTTTTGAGCTTATATATCTTGGATCTAGATATCAAATTCTTCAGAAGAAGAGAATTACATGTTTTCAAAGGTAATCTCATCGTTCTGATCGATTAATTAGGTTTAACATCAAGAGGCACACTTTAGCATATTCAAAATAAGGCTACTCCCAGACCTAAACACAAAGATATAAAACGAAAATATCATTTGAGAATAACTAATAATAAAACAGGACGATTTTTTTCAAAATTTAATGGACAAGCATGCAATCAAACTAGAAGTATGCTACCCATTTCTCATAGCGGAGAAAAAATGAGACGGACGATAATTTGGATTCAAGAATATATCTAAGGATTATATTGTTGTTGCAAGGGGAAAGCCACGAAAATTTTAGAGAGGGAGAGATTTACGCAGTAGTTTCTTGAACGAACGATGGGGAATTGATCGAGGATGCTGCGGAACTCGTGCTCTTCCATTGATGAAATAAGACCTCTCTTGCGAGGGAAGAAACTGAAAGCAAAAAAAAAAGGAAAAAGATTCATGTAAGTTTGCTGGACAAAGACACAGGAAATAACATGAAATTTTTTTATTAATATTTATAATTTCTACATGTTTAGATATCTTGTTAACTTTTTATTATGTTGATTGCTATTCTACATTACAATTTTGCAGATTTTCCAACAAAAAAGACTTTACTATGCATGCCTCATTATCTCCAAGACATCAAATGAATACGCCAAAATTCAACGACAGATTTTGCTAAAACGAGTAATTATCAGTTTGTGCTATTGGATTTGTACAGTGTACACTTGTGATATTGTGAGCCAAATAGCTTATAAAGAAAGACGAGCTAATTTTATCTAATAAACTCAAATTGAAAAAAAAGATTGAATTTTTGGGCTGCATACCTATTGCAAAAATTCTGGAGCTGAGTTGATTTGAGAGGAAAGGTGAGTTATCTTCGATTTCGAAAAGAGATCGTCGTGTGCTCTGTCGAAATCGTCGTCGTTGACTGGGAACCGAAGTGTCGTCGTCGAGGAAAATCGAGGGATTTGGATTTTGAAGTCGAACTCAGAGGGAAGAAATCGAAGCGAATCGAAGGCCGCCGCCGCCTTTGCCCTAGGAGAAATTCTCTCTCGACCTAAATGATCGGAAGTTTCTTTTTTCTATATATCACCCCCCACAAAAATTTACCTATTTTAAATATCATCCCCAAACTTTCATATTCCACACTCCTTAAACTTAAGTCATCCAAATTTCTTTATTGAATTATCCGAGAAATAGGTCTGCAATATGATGGATTGAATGAAGTGAATACATTGGAAAAAGAAAAGGAGACATTAAGAATAAAAGAAAACTAAGCTAATTATGATTTGCTAACTATTTTATAAACTCACAACCTTAGGTAAACTAATTCAACTCGAGTTAATAGATTTGGCACTAGAAGCTAACTGGAGATGATTTTTGGATAATGGTAACGTTTTGAAGTTGTGTTTTTTTGGGCTAACATGTATGTTTTGAGGGTGACTTGAATTATTTATATGTTTTGAGGTGATATGGAATATCAAAGTTTTGGGTGTGATATTAAAATTAAGTAAGTTCCACGTATCAAGAGGCCGGGGGACACCAAACATGTTTTATGGTGCATTTTTTATAAAAAAGAAAATAGTCTTTTTAAAAATTGAATTTTAGTTGAGATGTGATGGAGAAAAACCAGATCTAGCTTTCAGGAATGTTATGGATAGCTAGATTATAGATGGATGATGCGGTTTATAGTTTGATTAGTAATGAACAACCTTTTGTGCAATAATTAGCAATAATAATTTGATCGACAATTAGCTACCGATATTTATGTTCATTATGAAATGCTAACAAGGGTTCTGTAATAAAAATATTTATTTTTACTGGTTTTTAAAATAGTAAATTAGTTTTGAATGCTTTTACCCATTTATAAAATGAGTTTTTTACTTGTAGGCCTCTCAAACATTAGCAAATTCCTTTTTAGCCCCTCAAAACTTGGTATTTACTTTTTACCCCAAAATCAATAAGATACATCATTTTACCCCCTTTACGATTTCCGTCAGAAAAACCCCGTTAATTTTAACTTTAATTTTTCTCCATAAATTTTAGATTTACCATTTACCTGAAAACTGTTAGTAAGACCGCAAAAACATTCAGCTTCTTCGTAGTTCGAAACTTTCATCGATGATCTCCTTCTCTAACTACGAAGAAATTGAATTCTTCTGCGGTTTTACTTGTTGTCTTCGATTCATTTCTTTCCGATGAGATCATCGATGAAAGTTTCGAAAATATTTTTGCCGAAGAACTCGCGTTCCTTGAAAACTTGGATGCTATGATGAATCAACCTCCATCGGAAATTCGTGCGCCTCCCTTTGAGGCCGAAGAAGCTGAACCGCCACCCCTTCTTCTTCTTATCACATACGAGAATGCGACTATTTCACTCATTCCTTATCTTTCACATTTTCGTTTTCATTCACACTCGTTTTTTCGTCTCCACCAACCGAGACGTAAAACCTTTCGATTACACCTCTTATCTTCCCCCCACATCGTCTCTCATCGTTACTCTCATTTCTGTTTCTTCTACTCAATACATAATACAATCTCCATTCATATACAGTCTCGAGTTTTTTTCATGTTTATCCGTTACACCATCTTTCACCAACCATGGTGTTATCTTGATAAAATATTTGAATAGTTGGTGTTAGTTTTTGGGCTTTGTAAAGCCTTGTATATACTAATGCAATTTTCTCCTCTCTTATTTTGAACTTCAAATGCTTAAATGGTGGAAACACTATTTTAATTAAGTTTGGGAGAAAGAAAAATATTTTTTAATGGCTCTTGAATGAAAGGAAATTTTGCAATATTGTGAGCCAAAGACTAGTTTGGAGGAGGTTTTCACTGTCATTAACTCTTGTCCCATTTACTAATTTTGAGAACTTTTCCTCCTAATCTTCAGTTTTAAGCTTAAAAGACGGTATCAGTGAGGACACTACTGCAAATAGGTTTGGGAGGGGAGCTTTGTATTTATTCACGTATCATTTTGCTCTAAAAAAATTTGAAAATAAAAGTTAGAAAGTGAAAAATACATATGAAAGAGAGGAAGAGACTTAAGAAATGCAAAAAAATTAGATGTTTTATAAAGAAACTAGTAATATGTGGTCATGAGCTGTTGTCCCAGGGGTCGGTAAGATGAAGGAGTCACTAATCTGCGGATATAAATAAGTCAGAAAGATGGTCCCTATTTTTCAGTCTAAACTTCTAAATATTGATACCCTACTATACACACTGGTGCACATCTTGAAACCTGGGATAACGGAGGATACCTTGAAATACTCTTGCCTGGAAACCTTAATATAAAAAAATCAACAAAATATATATGACACATAAAATAAAATTTAAAAGAAAAACGGACAGTGGTTTTGTAATTACTTAAGGCATCATCTAAAAAAAATACAGCGAGGGTACCTTATTACCCAATACCTTAGACCAACTAGCTTGGGGGTCACTATTATGTCTTAGGTGTTGCAAGACCAGGATATTGCTAATTACGTCTTAATAAATGAACACATTCGGTAATTGGTTGGTTAGTGCCTCAAAAAGTATTAACGGTCGCATGAAGAATGTGTGAGCAAATTTATCTAAAACATCACCGACTAAAAAGTACTAAGAAATATGGACAAAATGTATAATAGCTTGAATTGAATTCTCCAAGTGTAGGGATGACTTTTACACACACGTAGGGTTATATGATCGATATTTGGAGGGGAGGTAGGGTGGAAGACTAAATACGATGTTTTATTGAGAGAGGATGTGATTTTCGACTTCTTTTCAAGACCATTAAGATATGGCTCATGACAACTTAAAAGCCAGTGTAGTTCAAAACTCTTATTTTCAAATTTTTCCTTTATATGTTCTTATCTCTGCATGTAATTTTCATTTACTTTCCTTTATTTTCTAAATTTTTGGGATTTTGTGGGTATAATCCGCTGAAAATACACAGGAGACAACACTCCTACTACTAGGAACACCTAGAGATTTAAAGGCTTGTTACACGAGCTAAGTGCAATTGTGCTGCCTACAAAAGTGTGCTAGTTTTTTCTTTTTCTCTTTAAAAATAAAAGAGTTTGTTCGGGACGATCAAAAGATAAGTTCGGGGGTATTTGATTAGTTATGTTTATTGCATATTTGCACGGTCGTTTTCGCTATTTTTATTAATCACTAAATGGTGTTATTTGTAATTTAAGAACATATGGGGGTTTATGTGTAAAAATATTTTGTCATATATTTCTTAACTTATAATTAATATAATTGGGGGAATATATGCATATCATATTTAAATAAAATATTCATGTGATTCTTAATTATGAAAATCATATCAAATATTCCTAACCATTATTATTAAGATATCATATCCATTAAGTAATTTAATTAAAAAGTTGGTTGGAATATTATCTCAAATAAACTAAATGCTACTAATAATTTGATTTGAGATATTGTGCAGGTATTAAAATAACAAATCAGTTCAAGGCTACAAATATAAGTAAAAAATCAAATCAAACTAAGTTAGCGAACCAAATTTGCCGAATTTTAGGAGCGAATTGAAGAATCTAGCAACTGCAGAGAGAGAAATATATTTTAAAAATATATTCATCAGAAAAATCTTCTAAAATCGAGATAAGAAAGCACGAAAAATCTAGAGATACAAGTCCACCAAACGGCGACGGATCTGCGGTGGAATGGGGTTTTAGGCGGCGGAACCGCGATCAACTCATGGCCACTGGATATGCAATTTCGGGGGCTTGATCGTCTTTCCACATACTTTAAGATGACGTTTAGGTTTTCAAGTTCCAGAGCCTATATAAAGGACCGAGAGCAATCTAGGGTTATTAATCATCAATCCATCGATCGATCTAGATCTATTTAGCAAACCAGGGTTTTTAGTTCTTTTAGTTTTTTTCAGCAATCAAATTCTGTAATGCAAAAAGTTTCAATAAAAGGTAGTTTCTTTCTTTTAATTTTGTCTCATTACTTTCCGCATTTATTTGCTGCATTTATTTTTCGCACTTTTATTTTTGTTTTTCTTATGGGTTCCTTATTCTTCTACCGTTCGTCATTTTTCCCAATAAGCGAGTAAATTCTCGTTTGTTAGGGTTTGTAGGATAGAGTAGTATAATGGATGGAAAAAATCCTTTAACTTCTTCTTATGTTTTAGTTTTTATAAACTTCAACAAAGGGAGTCTTAACTCTCTTATTCGGGCGTGCTATCAATTTATGATAGTTACGACCACGATTTGAGATTCGGTAATACTTGCTTTGTTGAGGGTTTGAGATAAATAGGGATCAATGGAAGGACAAGGATCAGTAGAGGGAAACCATAATCCCTCCAAGAACCCTAATCCACATTCATCGCTATTTCTCTAGTATTAAATAATTAAAAGATATAAAGAATTATTTTTAAAACTCCATCCTTTAACTACTCAATCTGAAAAACCCTACAAGCCCTTCTCTTATAAAATTTTCAAATCTCCTTAATATAAAACGTTAAAAATCCCACCTGTCTTTATTAACTCGTCTAAAATAAGAAAGATAGTTTATCATTTCCCTGTGGACGACCCGTACTCACTATCGGCTAGCTATTGCGACACCGTTATTGATTGCGGTAATTAGGAAACATACAAAGACACAATTTTTCACACCAATCAATAGCAGCTTCGCAAGCTGAATTGCCGATGGATAACAGGATAGATGACACGCATGAGATGTTGGAAGATTTATTTGCTGGAGAGGAAATGAATGATGTCGAACCGTCTGAAGGCACCAGTGAATTCGAAGAATTACAAAAACTTCTGAAGAAAAACGAACAATATTTGTACGAAGGCTGTACGGAATTTAGTATGTTGTTATTTGTAATAAGACTCTTTCATCTGAAGATGATTAGCGGGATGGCTAACGAGCACATTGACGTGCTTCTTGATCTCCTATGCAAGATAATTCCTGAAGAAAAGGAAAGCATTCCAGAGAATCATTACCATGCAAAAAAGATTGTTAAGACACTTGGTTTCTCGTATGAGAAAATCGATGCATGTCCTAATGACTGTGTGTTGTATCGCAGGGGTTACGCGTCTCTCGATGAGTGTCCCACTTGCAACTTGTCTAGGTGGAAAAATATTTAGAGAAATTCAAAAGCAGAAACGTCCGATGTCAGCAAAAAAAGCAAGAAAACTTCAGCCAAACTCCTTCGTTATTTCCCCATAGCTAAGAGATTGCAAAATTTATATATTTCAAAAGACATGGTGAAGAGCATGCGATGGCATTCCGATCGTCGGATCAAAAACGGGAAGCTGAGGTATCCGGCTGATACAGAATCATGGAAGCAATTAGACAGCGTTGATCATTTTGGGGATGAGCCGAGAAATGTACGTATAGGTTTAGCAACCGACGGTTTCATGCCTTACGAACTCATGAGCTTCTGTTGGTCTACGTGGCCGGTATTGCTTATGCCTTACAATCTGCCTCCCTGGATATGTATGAAGCAACCGTATATGATTCTTTCCTTATTTCCTGGAAAATATTCACTTGGCCAGAACATCGACATCTATATAGAACCTTTAATTGAAGAGCTGATAGAACTCTAGGAACATGGAGCAGAGACATATGATGCTTACACCAAGGAGAAGTTTAGAATGCGAGCGGCTGTTATTTAGACAATCAACGATTTTCCAGCATACGACATGTTATCTGGATGGTTTACCTACGCGAAGTATGCATGTCCATCATGTGGTCTTGATTACATCGCCCTTTAGCTTAAGACACATGGTAAGTTTTGCTACTGGTTTCATTGTAGGTGGCTATCCGCAAATCATCCGTACAGAAGGATGGCAAATAAGTTTGATAGAACATTGGAAAAGGGTGAAACACCAAAACAATTATCAGGGATAGAAATTTTTGAGCAGATTTCATCGTGTCAATTCCAGCAAGGCTCTAATCGTTTTAACTCAGATGGTTCCTTCAATAAACAAAAAAACGGAAGTGATATGAAGATAACGAATTGTTGAGTGTGTGGAATAAGAAAAGTATATTATGAAATCTTCCTTACTGGAAACATCTGTTGATTCGATACAATATTTATGTCATGCATGTAGAGAAGAATGCGTTTGATAATATTGCCGGCACATTGTTACAGGACAATTCTAAGTCCAAGGATAAGTTGAGTGCTCGCGAGTGCTTGGAGGAGCTTGGAATCCGACAGGAATTGCATCCAGTACTTCGTGATGATGGTGTCTATGAATTACCAGATTCGAGCCACACAATGTCGAAATTGGTTATGAAAAGATTTTGTGAGGTGCTAAAGAGTATGAAAACCCCAAATTGGTACCCCTCTAACATAGTAAAGAATGTGTGTTCCCATAATATTTAAACATAATAAAAAGAGCCAAGCTCTGATTAAATTTTAATGAGACAACGCCTCACGTGCTCTCCACAAGGGCGCCAGTACCAGCCCCTTAAGGTTAAATCCTATGATGGCGCCGCACGTGAAGTTCACGCAGGCACCAATGTGCAAAGCATAGAAGCGTCTGTCATATATAAGAATGAAATTCTTAAGTGGCGCCCACGTGCATAACACGTAAGCGTCGGCGCCCAAATTAAAATTAAGTAGAATTAAATTCTATATGAGGATATTTCTCTAAAAAACTGGGATACTCTCTGTTAAACAGAGCCGTTGGATCAAAAATCTAATGGTGATGATAGATCATCAAATAATAGAATTAAATTCTATTAAGAGAAAATATCTCCCAAATCTTTCTGAGTAAGAAAAATACTCTCGGTTGGATCAAAGATCTAATGATAGAATTAAATTCTAATTTTGGGAATATATTTCCCTAATATTTCTAAAAAAAGAATGATCATTCTTTGTAAAACAGAAAGCCATTGGATTAAAAATCCAATGGTGATTAAAAATCACCGTTTGACAGAATAAAATTCTGTATATGGGAAAATATTTCTCCAATCTCGTTAAAAACAAGAAAATATATTCTGTGAAAAAATCACTGGATCAAAAATCCAGCGGTGGATAAAATCCCCCGAACAATTTTAAGACCAATTAAATCAATTGGTGTATCTCAAATGAGAGATTTTCTCAAACTAATTAACAAATTTTCTTCTACTCTATAAAGGACCCGAGGCTTCAAGTCTCAAAAAGATACCATAGACATACATATATAGAGGGAACCTATATAAGATTTTGCAAAAATAAATAAATACAAAAGGCTCTAAAAAACAACAGAGAATTTAATTCTCAATAGAGAAGAAGATCTTTCTCCTCTCAAATCCTAGATAAAGAAATCACAGAGATCAAAATACCTCTTTTACCTATCATATCATATCTAAGGGTTTAACCATTTTCAAGAACTTAGTTCTTTCTCTGGATCTGAGATCCACAAGACAATTCTTCCACAAGTTGAGAATTTAATTCTCATCGGGAAGATCTTGTTCTTGAGAATCAAAGATTCTGAAAAGAACTAAGAAAATAACATATCCTATAGGAATTCAAGTCCTCTGAAAATTGGGTTTAACCCTAAAAGAAACTTACCTAAAAGAAACTTAGTTCTTATAAAAGAAACAAAAAATATAAGAACTTAGTTCTTAAAGAAAACCTGATCCCGGATCTTCAAAACAAAGAGCTTGGTGATCATTAATGATCAAAATACCATTAACAAACATTTAATCTCTGAAAAAGAAAAGAACTTAACGCCTTACGTGCTTCCCACGTGGACGCCCTCCCAACAGCGCCCAACACCTCACGTGAAAAACACGCGGATTCCCAAAACCGAAAACCAACGCTTCACATACAGCCAAAACGACTGAGTGCTTAGTGCTGATTGAGTAGTGCCCAGTGCCTTATGTGAAAAAAACACGTGGCTCCCAACAAAATAAAATAAGACAGCGCTGCACGTGCTTCTCACATAGACGCCATACCAAAGTTCTTAGCATTTCATGTTTAGTCAAAATAACTAAAGTGCTCAGCACTTATTGGGCAGCGCCTCACGTGAAACATACGTGGGCACTTGTTCTCCGCCGAAAAGACGCGACCGGGACGTTGGGACGTCAGGGCTTGAATTTCGGGGGCAGATGCTAATTGGTGCTATCTGTCCACCTCTCCGAAGATGCCAAGTTGATTTATGGCACCGTATATCGAAAGATTAAACGGATGCAGCCGATGTAGCAGACTTCGTCAGATTCTCCCTCGTTGAGGGTTTTTTTTTATTATGGGGACGCTCTTCCATGTAGGCGCAAGCCTCTGCAGTTAAATACGCTACCACATCGCGGTAACCACTTTCTCCTTCTCCGGATGGTCATTTCGTGTCGTGGGTGTTTGTTTTGTTTTTGGTTACCCGTGGCTTGTATACGGAGACTAATTTATGTTGTCGCTCGTAGGGCGTGGATTAGTCCAAATCCGTATCTTCTTAGATTTGGATTTGGGGTTGGGTTTTAAGGATATGTTAGTCTCATTTGAGACTAAGATCAACTTAAACGTTCGTTGAGGATACGTTAGTCTACTTTTAGACTAAGATCTACTCAACGGGATTATTTAGATTCAACAAAAGAGTATTTGGGCTCTATTGTTTAGTTTAGGGACATTACGGTCGATAATTAGTTTAAGGACATTACGGTCTAAGGTTAAGAACATCATAGTCCATGGGCTTAAGGACTCCACAGTCCAAGGTTAAGGACATCATAGTCCATGGGCTTAAGGACCCCACAGTCCAAGGTTAAAGACGTCATAGTCTATGGAATGTATGGTTGTTGGGACCCGTCACCTCTCTGAAGACGTTGAAGGATTACAACGACAAATATCAGAGGAGTAAAGAGATGTACCCTTGAACCAATTTTGATTGGGAGATCTGTAGTCTAATTGGGACTAAGATCTGAGATTTATGAGCATATGGGCCCAGTTAATCTGAATGAGGGTTCTGTGGCCACTTTGGGCTCGGCCCATTCAGTTAAAATGTTAAACATTTGACAATGCTGAGCATTGATTTGGGTTCTGACAATATTTTTGCTTTTTATTGAATGTTGATCATTCATCATAACTCTGGGCTTTACTTATAGAACAATTTATATTCTTTTAGCACACACGTGCGCAGCACGTGGCGCGCTTGGCGCTTTGCGCCAGTCAAAGAGCGCAGAGCGCTTCTGCTAGGTAGCGCACACGTGAGGAACACGTGGTGCGCTTGGCGCTGAGCGCCAGATTATGAGCGCATTGCGCTTATTTATGAGCGCAAAGCGCTATTTGTTCAGTGGCGCACATATGAGGAGCACGTGGTGCGCTTAGCGCTGAGTGTCAGTCTATGAGCGCAAAGCACTATTTTATGAGCGCAAAGCGCTATTTGTTCAGTAGCGCACACGTGAGGAGCACGTGGTGCGCTTGGCGCTGAGCGCCAGATTATGAGCGCATTGCGCTATATTTGGAGTGCTGAGGCGCTGCAGCGCTTTGCGCTAGATGTGGAGCGCTGAGGCGCTTCAGCTCTTTGCGCTAGATGTAGAGCGCTGAGGCGCTTCTGTTAACTAGCGCACACATGATGAGCACGTGGCGCGCTAGTCTTAAGCGCAGAGCGCTTCTTTAAATTTGGAGCGCTAAGACTCTTTTAAATTAAGAGCGCTAAGGCTCTGCAGCGCTTTGCGCTAGATGTGGAGCGCTGAAGCTCTTTTAAATTAGGAGCGCCAAGGCTCTGCAGCGCTTTGCGCTAGATGTGGAGCGCTGAGGCGCTTTTAAATTAGGAGCGCTAAGGCTCTTCTTTTATGCAACTTAGATCAGTTTGCGCCCTGAGAATTAAATTCTCTTTTTATAAGAGACTTTGTCTTAAAGTTCTAAGAACAAAATTCTTATCTTATAGGAGATATTTCAATCTCTTATTTTGGTGAAAGGTTTTGCCTTTATGGATCTATGATCCTAAGAGAACTGAATTATTCTCCCCCCTTTTATAATGAGATGTTCATGATCTCCTTTTGTGAAAGACCTTAGTCTTATAGATCTATGATCTGTGAGAAGAATTATGTTCTTCTTCTTATTTTTTATGATGAGATCCATTGATTTCTTTGTGAAAGATCTTGGTCTTATAGATCTATGATCTTAAAGAAATAAATGAATTCTTCTTTTGATATGAGATGATTTCATCTCTCTGTTTATTTTTACCTTGAAGAAAATCTTCTTCCTCTACCGAGAGCTTGGCTCTTCTTTCTAAGATTTCTCAAAGTTTTTTTTTGGGGGGGGGGAGGGTTCCTCTATATCTGACATCAAGTCTTGGGGTCTTTATATAGGGTGAGCCGATTTGTTCAATCAGTTAAGGAGATCTTTTCTCCAATCGATTTGGGGATTTCTCCACCTTTGGATCTTTGATCCAAGGGCTTCTGATTTACAGAAGGCAATTTTCTTGTTTTTAAGAAGATTGGGAAATTTTTTCCATACAGAATTTATTCTGTATTTTGGTGATTTTTAATCACCTTTGGATCATTGATCCAACCGTGGTCTGATTTACAGAGCACAATCTACTTGTTTGGAAAGATTTTAAGGAATCTTTCCTTAACAGAATTTTATTCTGGTTAATTGATGATTTATCATCTTTATTGGATTTTTGATCTGACGGTGGGGAGCTTTTAGTTCCAGCGCTAACGCACACGTGCCTTACACGTGATGCGCTGCTTAGAGTGCAGCGCTCTCAGCGCTAGCGCACACGTGCCTTACACGTGGTGCGCTGCTTAAGTGCAGCGCTCTCAGCGCTAGCGCACACGTGCCTTGCACGTGGTGCGCTGCTTAGAGTGCAGCGCATTTAGCGCTAGCGCACACGTGCTTTGCACGTGGTGCGCTGCTTATAGTGCAGCGCTCTCAACGCTAGCGCACACGTACCTTGCACGTGGTGCGCTGCTATGAAGCGTTGCTTCATTTTAAAATTTGAATTTTGAACAGAGCTTTGCTCTGATTGAGGGAAACAAATTCCCCCCCACCAACCGTTGCGCTCACATGGCCTACATGTGAGTGCAGCGGTGGCAGCATCTGTGCCCTTGGATCAACTCAGAAGTTAAAACAGCTCTCAGCGCCTATAAATAGGACGCTTGGCCCTTGAGATGATTTCTATTCATCTTCTTTCTTTCTGAAAATTTTTATTCTCTTTCGGAGCATAGCTCTTCATCTTAAGAATTTTCTTAAGGACATAACCTTGTCAGAATTTAGGTAAAGGTTAAATCTTTTAATAATCCAGGCTTTCACCCATTAACAGAGCTTTGCTCTTCATAGATCTTTGATCTAAAGAAAACCCTTTTAGGGTTTCATTAACAGAGCTTTGCTCTCTTGGAATTATAGATTTAAAGAGGTCTTTCTTGGGGTTTCCTAACCCATTAATGGAGCTTTGCTCTTGTTAGATCTTAAGAGATCCTTTTCAGGGTTTCTTAACCCGTTAACAGACCTTTGCTCTTTTCAAATCATATAGATTTATTAATATTTCATGAAAACTCTTAGAGTTTTTTCATAGATCTTAAAGATCTCAGAATTTTAATTCATTAAAAATTTTATTTTAAGTTTTCTGATGGGTTATTCCATCATTTTTACAGAGCAAGGCTCTTAGAATTTTCTTGAGGAATTTTATTCCTTCATCATTAGAATCTGACAGGTGACATTCTATCACAGAGCACTGCTCTCAAGGGGAGATTTACTCCTCTGCCCGAGGGGTTCTCATTGATTGAGAATCAATTGAGGATTTCCTCATTTAATGACAGTCTCATCAAATGATGAGGCTGTTTTATTAATGATGAACTGTCATCTAGATTATATGGGTCCCCTTTGGTCCCTTTTCACTGCATTGCAGTGTGGTACAGATTTTAAGTACATAGTGACAGAACTTAAACTGTAGCATTGGCGGCTGAAAAATTGTTCTTTTTCGCGCAGGTACTATGTCTTTCAACACTTCTTCCCGTTCGTCCGTTTGGAAGGCGGATTCCCCGAAGCGCCCGTAGACCGAGAGGTTTTTGCGCTGATCAAAGACCATGATCCGGAGCATAAGAATCTTCATCTATGAGGAACATGGTACAACCAAATCATTAGGGGTCGGCGGAGCTTTTCTTGCGCGACATCTTCGGATTCTATTTCGGCGATCCCTTATGCAGATGCGCCCCCGATAAACTATGCTGTGGAGGAGGTGAATTGGATTTCAGAGGGTCTCCTTCGGCCTTCTATGGCCACGATACCCGTGCAGCCGCCGGTGGCTTTGGACACTCTAGGGCGGTGCATATGTCAAGACGAGTCACGCCCTTGAGGACAGCCATACAACATAGGGCTAACTCCCCGTCACCCGGCCGGATATCTGCAGTGGGCCCGATACATCTTATCGGCGAAGAAGTCACAGCCGCTAAACCTCGGATTGTACCCTGCGATCTATACTTCTTTGTTCCAGTATTCCGCACCTCCTACATGGTGGGTCAAGGCATTTTTGGAGCAGTGGAACATTCCGACCCATACCTTCCTCTTATTGGATCGAGAAGTCTCCGTTTCTTTAGAGGAATTTGTCGAGGTCTCTGGTTTACCCGTTAGGGGAGAACATTAAGAGGAGCTGCTTTCTCCGGATGAGTATATTTTTGCCACAAAATTAGTGGTAATGGGTCTTACCCCAGAGAATGCTATTCAATACCAATTCCCAAGTTTGATAAAGATGTTGAATATCTATGAGAGTCTCTTTCTCGAATCCGGCGGCCGCGGGGTTAATTTCACCGATTTCATCGCCCGTTTTCTCCGTACGGAAGTACTATCGAAGGAAGACGCGAAGTTCGCCAAACTCGACGATCCTTTTGGATTAGGTTTGGGCAACTTGCCGACGGCGGAGGCGGATCAGAAGAACTTCTTTCTCCCCGACACCCCGGTCATCCCTTTTTGCAGAGCTGGCAGCTCCTGGGATTGACGAAGAAACATTCTTTTTAGGGTTTCTCGGGTTATGGTTGAGCTGGTTTGCGCTTCCGATGCATCCTCACCATATGAGGCCGTCCGTCTTCTACCCAGCGCATCGAATGGTTGCCGGGATACAAGTGGCCGTCGGGATCGCTGGGTTAGCCCACTTGTATCACGGTCTTAGCTTGGTAGCGGATACTACTGAGCCAGGGGTGCAGCCTGCCAACTTCTCAATGCATTATTTCACCTCGTGGCTCGAGTTGCACGTGCTTGGCATCTTCGGTATCCACAGAAGACCTTCATTTTATGACAGATGTAAGTTCCCTCGGATAATGCGGCTAGTCTACGCATCCATCGTAAATCCGACACCGCGGGAAGCTAAGGGTTTGGTCCTTCGTCCGCGCACGGTTGGAGATGGTATGACCTTCACCGATAAAATTTTGACCATCGGCCAGGAATCTACAAAAACGGTGCTGCCATTGCAGGACATTTTTAAAGACGGGGCCTCTGTGTTGAAAGCTCGGGAGATTCTTCATCTGTACTCCATTAGGCCGGGCTTTCTCGTATTTAGGCAGAATGATGCGGTGTTGTTCATGAGATACAACCCGCATCATTTCGCAGTAGCTAAGCTATAATCAAGGTGTCCCGCTTGAGGCTTTCTTGGCAGAACCCGCTACTACCGAAGAGGGTATCCAGAGCGCGCTGCACCATTTTATGCGCCTAAACACAGGGTCCAACTTCTTCATCAGTGAACCGGGCTGTGTTCCGAAGGCCCTGAATGTGTATGTGGCGTGGTATCAACATTTGATTGGCGCCGTTATTAGGGAAGAAAAGTGATTGCTGCTTGATCGCAAGGGTGCAGTGTTGGAGATAGTGCCCTCAGAGTCAATTATTGGATCACAGGCACGTGATTGCAATGATTGAGGGAGGACCTCTCCCGGTAGGACAGTTTTACTCAAGATGATAGTATGCTATCTGGTTTATCTTTATCATCGTGTACTGCTTTAGGTGACGTGATAGGTCGCTATTACACGTTGATAGAGCCCCTAGGATTCTTGCTTGACTGCCAGCAGTATGAGGGCGATCATATACGTGGGAGCTGGTAGTCTATAAGCACATCCTTAAAAGGTTCCTAGTCGTGGGAGTTTCGAGACAGGGCATCGATACTCCAGAGTAGACTAGTGTATACAGTCGAGACCCCGACGAGGGGCGGTGGCCGGTCTCACAAGCCATTAGTGTCAGTTAGTTCACCTAAGATGTATACAGGTGCTCATTGGGTTATGAGTACACCGGACAGGACTCGCCGGGAACATGCTAGTTGGTCTTATACCTGACGTCAGATAGCAGTTCCCTGGTGACATGTGTACGGGTTAGTTCATCGACCTGAGGATCGTCATTTGTCTCGTGTGAGTTCCCACTGTACTTTGATTACTACCCTACCATGCTCAAAGGAGACGTGCAAACAGGTTTTAGTTGGGTACAGTCCCGAGCCACATGGAGGCAGTGAGCGGATCTGCAGGGGTTCGTCTCTCCCGGTATTGGGGGTGAGGTCGCGCTGTGTCTAGGAAAGCCCTTACACGAAGTCCTTGGCCAAGGCAGGAGATTTACTGGTAGGTATTCCAGTAGTATCTCAGGGTGTTCTCGGCTACACTCCGACACGACTTGTACCGCTTTTGGGGGTCTGACTTTTACCAACTCCCTAGGCCCGCCATGCGATGCTCATAGACGAACGGACCGGACTGTACGGATATTGTCACTGACAGGCTCAGTAGGGTGTCAGGATGAGGTCGCTCATCGACATCCCTTTTGGTCAATATCTGGTAGTCCGTTACGTATAGGCTAATATCTCTGACGTGCTAGTGGTTAAATCCACAACCAAGGTGTTGACGAGTCTTTAGAATCCCCCACAGACCAGTTTCTCAAGTTTCGGGCGAACCGCTGTAGAGGCCATATGGAGATATGGCAGGGTTCGATCAGATACGTGCGGTATTGCACGGATCACGATCGGACGGTTTATACTAGCGGGCTTTGGTTTAAGCCGGATCCTAGTATTGTACAGTGTAGATTTTGTCTCATTGCATTTGTATTTCGGCCGGAATACAAATGCGGGTATGTGTATACAGTAGCGGGTTTTTCCTGTAATTTATTACGGGATCAGTTTTATGAAGTTGCCAGTTTGCTTTCCGTTTCGGCCATTTTCCTTTGTATCTTTCCTTGGCTGAAAGTTGGTGGAGGAGGGCTAATTTGCAAATGTGCAAATTGGCAATTTGGAGGGTTGTTTTTGCAAGATGTAGTGTTATGATGATTGCACCATACCTTGACTTTCTTGACTTCATGATTGCTTGACTTTGTGTTGAGATGATTGGTTGGTGGAGTGTTGCTTTTTGGTTGATGATCATTTCTTTCATCATGATACCCCTTTTCTCTCTCTTTGATGATTGACACACTCACATACTTCATTCATACACTCTCCTCTCATTCTCTCCAATGCATGGCCGGCCACTTAAGGGAAGGGGCTGTCCCAATTTTTGGGGTGCCATTTTCATCTCATTTGCTTAAAAAATTCTCTTGGTTCACCTCCAAAGTTCACATCTTATTTCCTCCACTAAAATGAGCAACTTCTAGTAATCCCAAATGAGACAAAGCATTCTACAGATAACCTACAGCATCTTTGGGCACGTCGGCTCGCCAACTTCGTGCCCGAGTTGCCTCGGTCCAGAGGTGGGAGCCCGTAAAAGAAGCCGGCGACGTGGTGCCCTTCCGGCGAGGAGGTGGAGACCGGACATTCCGCGGGAGATTGGGACGACGACGAGAAGACCGAAGGACACGGATCGCTCGGTATATCTCTCTACCCGTTCTTTAGTTAGCTAGAATTAGTTTAATGGCTCGATCCGGGATTTTTATGCGCGGTGGTGCCGGTTATAAAGTTTAAAGTAAATCATCGATTCCGCATTTTGGCCTCGGATTGACGGCCGGGGCGCCGCCGTGCACTTACATGCAGCGCTGGCTGGTAACCCCGCTGTTCCCTTAAAGCGACGGACCATTGTCCGTCCTCCCCTAAGGGAAGCTGTTGCGGCTGTGGCGCCACGTAATATGACTGAGCTACCGATGCCCCATGCTCCCGTTGAAGCGGTGACTGTGGCGTCTCCCGAGTCTGGCGTGGGTTCAGATATCGGGACTCGTCGTTCCAAGGTGCCCACCAAGCGTAAGCTTGTGCTAGCGGTGACCGGTACTTGCTCGCAGAAGAAGAAGAAGTCGATTCTTTCTGCAGACGTTGTACTCGGCCAGGAGCCCCATGCTCCTTATAGCGAGGGCCTAAGCGAATATGTTGACTAACGGGGGCTTATTTATAGCGTCGGATGATACTGATCTGGCGGCCGCCATCGCAGCTTCCGAGCGACTCGCTAGCCACAAAGCAGGACTGATCATCCTCGCACAATCAAGTAAAATTCAGCCGTATCTTTTGTCATTGCATTACATTTTTATTATCATGTTTTGACTGACACTTTTCCTTCAACAGGCGTTTCCACTGAAGAATCTCTCGCGGCTTCCTTCAAGACTTTTGAGGAGGAAGAGAGGCTTCGCGCTTTGCTGGGCGTTGGTATATTTCGGCTCATTGTGTTTTCATTCCCCTTTCTTATAGGTAATCTGACCCCTTTTTCATCTTATCGCAGGGATTATTTCGACTCAAGTTATCCCCAGTGCCGTGCCGACTTCACAGGGTGGTGCGGAGAGGCTTCCAAGGCCGGCTACCGAAGTCCCAGTTCCGCCAGTATTGCCAAATGAGGCTTCACTTAAGCAACCGATGACGGACGCCATAACGGCTCCAGAGGTAGCTCCTGTCGCGGACGATGACGTCTCCTTGACGGAGGTCTTGAGAAGATCAGCTCTCATGGCCCAGGCGGAAAGGAAGCGCAGGAGGCGTGCAGCAAGAGAACGTAACGCCGCCTTGGCGGGGGGTGCAGGTTCGAGCGCTGCTTCCCTTGTCCCTGCTTCTTTAGAGGGTGCTCCGGGCGCCCAGTCTACCGCCCATAGACAGGCGGCACGTGCGGCTCGGGAAGCAATTGAAATGTCGACCCAAGGTAACATAACACTGGGTTCTTTTGTCAGAATTTGATCTTCAGATTCTCATACATCTTACCCTGCAGGGCCAAGTCCTGGTGAGAAGGCGGCGAGTGAGATGACGGCAACTACTGAGCCCAAAGCGGCTACTTTTTCCCAGGAGTCCGGGACTGGTCCAATTGCCGCTCTTTCCGCCTGCGGTTCCCTGCTATCACCTGGCATCGCGAGTGTCATGACGGCTTTTGTGGAATCAGGGGACGAAGCCACGGGTGGCGAAACTATCCCCCGATTGAGATCGAAGAAGTCGTGGTGCTTGGTGATGCTTTCGTCACAGTTTTGGCTGATGACTTGTCTGGTAGGTCTCGGGTCGCTGCATTCTTTTCATTTCGCAATCCTTTCTGATGACATTCTTTTCCTTTCGAATGTAGGTGTAGCGAGCGCCGAGGTTGCGATACCTGAAGAAGCACCACCAGTTGCCGCTTTGACGGTCGTTGCCCCTTCGTCCTCTCTTATATCTTCTCAACTGCTGAAAGGTATGGGTTTGTGATAAATTTAAATCAGGGACAATATCTTTCGTGTACTGACCATGTATCATCGTAATCTCGCAGGAGTTCTCTTTGATCATCTGTATCAAGTGCTGAACCCGAACTTCTCCTTTCAGTCGGAGATTAGCCTACCCGCTGGTGCCGGTGAGTATCTTTTCCAACCGACGTCCTTTTTTTTCTTTAACGAGCAGCCATGTCATTGCTAATTCTTCTTTGCATTACTTGTAGCCTTACAAATTGAAGGAGGGGACGAGGGTATTGCCGCGCCACCAGTACTTCCAGCTCCGCTCCCTGTTGCAGCCGGTATAGTAAACTTTATTGTTCGTGCATTTTTTCCTTATTTCTTGAGCCGTCATCTGATTATGATTCGTTTTGCAGTGGTGACACCAACTTCAGCTCCGTTCGAGTCTTGAATCATAATGCCAGCAGGGCCCTTTTCCAGACGTCCATCCTCAAAAGGCGCTGCGATCAGTCTGCGTATGTTGAGCGATTACATCGAGGAGCTTGACGCAGAGGCCCCTACATTCGCTGCAGATTTTGATGCCGAAATTAATCCAATGCTGGCGACGCTTGTGAATTTCTATAACGAAGGCGTCGTTGAGTCTTGGGTTAACTACTGCAGAAAGATTGAGGCATGCCTGCATGAGCTTGAGCTTAGGCATCTTGCTCCTGAAATTCAGGCTTTGAACTCCCAGCGGGCTGCGTGAGTTGAACAGAGCGTGTCCTTCCTATGCCAT
The DNA here is from genome assembly GCA_030015575.1 of Agapanthus africanus. Taxonomy (NCBI): domain Eukaryota; kingdom Viridiplantae; phylum Streptophyta; class Magnoliopsida; order Asparagales; family Amaryllidaceae; genus Agapanthus; species Agapanthus africanus. Next base: position 875,358,174 of record JASDDO010000022.1, on the reverse strand, counting down.
TTCGAACAAGAAGCGACCTTGAGGTGGAAGGAACGCGAGGAGGCTTTGGATGAATCTGCCCGACTGCACGCCCAAATTAAAACGAATGCCTCGCAACTGAGAGCTGATTTTGACACCTTGCAGCAATGTATCTCGGACGGGCTTGTATTGAGGCGGAAGCTAGACTCTATTGAGCGGGTTACGCAGAGTCGCGAAGCTACCCAACGGGAAATCGATGAGAAGATTTCATCATGCTTGCAGCAAAGGGCTCGAATTGAAGCGGAGCTGGCCGTGGTGGCTGATCACGAGAAGGTACTGAAAGGAGTGCGAGAGCAACTTGCTGACTTATTGAAAACGCTTCCTTCTCAGTAGCTGTTTTATATAGATTGAATGCTTGTAATCTTTGAATAACATGTATCCATTTTTTATTCTTTTATATGATTCAACTTGTACTCCATTGAATTCATGAATAAAAGATACACATTTTTTGTTCTATTGTTGCTTTCTTCTTTTTACTGTGTCGTTGCCATGCGATTTTAGCAAGCGTAGCCTGTAGATAGTAAATGACGGTCCATCTTAGACTCTTTGCAGAGTAACGATGGCTTAGGAAACAGGTTCAGGTCTGCTTGCCTAAGACTTTTCAATTTTATGAGCCGCGAGGGTCTCATAAAGAATTTTCTCCCCACAGGTCGAGAGGATCCCGTAGGTGTATTTTCTCCTTAGAAATCGTGAGGATTTCTAAGTGCATTTTCTCTTGAGAGTCGTAAGGATCTCACAAAAGAATTTTCTCCTTACAAGTTGAGAGGAATTTTAAGTGATTGTTTCCTTTCTTGTCAGAGAGTGCGGCCTATAGAAAATCTACCTTGACCTTTCTGCGAGGCAATGATGGCTTGGGAGACAGGTTAGGATCTGTCACCTAAGACTTTTCAACTTTATGAGCCGTGAGGGTCTCATAAAGAATTTTCTCTCTACAGGTCGAGAGGATCCCGTAGGTGTATTTTCTCCTTAGGAATCGTGAGGATTCCTAAGTGTGTTTTCTCTTGAGAGTCATAAGGATCTCAGAAGAGAATTTTCTTCCTTATAAGTTGAAAGGACCCGTAAGTGATTGATGAGTTGACTTGTTCCCGAATCAAAGAATTGCTTTGATGGGGAAGTCGAGAGTTGACTTTATCCATATTTCACGGAGTCAGGGGTTGACTTTATCCGCATTTCACGAAGTCAGGGGTTGCTCTGGACGTCTCCCACGGGGTCCGGATTGACATTAGCCGTGTTCTACGGGACCAGGAGGTGCTCTGGGCGTTTCCCACGGGGTCAGGATTGACATTAGCCGTGTTCTACGGGACCAGAATGTGCTCTCTCGGTTGTCTGTGAACCATCCCGGTTTGGAACAGGGACTTTGCCATGGCTCTAAGGTTGATTGTCGCTTCTGAATCCTGCTGGAATGAGGAGGAACGCTGTTGTGGGTCTCCAGGCTGTAGATGTGGCCATCGAGACTTGGAACTAGGGACTTTGCCGTGGCTCCGTTTGGCTGACGTCGTATACTCCTGCAGAGACACTGATTTCTCTACGGGTCGGCGCGAATCGAGGTGTTCTCGTCAAGGACGCTGATTTCCCTTAATCGAGGTATTTGCCAAGGACACTGATTTCCTTGCAGTTGATACGAATCGAGGTATTCCTGCAAAGACGCTGATTTCTCTCCGGTTCGACGCGAATCGAGATGCTCTCGTCAAGGACACTGATTTCCCTGAATCGAGGTTTTTGCCAAGGACACTGATTTCCTCGGAGTTGAGACGAATCGAGGTATTCCTGTAAAGACGCTGATTTCTCTGCGGGTCGACGCAAATCGAGATGCTCTCGTCAAGGACACTGATTTCCCTGAATCGAGGTATTTGCCAAGTACACTGATTTTCTCGGAGTTGAGACAAATTGAGGTATTCTTGCAAAGACGCTGATTTCTCTGCGGGTCGACGCGAATCGAGATGCTCTCGTCAAGGACACTAATTTCCTTGAATCGAGGTTTTTGCCAAAGACACTATTTCCTCGGAGTTGAGACGAATCGAGGTATTCCTGCAAAGACGCTGATTTCTCTGCGGGTCGACGCGAATCGAGATGCTCTCATCAAGGACACTGATTTCCATGAATCGAGGTTTTTGCCAAGGACACTTATTTCCTCGGAGTTGAGACGAACCGAGGTATTCCTGCAAAGACGTTGATTTCTCTGTGGGTCGATGCGAATCGAGATGCTCTCGTAAAGGACACTGATTTCCCTGAATCGAGGTTTTTGCCAAGGACGCTGATGTCCTCGGATTGAGACGAATCGAGGTATTCCTACAAAGACACTGATTTCCTTGCGGGTCGACGCGAATCGAGATGATTTCGTCAAAGACGCTGATTTCCCTGAATCGAGGTTTTTGCCAAGGACGTTGATTTTCTCGGATTGAGACGAATCGAGGTGTTTCTGCAAAGACATTGATTTCCTTACGGGTCGACGCGAATCGAGATGCTCTCGTCAAGGACGCTAATTTCCCTGAATCAAGATTTTTTCCAAGGACACTGATTTCCCTGGGGTTGAGATAAATCGAGGTATTCCTGCAAAGACACTGATTTTCTTGCGGGTCGACGCGAATCGAGATGCTCTCGTCAAGGACGCTGATTTCCCTGAATCGAGGTATTTTGCCAAGGACACTGATTTCCTCGGAGTTGGTTGATTTGTTTTTGAGACGGAGCGTTGATCCGGCGGGGAGGTCATTGGTTGACTCTAAGTTGTCTGTGGACTGTAGAGTCTTGGAACTAGGGATTTTGCCGTGGCTCCGTTTGGTGATGTTGCGTCCGAATCCTGCTGGAATGAGGTGGAACGCCGTTGTTGATCTTCTGGGATGCAGGTGTTACTGTTAACATCTGACTTTCCCTTTTGACAGGATCTGGTGGGGGACATGTGATTCCCTTTTCGTTTATGCCCATGGATTGTATACAGGGGTCAGTATGGACTACCTGTAGGGCAAAAGTTTCATTCTTTCATTTTTTTTATTTCTTTCCGCGATACTCTATCATTTCAGCTTTTTATATCGTGAAAGTCGCGATTGCCCAATCATTTCGGCTATTTTTCGCGGTGCCCAATTATTTCGGCTATTTTTTCTTTTTACTCGCTGCTTTTTATTGCGAGTTGCCCAATCATTTCGGCTATTTTTGTATGCATATCTTTTACTTGCTGATTTTGTTGCAAGTTGCCCTATCATTTCGGCTATTTTTGTATGCATATATATTTTTACTTGCTGATTTTATTGCAAGTTGCCCCATCATTTTGGCTCTTTCATATGCATTTTTAGCTCGCTGAATTTTTATCACGAGTGTGGAACTTTGAATCTGGTGCCAATCTCAGCATCAGTATCGTTACGAATGGAATATTGCCAGGAGCGAATCACCATTTACCGTGAGAGGGCTTGGAATTTGATACCGATTTAGGCATCAGCATCGCTATCACTGGGACATTGCCAGGAGCAAATCATCATTTGCCTCTGTCGATATCGAACAAAGGTGGCTTAGCAAACAGGGTTAGGATCCTGTTGACTAAGACTTTTTGATTTTACGAGCCGCAAGGGTTTCATAAAGGTATTTCTCCCTACGAGTCGTGAGGATCTCGTAGGTGCGTTTTCTCCTTAAGAATCATGAGGAGTCTTAAGTGTATGGTCTCTTATAAGTCGTAAGGATCTTATAAGAGTGTTTTCTCCTTATAAGTCGAGAGGGCTTTGATTGAGCTGATTTATGTATTAGTAGTTAACCGCAATCAATAACGGTGTCGTGTGTAGCTAGACCGAGATGAGTACGGGTCGTCCTCAGGGAAATGTGGAATCTGCATGGCAGAATCTCCCCGATGAGAATTAAATTCTCAACTTATGGGGAGATCTGCTTCTGCAGACCTTTAACCAAAGGAAGAACTAAGTTCTTATTCATAAGAGTTAAACTCTTAGTTTGAGAATTAAATTCTCTTTTATTTTGCGAGAGCTTGTAGAATGAACTTCTTCCTTTTCTTCTCACCTAGAGTTTTTTCTCTGAAGAGATCTTCTTTTCTCTCTTGAGAATTAAATTCTCCTCTCTTTTTTTCTCTTTGTTGTTGTGTATCTCCCAAAAAAAAGAAGCCTCCCTCTTCTCTTCTTGGCTCCTATTTATAGGAGAAAGAAAAGAATCAGTTTGTTTAGTCAATATTTCATTGAAAGATTTTAATTGATTTTGTAACCAACATGATCTTTTAGATTACTCAGTGAATTATATTCACCATTGGATTTTTAATCCAGAAGATATTCTGTTTGTTATTCTTGGTGAATTTCAGGGAAATCTTTCCTTGTATAGAATCTTTCTAAAAATTGGTGATTTTTTAATCACCATTGGATTTTTAATCTAACGGTGCTCCACTTTACAGAGAACAATCTTTCCTGTATTGATCAAACCAATACATACACGCACCCAAACTGGGTGGCGCGTATGTATTGATTACAGATAAACCTTCATATGTGTCATATATTATAATAAACACCTTTTATTATATAGAAATAGTAGGAAAAATATCATATTAAATGTGTAGTTTTATCAACTGAACAAATACCCCCAAACTTATCTTTGATCGTCCCGAGCAAACTAGTTTATTTAAAAAAAAAGAAAGGAGAAAGCTAAGCACACTTTCGTAGGCAACACGATTGCACTGAGCGCGTGCAACAAGCCGTTAAACCCTTAGGTGTCCCTGGTAGGAGGAGTGTTGTCTCCTGAGGGTTTTCAGCGGATCACACCCAAAAAATCCTATAATAAAAGAGAGATGGTGAAAGTTACATATAAAAATAACAACTATAAAAGAAAGAACTTGAAAACAAGAGTTTTCAACTACACCAGTTTTTCAATTGCTATGAGCCTTATCTTAATGGTCGTGAAAAAATGTTAGAAATCACATCATCTCTCAATAAAACATCGCCTTTAGTTTTCCTCCCTATCTTTCTTCCAAACATTGATCATATACCCCTACGTGTGTGAACTGGACATCCCTACACTCGGAGAATTCAATTCAAGCAATCATACTCTTGTCCATCTACCTTAGTACTTTTTAATCGATATTTAGATGAAATATGCTCACACATTTTCATGCGACCGTTAATACATCTTGAGGTACTAACCGGACGATTACTCATGTGCTTACTAATTACGTGCTTTTTCTCGTCTTGCAACACCTAAGGCTTAGCAGTGGCTCCCAAACCAGTTGGTCTAAGGCACTAGGTAATAAAGCACCATCGCTGTATTTTTTTTATTGCTGCCTCGGTGATAACAAAACCAGTGTTCATTTTTCTTTTCACCATTTTATTTTTTATTCTCAACTTTTATTTCCTTCATACTTTGGTTTTTTAGACAAGAGCATTTCAAGGTATTCTCTACTATCCCAAGTTTCAAGATATGTGTAAGTAGGTATAGTAGGGTATCAATGTTCAAATGTTTGGCTTCCAGAATAGGAACTATTTTTCAGGCTTATTTTTATCCTTAGATTAGTAATTTCCTTCATCTTACTAACCCTTGGGACAACAGCTCATAACTATTTATTACTAGTTTCATTTAAGAAAGCATCTAACTTTCTTGTTTTTCTTAAGCTATTCCTATCTTTTAAATATAATTTTTCACTTTCTACTCTTTTATTATATAAAAAAACAAAAAATTTTGAATGCCCAGTGTCAAAGATAATTCAGTGAATACAAAGCTCCCCCCAGACCTATTTTCAGCAGTGTCCTAACTGATGTTGTCTTTTGAGAGCATGGACCTGTATACTTGGGGAGAGACAAAAGGGGTAAAATAATAGTTAAATGAAAACTACCCCCAAACTTGTTCTTTGGCATGCACAGATATTCAGTTAAGTCCTTTTCACTCACCCCCATTATTAAAACGAGAAAGTGTTGCCGAAACATGGAGGTGAGGCGGAGGAATTCAGTTATGATAAAGCGGCTCCTGTAAAAACAGGAGCTCCTCCGCTGGGTCAGCAGAGAAATAAGGTTTTAATCTATGCCCATTTACTTTAAAAATTGAACCATTTTTCAAATTTTCAACTTCTACTGCCCCGTGCGGGTGTACATACAAAAGGTCCTTTCCAACGAGATTTAAGCTTGCCCGGATGAAAATGGAGACGGGAATCGTAAAGAAGGACTTGTTGCCCCGATGTGAAAGTTTTTCTAAAAAGGTTTTTATCGTGGAACACTTTAGTCCGGTTCTTTACTATCACCGCATTATCGTAAGCTTCATCGCGGAGTTCGCTTAGTTCATTCAATTGCAGCTTCCGATAGCTGCAAGCTTGATCAAAATCAAAGTTAAGCTCTTTAATAGCCCATATTGCCTTATGTTCGATCTCGATAGGAAGGTGGCATGCATTCCCAAACACAAGGCGGTATGGAGACATACCAAGATCGGTCTTATAAGCGGTGTGAAATGCCCAAAGAGCATCCGTCAATTTGGTTGACCAATCTTTACGGTTTTTAGAAACCGTCTTCTCCAAAATTTGTTTGATTTGCCTATTCGAGATCTCAGCTTGCCTGCTTGTTTGGGGATGATAGGGCGTAGAAAGTTGTGAGTGATTGAATATTTCCGCATCAAAGCCTTGAAAGACCGATTACAGAAATGTGTCCCGTTGTCGCTAATTATAGCGCGAGGGTGTCCGAATCGCGAAGGTATTTTCTTTAAGGAACTTAATGACAACTTTGTTGTCATTAGTACGACACGGTATTACTTCCACCCATTTCGAGACGTAATCAACCGCTAACAAGATATATAAATTCTCAAAAGAGTTGGGAAAATAGCCCATAAAATCAATACCCCAAACATCGAATATTTCCACAACCAATATAGGTTGGAGCGGCATCTCATTTCTTCGTGAAATCCGACCCAAATGCTGACACCGCGGACAAGTTTTGCAATGATCATATGCATCTTTAAATAATGTTGGCCAATAAAAGCCACATTGCAAAACTTTCTCCGCCGTTTTTCGAGGACCAAAATGACCGCCGCATGCCTGATCATGACAAAATGATAACACGCTCTTGAATTCCTCGTTAGGGACACACCTGCAAATGATTTGATCGGAACAATATTTAAACAAATAAGGTTCATCCTAGTAAAAGTATTTTACTTGGGATAGAAATCGAAGTTTGTCTTGTTTCGATCAATCGCTAGGAATAAGCCCCGTCGCAAGATAGTTTACAATATCCACGAACCAAGGTTCGTGGAATACAGTCAAGAGCTGTTCGTCAGGAAATGAGTCATTTATCGGCACGGTCAATGTTGGTGAAGAAGTGATGCGTGAAAGATGGTCGGCTACAACGTTTTCACATCCACTCTTGTCTCGGATGACAAGATCAAATTCTTATAACAACAAGATCTAATGTATTAGCCTGGACTTAGCATCCTTCTTCGATAAAAGGTGTCGTAGGGCGGAGTGATCCGTGTAAACCACAGTTGGCGAGCCAATCAAATAGGGCCTGAATTTTTCCAATGCAAATACAACTGCCAAGAGTTCTTTCTCGGTAGTTGTGTAATTAAGTTGTGCATCGTTCAAGGTCCTACTTGCGTAGTAAATTACATGTGGCATCTTATCAATGTGCTGTCCTAAGACTGCACCAATAGCAAAATCCGATGCATAACACATAAGCTCGAACAGGTGGTTCCAATCCGGAGATGATAGAACGGGGGCTGTAGTGAAAGATTCTTTAAGCGATTCAAAAGCAGCCTCATAATCCGAATCGAAGTGAAATGCAGTATCCTTGGCCAATAGAAGAGTTAATGGTCTAGCAATTTTGCTAAAGTCCTTAATGAATCTCCTATAAAATTCTGCATGACTAAGTAATGATCGTATATCTTTGACGCATTTGGGACGAGGGAGGTTATGAATGACATCAATTTTAGTTCTGTCAACCTCAATGCCTTTTTGTGAAATTATATGTCCAAGGACAATACCTTCTTGGACCATAAAATGGCATTTTTCCCAATTCAAAGTTAAGTTCTTATCCTTACAGCGGGTAAGAACCGTGTCAAGATTACGAAGGCAGTCCTTAAAGGAGTCCCCAAATATGGAGAAATCGTCCATAAATATCTCCAGAAAATTCTCAACCATGTCTGAGAATATCCTCAACATACACCGCTGAAATGTAGTGGGAGCGTTGCATAACCCAAAGGACATGCGTCTATAAGCAAAAGTACCGAAAGGACAAGTAAATATGGTTTTATCTTGATCTTTTTCGGCGATGGGGACCTGGTTATAGCCAGAGTATCCGTCCATGAAACAATAGTACTCATGTCCAGCTAATCGTTCTAATATCTGGTCAATGAAAGGTAGAGGGAAGTGATCTTTACTCGTCGTGGCATTGAGTTTTCTGTAATCAATACATACGCGCCGCCCAGTTTGGGTGCGTGTTTGGATCAACTCATTAGCCTCATTAGTTATGACCATGATGCCAGACTTTTTAGGGACCACGTGAATAGGACTTACCCATTGGTTATCAGATATAGGGTAAATTATACCACTATCAAGGCACTTGACGATTTCTTTCTTTACCGCCTCCTTCATAACGGGATTTAACCGTCTTTGTGGGTCTCGAGTTGGTTTAGCTTCTTCCATCAGATGTATATAATGTTCAACAATTAAGGGATTGATCCCTTTGATGTCAGCCATTGTCCAACCAAATACTTGCCGATTTGATCTCAACACTGCCAAAAGTGCGTTCTCTTCCTCTAAGGCTAGAGAAGCGGATATATTTACGGGCAGAGTCTCATTCTCACCTAAATATGCATATTTAAGATGAGAAGGTAGCGGTTTGAGATCAAGTATTGGCGGAGGGACAATATAAGGTGGGGTAAGGGAATGATACTCGGACTCTTTGAGAGGTTCAAAACTTGCATAGGATATTGTCTCGGAAAGTGCTGCTGACTTTTGCGACGAGTCAACGGATTCATACTCTGAGACGGACTCATTGAACATATCCTCACTATGAAGTTGTGCAAGATCAAACGATATCTCACTAGTGTTGTCGAGACCATCAAAGCAAAGTTCTTCATCCATGCAGCTTTCGGAAGCTATCTCGTGGATGGAACAAACATCAAGCAAATGAGCAGAAGGTTCAGACGGTTGACTTCCTAGCTTATAAATATTAAGCTCAATTGTTATCTTCCCGAAAGATAAGTTCATAGAACCGTTACGACAATTAATTACAGCGTTAGAAGTTGCTAGGAAGGGTTGACCGAGTATCACTGGGATTTGATTGCGTGGGTTCGCCACAGGCTGTGTATCTAAAACAATAAAGTCTACAGGGAATATGAATTCCCCGACTTTAATTAACACATCCTCTAGTTCACCCCGAGATTTGGTGATTGATCGGTCTGCCATCTGGAGAGTACAATGGGCGGGTTTCAATTCTCCAATCCCTAACTGCTCATATACGAAATATGGAAGCAAGTTAACGCTAGCGCCAAGGTCGAGTAAAGCACGATTAATATTTTTACCCCCAATAGAAATAGGGATAGTAAGACAGCTAGGGTCCTTACGTTTCTTTGATATTTGCTGGGTAAAAGCTGTGCTAACATTACTCGTCATGAAAACCTTTTCGGCACTTGAGTTTTTCTCTTCCTAGTACACAAGTCTTTAAGGATTCTCGCATGAGATGGGACTTGTTGAATAACATCTAGGAGAGGAATATTTACGTTAACTTACTTAAACATTTCCACAATCTTCTCCATTTGTGGGTTAGGTCTGTTGGCCCTTAATCTGTTTGGAAATGGAGCTTGATCAATAAGTTTTGGGTCCAACATTTGTGGAGAAGATTTTAGGGACAGATTCGATCCCAAAATTAGAGTGGGGATCTTCTTAGATAGATTGGGCGAAGTGTTCGAGCCTTGAGGAAAACGGAGAATGGGCTCGGATAAAGGTGGGAGACTAGACGAATTAGGGGAAGAAGTAGAAGCCAGGGTATCACTGGTATCACTAACATCATCAAATTGCTCACCCACTCGGTTATTCAGCACTTTTCCCGATCTCAATGTAGTAACGACACTCACATTATGATTTTGTGAGTGGCCAGGATTCGGTAGGGGTTGAGATGGGAGTTTCCCTTTCTCTCTCGCACTCATTGCGGCGTTCAACCGTGCAATTTGGTTTTCTATTGATTTAATACTCTCACCGTGGGAGGCGGAGTCTTTCTTTATGGTATCAATAGAATACCTCATATCAGCCGACATTTGAATGGAATATTTCATAAACAAATCCAAAGTTTGTGCGAGTGAAGAGTTATCAGTACCAGCCAATTGCGGTGCAGAAGTGTTGGCTGGATTTTGAAAATTTTATGACTGATAGGGGTGCTGCTTTGTGGCTGTGGTTGCTGTTGCTGTGGAGGAGGTCTTTGATAATTGTTTAATTTGGAACTGGTTTTGATTTTGGGGTTGGTTTTGGTTCCAAGCAAAATTAGGATTGTTCCTGCCAAAATTTTGGCTCAAAACCCGCTCCTTATAAAATAATAATAATAAAAAGAATAAATAAATAAATAAATAAATAAATAAATAAATTATTAATAATAATAATAAAGGACAAAATGTCCCTTTCAGAGCAAAGCTCTGTTCAAATCCCAAGGCGGGAAATGAAGCAACGCTTCTGTTTTCCCCAATCAGAGCAAAGCTCTGTTTAAAATTCAAACTTTAATAAATGAAACAACGCTTCAGATCCCCCGCGTTGCGAGCAGAATGCCACGTGTCAAAATCAGACACGCCAGCGCAGGGAGCGCAGCGCCCGTGGCAGCGCACTCAATCAGAGCAAGGCTCTATAAAGGAATCAACGCTTCAGGCAACTTGCACTCTGCGCTGCATGACACGTGTCAGTGCAGTTGCGCTGCGCTCTGCGCTGCGCGACATGTGTCAAGCGTAGGTGCGCTTGCGCCAAACAGAAAAATTCTGGAAAGATCTTTCTCAATCTTGTTAAAAATAAGAAGATTGCCTTCTGTAAAACAGAAGCCCTTGGATCAAAGATCCAACGGTGGGGAAAAATCCCCAAATCACTCAGAGAAAAATCTCTTTAACTAATTTAACAAATCAAATGTCATTATAAAAAGGCTCCGAGACTCCAAATCTAAAACACATGAACAGAGGGACAGAAACACAGAAAACGGAGAGAGAACTCCTCTAAAGAATTTTGAGAAGAACTCAAAAAGAGGAAAAGGTAAACCTTTTGAATAAAGAAGAATTTCTTCTGAAAAGATCATTGATCTAAGAACAAGTTAATAATAATAATAACAAAGGCATTGCCTTTTTTATGAACCATTGGTTCTGGAATCTTAAAGATTCTTTTCTTGAATTCAAAATTGGATCAAGATATTAAAACAGTGCCTTGCACTTGCAAAATCTGCACTGTTGCACTCTCGGGTTGGCGCAAGCCACCAGAGAGCGCCACGTGTCAGCCCCATAACGATCTGCGCTATGCGCTTCTAAAAATAGAGCACTGCTCTCATGAATTGGCGCAACTCATCAGAGCGCGCCACGTGTCAGCAGCGCAACAGCGCAACGCACTGGCGCAGCATACTGCGCTCGCGCTCACCGGAGCGTGACACCTGTCACCTCCACATGGACTTGCGCCTTGCGCTCCTCAATTGGTGCAAAGCGCCTGACAAGCCACGTGGCGCTCTATCAGACTAATTAATGCAGCGCATTATTAAAGGGCAGAGCCCAATAAAGATGCCCAATGAACCAAAATAAATGTTTTGCATTATAAAAGGGGACAGAGCACAACTTAAAAGACCTAAACAGGCCAGAATAAAATGCAGTGCATTATTAACAGGGGCAGAGCCCTAATAAAGGCCTACTAGGCTAAATATGAATAAAAATGTTGGACTTAGTCCAATTCTGGCCGTATGTCCTCAAATTAAATTAACTGAGCATGGCTGCTCTCTTAAATCAATTTACACTTGGTTCAAGGGTACATCTCTGAACTCCTCTGACACCTGTCGTTGTAATCCTTCAACGTCGTTAGAGAGGTGATGGGTCCCGACGGCCATACAGAACATGGACCCCCATGTCCCTAAACTGGAACATGGACCACCATGTCCCTAAACTGGCAATGGACCACTATGTCCCTAAACTGGAACAATAGAGCCAATTGCTCTCTTGTCGGATCCAAACGATCCTGTTAAGTTGATCTTAGTCTGGAGATTAGGCTAACGTATCCTTAACAAACGTTTAAGTTGATCTTAGCCTCAAATATGGCTAACGTGTCCTTAAACTAATATCCGTCCCCAAAATGGGAATGTTAGACCCCTATGTCCCTAAACTGGAACAATAGAGCCCCCAAATGCTCTTTTGCCGGATCTAAACGATCCCGTTTAAGTTGATCTTAGCCTCAAAAATGGCTAACGTATCCTTAAACCCTCAAACAGACTCTAGTCCCAAATCGGACTATAGATCCCCCAATCAACTTTGGTTTAAGGGTACATCTCTGAACTCCTCTGACACCTATCGTTGTAATCCTTCAACGACGTCGGAGAGGTGACGGGTCCCGACGGCCATACATGCAATGGACCATTACGTCCCTAAACTGGAACAATAGAGCCAAATGCTCTTTTGTCGGATCTAAACGATCCCGTTAAGTTGATCTTAGTCTCAAATTAGACTAACGTATCCTTAACAAACGTTTAAGTTGATCTTAGCCTCAAATATGGCTAACGCGTCCTTAAACCAAAACCCCAAACCCAAATCTAAGAAAATACGGATTTGGACTAACCCACGTCCTACGGGCGACGACATAAATTAGTCTCCGTATACAATCCACGGGCAACCACAAACAAAACAAACACCCACGACACGAAGTGAAATTCTGGAGAAGGAGAAAGTTGTTACCGCGATGCGGTAGCGTAATTAACTGCAGGGGCTTGCGCCTGCAGGGAAGAGCGTCCCCACAATCAAAAACCCCTCAAGCGAGGGGGAATCTGACGAAGTCTGCTATATCGGCCACATCCGTCCAAACCTCCGATACACGGTGCCATAAATCAACTTGGCATCTTCGGAGAGGTAGACGGATAAAACCAAATAGCATCTGCCCCGAACCTCAGGCAAGACGTCCATGTCTTGGCCGCCGTTCGGAGGGGAACAAGGATGATTCCTCCATCCCTGATTGTACGTGGAAGAATAAGGATCGTTTCTAGGTCGCTGCTGAAAAGCAGCATTAGTTTGCTCGTGACCTTGAAACGATGCATTCATAGGACATTCTTCCGTCAAGTGTGAAGGATCTGAACAGCAACCACACACAGTCTTGGGTAGCGTGACCTGATTTAGGGAGACTGATGAGAATTTGTTCTCAATAGTGTCGAGTTTCTTCTGCATCGCTTCCATTTCGGCTTTTGCTGCGATGGAAACGTCAAGCTGATGAATACCTCCCCTAGATGAAGGTGGTCTTACGCTTTCCCACTGCAAAGTGTTTTCAGCGAAGTCTTCCAGATATTTCCAAGCTTCACCATTATCTTTAGACATGAAATTGCATTGACAATTTGTTTCAAGCATCTGCTTTGTCGCTCATATATAACTCGGCACAAATCCCATCTATATATTCCATGATGAGGATATTGGACAAGCAGATCCTTGAAATGTTCAAAGCACTTCCAAAATGGTTCATTGGGAAGCTGGGTAAACTGGTTGATCTCGCTCCTAACACGGGCGGTCTTATGGTTTGGGTAAAACTTCTTAAGAAATGCTATTACGAATTCATCCCAATTAGTGATAGAGTGTGCGACAGTATTATAAAGCCATTTTTCTGCCAAGTCGTACAAAGTGAATGGGAGAAGACGCAAGCGCATAGCATCCACAGTTAGTTGTGAAGTACCCATCATTGCGCACACGTTTTCGAATTTAGTGATGAAAACGTACGCGTCTTCAGACTCAAGCCCGTGAAATTTGGGCAACATATTGATGTAGTGGGGTTTAATTTCAAAATTATCCCCGTTGGCTGGTGGAATAGATAAGCAGGTGGGAAGTAGATCACGGATAGGATAGTATCTCTCTTGGAGAGAGATGCGCGGTGGATTCTGCTCACCTACGGGCGGTGGCAGCATTGTGTTATAATTTGATGGAGTACCGTCCATCTCGGTCGATGTGGTGGATGGTGGGGGAAAAGAAGATGAAGAAGTACCGACTTCGAAGTCGATAGCAGGAACGCGGACAAGACGGGAACTAGAATCCCATGTCCATCTGAGTATGCACTAAGCGGGTTTAGCGCAAGTGGCAGCGTGTGTGTAATTTAAAATTGGTTTGTTTTGAAAAAGTGGGACTTAAGACAAATCACACAAAAATGCACAAACAACCCTAAAACTAAGGTTACCTAGGTCAAGTCTCTAGACCGCTCCTAGACTTCCAAAGGATAAACCGCAGGATCAATCTTCTATCACCTCTTTACTACCCTTGTGGCCAGGTAAGTGCCAGGTAAGTGGGAGGTATCCGCTATACGAATCAACGAAAATAGCGGGCCTTAATTAAATAACTACTTGCCTTAGACACACTTGACTAGGCACCACAAAAGTAATGCGGATAAGCGATAAATTACCAACGACCTTCCTTTGTCCTTAATGAGCGCGACAGTCCTTAGAGTCTTGTCTAGATATTTTTTAAATTAATATAGGGTTGATGCAGATGCTCGTTTTATGATTTGTGGGGCATAGAAAGAGTGATAAAATCCCCACCTAATCTAAATTTGGTCTTTGCCTCTTAATAATCTGTATTAAAATATGAATAATCAAACCAATTACAAAACTTTGCAAAAAGATTTTTGAGTGGCAAAATTTTTGCAAAGAATCCTGCAGAAAAGATATTTTATTAGATTTCAGAGAAGAGAGAAAGAGTTGAGAAACTTACCAGAGAAGTTATGATTCCTAACTCCTCAATCCCGCCGCGCTTCCGTCGCGTATATGGCTCTTGTGCCGCGAATCCGCCGCAAGGAAGAAGGAACAGTTGATGAAATTTTTCTCTGTGGCCTCCTGTTCTCCTCTGGATCTTGATGAATGTTTCTGTCTCTCTGTTTCTTTAAGTCTGTGACTCCAGATCTCCTTGCAAAATTCACACACAAATCGTTAAATATACAATTTGCAGTTTTTGTTTTAATTATGATATAGATCGAATAAGAATTCAACATAAATAGTAAGAATAAAAAATTACGCACATATCCCCGGCAACGGCGCCATTTGATTGATCTGTAAAAGTGTGTAGTTAACCGCAATCAATAACGGTGTCGCGCGTAGCTAGACCGAAGTGAGTACGGGTCGTCCTCAGGGAAACAAGGAACCTTTCATTCTTACTTTAGGCATGTTGAAAAAGAGAGGAAGAATAAAGAATGGTGAAGAATGGTTGTAGGATCTAGATTTACGTTAAACACGGATACAAAATATAGATCTAGATTAATTACGGAGGTAAGTTTAATATTAAAATGGGGCTTGTAGGGTTCATTGGGATTTAGTAGTTATGCATGATTAATTAAAGATTACTCTTTTTATCCTTTAACAGATTTAAAACTAGAACGACAGTGATGCATGTAGATTAGGGTTTCTGGAGGGAAAAGGGTTCCCACTCTTAACCCCTATCTCGACATGGAACTCTGTTCATATCTAGCCTTTACCAAAACAATTGTTAATCTAATCTCTAATCGCGGTCGA
Source organism: Agapanthus africanus (assembly GCA_030015575.1). Classification (NCBI taxonomy): domain Eukaryota; kingdom Viridiplantae; phylum Streptophyta; class Magnoliopsida; order Asparagales; family Amaryllidaceae; genus Agapanthus; species Agapanthus africanus. Next base: position 875,342,512 of record JASDDO010000022.1, on the reverse strand, counting down.
GACTAGTAATGAATTGGTAGTGCGCCCAATTAGGATTTTAACTATTCTTTTGATAAAGTTTATAAACTTTATAGGACTTAGAAAGAGTTTAAGGATCTTCATCATCCATTAACCTACCCTAATCCCATGAACCCTAACAAGCGAAGAATTACTCGCGCATGTTAGGAGAAGAACAGATGGAGAGGGAAATCATATTAAAACTATAAAGAGATAGAATAAGAAACCAACTAATTTTATTAATCAACAAAATTCATTTACACTTTGTTCCCTTAGAAAATGATTACAAAATGCTAGTTTGCTTCTCGATCTCTTCTAAGGAGGTAAATGAACCATTGATGATTAGCCTGGATGCATGAGCCTGTTGTGGAGTTCGTGATCTCTTCAGCTTGATGATTCTTCCAAGAGGCTCTCGGTTCTTATTTATAGTCTCAGAGCCAGAACCCTAGTTTCCTTATTTGGAAACCAGTGGTTAAGATCCTAACAGAGAAAATCCCAACTCCTAACTCGTCTAAAACGTGGCGGAACTGCGGCCAAACAGGGAGGTCATCTGTTAGTTTTTCTGGGGCTTTAACTTGATGACACGTGGTGATCTTTTCACATCTCTGAAAACTGAAAATATTCTCTTCGTCACTGTCAGACTTGATTTCTTTAGTTTACTTTCTTAATTAGGCAGGTTTGTTTTGCCAACTTTGATTTTCTTGATTTCAGTCCTGAAAATTCTGCACAATAACTCAACAAATAATATTAGTTTGTTTTATGGAGATATTAACTTAACCATTAAGAATTGGTCAAAGGCTTTTAATAAGGTAAGCATATTTAAATGGGCCAGATGTCACATGGATATTTATGCTTACTTTTTCCTACATAATTATAATATATAAACACATGAAAATAATATTTTTACAGATAAACCTTCATATGTGTCATATATTATAATAAACACCTTTTATTATATGGAAATAGTAGGAAAAATGTCATATTAAATGTGCAGTTTTATCAACTGAACAGGCTTACAAGGATTGTTCACCGTGTGAGCATATCCCCAGTCGCTGGTAGGACTTTGTTAGGGAAATGTTTATTCGTGCCCGTGGATTGTATATAAGGGTCAATATTGAACCGCTTGTAGAGCAGTCTGAAGATTATGATGGCTTAAGAACATGTTCAGATCCCTATAGCTTAAGGCTTTTAAATCCTATGAGCCGTGAGGGTCTCAAAGGGGTATTCTCCTTACGAGTCGTGAGGATCTTGTAAGTGTAATTTCTCCTTAGGAATCGTGGGGATCCCTAAGTGTGTTGCTCCCTTGTGAGTCGTAAGGATCTCACGCAGGTATTTTCTCCTCACAAGGTCGAGGGGACCTTGCAAGTCTCTTAATGAGATTGCGCCCTTTTGGGTTTTCACAAACTCGCTGATAGTCCTGCTGTTTTTACTTACGAAGCCCTTTCGGGTTTTCATCCGTGCCCATTTCACTTGTGGACGTACCTTTTTTTAACACCATGTCAGCCTGAGGACGGTGTGTGTTGGTAGTAGTTTAACGACATTTCGGTCAGTCGTTGCCGTATTTGAGGCGAATTTCTAGTTTACGGATTTTTCGGTCCATGGGGCTTTCTCTATGTATGAGCACGATGCCCCCGGCATGTCCATCTTTTTCGGAGCATGTGGTTGTGGCGGGTTTACGTTCCAGTTTTCAGACAGCGTAAACTTGCCCTATTGATACTGGTCTTCAACCTAATTTTTGAAGACGTAGCAGTCTTCGATCGGATGGTCCAATACTCGGTGGTAGGGGCAGTAATTGGGATCGTTGACATCGTTCGGTTGTAATGGGTGTCTCGGCTCCGGTAGAGTGATGAGCCCGTTACGCACTGCTAGTTCGAACAGTCTCCTTGTTTTATCCCGGGAAAACGAGTAAGGACGCTTCATTTTCTCATTAAGGAATCGCCGTCTCCCGTCTAGGCGATCTGTTAGTTTTAGGCCACTAGGCTGCTGGTGAGCATTGGCGACGAAGGTCGCTTTCCCTTTCCCTTTTTCATTCCGAGATTCCAGCTTCGAAGGAGATGGTCTATAACCCATCTAATCCATTTGGTCTAGCTTGTCAATTAAGGCCTGGAAAGTAGTTGGCTTGAAGAACATCATGAATTGTGAAATGGTCACCTGAGGGTCAAGAGTACCCACAAACATGCCTACCGCAGGCGCTTCTTCGATGCGCTGCTCGCATTTTGACCATAGATTCCGCCACCGTATCGCGTACTGAACCCATGTTTCTCCAGGCTTCACCCTGGCATTGATCAATGCCGTGATTGGGGTGCGTTCGCTAGCGTTTGCGAAACGCTGGGTGAATAGCAACTCCATTTCTGTAAATGTCTTGACAGAGTCATTTGGGAGTTCGGAATACCACTCGAATGCTGTCTCCGACAAGCTGCCAAAGAATTGGTGAAGCAGTAGCTTATTGTCGCCTCCAGTGTTGCCGTACAAGGCTCTGAATTGAGCGACGTGCTGATGCGGATTTCCCATCCCTTTATATACGTGGAATTTGGGGATCGTGTATCCCGGCGGGTACTTTATTTGGTCATACCAACCCGGATAGGGTCGTCCAGTTTTAAAAATTTGCCCAGTTGCTTCATTCGCCTGATGAACTCGTATCTGTTGAGTGATGTAATCATCCATGGCAGCTTTTGAGATGGTCTCCTCCTTGGCTGCTGACAGAGCCGACAGAGGATTTGATATCTCTCCTCTATCATCTTCAATTATTACTGGAGGATCTTCGGCTGGAGGGTCCGGCTGGATCATCATGCCCACCATATCTTGGAATAGAAAGGCCATTTATTTTATAGCCGCTTGTTCCGCGGCCTCTTTGTCCTTCTTCTCAAGCATTCTCCGAAGGAATTCGGTATCAGTTTCCTGCTCATGGCGCTGCTCCGAGGATGTCTCCGGGCTTGCTTTCGGTCCTGTGAGTGCGGCCATAGCTGTTAACATCTCTTGGAGCTTTTATTGTTGTTGCTCTTGAGCCTTAGTCATTGATCACGTAAGCGGTCGATGACCTGTGGAGATATGGCTATCCTCTTTTCCGGATGCCATATAGATGGTGTGCATCACCATGCCCCAGACTTGGGGTGTTTAGACTCAGTGTTCTTGCGATTCGTCACAGACACCGGGATTTTCTCCAGCTTTCTCCTCTTGTGAGCAGTCGAGGTTGAGGGAGCCGTTGCAGTAGGCACCCAAGTAGCTGTCGCTTTATGTAGTTTGACAGGATGATCCTCTTCTTGCCGAACCTTCATCTTTTTCTGTTGGCGAGGATAGTTTTGATCTACCACGGAGTCCTGGACCTGTCGCCAATCTATATAAATTTTAGAGGACAGCCGCTGAGGGGGCTGCTCCAGCTTCGTTTTTGGGGCATTCTCCACAGGTGGAGGAGATTTCTTCAGCACAGCGGTCAGAGAGTTCTTGGCGTACCCTGTTAAGTAGTTCAAAGTTGTTCCCGGTTGGAACAACAGCATCAACTTCCACCATTGGAGCTGGCGGAGTTAGTCCAGAAGAGGAATTGCCCCTAGCTTTCTTCACTCGGCGCCAGTGGCGACGTCGAGCATGTCGTGCGGCCGGGATCACCTCCGCTGTTAGACCAGCTTTTCCATGCCCTCGGTTCTGATGAGAGTCTGTTGTTAGCGCCAGCCTGTCAAAGACAGTTGCTCGCTGAGAGGGAATGACCAATCTTGAAAAGGCTGATTTTCATGCAGGGGAAACGACCTTGGTTACTTCACCCGGAGTGGGAGATGAAACGGCCAGTCTTGTGAAGACCGACCCCTTAGCCGGAGAAGCCGTCTTGGTGACTTCAGGAGTAGGAATAGCTACCCGCTTCGGGATAACGCCTTCTAGTACTGCAGGCTTCTTCACGGGCCCGTTGGAGCTTTGGCCCAGTCTGCTGAAAACTGAGGCGCTTGGTTTGGGCGACCCGTTAAGAGGGGCCGCAGTAGTAGTAAGCCGATCAAAAACCGACTTCTTCTAAGCTTCTTGAGATGGCATAGGAGCGCTGAAGCTCGTTGGTGGGATCATGGTCCTGAAGAATAGCCCAGTGGTGGCTTGAGTCACCTATTCCACCGGCATAGCAAAGATGGAGGCCGCTTGGGGCCCGTAAGTCACTCCTCCGGACGGGATGGAGCGAGAATTGCAGTTGCAGTTAATGCAGTTTGAAGCCATTGATCTTCTGTTTTCTGCACGGAGCAAGACACCAAATCTTAGTACCTCGAATCCAGGGGCAACTATGTCAAACCGCGATTCGTTCGCGAAACACGACACGCGAAGTGTAGAGTGGAAAGAGGAAAAGATCCCACCGGGCGTGCCAGAATCTGTTCTCCACCGAAAAGATACGATCGGGACGTTAGGATGTCAGGGCCTGAATTTCGGGGGCAGATGTTAATTGGTGCTATCCGTCCACCTCTCCGAATATGCCAAGTTGATTTATGGCACCGTATATTGAAGGTTTAAACAGATGTGGTCGATGTAGCAGATTTTGTCAGATCCCCCCTTGTTGAAAGTTTTTTATTTATTGTGGGGACGCTCTTCCCTGCAGGCGCAAGCCCCTGCAGTTAATTACGCTACCGCGTCGCAGTAACCACTTTCTCCTTCTCCAGATGGTCACTTCGTGTCGTGGGTGTTTGTTTTGTTTTTGGTTGCCCGTGGATTGTATACGGAGACTAATTTATGTTGTCGCCCATAGGGCGTGGATTAGTCCAAATCCGTATCTTCTTAGATTTGGGTTTGGGGTTGGGTTTTAGGACACGTTAGTCTCATTTGAGACTAAGATCAACTTAAACGTTCGTTGAGAATACGTTAGTCTAATTTTAGACTAAGATCTACTCAACGGGATCATTTAGATCCAACAAAAGAGCATTTGGGATCTATTGTTTAGTTTAGGGACATTGCGGTCGATAATTAGTTTAAGGACATTACGGTCCAAGGTTAAAGACATCATAGTCCAGGGGCTTAAGGACCTTACAGTCCGAGGTTAAGGACATCATGGTCCATGGGCTTAAGGACCCCACAGTCCAAGGTTAAAGACATCATAGTCTATGGAATGTATGGTTGTTGGGACCCGTCACCTCTCTGAAGATGTTGAAGGATTATAACGACAAATATCAGAGGAGTAAAGAGATGTACCCTTGAACCAATTTTGGTTGGGAGATCTGTAGTCTAATTGGGACTAAAATCTGAGATTTATGAGCATATGGGCTCAGTTAATCTGAATGAGGGTTCTGTGGCCACTTTGGGCTCCGCCCATTCAGTTAAAATGTTAAACATTTGACAATGCTGAGCATTGATTTGGGTTCTGACAATATTTTTGTCTTTTATTGAATGTTGATCATTCATCATAGCTCTGGACTTTACTTATAGAACAATTTATGTTATTTTAGCGCACACGTGCACAGCACGTGGTGTGCTTTGCGCCAGTCAAAGAGCGCAGAGCGCTTCTGCTGGATAGCGCACACGTGAGGAGCACGTGGTGTGCTTGGCGCTGAGCGCCAGATTATGAGCGCTGAGCGTCAGTCTATGAGCGCAAAGCGCTATTTGTTCAGTGGCACACACGTGAGGAGCACGTGGTGCGCTTAGCGCTGAGCGTCAGTCTATGAGCGCAAAGCACTATTTGTTCAGTAGCGCACACGTGAGGTGCACGTGGTGCGCTTGGCGCTGAGCGCCAGATTATGAGCGCATTGCGCTATATTTGGAGTGCTGAGGCGCTACGGCGCTTTGTGCTAGATGTGGAGCGCTGAGGCGCTTCAGCGTTTTGCGCTAGATGTGGAGCGCTGAGGTGCTTTTGTTAAGTAGCGCACACGTGATGAGCACGTGGCGCGTTTGGCGCTGTGCGCTAGTCTTAAGCGCAGAGCGCTTCTTTAAATTTGGAGCACTAAGACTCTTTTAAAATAAGAGCGCTAAGGCTCTGCAGCGCTTTGCGCTAGATGTGGAGCACTGAAACTCTTTTAAATTAGGAGCACCAAGGCTCTGTAGCGCTTTGCGCTAGATTTGGAGCGCCGAGGCGCTTTTAAATTATGAGCGCTAAGGCTCTTCTTTTATGCAACTTAGATCAGTTTGCGCCCTGAGAATTAAATTCTCTTTTTATAAGAGATTTTGTCTCAAAGTTCTAAGAACAAAATTCTTATCTTATAGGAGATGTTTCAATCCCTTATTTTGGTGAAAGGCTTTGCCTTTATGGATCTGTGATCCTAAGAGAACTGCATTATTCTCCTCCCTTTTATAATGAGATGTTCATGATCTCTTTTTGTGAAAGACCTTAGTCTTATAGATCTATGATCTGTGAGAAGAATTATGTTCTTCTTATTTTTTATGATGAGATCTTTTGATCTCTTTGTGAAAGACCTTGGTCTTATAGATCTATGATCTTAAAGAAAGAAGTGAATTCTTCTTTTGATATGAGATGATTTCATCTCTCTGTTTATTTTTACCTTGAAGAAAATCTTCTTTCTCTACCGAGAGCTTGGCTCTTTTTTCTGAGATTTCTCAAAGTTTTTGGTGGGGGGGTTCCTCTATATCTGACTTCAAGTCTTGGGGCCTTTATATAGGGTGAGCCGATTTGTTCAATCAGTTAAGGAGATCTTTTCTCCAATCGATTTGGGGATTTCCCCACCGTTGGATTTTTGATCCAAGGGCTTCTGATTTACAGAAGGCAATTTTCTTGTTTTTAACAAGATTGGGAAATCTTTTCCATACAGAATTTATTCTGTATTTTGGTGATTTTTAATCACCTTTGGATCATTGATCCAACGGTGCTCTGATTTATAGAGCACAATCTTCTTGTTTGGAAAGATTTTAAGGAATCTTTCCTTAACAGAATTTTATTCTGGTTAATTGATGATTTATCATCTTTATTGGATCTTTGATCTGACGGTGGGGAGTTTTTAGTTCCAGCGCTAGCGCACACGTGCCTTGCACGTGGTGCGCTGTTTAGAGTGCAGCGCTCTCAGCGCTAGCGCACACATGCCTTGCATGTGGTGCGCTGCTCAGCGCTAGCGCACACGTGCCTTACACATGGTGCGCTGCTATGAAGGGTTGCTTCATTTTAAAATTTGAATTTTGAACAGAGTTTTGCTCTGATTGGGGGAAAAGCACTCAACAAAATAAATGGGATAGAGCCATACGTGCTTCTCACGTGAGCGCCATACGTGCTTCTCACGTGAACGCCATATAAAAAGTGCTTAGTACTATATATATATATTCAGTCAAAATAACTGAATGTTTGACACTGATTGTGCAGCGCCCATAACTGAGGGCTTTACATGATACCCATGTGAGCGCCAGAGCTCCAAACAAGTGCTTAGCACTTTTGCATTAAAAAAACAAAGGGACTGAACAAGCAGAGCCCAAATAAGTGTTTAGCGCTTTTGAAAAAAAAGAGACTGAACAGACTAAACCCAAATTGGTTTAGTCTATCTGAAAGGTTTTCTTACAGCTGAGCCCAAATGCTCTGTTGTTGGATCTTAAATAAAAATGATCCTTAAAATTTTGCTAACTTGACCTTATTCTCAAATATGGCTAACGTATCCTTAGTTAAAAATAAATCGAGCCCAAATGCTCATATATTTAAGTCGATCTTAATCTCAAACTAAATTAACGGTCCTTAAATAAAACAAAACATTTTTGAACTAAAGGAATATATAACCTAAGTGTTAGGAGTATGTATGCCCTAGATGCCATTATTGTATATTATAGTGTATGTTTGGACACACACACACACACACACACACACAGGACTTTCTTGCTCGACATGATAGTATGCTATCGGTTGCTCTTTATCTTAACATGTACACTTATTTTAGTTTACTGTCTCTTTGATACATTTTGATAAAGCCTTCAAGATGTAGGTTTGACTACCAGGACTATGATACAGATCATACTGGTGGGGCTTGTGTAGTCCGCAAGCACATCCTTTAACAGTTCCTAGTCGAGAGAGTATCGAGACAGGGCATCGATATTCCAGAGTAGACTAGTGTGTACGTTTCTTGACCTTGTATGGGGCGATGGTTGATCCCACAACCATTGGTATTTGACATCAAAGATTGTGCATAGGTGCTCATTGGAGAATAGGTACACCGAACAACACTCGCCGAGAACTCCTAGATGGTACCATACCTATCGTCAGATAGCAGTTCTCTGGTAACACTTGTACAGGTTAGTCTGTAGACCCGAGATCGTCATAGTGTCTTGTGTGGTTCCCAATGTGCTTTGATTTCCTCCCTACCACGGCTCAAAGGAGTCGTGCAAACAGGTGGATTTTGGGTACAGTCCCGACTCACATGCAGGTAGTAAGCGATAGGAGGGGTTTTGTCTCTCCTGCTATTGGGAGTTGATATTGCGCTATGCTCGATTGGCTATAACAGCAAGTCCCTGGGCAGGGCTGATTAGATTTACCGGTAAGTGTTATCAGTAGTTTCTCGATAGGTTATAGGCCACACATTGGCATGACTTATCGAGTTAGTGGGGTCTGAGGATTCCATCCCCAGACTCGATATGCAACATATCAGATGAAGAGACCGGACTGTACGGTAAGTATTGCTTATAGGCTTTACGGGAGTTTGGACACGTTTACTTGTTGATCTTTTATTCGTTCAATACCTGGGTAGCCGTTATGTCCGGCTAATACCGCTGACGGCTTGTGGGCATCTGAAGTGATCATTACCTACTGCTAGCGTATTGACGAGTCTTCAGAGTCCCACATTGAGGTTTCTTAGCTCAAGCGAAACGAAGTAGAGCACATATGGATATACGTGCGGGAGCTTGATTAAATACGAATATATGATACCGTATTCTAATCTAGCGATATTTGATATCAGCCTGGTTATATGTGATATAACCGGATTATTGAATCAAGTGTTGATTCAATAATTTGATTTATATATATACACACACACACACATTTGATATTGGCCGGTTATATATGATATGACCGGATTATTGAATCAAGTGTTGATTTAATATCTAATATTGAATATTAGCCGGTTATATGTGATATAATCGGATAATTGAATCAAGTGTTGATTTAATATTTTGATATACATACATATATATATCTGATATTAGTCGGTTATATATGAAATAACCGGATTATTGAATCAAGTGTTGATTTGATAATGTAACGACTCTGAAATCTTAGTACGGAAATTCTTCTGTTAAAAATACAGAATAGAGTTTCACAGCCTCAGTATAAGTTATAAGTTAATTTTGTTTAAGAACGGTAAGAAATAACTTTTAGCTCACTGGTAAAACCTCTACACTGCTGTGACGTAGCCTCTGTGTTTGAACCCCATCAGACACATTATATTTTTCTGATTTTTCTTTTAAACTTTTTGGAAGCCCAAAAGTTTATACGTGCAATGCACATAAAAATAAAAAGACAGAGAAAACGAACATGTGCACAATGTTGTATATACTGGCATGAACACGTGGCTCAAAATCGACGGCTCCACTTACCAAATCGACTGGCAAAACCCTTGATTGGGTCGGCGCCGACGGTCCCCATCGCCAATGGTGCCCGTGCTTTGCACACTTGACCTTTTCCCTACCCCTAACTCGCTTGCACTGTAGGAACTAAAACCCTGGCTCCTCAGTGAACTGCTCCAAATCGTCTTGGATGGGCTCGATCTCCTGAGAGTCGGGCCCTCCTGACAACATTCCACAGAAAAAAGAGACATGAATGTCATCAGCAAACTAGTGCTCGGTAAATCCCAAGAGATAGAATGTAATAGATAGGTAAAGAGAATATAACAGGTAACTTATGTGTTTGTTATGCTAACGTAGTTGTTTGTAGCTTGTTACAGAATGTGCCAGTGTATACGAGAGGAGTCCAACTTGCTCTGTGGACTAAGATAACATGTAAGTATAAGGCCCCGTCAAAACCCATGGGACAACGACACAGGATGTTCATGTAGATGTCTTTTAGTGACTATCATCGTGCCACATTTAACACATTCCGTACCAGTCTACCTCTTTAAAAAACCCCGTAGTGTATATTGTATTGATTGTATTGATTTGCAGTTACCAGACTTGCCGAGACCATGGTATAAGTTGTTCATGTAAACCGATTCAAGATGTAAATGGTAGTCATGTAGTCAAGTTCAAGATATAGCCATGGTTAGGTTAAGTCAAGTCATGTTGATATTGTTCTGGTATTCATGTTTAAGTTCAAGTGGTCATGTTTGATATATTGGATTCATGTTGAATTGGAGTTGGATTCATGTTTAGATTATATTCAGATTAGACTGAGACTCAGATTGAGTCAGACACTTTAAACAGAATTGGATCCGGAATTAGGTTCTGGTGTTATCGATAACTGTTGCACATGGACGGTAGTATTTATGTCTTTTTCCAAGACAATCACCATTAATAACTCTGTTTTAGTTTTCTACCTTAAATAGGCAAGCACCCACTTTCTCGGCTCCCTGAGACTCAAGAGAATTGGTCCCGCTTAAATTTATATTTATTAGGGTCCTTAATGTAATTTAATATAACTTGAGGGGTTTTAATAAAAATTATTTTTAATATACCTTCAAAATAAATCCCAAGTATTTATTTGTCGTATTTAGGGTTTTCATGGATGTAACTTTTAAAGAGTGAGGTATTCTAGTGAATAAATATCTAGTTTAAATAGTTCAAGGTATTTTAGTGTAAAGTTAGACTTGTATTGATTCTTGATGGTATTTTCATGAAACATGTCATTCTTTATATTCTAGAAAACATGGAATTTTATTATATATTAAAAATAGATGATTTGATAATATTTATATAATTATTAAAAATTAATTTTTATTATTAAATAGAAATTCTCGTTTTTCTTAAAAATTGTATTAAAATTCTATCGAGATCGTATGCTCCGTGAGGAGGTCTGCATTTCACTCTACTAGTCCCGAAGATTTGCGATAATCCCACCATCCCGACCGGGTTCCCCAAAATGGGTTGTAGAGGCACAATCGCAAGGAATGAGTTAACACAATTTAAAGAAATCCGGATTTTTAATAGTTTAAGGTATTTATTTGAAAAGTCGTATTTTGCCACAAAAACATTGTTTAAGCGAATCGTGCTATATCAAGATGTGTGTACGTGAGAGGTAGGTCATTACCTCGTGAGATATTCTGTCACGCCCCGCTTCCCAGTATACGGGTAGAGAACGTGACGAGGCCGCTACGTATTTAATCAGAAGTAAATACGCTATGCGTAACTAAGCAATATAAAAGAAATATACACAAGAGACAAATGTAATGAACAACAACTTTATTTATTAACATTCTTTTACAGTACATGGAAAAGTAAATACATCCGAATGAAAGCAATGCCTAAACAGTGGCATAACAGAAATGGAAAGTACTGAAATGAAATGTGTACAATGAATCTAAAGCTCTGGGTCGTAGGCTAGCTGATCCAAGTTCTCGCTGGTGGGTTCGATCTCCTGAAGGTCCGGACCACCTGACAACATTTCAAAGAAGAAAAAGAAGGAATGTCGTCAGCGAACAATCGCTCGGTAAGTCCTAAAGATAAGGGAGAAGTAGAATAGACAGAGAGAGAGCGTGTAACTTTTAAAGTGGTATAATATTGTTATAATGTTGCATTTAGTATTAATGTTGTTGTTAACGTAAGTTCAAGGGTGAATGTCAACCAATCTCAAGAGTGTTCTCGAACCCAACAGGCTGTAATACAGGGGTAGGGAACCACGGGACCGAATCAAATGTTAGTAACGGGACTTCAACCTAGTGTTGATGTATTCCAAACTCAATAGGCTGTAATCCAGGAGCAAGGAAATACGGGCCCTCATGATAGCTTTCTTGTGTTAGTAGACATGGATTCATGATTTAGGGAGACTCTTGAGATTCTGTTGGATTCCTGCATGAACTACCCCAACACCCCGTGTATTTATTTTATTGATAGTAATGATTGTACTGATGGTATTGTTTTGAATTGTATTGTCTTGTATTATAGACGGTATAGATGGATGACTTGCTGAAACCATAATATCAGTAAATGGATGTAACTGGAGAATCATGTAGATATATGAATCATGTAGATAGATGTATATCTATGGTTCGGTTCGGTCAAGTTGTATAAATTGATAGATTGAACAGATTGAATATATGGATTCATGTTGAATTTATACACACACACACACACACTTGAATCTCATTCAAGTCAGGTTGTATGTATTGAGACTCAGTCTGACAATTAGAAAAGAAATTGAAATCCTGAATTAGGTTTTGGTGTTATCGGTAACCGCTGCACATGGGCGGCAGGATTTGTGTCTTTTTCAAAGACGATCATCGTATTGATAACACCGTTTGTTAAGTTGTCTACCTTAAATAGACAAGCACCCATATCTCCGACTCCTTTAGGCTCAAGAGACGGGTCCCGCTTAAACCTATATTTACTAGGGTCCTTATTGTAATTTATAAAACTTGAGGGGGTTTTATGTAAAAATAATTTGTATAATTTTCAAAATACACCTCAAGTATTTATTTATCGTCTTTAAAGTTTTTATTGATGTAGATTTTATCATTATAACATTTCTAGTGAATAAACCTATTTTTCATAATATATGGTATTTAATTGTAAAGTATTGAACTTGTATGGAATTGCATGGTATTTTCATGTAAAGTGATTCTTTTGATTTAGAAAAGTTGGAATATTTATATTATATCAAAAATTAGATATTTTGATGATATATATATATATTTATATAAAATAATTTTAATTTATTATTTTTCTAGAAATCTCATTTTCTTAAGATATTTGTATTTTTAAATCTTTCGAGACCGTATGCTCCTTGCGGAGGTCTGTATCTCGCACTAATAAGCCCGAGGATGTGTGATAATCCGTACCATCCCGAACGGATTCCCCAAATGGGTTGTAGCGGCGCTTTGCAAAGCTTTGTTTAAAAATACATAATCTTGTGGAAAACGGTTTTATAGTTTATGGTATTTATTTGTAAGAATCGTATTTCCGTATTCTAGTTTCCCAAGAGATATCGTGCTATATTGCATATGAGTGTTGTGAAGAGGTAGGTCATTATCTCGTGAACTATCTAAAAATATAGCAAGGAAATATGATGTTTAATGTCAAAACTAAACTACATGGTATTTTTATGAAAAAGTACGATAAAAATTACAATATGAATTCTTTTGAAATAGAACTTGTTCAATATATTTTGTTAGTGATTAATAGTCATGTTGTGATGGTTTGGTATTGTTGTATCTAAGAAAATTGGAACTTTTTAAAGAAAACCGAATCTGAAGTCGGATTAACTCCGCTTCCGTCGGGTTTTAGAAATACAAGTTTTTAGATTAGAAAAGAGAAGAGGGAGGAGGGACTTACTAGATTTTAGATTAGAGAAGAGGAAAAGGGAGTGGTAGGAGGTGCCGGTGCGTCATTTCGTCGCCGGGAGCTCCTAGGGTCGTCGTCGGAAGTTCGCCGGAGCTTCGCCCTTCGCTAACTCCACTTGTACACAAAAGTTCTAGAGAATATTTTTGATAGTTTTGGACAGAGATTTGGAGTGAGGAGGTGGAAAAGAGTGTGGGTATTTATAGGAGAATTTTAGGGTTAGGGTAGATGAAAAGATGTATTAAAAATTGTATTAAAAATTTGTATTAAAAATAGATTAATGGTGTTTTAAAAAGCTCTGTTAATGTGCATGGTATTTAAACATGACAGGGGTTATAAGGAGGCCAAAAGACAGAGAAGTCATGAAGGGAAAATCGGGTTTGGGAATTGGAGGTGAATCGGCCGGCGGCGGCGGCCGATTTGGCCGAGTTGCTGGCCGATTCAGTCTGAGTCGGGCCGAGTCTTGGGGCTACGTGTCTTATGTCGTTTGGTTTATCTCCTGAGCTAGTTTGTTTTATATGTGACTTTTGGTCTTACGAGTTATGCACGTGTAGGCTCTTGGGCTTCTAAAAATTTAAAAGAAAACTAATTAAAAAATAATGTGGCTAATGGGATTTGAACTCTGGTGCTTCGGTTCAGCAGTGCAAGGGTTTATCAGTGAGCTACAAGCTCTTTCTTTCTATTAAAAAGCAAAACAAACTTATAACTTGTGCTCGGGAAAAAGTAACCCTTTATGTATTTTTGAAAAAAAATTGTACAGAAAGTTTATGGTTGTTACATATTCTAAAGGTATGCTAAGGTAAATACGTAAAAGATGTCATATGTAAAGTTTGTGGTATTTAAATGAAAAACGAAAATTAAAGGTACATAACATGATATTTTAAGATGGAAATTATTCTCAATGTTCGTTTCATGATTACTAAGCAAGATATAGTGATATGGACGAGTGATTCTTAAGAAAAATTATGATTTTAACGATTTTAGAATCGAATGTCGGGATAACTCCACTTCCGACAAGTTTTGAAAAGAGAATGTTTACCGCCGAAAACGGGGAGATGGAACCGCGTAGGTTCGTCTTGCCTAAATTTGGGGGCGGATACTATTTGGTTTTATCCGTCCATCTCTCCGAAGATGCCAAGTTGATTTATGGCACCGTACATCGGAGGTCTGAACGAATGCGGCTGTTGTAGCAGACTTCGTCAGATTTCTCCTCGTTGTGAGGGGTTTTTGATTGTGGGGATGCTTTTCCCAGCAGGCGCAAGCCCCTGTAGTTAATTACGTAACCGCATCGCGGTAACCACTTTCTCTGGCTCCAGAAGTTCACTTCATGTCGTGTGTGTTTGTTTTATTTTTGGTTGCCCGTGGATTGTATACGGAGACTAATTTGTGTTGTCGCCCGTAGAGTGTGGATTAGTCTGAATCTGTATTTTCCTAGATTTGGGTTTGGATTGATTTAAGGATCGTTAACCTTGTTTGAGATTAATATCAACTTTAATATTTGTTAAGGATACGTTAATCCGATATTGGACTAAGGTCTACTTAACGGGGGTTCGGGATCATTTTTGATCCAATGAAAGAGCATTTGGGCTCTATCATTTTAGTTTAAGGTCGTTACGGTCCATGGATCTCCATTTTTGGTATGGGGGTCTAGTTTAAGGATGTTACGGTCCGTGGCTAGTTTAAGGACATTACGGTCCGTGGCTAGTTTAAGGACATTGCGGTCCATCGTAGTTTAGGGACATTACGGTCCGCAGTAGTTTAGGGACATTACGGTCCATGGAATTGTTGGTCGTCGGGACCCGCCATCTCTCTGAAGACGTTGAAGAATTACAACGACATGTATCAGAGGTGTGGGGAGATGTACCCTTGAACCAATGTCAGTTGGGAGATATGTAGTTGGGTTTGGGACTAAGACCAATTTGGAAAAATTGTGAGCAAATGGGCTCGCTTGATCTGAATTAGGGACTTGTGGTCAACTCGGGCTCAGCCCACTCAGTCTTTGAATAAAGTGTTAAACACTTGTTTGGGCTCGGTCCCTTTTCTGTGCAACAATGCTGAGCGTTGATATGGGCTCTGACGCTCGCCCTATTTCTTTGTTTTTTATGGAGTGTTAAACACCGTTTATAGCCCTGGGCTCTGTTTGCAGAGCACTTTATGTTAAACAGCGCCCATATGAGGGACACGTGAAACGCTTGGCGCCGAGCACCGACTATTGAGTGCAGAACGCTATTTATTTTAGCAGCGCCCACGTGAGGTGCTTGGTGCTGGGCGCCAACCAGTGAGTGTTAGGCACTCTTTATTAAGCAGCGCTCGCGTGAGGGGCACGTGGGGCGCTCAGCGCCGGGCGCCAACCGCTGAGTGCTAGGAGCTGTTTATTATGCAGCGCTCACGTGAGGGGCACGTGGGGCGCTCGGCGCCAACCACTGAGTGCTAGGCACTCTTTATTAAGCGGCGCCGACGTGAAGGGCACGTGAGGCGCTCGGCGCTGTTTCCTTCTTTATGCATTTTTCTGAAGAGTTCAATTCTTTGTTCTCCCATGGATCTTCAATCCCCAAGAACAAATTCATCCCTACGAGAATTAGATTCTCATTTATGGAAGACTTGTCTCATGGATCTCAGATCCATGGAAAGAACTATGTTCTTTTATAAGGGTTAAACCCTTGGGTATGCAGATGAGATACTATGATCTCTATTTACCTTGAAGAAAGTTCTTCTTCTTTCTTCTCTCTTAAAGCTCTTTTTGCTTTCTCTTATTTTTGAACTTGAAGTTTATGGGTGGGTTCCTTCTTCTAAGACTTGAAGTCTTGGGGCCTTTATATAGTGGGGGCAAATTTGTTGATTCAGTTAAGGAAATATCTCATTTGAGATTTCTTAATTGATTTGGGGATTTTATCAACTGTTGGATCTTTGATCCAAGAACTTCTGTTTTACAGAAGACATTTTTCTTGTTTTTAAGAAGATTAGGAAAATATTTTCCCATACAGAGCTTTTTCTGTAATTAGGTGATTTTTTAATCACCATTGGATCTTTAATCCAATGATGCTCTGTTTTACAGAGCGTATTCTTTCTTTTTTAGAAAGATCGGGGAAAATGTTTTCCCCTATAGAGCTTATTCTGTAGCTTGGTAATTTTTAATCACCATTGGATCTTTAATCCAACGGTGCTCTGTTTTTCAGAGTATAATCTTTCTTATTTAGAAAGATTTGAGGAGTATTTCCTCGATCAGAATTTAATTCTGTGCTTTGATGATTTTATCATCTCCGTTGGATCTTTGATCCAACGGCAGAGAACTTTTAGCTCTTGGCACTGGCACCCTCGTGCAAGGCACGTGATGCGCTGCCTCTTTCAAATTTTGAACAGAGCTTATTAGGAGGAAACAAATGCCCCCCCACCGTTGCGCTCACGTGGCTTACACGTGAATATAGTGGTGGCTGCTTTTCCACCGCTGGATGTTCTTGGATGTTGGATCGTCTTCCCATGCCTATAAGTAGGGCCTTTGGCCCTTGAGATGACTGCAGTTTATCTTCCATTTTGTTCTTTCTGAGAATTCAATTCTCTTTCCAAAGCTTAGATCTCTGTCCAAGGAACTCTTTTTAGAGTTATAATTTTGCCCAATTTTTGGTAAGGATCATAATCGAACCCATTAAACAGAGCTTTGCTCTTCTTAGATCACCGATCTTTTATGATGTATTTTAGGGTTTCTTTAAACCGTTAATTAGAACAGAGTTTTGTTCTTCTTAGATCATAGATCTAAAGAAATCCTTTTTAGGGTTTCCTAACCTGTTGATGAAGAACTCTTAGAGTTTCTAGGATTTCTACTTCAGATCTTTAAAGATCTTGGGGTTTCACAGAGCATAGCTCTTTAGAAATTTTTGGGAAATTTTATTCCCTTCTCAATTGACAGATGTAAATTCTGTCTGCAGAGAACTCTCTCGAGGGAGTTCAACTCCTTGGCCCAATGAGTCTTCCAATTAAATGAGGAGCCTCTTAGTATTCCATCCTTAATGAGTGACTGCCCCATCAACGATGGACCGTCACTACTGTTTTTATTTTAGACACTAAGAATCTTGATATTTAATTGCTAATCTTTTACTGAATTTTCTTTCCAGATACTATGGCTATTTATCTGTATGATCTTGACGAAATTATCTCTTATGAAGACATCCGTGTCCAAGCCAGCTGTCTAAACCAGGAGTTTACGAATGCTCAATGCACTGAGGTTATGCGTCGCTTTGACGAATACAACGGTCGACTGCTTCCCCGTCGTTCCGCTCTATTAAAGATCATCGTGGGGCGATTTGGGAAGCACTCTCTGGATTTTACGAAGCCATGCCGCTCGACGCACTCGATGATGCCAAGGACAAGGTGCACTCAGTATACCTGATGGGCCTGATCTCGAAGAGACGGCAAGATAATCTTGTCGATATCTTGCATCAAGTTTTCCAACAGGCAACGATAATCTCCGCCTACCATAGGACGGACGATATCATTGAGAATCCTGATGCTTGCATTCGTGAGAAAATGCATCAGAAAATGGTCAGAGAAGCCAGAAGCATTTTATTCGGCCTTGCTTCTGAATTCCTCAATCCATATCCGGGATTTAGTGTTTTACCACTGTAAAAAAAATTTTTGCTACCGCTGATGTATAAATTTCCTCAAGTATGAATGGCAAAATTTCCTTTCCTTTTATACCACTGCTCATAGGTGTCTCATGTGAAATAGTAGTTACTTGTATATAGAATGCCGGGGCCCTCGTGATATACGTGCAAGGCACGTGAGGCGCCGCCTCAAAGTTTTTAACTCTCGGCGCTGGCGCCCTTGTGCAAGGCACGTGAGGCGTTGCCTCATTACTGAAGGAGTCTTTTCACCTTCTTTCTCTATTTGCTATGGGCCAGCTATTTCGTTCCCCATGCCTTTTTTTCAGCCTTAGAAATAACTCCACTATGCACGACGTTTTTTATGCATAGCTTTGAATGCGTCTCTTTATATCCTGAGGCTACATCTTCCTCTTTCTTCAAAGAGAGAGAACCATTTAGACCTTAGGGTGATCATCATGAGAAATAAACCAAAAGTTATGGCTTGCAATCGTCCCCACGCTCGTCGGCAACCCTGGGAGGTGCCTATCGAGGAGATCATTCCTCGTTTTGCCGCGCGGTTAGCGGATCCTCTTCTCACTGATGACCAATATGACACGACCCTGTATGAACTCCTGACCCGTCGGGGCTCTCCTCTTCCCATGGGTTCCATTTGACTCAGGATGATTTTCTTGTCCGTGCTTACTGATATTCTTCCTCATCCGGCAGAGATGACCCCGGCGATTCTTGATACGACGGAGGATAAAATTGAGTGTTTCCACAAGGCACGTTTAATCACCCAGGCTCTGAGGGATCGCTTGGTTCATTTACTGAGTCAGATAAAATCCCGACGGGCTATCATGTCTGCTTTCGCTGATGAGCATAGCGCTAATCGGTGGGGATCCACTCCTCGCGAAGACCGTCGTTTCGACATGGTGGAGAAGGCAGGGAGGGAATTGGAGAACGTTGTATTTTGTTTCGTTAACCCCTGTATCTCTGATCACATATTTGGTGATCTTTTCCCTGTAGAGTAGTATGTTTGTTTCAATGTATTTCTCTTATTATTGTCCATTGAATGTTTTCCGCTGAATGTTTGCTCTTCATCATACATTCGTACGTGTATCCCACCTCTGTACATGAGCTTTCTACTTTACCCTTAGGAGTTTTCTTTTAAGTGCGAGCACTATTATAGTGTCGTACGTAAATCAGCGCGTTCTGGACACCATTTCCATTTAAGCACATACGCAGTTGTACTGTCGTGTCTCTTTAGCAAATATGTCTTGTAGATAGTCTATCTTGATCTCCTTGCAGGATAGCGATGGCTTAGAAGACAGGTTCAGATCTGCCGCTCAAGACTTTTCAACTTTATGAGCCGTGAGGGTCTCATAAAGACTTTTCTCCCTACGAGTCGAGAGGATCCCATAGGTGTGTTTTCTCCTCAGGAGTCGTGAGGACTCCTAAGTGTGTTTTCTCTTGAGAGTCGTAAGGATCTCACAAGAGAATTTTTCTCGCTTACAAGTCGAGAGGACTCGTAAGTTGTTGTTTCCCTCCTTGTCGAGATTCGACTTTGGAGAGTGTGGGCTGTGAATAGTATGCAATAGTCCATCTTGGACCGACTTGCATGGCCCCAGTGCTTAGGAAACATGTCCTTATCCCCATTGCCTAAGGCTTTACCCTACGAGTCGAGACGAATCGAGAAGTTCTCGCAAGGGTTTACTAACATCACAGTTAACTCCTGCTAATAGAAGTCCGTTAGGTTCTGTGGTACTAGGGTTTTTTACCTGTCGCAATGTCGCGTTGGTTGATATATTCCCCGATATGCAATCTTGCTGTTCGGGTAACTCCATGACTGTCGTGTCTCTAATCCCTTCGGGGGCTGGACAAGACGTCTTCAAGTAACTTCCAGGTAATATTACCGTTGAAAGAGTAAGCGTCAGGGATATTCCTATCGCTTTTTACTTGAGGTTAGGCTCGGTTTGGGAGCCTCGATGAGTCATGACCACTCCGCGCTGGAGTGGGATGGTCTCCGATAGTCTTTCAGGTCTCAATTGAGTTCACATCAAGACCCTGAAGCTAAGGATCTTCCTTTGCTTCATTTGTTGCAATATTGCAAAGAATGTCGAGGTTGTCTCTGGGTTATCTGTGAACCGTCGAGATTTGGAAGTAGGGGACTCTGCTGTGGCTCCGAGGTAGTTTCTAGGCTGTCTGTGAACCGCCGAGATTTGGAACTAGGGGAATTTACCGTGGCTCCGAGGTAGTTTCTAGGCTGTCTGTGAACCGTCGAGATTTGGAACTTGGGGACTTTTCCGTGGCTCTGAGGTAGTCTCTAGGCTCTCTATGAACCGTCGAGATTTGGAACTAGGGGACTCTGCCGTGGCTTCGTTTTGCTGACGTCGTATCTGCTTCTGGTTAGAACGAGAAGGAATGTCATTGTTGATTTCTCGGCTGTAGATGTAGCCATTGAGATCTAGCTTCCCTTTGTCAAAGCCTGATGGGACGATATGGTTCCCTCTCCATTTGTGCCCATAGATTGTATACAAGGGTCAATATTGAACCGCTTGTAGGGCAAAGTTTCATTTTTTTAAATTCTTTCCGCGATGCTCCCAAATTTGGTAAGGCTTGAACTTTTTAACAGAGAGCTATGCTCTGAAGAGAGAACTCAATTCTCAGAGAAAACAAGAAAACAAGAAGATGAACAAGCAGTCATCTCAAGGGTCAAAGGCCCTATTTATAGACGCTGGAAGTCGATCCAACTTTCAAGTTGATCTAATGGTGGAAACGTTGCCATCGCTGCACTCACGTGTAAGTCACGTGAGTGCAATGGTGGGGGGCATTTGTTTCCCCAAATCAGAGCAAAACTCTGCTCAAAATTTGAAATTTAAACGGAGGCAGCGCCTTACGTGCAAAGTACGAGGGCGCTCGCGCCGAGAGCGCCAGCGCTAAGAGTCAAAGACTCTGTGGCAGCGCCTCATGTGCAAAGTACGAGAGAACTGCGCCAGGAGTGCTAGCGCTAAGAGTCAAAGACTACGTGCAAAGCATGAGAGCGCTCACGCCAGGAGCGCCAGCGCCAGGAGCGTCAATGCCAGCGCTAAGAGTCAAAGACTCTGAGGCAGCGCCTCATGTGCAAAGCATGAGAGCGCTAGCGCCAGGAGCGCTAGCGCTAAGAGTCAAAGACTCTGAGACAGCGCCTCACGTGCAAAGCACGAGAGCGCCAAGTGATAGAACTAAATGTTCTCCACCATTGGATCAAAGATCCAACTGAGATGAATAAATCATTAAATTACAGAATAAACTCCTGTTGAAGAAATACTCCTCAAATCTTTCCAAACAGGAAAGACCGTGCTTTGTAAATCAGAGCACCGTTGGATCAAAGATCCAATGGTGATTAAAAATCACTAAGATACAGAATAAGTTCTGTATGGGAAAATATTTTTCCAATCTTGTTAAAAACAAGAAAATTGTCTTCTGTAAAACAGAAGCCCTTGGATCAAAAATCCAACGGTGGGAAACATTCCCCAAATCAATCAGAAATCTCTCAATGAGAGATTTCCCTAACTGATTCAACAAATCAGCTTCTCCTATATAAAGGACCCAAGACTTCAAATCTTAAAAAAAGAGGA
Source organism: Agapanthus africanus (assembly GCA_030015575.1). Classification (NCBI taxonomy): domain Eukaryota; kingdom Viridiplantae; phylum Streptophyta; class Magnoliopsida; order Asparagales; family Amaryllidaceae; genus Agapanthus; species Agapanthus africanus. Next base: position 875,320,956 of record JASDDO010000022.1, on the reverse strand, counting down.
ACGCCCCATAAACTTTAAGTTCTCAAAAAAGAAAAAGAGAAGAGCAAGTTCTAAGAAGAAGAACCTTCTTCAAGGTAAATAAAAAGAAGAGAGATCACAGCATCTCTTGATAAAAAAAAAGAACTTAGTTCTTTTTCTAGATCGCAGATCTGTAAGACAAATTCTTTCATAAAAACAGAAGAGATCATAGCATCTATTCATAAAAAGAAGAACTTAGTTCTTAAATCCATGAGACAAAGTTTCTTATAAACGAGAATTTAATTCTCAGAGCACAGAACTGACCAGAACTGCCAAAGAAGCGCTTCAGCGCTCCAAGTCTAGCACTCAGCGCCAAGCGCATCACGTGCTCCTCACGTGTGCGCTATTTCAAAAGAAGCGCTTCAGCGCCAAGCGCACCACGTGCTCCTCACGTGTGTGCTATTTAACAAGACGTGCCTTAGCGCTTTAGATCTGGCGCTCAGCGCCAAGCGCACCACGTGCTCCTCACGTGTGCGCTGAGAGAACACAAAGTGTTCTTTAAATAAAGTCCAGCACCATAAAAAGTGTTCAACACTCAGTAAAAGACAAAAGGAAAAGGGGTGTTAGAACCCAATTTAATGCTCAGTATTATTGAACCAAAAGGGACTGAGCCCAAACAAATGTTCAAACACCCAAACAAATGCTCAACATTTTAATCAAAACTGAGTGGGCTGAGCCCAGGTTGACCACAAGTTCCTAACTCAGACCAACTGAGCCCATGTGCTCACAATTTCCCTAATTGGTCTTAGTCCCAAACCTGACTACAGATCTCCCAACCAACATTGGTTCAAGGGTACATCTCTTCATTCCTCTGATATGTGTCGCTGTAATTCTTCAACGTCTTCAGAGAGGTGGTGGGTCCCAATAACCAGACATTCCAGGGACTATGATTTCCTTAAACTTATGGACTGCAACGTCCCTAAACTAAACCCCCACAGACTATGATGTTTTTAAACTCCATGGATTATGATGTCCTTAAACTTATGGACCGTAACGTCCCTAAACTAAAACGATAAAGTCTAAATACTCCTTCGTTGGATCTAAATGATCCCAAAACCTTGTTGAGTAGATCTTAGTCTAGAATTAGACTAATGTATTCTCAATAAACGTTTAAGTTGATCTTAATCGAAAACAAGATTAACGATCCTTAAACCAACCCAAACCCAAATCTAAGAAAATACGGATTTGGACTAATCCACACCCTATGGGTGACAGCATATATTAGTCTCCGTATACAATCCACGGGCAACCAAAAATAAAACAAATACACATAACACGAAGTGACCATCTGGAGAAGGAGAAAGTGGTTACCGCTATGCGGTAGCGTATTTAACTGCAGGGGCTTGCGCCTGCAGGGAAGAGCGTCCCCACAATCAAAAAGCCCCTCACAATGAGGGGGAATCTGACGAAGTCTGCTACAACGGCTACATCTGTCTAAACATCTGATATACGGTGCCATAAATCAACTTGGTATCTTCGGAGAGGTGGACGGATAAAACCAAATAGTATCTGCCCCCAAACTCAGGCAAGAAGTTTTGTCTTCCCGGCTTTCGGCGGCGAACAGCCCTTTTTTTTGCGCGATGAAACTCTCGAGAGGTGGGATTCGAGTTACAGTCCTCACCGCTGGGAATTCTGGACTTGCATTCCACTATCACCGTATTTGAGGCGGCGTTGTTACTTTAGGGACATCTCGGTCCGATGTTAGTTTAAGGACATCTCGGTCCGATGTTAGTTTAAGGACATTACGGTCCGTAGATAGTTTAAGGACGTTACGGTCCATAGCTAGTTTAAGAACGTTACGGTCCGTTGTTTTCCATGTTTGAGACGGAGTATTGTTGGGTACTACTCTTAGTGTCTTGACTCAAGAAGATAGTGAGCGGACATAGGCGTCGTCATCTATCATTGACCTGGGTCGTGACTCGTCAGGCGTAGTATTTTTTCAGGAATCGGTCGTTTATTGGCCGGAAGGGTCTTTCGCCATGCATATCCATGAGCAAATAGGCTTCACCTTGGTAGACCTTGTCTATGATGTACGGGCCCTCATACTTCGGCTCGAATTTCCCCCGTTTGGCATGGTTGGGGATCATAGGTCTTTTTACGACTAGCACGAGTTCGCCTTGGCGGAATGTTCTTGGCCCAGTCAATCTTTCGTATGAGCGCGTCATCCTTGCTTTGTAAGCTTCTAGGTTTTGCTGCGCCATGAGACGGGTTTCATCAAGGACGTCTAGCTCCTCAAGTCGAAGATAGGCATTCTCTTCGTCCGTCAGCTCGTATCGAATTGCTACTCGTAAAGAGGGTAGCTCTATCTCCAAGGGAAGTACCACTTCCGTGCCGAATACTAACGCAAATGGCGTTGTGTTCATGGCCGTCTTGAACGTAGTCCGATAGGCCAAGAGAGCTTCATGCAATCTCTCATGCCAGTCCTTTTTGTTTCTGGACACCGTTTTCTTTATGATCTTTGTCAAGGTCTTGTTGAAAACCTCAGCTAGACCGTTAGCTCGGGGATTATAAACTGAAGAATATCTCCAATCTATTTTATACTGCTGTGCGAAGTAGTTGATCTTATGGTTTCTATAGGCTGGCCCGTTATCAGAGATAATCCGCCGCGGAGTGCCGAACCGGTAGAGGACTTGTGTCTTGAAGAAATGGAGGATGTTCTCTGTCTTCACCTCTCTTAGCGGTATTGCTTCTGCCCACTTAGAGAAGTAATCGGTCATTGCCAATATAAACCGATATCCCTTAGGTGACGCTGGCTCAATAGGGCCAATTATGTCAGTTCCCCACATTTCGAACGGCCAACTAGCCAATGTCGGGTGTAGCGGATTCGGATGCTGGTGGATGAAGTCCCCGTGAATTTGGCACGAGTGACACTGCTTCGCATATTCGAGGCAGTTCTGAACCATTGTGGGCCAATAGTAGCCCATTCTTTTGATCTTCAGCTTCATCTTTGGCCCAGCTTGATGGGAACTGTAAAGTCCGTCATGAGTTTCTTGGATGACCCTTTTTGTTTCTTCTAGTCCCAGGCATCTCAGCCATAGACAATCAAATGATCTCTTATAAAGAGTACCATTGACGAAGGCGAAAGACAGGGCTCGCTTCATGAGCTGATGTCTTGACGACGCGTTTTCGGGCGTTCGATGGTATTTGAAGTAGTCTACAAAGACTTCTCTCCAATCCTTCGCTCTTTCTTCATCCTTCAATTGGAAGGCCTCTTGTTCGGTTACTTCCTCTCCTTTAGATGTCTTCGGAGATATTTCTGCTGGAGCGAGAATCCGGCGACTTTGCACAATGATCTTTACGTCATCAAAGTTTTCGTCGACCAGTTCTTTATCGAGCTTGGCTAACGCATCCGCCTTGTTATTTTCCGCACGCGGTATGCTTTCTAGGGTGTAGGAGGGGATTCGCTCAGCAATTACTGCACTCTTTCACCATACCTGATCAGTTCTGGCTTGCACATCTGGTAGTCGCCATTTACTTAGCTAACGACCAGCTGGGAGTCTCCATATATGAGGAGGTTTTTTATTCCTATGTCGACAGCAATCTCGAGACCTGCTATCAAAGCTTCATATTCAGCTTTATTGTTTGTTCTTGGCTCCGTTAAGGAAAGGGCAAAACGCATAATCCCTCCCTGTGGAGTCACGAAGATAAGGCCCACCTCGGCTTTAATCATGGGGGTATTTTGCTTTTGCTTCTTCAAGGAGGACGCTCCATCGAAGTAGAGTTCCCATCGGATATCCCTCCCTTCTTTCTCCCCGTCAATTGCGTCAAACGCGTGTTCGTCCGGCAACTCGCAGTTCAAGAGAGGGTTGGCAGGTATCGGATGTTCAGCGAGGAAGTCGGCGATGGCCTGGCCTTTTATTGCCTTGAGGGGTCGATATACTATTAACAACTCCATCAAGAGGATGACCCATTTGGCAAGCCTTCCTGTTAGAATGGCTCTTGACATCAAATACTTGAGAGGATCCACCTTTGATATGAGATGGACTTCATGTGCCAAGGCGTAATATCGGAGCTTCGTTACCGCAAAGATCAGTGCCAGGCAATGCTTTTCGATGGGGGGTAGTTATTTTCTGCCCCCAGGAGAACTCGACTTAAATAATAGAGAGCTATCTCCTTCCCCTGGTCGTTCTCCTGTGCCCATAACACGTCTAAAGAACCTTCAAGGGCTGTTGTGTACAGGATGAGGGGCTTTCCCTTGACTGGCGCGGTCAGTACCGGCGGGTTCTGCAGATATTGCTTGATGTCGTCCAGTGCGCTCTGGCATTTACGATCCCAAAAGAACGGGGTCCCTTTCTTCATTAGATGACTGTAGGGTTGGCATTTGCCAGAGAGGTTAGCTATGAACCGCCGGATATACGCGAGCTTTCCTTGGAGAGACCGCGGTTGCTTGAGAGTTCTTGACGAAGGCATTTCCATAATCGCTTTGATCTTCGACGGGTCTATTTCGATGCTCTGGTGTCGCACAATGAATCCTAGGAATTTTCTCGAAGAAACTCCAAACGCGCATTTCAGAGGATTCATCTTCAGATTATATTTCCGAAGACGTTGGAACACTATTTTCAGATGCTCCCAGTGTTCCTCATACGATTTGCTTTTCACCATGAGGTCGTCGATGTAACATTCAACAATCTTATGTATGAGGTCATCGAAGATCTTTGTCATGGCCCTCTGGTAGGTGGCGCTAGCGTTCTTCAGACCGAATGGCATCACTTTGTAGCAGAATATGCCCAGCAGAGTCCGGAAAGCAGTGTGCTTTTGGTCTTCAGGGTGCATCTTGATTTGGTTATACCCTGAGGATCCGTCCATGAAGGAGAAGACTTCATGGGTGGATGTGTTATCAATCATCAACTCGGTGATAGGCACTGGGAAGTCATCTTTCGGACAAGCTTTGTTGAGATCCCGGAAGTCTATGCAGATGCGTACTGTCCCATTTTTCTTCATTACCGGAATGATATTGGCGATCCAGTCAGGGTATTGAACTTCTTGGATGAAGCCAGAGTCGATTATCTTCTTGACTTCGGCATTGATACTCATCTCAAGCTCGAGCCACATTCTTCTTGGCGCCTGTTTGACTGGCTAGACGTCCGGCGATATCGCTAGTTTATGCACAGCTATCTCTGGGTCTAATCGCGACATCTCAGAATAGTTCCATGCGAAACAGTCTTTATACTACATAAGCACATCTTTTAACGTAGCTACCTGTTTCTCAGACAGCAGCTAACTGACGAATGTTGGTCTCGGATGGTTTGTCGTCCCCAAGTCGATTTTCCTCGGACTTTCCGCCGTGGTATGTATCCCATCTTCCAGCTCTTTCGGCGCCGGTGGAAATTCTGAGATCATTTCATCCTCATCTTCATTCGCGAAGCATTGGGAGAGGTTGTCCATATTCTCGTGCTCTCCCTTCTTTGAGAATGTTATCATATGGCAGGTACGAGCTCGTTTCCAAGCTTGATGTTGATCTAGACTTTCCCTCGTAGTAGGTTGTTCTCGGCTCATGCTTTCATGGCGGGGATATCCTCCAACCGTCGGATAGAGAAAACCTGCCCTGCTGATACCGGTCTTCAACCCAATCTTTGAAGGTGAAGCAGTCTTCCAGAGGATGTCCCACTACTCGGTGGTAGGAGCAATAATCCGGGTGATGGACTTCGTTTATCTGTTCGGGGTATCGAGACTCTGGGAGTGTCATCATTTGATACTTCATGACAAGGTTAAATATTTTTCTTGTCTTGTCTTGAGGGAAAGAGTATTCCCGACCCATCTTCTTCATGAAAGACGGGTTCCAGCTGACTTTTCCTCGCTCGCGTGGCTTTTTGGATCCGCTTTGCTGTCTTGAAACGCCGTCCCCGTTCTTGACCTTGCTGTTGTTTCTACATCGGGCTTTCTTTTTGCCATAAGAGCGCATAGTGGGTTGGGAGTGAAAGGGATCGTCATCCTCCGTAGCCTATTGAATGATACGTTGCGTCCTGGCTTTTTCGTAAATGGCCATTTCGCTGCTGTGGTCATCCCGAACCCTTTGACCTGCTTCTCTTATCAGCTTGTCAATCTGCTCTTTGGATGATGAACTTGATATTCGTACGGTGGGATCTCGTTCTGGTTCGACATCAACGCTGTCCGGAAATGTGTTCGCTTTTCCACCGGAGTTATTTATGACATGGCAGCCATGGAATCGCTCCCTTTTCTTGGACCGAACGTATCCAAGGCCAGTCGTCTCCATTCTCCCAATGGGCATCTTCTGCCGAGTCCCAGGAATGTTCCAAATCTTGTTATAGAACTGGGATTGTCGAGCAGTCTGTTTAAAGGGTATGCCTTGGTGTCTCAATATCCTTTTCAGTCTCTCTGCGTAGTATTTGGGCAGACGGATAGGTTGAATCCTGTCGAGTGCAGGTTCGGCACCGTGCCATACCTCTCTCTACACTTTAATCTCGATGGATTGATAGAAAAGGACCGCCTTCTCACTTTTTTTGCGAGGAGGGACATAGAAGGTCTGCATCTCTTGCACGCTGTACGTATCAAGTGCATCAAGTTCTTTGTAATGTTGCTGCGGAACCAGGGTAATCTATAAACTCTGGTCAGCTCCAGCAAAGGTCTGCATTGACGGGCGGATGGAGAACACTGCGTTGGCCTCGTCCTCAGAGTCACTATCAAAGACCAGCATAGGAGTAGATGGTCCTGACCTATTGCCTTGGGGTTGCCTCAAGTAGTCCATATCTGCATCCTCTTCGGTATCACTCCCGAATATCGGGGTGGCGGCGATGGCTTTTTGTTTATTCTCCAGTTTGCGACATCTTTCCATGTCTTCGAAGTCTGGTAAGAAGTACTTGGCGTCTTCATACTTGCGGACTTCATTTACGGAGAATGGGTTCAGCTCCCCTGTAACTGTGTACTCAAGGCCGTCCTTGAAGTACTTCATACACGGATGTTGTGTAGAAGGGATGATGTTGTACTCATGTAACCAAGGCCTGCCGAGTAAAGCGTTGTAGCAAGTCTTGGCGTCAATAACATGGAACTTGATGTCGGTGACGAGCAGCCCAAAGCATAATGTCAATATTACGGACCCGAGCGTTTGTGATGAATGCGAGTCAAAACCGGAGATGGTAATTTTATCCCGAGCCAGGTGCTGCATGTTCATTCAAATCTTCTTCAACACCCTTACATTGAGAAGGTTGACGGAGGACCAGTTGTCGACCAGGATCTTCCCTATCTTGATATCGTGATAATACCTGGTTACATACAGCGGACGGTTGTGCTTGCACGTTCCGAGAAGGAGATGTAATACCCAGTCCCTATAAATAATTACTGTATTTTAATAAATAAATTTCCAAATACTTTCTCCTAAACTTTTCCAACAAATTTCCTATATTTACTAACCTGATTTTAAACCTTACCCTAATTAAAATTTAATTCTTTTTTTCATTTTCTTTTACTTTTTCCAATCTACCCAGCCCATTCCCTAACCCTGGCCCAAACCCTTTCCCTCACCCTACTCGCCCGACCCGACCCGAACTCCCCACTCCCTTCTTCTTCTTCTCCTTCGCCTCTTTTACTGCGCGCCCCCCACTTCTCTCGCCCACTTCCCCCACGACCCGCGCCTCGCAACCCAGTCTTCGTCCCCAACGTCCCCCCTCGTTCTTGCGCCGAACTCCTCCAACTTCATCTCCACTTCCCCCTGCACACCGAGAAAACTGCGACAACACCAACTCTCTCATATCACCACCGATCACCTGAAACCCCACAAGCTCCATCACCTGCCATCTCCTCTACTCGGGAACCCATCGCCGGAAGTATCTTCTACTTCCTTGAACCTATCTCCACAACCCAAAACACCATAACTAAGAACTCCCCATCACAAAACCAGGACCCAGACCCTCATCGCAGATCCCTTGCCACCACCTCGTTCTCCCCTCTCCAACCCAGCACCACCTTCATCCCGAACGCCGGCCACTGTGACCCTGCTACCGCGGTAACCCAACCGAGCTTCACCTCCGTCGCCACCTGACTCATCCGTTGCACCCACTTCTTCCCTCGATACCCTCGCCATCGCCGTCGAGCCCCCTACAACTTTAGCGACCACCACCTTCTTCGACAAACCTCCACCATCTTGAACTCCGCCCTATCGCGATAGCTCCTCCGCCGTCGACTCCACTACCACTCACCACCAGCGAACTCTCCAAGCTCCTATCTACCCTCAACACTCACCGCACCAGCCACCATCCTGAGTTGCCGTCGCCGCTGCCTGTGCCAGGCCGTGCCCTCTCCCAGGACCACCGTGCCGCCATCGGACCCACTCACGTATCGCGCCACGTACCCAGTCCCCGTACCATGTCGTGCCAGCCCTGTGCCACATCATGCCCGATCTAGTGCATATGCTGTGCCGCTCCCGGACCACGCACCGAGTCCAGACCGTGCCCAGTGCCGCGTCGCGCCGTGCCACACACCAAGTCAAGACTGTGCCCAGTACCGTATCACGCCCGCGTCACCACCGCGTCCAGTACCAGATCACCGCGCATCGTGCTCGCGCCACGCGCCCGTGTCCAGCATCGCGCCGTCTCGTGTGTCAAGACAAGCTCTGAAGTGGTGTCGCTTCTATATCAAGCGACCGAAAGCAAGTGAATTCCTCACTTGCTTACATGCTACTATTTTACAAACCAAAATAAATGTTTAATTAAGCAATATGCATCAATAGGCACAATTGAGATCGATCAGCGTGAAACCCTAGATCAAAATCTATTTTAATGTGGCGGAATTCATGATCAATGGAACCCTGCGTTGTTAATGAACATCATACATAAATTTGACTGTAAGATAAATTTGGTTAACCCCCCTAAAACAACAACCCAATAACCCTGGTGGAAGCTGGTTTTCTTGGACGAGCTGAACGGATAAAATCATAATAAATTATTTATATATCGGACCCTAGAGTTCTATGGCTTGTATCGAAACCAACAGATAAACCTACAGACTCCATAGCCCAACCTTGCAATTTGATAAGTTGTGACAATGAATACTGAGACGATTGGCGGCCCTGAACTGCAGTCCCGGGCAGCGTTCGTTTTGGATACCTGGCTTTGGACCACCTGTTTACCCCTTAGTTAAACTGAAAGTGCATGGAGCCCCATATGGTCGCGTAGATAATTTAGTTAGCTAAAACATGAATCTGGTCTCATGTTGTTTCCCCATCATTTGATATTTAATTCCTATTTCAGAATACCGGGATGTTCTGCAGTTTCTGCAGTGACCTCTCTTACACCAGCACCTTGAACACAACATAACTTTTAATACAGAACTGATATTAATGATCCATTTGATGCGTTGGAAACATAACAGAAAAATATACAATTAGTTGAACTATAGTGTTGCCTAATTATGCTCGCAACTGGGAGTAAAATGTGTTACGAAACGGACTTCCAGTTCAGAAATTGGATTTCCAGCAGTGCACTTAAAATGAAATGGCCATAACTAGCAAACCTGAAACCCGATTGACGCGAAACCAATTGTGATGGATAGATAATTAAACATACCGCTTACCTCTTTTATATTGTTTTGCTTAATTCCGCACGCATGATTTATTGTAAATTATGCAAGTGGTAGGAAACTGGTTGCTAATATTTTATTCATATCGTAATTATTGCATTCTCATTATATCATATAGAGGTCATATACATTGGTAACCTAGTGATCGTGTACATTACCCAATGTTAGATATTAGTATTTTGATTGTAGGAAGTACGTTAGTGTTAAAACGTGAATGAATAAGTGAAGTGACACGTACTTGTACACAATCAGCGAACCTAGTTAATTTATTATATTGTCGACGTCTATGGGACATATATAAGTGTAATTATAACTGAAATGGGACTGTTGTGGAGCATTTATATTAGTGTCATAGGTAAGGCGTCAAACACTGTCCATTTGTCTTGGGTACCAGTCGAAACATGCTTGATGAAGATCCTGTCTCCAGTTCTCGCGTAGACCTGTCATGGACCGACTAGTATTTGGGTTTATGGTCGGGGTTTGATGTAGACCACGGGGTGTGGGATAACTTGAGTGTGATTTCAACAGAATCTCGGGAGTCCCATTGCCGGCATATACCGTGATTTTGGGAGTTGTATTGATGGAGTTACTGATTATTATCGTGCGTAATTCAGGCCCGTGTTCCCTTGCCCCTAGGGCCCTACTCTTGGGTTGGGGATACTCCTGCGTGGTTGACTCTCACACTTGGACTGACGATAGGTTTAGCGACCTGGACAGTGAGACTTAGAGACTGATAGAGTCAGTGACATTGACATGCATTGATACTGATTCGATATACATGTTTTACTGTTTACCTGTACCGATTATTTCATATGCGTCATCATTCTATATTTACTGCTTCATGTTCATCATCATTGCATGTGTTTACTTTTGCATCTATATATATTTCTATTATGTCGCTCTGACGACCTGAGTATGCATGCTCAGAGTGAGAAGTGGACCGAGCCCGGATAAGGACCTGTTGTACCTTGAGGATATTGCGGACATCTAGATCAGCGACGTCAGCGTTATCTTTCCTTGATCTCTATCTGGTTAGTTTTTTTATCTGTTTTGATTTAGTGACTGCATTTCTCATTACCTATGCATTGATTACTGATTACCACGTAAAGCTAGAAGCCGAAGTGTGACTACGGCAGGATGCTTCCTCGACCGTAGGAGCATGGCTGGCCTTGTCAACCCCTCGTATTCCGTATTTTGGGAAGCGGGGCATGACAGGAGGTTTTCCTCGCTGAAGGTGATATCAGACGTGTGGACTTCTTCCAGCTCGTCCTTCATCTTTTCTTCTGCCAGGAAGGCTTGAAACCGGTCGGGCTCTTGTAACGCCTTGTTTAGGGAATCTCGTGCCTCTTTAGACATGAGAAGGGCATCTAAGATACTCAATTGTGAGGGTATCTTTCTCAAATGTGTCAGGACATTGTAATCCACCTTGTTCTTCTTGAGCGGGTCCTTGGCTGTGAGCTCTTCGACAACTCTATCATCGAGGGCAATCTCCTCAGCGACTTTTTCCTTCCCTTTGTCCCTTTTGCCCGAATCTTTGTTTGAAGGTCCTAGATTCTTTTCAGGCAACGTATGGTTACGCAGCTAAATGTTCTCACAGTTCTTCATTTCCTCTTCTTTTTCAGAGATGGATTCCTTGAAGAGAGGACCGAGGGCTATTTCTTTGTCAGAATCGCTCCCAAGGTAAGAACTTAAGGTTTTGCTCTTGTCGGGATGGCATCAACCATATGACAGTTACCGGCTGTTCCTTCACGCTCGTCTATCGCGCTTCTCTGTTCCCGACGGGCTTTGCGCTTCATTCGCTTAAATTGTTGTCGATGGGCAACGTATCCCTGCCACCACTTCTTGAAGGCATTACACTTTTCGGTAGGGTGCGTGGCCTTCCGATGGTATAAGTAGTAGTTCGGATGTACATCCGGTTCGTTGAGGCACATATTCCAGAAAGTATTTTCTTTGGAAAGTGACAGCTTCATTCCCATTGACAGAGCTTTGGCGAACTACTTCCTTATCTTGATTCTGCTCTTGCTGGTGGAAAGGGCACTTTGATCCGGTTGAGGCACTTTATGGCTTCTCATCACCGGAGCTTTTTCGGCCTGACACCGACGCTTAGCCTTTTCGTAGATGGCCACTTCACGTTCTCGATCAGCTTTGCTCCTTTGAAGAGCTTCGTTCAACAGCTTGTCGATGAGATCATCTGAAGGTTCCATTGGTTTTAGTTCTGGATCTACCCCCGGTTTCTCTACGTTAGGAGCTTCTTTGCCATTTATCGACGAGTGAGAGATCATGTGGCAGCTCGCTGCATACTCCTCGAGTTCTTCTGACGAGTCGCCTCCTTCATCAATGTCACTGTTTCCATTCTCAAGAACATGCTTGAAGAATTCTTCCAATGTGACTGGGTTTCGCGCTTCTTGGTTGTATTCCTCCAGTGCATCGATATATTTCTACAGACCCGTATGATTGCCGTCGAGCTGCACGGGTTTCTTGACCTTTTTCTTTTTCTTTAAAGATTTCTGAGGCTTGGCCTGGAAGTTTTGCCCATCGTCGCTAACTTTCAGTGTTGGACGCGACTTCAGCATTCCGTCAATGATCTCAGGCTCTAGCGGGCTCTTCCACCTAATCTTCGGACATGCTTGAAAATCCTTCAGCATTCTTTTAGTTTTAGCTGAAAGGACCACTTCCCACGGAGCTTCTTCTACAAATGAGCATGATGCCCCAGGCGTGTCCACCTTTTTAGGAGCGTGCTGCTGCGGCGGGTTTACCTTCCAGTTTTTGGACAACGCGAACTTGCCCTGCTGGTACTGGTCTTTGATCCAGTTTTTAAAGACATAGCAATCTTCGATTGGGTGGCCCACTATTCAGTGATATGGGCAGTAATTGGGATTGTTGACGTCGTCCGATTGCAGTGGGCGTCTCGGATCTGGCAGAGTGATGAGCCTGTTGCGCAACGCCAGTTCAAATAGTCTCCTCATTTTATCCCGGGGAAACGAGTAAGGACATCTCAACTTCTCTTCGAGGGCTTGCAGTCTGTTGTTTTGGCGAGTCACCGGCTTCGGGTCACTCGATTATTGTTGAGCGTTGGCGACGAAGGTCGCTTTCCCTTTACCCTTTTCATTCCGAAGATCTGTCTTTGAAGAGGACGGCCTATGGCCCATTTGGTCTATTTGGGCCAGTTTTTCGATCAAGACCTGGAAGGTGGTTGGCTTGAAGAACATCATAAACTGGGATATAGTTGCCTGAGGATCAAGGGTCCCTACGAATATGCCCACTGCAGGAGCTTCCTCTATGCGATGTTCATACTTTGACCATAGGTTCTGCCACCGAATCGCGTATTGAACCCAGGTCTCTCCCGGTTTCACCCTGGCATTGATTAATGCCGTGATCAGGGTACGCTCGCTTGCGCTTGCAAACCGCTGTGTAAACAGTAGCTCCGTTTCTGCAAATGTCTTGATAGAATCATTCGGAAGCTCTGACTACCATTCAAATGCCGTCTCCACCAAGCTACCGACAAATTGGCGAAGCAATAGTTTGTCATCGCCTTCAGTATTGCCGCATAGAGCTCTGAATTGAGCAACGTGTTGATGCGGATTGCCCGTCCCCTTATACACAGGGAATTTGGGGATCGTATATCCTGGCGGGTACTTAATTTGGTCGTACCAGCCTGGGTAAGGTCGCCCGGTTCTAACGACCTGTCCTGCTGCTTCGTTCGCTTGATGAGCTCATATTTATTAAGCTATGTAGTCATCAAGGGTAGCTTTGGAGATCGTCTCCTCCCTGGCTGCTGATAAAGCCGGAGGAGGGTTCGATGTCTCCCCTCTGTTGTCTTCAATGATTATTGAAAGGTCTTCAGCTGGAGAATCCGGCTGTATCATCATCCCAACCATGTCTTGGAACAGAAGCGCCATCTGTTTTATATTAGCCGCTTGTTCCGCGGCCTCTTTATCTTTCTTTCCAAGCACCCCCCGTAGGAATTCGGTGGCATTCTCCTGTTCTTGGTGTTGTTTCCACGAGGCTTTCGGGATTTCTTTCTGCCAAGTAAGTGCGGCTATACTTGTCAACATCTCCTGGAGCTTTTGTTGTTACTCCTAAGCTTTCGTCACAGACCGTGTGAGTGGTCGATGACTCACAGAAGCACGACTATCCTCTTTTTCGGATGCCATGTAAACGGTATACACAACCATGCCACCAGACTTAGGGCGTTTGGGTCCACTGCCTTTGTGTCACGACCCGAAATTGGCACGTGACGGTCCTAATACTACGCAACGCCTACAGACGTAACGCAGTAAAAGAAAGACAAAACCCAGAAACCTAAACCATTAAAAAGACAAGAAAAGATAATAGGAGTTTTGAAATATTTTAAATCACAACCCAAATTCTTTAAAAGTCCAACTTTCTTTCTTTAAAATTTTGGCAGCACCTCCTTTGTAAAAACTAGCCCCAAAAATGGGTACAGCATAAATATAAATAAAGCATCCCAAACGGGAGCAAAATCCACGCCCAACGGCGGAAAACAACCACCACAACAAATATACGACGCCGTAGCGAAGAAATAAAAGACGATAGAAAGGAAACTGTATAAAAGACAAACAAGTCATAAATAATATACAATATCGTCCACACACAAGTCTCTAAGTAGCAAACATGAAAGTAGTAGATGGAGAGTACAAGGGTACAATGAATATACAATATAACACGAATAACCACAAACCCACCTAAGCAAAACAGCACACCGTGAGCCGATGCGGTATCCGTAGCAAAAGATAATAGATAGATGAATAGCCTGCCTCAACTACTTTGGGGAACACCCTGCAAAACAACTGTGGCACAACGGGTGTGGGTTGCCAACTCGTGAATAGTAAATAACATATGCAGGTAATCGCAAGTATGCACGTACAGCGCGAATCTAACATATGTAAGCTAAAAGCAGTAAAAGGTCATATGAATACGATAATCATGAAAGGTACACTAGCAGGTACTACTAATACATGACGCAATAATATGACAATCTGTATGCAACAATCATGCAACACTGATATGAAATGTATATATGCAACAATCATGAAAGGTACACTAACAGGTATAACTACACATGAAGCCGTGCATATAAATAAGTATGTAAATGCAACAGTCATGAAAGGTACACTAACCGGAACTACTAATACATGAAGCGGTGCATAAACAATAAATGTGGAGTATGGAATGAAATATGTCATTTCCACGGAATCCTGATATCGTGGTAGGATCACAATCGATTAAGACAATCCAAATTCCAATTCCTCAATCAGCCCCCAAATTGGCTCTCATATCATATAAGTTTCACAAATCCTAAATGTACACTATCAAGTAGATCTCACATATCCCGTATGTACAATATCAAGTGTATCTCGTATACCCCTAATGTACAATATCAAGTAGATCTCACATATCCCGAGTGTACAAAATCAGCAATCTCATATATATATTGTAATCAATATCAAATGAATTCTCAAATGTCCTAAATCCAATGTCAATGAGTCCTTTACATTCTAGGTATATTTGCATGAATAAAAATGATGATGTATATAAGTTAATGTCAATACATATATATTGGCGTCCCATTCCACTAATACTGGTGTAAGGGCATATATAACAGCGGCTCAATCCCCTGTTATATATACAACAGAAAAAAAATATCATGAAACCAATGTGTCAAGCATCGACACAGAAATGTTGATCTATCAGGTGCTGTCACTATGACTGGCACCGTGATAGGTACGTATCATACGCTATCCCGAAAGCTCGAGTGCCTAGCTCTGACCCTCGCCTCTCGACGTATCTATACGTACATGACTCCCGTCGGTATCCCCATGATAACCGCTGAGTCATTGGTAATGTCACCGGATGGTATGGTTCCCCCACTAACTCATCGTCTACTCCACGATTCTTGTCCCGGGGTACCTTCCGGGCCCCACCATGTACCCACAGACGGTGCCTCCTGCTCCTCGAATCGGGTATATAATCAGAACCGATAAATCTCATGGTGGATGCTGTAATATCATATCAAGGGAAACCGGGTTTTTCAAATAATGCATAATTTCATGAACTACCACGGTTCTCAAATCCAGAAAACATCATGAAAAATCCATATCTCAATGCGAAAATCCATGAATAAAGTATACGCAACATAAAACTGTAATGTAAGCGTATAAAGGAAAAAACCGCTAATTAACTGCAACCAGTTAATATAAATATCATGCGGTTCCTAATATCTTCAATTCTAAAATAACATCAAGTAAAGGTAAACATGTAGCTATAACCAGATATATGTGCAACATAAAGGTATAGCAAGATAATATAGGTATCTACCTATTATTAATGATGTAGTATATCCCCTGGGTATAAGTGAAATATGTGTGCAAGGTATACCTGTAGCTATGACCTAAAGTGTGTATGCACCTATCACTAATGGTACGATACTCTATAGGTATACAGGTATCTAACATGTAAGTATGTGAAGGCATATGTGTAAGCATATAGGTATACAGGTATGCTATATGTCAAATGCGATAAGAAATATGAATCAATGTCCCAATGTCCCTAACTAAGCAATATCATATCTATAAGTGGGTTGTGCGTGACATGTCAATTATTGACGGTGTGTGTAGCATACAATTAGTGCTCGTGCAACTTGAATCGTCAATAATATGTGCAGTGTCTTAAGGCTACTAGTCCAAGCACAACCACATCTAAATAATAGGGTAAATGCGCAATTCTAAACATGACATAGAATATGTGACAAGTATTAACATTTTTAGCCCAGACGCATAACGTCATGCGGGCGATTCCCCTGTAGATGTTAAATCTACTCACCAACACTCCAAGCTAGGTGAAGTCTACCACCTGCTTTCCTCTGGTAGCAATGTCCGAAGTCCCCGCCTGCGAACCTGCAACATTAAAACAATTACGCAAATATATATTAATAATAGATCAAAAACGCGTACAAACTATATTAGACCGACGCAACTACACAAAATATACTCTCAAGTGTTCGTATTGTGGCTAATGTGCGTAGCGACACGACGAAACTAACCCAAGAGCAAAACCATACAAAGTGCACGATCCGTGTCGGATAACGTATCGCGCGGACACAAAACACTACAACCTACCTAAGTGATCCCAGATTTTGCATACAGAGAAAACTAAACAAATAAACAAAACCAAAAACACCCAAACCACAGCATAGACCAACCTTCAAAAACCCACACACCCACTCAACCCAGGGGTCGAGGTCGCCGGAATTTCCCCTCCTGTCGTCGACCAGGTCCGAGCAGGTGGGGTTGTGTCTCAGGTGGGGTCCTATGGTCACAGGTACTACAAAACTACATTGTTTGGTTTTCTAGTAAAAATTCCGGGTCACAGCAAATCACAGATGTCACAATACGACACTAAAAATACGATATTACGCACAAAACTAAACTTTAACCAATCTAAACTGAAGCTAACTAGCTAAGCTACACTAAAAACACTTAAATAACAGCAAAACAATATTATCTACACAAAAGAACACAAAGATCCTAGCTTTGTATGATCCAAGGCATCCAAGAGGCAAAAGGTGAAGAAAGATGTGATTTTTGTGAGATTGGATTAGATTTTGTGATGGATTTGTGATGAAAGGGATAGGGTTCAGTTTGAGGGTGAGAGATATGAGGGAAAAGAAAAGAGATAGAGAAAAATAAAGAGAGGAAATGATAAAGAGAGAGGGAGAGAGGGAGATGAGGTTAAGGGTGAGTATAACCACATCATTAATGCACCATTAATGATTTCACACACACCTCATCACTCTCCAAAACAAATATCTTCTCTCTTCTCACAAAAGATCTAGGGATTAGGGTTAAGGATGAATTTAAACAAGGATTAAAGCAAAGGGATAGATTAGGTTAATTGTCATGGTTGCTAATAACAAAATTAGCACAAACAAACCCTCACTTTTACGTGCACACGTGTGTGCATGCGTATAACAAATAATAATAAATTATTAATTAAATGTTATAAAAAGTGAGGAACCCGAATTGGTAAACTTTTTACAATAAACCCGCACTAAAATAATATTAAAATTGAGAAAAATTTAAATTGGACCAAAACGTCCCATATAACCCCAAAGCTTGCACACTAGCTTTATTTTAGCTAAATTAGGTGCTGGCAAGTCTATATGGTCGTTTGATCACAGTCGGTATAAAACAGAAAATACCGACAATTTTACCCAAAAACGGAAACATTCACATAACGATTTCTAAAACGTTACAATCTCCCCCCTTATAAAAAATTCATCCCCGAATTTAAAATTCTCACTAAGCGTACCTTCAAAGAAAAGATTGCAAAGTCTCATATCTCGCTCGCAGCCTTTCAAGTGACCACCTCACTATATGGCGACGTCCAAGAAAACTCTCCACAGATGGCAAGACTCTTGACCGAAGTTTCTCCACCTGCCGAGCCATTTACACCAATGGCTGCCGGTGAATGAAAAGATCGCGTCAAAGCTAATTGGTCTGGTGCTGAATCATGTGAGAAAGTCATGAAGGTAATTGCAAAGTATCAACACAAAGAAAACGAGGTGAATTGTCAATAATCTGGGCGGAAGTGCCAAATTAGAGACAACGAAACTAACTCGCTTGAGGATCTCAAAAGGACCTACAATCCTGGGATAAGCTTCCCAAAACTCAACATGTCATTCATCGGAGAGTCCATAGGAATACATGATCTCCCACTGCGAACTCAAGTTTACGACCATCACGGTCGGCATAAGACCTCTGTCCGCACAGGACTGTCATCATCCTGACCTGAACCAACTGGATCATCTCCGAAATCTCTAGACTAGCTGGGGTCCAAAAATCCTACTACGCAGAGTCAGAAAAACAGATTGGTGATCGACACGACTTAACAACCAAACCTAAAGGTTACCAATTGGAGTGTCTCCTGATAACAGCTATCGAAGGAGAACCCTAACAATGGCGAGTGACGATCCCCAACTGCCGACAACAATTAGTACGTACGCACAAGCATAAGCTCTAGAGTCGATATAGCCCGCTCTCACAAAACCATAATCCTGCGGATGGAAAGATGGAGCTAAAGCTCAACCAGTACCCAAGGCTTCGTGAAACTCCTGCCCAAGACGGCAAGCGAATAGGGTGCCTTTATTGGATACAACTCATGAAGGAACTCCGTGCAACGCACAAACTTAACAAGGAACAACTGAGCAAACTGAGTAAAACCGGACAACAAACACCCGAATGGAGTCACGCCCTTACTAAACCTGGGTAGACACCACAACGAAATTCGTGGAGATCTGCTCCCATTCCTACTTCGGAACGGTTACAGGTTGCAACTCTCCAGCCGGTCTCAGATGCTCAACCAAAAAGCAAAGAAAGCACTGGTGCAGTTGTCAACCGAGTCTTCAACTGCTAAAAACTCCGCACACATGCCTCAATCCAAAGAAAAGAACCTTCTTTCCGGTCAGTCTAGTCAACGGTGCAGCAATACGCTAGTAATCCTGCACGAAACGGCGGTAAAAACCTGCTAAACCCAAAATCAACGGACCTCTGTCCGTACACAAGTCCGGGCCAAAGCTGTACGGTATCGATCTCCGTCGGAACCATACGAAACCGTCTTCCGTAACTATAAGACCTAAGAGACTACACAAACAAGCCTGAAAGAACACTCTGAGAATCTAGCAAACAGCTGGCACTCTCCCAACGCCTGCAAAACAAATCCTCAAGTGCTGCTCCTGTTCCTTACGACACATTAGAATAGACCAGAATGTCGTCAATAACACAACAATAACTAGTCGAGGAACGGCCTGAAGAAATCTGGTTCATCATATCTACGAATGCTGCTAGGGCATTGGCGAGTCTAACGACACCACCAAAACACACAAAGTCGTAGCACGCACAAGGCAGACTTCGGAATGCCATCACTCCGAACCCGCAACAATGATGACCTGATCCCAACAACTTAGAAAAAGTCTCGCACTCAGGAGCTGATCGAAGAAATCGTCAATGCGAGGTAAACGATACCTATCCGCGCCGTAAGCCGGTTCAATTGACGATCAATCAATACACAACCTCAAACTGCCGTCTCTCTCCTTGACGAACAGAAATAGGAGCTCCTCAAGGCGAAACACTCAGACGCACCAACCCCCCAACAAACAACTTTGCAGCTGATCCTTATGCTACCTAAGCTTCGCCGGCTCATCTGGAACAACGTCGGATAACTCTCGCATGATAAGAACCCGGTCCAACAAACCCACTGTGGCTCCGGTATCTCGAATGAACGCCAAGAATCCATGACATCCACTCCTCAAAAGCCGACTAGCGAAAAAGGCTGAATTCGAGCTGTGAGAGGTGGCACAACTATCCACCTGCACAACAAGAACTGACTTGCTGGGAAAACAAACCTAACTGTTTTCTCGCGGTAGTCCACAGACGCATAGCACGTAGCTAACCAATCCATGCCCAGTAGAACGTCAAATCCAACCTCTCTAGAAGGATCAAGTGATGGATGAATCTCCTAACCGATTGGCACACGACTGAAATACGTGTTGCGCAACAAAAGAATCGCTGACAGAATTAACACAGCAAACGACTGATCTACCTAATACGACTCTCGTCCCAACCACGGCACAAGTGTGAAAAACCAACAAGTACATCAAAAGAACATGTGAATTAAGGATACCTGAAAATTCTGCATTGGACGCCCGCGCGTCCCGATGAGTAGAAGCAAACCCTCATGTCTGCCCCCTACCCGCAACTGGCTGAACTCCTCCTCTGCTAGACTGACCCCTCTGAGCGAACCTTCCGCGTCCACGACCTCTCTGAACACGAGTCTGACACGGTGCTAAGGAACAGTCCCTGATGTGGTAATGAAGGCTCCCACATCGAAAACATCCATACGAAGGCTGCTGACCCTCCTGGGGATGAGAGCTGAACGACTGACCTCGTCCCAAGCCTCTGCTACTCCCACGACGGTCACGAAATCTGTCTCGACGACTAAGCCTTTGTCCCTGGACTGGCATACCAGTACGGGTCCTCCACTGTCCTGGAATGCTCAGAGTCTCTGGAATGCGTGCCTCGACAACTGGGGCTGCAACCACTGGTGCCATGTAGGTGACGGACTGCTGCATGTTGATCGTAAGGAACAACTAGTTAACAGGGGTGACCACCTCCTGTCACTGCGCTCAAACGATCTCAACCAATGAACTCATCGTCTGGCGCAAGTCCTGCATCTCTGCCACAAGCCTAGCGATACTATCTGTCGAAGGCGAAACCGTCTGCACCTGTGCAACGAGCGTGCCATCCTGGTCAGTCCTCGTCTCACCCGAGTCAATCCTAACCTTGGCCCTCGCTGCATCACTCTGAGTCCCCATAGTCATCGGTGGCAAGGCTATAAATGAAGATAAGATTCGATAAGACTACGGAAATCGAATCACAAGAATATATATCATCAAGGAAGGAATTTCAAGCAAATTGTACTTAGGTCACTTTAGGCGGAGTACTGCATCGTGATTATGCTGCAGACATACACACACTACGTTATTCTGCTTAAGCAACCTACTCCATCATACCAAGGTCATCCTACACTTCGAAAGGTAAAACCTAGCGCTCTGATACCAACTTTGTCACGGCCCGAAATTAGCAAGTGACGGCCCTAATACTACGCAACGCCTACAGACGTAACACAGTAAAAGAAAGCCAAAACCCAGAAATCTAAACCATTAAAAAGACAAGAAAAGATAATAGGAGTTTTGAAATATTTTAAATCACAACTCAAATTCTTTAAAAGTCCAACTTTCTTTCTTTAAAATTTTGGCAGCACCTCCTTTGTAAAAACTAGCCCCAAAAATGGGTACAGCATAAATATAAGTAAAGCATCCCAAACGGGAGCAAAATCCACGCCCAACGGTGGAAAACAACCACCACAACAAATATACGACGCCGTAGCGAAGAAATAAAAGACGATAGAAAGGAAACTGTATAAAAGACAAACAAGTCACAAATAATAAACAATATCGTCCTCACACAAGTCTCTAAGTCAAACATGAAAGTAGTAGATGGAGAGTACAAGGATACAACGAATATACAATATAACACGAATAACCACAAACCCACCTAAGCAAAACAGCACACCGTGAGCCGATGCGGTATCCGTAGCAAAAGATGATAGATAGATGAATAGCCTGCCTCAACTACTCTGGGGAACACCCTGCAAAACAACTGTGGCACAACGGGTGTGGGTTGCCAACTCGTGAATAGTAAATAACATATGCAGGTAATCGCAAGTATGCACGTACAGCGCGAATCTAACATATGTAAGCTAAAAGCAGTAAAAGGTCATATGAATACGATAATCATGAAAGGTACACTAGCAGGTACTACTAATACATGACGCAATAATATGACAATCTGTATGCAACAATCATGCAACACTGATATGAAATGTATATATGCAACAATCATGAAAGGTACACTAACAGGTATAACTACACATGAAGCCGTGCATATAAATAAGTATGTAAATGCAACAGTCATGAAAGGTACACTAACCGGAACTACTAATACATGAAGCGGTGCATAAACAATAAATGTGGAGTATGGAATGAAATATGTCATTTCCACGGAATCCTGATATCGTGGTAGGATCACAATCGATTAAGACAATCCAAATTCCAATTCCTCAATCAGCCCCCAAATTGGCTCTCATATCATATAAGTCTCACAAATCCTGAATGTACACTATCAAGTGTATCTCACATATCCCGTATGTACAATATCAAGTGTATCTCGTATACCCCTAATGTACAATATCAAGTAGATCTCACATATCCCGAGTGTACAAAATCAGTAATCTCATATATATCTTGTAATCAATATCAAATGAATTCTCAAATGTCCTAAATCCAATGTCAATGAGTCCTTTACATTCTAGGTATATTTGCATGAATAAAAATGATGATGTATATAAGTTAATGTCAATACACATATATTAACGCCCCATTCTACTAATATTGGTGTAAGGGCATATATAATAGCGGCTCAATCCCCTGTTATATATACAACGGAAAAAAAAGAAATATCATGAAACCAATTTGTCAAGTATCGACACAGAAATGTTGATCTATCAGGTGCTATCACCATGACCGGCACCCTGATAGGTACGTATCATACGCTATCCCGAAAGCTCGAGTGCCTAGCTCTGACCCTCACCTCTCGACGTATCTATACGAACATGACTCCCGTCGGTATCCCCATGATAACCGTTGAGTCATTGGTAATGTCACCGGATGGTATGGTTCCCCCACTAACTCATCGTCTACTTCACGATTCTTGCCCCGGGTACCTCCAGGGCCCCACCATGTACCCACAGACGGTGCCTTCCGCTTCTCGAATCCGGTATATACTCAGAACCGATAAATCTCATGGTGGATGCTGTAATATCATATCAAGGAAAACCGGGTTTTTCAAATAATACATAATTTCATGAACTACCACGGTCCCCAAATCCAGAAAACATCATGAAAAATCCATATCTCAAAGCGAAAATCCATGAATAAAGTATACGCAACATAAAACTGTAATGTAAGCGTATAAAGGAAAAAGCCGCTAATTAACTGCAACCAGTTAATATAAATATCATGCGATTCCTAATATCTCCAATTCTAAAATAACATCAAGTAAAGGTAAACATGTAGCTATAACCAGATATATGTGCAACATAAAGGTATAGCAAGATAATATAGGTATCTACCTATTAGTAATGATGTAGTATACCCCCTGCGAATAAGTGAAATATGTGTGCAAGGTATACCTGTAGCTATGACCTAAAGTGTGTATGCACCTATCAATTATTGACGGTGTGTGTAGCATACAATTAGTGCTCGTGCAACTTGAATCGTCAATAATATGTGCAGTGTCTTAAGGCTACTAGTCCAAGCACAACCACATCTAAATAATAGGGTAAATGCGCAATTCTAAACATGACATAGAATATGTGACAAGTATTAACATTTTTAGCCCAGACGCATAACGTCATGCGGGCGATTCCCCTGTAGATGTTAAATCTACTCACCAACACTCCAAGCTAGGTGAAGTCTACCACCTGCTTTCCTCTGGTAGCAGTGTCCGAAGTCCCCGTCTGCGAACCTGCAACATTAAAACAATTACGCAAATATATATTAATAATAGATCAAAAACGCGTACAAACTACATTAGACCGACGCAACTACACAAAACATACTCTCAAGTGTTCGTATTGTGGCTAACGTGCGTAGCGACACGACGAAACTAACCCAAGAGCAAAACCACACAAAGTGCACTATCCGTGTCGGATAACGTATCGCACGGACACAAAACACTACAACCTACCTAACTGATCCCAGATTTTGCATACAGAGAAAACTAAACAAACAAACAAGACCAAAAACACCGAAACCACAGCATAGACCAACCCTCAAAAACCCACACACCCACTCAACCCAGGGGCCGAGGTCGCCGGAATTTCCCCTCCTGTCACCGGCCGAGGTCCGAGCAGGTGGGGTTGTGTCTCAGGTGGGGTTCTATGGTCACAGGTACTACAAAACTACATTGTTTGGTTTTCTAGTAAAAATTCCGGGTCACAGCAAATCACAGATGTCACAATACGACACTAAAAATACGATATTACGCACAAAACTAAACTTTAACCAATCTAAACTGAAGCTAACTAGCTAAGCTACACTAAAAACACTTAAATAACAGCAAAACAATATTACCTACACAAAAGAACACAAAGATCCTAGCTTTGTATGATCCAAGGCATCCAAGAGGCAAAAGGTGAAGAAAGATGTGATTTTTGTGAGATTGGATTAGATTTTATGACGGATTTGTGATGAAAGGGATAGGGTTCAGTTTGAGGGTGAGAGATATGAGGGAAAAGAAAAGAGATAGAGAAAAAGAGAGAGAGGAAATGATAAAGAGAGAGGGAGAGAGAGAGGTGAGGTTAAGGGTGAGTATAACCACATCATTAATGCACCATTAATGATTTCACACACGCCTCATCACTTTCCAAAACAAATATCTTCTCTCTTCTCACAAAAGATTTAGGGATTAGGGTTAAGGATGAATTTAAACAAAGATTAAAGCAAAGGGATAGATTAGGTTAAGTGTCATGGTTGCTAATAACAAAATTAGCACAAACAAACCCTCACTTTTACGTGCACACGTGCGTGCATGCTTATAACAAATAATAATAAATTATTAATTAAATATTATAAAAAGTGAGGAACCCGAATTGGTAAACTTTTTACAGTAAACCCGCACTAAAATAATATTAAAATTGGGAAAAATTTAAATTGGACCAAAACGTCCCATATAACCCCAAAGCTTGCGCACTAGATTTATTTTAGCTAAACTAGGTGCTGGCAAATCTATATGGTCGTTTGATCACAGTCGGTATAAAACAGAAAATGCCGACAATTTTACCCAAAAACGGAAACATTCACATAACGATTTCTAAAACGTTACACTTTGATGTTTGCCGCCAGTGGTGGGAGATTCTCAGGCCTTCTCTTTTTGTGGAAGGTCGAGGTGAAGGGGACCATTGCGTCAGGCACCCATGCAGATGATACCTTTCGTTGTATGGCGGTTGGATGGTTCTCCTCTTGCCGAGCCTTCGTCTTCTTCAGTCGGCGAAAGTATTCTTTGTCAATTATAGAGTCTTGGACTTTTCGCCAAACTCCGTGGATCCTGGAGGACAACCACTGAGGAGGTTGCCCCGGCTTCACCTGGGTTGTGTTTTCGACATGCAGAGGAGACTTCTTCAAAATGGCGGTTGGAGAGTTCCTGCGCACCTTCCTGATCAGCTCAAAACTGTTCTCAGTTGGAACAGCAACGTCAATCTCTACCGTTGGAGCTGGTGGAGTGAGTCCAGAGGGAGAACTGCCCCCAGCCTTCCTTACTCGGTGCCAGTGGCGACGTCGAGCATGTCGTGCAGATGGGAATGGTTCAGTTACGGGAGTGGCTTCGTCATGCCCCCTACTCTGATGGGGTGTTGTTGGTGTCAACCTGGTGAAGAACGACGTCCGCTGAGAGGGAACGGTCAATCTTGCAAAGGCCGACTTTTTGGTGGGGGAAGCATTTTTAACGACCACGCCTGCAGCAGGAGTTGGAGCGACCAGTCTTGTGAAGACCGATCCCTTAAAAGGAGAAGCCTCTTTGACGACTTCGTCTCCGCTTCGGGATAACCCCTTCAGGTATTGCGGGCCTCTTTGCGGGCCCACTGGAGCTTTGGCCCAGTCTGTTAAAGACTGAGGCGTTGGAATTGGACGACCCGTTGAGAGAGGCCGTGGTAATTGCAAGTCGATCGAAGACCGGCTTCTTTGGAGCCTCCTGTGATGGCATTGAAGCATTGAAGCTCATTGGAGGGAACATGGTCGTGAAGAACAGTCCAGTGGTGTCCTGAGTCACTTGTTCCACTGACATTGCCAAGATGGAGGCCGCTTGGGGCCCATAAATCACTCCTCCAGCAGGAACGGAGTGGGAGTTGTTGCTGCAATTGGTGCGGTTGGAAGCCATCGATATCATCTTCTCTTCTGCATGGAGAAGGACATCAAATCTTAGTACCTCGAATCCAGAGACAACCATATTAAACCGCGATCTGTTCGCGAACTCAACACATGAAGTGTAGAGTGGAAAGAGGAAAAGGTCCCACCGGGCGTGCCAGAAACGGTTTACCGCCGAAAACGGGGAGACGGAACCGCGTAGGTTTGTCTTGCCTGAATTTGGGGGCAGATATTATTTAGTTTTATCCATCCATCTCTCCGAAGATGCCAAGTTAATTTATGGCACTGTGCATCGGAGGTCTGGACGAATGCGGCCGTTGTAGCAGACTTCGTCAGATTCCTCCTCGTTGTGAGGGGTTTTTTATTGTCGGGACGCTCTTCCCTACAGGCGCAAGCCCCTGCAGTTAATTACGTTACCGCATCGCGGTAACCACTTTCTCCGGCTCCAGAAGTTCACTTCGTGTCGTGTGTGTTTGTTTTATTTTTGGTTGCCCGTGCATTGTATACGGAGACTAATTTGTGTTGTTGCCCGTAGGGCGTGGATTAGTCCGAATCCGTATTTTCTTAGATTTGGGTTTGGGTTGATTTAAGGATCGTTAACCTTGTTTGAGATTAAGATCAACTTTAATATTTGCTATGGATACGTTAATCCGATATTGGACTAAGATCTACTTAACGGGGATTCAGGATCATTTTTGATCCAATGAAAGAGCATTTAGGCTCTATCGTTTTAGTTTAAGAACGTTACGGTCCATGGATCACCATTTTTGGTATGGGGGTTTAGTTTAAGGACGTTGCGGTCTACAGCTAGTTTAAAGACGTTACGGTCCGTGGCTAGTTTAAGAACATTGCGGTTCATGGCTAGTTTAGGGACATTACGGTTCACAGTAGTTTAGGGACATTACGGTTTATGCAATTGTTGGTCGTCGGGACTCGCCACCTCTCTGAAGACGTTGAAGAATTACAACGATATGTATCAGAGGTGTGGGGAGATGTACCCTTGAACCAATGTCAGTTACGAGATCTGTAGTTGGGTTTGAGACTAAGACCAATTTGGAAAAATTGTGAGCACATTGGCTCGCTTGATCTGAATTAAGGAATTGTGTTCAACTTGGGCTCAGCCTACTCAGTTTTTGAATAAAGTGTTAAACACTTGTTTGGGCTTGGTCCCTTTTCTGTGCAACAATGCTGGGCGTTGATATGGGCTCTGACGCTCACCCTATTTCTTTGTTTTTTATGGAGTGTTAAACACCCTTTATGGCGCTGGGCTCTGTCTGTAGAGCGCTTTATGTTAAACAGCGCCCACGTAAGGGACACGTGAAACGCTTGGTGCCGAGCGCCGACCATTAAGTGCAGAGCGCTATTTATTTTAGCAGCGCCCACGTGAAGGGCACGTGAGGCGCTTGGTGCTGGACGCCAACCACTGAGTGCTAGACACTCTTTATTAAGCAGCGCCCACGTGAGGGGCATGTGGGGCGCTCGACGTTGGGCACTAATCACTGAGTGCTAGGCGCTCTTTATTAAGCAGCGCCCACGTGAGGGGCATGTGGGGCGCTCGGTGCCAACCACTAAGTGCTAGGCACTCTTTATTAAGCGGGGCCCACTTGAAGGGCACGTGAGGCGCAAGGCGCTGTTTCTTTATGCATTTTTCTGAAGAGTTCAATTCTTTGTTCTCTCCTGGATTTTCAATCCCCAAGAACAAATTCATCCCTACGAGAATTAGATTCTCATTTGTGGGAGACTTGTCTCATGGATCTCAGATCCAGGGAAAGAACTATGTTCTTTTATATGGGTTAAACCCTTAGGTATGCAGATGAGATACTATGATCTCTATTTACCTTGAAAAAAATTCTTCTTCTTTCTTATCTCTTAAAACTCTTTTTGCTTGCTCTTCTTTTTGAATTTGAGGTTCATGGGGGGGCTCGTCCTTCTAAGACTTGAAGTCTTGGGGCCTTTATATAGTGGAGGCAAATTTGTTGATTCGGTTAAGGAAATCTCTCATTGAGAGATTTCTTAATTGATTTGGGGATTTTATCCACTATTGGACCTTTGATCCAAGAACTTCTGTTTTACAGAAAACATTTTTCTTGTTTTTAACAAGATTGGGAAAATATTTTTCCATACAGAGCTTATTCTGTAATTTGGTGATTTTTTAATCACCGCTGGATCTTTAATCCAACGGTTCTCTGTTTTACAGAGCGTATTCTTTCTTTTTTAGAAAGATTGGGGAAAATGTTTTCCCCTACAGAGCTTATTCTGTAGCTTGGTGATTTTTAATCACCATTGGATTTTTAATCCAATGGTTCTCTATTTTTCAGAGCATGATCTTTCTTGTTTAGAAAGATTTGAGGAGTATTTCCTCAATCAGAATTTAATTATGTGCTTTGATAATTTTATCATCTCTGTTGTATCTTTGATCCAACGGCAGAGAACTTTTAGTTCTGGCTCCAGGGCCCTCATGCGGGACACGTGAGGCGCTGCCTTAGAGTTTTTAACTCTTGGCGCTGGCACCCTCGTGCGAGGCACATAAGGCGCTGCCTCTTTCAAATTTTGAACAGAGCTTTACTCTTTTATTGGGGGGAAACAGAGAACTTTTTAAGGTGAAAGAATAGAATAAGAAGTGGGACTTACGAGTTAAAATGAGAGATGGGAGGTATAGGATGAGAAAAGTAGCTTCGTGGAGTCGCGGGGTCGCCGGAATTGTCTCGAATCCTCGCCGGAAGTCGTTCTTGAGTTAACTCCACTTGTACTCTTCTAGGACTTAGAAAAATTTAAGAATTTTGATGATAGATTTCAGAATGAAGAGAGACTAGGGTATGGGGTTGTATTTATAGGATGGAATAGGGTTTTGGAATTGAAGATAGAATTAAAATGCATTAAAAATTAGATTAATGCTCCATTTTAATTCTCTGTTAATTTTCAGGGAAATCAAACAGAATAGGAGTGGTGGGGGTAGGCCAAGGGGTTAGTGTGTAGAGAACGGGGCCATTCCCTATGGAGGGGCCCGGTAGTGCCGGCCTAAACCCCGATCTCGCCGGACATCAAGATGAGTTGGGTGCTTGGATTTTGGCCACGTGTCCTCGGCCGCTCATATAATATTTTGCATATGTTTGATTTTTTGTCTTTTCATTTCTTACGTGTAAACTTTTGGGCTTCCAAAAAGTTTAAAATAAAAATTCAGAAAAATAATATGTGGCTAATGGGATTCGAACACAGGGGCTATGTTATATGTCACGCCCCGCTTCCCATACGGGCAGAGGGCGCGATGAGGCCGCTACGTATTTACTTTGAAGTAAACATGCTGAGCGTATCTAGGCAATATAAATAAAATGCACAAGAGACAGAGACAATAGATATAATTGAACAGCAACTTTATTTATTCTCATTCTTTTTTTTTTACAATATATCTAAAAAGTAAATACATGGAATGAAAAGCAATGCGTAAACAGTGGCATAACAGAAATGGAAAGTACTGAAATGAAATGTACAAGTAACTAGTGCTCCGGGTCGAAAGCTAGCTGATCCAAGTCCTCGCTGGTGGGCTCGATCTCCTGAAGGTCCGATCCACCTGACAATATTCCACAGAAGAAAGAGAAGGAATGTCGTCAGCGAACAATCGCTCGGTAAGTCCCAAAGATAATGGAGAAGTATAATAAATAGAGAGAGAGTGTGTGTGTAGCTTTTAAAGTTGTATTATATTGTTATAATGTTGTATTTAGTGTTAACGCTGTTGTTTGTAGTTTGGTACAGAAGAATACCAGTGTATACGAGAGGAGTCTCGTTAGACCAGAGACTACGGTGGACGGAATCAAGAGTATAAGGCTCCGTGATAATACCCGGAACAACGGTGATTGAATTCAGGTTAGGTGTTTTAACAGTTGCAGTCTCGTGCCACTTTTAACACCTTCCGTACCAATCTACCCCTTAAACTTCGCGATGTATTATTGATTGTATTGTTTGTATTGTTAATTGTATTGTCTTGTATTGTATTGTAAATTGTATTGTCTTGTATTATAGATTGTATAGATGGATGACGTGCCAAAACCGTGATATCAGTAAATGGATGTAACTGGAGAATCATGTAGATGGAAGTATATCCATGGTTCGGTTCGGTCAAGTTGTATAGATTGATAGATTGAACAGATTGAATATATGGATTCATATTGAATTGTTATTTATACTTGAATCTCATTCAAGTCAGATTGATTATATTGAGACTCAGTCTGAGTCAGACAATTAGAAAAAAAATTGAATCCTGAATTATGTTTTGGTGCTATCGGTAACCGCTGCATATGGACGACAGGATTTGTGTCTTTTTCAAAGACGATTACCGTATTGATAACACCGTTTGTTAAGTTGTCTACCTTAAATAGGCAAGCACCCATATCTCCGGTTCCCTAAGGCTCAAGAGACTGGTCCCGCTTAAACCTATGTTTACTAGGGTACTTATTGTAATTTAGTATAACTTGAGGGGGTTTTATGTAAAAATAATTTTGTATAATTTTCAAAATACGCCTCAAGTATTTTATTATCGTCTTTAGAGTTTTCATTGATGTATATTTTATCAATGTGACATTTCTAGTGAATAAAACCTATTTTTCATAATATATGGTATTTATTTGTAAAGTATTGAACTTGTATGGAATTGCATGGTATTTTCTTGTAAATGAGTTGTTTTTCTTAAATTTTGGAAATGTGGAATTTTTATAACTATTAAAATAGGCATTTTGATATTATTTACATATATATTTATTTATTAAAAATATAAATTTTATTTATAATAGAAATCACATTTTCTAAAGAAAATTGTATTTTTTAAATCTTTCGAGACCGTATGCTCCTTGCGGAGGTCTGCATCTCGCACTACTAAGCCCGATGATGTGTGATAATCTGCAACATCCTGAACGGGTTCCCTGAAATGGGTTGTAGAGGTGCATTTGCAAAAATTTGTTAAAATACACTTATTTTATAAAAAGGTTTTTATAAGTCGGAGGTAGTTTTGTGTAAAATCGTATTTTCCCAAAACTATGTTTCCAAAGATCATCGTGCTATATTACATATGAGTGTTATAAGGAGCTAGGTCACTATCTCGTGAACTATCTAAAGGTATAGCAAGGGGTACTGATGTTTATGTCGAAACTAAACTATATTGTATTTTTCTGTAAAAGTGCTATAAAAATTGGAATATAAATTCTTTTAATATGAAACTTGTTAATATGTTTTGTTAATATTTAATGATCATGATGTGAGAGTTTGGTATTATTGTGTTTAAGAAAAATATGATTTGAAAGGAAAAACCGAATCGGAAGTCGGATTAACTCCACTTCCGTCGGGTATTAGAATTCTAAGTTTTTAGAATAATAAAGAGAAGGGGAGAAGGGACTTACTGGATTGTAGTGGAGAGGAGAGGAAAAGGAAGAAGTAGGAGGTGTCGGTGCGTCGTTTCGTCACCGGAATCTCCTCGGAACTTCGTCGCAAGTTCGCCGGAGCTTCGCCCTTCGCTAACTCCACTTGCACATGTTTCCCCCAATCAGAGCAAAACTCTGTTTAAATTTCAAATTTTGAAATGAAGCAACGCTTCATAGCAGCGCCAAGTGCGCTGCGCTCTAAGCAGCGTATCACGTGCAAAGCACGTTTGCGCTAGCGCTAAGCGCGCTGCACTCTAGGCAGCGCACCACGTGCAAAGCACGGGTGCGCTAGCGCTAAGCGCGCTGCACTCTAGGCAGCGCACCACGTGCAAAGCACGGGTGCGCTAGCGCTGGAACTAAAAGCTCCCCACCGTCAGATCAAAGATCTAATAAAGATGATAAATCATCAATTAATCAGAATAAAATTCTGTTAAGGAAAGACTCCTCAAAATCTTTCCAAACAAAAAGATTGTGCTCTGTAAATCAGAGCACCGTTGGATCAATGATCCAATGGTGATAAAAAATCAGCAAAAACATAGAATAAATTCTGTTTAGAGGAGATTTCCCAATCTTGTTAAAAACAAGAAGATTGCCTTCTGTAAATCAGAAGCCCTTGGATCAAAGATCCAATGGTGGGAGATCCCCGAATCAATTGGAGAAAAAATCTCCTTAACTTATTGAACAAATCAGCTTGCCCTATATAAAGGCCTCAAGACTTCAAGTCTAGGAGAGAGAAACATATAGAGGAACCCCCCATAAGCTTTGAGAAAAATCTCAGAAAGAAGAGCTAAGCTCTCGATAGAAGAACAACTTTTTTCAAGGTAAAAGAACAGAGAGATGAAATCATCTCATATTAAAAAGAAGAATTCATCTCTTTCTTTAAGATCATAGATCTATAAGACCGAGGTCTTTCACAACAGAGATCAAAGTATCTCATCATAAAAATAGGGGGAGGAATTTAATCTTCTTCAGATCATAGATCTATAAGACACATTGTCTTTCAGAGATCATAGTATCTCATTATAAAAAGGGGAGAATAATTCAATTCTCTTAGAATCACATATCCATAAAGGCAAAGCCTTTCATCAATATAAGAAATTGAAGCATCTCCTATAAAATAAGAACTTTTGTTTTTATCACAAAGTTGATCAGTGTTCATATCATAATATTGTATTATTATATTCCCCATTCTTATTTGTTTTATAAATAAACAGGTGCTTTTGACGCATGTTTGTTATATATTACAGGTTACAGACTCTTGGAGCGAAAGCAGTGAAAAAGATAAAAGATAATGCAAAAGTGAGACTTTGACCAATAATCAGAGGATCTTGATCAAGCCTACACAGAGATCATTACAAAAGAGTGCAAGGTTTAGGATTTCGTCACGAAGCAACGATAAAAGTCCGCTACAATGTTCACTAGAGACCTGGAGAATTCCTAGAAGCCCAATTGAAAAAGAACATATATAAAAAGGACCCAAAAGTCAACAGAAGACAGCACCAGAAGAACCAGAGTGTAATTCCTTAGTTTGGCCGTGGAACCGCAGCCAAACCCAGGCTGGGGCCGCGGTTCCGCGGCCATTTAGTGCACATGTCGGCGCAGAATTTTTGTGTCGGTGCGAAGGTTGGGATTTTTCGGGGGTATTTTTGTAATCGCACATGTGCGAATCCCGTAACCCTAAATTTCCCTGTTTACCTATAAAATTGTAATCAAAATACTGTAATAGGGATGCCTCTTTTCAATGAAATAAAATTCAGATTCAATTCAGTGGGAAGAGCATCGTTTCTGTAAGTTCTTATTTTAATTTCTGCCTTAGTTGAAAATTATATTCTTGCCCTAGATTAATTAAACTTTTGCCTTAGTTAAATCTAGTTTAGCATTCTCTTAAACTGCAGTAGGTAATTAATCCAGTAGATCTAAAAATGAATCTCAAAATGATGTTTTTAATAAATCCCCTAATGAGCGAGTAATTTCCTCACTTGTTAGGGTTAGGAATAAGGGAGGGAATGAGAGATGAAGATCTCTCATCTCTTTCGTGCCTGATTATTTTTAATAACTAGAACTTCATGCATGCATGCATGATCCGCTCGCTACGGCACCCTACACACGAGGTAACGGTGAAACCGTAGTATAAAGGACCGGACATGCATGTCTTCCATGAAGGTTAGAGCAAATATTAAGAAAGGACGGACAAAGATCTAGAGGAAGAAACTCGTTTCTTCCCAATCATCCTAATCCCTTTTTTTAATAGTTGCTATAACTTCTAAAAGATCTCATTTAGGGCATTGAAAGAGGTGTGACATTAAATCTTATCAAACTCCACCTTAGACCTAACCCTAGCAAGTTTCTTAACCATCGCACAACTTAGTTCTTTTTTTTAAATTAAATTAAAAGACCAAACACCCATTTGAATCAGCTCGTAATAACACTTAGGAAAGTTACACATCCCTGTGGACCGACCCGTACTCACCGGCTAGGTTCATGCGACGCCGTTCTTGATTGCGGTAAAAATATTTTTGATCGTTAAAAACCTACACTTAATCAAATGGCGCCGTTGCCGGGGATGGAGGAAAATTTCTTTTGTGTAATTTCGGGTTGATATAGATTTTAAAAATAATAAAAATCTGAAAATAGAAAAAGTACAAAAACATTTTATCAATTTTTATCTGTTTGAAGGGTTTTATAGTTTGAATCTTGCAGGAACAGCGAAGAATCTCGGATCTGGAAATTTACAGAGGGCGAAACAAAAATTGGTACATCAGAACAGAAGAGTATTAGAACAAAGGAGCGGCAGAATTTTTCTCAGAGAGTGATCCCTCCTCCAGACCGCGTTTCCGCGGCATAAGTGGGCGCCAAACCGCGGTTCCGCCGCAAGTTGGCCACGTCAGCTCCTAAAAATTTATCGGTTTGTTCCTCATTCTCCCCTCTGCCAACTTCCATATATCTTTTGTGAAATTTTCTGCAGGATTTCTTTGCGCTAAAAATCTTCTTCCCCCTTCTCAATAACAGATTTTTTGCAGGTTTCTTTGCGCCGCGCTAAAAATAATTGATTGCAAGTGAATTTAATGTTTTGCATAATTTAATCGGACTTTAAGGGGCTATTGACCAAACTCAGATTGGGTGGGGATTTCATCACCCATCCCAGGACCCCAGAAAGCACTTAAAGCATTTGCATCGACCACTTTTAATTAAAAAATACTAGACTCAGCCCTAAGGACTTCGAGCTTAATAGGACAAAGGACTAGACATAGGCATCGACCGTTTATCCTAACTGACTTTGCAGTGTCTAGGCAAGTGTGTCAAGGCGAGTGGTTACTTAATTAGGACCGCTACTTGTAGCGGGGAGCCTCCCACTTACCTGGCACTTACCTGGCCGCAATTGGCAGTGAAGAGGCGGTTTGAGGTCCTATTTCTAGCTCTAGTTAGGAGCTGTCTAGCTGACTTAGGTGACCCTAGATCTAGGCCTGATTGTGCATGTGTGGTTGATCGCGTTTGCGTCTCAAGTCTCTTTTCAAAAACCTCTTTGCAAAACTCTCACATAAAAAAATGAAAAAGAAAAATCTTTTCAAAACTTGCAACTTGTCGCTAAAGAAAACTTGCAACTCACTTACACCACTTCCTTTCATTGACGTTATCTTACCTCCACATTATGTCTTTCATTTTTTTCTGACTACACTACCCCTTTAGTGTATGTCACTTTGGACTAGGGACACTAACGCCCGATTAGTCCGTGTTTCGTTGGTACCGACCGACGAACCCTTCGACACCGAAGTCGACATTCCATCCACTTTCTTACCTCCACCTTCAAATTCTTTCTCCGAAGGCATGTCGGGATTCAACCCCAACAATACCTTACCGATGGGAATGATTCCACCTCCGTTAGGTGCGAATAACCCGAATCAACCGCCTGTTGAAGCACCCGCACGAGTCGCACTCCAGGATCTCTTCTACCCTATCCGCACCTCTTTACCTACCTGTCTTTCACCCCCACCGGCAAATGGGGACAATTTTGAAATAAAACCACATTTCATCAATATGCTGCCAAAATTTCATGGTTTAGAATCTGAAGATGCTTATATCTTTATCAATAAATTCCAAAATGTTTGCGCTATGATGAAAACAAACCAATTAAGTGATGACGCTATAAGGCTAAGGGTCATTCCTTTCACCTTATGTGACTTAGCCGAGAAGTGGCTATACAGCACCGCATCACATAACATTAGAAATTGGGACGAGTTTGTGAAAGCTTTTCTTAAAAAGTTCTATCCTCGTCACAAAACTGCTAGAATCCGTAATGAGATTATATAATTTTCACAGCTTCCTTCCGAACCATTTTGGAAGTGTTTCGAGAGATTTAAAGACCTACTCGTTCAATGCCCTCATCATGGGATCGAAAGTTGGCAACTTTGCCAAACATTATACGAGGGATTGAACTCGGCAACGAAGCAGTTGCTAGAAACTATCTGTCAAAATCACTTTCTCTCCAAATCTAGTGAGGAAGCGTGGCAGTTTCTTGAGAATCTTAGTGAACAAACAATTCAGTGGGAGAGCTCCAAGACCACATCATCTTCTTCTAGTGGTCAATCTAGGGCAGGCATACATCAAGTAGAGATGTCGATTGCTATGAAGGCCGAGATGGCCGCTCTTACGAAAAAGCTAGAAGCGATTGAGACCAAAATCTTATCGCCTTCTCCTGCCTCTGTTATGCCTCCACGAACTGTTTGTGCTTGTTGTGCGGATCCATCACACCTAACCGAAGAGTGTCCTTATAATGCATCTACTCAAGGACAGGATCAAGTCAATGCTGCCTTTCAGCAACGACAAAGAAACGATCCGTACTCTTCGACATACAATCCGGGGTGGAGGAGTCACCCAAATTTCGCTTGGAACCAAAATCAACAATTCCAAGGAAATAACAATTTCCAAAGGCCTCCTCCTCCACAACAACAACAAGCAGCTCCACAAACTCAATTTCAACAGCCTTTCCAATAGCAACCTTACCCTAATCAAGTGAACAATTTTGTGCCTAACACTACTTACCCGTCAAACAATTTTGTTCAACCTAATAATGACAAGGTTAGCTCGCTCGAAAGAAGTCTAGAGGCGTTCCTAAAGCAATCTACACAATCTACAACTAGATTGGAGACTTCTATTCAATCTTTGGTGCAAAACAGTGCCTCACACGATCAAAACATAAAATCTATTGAAGCACAAATTGCACAACTCAATGCAGCTTTGAGCGAGCGCGAAAAAGGAAAGCTCCCATCTCAACCACCGCCTAATCCCGGTCACGCACATGCTGCATATCAACAGCAGAATCATAACGTAAATGCTGTGACCACGTTGAGATCGGCAAAAGTGTTGCAAAACAATGTGGGTATTAATAATGACACCCCTGCCGGTGGTCCTTCTTCATCTTCTTCACCTTCTTCTTCTACTTCTTCTTCGTTAGAGCCTATTCTCCATCCTTCACACGGCTCTACTTCTTCTAGCTCGAACGGACCCACTTCTCACAACACGAACACATCTACACGGGGTT
The DNA here is from genome assembly GCA_030015575.1 of Agapanthus africanus. Lineage (NCBI taxonomy): Eukaryota > Viridiplantae > Streptophyta > Magnoliopsida > Asparagales > Amaryllidaceae > Agapanthus > Agapanthus africanus. Next base: position 875,283,899 of record JASDDO010000022.1, on the reverse strand, counting down.
CCGTTCCAACTCAACAATCTGATCCACAAAAATTGGACTTAACAACCTTTCAAAATGTTCCTTTTCTAAATCGGTTGAGATCAAATAAACCAACTCCACAAATGGAGAAGATTGTTGAGCTGTTCAAACAGGTTAGCATAAATATCCCTCTTTTGGATGCAATCCAGCAAGTTCCTACATATGCAAAATTCTTAAAGGACTTATGCACCAAAAAGAGGAAGTCACAAGTACCAAAGAAAGTTTTTGTGGCTAGTGCTATTAGCGATGCTCTTGTCAATTCTTTACCCCAAAAGCAAAAGGACCCCGGTTGTCCTATCATTTCGATAACAATTGGAGACAAGAACATCAATAGAGCACTATTAGATCTTGGTGCTAGTGTCAATTTGCTACCTTATTCTATGTACGAGCAACTAGGCGTTGGAGAGCTTAAGCCCACTCACTGTACTCTCCAAATGGCCGACCGATCAATCACCCATCCTAGGAGAGAGTTGGAGGATGTGTTAATTAGAGTAGGGGATTTCATTTTCCCCGTTGACTTTATTGTTATGGATACACAACCTGTCGCTAACCCCCGGAATCAAATTCCGATGATACTTGGTCGACCATTCTTTGCGACTTCCAACGCAGTGATCAATTGTCGTAATGGTTCAATGAATCTATCTTTTGGCAATATGACAATTGAGCTCATTATTTTCAAGTTGGGGAGTCAGCCTGCCGAGCCTAACGCGAACGTACTTGATGTTTGCTCGATCAATGAGATCGCGGAGGAGGACTGTGAGTTCGAAAAATTTTTGTTCGATCACAGCAATGTTAACGCCACTAGTGCGTTCCTCCTAGAATCCAACACAGCTTTCTCGGCAGACAACGATTATGAGTGTTTTACCTTTGTTGACGATTTTGAAGACTCATAACCTGAGTTGGAGTCTTTTGCTTTTTCGGATGAGTTAGTTGAACCATCCGACTCGGTTGCGTACACTCGATTTGAATCTTTGATGGAATCCTTCGAGTTTAAAACAGTTACTCCATTGTTACCATCTATTGTTTCACCTCCTAAACTCGAATTGAAGCTTTTGCCATCGCACCTTAAATATGCTTATTTAGGTGATAATGAGACCTTACCCATTATTATATCGGCCTCTCTAGCTCTTGAGCAAGAGAAGGCCCTTTTAATGGTCTTAGAAAATAATCGGCAAGCTTTTGGCTGGTCTATGGCGAACATCAAGGGGATTAGTCCCCTAATAGTCGAACATCATATACACTTGATGGATGATGCCAAGCCGGTAAGAGATCCACAAAGACGCCTCAACCCCATTATGAAAGAGGCTATTAAGAAGGAGAATGTTAAATGTCTTGATAGTGGTATCATTTACCCTATCTCGGATAGCCAATGGGTTAGCCCCATTCATATTGTGCCAAAGAAATCAGGCATCACGGTCATTACCAACGAGGCAAATGAGTTAATTCCTACTCGCACCCAAACCGGGTGGCGAGTTTGCATCGACTATAGAAAACTCAATGCCGCTACAAGGAAAGACCACTTTCATTTACCTTTCATTGACCAAATGCTTGAACGATTGGCGGGGCACGAGTTCTACTTCTTTCTAGATGGCTATTCCGGTTATAACCAAGTCCCCATCGCCAAAGAGGATCAAGACAAGACAACATTTACTTGTCCCTTTGGCACTTTTGCTTATCGTCGCATGCCCTTTGGGTTATGCAATGCACCCGCTACATTTCAGCGGTGTATGATGGGGATCTTTTCAGACATGGTTGAAAAGTTTTTGGAGATCTTTATGGATGATTTCTCCATTTTTGGTGACTCCTTCGACGAGTGTTTACGACATCTTGACGCTGTTCTTACCGGCTGTAGGGATAAGAATCTAACTTTGAATTGGGAGAAGTGCCATTTTATGGTACGAGAGGGCATCGTCTTAGGACATGTCATCTCGCAAAACAGCATAGAGGTTAATAGAGCCAAACTTGAAGCCATCTCTAATCTTCCTCCTCCTAATTGCGTCAAAGACATCCGAGCCTTCCTTGGCCATGCTGGATTTTATAGACGGTTCATCAAGGATTTTAGCAAGATTGCTAGACCCTTGACTCTCTTATTGGCCAAGGACACAACATTTGATTTCGACTCAACTTGCATGGAAGCATTCGAGTCTCTGAAACACTCTCTCATTTTTGCACCCATTCTTTCATCTCCAGACTGGACGCATCCTTTCGAAATCATGTGCGACGCATTAGATTTTGCCATTGGTGCTGTTCTTGGACAGCACATTAATAAGATGCCGCATGTGATTTACTACGCTAGCCGAACACTAAATGAGGCCCAACTAAACTACACAACAACAGAAAAAGAGTTTTTGGCAGTTGTGTTTGCACTTGAAAAATTTCGGCCTTATTTAATCGGCTCTCCAGTCATTGTGTATACTGATCATTCAGCTCTTCGCCACCTTTTTGCGAAGAAGGATGCTAAGTCGAGGCTAATACGTTGGATCCTCCTGCTACAAGAGTTTGACCTTGTCATAAGGGACAAAAAAGGATGTGAAAACGTAGTGGCCGATCACCTTTCACGACTTCCTTCTTCGCCCACACTTGAACTTCCTATCACCGATGCTTTTCCCGATGAGCAACTCTTGACCGTTTCTTGCGAACCATAGTTCGCTGATATAGTAAACTACTTGGCCACCGGCTTGATACCTAATGATTGGTCGAAACAAGATAAACTTCGATTCTTGTCCCAAGTAAAGCATTTTTACTGGGATGAACCTTATCTTTTAAAATACTGTTCCGACCAAATCATTCGTCGGTGTGTACCGGAAAATGAGGTTAAGAGTGTGCTGTCTTTTTGCCACGACCAAGCATATGGCGGGCACTTTGGCCCAAAGAAGACAGCCGAAAAAGTTTTGCAATGTGGTTTCTATTGGCCACGACTCTTCAAGGATGCATTTGAATATTGCAAAACTTGCTCCCGATGCCAACACTTGGGCCGGATATTGCGGAGAAACGAAATGCCGCTCCAACCAATTCTGGTTGTCGATGTTTTTGATGTTTGGGGTATAGACTTCATGGGACCATTTCCCAATTCTTTTGGGAATGTTTATATTCTGTTGGCTGTTGATTACGTTTCAAAGTGGGTCGAGGCTGTGCCTAGTCGAACGAACGACAACAAGGTCGTGGTTCGATTTCTTAAAGAACACATCTTTTCTCGATTTGGGCACCCTCGAGCGATCATAAGTGATAATGGTTCTCACTTTTGCAATAGGACTTTTGAGTCCTTAATGCGCAAATATTCTATAACCCACAAGTTGTCAAGGCCATACCATCCCCAAACATGTGGGCAGGCCGAGGTTTCAAATCGGCAAATAAAGTAAATCTTGGAGAAAACGGTTTCTAAAAACCGTAAAGATTGGTCACTTAAACTGATCGATGCACTATGGGCTTTCCGTACTGCATATAAGACCGATCTTGGTATGTCTCCATACCGGCTTGTTTACGGGAAGGCTTGCCACCTCCTAGTAGAGATAGAGCATAAGACATTTTGGGCTATAAAAGAGCTGAATTTATCTTTAGGAGATGCGGGCAGCAATCGAAAGCTGCAATTGAATGAACTAGAAGAGCTGCGGGATGAGGCATATGATAATGCCGTAATTGCTAAAAACCGAGCTAAGGTGTTCCACGATAAACACCTTTTGCGTAAAACATTTAAACCTGGTCAACAGGTTTTACTCTATGATACTCGGTTACATTATCGCCCCGGCAAGCTCCGTTCTAGATGGAGAGGACCTTTTGTAGTCCGCACCGCTTATCCGCACGGTACGGTTGATCTTGAAAATCCGGAAGACGGTACTTTATTCAAAGTGAATGGGCATCGATTGAAACCGTTCTTCACAGCGGACCCTTCGGAGGAGCTCCTGTTGTTGCAGGAGCCGATTTACACTGATTGATATTCCTCCACTTTCACCCCCGAATTTCCAAATCATTTTTTCCAAAACTTTACTTCAAATAAGTTTGGGGGTGTGTACCATTTGTAAATATATTAATAAGCAGGACATTGCCGATATTATCTACCCGCTTGGTGCAGCATGACAGTGAGGACACTGTCTAGTTGAAGTTTGGAAGTATGCTCGGTACGTCTTCTTCCTTCGCATTCATTTGTACATATTTTTGCATTTGCATAATTATTTTAAAACCCATAAAAATTGAAAATTTTCAAAAATTATAAAAAGTATTTTATTCAATTTTGGCCATATCTAACTTGAGTTTGACAAATAGGTTAACTGGCTACGAACAACTAGATCTTAGACTGAGTAAATTGAAAACCCTAAAAATAACCTTCTTTAAAGATTAACGGTAGAAAGTATATGTCTTTGTAGTTTATTTAGAAATAGGCAAATTTTGAGTTCACTTTTTGGGCTAAGTTGAAATAAAGGAAAAATATTGATATTCTTATTAGAGTATAAGTTTGAAAAATAATTCCTAACTTAAGTCTATATTCTGAAAATGTATACCCTACAAATTGCACAATCACGCACCTTGAAACTTGGAATAGTAGAAGAGACCTTGAAATGCTCTTGTCTAAAGTCCTTAGTACGAAGAAAATAAAAAAAAATGTGAATAAAGAAAAAATGAACACTGGTCTTTGTGATTACTTAAGGCTTCAAAAATAGAAAAAAAAATATTTAGCGAGGGTGCTTCATCACCTAGTGCCTTAGACCAACTGGTTTGGGAATCACTGCTAAAAGCCTTGAGTGTTGCAAAACTAGGAATTACGCTTTAAAGTGCAACCACATCTTGTAATCGGTCGTTGGTACCTCAAGAAGTATTAACGGTCGCATGAAGGATGTGTAAGCAAAATTCACCAATTAATAAGTGCTTTGGACAACGAACAAGAGTATGATTGCTTGATTTGAATTTCCAAGTGTAGGGGTGATTTATACACACACGTGGGGATATATGATTAGAGTTGAGATAAGAGAAAGGAATGAAAAATAGAACTTGTATCTTTGGTAGAGTTGATAGAAAAATTCCTAAATGGAGATGGAACCTTAGAAGGAAAACTTAAGAAATGCCGAAGGCTGAATGAGTCTATCAAACATATATAATCTTAAATTAAATGATGAGGAAGTGTGAAGAATATGGGTGGATAGTTTACAAGTCGACGGTAATAGAAGTCCTTGTTAGAAAACCTAATTGGAGAATTAAAGTTAAAAAGCCAAATTGATAGGATTTTGTGGGTGTAATCCGCTGAAAACCCTCAGGAGACAACACTCCTCCTACTAGGGACACCTAGAGGTTTAACGGCTTGTTGCACGAGCTCAGTGCAATCGCGTTTCCCTGCGAAAGTGCGGTTAGGTTTTATCGAGAATAAAATAATAAGTTTGCTCGAGGACGAGCAAAAGATAAGTTTGGGGGTATTTGTTCATATCATAATATTGCATTATTATATTCCCCATTCTTATTTGTTTTATAAATAAACAGGTGCTTTTGACGCATGTTTGTTACATATTACAGGTTACAGACTCTTGGAGTGAAAGCAATGAAAAAGATAAAAGATAATGCAAAAGTGAGACTTTGACCAATAATCAGAGGATCTTGATCAAGCCTACACAGAGATCATTACAAAACAGCGCAAGGTTCAGGATTTCGTCACGAAGCAACGATAAAAGTCCGCTACAATGTTCACTAGAGACCTGGAGAATTCCTAGAAGCCCAATTGAAAAAGAACATATATAAAAAGGACCCAAGAGTCAACAGAAGACAGCACCAGAAGAACCAGAATGTAATTCCTTAGTTTGGCCGCAGAACCGCGGCCAAACCCAGGCTGGGGCCGCGGTTCCGCGGCCATTTAGTGCACATGTCGGCGCAGAATTTTTGTGTCGGTGCGAAGGTTGGGATTTTTCGGGGGTATTTTTGTAATCGCACATGTGCGAATCCCGTAACCCTAAATTTCCCTGTTTACCTATAAAATTGTAATCAAAATACTGTAATAGGGATGCCTCTTTTCAATGAAATAAAATTCAGATTCAATTCAGTGGGAAGAGCATCGTTTCTGTAAGTTCTTATTTTAATTTCTGCCTTAGTTGATAATTATATTCTTGGCCTAGATTAATTAAAGTTTTGCCTTAGTTAAATCTAGTTTAGCATTCTCTTAAACTGCAGTAGGTAATTAATCCAGTAGATCTAAAAATGAATCTCAAAATGATGTTTTTAATAAATCCCCTAATGAGCGAGTAATTTTCTCGCTTGTTAGGGTTAGGAATAAGGGAGTGAATGAGAGATGAAGATCTCTCATCTCTTTCGTGCCCAATTATTTTTAATAACTAGAACTTCATGTATGCATGCATGATCCGCTCCCTACGGCACCCTACACACGAGATAACGGTGAAACCGTAGTATAAAGGACCGGACATGCATGTCTTCCATGAAGGTTAGAGCAAATATTAGGAAAGGACGGACAAAGATCTAGAGGAAGAAACTCGTTTCTTCCCAATCATCCTAATCCCTTTTTCTAATAGTTGCTATAACTTCTAAAAGATCTCATTTAGGGCATTGAAAGAGGTGTGACATTAAATCTTATCAAACTCCACCTTAGACCTAACCCTAGCAAGTTTCTTAACCATCGCACAACTTAGTTTTTTTTTTAAAATTAAATTAAAAGACCAAACACCCATTTGAATCAGCTCGTAATAACACTTAGGAAAATTACACATCCCTGTGGACCGACCCGTACTCACCGGCTAGCTTCATGCGACGCCGTTCTTGATTGCGGTAAAAATATTTTTGATCGTTAAAAACCTACACTTAATCAATCAGTTAGCGCTTTGCGCTCTTGGACTGGAGCACAGCGCCAAGCACATCACGTGCCCCTCACGTGTGCGCTACTTAGCAGAAGCGCCTCAGCGCTCAAGACTAGCGCAAAGCGCTGCAGAGACTGGCGCTCTTAATTTTGAAGAGCCTTAGCGCTCCAAATTAGCGCACTGCGCTCATAGACTGACGCTCAACGCCAAACGCACCACGTGCTCCTCACGTGTGCTCCACTGAACAAATAGCGCTTTGCGCTCATAAATCAGCGCAATGCGCTCATAAACTGGCGCTCAGCGCCAAGTGCACCACGTGTCCCTCACGTGTGTGCTACTCAGCAGAAGCTCAATGCACTCATAAACTAGCACTCTGCGGTCTTTGACTGGCGCCAAGCGCACCACGTGCCCCTCACGTGTGCGCTGATAGAACATAAATTGTTCTTTAATAAGCCACATAGCTATGATGAATGCTAAGCATTCCATAAAAGAAAAAAATATTGTCAGAACTCAAATCAATGCTCAGCATTGTTAAATGTTAAACATTTTAACTTGATTGGACTTAGCCCAAGATTGGCCATAAGTCCTTAATTCAGATTAACTGAGCCCATATGCTCATAAATCTTTGATCTTAGTCCCAAATTGAACTATAGATCTCCCAACCAATATCGGTTCAAGGGTACATCTCTTCACTCCTCTGATATTTGTCGTTGTAATCCTTCAACGTCTTCAGAGACGTGACGGGTCCCGATAACCATACATTTCATAGACTATGACGTCTTTAAACTGGACTGTGGGGTCCTTAAGCCCATGGACTATGATGTCCTTAACCTTGGACTGTGGGGTCCTTAAGCCCATGGACCATGATGTCCTTAATCTCGGACTGTGGGGTCTTTAAGCCCATGGACCATGATGTCCTTAATCTCGGACTGTGGGGTCTTTAAGCCCATGGACTATGATGTCCTTAACCTTGGACCACCATGTCCTTAAACTGGTAATCGACCGCAACGTCCCTAAACTAAATAATAGGGTCCAATTGCTCTTTTGTTGGATCTAAACGATCCTGTTAAGTTGATCTTAGTCTAAAATTAGACTAACGTATCCTTAACAAACGTTTAAGTTGATTTTAGTCTCAAATGAGACTAACGTATCCTTAAACCCAACCCCAAACCCAAATCTAAGAAGATGTGGATTTGGACTAATCCATGCCCTACGGGCGACAACATAAATTAGTCTCCGTATACAATCCACGGGCAACCAAAAACAAACCAAACACACATGACACGAAGTGATCATCTGGAGAAGGATAAAGTGGTTATCGCGATGCGGTAGCGTAATTAACTGCATGGGCTTGTGCTTGCAGGGAAGAGCGTCCCCGCAATTAAAAAAACCCCTCAACGAGGGGAATCTGATGAAGTCTGCTACATCGGTCACATCCGTTTAAACCTTCGATACATGGTGTTATAAATCAACTTGGCATTTTCGGAGAGGTGGACGGATAGCACCAATTAGCATCTGCCCTCGAATTTTAGGCCTGATGTCCCAACGTCCCGGTCGCGTCTTTCGGCGGAGAACAGATTCTGGCACGCCCGGTGGGACCTCTTCCTCTTTCCACTCCACACTTCGTGTGTCGTGTTCGCGAACGAGTCGCGATTTAATATGGTTGCCCTTGGGTTCGAGGTACTAAGATTTGGTTTTACTCTCGTGCAGAAAAAAGAGCATCAATGGTCTCTAACTGCTCCAGCTGCAACTACAACTCCCGTTCCGCCTCATCTGGAGGTGTAACCTACGGGCCCCAAGTGGCCTCCTTTTTCACAATGCCAGTGGAGCAGGTAACTCAAGCCACTACTGGGCTATTCTTTGGGACCATGCTCCCACCGATGAACTTCGACGCCCCTGTACCATTGCAAAATGCTCTGAAGAGCTCGGTCTTTAATCGGCTCACAACTACTGCGGCCCCTCTCAATGGGCCGTCTAGCTCCAACACCTCAGTCTTTGACAGACTGGGCCAAAGCTCATTTGGTCCCATGAAGAAGCTCGCGATACCAGAAAGTGTTATCCCTAAGCGGATAGCCATTCCTGTTCATGAAGTCGTCAAGGCGGCTTCTCCTACCAAAGGGTCGGTCTTCACAAGACTGACTATTTCAGCTCCTGTTTCAGGCAAAATCGTCAAGGCTGCTCCCCCTGCTCGGAAGTCTGCTTTCGATAGGTTGGCCATCCCCACTCAGCGAACGTCAGTCTTCAACAGGTTGACAGCGACAACTTCTGATCAAGACAGGAGGCGTGAAGAAACCATCCCCGTAGCTGAGATAATTCCAATTGCAAGACACGCTCGACGTCGCCACTGGCGCCGAGTGAGGAAGGCTGGGGGCAATTCCCCTTCCGGACTGACTCCGCGGGCTCCAACGGTAGAAGTTGATGTTGCTGTTCCAACTGGGAACAGCTTTGAACCGCTAAAGAAAGTGCGCAAAAACTCTCCAACCGCCGTGCTGAAGAGATCTCCTCCACCTATGAAGAACGCTACTAAGGTGAAGCTGGAGCAGCCCCCTCAACGGCTATCCTCTAAAATTTACAAGGTCTGGCGTCAAGTCCAAGACTCGGTGATTGATCAAGATTACTCTCGCCAATAGAAAAAGGTGAAAGTTCAGCAAGAAGACGACCATCCTGTCAAGCCACAGAAGGCGACAGCTACTTGGGTGCCCACTGCAACGACCCCCTCAACTTTGACCGCCCACAGTAGGAGAAGGCTGGAGAAAATCCCTGCGTCTGCGACAAATCGCAAGACCACTGAGCCCAAACGCCCCAAGGCTGGGGGCATGGTGGTGTATACCGTCTATATGGCATCCGGAAAAGAGGACGGTCGTATCTCCACAGGTCATCGACTGCTTACGCGATCAGTGACTAAGGCTCAGGAGCAACAACAACAAAAGCTCCAAGAGATGCTAACAGCTATGGCTGCACTTACGGGACTGAAAGCAAGTCCAGAGACGTTCTCGGAGCAGCGCCATGAGTAGGAAACTGATGCTGAATTCCTTCGAAGGATGCTTGAGAAAAAGGACAAAGAGGCCGCGGAACAAGCGGCCAACATAAAACAAATGGCCCTTCTATTCCAAGACATGGTGGGTATGATGATCCAGCCAGACACTCCGGTTGAAGATCCTCCGATTATCCTCAAAGATGACCGAGCGGAGACATCAAATCCCTTTCCGGCTTATTCAGCAGCCAAAGAGGAGACCATCTTAAAAGCTGTCCTGGATGATTATATAGCTCAGCAAATACGGGCTCATCAAGAAAATGAAGCAACTGGCCAAGTCGTCAGAACTGGACGACCATATCCAGGATGGTACGATCAGATCAAGTATCCGCCAAGATACACGATTCCTAAGTTTCACGTATACAAGGGGACAGGCAATCCCCATCAACATGTCGCTCAGTTCAGGGCTCTTTGCGGAAATACCGGAGGTGACGACAAATTGTTACTTCGTCAGTTCGTTGGCAGCTTGGCGGAAACGGCCTTTGAATAGTATTCGGAGCTGCCCAACGACTCCGTCAAAACTTTTACAGAGATGGAATTACTGTTCACCCAACGTTTTGCGAGCGCTAGTGAACGTACCCCAATCACAGCACTGATCAATGCCAGGGTAAAGCCTGGAGAGACATGGGTGCAGTATCCGATACGATGGCGGAATTTATGGTCGAAGTGCGAGCAGCGCATAGAAGTGGCTCCTGCGGTAGGCATATTCGTGGGTACTCTTGATCCTCAGGCGACCATTTCATAATTCATGATGTTTTTCAAGCCGACCACTTTCTAGGTCTTGATTGACAAGCTGGCCCAAATGGACCAGATGGGTCATAGACCTTCCTCTTCGAAGTCGGAGCCTCGAAGCGAAAAAGGGAAAGGGAAAGCGACCTTCGTCGCCAATGCCCAACAGCAGCCCAGTGGCCCGAAACTAACTAATCGCCTAGACGAAATACGGTGATTCTTTAATGAGAAAATGAAGCGTCCTTATTCGTTTCCCCCGGACAAAACGAGGAGATTGTTCGAGCTGGCGCTGCGCAACAGGCTCATCAATTTGCCGAATCCAAAACGCCCATTGCAACCCGGTGAGGCTAATAATTCCAATTATTGCCCCTATCACCAAGCGATAGGCCATCCAATTGAAAATTGCTTCATTTTTAAAGGCTGGATCGAAGTCCAATACCAACAGGGCAAGTTTGCACTGTCCGAGAATTGGAAAGTAAGCCCGCCGCAGCCACACGCTCTTAAAAGGGGGACACACCGGGGGCATCATGCTCTTTTATAGAAGAAGCTCTATGGGAGGTCGTTCTTTTAGCCAAGACGAAAAGAATGCTGAAAGATCTCCAAACATGCCCGGCAATCAGGTGGAAAAATCCACTGGAACCCAAGATCGTCGCGGGAATGCTGAAACCGCGCCCAACTCCAAAAATTAGTAGTGATAGTCAAAGCGCCCGCACCCAGCGGTCAAAGTCTTCGAAGAAAAAGAAGAAGACCAAAAATCCCGTGAAGCCTGATGACAAGCACACGGAACTGCAAAAACATATTGACGCGTTGGAAGAATATAAGCAGAAGGCGCGGACCCCAGTCACACTCCAAGAATTTCTTAGCCACGTCCTTGAGGACGGAGATGATGACAATGGAGAAGACTCTTCAGATGAACCTGAGGATTATGTGGCAAGCTGCCATGTGATCTCTCACTCGTTAAAAAACGGTGAAGAAGCTCCTGACGCAAAGAAATTGGGGGCAGATCCTGAGCCGGAACTTCTAGGACCATAAGACGAAATGATTGACGCATTCCTGAACGAAGCTCTTCTGAAAAGCAAAGCTGATCGGGAGCGCGAGATGGCTATATTTGAAAAGTCCAAACGCCGGTGACTGGACGAAAGGGATGAAACACTACCACCAGATCAAAGCACATCCGCCGCTAGCAAAAGCAGGTTCAAGACGAGGAAAAGGTTCGCTAAAGCCATGTCGATGGGAATGAAGCTGCCCTCGTTCAAAGGAAATTATCCTGGCGATATACATCTTGATAAAGCAGACATACATCCTAACTTTTGCTTATACCATCAGAGGATTGCACACCCTACCGAAGAATGCATGGCCTTTAAAAACTGGTGGCAAGGATATGTTGCCCACCGACAACACGTTCAGTGAATGAAGCGCAAGGCTCGTCAGGAACAGAGAAGTACGACTGATGAGCATAAAAGAGCTGTCGGCAATTGTCACATGGTTGATAGCAGGGGATCGCAAGTTCTCACCTTCGGGAGAGATTCTGAAGAAGAAATGACTTTCGGCCCTCTTTTCAAAGAATCCACCTCAGGAAAAGAGGAAGAACCGAAGAGCTGCGAGAACATTCAGCTGCGCAATCGCCCGCTATCTGAAAAGAATCTCGGACCTTCAAATAAGGGATCCAATAAAAAGGATAAGGGGAAAGAAAAAATCCCTGAGGACGTCGCCCTAGATGATCAAGTCGTCAAAGAGCTGACAGCCAAGGACCTGCCAAAGAAAAACAAGGTGGATTATAATGTTTTAGCACACCTGAGAAAGATTCCTTCACAGTTGAGCATTCTTGATGGCCTTCTGCTGTCTAAAGAGGCGCGAGACTCCCTAATCAAAGCGTTACAAGACCCTAGACAGTTTCAAGCTTTCCTCGCCGAAAAAAAGATGAAGGACGAGTTGGAAGAAATACACACGGCCGATATCACTTTCGGCGATGAAGATCTCCTCCTCGGGACGTGCGAACATAACCGTCCCCTTTATGTCTCCGGATATTGCCATGACATTAAAATAGGGAAAATCCTGGTTAACAATGGGTCCTCCGTCAACCTCCTCAATGTAAAAGTGTTGAAGGAAATCTGCATGAGCGTTCAGCATCTCGCCCGTGATAAAATCACCATCTCCGGTTTTGACTCCCAGTCTTCACGGATGCTCGGGTCTGTGATACTGACGCTGCGCTTTGGGCTTCTAGTCACTGACATCAAGTTTCACGTCATTGATATTTGACGCTAAAACCTGCTATAACGTTTTGCTCGGCCGTCCTTGGTTACACAAGTACAACATTATCCATTCTACACAACATCAATGTATGAAGTACTTCAAAGATGGTCTCAAGTACACTGTGACAGGGGAACTAAACCCATTCTCCGTGAACGAAGTCCGCAAATATGAGGATGCCAAGTACTTCCTGACAGATTTCGAAGACACAGAAAGATGTCGCAAACCGGAGGACAAGAACAAAGCTATCACAACTATTCTGGTCTTTGGGAGTGATACCGAAGAGGAAGAAGAGATAGTCTATTCGGGACCGCCCTAATACAATAAACCGGGACAGTCAACTCCTATTTTGGTCTTTGGTAGTGACTCTGAAGATGAGGTTAACGCGGTATTCTCAGCTCGTCCATCAGTGCAAGCCTTCGTCAGAGATGATCAGAGTTTGCAGATCGCCATAGTTCCGCGAGAGCATTACAAAGAGCTCGACGCACTTGACACCTACAGTGTGCAAGAACTGTAGACGTTCTATGTCCCTCCCAGGCGAAAAGGTGAAAATGCGATCCTATTCTACCGATCCGGGGAAACCAAAGTGGAGAAAGAAATTTGGCATGGTGCGGATTCTACACTTGACAGGCTCCAGCCCATCCGTTTGCCCAGATACTACACAAACGGATTAAAAAGACTGTTGAGGCGCTAAGGCGTACCCTTCAAACAGACTGCTCGACAAGCCCAGTTCTATAACAGGATCTGGAACGTCCCCGAAACTCAACGAAAGTTGCCCAACGGGAGAATGGAAACGATCGGGCTTGGATACATTCAATCCCAGAAACGGGAGCAATTCTGCGGCTGCTACGTCATACATGACTTCGATGAAGAAGGAGATGCTCTATGGGAAGATGCTAACCTTGAACCAAAACGAGCTCCCGTCGTGAAAATGCCAAGCCCGTCGTTTGAAGAACAAATGGACAAGCTTATAAGGGAAGCGGGTCAAAAGGTTCGAGACGGCCATAATCGTGAAATAGCTATCTACGAGAAAGCCAGAACGCAGCGCCTCCTTCAGCAGGCTGCAGAAAGTGACGATGACCTTCTCGCCAGCCCGTCATACAAAAGACCCGACGCAGAGGCAAAAATAAACCGAAGAACGGAAAAAGCGTTCGACGGCGACAAAGCGGGTCCAAGAAGCCACGCGATCGAGAATCAAGCAATCCGGATTCGTCTCTTATAAAGAAGATGGATCGAGCGTATTCTTTTCCCCAAGACAAGATAAGGAAGATATTCGATCTTGTCATAAAATATCAGATGATGACGCTCCTGGAGTCCAAGCACACCGAGCAAGCAGGTGAGGTTCATCATCCAGACTATTACTCCTATCACCGAGCGATAGGACATTCTCTCGAAGACTGCTTCACATTCAAAGACTGGGTAGAAACCAGTATCAGCAAGGCAAGTTCGCTTCATCCAGCAGTTGGAGGGTAACCCCGCCGCAGAAGCATGAACCGAAAGTAGCGAGAGTAGAGCCGGATCAACATTGGTCTTGGAAGCGATCTCGCACCTGTCACGTGATAACGCTGTCAGAAGAAGAACCCAAGAATATGGATAATGTCACGCCCCGCTTTCCAGTATACGGGCAGAGGACGCGACGAGGCCGCTACGTATTTACTGTGAAGTAAATACGCTAAGCGTATCTAAGCAATATAAAAGTAAAGCACAAAAGACAAGATATAATAAAACAACAACTTTATTTATTCACATTCTTTCTGTACAATACATGAAAAGTAAATACAACTGAAATAAAAAGTAATGCCTAAACAATGGCATAACAGAAAAGAAATGTACTGAAATGGAAAGTGTACAATGACTAGAGCTCGGGGTCTTCACTGAACTGGTCTAAGTCTTCAGCAGTGGGCTCGATCTCTGACGGGTCCAGATCACCTGACGACATTCAAAGAAAAAATAAAGAGAATGTCGTCAGTAAACAGGTCGCTCGGTAAGTCCCAAAGATAAGGGAGAAATAGAGTAGACAGAATAAGAAGGTAGCTTTTAAAGTTGTAGTTATAATATGGTGTTAACGCTGTTGTTTGTAGCTTGGTACAAAAGAATGCCAGTGTATACGAGAGGAATCTCTATATGCCAAAGACTAGAGGCAAGTATAGTATAAGGAACCGTTTATGCCACGGTACAACAGCAACTGGATTCATGTTAGGTGTATTAAGTCTTACTGTCTCATGCCACTCTAACACTTTCCGTACCAATCTACCCCTTAAACCCCGTAGTGTTTTGATTGTATTGTTTGTCTAATATTGTAACTGTATAGATTGTATAATTGGATGACTGACCGAAACCATGATATCAGTAAACGGATGTAACCGTAGAATCATGTAAATGGAATAACTGGAGAACCATGTAAATGGAATGTATATCCATGGTTCGGTTCAGTCAAGTTGTATAGATTGATAATTGGATTCATGGATTCATGTTGAATTGTAGATTGTAGATTGTAGATTGTACATGAATCATATTCAAGTCAGATTATAATGAGACTCAACTGAGTCAGACAATTAGAAAAGTAAATTGAAGTCCTGATTGTTTTGATGCTATCGGTAACCGCTGCACATGGACGGCAGGATTTGTGTCTTTTTCAAAGACGATTACCGTATTGATAACACCATTATCAAGTTGTCTACCATAAATAGGCAAGCACCCACTTCTCCGGCTCCCTGAGGCTCAAGAGATTGGTCCCGCTTAAACCTATGTTTATTAGGGTCCTTAGGGTAATTTATAGAACTTGAGAGGGTTTTATGTAAAAATACTTTTATATATTTTTCAAAATACACCCTCAGTATTTATTATTCGTCTTTACAGTTGTAATGAATGTAGATTTTATATTGTGATATTTCTAGTGAAAATATCCTAATTTCATAAATAAAGGTATTTATTTGTAATATTGATTTGTATGGAATTCATGGTATTTTAGTGTAAAATGATTCTTGTGACATTTTTAGAAAAAAAGTGGAATATTTATAATAATTCAAAATAGATATTTTTATGTTACATATACATATATTTATATGAAAATAATTTTTTTGTATATATATAATATTCTAGAAATCTCGTTTTCTTAAGATGTCGTATTTTAAATCTTTTGAGACCAAATGCTCCTTGCTGAGGTCTGCATCTTGCACTACTAAGCCCGAGGATGTGCGATAATCCGCACCATCCCGAACGGGTTCCCTAAATTGGTTTTAACGGCGCTTTGCAAAGATTTGTATAAATACTAATCATTAAGGAAAAACGGTTTTATTAATTATGGTAATTATTTGTAAAGATATCATTTTTCCCGTACTCTATGTTCCCAAGGGTATTGTGCTATATTGCATATGAGTGTGTGAGGAGGTAGGTCGTTACCTCGTGATCTACTTAAAGGTATAGCAAGTCTTGTGATGTTAAATGTAGAATTGAAACTATGTGGTATTTAAATGAAAAATACGGTAAAATGAAATAGCAATTACTTTATGATATGAAACTTGATCAATATGGTTGATTAGTGATTAATAGTCAACATGTAATGGTTTAAGCATAATTGTATTAAAGAAAAGTGAGGTTTTATAAAGAAACCGAATCGGAAATCGGATTTGTTCCGATTCCGTCGGGTTTTGTAATTCCGTATTTCTAGAATAGAATAGAGAAGATAGAATGGGGAATTACGGGTTTACGACAACCAGGAGAGGGAGAAGGATCGGGAGGCGTCGCCGGTGCGTCGTTTCGTCGCCAGGAGCTCCTAGAGTCGTCGTCGGAATTTCCGCCGGAGAATTTGCCGGAGCTTCGCCTTTCGCTCACTTCGATTGCACACAAGGTTTCTAATGAATTCTTGAGAGTTGTCTCAGAGTTTTAGGGTGAGGGGGTAGTGTGTAAGGTTGGTATTTATAGGGTTAGGCTAGGGTTAGCGTAGATGAAAGGTTTTAAATTGAAAAAATGTAAAAATACATTAAAATTCATTAAAAATGGAGTAAATTGGGTATTAAGAGCTCTCAGGAACCGATCTAATTAAATAGAGTGCGCAGAGGGGTAGGAGAGAGGAAGAGACACAACTCCCATGTTGGGAACTCGGCCGTCCGGCTGAGTCCGGCCGGCGGCTCCGGCCCAAGTCGGCCGGCCCGCCGGCCGGCTTGGCCGAGTCGGGCCGTATCAAGGGGTCGGGAGGTGTAGGGCCGTCTCATTTAGCCTCTGGAATATTTACTTTTCTATGTGTAGTGGGATTTTTGTGGTATTCTAAAAAATTCAAAACAAAATAATATTAAAAATAATATGGGGTATGGGATTTGAACTCTGGTGGCTTGGTTCAGCAGTGCAATGTATTACCAATGAGCCACAAGCTCCTTCTTGTAATTAAATAGCTAATTAATTATTTATGTCTTGTGCTCAGGCAATAAATACCCCTTTATGGATTTTGAAAAAAGTTTTGTAAAGAAAGTTGTATACGAAAATTAAGGTTGTTACAGATAACCTCTCCTGGTGCTTCGAAAACGATGATGACGAGATGATCTCAGAGTTCCCACCGACGCTAAAAGAGCTAGAAGATGGGATACATACTGTAATACCCAGCCCGTTTTCCTTTTTATTAAACCCAAAACCCCTATTTTCTCCTCAGCCTAAGAAATTCCTATCAAATTAATTTATCTAAACCATTTTTCCCAACCCACTTCCTTTACTTCCTCCCCCATTTTCTTCACTAACCTAGCCTGGCCCATTTTCTAATTTCCTTATTGTTTTATTTTCCTGCTCTGGCCCAAGCCCATGTCACCAAACCCACAGCCACCAGGAAAAATAAATATAAAAGGAATTTATTTAAGTTTAAACCCCGGCCCGGCCCTCTTTTCCATTCCCTTACAATTCTTTTTATTATATTAATTAACCCTTTTATTCCCTCGGCCCAGCCCAGCAGCCCTCACCCACAGCAACCCGACCCGGCCCATGCCCTAACCCCTTCTTCTCCCCACGTTTCCATATTTCCCGCTCGAATCTGCCGTTACGCCCACGTCGCCGCTCATCACGCGCCGTGCCCCGCTCCTCGCGCCCACAACGCGCGCGTTTCCCCTACGACCAGCTCCCCCAACGGTTCACTCCTCCTTCTCCCTCACACCCTAGAACTCACCATCTCTCTCCCTCGTTCTCCTTCCTCCTCTTCTTCCCGCTCCCACTCCCGACCCATGCCCACATCACACCGACGCCGCGCTCGCCCCGCCACCATCGCCGGCATCGCTCCTCTCTCCTCTCCCCTCTCTCCTAAAACCTCGAGCCCACGTCACCTGCAACCCGACGAGCCCATCATCGTCGACGAGCCCTCTTCACCAACCACCACCTTCCTCCCCTCTCACCGCAGCTCCTCAACGTCACCACCTCCTCTTCTACAACACCCCAAGGCGTCATAATACCAACCCATCATCACCCGATCACCCTCCGCTTACCCAGCAAGGCTCGAACTCCAACTCCCCAACACCACTGCTCCGGCCACCTGCTGCACGCCGTCGCTGACAAGCCGCCGTCTCTAGCACCGAGATATCAACCCAGAGCTCACCATCTACAACCTCCATAGTTGTGAGTCCAAGCTGACCCAGGCTCATTGCGCCGTCTGCTGCCCTCATCGCCGACGATCACCATCGTCTCGTCGTCGTCGTGTCACCGCTGAGCCACCGCCGGAGCACCAGGCTCAACGAACCCTTAAGCACGAAGCCCCTCTCCGTCGCACACGCAACAGCCCAAGCTCAAGCTCGAGCCGAGGCTAACCCTTATCGTGTTTGCGTCGTGATCGCGTCGTGCCATTGCAATAGATCGCCGTTGCTGCCGTGTTGTTACCGCGTCGCTGCCGTGTAGTCATCGTTTCCAGGCAAGTACTCTTACTTACTTACATGCTAATTTATTCGTGTTACGAACTAAAATCGTATAAATTCCATATTCACAATACCCGATAGATTATATAACATACCTGTTTGATGCATGATCCTAATGAGATTATTCATCTATTTTGACGGAACGGGATTGTTTATGTTGGCCCATATAGTGACGAACATCTTGTATAAGTTTCACTGGAAAATACGACTGTTAATGACTAAAACGATTACCCCCAAATATACCTGTAAAACTGGAACTTTCCCGTATCTGAAAACCGTTAAAATAACCATAAATTATGTGCATACTGAAATGATGCGTTGGAGAGCTTAAATCGAAGCCGTCTCGAGGAACTCTAAACCTATTCAAGTTTCTAATGATTTCTTTACTTAAATTGTGACAATATTTGGATCGGAGTGCGACTCTGGACTGCAGTCCAGGGCGACTCTGGTTACTGTGTGCTGTCCCGTGATATGTACCATCTTGTTCCTGAACTCGTATGTTGCGGAACTCCTCAGTTTATTAAAGGTGAAACTTTTAGCTAGATAACACAAGTGGGTTCATTCTGTTTCATCGTCGTTTGCTATTTAATCTGTAATTTAAAAGATGGGGACGTATAACAGTCCCGACAGAATCAGAAATGACATACTAGTATTGAACAGTGTATAACTCCTGATGTACAGATGCGATTGAGGATCCGTCTATTGCGTTGAATACCCTACTGAAAACCCTAGATATCATTCAACTGTAGAGTCGCTAAATTCTGATCCCTACTGGGGTTCAAATGCGTTGCGAAACGGACTTCCGATTCTGAAACCGGATTTCCAGTCGTGAACGCTTAAAATGAAATGGTCATAACTAGTGATCCTGAAACCTGATTGACTTGAAACCAAACTCGCTGGATAGATATTCAAACATACTATTTAATCCCCGTTCATCGTTTCGCTAAACTATACACGTATGATTTATGATAAATTATGCAAGTGGTAGAATACTGATTTATGACATGCTAATCATGCTTTACATACTGTTTACTCAGCACATCATACATATGTCATTGCATTGATAACTTGGTGATCATGTGCATTACCCAGTGTTAGGTATTAGTGATGATAACTTAGTGATCATGTGCATTACCCAGTGTTAGGTATTAGTGATGATTTTGGCAAGTACGTTAGTGTTCGTGCATGAGTGAATAAGTGAAAGTGACACGTACTTGTACACAATCAGTGAACCTTATTATTCTATTGCATTGTCGACGTCTGTGGGACGCGTGTACGTGTGACTATAAGTGGTATGGGACACTTATTGAAGCTCTTACACGGGTGTCACAGATAAGGCACCAGACACTGCCATTTATCTTGGGTATTAGTCGGGACGTGCTTGATGGAGATCCTGTCTCCAGTTCCCGCGCAGACTTGTCAAGGACCGACCGGTATTTGAGGTTATGGTTGGCGTTTGATGTAGACCACGGGATGTGGGGTAGTTTGAGTGTGAGTTCAACAGAATCTCGGGAGTCCCATGCCGGCTTATATATATGGAGATATATAGAGATTTACAGGGTACATGATTATTACCGTGAGTTACATTTTGGGCCCATGGTCCCTTGCCCTTGGGTGGAGGACACTCGCGAGTGGTTGACTCTCACACTTGGACTGACGATAGGCTTAGTGACCTGTACAGTGAGACTTAGAGACTGATAGGGATAATGGCATTGATATACATTACTTACTGTGTTGACATACTTGGCATACTATTTTACTGCTTTACTGTTCACCTGATCTATTGGACACTTTATTGGTTACTGCATGTTCATACCCATATCGTCTTGATTTACTGTTATATACATCTATATGTTTATATTGCTATTGTGTCGCTCTGACGACCTGAGTATGCATGCTCAGTGTGAGGAGTGGATCTAGCCGGGACCAGGACCAGACGTACATCACGGACATCTTGATTAGCTATCCAGAGTTATACCCTTTTTGTTTTCCATCAGGTCAGTTCTTTGTATTGTTTTGTTTCAGTTACTGCATTTCTCGTTACCTGCGCATTATTTACTGATTACCACGTAAAGCTAGAAGCCGAAGTGTGACTACGGCAGGATATTTCCTTGACCGTAGGAGCATGGCTGGCCTTGTCAACCCCTCGTATTCCGTATTTTGGGAAGCGGGGCGTGACACATACTACTACAGATAATCTCAAGAAAATTGACTTGGAGACGGCAAGTGACCCGCGGCCGACATTCGTCAGTGGGCTGTTGTCTGAAGAAAGGGTGGCTACGCTAAAAGACGTGCTCATACAGTGTAAAGATTGTTTCGCATGGAACTATTCCGAGATGCCGGGATTAGATCCAGAGATTGTTGTGCACAAATTGGCGATATCTCCGGACATCAAGCCGATCAAACAAGCATTGAGAAGAATGCGGCTCGAGCTTGAGATGAGCATCAATGTCGAGGTCAAGAAGCTAATCGACTCCGGCTTTATCCAAGAGGTTCAGTATCCTGACTGGATCGCCAATATCGTCCCAGTGATGAAGAAAAATGGGACGGTGCGCATATGTATGGACTTTCGGGATCTCAACAAAGCTTGCCTGAAGGACGACTTTCCAGTACCGGTCACCGAGCTGATGATAGATAACACGTCCGCTCACGAAGTCTTCTCCTTCATGGATGGATCATCAGGGTACAATCAGATAAAGATGCATCCCGAAGACCAGAAGCATACCGCTTTCCGGACCCCTTTGGGCATATTCTGCTACAAGGTGATGCCCTTCAGTCTAAAGAACGCCGGTGCCATCTATCAGAGGACCATGACGAAGATCTTTGATGACCTTATACACGAGATTGTCGAATGTTATATCGACAACCTCGTGATAAAAAGCAAATCGCACGAAGAGCATTGGGAGCATCTAAAAATAGTGTTCCAACGCCTTCGGAAATACAATCTGAAGACGAACCCTCTCAAATGCGCGTTCGGAGTTTCCTCGGGCAAGTTCCTAGGATTCGTCGTCCGACACCGAGGTATCGAGATAGACCCGTCGAAGATCAAGGCGATTATTGAAATGCCCCCGCCAAGGACTCTCAAACAACTGCGGTCTCTCCAAGGAAAGCTCGCATACATCCGGTAATTTATAGCTGACTTATCTTGCAAGTGCTGCCCTTACAGTCACCTGATGAAGAAAGGAACCCCGTTCGTCTGGGATCTCAAATGCCAAAGTGCACTGGACGAAATCAAGCAATACTTGCAGAATCTACCGGTGCTGACCGCTCCAATCAAGGGAAAGCCTCTCATTCTGTATACAATCGCCCTTGAAGGTTCTCTAGGCGCATTATGGGCACAAGAAAACGACCAAGGGAAGGAGAGAGCTCTCTACTATCTGATTCGAGTTCTCCTGGGGGCTGAAAGCAATTATTCCCTCATCAAAAAACACTGCCTGGCGTTGATCTTCACGATAACGAAGCTCAGACACTATGCGTTGGCATATGAGGTCCATCTCATATCAAAGGAAGATCCTTTCAAATATTTGATGTCGAAGGCTATATTAACGGGACGGCTCGCTAAATGGGCCCTTCTCTTGATGAAGTTCTCGATAACATATCGTCCTCTCAAGGCAGTGAAAGGCCAGGCCATCGCCGACTTCCTTGCTGAGCATCCGATACCTGCCGATTCTCCCTTGAACTGCGAATTGCCAGATGAGCACGCATTTGACACGATCGACAGAGAGAGAAGAGAGAATGATACCCAGTGGGAACTCTACTTCGATGGAGCATCTTCCGTGAAGAAGCGCAAACAAGGCATCCCCATAATCAAATCTGCGGTGGGCCTCATCTTTGTAACTCCATAATGAGGGATAATGCGCTTTGCCTTCTCCTTAACGGAGCCGAGGATGAACAATGAAACCGAATATGAAGCTTTAATAGCAGGTCTTGAGATCGCTGTCGACATGGGAATTGAAAACCTCCTCATATACGGAGACTTCCAGCTGATTGTTAGTCAAGTAAATGGCGACTATCAAACGTGCAAACCAGAGTTGGTGAAGTATGGCGAGAGAGTGCAGCAACTGCTGACTCAAATCCTTGCCTATGCCCTAGAAAGCATACCGCGTGCGGAAAATAGCAAAGCAGATGCATTGGCCAAACTCGCCAAAGAACTGGCCGATGAAGACTTCGATGATGTAAGGATCGTCGTGCAAAACCGTCGGGTTCTTGCTCCGACAGAAATATCTCCGGAGTCGTCTGAAGGAAAAGGAGTGACTGAGCAAATGGCTCTACAGATAGAGGACCAGGAAAAGATTAAAGATTGGAGAGAAGTCTTTATAGACTACTTCAAGTCCCGTCGAACGCCTGAAGATGCGTTCTCAAGACATCAGCTCATGAAACGAGCTCTATCTTTTGCCTTCGTCAATGATACTCTGTATGTCACGCCCCGCTTCCCAGTGTACGGTAAAAGAGACGCGACGAGGTCCGCTACGTATATACTCAGAAGTACATACGCTAAGCGTATCTAAGCAATATAAAATAAATACACAAGAGACAAGAATAAAAAGAACAGCAACTTTTATTTATTAACATTCTTTGTATAATACATGAAAGGAAATACAACTGAAATAAAAGATGCCTAAACAGTGGCATAACAGGAAATGAAAAGTACAGAAAGGAAAAGTGTACAATGAAACTACAGTACAGGGTCTTCAGTAAACTGCTCCAAGTCTTCTTGCGATGGCTCAACCTCTGCCGGGTCCAAATCACCTGACGACATTCAAAGAAGAGAGAAACAGAATGTCGTCAGCGAACAGGTCGCTCGGTAAGTCCCAAAGATAAGAGGGAAGTAGAAAAAAACAGAATAAGAAGATACATTTTAAAGTGTAGACTATTGTTGTAGAAAAAAACAGAATAAGAAGATACATTTTAAAGTGTAGACTATTGTTGTAATGTTATGTCAATGCTGTTGTTTGTAGCTTGGTACAGAAGGATGCCAGTGTATACGAGGGGAGTCTCTATATGCCAGAGACTAAGGGCACGTATAGTACAAGGTACCGTTTATGCCACGGTACAACAGCAACTAGATTCATGTTAGGTGTGTTAAGTCTGACCACCTCGTGCCACCTTTAACACCTTCCGTACCAATCTACCCCTTAAACCCCGCGATGTCTTGTTTGTATTGTTATCTTGTAAATTGTGTTGGTTGTATGATTGATTGACTGACTGACCGAAACCATGATATCAGGAAACGGTTGTAACCGTAGAGTCATGTAAACGGAATATTGAGAATCATGTAAAAGGAATATATATCCATGGTTCGGTTCGGTCAAGTTGTATAAATTGATAATTGTATTCATGGATTCATGTGTTCATATTGAATTGGAATCTTGTAAATTGTAGATTGACTTGAATCATATTCAAGTCAGATTAATCAGACTCAAACCCGAGTCAGACAATAAGAAATGTGAATCGAAATCTTATAATTGCTAGGGTCCTTACGGTAATTTATAAAACTTGAGGGGGTTTATGTAAAAATAGTTTTGGCATAATTTCAAAATATACCCCAAGCATTTAATTATCGTCTTTAAGGTTTTCATAGATGTATATTTTGTAAATGTGAAATTCCTAGTGAATACAACCTAGTTTCATAGTACATGGTATTTATTTGATATATTGAACTTGTTTTAAATTTAATGGTATTTTCATGTAAAAGTGATTTTTTTGATTTAGAAAAACTTGGAATATTGTATAATATATTTAAGATGGATCTTTTGATAATATATATATAACTTTAATTTAGTATTTTCTAGAAATCCCATTTTCTTAAAAATGGTATTAAAATTCCTTCGGAATCCGAATACTCCTTGCGGAGGTCTGAATTCCGCTCTACTATACCCAAGGACGTGCGATAATCCGCACCATCCAGAAACAGGGTTCCCCAAAAGTGGGTTGTAGAGGCGAAATTGCAAAGGAAAATTTATAATTAAATTATTTTAAAACATCAAGGCATTTTCACACAAAACTAATTCTTTAGAAATATTACTACAAATATATGAGTTTTTATGGTTCACAAGTGTATGTGTTGGGGGAGGGGTAGGCCGTTACCCCGTACAATATCACTAAAAATATGTTTAAAAAATTTTTCTGAAGCTAAAAGGAATTTAACAGGTGTAATAGTAAACCAAGACTTGGATTGTTCGGTTGCAGATAATGAATGATGGTGATAACAGTTGACTCCAAAATTCAGTATCAATGGTTCGTGAGTGCAAGAAGTCAAAATTTAGTTTTCAAGTCATTATAATGAAGTGATGTGTGCATGTTATGATGTTGTGAACTAGAAGCTAATTGATAAAAGTGCAGCTCGCTTAGGAATAGAGGTTATGTGTCTCGTCTTAGATGTTGGCAGGTCTTAACAAAGATGCACAAAATGACTCTAGGAAAATGATGTGAATCCCACAGTAATTCATCGAACTTGGCTTTAAAAGCATGATCTGACTGATAATTACATAGACTTCATTGAGCAAATGAGATTCAATAGGAGAAAATAGTGTTCAACCCAGGATGAAATTATCACATCAGAACCTTCCAATCACACAGATCATAGAGTTATATGTAAATAACTAGAAAGCTTCACTCTCATAATATGTTGTCTTTGTCCTTAGAACTGTTAAACAAATTGCATGAAACATAACCTAAGTAGTTTTAAGATCAAAGGACCAAGAACCACTGTCCCAAATTTCACACAACTGGAAATTTTTATTTTTTATTTTTTTTTTACTATGAAAGAGTCCTGGTGTTGTATTAAAAGTGGATAAAACACTAAAAATGCCAACAAGAAGAACATTCATTGGATTAATGCATGAAACAGAAAAAAGAAGCTTGATAATGATTAAAACCTATTGTGAAGTCTCAACAAAAGCCTATTCTAAGCAAAGTACCGCAACTGTTTAAGAGATATATGTTGGTTAATGTCAAGACCATTATAGGTAAAAACAAAAGTAGACAAGATTCAATATGGGACTGGTCGGAAAGAAAAGAATTTACATATGGTTTAATTAATTAAAAAAGAGGGGACTTACTCGCAGTTAGAACATGAGAACGACGGAAAATTCCATTGCGGCATTTCATCGAACACTGTTGCGCGCAACATTGAAATACCAACAAAACGGAGATCCAAAGGCAGTGAACGAATTATGGCGTTACCGCAGTCTCAGGACCGGCCTTGGAATCTCCTTTCCCGGCCCAGAATGTGTCGAGTAGATTGAGGAGGAGGCTCGGAAAGATGCTGTTGTTGCTGAAGACGGCGAAGGGTGGTGTCGAAGGGGAGCTTGGGATGCTCCGCCATTAGTGATGGAGGAGGGGCTAACATCTTAGAGTTGGGTTCGGCCATGGGCAGTAAGGGGGCTAAGGTTTTGGGCTGAAAAGAAGACAAAGAAGGAAAGAAGAAGAAATAAAGATAGAAGAAGGGAAAATGGTGAATTCATATAATGGGCTTGATCAGTTACGGGAAGAAGCAGGGGAACGGGCGAAGATGATTCGTAGGAGGAACGTGGGGAGGAGTTGAAGATGGACGGTTCATGAGAGAGGCTCGTGAGTTTTCATCAATGGAAGATGAATAGTGCATGAAAAAAAAAGAATGTGTTTAATTAATTGGGTTGGAATTGAGCCGTTTAGAATTTGGGGTGTTTAGTGGGGTTAGAGGGTTAAGGATTAGGTTTAAAAAAGAAATGGGTTGTGTTTTTTTTTTCTTTAAAATATCTTTGGGCCTGTGGGTTTTGGTTATGGGTTGTAGGGAAAAATTTAAAGAAGAGGAAAAATGGAAATAATGGGTTTGGGTTAAGAATATTTGGTTTAAATTGGAAATGGGTTTAAGAAATAATAAAATAGGAAAATGGCTTTAGGAAATTAATATATTTAATAGAAAACTGAATATATAAAAATATCAAAAGAAGTTAAATACGATAAAACGAAGGTATAGGATTTTGGGGTCATTACAGTCTACCCTCCTTAAAAATAATTTCGTCCTCGAAATTACTCTTAAGAAGTATATCGCAACAATGTAAAAGAAACGCGGGGACGATATCTTCTTCGAGCTCCGTCAATCGATGCTTTGACTAGTTGAGCTAATATGTATACGAGATACAAGTAGAAGGGTGAATTGGAGATAATAATTTAAAAGTCAAGAGGTTATAGAATTCGAAAGTGAAGTTCAAGATAGATTCAAAGAATTCGGATAAGATTCAAAAGAATATGAAATGTAAAGAATGTTTTAGTTGCTGGTTCTTGTGTTTTATATTGCTTAGGGTTCCATACAGCTCTGACCTGCATGGACCACCAACAAAACCTGTCACGCCCCGCTTCCCAGTGTACGGTGAAGGAGACGCGACGAGGTCCGCTACGTATATACTCAGAAGTACATACGCTAAGCGTATCTAAGCAATATAAAATAAATACACAAGAGACAAGAATAAAAAGAACAGCAACTTTTATTTATTAACATTCTTTGTACAATACATGAAACGAAATACAACTGAAATAAAAGATATCTAAACAGTGGCATAACAGGAAATGAAAAGTACAGAAAGGAAAAGTGTACAATGAAACTACAGTGCAGGGTCTTCAGTAAACTGCTCCAAGTCTTCTTGCGATGGCTCAAGCTCTGCCGGGTCCAAATCACCTGACGATATTCAAAGAAGAGAGAAACAGAATGTCGTCAGCGAACAGGTCGCTCGGTAAGTCCCAAAGATAAGAGGGAAGTAGAAAAAGACAGAATAAAAAGATACATTTTAAAGTGTAGACTATTGTTGTAATGTTATGTCAACGCTGTTGTTTGTAGCTTGGTACAGAAGGATGCCAGTGTATACGAGGGGAGTCTCTATATGCCAGAGACTAAGGGCACGTATAGTACAAGGTACCGTTTATACCACGGTACAACAGCAACTAGATTCATGTTAGGTGTGTTAAGTCTGACCACCTCATGCCACCTTTAACACCTTCCGTACCAATCTACCCCTTAAACCCCTCGATGTCTTGTTTGTATTGTTATCTTGTAAATTATGTTGGTTGTATGATTGATTGACTGACTGACCGAAACCATGATATCAGGAAACAGTTGTAACCGTAGAGTCATGTAAACGGAATACTGAGAATCATGTAAAAGGAATATATATCCATGGTTCGGTTCAGTCAAGTTGTATAAATTGATAATTGTATTCATGGATTCATGTGTTCATATTGAATTGGAATCTTGTAGATTGTAGATTGACTTGAATCATATTCAAGTCAGATTAATCAGACTCAAACCCGAGTCAGACAATAAGAAATGTGAATCGAAATCTTATAATTGCTAGGGCCCTTACGGTAATTTATAAAACTTGAGGGGGTTTATGTAAAAATAGTTTTGGCATAATTTCAAAATATACCCCAAGCATTTAATTATCGTTTTTAAGGTTTTCATAAATGTATATTTTGTAAATGTGAAATTCCTAGTGAATAGAACCTAGTTTCATAGTACATGGTATTTATTTGATATATTGAACTTGTTTTGTATTTAATGGTGTTTTCATGTAAAAGTGATTTTTTTGATTTAGAAAAACTTGGAATATTGTACAATATATTTAAGATGGATCTTTTGATAATATATATATATATATATATATATAATTTTAATTTAGTATTTTCTAGAAATCCCATTTTCTTAAAAATGGTATTAAAATTCCTTCGGAATCCGAATACTCCTTGCGGAGGTCTGAATTCCGCTCTACTATACCTAAGGACGTACGATAATCCGCACCATCCCGAAACAGCGTTCCCCAAAAGTGGGTTGTAAAGGCGAAATTGCAAAGGAAAATTTATAATTAAATTATTTTAAAACATCAAGGCATTTTCACACAAAACTAATTCTTTAGAAATATTACTACAAATATATGAGTTTTTATGGTTCACAAGTGTATGTGTTGGGGGAGGGGTAGGCCGTTACCCTGTACAATATCACTAAAATTATGTTTAAAAAACATTTCTGAAGCTAAAAGGAATTTAACGGGTGTAATAGTAAACCAAGACTTGGATTGTTCGGTTGCAGATAATGAATGATGGTGATAACTGTTGACTCCAAAATTCAGTATTAATGGTTCGTGAGTGCAAGAAGTCAAAATTTAGTTTTCAAGTCATTATAATGAATTGATGTGTACATGTTATGATGTTGTGAACTAGAAGCTAATTGATAAAAGTGCAGCTCCCCTAGGAATAGAGGTTATGTGTCTCGCCTTAGATGTTGGCAGGTCTTAACAAAGATGCACAAAATGACTCCAGGAAAATGATGTGAATCCCAGAGTAATTCATCGAACTTGGCTTTAAAAGCATGATCTGACTGATAATTACATAGACTTCATTGAGCAAATGAGATTCAATAGGAGAAAATAGTGTTCAACCCAGGATGAAATTATCACATCAGAACTTTCCAATCACACAGATCATAGATTTATATGTAAATATCTAGAAAGCTTCACTCTCATAATATGTTGTCTTTGTCCTTAGAACTGTTAAACAAATTGCATGAAACATAACCTAAGTAGTTTTAAGATCAAGGGACCAAGAACCACTGTCCCAAATTTCACACAACTGGGAATTTTTATTTTTTTTTATTTTTTTTTTATTTTTTTTTACTATGAAAGAGTCCTGGTGTTGTATTAAAAGTGGATAAAACACTAAAAATGCCAACAAGAAGAACATTCATTGGATTAATGCATGAAACAGAAAAAAGAAGCTTGATAATGATTAAAACCTATTGTGAAATCTCAACAAAAGCCTATTCTAAGCAAAGTACCGCAACTGTTTAAGAGATATATGTTGGTTAATGTCAAGACCATTATAGGTAAAAACAAAAGTAGACAAGATTCAATATGGGACTGGTCGGAAAGAAAAGAATTTACATATGGTTTAACTAATTAAAAAAGAGGGGACTTACTCGCAGTTAGGGCATGAGAACGACGGAAAATTCCATTGCGGCATTTCATCGAACACTGTTGCGCGCAACATTGAAATACCAACAAAACGGAGATCCAAAGGCAGTGAACGAATTATGGCATTACCGCAGTCTCAGGACCGGCCTTGGAATCTCCTTTCCAGGCCCAGAACGTGTCGAGTAGATTGAGGAGGAGGCTCGGAAAGATGCTGTTGTTGCTGAAGACGGCGAAGGGTGGTGTCGAAGGGGAGCTTGGGATGCTCCGCCATGGGTGATGGAGGAGGGGCTAACATCTTAGAGTTGGGTTCGGCCATGGGCAGCAAGGGGGCTAAGGTTTTGGGCTGAAAAGAAGACAAAGAAGGAAAGAAGAAGAAATAAAGATAGAAGAAGGGAAGATGGTGAGTTCATATAATGGGCTTGATCAGTTACGGGAAGAAGCAGGGGAACGGGCGAAGGCGATTCATAGGAGGAACGTGGGGAGGACTTGAAGATGGACGGTTCATGAGAGAGGCTCGCGAGTTTTCATCAATGGAAGATGAATAGTGCATGAAAAAAAAGAATGTGTTTAATTAATTGGGTTGGAATTGAGCCGTTTAGAATTTGGGGAGTTTAGTGGGGTTAGAGGGTTAAGAATTAGGTTTAAAAAAGAAATGGGTTGTGTTTTTTTTTTAAATATCTTTAGGCCTGTGGGTTTTGGTTATGGGTTGTAGGAAAAAATTTAAAGAAGAGGAAAAATGGAAATAATGGGTTTGGGTTAAGAATATTTGGTTTAAATTGGAAATGGGTTTAAGAAATAATAAAATAGGAAAATGGCTTTAGGAAATTAATATATTTAATAGAAAACTGAATATATAAAAATATCAAAAGAAGTTAAATACGATAAAACGAAGGTATAGGATTTTGGGGTCATTACACTGTATAAGAGATCATTTGATTCTTTATGGGTAGGATGCCTGGGACCTGAAGAGGCAAAGCGAGTCGTCCAAGAAACTCATGACGGACTCTGCAGTTCTCACCAAGCCGGGCCAAAAATGAAGCTGAAGATCAAAAGGATGGGCTACTATTGGCCCACGATGATCTAAGACTGCCTCGAATACGCGAAGCAGTGCCACTCGTGCCAGATTCACGGGGACTTTATCCACCAGCATCCAAATCCGCTACACCCAACGGTGGCTAGCCGGCCATTCGAAATGTAGGGAACTGACATAATCGGGCCCATCGAACCGGCATCATCCAGAGGACATCGGTTCATATTGGCAACAACTGATTATTTCTCCAAGTGGGCAGATGCAGCACCACTAAAAGAAGTGAAGACGGAGAATATCCTCCATTTCTTCAAGACACATGTCATTTATCGGTTCGGCACTCCGCGACGGATTATCTCCGATAACGGGCTGGCCTATAGAAGCCACAAGATCAGCCGCTTCGCACAACAACATAACATAGACTGGAGATACTCTTCGGTCTATAATCCCCGAGCTAACGGTCTTGCTGAGGCTTTCAACATGACCTTGACAAATATCGTGAAAAAGACGGTGTCTCGAAATAAAAAGGACTGGCACGGGAGACTGCATGAAGCTCTCTGGGCGTATCGAACTACTTTCAAAACGGGCACAAACACAACATCGTATGCATTGGTATTCGGCACAGAAGCGGTACTCCCCCTCGAGATAGAGTTACCCTCTCTATGAGTGGTGGTTCACTATGAGCTAACAGACGAAGAAAATGCTCACCTTCGGCTTGAGGAGCTCGACACCCTTGATAAAACCCGGCTCATGGCGCAACAAAATCTGGAGGCTTACAAAGCAAAGATGACGTGCTCATACCAGAGATTGATTAGGCCGAGAACATTCCGCCAAGGTGAACTCGTGCTAGTGGTCAAGAGACCTATGATCCCTAATCGTGCCAAAAGGGGAAAATTCGAGCCGAACTATGAAGGCCCGTACATCATAGATAAAGTTTACCAGGGTGGAGCCTATCTACTTATGGACATGCATGGTGAAAGACCTTTCAAGCCAATAAACGGTCGCTTCCTAAAAAAATATTACGCCTGACGAGTCACGGCCTAGGTCAACGATAGATGACGACACTTATGTCCACTCGCTGTCTTCCTAAGCCCAAACTCTATAAGTAGTAGCCGGCAAACGGACTGAAATGTCCTAAAACTAACGACGGACCGAAATGTCCTAAAACTAACAACGGACTGAAAAGTTCTTAAACTAACGATGGACCGCAATGTCCTAAAACCTGCAATTAACCGAGACGTCGATAAACCACTACGGACCACAGCATCCCAAGGCTGACGCAAAAAAAAACGGAACGTCCATAAGCGAGATGGGCACGGATGAAAACCCGAAAGGGCTCCGTGAGTAAAAACAGCAGGGCTACCGGCGAGTTTTGTGAAAACACAAAAGGGCGCAATCTCGTTAAAAGACGCTTGCAAGGTCCTCTCGACTTTGTAAGGAAAAAATACCTACGTGAGATCCTTACGACTCACAAGGGAGCAACACACTTAGGAATCCATACGATTCCTAAAGAGAACTTATACCTACGAGATCCTCACGACTCGTAAGAAGAATTCCCCTTTGAGACCCTCACGGCTCATAGGGTTCAAAAGCCTTAAGTTACAGGGATCTGAACCCGTTCTTAAGCCATCACAATCTCCAATTTTGCCCTACAAGCGTTTCGATATCAATCCTTGTATACAATCCACGGGCGCGAATAAACATTTCCCTAACAAAGTCCTACTCGCGACTAGGGATATGTTTACATGGTGAACAACCCTTGTAAGTTCTCTCGACTTATAAGAAGAAAACACTCTTGTAAGATCCTTACGACTTACGAGAAGCCATACACTTGGGAATCCTCGCGATTCCTAAAGAGAAAACGCACCTACGAGATCCTCACGACTCGTAGGGAGAAATACCTTTATGAGACCCTTACGGCTCAAGAAGTCAAAAGCCTTAGTCGACAGGATCTTAACCCAGTTTGCTAAGCCACCTTTGTTTGATATCGATAGAGGCAAATGATGATTCGCTCCTGGCAATATCCCAGTTGTAGCGATGCTGATGCCGAAATCGGTGTCCAATCCCAAACTTGCTGTGAAAAGCCAGCGAGCCACAAATGCATACGAAATAGCCGAAATGATGGGGCAATTTGCAACAAAATCAGCAAGTAAAAATATATGCATACAAAAATAGCCGAAATGGTTGGGCAACACGCAATAAAAAGTAACGAGTAAATAAAACAAATAGCCGAAATGATTGGACACCGCGAAAAATAGCCGAAACGATTGGGCAGTCACGACTTTCGCGATATAAAAGCTGAAATAATTGAGCATCGCGGAAAGAAAAATATATAAAATAAAACATTTTGCCCTACAGGTAAGATCACATCGATTTCTGTATACAATCCAGGGGCACAAACAAAGAGGGAAACACACCTTCCCCCCAGGCTCCATCCGAAAGAGAGCCAAGTCTCGACGGTTCACAGACAGCCTGGAGATCATCTCAACATTCGTCTCATTACAACAGACGCAACATCAAGCAAAGCGGAACAGCGGCAATTCCCAGTTCCATGACTCGGCGGTGCACAGACAACCGAGAGTCAACCGCCGACTCCGTGAAATGCGGATAAAGTCAACCTCTCCTGGTCTAGTGAAACACGGCTAATGTCAATCCTGACCCCGTGGGAAGTATCCAGAGCAAATCCCGGTCCTTGCAGAACACGGCTAATGTCAATCCTGACCCCGTGGGAAGCATCCAGAGCAAATCCTGGTCTAGTGGAACACGACTAATGTCAATCCTGACCCTATGGGAAGCGTCCAGAGCAAATCCTGGTCCTGTGGAACACGGCTAATATCACTCCTGACCCCGTGGGAAGCATCCAGAGCAAATCCTGGTCTAGTGGAACACGGCTAATGTTAATCCTGACCCCATGGGAAGCATCCAGAGCAAATCCTGGTCTAGTGGAACACGGCTAATGTCAATTCTGACCCCGTGGGAAGCGTCCAGAGCGGATCCTGGTCCTTGCGGAACACGGCTAATATCAATCCTGACACCGTGGGAAGCGTCCAGAGCGGATCCTGGTCCTTGCGGAACACGGCTAATGTCAATCCTGACCCCGTGGGAAGTGTCCAGAGCAAATCCTGGTCTAGTGGAACACGGCTAATGTCAATCCTGACCCCGTGGGAAGCTTCCAGAGTGGATCCTGGTCCTTCCGGAACACGGCTAATGTCAATCCTGACAATGTGGGAAGCGTGCAGAGCAAATCCTGGTGTAGTGGAACACGGCTAATGTCAATCCTGACCCCATGGGAAGCGTCTAGAGCGGATCCTGGTCTTTGTGGAACACGGCTAATGTCAATCTTGACCCCGTGGGAAGCATCCAGAGCAAATCCTGGTCTAGTGGAACACGACTAATGTCAACCCTGACCCCGTGGGAAGTATCCAGAGCAAATCCTGGTCTAGTGGAACACGGCTAATATCAATCCTGACCCCGTGGAAAGCGTCCAGAGCGGATCCTGGTACTTGTGGAACACGGCTAATGTTAATCCTGACCACGTGGGAAGCGTCCAGAGCAAATCCTGGTCTAGTGGAACACTGCTAATGTCAATCCTGACCCCATGGGAAGCGTCCCGAGCGGATCCTGGTCCTAGTGGAATACGGCTAATGTAAATCCTGATCCCGTGGGAAGCGTCCAGAGCGGATCCTGGTCCTAGTGGAATACGGCTAATGTAAATCCTGATCCCGTGGGAAGCGTCCAGAGCGGATCCTGGTCCTTGCGAAACACGGCTAATGTCAATCGTGACCCCGTGGGAAGCGTCCAGAGCAAATCCTGGTCCTTGCGGAACACGGCTAATGTCAATCCTGACCCCGTGGGAAGCGTCCAGAGCAAATCCTGGTCCTTGCGGAACACGGCTAATATCAATCCTGACCCCGTGGGAAGTGTCCAGAGCGGATTCTGGTCCATGCGGAACACGACTAATGTCAATCCTGACCCGTGGGAAGCATCCAGAGCAAATCCTGGTCCTTACGGAACACGGCTAATGTCAATCCTGACCCCGTGGGAAGCGTCCAGAGCAAATCCTGGTCCTTGCGAAACATGGATAATGTCAACCCTGACCCCGTGGGAAGCGTCCAGAGCAAACCCTCGTCTAGTGGAACACGGCTAATGTCAATTCTGACGCCGTGGGAAGCGTTCAGAGCGGATCCTGGTCCTTGCGGAACACAGCTAATGTCAATCCTGACCCCGTGGAAAGCATCCAGAGCAAATCCTGGTTTAGTGGAACACGGGTAATGTCAATCCTGACCCCGTGGGAAGCGTCCAGAGCAAATCCTGGTCTTGCGGAACACGGCTAATGTCAATCCTGACCATGTGGGAAGCATCCAGAGCAAATTCTGATCTAGAGGAACACGACTAATGTCAATTCTGACCCCGTGGGAAGCGTCCAGAGAGGATTCTGGTCCTTGCGGAACACGGCTAATGTCAATCCTGACCCCATGGGAAGTGTCCAGAGCAAATCCTGGTCCTTGCGGAACACGGCTAATGTCAATCCTGACCCCGTGGGAAGCGTCCAGAGTAAATACTGGTCCTTGCGGAACACGGCTAATGCCAATCCTGACCCCGTGGGAAGCGTCCAGAGCAAATCCTGGTCCTTACGGAACACGGCTAATGTCAATCCTGACCCCGTGGGAAGCATCCAGAGCAAATCATGGTCTAGTGGAACATGGCTAATGTCAATCCTGACCCCGTAGAAAGCGTCCAGAGCAGATCCTGGTCCTTGCGGAACATGGCTAATGTCATTCCTGACCCATGGGAAGCGTCCAGAGCAAATCCTGTTCCTTGCGGAACATGGCTAATATCAATCCTGATCCCGTGGGAAGCGTCCAGAGCAAATCCTGGTCTAGTGGAACACGGCTAATGTCAATCCTGACCCCGTGGGAAGCGTCCAGAGCAAATCCCGGTTTAGTGGAACACGGCTAATATCAATCCTGACCCCGTGGGAAGCGTCCAGAGCGGATTCTGGTCCTTGCGGAACACGACTAATGTCAATTCTGACCCCGTGGGAAGCATCCAAAGCAAATCTTATTCTAGTGGAACACGGCTAATGTCAATCCTGACCCTGTGGGAAGCGTCCAGAGCGGATCTTGGTCCTTGCGAAACACGGCTAATGTCAATCCTGACCCTGTGGGAAGCGTCCAGAGCAAATCCTGGTCTTGCGGAACACGGCTATTGTCAATACTGACCCCGTGGGAATCATCCAGAGCAAATCCTGGTCTAGTGGAACATGGCAAATGTCAATCCTGACCCGTGGGAAGCATCCAGAGCGGATCCTGGTCCTTGCGGAACACGGCTAATGTCAATCCTGACCCCGTGGGAAGCGTCCAGAGCAAATCCTGGTCCTTGCGGAACACGGCTAATGTCAATCCTGACCCCGTGAGAAGCGTCCAGAGCAAATCCTGGTCTAGTGGAATACGGTTAATGTCAATCCTGACCCCGTGGGAAGCGTCCAAAGCGGATCCTGGTCTTGCAGAACACGGCTAATGTCAATCCTGACCCCGTGGGAAGCATCCAGAGCAAATCCTGGTCTAGTGGAACACGGCTAATATCAATCCTGGCCCCGTGGGAAGCGTCCAGAGGAAATCCTGGTCTAGTGGAACACGGCTAATGTCAATCCTGACCCCGTGGGAAGCGTCCAGAGCTGATCCTGGTCCTTGCGGAACACGGCTAATGCCAATCCTGACCCCGTGGGAAGCGTCCAGAGCAAATCCTGGTCCTGTGGAACACGGCTAAAGTCAATCCTGACCCCGTGGGAAACAGCCAGAGCGATTCCTGGTTCTGTAGAACACGGCTAAAGTCAATCCTGACCTCGTGGAAATCCCAGAGCAACTTCTGACTCCGTGAAATGTGGATACTGTCAATCTCATCAATCACTTACGGGTCCTCTCGACTCGTAAGGAAGAAAACTCTCTTGTGAGATCCTTACGACTCCAAAAAAAATACACACTTAGCAATCCTCACGATTCTTAAGGAGAAAATACACCTACGGGATCCTCTCGACCTGTAGGGAGAAAATTCTTTATGAGATCCTCACGGCTCATAAAGTTGAAAAGCCTTAGGCAGCAGATCTGAACATACTTTCTAAGCCATCACTACCTCTCGAAGAGTTCAAGATGGAATGTTCTCTATCATCTATAGGCTACATTTACCAAAATTACACGCCAGAGAAATGGAGATGCTATTCAAGAGTGCGTAAGCTGTTTTGCACCAAAATCAAAACGAAAAGGGTGTAACCTATTGACGACAACCACATACCATGCAAAACAGTAAAAGAACGATGGATTCACATCCATTTAAGCGTTCAAAGCATACCCACTCATGCATATGCAAAAGATTTAGTGCATAAAATAAACACACGGAGACGAGGAATTTGCTATTCACACTTCAGGAAATTCTTACATTGATGAAAACAGTGAACAAAAACATTATTAAAATGATTACAATGGTAAGATACCAAATCTAGGACATGGATTAAGAAATTCAAAAGTGAGGCCATCTAAAATTTTGCGGGCCTCTCGGACCATCTTCGTGTGCATCCTTTCACGATCACAAGCATCAGGATCCCCACTGATGTCCTCCACTCTTCGATAGGCAGCGGGTATCGCCGCCTGTTGAAAAGCTTGATGCAGGATATCAACAAGGTTGTCTCGCCTTTTCTTTGAGATTAAGCTCATCAGATACACCGAGTGCACCTTATCTTCAGTATCGTCCAATGCCTTAAGTGGCATGCCAGCATAAAATAAAGGAAGTGCTCTCCAGATCGCTCCCACAATAATCTTCAAGAGAGAGGAACGACGGGGAAGAAGTCAACCATTGTATGCATCAGAGCGACCCATAATTTCAGCACACTGGGCGTTTGTGAATTCTCGGTTTTGGGAACGGCCGAGTGCGCGAATGTCTCCATAAGAAATAATCTCGTCGAGATCATACATATGAGCGTCCATAACGTCTGAAAAGGAAAATCAGTGTGAGTTAGTGGACAGACTGATTAAGAAAAAGCTTACTGAAACAGACACGGGATTTAAACAACTCTTGATATCCCCAAGGAGGAAATAAGTGCTAATTAAATCACCCAGTGAATTTAATTCTGTGCAATTAAGAAAGGAAACCTAAAAAGGATTTCGCATTAAATAAAAAGGTTCCTCGGGCTAAGGAGTTAAACTCCTCGAGAGCAATGCTCTGCAGACGGGAATGACACCTGTCAAAATCAATTATAAGGGGAATTGAAAAGTCTCCGGGAATTCTAAGAGCCTTGCTCTGTAAAAATGATGGAATAACCCATCAGAAAAATTGAAATAAAATTTCTTTAATGAATTAAAATTCTGAGATCTTCAAGATCCATGAACAAACTCTTAAGAGTTCTTCGTAAGAGATTAACAAATCTCCATTATTCCAGATAGCAAAGCTCTGTTAATGAAACCCTAAAAGGGTTTTCTTTAGATCTAAGATCTATGAAGAGCAAAGCTCTGTTAATGGGTAAAAGCCTAAAAAAACATTTTGAGATCTATGATCTGAGGAAGAGCAAAGCTCTATAGATAAAGTTCAAATCATACAAAAATTTGGCAGAGTTTTGACTCTTGAAGGTTCTTAAAATGAAGAGCTATGCTCTGAAAGAGAATAAAAATTCTCAGAAGAAAAAAATAGAGATGAACAAAAATCATCCTAAGGGCCAAGGGTCCTATTTATAGGCACTGAGATGCCGTTTCAACTTCTGAGTTGATCCAGGGGCGCAGATGCTGCCACCGCTGCACTCACATATGGGCCACGTGAGCGCAACGGTGGGGGGGCATTGGTTTCCCCCAATCAGAGCAAAGCTCTGTTTAAATTTCAAATTTTGAAATGAAGCAACGCTTCATAGAAGCGCCAAGTGCGCTGCGCTCTAAGCAGCGCACCACGTGCAAAGCACGGGTGCGCTAGCGCTGAAACTAAAAGCTCCCCACCATCAGATCAAAGATCTAATAAAGATGATAAATCATCAATTAATCAGAATAAAATTCTGTTAAGGAAAGACTCCTCAAAATCTTTCCAAACAAAAAGATTGTGCTCTGTAAATCAGAGCACCGTTGGATCAATGATCCAATGGTGATTAAAAAACACCAAAAACACAGAATAAATTCTGTTTAGAGGAGATTTCCTAATCTTGTTAAAAACAAGAAGATTTCCTTCTGTAAATCAGAAGCCCTTGGATCAAAGATCCAATGGTGGGAAATCTCTAAATCAATTGGAGAAAAGATCTCCTTAACTGATTGAACAAATCAGCCTGCCCTATATAAAGGCCTCAAGACTTCAAGTCTAGGAAAGAGAAACATATAGAGGAACCCCCCATAAGGTTTGAGAAAAATCTCAAAAAGAAGAGCCAAGCTCTCGATAGAAGAACAACTTTTCTCCAAGGTACAAGAACAGAGAGATGAAATCATCGCATATTAAAAAGAAGAATTCACCTCTTTCTTTAAGATCATAGATCTATAAGACCGAGGTCTTTCACAACAGAGATCAAAGTATCTCATCATAAAAATAGGGGGAAGAATTTAACCTTCTTCAGATCATAGATCTATAAGACACATTGTCTTTCAGAGATCATAATATCTCATTATAAAAAGGGGGAGAATAATTCAATTCTCTTAGGATCACAGATCCATAAAGACAAAGCCTTTCATCAATATAAGAAATTGAAGCATCTCCTATAAAATAATAACTTTTGTTTTTATCACAAAGTTGATCAGTTAGCGCTTTGCGTTCATAAAATAGCGCTTTGCGCTCTTAGACTGGCGCACAGCGCTAAGCACACCACGTGTCCCTCATGTGTGCGCTACTTAGCAGAAACGCCTCAGCACTCAAGACTAGCGCAAAGCGCTGCAGAGACTGGCGCTCTTAATTTTGAAGAGCCTTAGCGCTCCAAATTAGCGCACTGCGCTCATAGGCCGGCGCTCAGCGCCAAGCGTACCACGTGCTCCTTACGTGTGTGCCACTGAACAAATAGCGCTTTGCGCTCATAAATCGGCGCAATGGGCTCATATACTGGCGCTCAGCGCCAAGCGCATCACGTGTCCCTCACGTGTGCGCTACTCAGCAGAAACGCAATGCACTCATAAACTAGCGCTCTGCGCTCTTTGACTGGCGTAAAGCGCCAAGCGCACCACGTGCCCCTCATATGTGCGTTGATAGAATATAAATTGTTCTTTAATAAGCCACAGAGCTATGATGAATGCTAAGCATTCCATAAAAGACAAAAATATTGTCAGAACTCAAATCAATGATCAGAATTGTTAAATGTTAAACATTTGGACTTAGCCCAAGATTGGCCATAAGTCCTTAATTCAGATTAACTGAGCCCATATACTCATAAATCTTTGATCTTAGTCCCAAATTGGACTATAGATCTCCCAACCAATATCGGTTTAAGGGTACATCTCTTCACTCCTCTGATATTTGTCGTTGTAATCCTTCAACGTCTTCAGAGAGGTGACGGGTCCCGACAACCATACATTTCATAGACTATGACGTCTTTAAACTAGACTGTGGGGTCCTTAAACCCATGGACTATGATGTCCTTAACCTCGGACTGTGGGATCCTTAAGCCCATGGACTATGATGTCCTTAATCTCGGACTGTGGGGTCCTTAAGCCCATGGACTATGATGTCCTTAACCTTGGACCACCATATCCTTAAACTGGTAATCGACCGCAATATCCCTAAACTAAATAATAGAGTCCAAATGCTCTTTTGTTGGATCTAAACGATCCCGTTAAGTTGATCTTAGTCTAAAATTAGACTAACGTATCCTTAATAAACGTTTAAGTTGATCTTAGTCTCAAATGAGACTAACGTATCCTTAAACCCAACCACAAACCCAAATCTAAGAAGATACGGATTTGGACTAATCCACGCCCTACGGGCGATAACATAAATTAGTCTCCGTATACAATCCACGGGCAACCAAAAACAAAACAAATATACACGACACGAAGTGATCATCTAGAGAAGGAGAAAATGGTTACCACGATGCGGTAGCGTAATTAACTGCAGGGCTTGCGCCTGCAGGGAAGAGCGTCCCCACAATCAAAAAACCCCTCAATGAGGGGGAATCTGACGAAATCTGCTATATCGGTCGCATCCGTTTAATCCTTCGATACATGGTGTCATAAATCAACTT
Source organism: Agapanthus africanus (assembly GCA_030015575.1). Classification (NCBI taxonomy): domain Eukaryota; kingdom Viridiplantae; phylum Streptophyta; class Magnoliopsida; order Asparagales; family Amaryllidaceae; genus Agapanthus; species Agapanthus africanus. Next base: position 875,243,039 of record JASDDO010000022.1, on the reverse strand, counting down.
GGCATTTTCGGTGAGGTGGACGGATAGCACTGTTGGGGTAAAAATTTACACCCCGGTTGACCGAGTCAAAGTCAAGGTCAATCCCAAGCCAGGTGGGCCCAAGCCCAGGTCAAGTGGGCGCATGCCCAGGTCGAGTCCGAAACATGAAGCGGCCGACCCACCCCATGCCAAAAATGAAATCATGTAATAAATAATTTTTATGTAATTTTTTATGCATGAATGTAAACAAAATGGGTATAAAGCCAAAATTTTGTAAGCCCATGGTTTATGTGTAAAAAGAAATGGCACATGAACCATGGGATGGGCAAAATGCCATTTTGTAAAGCCCAAGGGGCTATATGTAAATGTGTAAGCCTATATAAGGCAACATGATGATGAATAAAATATACACTTTTTCATTCCCTCAAAAAAAACTAGGGTTTGTGCCTCCACTCTCTCTTCTTCAAGTTCTTCCTCTTCCTTTTTATTTTCAAAATAAATCAAGAGCTTAGCTCTCTTTTTTTTAAAAACTAAATAAAGTTTTACCATAAACCCATCTCCAAAAACTCCATCAAGAGAAGAAAAAGGGTCTCTCTTTTTATCATCCAAGATCTAGATCTTGGAGTTTCAAGAGAACCCATTTTGGGTTTCTTCTCAAAGGAGAAAGGAGAAAATCTTTTGGAGTTCAACTCCACAAATAAAATTCTTTTGGAGTTCAACTCCACCACCAGGAAAATTATTTTTGGAGTTCAACTCCACTACAAAAATTCTTTTGGAGTTTAACTCCACAGTAAAAATCTTTTGGAGTTCAACTCCACAAATAAAGTTCCTTTGGAGTTCAACTCCACAAATAAAATTCTTTTGGAGTTTAACTCCACTGCAGAAATACTTTTGGAGTTTAACTCCACAAAAAAATACCTTTTTTGGGGAGTTTAACTCCACATTATAATTTTTTTTGGCCATGTAAAATTCTTTTGGAGTTGAACTCCACGTAAAAAAAACAAAAAAAAAAAAATGGCGGTCACATGCTTAGCATGTGACCAGACCGGGTCACATGCATAGCATGTGAACGGGTCACATGCAAAGCATGTGACCGGGTCACATGCTTAAACATGTGACCCCCCTCACATGAGGGGCCACATGCTTAGCATGTGACCGGGTCACATGCAAAGCATGTGACCGGGTCACATGTTTAACATGTGACCCCCCTCACATGAGGGGCCACATGCTTAGCATGTGACCCTCCATGTCACATGCTAGCATGTGACCCCCCCCCTCATATGAGGGGTCACATGCATGTGACCCCACTTTAAAAAAAAAAAAATTCTCTTTTCTTCTTTCTTCCTCCTTTTTTATTTAAAATAAAAATAAATAAATATTAAATAATATTTAAAAATTAAAAAAAAACATAATTATTTTCTTTTCTTCTTTTCTTTATTTAATCCCTTTTTTATATATAATAAATATTAAATAAATTATAAATAATATTTTAAAATTAAAAAAATAAAAAAAATCTCTAAATATTTATTTACTTATTTATTTTTGTATATAGAAAATATATATATATGTATATATCTCTTTTTACAAGTAGAACAAAAAAAAAATATACACACACCAACGCACCGCATATTGAGTTCGCATGACCAGTTTAACCCGTCAATCGGAGGTTTCTTCGCTCCAAATGCGAGGGGTAATTAACGGCAGCTTAGTCCGCGGCTGCCGGAGATTCGGATCCCCACAATCAATAAACCCCGGCCTACCCTAGGCAGGGGGAATCTGTAGTACGTCTGACAAGCGCGCGCGTATTCCCATCTCAATGGGGTGACGAAAAACACCCTACAGATTCTGGCACGCCCGGTGGGACCAATCTCTCCTCCTATATTTCGGGTTAAACGTTCATGCGAACTCAATCAATTTACATGTCTATATTTATACTAAAATAATGCTCTTTCATGCAGATTTTCAAGCAATCACCTTCCGACGATGTCTTCGATGATGAACTCTGCTCCCGTCTCCTACACGATGAGGATAGACTCCAGGACGGTCCTTCCGGCCAGTCTCGGGCGACAATGGGAAGAGCCGCTGCTACCATTCGGCTCTATTATGTTCATGCCTGTTGGCACCATCCCGGCTCCTCAAGCCCCGGTGGCAGACAACCGGTCTCGAAAGGCAGGAGACCAAATGTGGTGGTCGCGAGGGCACCTCAGCCCAAGCGCAAGTCCGTTTCCGAACGACTCTCCATGGCCCCAGCTGGGGGCAAGGCCACCAACACCAACAAAGCTACAATGCGTCCCGAGCAAGCTCCAGCGGTGCCCTCGACCACTGCTCGATCGGGTGTCTTCTCTAAACCCCCCTTTGATCAGCTCACAATAGCTTCCCGGATAGCGGAGGCCCGCCAAGCCTTCAAAATCGAGAAGCTGAGGGAGAAAAGGCTCAGATATAGAGCCAACAAAAGGGCTAGGGCTCCTGCCAGGCTGAACCTCATGAGGTTCGAAGAACAGGGTTACCCCGCCGAAGATGAGGGGATGGCTGAATGTGTTATCCACACTGTTTACGTGGTGGGCACGCGCAGCAAGAGCAAGGACGGGGCTACCACATCTCAAATCCAATCTGGCTTGAATGTAGTTGCCACTTCCCAAGAACAGCCGCCTCCGCTGGATGATGAAAACCCTCTCGATGAGGCAGATAGACAGAGAGAGCCCTCAATTCATGAGGAGTCAGGCTCGGAAAGCGAAGATGAGCCAACTTTCCGTCCTAAGACCGCAGAGCAGCAACTTCTCCAAGAGCTCCGAAAGCAGCTCAGAAACAAAGACAAGGAGATGGCCAAACTCTACTCCAAAATCGATGACTTGACGAATGTCGTGATGCAGCTCACGGCCCGACTTGCCTCTCAGCCGCCCAATCAAGCGCAGGGCTCTCATGAATCAGGAAACGGTGTCTCGAAACAGCCGACGCCCGTTCCCTCAAATCCAAAAGTGGGCGGATCGCATGAAAATCAGTTGCATCCTATCTCGGAAAATGTCTTGGCTGCCGATGACAGTAGCCCGCTAATTCAAGATCAAATCATGGATTTGGTTGCCAGCAAAGTCAAAACACTGGTAACCGAAGCTGAAGCGCAAAAAGATGTTAGCAGTAGCGGGAGACCATACCCTGCTCAATATGATCTGGTAGAATTTCCTAGTGGCTATGTCATCCCTAAATTCGGAAGATTCAATGGGACGGGAAATGCGAATCAACACATCGCCCACTTCAAGGCCTCATGCGGGAATACTGAGGGCAACGATGCGCTCCTCCTCCGCCAGTTCGTTAATAGCTTGACCGATATTGCTTTCGACTGGTACGCGAGCATACCGGATGGCTCCGTTACTACTTTCGTCCAAATGGAATCTTTGTTTCGACAAAGGTTCATGAGCGTCAGCGATAAGATCACCATTGCCGAGCTCGTAAGGACCAAGCCCAAGAACAATGAAAGCAACACGGATTTTATAACCCGATGGAGCAATCTCTCCGTCAAATGCGAACCGCCGATAGAGCAGGACTAATCTGTCAGTCTCCTCGTCGGCAATCTCAACAATTGGATGGCCCCGTTTCTATGCACCGCGGGTCTCAAAACATTCCAAGAACTGACCAGAAAAGTTCAAATGCTGGAGCGCTCAAAGCAGGAGTCCTCCTCGGATTCCCAAAATAACAATAGGTCATGGAGAAACCGAAAGGACGATAATCGTAAAGGCGGAAATTCCGACGATTCTGAATCTTTCAATGCCTTGGCCAACCGAAATAAGCAAGGGTTGAGCGGGCCTAGCGCCAACCAGCCTCGGAAGCCAATGTTCGGAGAGGGAGGAGAATCTCCACTGAAAGAGAAGCTGGATAAGGTCTATTCCTTCAGAAGGGACAAAATCCGTAAAATATTCAAAGACGCCCTGAAGAACGGTCTACAACTACCAGAGTCAAAAAGACCGCAGGAAGCGAATAAGACCGACGACCCCAAATACTGCCCCTATCACAGAGTGATAGGTCATGCCATTGAGGACTGCTTCGTCTTCAAAGATTGGGTCGAAAAGCAATACAAGGCAGAAGAGATAGAACTGTCCAAAGGCGTGTTAGTAAACAGTCAAGATGCGACCGCCAATTTCATACAAACGGAGACCGAAGTTCTTCGTGAAACTAATTCTCTCAGACATCTGCCTTTCTCTGAACACAGTCGACCACCACGTCATTAAACTGGGAACAATCGACCTCTAAGTCGTTAAACTGGGAATGTAAAAAAAATGTAAATAAAAAAAAAGTTTAAATAAAAGAAAAATAAAGAAAAGCCGAAATGATGGGGCAACTCGCAATAAAAATCAGCGAGTAAAAATAAAAATGAAAATAAAGCCGAAATGATGGGGCAACCGCGAATAAATAGCCGAAATGATAGGGCGATCGCGACCTTCGCGATAAGAAAAGCTGAAATGATAGAGCAATCGCGGTAAAAAAGAAAAAAAAAACAAAAAAACAAAAAAAAACAAGGGCGGATGATGAGTTGCTCCTGGAATTATTCCAGTGCAGCAATGCAGACGCCAAACAAAAATCCAATTTCCCAAAATTCTTTCAGCCCTACGGCCAGTCCCCAAATTGACTACCGTATACAATCCACGGGCTCAAATAATTCTCAGTATACCCATGCCCCACCGCAACCACCAGTTACGCGGCTGGTCTCCGCCTTTGGAATTATGCTTCATTGGAAAGACCCACTCATGTGTCCTCACGATACATGAGGAGAACAAACCTTTGTGGGATCCTTACGACTCACAAAGGAAAAGCACACTTAGGAGTCCTCACGACTCCTAAGGAGAACATACACCTGCGGGATCCTTACGACTCGCAGGGAGAAAATACCTTTATGGGACCCTCACGGCCCATAAAATTGCAAAGTCTTAGGCGATAGGGATCTAAACCTGTCTCCTAAGCCATCGCTCCCCAATCCCCAAATGGCGAATGATGAGTCGCTCCTGGTACCATATTCCAGTGCAGCGATGCAGACGCCAACCAAATTCCAAACTCAAATCCCCAACGGCGAATGATGAGTCGCTCCTGGTACCATATTCCAGTGCAGCGATGCAGACGCCAACCAAATTCCAAATCCCATACCCCAACGGCGAATGCCAACCAAATTCCAAATCCCATACCCCAACGGCGAATGATGAGTCGCTCCTGGTACCATGTTCCAGTGCAGCGATGCAGACGCCAACAAAGTCCTGAAATGTTTCTGGCCCTACGGTCTGGATCATACATCCTGCAAAACCGTATACAATCCACGGGCGTAAAACAATCCCAATCTCTCCAAAAAAAAAAGAAAAAAAAAAAGAAGAACGGTATGTCCATAAGCAAAACGGGCACGGATGAAAACCCGAAAGGGCTCCGTGAGTAAAAACAGCAGGACTGCCGGCGAGTTTGTGAAAACCCGAAAGGGTGCAAACTCGTAAAAAAAAGAAGAGATGAAATGCACTCGCAAAGTCCTCTCGACTTTGTGAGGAGAAAATTCCCGCGTGAGATCCTTACGACTCATAAAGGAGCAACACACTTGGGAGTCCCCACGACTCCCAAGGAGAAAATGCACTTACGGGATCCTTACGACCCGTAGGGAGAAAATGCTTTGTGAGACCCTTAAGGCTCACAAAATTGAAAAGTCTTAGGTGATAGGGACCTAAAACCCGTCTCCTAAGCCATCGCTTCCTGATAAGCAAGCGCAGATAATGATTCGCTCCTGGTACCATATTCCAGTGTAGCGATACTGATGCCAAACAAAAACCAAAATTCCTAAATCCTCTCATGACAAATGATGATTCGCTCCTGGTACCATATTCCAGTGTAGCGATGCTGATGTCAACCCAAATCAAATCAAACCAACAACCTCTACGGCGGAATCATGCTCCGTCCCAGAATTTACCCCGTGTCGAAATCATGCTTCGCCTCGGGATATCTACTCTCCCTGTCGGAATTATGCTCCACCTCGGAATCAAGTCAACCAGCAAGCTCTGCGTCGGAATTATGCTTCGTCTCAGAATATGCACCCCGTGTCGAAATGATGCTTCGCCTCGGTGTACCTGCCTTCCCTGTCGGAATTATGCTTCGGCTCGGAATCAACCAACGACCTCCTCTTCGGAATGATGCTCCGCTCCTCGGAATCATGCTCCGATCTCTGGAACCATGCTCCGCTCCTCGGAATGATGCTCCGAACCCTGGAACCATGCTCCGCTCTTCGGAATGATGCTCCGATCCCCTGGAATGATGCTCCGCCCATCGGAATGATGCTCCGATCCCTGGAACCATGCTCCGCCCATCGGAATGATGCTCCGATCCCTGGAACCATGCTCCGCCCATCGGAACGATGCTCCGATCCCCTGGAATCATGCTCCGCCCATCAGAATGATGCTCCGATCCCTGGAATGATGCTCCGCCCTTCGGAACGATGCTCCGATCCCCTGGAATTATGCTCCGCTCATCGGAATGATGCTCCGATCCTTGGAATCATGCTCCGCCCTTCGGAATGATGCTCCGATCCCTGGAACCATGCTCCGCCCATCGGAATGATGCTCCGATCCCTGGAACCATGCTCCGCTCATCGGAATGATGCTCCGATCCTTGGAATCATGCTCCGCCCTTCGGAATGATGCTCCGATCCCTGGAACCATGCTCCGCTCTTCGGAATGATGCTCCGGTCTCCTGGAATCATGCTCCGCCCTTCGGAATGATGCTCCGAATCCTGGAATGATGCTCCGCTCTTCGGAATGATGCTCCGATCCCCTGGAATGATGCTCCGCTCTTCGGAATGATGCTCCGATCCCCTGGAATCATGCTCCGCTCTTCGGAATGATGCTCCGGTCCCCTGGAATGATGCTCCGCCCTTCGGAATGATGCTCCGATCCTTGGAATCATGCTCCGCCCTTCGGAATGATGCTCCGAATCCTGGAATGATGCTCCGCTCTTCGGAAGGATGCTCCGATCCCCTGGAATGATGCTCCGCTCTTCGGAATGATACTCCGATCCCCTGGAATCATGCTCCGCTCTTCGGAATGATGCTCCGATCCCCTGGAATGATGCTCCGCCCTTCGGAACGATACTCCGATCCTTGGAATCATGCTCCGCCCTTCGGAATGATGCTCCGAATCCTGGAATTATGCTCCGCTCTTCGGAATGATGCTCCAATCCCCGGGAATGATGTTCCGCCCTTCGGAACGATGCTCCGATCCTTGGAATCATGCTCCGCCCTTCGGAAAGATGCTCCGAACCCTGGAACCATGCTTCGCCCATCGGAATGATGCTCCGATCCCCTGGAACCATGCTCCGCTCATCGGAATGATGCTCCGATCCCTGGAACCATGCTCCGCCCATCGGAATGATGCTCCGATCCCCTGGAATCATGCTCCGCCCATCGGAATGATGCTCCGATCCCAGCAATCATGCTCTGCATTTCGGAATGATGCTCCGATCCCCGGGAATCATGCTCCCCGAGGGATACTCCGACCCTGGAATTATGCTCCGCAAATCAGAATGATACTCCGATCCCCGGGAATCATGCTCCCCGGGATGATGCTCCGCCCCCGGAATGATGTTCCACCTCGAAGTTCAGCTTCAAGATCCATCAATTTCATGCACACAACTCAAATGTGCGGTGTGCATTTATTGATGGGGGGCACTTTGTTGGGGTAAAAATTTACACGCCGGTTGACTGAGTCAAAGTCAAGGTCAACCCCAAGCCAGGTGGGCCCAAGCCCAGGTCAAGTGGGCGCATGCCCAGGTCGAGTCCGAAACATGAAGCGGCCGACCCTCCCCATGCCAAAAATGAAATTATGTAATAAATAATTTTTATGTAATTTTTTATGCATGAATGTAAACAAAATGGGTATAAAGCCAAAATTTTGTAAGCCCATGGTTTATGTGCAAAAAGAAATGGCACATGAACCATGGGATGGGCAAAATGCCATTTTGTAAAGCCCAAGGGGCTATATGTAAATGTGTAAGCCTATATAAGGCAACATGATGATGAATAAAATATACACTTTTTCATTCCCTCAAAAAAAACTAGGGTTTGTGCCTCCACTCTCTCTTCTTCAAGTTCTTCCTCTTCCTTTTTATTTTCAAAATAAATCAAGAGCTTAGCTCTCTTTTTTTTAAAAACTAAATAAAGATTTACCATAAACCCATCTCCAAAAACTCCATCAAGAGAAGAAAAAGGGTCTCTTTTTTTATCATCCAAGATCTAGATCTTGGAGTTTCAAAAGAACCCATTTTGGGTTTCTTCTCAAAGGAGAAAGGAGAAAATCTTTTGGAGTTCAACTCCACAAATAAAATTCTTTTGGAGTTCAACTCCACCACCAGGAAAATTATTTTTGGAGTTCAACTCCACTACAAAAATTCTTTTGGAGTTTAACTCCACAGTAAAAATCTTTTGGAGTTCAACTCCACAAATAAAGTTCCTTTGGAGTTCAACTCCACAAATAAAATTCTTTTGGAGTTTAACTCCACTGCAGAAATACTTTTGGAGTTTAACTCCACAAAAAAATACTTTTTTTGGGGAGTTTAACTCCACATTATAATTTTTTTTGGCCATGTAAAATTCTTTTGGAGTTGAACTCCACGTAAAAACAAAAAAAAAACAAAAAAAAAAACAAAAAAAAAATGGCGGTCACATGCTTAGCATGTGACCAGACCGGGTCACATGCAAAGCATGTGACCGGGTCATATGCTTAAACATGTGACCGGGTCACATGTTTAACATGTGACCCCCCTCACATGAGGGGTCACATGCAAAGCATGTGACCGGGTCACATGTTTAACATGTGACCCCCCTCACATGAGGGGTCACATGCTTAGCATGTGACCCTCCATGTCACATGCTAGCATGTGACCCCCCCTTCATATGAGGGGTCACATGCTAACATGTGACCCTACTTTAAAAAAAAAAAATCTCTTTTCTTCTTTCTTCCTCCTTTTTTTTATTTAAAATAAAAATAAATAAATATTAAATAATATTTAAAAATTAAAAAAAACATAATTATTTTCTTTTCTTCTTTTCTTTATTTAATCCTTTTTTTATATATAATAAATATTAAATAAATTATAAATAATATTTTAAAATTAAAAAAAAATAATAATAAATTTTTTAAAATAAAAAAAATCTCTAAATATTTATTTACTTATTTATTTTTGTATATAGAAAATATATATATATGTATATATCTCTTTTTACAAGTAGAACAAAACAAAAAAAATATACACACACCAACGCACCGCATATTGAGTTCGCATGACCAGTTTAACCCGTCAATCGGAGGTTCCTTCGCTCCAAATGCGAGGGGTAATTAACGGCAGCTTAGTCCGCGGCTGCCGGAGATTCGGATCCCCACAATCAATAAACCCCGGCCTACCCTAGGCAGGGGGAATCTGTAGTACGCCTGACAAGCGCGCGCGTATTCCCATCTCAATGGGGTGACGAAAAACACCCTACAAGCACCAATTAACATCTGCTCTCGAATTTCAGGCCTGACGTCCCAACGTCTCGGTCGCGTCTTTCGGCGGAGAATGGCACACAAAAAGTCCAGGGAATTTTTCTTGAGAGTTTGGACAGATATTTGGAAGTGAGGAGAGGTGAGTTTAGGTGTGGTATTTATAGGAAAAATTAGGGTTTAGGGTAGATGAAAGGGTGTGATAAAATTGTATTTAATTTTGCATTTAAAAAATTCAAAAGGGTGTTTTAAATTCTCTGTTTAATTTCAGAGATTTTAAATAGTGCAGAGGGAGTGAGGTAGGCCAAAGGTCTCTGGGAGTTGAAGAAAAAATGGGTTTGGGCCGAGTTAACCCGGCGCCGCCGGCCGAGTCGCCCGTTCCACCGGCCCGAGTTGGCTGAGTCAGGTTGTGTCAGGTTGCCACGTGTCCCCTTATGCTGTGTCTTGACTCGTGGACCCATTTGTTTTATGTGTGACTCTTGGTTTTTACGAGTTATGCATGTATAGACTCTTGGGCTTCTAAAAAGATTAAAAGAAAACTAATTAAAAAATAATGTGGCTGATGGGATTTGAACTCTGGTGCTTTGTAACAGCAGTGTAAGGTCTTACCAATGAGCTACAAGCTTTTTCTTACTGTTCAAAAGCAAATCAAACTTATAACTTGTGCTCAGGCTCAAGTATCCCTTTCTGTATTTTTGAAAAAAAATTGTACAGAAAGTTTGGGGTTGTTACATCATAGCAGTGCAAGGCTTTACCAATGAGCTACAAGTGTTTTCTTGCTGTTCTTAAACAAATTAAATTTATAATTTGTGCTCAGGTTAGCAAACTCCATTATGTATATTAACTTTTAGAAATTTTCGTATAGTGAAATTAGAGTCGTTGCATTCTACCCTTTTTACAAAAATTTCGTCCTCGAAATTTATATTTACATAAAGACTAATTTATAAATAGGAAAGGGTATCTTGCACACATGTCATCCACACGTTCCCATGTTAATTCTCCTGATGAATCTTTTCTCCACATCACTCGGACCAAATTTACTTCCTTATTCCGAAGTGACTTTACCTTTCTGTTCAGGATCTCAACGGGTTGGTGCTCACAAGATAAATCTGTCTTTATAGTGAGCTCGGAGTGATAAAGGATGTGGATGGGGTCTCTCACATATCTTCGAAGCCGGGATATGTGGAATACGTTGTGCAGTCCTTCCAATGAGGGTGGAAATGCCAAAAGATATGCCACTTCTCCGACTCGTTTGAGTATGTCGAACGGTCCAATATATCTCGGATAGAGCTTACCCCTCTTGCCAAAGCAAATTATTCCACGGTTTGGAGAGATCTTTAAGAATAAATGATCTCCCAGATGGAACTCTAGATGATGGCACTTTGCATTAGCCCAGTGGTTCTGTCTGTCTTGGACTATGCGCATTCTTTCCCTGATCGTGCGAATTACGTCCACAGTTGATACGATCATCTCTGGTCCAAGGAGTTTCCTATCTCCAATGTCGTCCCAACTTAGTGGTGAATGACACTTCCTTCTATATAGAGCTGCAAAAGGTGCCATACCAATACTCGCTCGGTAGCTGTTGTTGTATGAAAACTCCACAAGATGTAGGTGATCTTCCCACGATCCTACGAAGTCTAGCATACAAGCTTTTAGCATATCTTCAAGGATCTGAATCGTTCACTCAGATTGTCTATCTGTTTATGGATGGTAAGCTGTAATGAAGTTCAGACTCGTTCCCAAGCTAGCTTGTAGACTTTGCCAAAATTGCGATCGGAATCTGGTGTCATGATCGGAGATAATGCAAACTGGTGTAGGGTGTTTTTTCGTCACCCCATTGAGATCGGAATATGCGCGTGCTTGTCGGGTGCATTACAGATTCTTCCTGCCTAGAGTAGGCTGGGGTTTATTGGTTGTGGGGATCCGAATCTCCGACAGTCATGGACTAAACTGCTGTTAATTACCCCTCGCCTTTGGAGCGAGAGAACCTCCGATTGACGGGTCAAACAGGTCATGCGAACTCAATGTGCAGTGTGCGTGTGCTGTGTTTTGAAAGGGATTTTGGATATATCGGGGGCCTCGCAGAGTTTTTACAGGGGTCCCGCTACCCGGATAGCGGGCTGGGGGTCAAGGGGGCTAGCAGACCTCTTGCGGGGTGCGGGGTAGCGCCCCGTTAGAAATTTTTTCTAACGAGAGAAGTATATTTAGTGTGGAGCGCATAAAAAAAATGGGAGGGAGCGTCTTAAAGACGCGTGCATGGCACGTGGGTGCTAGGCACCCACGGGTCACGTGCCTGGCGCGTGGGTACTGGCGCCCATAGGTACGCGCCTGGCGCATGGGCACTGCCGCCCGCGGGTCATGCGCCTGGCACGTGGGCGCTGGGCGCCAGCGGGTCACGTGCGCTGCACGCGACCGCTGGACGCTGAGCACCCACGGGTCAAGTGAGGCGCACATGGGCGCTCAGCGCCCGTGGGCCACATGCCTTGCACGCGACCGCGGGGCGCCCGCGGGTCACGTGCGCTGCATGCGACCATTGGGCGCTGAGCGCCCTCGAGTCACTTGAGACGCACGTGGGCGCTTTATCGCCCGCGGGTCACGTGCCATACACGCGACCGCTGGGTGCCCACGGGTCACGTACCCTGCACGCGACTGCCGGGCAGCCGCAGGTCACGTGCGCGACACGCGACCGCTGGGAACACCATCGGAAAAGGGGCTTAGCCCCCGGGTTAGGAGTTAAATTCCCAAGGGATTTTGAGTGGAGTTAAACTCCAAAAGATTTAGATTTAGAGTTAAACTCCTAAATGATCTGAAATATGAATTAAACTCTTTTGAGGATTTGGGTCTTGGAGTTGAACTCCCCAAAGATCTTCAGAGATGATCAAAGAGGACCCCTCTCTTCTCTCTTTAGCCCTGGAGCTTCTTTTGAGCCTTGGATCTGCACAAAGTTGGATTTTTGGAGATGGATCTCCTTCTTCCTTCTCTTGATCGGTTGGATCTTGGAGAAAAGGGGGTGAGACCTTAAAGTCTCCCCTTTTCGAGATCTGGTTGAAAATCCGAGCTCTCTTTCAAGGGTTTTGTGGTGAAAAACTATTTCTTTTTGGAAAAAGGAAGAGTTAAACTCTTGATTTAATTTAAAAAGGGGAAGGTTTTAGAATCTTGAGAAAGGAGGAGGTACAAACCCCAGTTTTTTTAGAAGGGAAAAGTTCTTTTTTATTTCATTATCATGTTGCCTTATATAGGCTTACACATTTACATATAGCCCCTTGGGCTTTACAAAATAGCATTTTGCCCATCCCATGTCTCATGTGCTCATTTCTTTTGCACATGAGCCATAGGCTTTACAAAAATTTGGCTTTATGCCCATAAATATTACATCAAAATTATTTATTACATGATTTTTATTTTGGCATGGGGGAGGCCGGCCGCGGGGCTCGGCTTGGGCATGGGCCCATTTGCTAGGGCTTGGGCCCGCTTACCTGGGGTTGACCTTGACTTTGACCCGGTCAACTGGGGTGCAAATTTTGACCCCAACAACCGGCACTTCATGTAATCTCACGATCTCCTGCATGAGTTCATGGGTATCATAAATAGTACATCTTCAGGTTAAATCTTACATTAGATTTATGCTTACCTCCATGTGCTTCTTTACTAGTGTCTCGGTAGATTGGCCAACTCAAAATGGGATGAAGTGAGCCAACTTAGTGAGTCGATCCACGATAACCCATACCGCATCGTTACCTTTCGTGCCGCGAGGAAGTGCAGTCACGAAGTCCATGGTGATGTGTTGCCATTCCATTCTGGGATAGGTAACGGTTGAAGTAAACTAACAGTTCCGTGATGTTCAGCTTTTACTTGCTGACACACCAAACATTTGGCTACGCTTCTGGCTACTTCACGCTGTAGATCTTTGTAAATCTTTGTACCACCAGGGTGTACTGAGTTTGGAGAGCTGTGAGCTTCTTTCATCAATTCTTTCCGAACAGAACCTTATGATACACACAACCTGCTTTCATATCTCAAAGATCCGTCTTTGTGGATGATGAAGTCGGTTCGAAGTCCACTTTCTACTTGTTCTCGGATCTTTTGCAACTTGGCATCACTTGCTTGAGCTGTTTTGATCTGATTGACAATAGCAGGCTGAACTTGTAAATTCATCAAATACAAAGCGTTATCTGGTATTACCGCTTCTATCTCCATCCTGTGTAATTCTTGTTGAAGCTTCCACTGTGCGGTTAGATTCATTGATATTATAGGTTGATGTCGAAGTCCGCCATAAGTTCTAGCCATCTTCTCTGCCGCATATTCAACTTCTTTTGAGTAAACATATACTTCAGACTTTTATGGTCAGTGTATATGTCTACTCGTTCTCCAAGAAGATAGTGGCGCCAAATCTTAAGTGCAAAGATAACGGCCACCAATTCTAAATCATGTGTCGGATAATTGCGCTCATTAATCTTCAACTGTCTTGATGCATAAGCTACAATTTTTCCATACTGGTGTAGAACACATCCTAATCCTTTACCGGATGCATCGCAATGCATAACGAAACCTCCAGATTGATTCGGTATTATGAGAATAGGTGCTGATGTCAATCTTAACTTGAGTTCTACAAAAACTTGTTCACATGCTTCTGACCACACGAATGCTTCATCTTTACGTGTGAGCTTGGTCAGGGGTGTTGCAACCTTCGAAAAGCCTTTGATAAACCTTCGGTAGTATCCTGCTAATCCTAAGAAACTTCGAATGTCCTTCACTGTCTTTGGTGTTGGCCATTCGCTTACTATTGATACTTTAGCTGGATCCACAGAGATTACATCGCCCGAAACAATGTGTCCGAGAAATCCGACTTGATCTAGCCAAAATTCGCACTTGCTGTACTTAGCATAGAGTTGATGTTGTCGCAAAGTCTCCAGGTCAATTCGTAAATGCTCAGCGTGTTCTTTCCGATTCTTCGAATACACCAGGATGTCGTCGATGAAAATGACAACGAACCTGTCTAGGTACTCTCGAAAAACCTGGTTCATTAGATTCATAAATACGGCTGGTGCATTAGTCACTCCAAATAGCATCACGAGAAACTAATAACGACCATAGCGAGTCCTGAATTCCATTTTAGGAATATCAGACTCTTTGACTTTTACCTGATGATAACCCGAAAAAAGATCCAACTTTGAGAAAACGCAAGACCCACTTAGCTGATCGAACAGATCGTCGATGCGCGGTAGCGGATACTTGTTCTTTATCGTGACTTTGTTCAGAGCTCGGTAGTCTATGCACATTCTATATGAACCTTCTTTCTTCTTTACAAGCAAAACCGGAGATCCCTAACTTGAGGTACTGGGACGAATCTATCATTTCTTCAGAAGTCCGTCCAGCTGAGTACGGATCTCTTTCAATCCTACAGGACTTAAGCGATATGGTGCTTTGATCACCGGTTATGCACCAGGTGCTAAGTCAATACTGAATTCAAGAGCTCGATCGGGAGGCAAACCTGAGATGTCTTCAGCAAATACGTCTTCGAACTCTCGAACTACCTCTGGCTTATCTTCTTCTTCTTGTATTGTTGCAATCACCGCCTTCCTTGGTTTAGCCTTATAGGTGCTAGGTTCCAGGGTACGGTCTCCACTCTTGAAATAAAAGACTGGATGTTCTGGAATCTCAAACACTGCCCTCCTTTGACGACAGTCGATGGTAGCGTAGAAAGTTCCTAGCCAGTCCATACCCAAGATTACATCGAAGTTCGGTATGTCCAACACCTTGAAGTCCGCATAAAATGCTCTGCTGCAGACGACCACTGGACATAGGTCGTATCCCAGAGTTGCCGTTAGAACGCCGTTCCCTGAACTGACATTCTAGCCGAATACTAGCGAAGCTCCCCTTCATCCACGATGATCGGGGAAGCCGGGGTACGGGGCACCGTCCTATGGTATCTCTTGAGGAGAGACGCAGGAGAACCAGTCTCGCCCCCCACCTCCAAAACCCGGGGCTCCTTCTCCCGAGCACGTTTTCGGCTCGGCGCATGGCTGGACTTCGGGACCCGGGGCGTGCTCGAGCGCCTGGCCGGAGCGACCGCCGGTGGAGCCGGACTCGACGACGGGCGAGTGGGGTCGGTACCTCCGGTCTTCCCCCTTCTTCTGTTCAACAAGCGCCGCCCGAAATTTAGCTCGGTCCATCGGTTCTGTAAGAAAGCAAGAGTACAAAGCAGGAGTTAGCAACGCCAGAAGAGAGTGGAAGATTACACAAGTCTAAACAGGTCGCCTAAAAACTCCTAACTTACCCGCAAACTGAGTGGGGCTGAGCCCGGCCCAACTGAGGGCCTGCTCAGACAGAAATACATAGGCTCGGGGGAGGGGCTCCCACTCCGACACCGCTACCGTGTCGGGATCATTCGACTGCCTCACCCATGGGCAGTTGGCCCTGTGCCACTGGATGGGCACAGGCCAATCCTCATCCTCGGGTGGGCCGACAAACAAAAACTTCTTCTTCCATTCGTGGATGGAAGAAGGTACTATGATGACCCCCGACCCGGCAGTACCTCCTAGCTCGGCTCGTCCTTGCGAGTGTCGGGATGGTTTTTGTAGCAGAGGGAGGAGAGGAGAAGTCTCAAACTGAAAGGGATCTCCCGCAATTTCAACCAGACCAGGAACCCAAGGAGAATCCTCCAACAGTTCAGCACTAACTGGCCCGGGGCTAACTGAAAACAATTCAACGCCGCACTCACCTCGGGGGAGAAGGGCAGGCGCATTCCAGCCCAAAAGGCTTCCAAGTATAAGGCAATCTTCTTACCCCGTACGTGGTCTGTCCTCTCCCCTCCCCGGCCAGACAAAGTGAGTAGCCGGGAGGAATGTGGAAGCGAGCCCGGATGGTGGAAAGCTCGCCCGCATGCCTCAATATGGATGACGCGTCACGGATGCCCCTGACCTGCGCTTTGGGGACCATCCCCGCCGCACGACTTCGGGAAGCGTGACTAACCCTAACCTCCTGGGAAGATTCCGACCCTGACGAAGAGGAGGAAGTTGCAGAAGACTCCCTAGATTCTACCCGAACTACTTCGACAAACTCCTCAGAGGAAGACATCTAACCTGAGCAGAGGAAGGGGACGTCCGAGAGAAGAACACAGGAAATCCGACCTAAAGAGAAGAGCGCCGAGCTAACACACGGAGGGAAGAGAAATTATAGCGAAGTGTGGACCCTCGAGGGAACCCCACCTCTATTTATAACAATCGGCAAACACATCCAGCGGCGCCGATCGTCTCCCGCCAAAATGACACTTCGCATTCAAGGACCGTCGACACTCTACCTGTCGTACGCGCATTGGGCACGTCCCATCGAGCGCGAGAACACCAGCGGCCCGTCACGTCAGCCAACCAGTGTCGAACACGTGACCTGACACTCCAATGAACGTACGCTCGAATCAGCGCATCCTCTTTAATACGGGATCTCTTTCCCTATCCGCTGACGTCACCAAGAAAATACAATCAATTGCCCGGGAATACGCACCGACAATATCTTCAAATAGGGGCTTACCCCGGGTGATCGGTCAGACCACTCTCGACCCGACCCATTAACGGGTCGAGACGAGAGTGGGGGGTTAATGGTGATACTTGATACCAGGGGTTTCCCAGATCATGACACGTGGTAAGTGACGTGTCCCAAAGCCTATAAGAAAGGATCAAGAACGGTACATTGGAAGCATGTCCCGGGCCCTCGAGCCGAGGATGTTCCCGACCTTCGGTGGCCTTCCAGACTACTCCCAGGCTCGCCTTACAAGCAATCGTCGACTCGCCTCCGAGCCTTCCCACACACTGAGTTCCCTCATCCCCCTAGCTCGCCTCCGAGCTATTACAGAACCAAGATCGCTGGGCCTCCCGCTCATTCCCGAGCCTCCCGCCAAGCTTAGATTCCTAGGTCTCATCGACCGACCTGCAGCACTGATTGCAGGCGTCTCCGCCATGGCTCCGCGAATCGCGCCAGACATGAGATACCCGCCGCCCACGACCCCGCATTCCACTCCATCGCGTTCCCCCATTTACGAGCGTATCTCGTCATAAGCGGGGAATCCCGCCTTTCACGCGGGCGTAACACCAGGGGCGTAACGGTCGGCGTGAATCTCGCGCCCGCCATCCCATGGCTGCCACTATATAAACCCCTCTCTCAAACGACTCAGAGAAGGCAATTTTACCCCAATAGGCCGTTACTCTGCCCATTTAGCCCGTCTAACTTGATCGTCGGAGGGTCCTCAAGTCGCACAATCACCGCGGGACTTCCTTGCAGGTAGCTCGGCTTCAACCACTTCAAGCCCATTGAGATCCACACGCTTCAGGAGGTAACCTCCCAACTCAATCTCAGCCGCTCATCTCCACTCACTGCAGATCAACGGAATGTAACATCTGAAGGAGATCCAGAGATCCATCACGAACCGCTCAAGCCGTTGTTAGAAAAGTCTAGGATTCGAGGATATTTCGCCTCGCATATCGTTGATGGGATTCCTCCTTTGAGATCATTGTTCGCGAGCGACGGAAATTCCGTGTAATTAAGATGACTGGAGATTGTGAATGGGATAGATGAGAAGTTGTTTGAAAGATCTATAGCTCGCGGCGGAAGTTGAATTGATCCTTGAAGCATGTTTGAATGGAGATCGAAATGGTTCATATAAAGAGTCGGAAGGACGACAAGCCGATCCATATCTGTAAACAAATTAGAAGAGAGATTCAACTCCATCAAAGACCTTTTGATTATCCAATTCGGTATGTTGCAGCCGATTCTATTATTTGAAAGGTCTAGCTCCTCGAGTTCATCTTGATAGCACAAGAAGGCAGGGGCCATAGTAAGGCAACAAGAAGCCAATCCCAAGCTAATTAACTTTGGAAATGTGTGAAAATATTTTTCACTTATATCTTGAACTATCAACCTGTTAACGAAAAGATCAAGAGCGGTTAGATTCTTGAGGTTGCGGAAACGGTTTAGTTCTATGGTGCCACTAAATTGGTTGGAAGAAAGTGCAAGTGTTTGAAGTCCTGCGAGCTTAACCAACGAAGCTCGAACTGGTCCCTGCAATTAGTTATTAATCTTACATACAATATCGAAGATGACGCGTTAAAAAACTCTACAACTCGACCAGATAGTTGGTTATTTGAGAGATCCATAGACATCAATGAAGGAAGAGAAAATAGAGACACAGGAATCAATCCGGAAAACGAGTTATATTTCAAATGTAACAAATATAGGTTGTGCAAATCAGTGCATGGGATTGGTCCCACTATTTCCAGAAAGAATTAGAGCACCGATTTAGGCCGATGGCAAGAAAGAAGGGATCGAACCATAGAAACGGTTGAATGAAAGATCCAGATAAACAAGTTGAGAAAGATTTCCAATGGAAGTGGGGATTGCACCTGTGAAATTGTTCGACGAAAGATCCATATAAGCTTGATGATGCTCGATATCGGTGATCTCCCAGATCATGACACGTGGCAGATGGCGTGTCCCAGGACTCACAAGAAAGGACCTAGAGTGGCCGACCAGACCACTCCTATGCCCGTCCTACAAGCAAACGCTGGTTCACCTCCGATCCCCTGCACAATTGGTCTCCTCGGCCTACCAGCTTGTCTCCGGGCTACCGCAGAACCAAGATACCTCGGCTCTTCCGCTCGTCCGCGAGCTCTCCCGCCGAGGTCATCTTCCTCGGTCTCATCGACCGACCGACGGCACCGCTCACAGGCGCAACCGCCATCCCGCGAATCTCGCCATGCGCGAGATATCCGCCGGCCACATCCTATGTTCCACGCCATCACGATCCCCCATTAACGAGCCTGTCTCGCCATTAATAGGAGATCCCGCTCATCATGCAGGCGTGACGCCCCGCCTAGACGTCGCTTCCCTCATCACCATCGGCTGGAGGAATGACCACCGAAAGTGGGACCCGAGCACGAAGCTCACCGTCAGCAAACTCCGGAAACTGCTCCTTGACGGCGTCAAGAGCTTTGTTCCATGCGATGGCGGAGGTCTCGCCTAGGACGACGTAGAATTGGTCCGACTCCTTGTAATCAGTCACGGCCTTTCTAGCCCGAGTCTCGGCGACCTCCGCTGCCTGAAGCGCCGCCTCGGCCTCCCGCCTACTGGCATCCCTCGCCCTCTTCATGGCTGCAAAGCGATCGGCCAGTTCCATCAACTTCGCCTCGACAACTCGGTAGGACTCACTTAGGCGGTGATAAGACTTCCGGCACTTCGAGACGGCGAGCTCCGCGGCGGCCGATCGGGCTTCAAGGACAGCCATCCTCTCCCTCTCCAGACGCAGCTCGAGTCGCAGATCCTCGGCTTCCGAAGAAGACTTTTCTGCTGACCTCACAGCATGTAAAGCCCCCTCGGCCTCCATACGAGTAACGAGGGCACAGTGCTGAAGGGCCTGGCGAAAAACGGCAGAGAGACTTAGGGACACTCGAACTAAGAAGAAGGCGCTCAAAAGAACACATGAGGGAGTACATACCTGAACCGCCTCCTGTGCGATAGCCGCCATTTGGGCCCTGAGGGTCCCCCGAGGCATCTGGCCCCCGGTCGACTCCTCCATACCGGCAAGAAGGCTGGCAGCGACGGAAAGCTCCGACGGGACCACGAAGCGGGCGTCCCCCTCCTGCACGGGAACCCCGCAGGAATCTCCGACGGTAGCGCATGGGAGACTATCCTCTTACTCTTAAGGAGAACCCCGTCTTCTTCCTCTCCTGCATCCCTCGTCTGGGGCTCGGGAACCCGTGGACGTCTTTGGCTTCCACCGGGGCAATCATCGGGAGCTCGTGATGACGCTGATGACCCCGCCATCGTTAGCACATTTGGCGCGGGGCTTGGTTTAGCCGAAAGCACGGCCGCACCGGCGGCCTCCTCCGGGACTAAGTACCAAGGGCACCAAGAATCTCGGATCGATCCATTGGTCCTGCCAAAGGGAGAAGCAGACTCAATTCAGAAGGAGAAGAAGCAGGAGAAAGGAAAAGAAGACATCTAATCCGATGGAGAGAAGTCCTCGGCAACGCAGAAATCCGATCTAAGAGGAGAGCGTTGAGCTTACAAGATCAAGAGTGAGGGAAATATGAAGAGAAATGGGCCCTGAAGCGGACCCCACTTCTATTTATAGCCACCGGCGTCCTCATCCCACGGCGACAGTCGACTCCCGCCAAAACAACTCTTCGCATTCGACGATCACGATCGCTCCACCTGTTGCGCGCACATTGGCCGGATCCCATCAGACGCCTGAGGTTTGCGGCCCGCCGCGTCAGCCAACCATCACCCGGCACGTGGTCTGTCGCTTCAGCAAAAGTATGCGCGATCCGGCGCACCCTCTTTAATGCAGAGATCTCTCCCTGATTCGCTGACATCATCCAGAAAATACGACATATTACCCGGGGACACGCCTGACAATATCTTCGAAAGGAAGCTCAACTCAGGTGACCCGGCAGACCACTCTCGACCCGACCCATCAGCTGGTTGGGACGAGAGTGGAAGGCTAATGATGGTGCTCGATATTGGTGATCTCCCAGATTATGACACGTGGCAGATGACGTGTCCCATAGCTCATAAGAAAGGACCTACAGTGGCCGACCAGACCACCCTTGTGCCCATCCTACAAGCAAACGCTGGCTCACCTCCGAGCCCCTGCACAATTGGTCTCCTCCGCCTACCAGCTTGTCTCCGGGCTACCACAGAACCAAGATATCTCGGCTCTCTCACTCATCCGCGAGCTCTCCCGCCGAGCTCATCTTCCCCGGTCTTATCGACCGACCAACGGCACCGCTCACAGGCGCAACCGCCATCCCGCAAATCTCGCCATGCACGAGATATCCGCCGGCCACATCCCACGTTCCATGTCATCACGATCCCCCATTAACGAGCATGTCTCGCTATTAATGGAAGATCCTGCTCATCACGCGGGCGTGACGTCGGGAGCGTAACTGCCGGCATGATTCTCACGCATGCCCTGCCTGCTGCCACCGCTATATAAACCCCTTCTTCAGACGGTTCAAGTAAGCTATTTTTACTCCACTAAGCCGTTACTCTGCTCGGATCTCTAGTCTAATTTGACCGTCGGAGGGTCCTCGGTGGTACGACCATCCCAACCACAACCTCAAACCCATTGAGATCCACACGTTTCAGGAGCGACAGCCTCCGGATCCAATCTCAGCCACTCATCGCCGCCATGAGCAGATCAACGGAAGGTAATATCTTGGCGCGATCCAGGTCGCGTCAAAGCTAGTCGAGTCAAATTTCCGACGGAAGCATGGATGACACCTACAAAATTGTTGAACGAAAGATACAATTTAACGAGACGGGTCAAATTGGAAATAGAATATAGCAATTCTCCAGTCATGCCAGTGTAAGAGATCTCTAAATTTGTCAAATATTGCATGTTGCCAATAGAATCAGGTAAGTTGCCTGATAAATTTGTGTTAGAAAGCATTTTGAAAAATTCGGTAGCATCCCTGATAGCATTGTATACATCGAAAGATCGAGGCTAATCAAACCAGTGAGTGCAGATATGTCATTAGACAATGACCGACAAGTTCAAAATTAAATACTTTAGAACAGAAGCATTAAAGATTAAACGGTAAATTTTATTAAAGAACCTTGACAATTTGGGCGTTTTTGAGATAACTTTAAAAATGACACAAAACCTCATGAACTACCAATGTTGTTTGAACGTTTTGGTTTGGGTTATTTTTAGAAGATTTATTAGGGATTGATTTAAATAGATACGGTGTTTTATTTACCAAACAAATCATTCTCATGTGTTATACCCCATAAATTGTCCTAAAACCAGCTATAATTCCTTTTAAATGATATTTGAATTGAACAGTTTCAGATTACAATGGTAGTTCAGGAGGGAATTTGTTCAGGGGGGAATTTGTGACGTTATTATAGTTCAATGGTTTTATCTCGATAATGCGGAAAGGGTGATGATGTTTAATAAAATTTACCCAAGATTAAAATTAAATCTGACTCTTTGGAATTAGATAATAACCTGAGGGTTCACAGTCATTCAAACTACGGATTTGAAGTCGAGGCAGCGATGTGGAGAACACCTTGCTCCACTCGGTGTCACTGTGCATGCCAACACAGTCGAGATTCAATTTTCTTAGATTGGTAAGGTTCCTTACTTGAGCATGGAGCCCAAAATTTTCGAGTCTTAGATGAAAACTGCAGTCATAATTCTCATACGGGGTCGATAGGTCGAGAAAGACCAAGTTGGCCAAGCGAGAGATAACACCGGCAGGAACCAGGCCGACAAATCTTGCATTAGAGAGGTCTAAGTGTGTTAGATTGGTTAGCCTCTCAAAGCCTGGCCCCGGGATCTGACTTTCGTAGAAACTATTATTGGAGAGGTTAATAGTCTGAAGCAACGTGAGATTGAATAGACTGGAGCTGATGTTACCAGAGATATAATGGCCGCTGAGGTCAAGCTCGACGAATGTCGCAAGTGATTCCCACCCAATGACAACGGTCGGTATCATGTTCCCATGTAGCAAGATGCCCGTAACGAGAACGAGGAACCGTGTTTTAGATCTAGAAGCAAAGATCTCTCGTACGGGAGACACTCTGCGTTACCGATACATGTAGTTGCGAAAAACGAAAACGATGAGGGTAATAGGAAGAGAGAGGGAATGTGAGAAGAACTCATTGGTAGTGTTCTAAAGATGCTTTTAGTATGAAATCAAAGGCAAAATAAATAAGGAAAAAAATGTCGAGTTCTTAAAGTTTCAAGAGTTGGAGGGAAAAAAAGGGTATTGCTATTGTTCACTAATGAATTGGCGGTTCTATGAGTGGAAAAGGATTACACATTTATTATAGAAGAAGTTTAATTGACGATCCACATTTTTTATTTTTAAGAAAAAAGGATGAGAAATTGTTTAAGTGAGATTCCACCACATAAGTAAACTAGTGAAACAATGGCTAGGGTCTTGTTGTGTTGGTAATTTTACCAAAATAATTGCTAAATAGTAACTTAACTGAATATATAATTTTTCAAAAAAATCACATTAAAAACTAAAAAATTAAAAGTATTAAACTGAAAAATCTCAATATTTGTTACTAGGTACTCTACATGCACTGGTTTCAAATCAGCCAACAATAACTCTATTCTCAAAATAACAAAAGCTTATGTTTCCTTGCATAAGGTAATTTAAATTAACTTGACGGAAACCAAAATAACTGTAACGCCTGTCGTTTAACTACCATCAAACTCGAATGAGGTTTGAGTGTATTTGGGAGAGTAAAATACAACATCAAGGCAAAGCGGTGGCTTCTAAGATTATAACTCGATGAAATATTTTTCTTATCATAATATAAATCACTTGATAGGTTTGAAGGATCTAATAGAAAATTTTGTAATTTAACTGGGCTGTTCTGTGTTTTTCACCCTTCTGTGTTTTATCCAACGTCAAAATCGCCCCTTTGATTTATTACGAAATCGATCAACAAAAGGCAAAGGCAAAACCCTAAATCCTCACTCTCTCAATTTTTTCTCCAATCGAAATTTCTTCAATCTTCAGCAATGGCGTTGAGCCGCAATTGGATGTACGAGAACAACGGCGGGTAACCATCTCCATCTTTTTTTGCCCCCTTTTCTTTTTGTATGAGATTTCGAAACCCTAATTTCAGTTCTTCATTCATATCTTTGATTTGCAGGACTTGCGTTGCGATCGCGGGCTTGGATTACTGTGTAGTTGCGGCCGACACGAGGTTGTCGGTTGGCTACAGCATCTACACGCGCGATTACTCCAAGATTTGCCAGCTGTGAGCTTCTTCTTCTTCCTCCTCTCTTTAGTTTGTGTTCTCCAGGTTAGGGTTTTGGTTTGGTTTGTTTTTTTTGTTCGAGGATGGATTGGGATTAGGGTTTAAGTACAGTGGGTTGATCTCTGGTTTTAGGATAATGAAATATTTAGTGTGAGAATTTTAGTGTATGATCGAAGTTAGAAAATTTATCTCCAAAACTTGTTTGTTCGATAAAACCTTTGCTTTGTCCTGATTAGGGTCTGATAGTCATAGTAGATTAGGGTTTGGTTGTTGAATCGGTTTGTTAGCGATTGGTTTCTGTTCAGTTGCTCATGTTTTCAGATTGTGAGATGATGGAAAATTACCAGGGTGTGGATTTTTACCGTATTTATATTAAGTCATAGAAAATGTTCACGTAGACCTAGAATGCATTTTATGCATTGTACTTGAGCAAATAAAATTATCATCCAATTGTGTGAACATATGGTTTTTTGGTTCCAAAATTCTTTCATGTAACTGAAAGTTTTATGACGGTTAGGGGAAATGCATAGAGCAACATTGAAATTTCAAAATTCTGTCAGTCTTTTGTAGAGCACCGTGAAACTTTCAATATCACATTAAACACCCTTGTAATTTTAAAAATGCATTAAAAGTTACATAAAACGCCATTGGAAAAGCTTTAAACAGCCTGTCAGAGGTGGTCTTTGTACTTTCAAAGTTCCATGGTGTTTTTATGAAATTGAAACGTTCAACGGTGCTTTATGTAATTAAATTTGCCTCTTTTGGTTAAAAATTTGAAGCAAACATATAACATAATAAGTTAATAACACATATCATGATGTCTACTTTAAGAATAATTACCATTGTATATGTAAGGTCTGCAAAGAATTTAGCATATCCATTTACCAAGCCACTAAGTAGACAATTGGTAAAGAGTATGTCAATCGGAATGGCACTTAAACACTTACAATTTGGCACTATTATTGGTAACCCAACTTTAATTAGTAAAAACTAATTCTAAAAGTTCAATGGGTACCAAGTTAATGTCATGTGTCTGGAAAGCATTAGTAGTCTCATTCTCATTTAAGTCAGTTACTAGTGTTGTCTGTTACGATAAAGAGATGAGTGAAAGCTCTTAATACTTATTTATATATGTATTTAAATATCCACAGTAATGGGGATATAATAGAGGAAACTCCGCCTATATCAGTATAGAAGTGGTACCGTTTCGACAAGAGACAACTATACATTCTAATATCTACGAATTAAATGAGGAAGTATGTATGGAACCATTTGGTAGTTTTTTTGGTAACTTTTGAGTTTAAATTTCAAATTCAAAATTAAAACTTGAATTTCGAAATTCAAAAACATTATCTGCTAACAAGTCAAGCCCAAGATGCCTAAGTACCCAAGTGCTCAATCAAGACCATTAAATAATAATATTATTGGCACACTAGAATGAGATCCATTTGTGGTCTAGCTCATTTTATTCAAATTATCATATAAGTTATGAGAACTTATTTAAACACTTGCATACTCTTCATTTTATCCAATGTGGGACTATTTCCCATATTTAAATACTACCAACATAAACAAACTACCAACAATGTTGGATAGAGTCGCTCCAAGTTGAAACGAATCAAGAACTTTGACAAGAATTTGACAAGACGTCTTGAATGCCATCGGGGAGTGAAATAGAACATGAAACCATTCATGCAGTTGATCCATGATTGGCAGATCACTTGTCATCTTAAATTCAAAATACTTTTAAGGCTAGAAATCTATTGGATCCTTCTCATTTTAAATACTGAAGTAAGATATCTTTTAGTTTCATTTTGTAACACCCTAGAATTGTGGTGCGGTAAAATAATAGTATCATTTTAATCTTTTCAAATAAAATTACGAATTTTATTATTGGAGTTAATATTTTCTTTTAGTTAAGATAAAACATATAATGGTTGTTTTAAGTTTGTTATAATTATGGTTTTCCAAGTTTATTAAATAGGTATATTATTAGTGTTTAAATATTTGTTGCTAATCTAATGAGAAGATCTCTTAAAATCTTTAAACATATTTTTATGCAGTTAATTATATATATATATATATATATATATATATATATATATATATATTAAACCCAAATCTTATCTCTCTCCACATATTTCTATCCCTTTTGAACAACCCCACATCTATTTTAACCGTTTATATTTCATTAACCCCATATATATATATACTTATACTAAATAAAATTTAAATAAAATCCCTAAACAAATACATATATTCTCTTTTCTCTCTCCAATCACTAATCCCCCTCGCACATATTCTCTCTTTTTCCTCTACACACATATATATGATAACACAAACTCTCTCTCCCATCACAATATTATCTTTTTCTTCCTCTTAAAAACTAATCGAGCCCTTACTTCCATCGCCAACGAGGCCTCGTCGTCGACTCCAATCCTGAGCACCTTCAATCGAGATCCCACCTCGCAGCCTTCATCGTTGTCGAGACCTCCACCATCAACGACTGAGACCCATCACCAAGAACCTTAGCCGAGCCATCAAAGTTTGGAGTTGCGCTTCGTATCGTCGTGTTTATCCGTATCCGAGACAAGTACTATTGCTCATTTATTTTAGTCGATGCAATATCGGCGATTCTCTCAACTATTGCTGATAACTAATATTATCATACAAATTATGTATATGAATATTTGTATCCACACTGTATGTATATATAATCTTTGTTCATATTGATATATTATATTCTTGATGTGTTATTATTGTTTTATATAAATATATCATGTGATCATATTTACTTAACTAATATATAATATAAATTTAAACTCATAATGCTTGTATGTTCTATTAATTATTCATACCCATGTATATAATTCTCTACTGTGATTTTTTATTGTGACTATCATATAGAATAAATAAGTTTGTATATATATATAATTAATACATTTAAATATACAGTATGAAGTATAGTTATAAATAATATGTTAGTACGGGAGGTCAATTATTAATATATTTAGTTAGAATAGTCGTGGATATGATAAGTTATAACATACATAGATTATTAGTACATATTAGTTATAGTCATGTATAATACACTAAAACAGTATAATATATTTTATGTATATAGGTGTACGGTATTAGTAATTATTAACATGACGTACGGTGGTGTGAGTATTACAGATAATGATGTTTATATATTAAGTAGAGGGTATATATATACATGTATATACATGTACATATATTATAAATATATCAGTACAAGTCTCAGTTTTAGTTAATTCAAATAGTTATACAGAATATTATAATAATGCATTCATATTTAATTACAAATAATATTGTTAAATGCCACTATTGGAATTGTTCGATTAGAATCGAACTCTTTATAAAATGATATTGCGTAAATAACCTTGTTAAATATTGATATTATGACATGCTTATTGTTATCATTGACGTGCACGAGAACACTTTTTTACATGCTTTATATATGTGAGACCATTATTGATTGACGTATACGAAAACACCTTGACATGCCGTGCCTATTCATAATCACTGTATTTACATTAAATTAAAATCACCAAATTGTAGTGCTGAACTACATGCCATCATTCGTGTTTTCAAGTTTTCCCAATTAGTGATATTATCATGACTATTCATGATTCATGTTCAGAGCCAGTCCAGTCAGCATTCTTAATTAGTGATTCAGTTTATTATCTTGGTAGTTATAGATACGTGGGGTGTTGGGGTAGTTTGAGTGTGAGTTCGTTCAACGGGATCTCAGGAGTCTTGTTGCCGGCAGCTCGTATCGGGCTATATCGGTCACTTGTTTATACAGCTCGTATCGGGATATATCGGTCATTAGAGCTCGTACCGGGCTATATTGGTCACATGTTCATTAGCTAATACCGGATTTTAAACGGTCATATGTTATTATAGCTGAGCGCTTTCTTACGACAGGAGAGAAGTAAAGAAAATGATGAATTTTTTACTGCATGCATATATTCTAATTAAACGAGAAATTTTGTCCAATTTGAATCGATCTCAAGATACACCCTCGTTACTGCCCATAGGAGAAGTAATGGGTAGGGATGACAGGATTTTAATCAACAAGGCTTTAAACGGTCATATGTTATTATTGTCGGTACATGGCTTTATACGGTCACTTGTTCATTCCACAGTTGTGTTCGTGTTTCCTTGTTCCTGGGGTTCTACCCTTGGGTTGGAAATACTCCTACAAAGGTTGATGTACCCACTCGAACTCACGATAGGATAGATCGCCCATTTAGTGACCAATTAGAATATGACTTGACCGACTTGACCTGTTTATATGCTTGCTTCATATTACTGGCATATCTATATCTACATGTGCACGCGGGTTTTACTATACTCACATATTCATGTTATCACACGCATGCACACACTATTACGATTGAGTGCTTGTTGGGTTGTTTTAACATCCCTGAGACTTGCCATCTCAGATTTAGAGACCGATTCACAGGCAAAGCAGGATCAGAGTGACTATCAGGAGTTTGTCGAAAATTAGTAGTAATTGTAGGTTTATTTCTATTTTATTTCAGTTGCTATTAGAATATGCGCCCCTCGCAGGACATTAGGAATAATGTATCTTTCTTTTTGGATCTTGTATTTTGTATATTCAGAGCTCTTTATTATTTGAATTTTTTATTGACTCTATCTTTATCTCGTGGATTCATCAGTGTTATTTGTTATTTATACAGCATGATATTAGTATTATATCTTGGATATTATCGTACATGTTTAGTTAGAGTCTTAGGTGTGACTATGACAAAGCGATTTTCTCTTATCTATTGGTAGTCTGTTTATGTTGGTAGTATTTAGATATGAGAAATAGTCCCACGTTGGAAAAAAATGAATAGTATGAAAGTGTTTAAATAAGTTCTCACATGTTCTATGATAACTTGAATAAAATGGGATGAACCAAAAACGGGCCTCATTCTAGTGCCCAATAATAATTATTTAATGGTCTTGATTGGGCATTTGGGGCATTTTGGGCTTGACTTGTTAACATATAATGTTTTTAGTTAAATTTGAAGTAAACATATAAAATAACAAGTTAATAACACATATCATGTTATCAACTTTAAGATTCCATCTATGTGGTTGTACAACCTTTAGTCTAGAATTAGTTCTGATAGTCATGTGGAATTTGGAAATATCCAAGAATTTAGATAACAAACTTATCATTCTCAAGGAACAATTATGCGATCTGAAGGTACATTTATGGCTACTCTTGTCTTAGGTTCTAAATATCGGAAATCGGGTGCATATCGAATAGGTATTTTTAATACCGGATAGCGGAAATCGGACGATATCGCGGCGATACGGGCTCATATCGAATATCGATATCAGACATGTCGGACGTAAATATCAAGCATATCGGACGATAATATTGGCCATATTAAATATTATGTATTAGTGCTGTTAGTATTAAAAGGTTGTATGAAATGTGTAAGAAGTAGATATGAAGTTGTTAGTAGGCTGTAAGTTATGAACGCTAAATCCATGTTGGTTCCGTATAAAAAAGAAAAAAAAGACATAAGCTTACTGTTTACCTGAACAAGAATTGAAGATGAAAATGACAGGACAGGCGTCAAGACTTGAGAGGAGAAGTGTAGGCGATGGCGTCGGCATCAATAGGAAGGGGGAGGCGTCAAGAGGATGCCGATTGCGTCGGTAATGGGGCAGGCGTCGACGAAGGAAAAAGGGGGAGGCGTCAAGACTTAAGAGAGAGGAGGGGAAGGCGAGGGAGGCATCGAGAGAGAGGATGTGAAAGTGAAGGCAGGGCTCGTCGAGGGTCGAGACTTGAGAGGAGGCGCAGACTCAAGAGTGTTCTTCGAGACTCGGAGAGGTGAGGAATCGAGCACATTTTTTAAGGTTTTTTTACCGCTTAACAATTGGGGGCAGATATTTTAATAATTTAACTGTTAATGAGTCGGGTCAGTTCGGGTAACCTAAACCAAATCACTCCATATACCATCTCGATCGATATAATAGCGATACGAGATTCCCGATATCTCGCCCGATATTCCAATATCTCGGCCAATATTGGCCCAAACCGAGATCTGAGAAAAATAGTTGTATCGTATCGTGGCTAGGCCGATACCGAGATCTCGTCCGATACGGCCGATATTTAGAACAGTGCTTTTGTCCCATGGGGAGAAAGTAAGAAGCGTGTAAGATAATTTGTACTGACTATTGTGTATTTGTAGTTTTCAGTGATGTTAAATTTGTCTTTAGAAACGCTATAATGCTAGAGGATTTCGGTATGTATTGTGTTGTATTGTATTGTTGTATATAGTGCCCAAATTATCGAATGAGCATTGTTCATATCGTACTATACATGAAATGATGAGCTACAATTTCTGGTAGCGACAGTCCAAAATTTTCCAATCTCATTCTTTCCTTGGTTGCGTTAGATTTCTCACTTCGACGAGGGGTTCGCTTCTCCCATCAAGGTCCCATCCTGGTGTTAGGTTGTCTTACCCCATTGAGTTTACTGGTTTGCTGCTCCATCGAATCCTACTGGGTTGAGTTCACAACTTTCTTGTTTGCTGAGCCTTTTGCTGTCCCTTCGACTTCTTTGTGCCTTGTTACTTCCCCCTTCACCTTTTTCAAGCCTATTTGTTGAGAAAACCAACACCTCGTGTGATTCAGTAAATGTATTTACACGGTTGCAATTTTTGAATTTTGCTTTAATTGTATATTGCTTTATGTTGCTACATTGATCTTTATTCAATATATAGTTCTATACATGACTATCTCATTATTGCACAAGGAATATATTATCTTACGATGCATGATATGTTATGATATATTGATATATGATGCAATACATAAGAAGACGATACATGATATGTATCATGATTCGACAACTTTGGTGGTTTTTGATATCACTTTAAAGATTGGGAGCTGGCGTTAGCTATTTTGCAGCTTCTTTTACTGTAGCAAATCAGAAACAACGGATGCGTCTTTTAACCATTCAGTGTTTATTACCACTCAAGTGATGTGATGCACTCCTTGAATTACTGTTATAGTTATGGAAATTAGAAAAAAAATGTGAAGAAGAAAGCTAGGCCGATCTCTTATAATGAGATAGCAGCTGCTATGCACAAGCTAAGAGGGTTATATGCTTCATGAGAAGGGGCTGAGTAATAACTCCTAGCAATGTTGCCTTAGGGCACCGATATATCCTTTTCTCAGAGTTGTGGCTTGGCACAAGGCCCAAAATACATTAAATTTTTAATGCTAGACTTGCTTTCATCTGAAAAGTGTTATAACCACTTGTCTTTTTATGCACTCCTCTCTCTCTTTTCTGTGCATAATAAGATATTATAAGGAACATTGTTGTTCAAGCTCCGCATCTACCCAACAATTGGGGCCGCAATCAATTTTTAACTTATATTGCATGTTAGGAACGGTGTTTTCATTCGCCTAACAAAGACAGTGTGACGATCCATTATTTTATGTGTTTATTATTGTTCTAGAATTCATATAGATTTGACACAGAACATGTTAGTGCAGTTGCATGTTTTGATTTGACACTTGTTGCCCATGTATTTTTTCAGAGCAGATAAAAGTGTATTGGCATCATCTGGATTCCAGGGCGATATTAAAGCTTTGCAAAAGAACTTAGCCGCAAAGCACTTGGTGAGTGCTATGGAAACCGCCTAGTCTGTCTTCTGCTAGATTATCTTTTTTTGGCAATAATGATGGTACATTTTATTTCTTTGCTGGCATCAAATGTCTTGCCCTTTGAATTTCATGCTTTTGTCTGCAGTTGCATGCCTCATTTATATAAACTTTGAATGCTCCGATAGTTTTATCTTTCAATTAATCAGTATTCTTGATTTCTTGTACTTACAATACAAATACGGTATGTATAGCTTGT
The DNA here is from genome assembly GCA_030015575.1 of Agapanthus africanus. NCBI lineage: Eukaryota > Viridiplantae > Streptophyta > Magnoliopsida > Asparagales > Amaryllidaceae > Agapanthus > Agapanthus africanus. The sequence continues at coordinate 875,210,876 of JASDDO010000022.1, read as the reverse complement.
TTGTGCTATTTATGACATTGTTCAAAATCTTTGATGTATGGTTTTTACAGCTATATGTTGGTGGCTGAATAGTATGATGTTAATCTAGTTTGCTATTCAGTTACAGTCCTTATAAGTTCAAGAATAAAGGTTCGATCTGCTGATGATATCTATTTTCCTAAGGAAAGAAAATTGGGAATACTTTCCATAACAAAAGCAGATATACAGAAAGAGATATATAGCTGGGGCTAACATTTCTCTCATCTGCTATGCAGGTTTTTTTTTCTTCTACATGATTTAGAAGAATAAAAATAGCATTTTTACTTATGAACCTGTTTTCCCCTCTTAATAATACTACTTTCTAAATATGTACACCAAGAAAAACTATGCTGCAAATGTATGACTATTGAGTAGTCCCTAGAAGTCGACGTGCTATTATGCTAACTGAGAATGTTACATATATCATTGCATAGCATATCACATCATTTCACATTTTCATCTATATTCTTGCCTGATAGATTTTTAAAAGCCCAAAACCAAATTCTACTTAATCAACCTATTAAATTTTTTCCTTGTACTGAATTTACTTTTATTTTTTTGCAAGGCCCTTAGTGATTGACACATCCTTCTCCCTTTTTCCTCTTATTTCCTCTCCATGCAGATATATCAACATCAGCACAATAAACAAATGAGCTGCCCTGCAATGGCTCAACTACTCTCAAATACCCTTTACTACAAGCGTTTTTTCCCATACTATGCTTTCAATGTTTTAGGCGGTCTCGACAATGAAGGTTGGATCAATTCTCAAGCTTTTTTCTCCTTGACTTTGTCATTTAATCTCTTGATGCTAATTCCCCGTTCTCCCATTTTTAGGAAAGGGTTGTGTGTACACATATGATGCAGTGGGATCATATGAAAGGGTCGGATATAGTGCACAAGGTTCAGGCTCGACACTTATTATACCGGTTTTAGACAACCAATTGAAAACTCCCAGTCCTCTCCTACTACCAGCAAAGGTATGAATAATACACTTTTCTTCATGATCAAACATATTGTGCCATTTAGTTTTGCTGCAATAACAAAAAATGGAGCATTTGTTGCAAGCAAATGATCCCAGATATGTTGTTCGGTTATTTTGACTTTTGTTAGGAGTTCCCACACTTTTCTTCATGATCAAACATATTGTGCCATTTAGTTTTCTGCAATAACAAAAAAATGGAGCGTTTGTTGCAAGCAAATGATCCCAGATATGTTGTTCGGTTATTTTGAACTTTTGTTGGAGTTCCCAGCCTATGAAAAAAACTATGTTTGCAAACAACTAGCTTTTTTGCATGTGCGATGCACAAGTATATATTTTGGGATTGTGTAATAAAAAAAAATGAACTCAAATTTAGATTATCAACAAGTGATGGAGAGATTTGGAATGAGATTAAAAAATTCTTAATAATGGTGTTGATGTCCACCATGTGAAGTTGAAATTCTCTTCTTTGAAGATTTGAAAAAGAAGGAGAAGAGGGCATATCAGCCCTTTGGGATTGGGTTTACTATAAGAGAAGTGGATTTGCAATATTCTGTTACAAATTTACAATATGAATAAGCAGTGCTGATGCGGCACTGTCATTGACGTAATTGCATTTTTAGAGTTGCAACCTTTGTTGCAGGCAAATTGTCTACAACAAGTGCTATAAAAATTTGCTCCATTTTACCTCCCATTCGACAGTTTTTGTTTCCCATGCTACTTATTGTAAATCGAAACAAGGATTCAACTCCATTTTCCTCACCAAACTATGCCTAAATGTGTGTGGTATTAAGAAACTAAACTTTTTTCCTCAAAAATTCGTGCAGGATGCAGTTACGCCGCTTTCTGAAGCGGAAGCGGTAGATATGGTTAAAGACGTCTTCGCATCAGCAACGGAGAGGGACATTTACACGGTATGTCTTTTGAATCGTGTGCTATAATATAATTATCTTAAGAAAAACTTATATTTTGAGATCAACACGTTTTCTTTCATTTTCTTTTTGCAGGGAGATAAAGTCGAAATCGTCGTCATCAATGCTGCAGGCATTAGACGTGAATATATTGAACTGCGGAAAGATTAATTACAGTTTTCATCGCTAGTTTTGGATATTGTTTTATAGTGAATTTGTACTCCTTTCATGGTTCATCCAGTTCTGTTAAGAAAGCGATATAATTTGTTTCAGTGAAATGGTTTCGTGCTGCCCTTTACTTTTGCTGGATATAGTGGTGTCGTAAAACACTTTTTTGCTTTGTTTGTTTATGCAAATACACATTTGAATTTCTGATTTCATTTTAACACCGCCATTGTCAAGATGAATGCACAATAAGATTGACAAACATGGAGGTTGTATGTTAGAACCCGGATCATTACAGAAGAAATAGTCAGCAGTCATTGTTATTGTTATTGTTTGTGGGACAGAAGAAACTTTGGAAGTATTCAACGACATACTTGATTGAGACTTATCTTGCCTGATATTTTGTTTAGTATTGAGTTTATTTTTAATTTGTGGGTAGGCTTTGAAGATCGCCCGAAAAAACATGCCTCTCTATTAATCTACCAGTCGAAAGTCTTTGGAACTTTGATTGAGATCGTTTCCAATTTGTTCTTTAGTTTAATTTTTCTTAATTTTACTATGATAATTGATTTCGGTAATTTGAGGTGCTTAGAATTTATTTTCATTAATACATACTTTGGAGGTGACTTTTCTTTGTTGCGGGGTTTCCATTAAACGGTTGGAATGAAGTTGAGCGTGAAAATAAATGTAAATTCAGATTACCAAGAAAAGAGGGGGTGGATTACGGGTAAATTAAAGAGCCTTTTCACTTCTTTTTTCCTTCGGAGATAGTAGAATGTGACAACAAACCCCTTGAATTTGAGATAGAACAGCAATATAATAGCAGAGGCTGCCGATTGCAATGCTTTGCTAGTATAAATAAAACTCATTCTTGAATTTAATTTAACTATCATTTTCTGCTTGAGTTTGAGGTAACTGTACGGAAAATTCTATGGTGTCCTTCAAGTAAAGCATGCCAAAAATAATTTATCATAAATGTGACTCTTAGTGGTGATTACCGTATGGGCCGTTGGCCTGAAAATAGAGTCCCATACCAGGGGGCCTCACAAAAATAGATTAAGAAGGCCTAGAAGATGGCTTCGCGCGCAAAACACGTGCCAAAGATATTAATTCCACGCGTTTTCGTTCCCCCAAATCTCTATAGACATAAGCGAAATCAAGAAACAAGAAGAAGGCGATAGAGAGAAATCAAAACAAAATCGAAGAAAAATCAAAATCAATATCAAAATAATCAAAAGAGAGGAAGATTGAAATAAAAAATAGAAAATGGTGACGATGAACTTCTTGTTCTGCGCGTGCGTCGATCAGGCGAGCATCGGCATCGTCGAGAAATGGGGGCGGTTCTTGAAGCTCGCGACCCCTGGCTGCCATTTCTTCAACCCCTTCTTCGGCGAATGCCTCGCTGGCGTGTTGTCCACTCGAATCTACTCTCTCGAGGTCAAAATCGAGACCAAAACCAAGGTTTGTGATCTCTAAAAATCCCAACTTTAATTCCCAAACCCTAAAAATCGTTACAATGTGTATTTTTCTAGATAATTCTCTATTTATCGTGAAGAATCGCAGAAGGAACTCGTCAAATTTGACATCCCTAATTGTCTAATAGTTATGATCCCCAAACCCTAACATTTATCCCAAAACCTAATTCATTTGTTCTTAGGGTCATTACAATTCGGGGGTACGGTTGTTGTGGTACCATGAATTTTCTCCGTAATTGATTGCCAATTTACTATTTCCCTAATGCCTCAACCATGGTCTGTTTGGTTTTGTCATTAATTTCAATTTGTATAAATGAGATTCTAGTTAGTATGATAACTTCAAAGTTGACACCAAAGTTTGTAGATTCTAGTCAGTATGCTTACATTAATGTCGAGATCAATTTCAGTTTGTGTAATTGAAAATGTTCTTAAAATTGTTATCTGATTCTCTATTTATCAGGATGCATCACAAAATTCTTCTAATTTAACCTAAACCTAATTTTTCCATGAGAATAATGGAGGAAAGGTGCCATAGAAGGGAATTTCCTCCTATGGAGTCGAAAAAATACACCCTCCACATTTTTTTTCGATGATCGGCATTCTTTATCTTTATCATCTAAGATGTGGATTCACCAAATTTCATATGATTCTACCACTTTTTCACCGTTGAACTAGTGGTTGCAAAATTAACAGTTTGCCGAAGAGAACTTTTACATTGCTAATTCAATGGTGAAAAAGTGTAAAATCACATGAAATTTGGTGTATCCACATCTTAGATTTTAAAGATGAAGATGATGAATGCCGATCGTCGGAAAAAATCGTGGAGGGTGCATTTTTTCGATGCCACTTGACGAAAATGCCTCCTAGGGCCTCTTTTCTCCATTATTCTCTTTTTCCATATTCAATTGTCATCTATTTCGATTTGTGAAATTGCGATTTACGGTTATTAATTTGTGAAGCTGTAAAATTTTCTGGGTTCTAATTATTAGGGTAACGTGAAATCAGACTTAAACTTGATTGGCACTACTTCCCCCCCCCCCCTCCAATTTTCATGAATTATCGGCCTAAATGGTGATAGATCCTAAATCCCGTACTCTTAACAGTAAAAATATATCTTAAAACTGAGGCCAAACTAAAATTGTCAAGTAGGAACCTAACCCCAAACCATTACCCTCTGCAGTTCTTTTATGCATTTGGTGTCAGTTCTTGTGTACCATGAAATTGCTTTTACAATTAATTGTTATTTACTGATCACGCATTCTGCTCCTTAAATTGTTATCTTCAATACTTTTATCTATTTCAAATGTTAAATTGCGATTTATGGTGATATTTACTAATTTAATTCATGCAAGATGTACTGACTACTATTGCTAGATTCTAGTCATTACATAATCTGCAATTGCACTAAAAAAAATTGTTCACACTTCTCTATTACCCTTCTTTATCACATAACATGGTGAGAAATCAAATACAAACTTTTTCTCAAACATAAACTCTTTTCACGGTGATTATTACTAATTTAGCCCTCCAATTCCCAATTTATATCCCTTCAGTTCTGTCCTTTATGAAATTGTGTGTTGTGGACCTTGTGGTGATTCTTGCTAATTCATAGGTTCGGGGCATACAAGCTGTACCAAATCTTATGTAACATTGATTTGCACTTCAACATTCCCTTTATTATAGTGGTAATTTGGGGAGAGGTCTCAAAGAAACACCAACTTTAATAGCAACAAATGATTTGTATCTCTCTGCCTACGTATTCTTTCATTTTTGGGATAAGCATTTCGTTGAAAGTGTATATTTTTTAATCCTTGACTGGGCTGAACTTGTCATGTAATGGACAGGCTGAATAAAACGACAGCTTGCACCAATTAATTTACCCTTATATCATATATTTTTTTTGAGAATTGACGTGTACCTTGCTAAAAATTTTGAGATGTGTATGACAAGTTTAAAGTGATGCTTTTTTGGTGAAGTCCCCAAATATTGACATGGATGTTGTATAGGATAATGTTTTTGTACAGCTTCTGTGCTCGATTCAGTACCGAATTGTCAAGGAGAGCGCTGATGATGCATTCTATGAATTGCAAAACCCCCAAGAACAGATCCAAGCCTATGTTTTTGATGGTTAATCTCTTATGATTGTATTGTTTTTATCTTACTTTAACTTCTAATAATTTGTGTTTTTAATTTGCTTATGATGAGTTTTTTTTTGTGAATTATATTTTAGTGGTTCGAGCTCATGTTCCTAGAATGACATTGGATGGGCTCTTTGAGCAGAAGGGTGATGTGGCAAAAATAGTCCTGGATGAACTCGAGAAGGTAATTGTGGGAACGCAAAAGTATCCCTAATTATGGTTTTGGGTTTATTTACTACATGTTCCAAGTTGTAAAGCTTTGCCTTTTGCGTCCCTGATTTTAGTGCTAAATGTTGTTGGGATCTAATCTCAGTTCTGTATCCTTAATTATGTTGATTTGCTAGTTTTCAAATACTTTGCCCTCTTGATTGAAGATATATGAATTTGTAAAAATATTGAGCCGCCAGGCGATTCTTTCACAGTTGTTCCATTCCTTGGTTTCAACATTGCTTAGTAGCTCACAATTTATAATCTATTAAGCTTAAAAAGATCACATATTTTTGCTATTGATCTTTCATATTTCTCTTAGTCTAGACCTTTCCTTTAGTCTAGGACCAAGAATTTGAAGGATACCAAGAGGTCAGAATTACAACAAATCCTTCTCTCAGATAGACTTTAATAGATGGTTGGCTTCAATGGACTGCCAGTAACAAGACTTAGCCAAAATTATTATTGGGTCTTGCTTTATAGGGACTTTTTAATGTGAAAAAAGCTCAGATAATAACTATGATAACTTTTTTTGCGACGCGAACAAATATATTTTCGTAAACACGGGAAGGCTACATTGTTCCTGTGAAAGAAATGGAAGGCACACGTGTCGTTTTTTAAACCAAAGGACCGATGAACTAAAAATTCAAGTAAATTGAAGTGTCTTCAATGGCACATGCTGGCATCTTGGCAGTATCAACAGATATCGAAGAAAGGTTGAGGGATGGAAAGCAAACAAATGCATTTGAAGATAACTTGTCTAACTACGTACCCCCTCTCTCTCTGTGTGTGTGGTGGGGATGCGGAACATACAGAGCCACTGTAGGAATTCCCTACCGCGGTGGAACACTTGGCATAACACAATTCACTCATTCATGTCTCTTTTCTTTTTCCCATGCAAATCATAAAGATCATTGAATTTGGAGACAAACCTACATATAAATCAATGGATAGTATATTGCCATGTGTGTCGTCTATGTAGGAAATTCCTACAGTGCCACATACTCCGTTCTCTCTCTCTCACACACACAGAATAATGAAGGAATGAGGCCCTAGGAGGGTTTTTCGTCAGGTGGTGTCGAAAAAATACACATTCCAACATTTTTTCGACGATCGGCATCCATCATCATCATCTTTATCATCTAAGATGTGGACACATCAAATTTCATTTGATTCTACCACATTTCACCGTTGAACTAACAATGTAAAAAGTTCTATTGTTAGTAAACCGTTAATTCTGCACCCACTAAATCAATGGTGAAAAGTTGAAGAATCACATGAAATTTGGTGTGTCCACATTGTAGACGATAAGAACGAAGACGATGGAGAAAAAACCATGGAGGGTGTATTATTTCGACGCCATAGGAGGAAATTCCCTTCCATGGCACCTTTCCTCCATTATGCTCTCTCTCACACACACATGAGGATAATGGAGGAAAGTTACGGAATTTCCTCCTATGGCGTCGAAAAAATACAACCTCCATTTTTTCGACGAACAACACCCATCACCTCCATATTTACCATCTAAGATGTGGACACACCAAATTTCATGTGATTCCACCACCTTTTCACCGTTGATTTAGCGGGTGCAAAATTAACGGTTTATTGACAATAGAACTTTTTACATTGCTAATTCAATGGTAAAAAAGTAGTGGAATCACATGAAATTTTTGGTGTCCACATCATAGATGGTAAATATGGAGGTGATGGGTGCCGATCGCCGAAAAAAATGGTGGAGTTTGTATTTTTTCGACGCCATAGGAGGAAATTCCTTCCTATGGCCACTTTTCTTCATTATTCTCTTTATATATGTGTGCGCGCATACGCGTGCATGAGAATAATGGAGGAAATGTGTCATAGGAGGGAACTTTCTCCTATGGCATGGAAAAAATACACCCTTCAAGTTTTTTTTCGACGATTGACATACTTCACCTCTATCTTTATCATCTAATGATGTGGACACACCAAATTTCATGTGGTTCTATCACTTTTTCACCGTTGATTTAGTGGGTACAAACCGACAAAAGAACTTTTTACATTCCTAATTCAACGGTTAAAAAGTGGTATGATCATGTGAAATTTGGTGTATCCACATCTTAGATGGTAAAGATGAAGATGATGAATACCGATCGTTGAAAAAGATTATGGAGGATACAGATTTTTGACGCCATCTAACAAAAAAGCCTCCCAGGGCCTCTTTTCTACATTATTTTCATGTGTGTGTGTGTGTGTAGTATCATTATTCAGGACCATATTGAGGTATTCAACTGGAAGATGTAGCCCTCACTTGATTTTATTGTCATGTTTGATTCATATACCTTGTCTTATGCTTCTTAGAACCTGGTCCTTGGAAAATTATATTTTTGCTATATTTTTTCCATAAATATTTATGCTATTTGTGTGTCTTTGGGTAGTGAAAAATAATTTGTAATAAATAACTTTCAACTGCCATTGTTAAAATGGAACAATTACAATTTTGGCCTGAGATGTCGGCATTGGTGAGTCCTTTTCATCCATTTACCTTCTCAAGTTCTTTTCATTAAAAAATAAATAAATTGGAATGTGTTTCTTGTTTAATTATCAGTGGGCTTTGTATGATTTTTTATTTTTATGTTTTTTAGCTGGAATTTCTCGTGGACCCCAGCCAGTCCATTCTGATAGCATAGAATATGAAAATGAGAGAATACATTCAAGAGGAGTACTACTCCTTACTCAACCAAGAAAACAAAATACAAAATGAAGTCAAAAAATCACCAAAGCTAAACAAGAACTAGGAACTCCAGCATTACTAGCACATCAACATCCACTGCATCTTCACAGCCATGCTATCTGTTTCTGAACAAAGGGAGCTCAGAAGTATCCAACCTAATAAGCCTCTGAATATGAGCAGGTAAATGCCTCACTGATAAAAGAGCTTGAGCATTTATCTATAAGGCCATCTTTGGCAAGAGAGTCTGCAACCCTGTTACCCTCTCTGTATATTTGAGCAACAACAACATTCATCCAAGACATGAGGAATTTTATAGCCTGTACAATTTAAATCAAACCCCAAGGAATCTTGCAGTGACCATTAACAACATCAGTAAGAATTTTGGAGTCAGACTCTGCAATAATATCCATCACCCCATATAAAAGCAATGCAATAGCCCATCTATGAGAGCTTTCCCTTCAGCTTCAAGAACAGAACAATTACCATAGAAAAATTTAGATGAGAAGAGAGGAATCCCTTCAAAGTTTCAAAGAATAGTACCCCCCAGAAGATATACTTTCTTGACAATCTTGAGCTGCATCAACATTCAACTTAAGCTTATCTATATTTGGCTCAATCCAGTTAACAACAATAAGCTGTCTAACCTTTTGCTTAGGAATGATTATATCAATAATATCCAGATCAAGAAGAATTTCTATAGCAGAAACAGAAACCACCAAATTGTTATAAGATTTGGCTAAACATCTCAATTTGACCAAAAAAGAGTACCAAATAGAGAAAGCAGAGACCAGATGATCTTGGAATTTTACTTCACATCTAGCCTTCCAAATATTCCACAAGATAAAAGATGTGGTATCCACTTGGAAATCTCAGGAATCAGGTAGCAATTTTCTCTATTGGCATTTATTGTTTGGCTGCTTCGGAGTGGTTACCACCCAGTCATTATTTTATAAGCTATGCCAACACCTGCATCTTGGCGGTCATTGATGCAGTTATTACATGCTTTTTTCATTTGATTCTTTATTTTTCTATACGTTGATTGCTTATAGCAACTGTCATGGCCTTCTGATATTTGAATATTATAGTTTTGAATAAATTTCCTTATCTTCAATTGGATCTGATGTGGAACAAATGAATCAGGTGATGGGTGCCTATGGTTATAGCATAGAGCAGATACTAATGGTTGATATTATACCTGATCCTTCTGTTCGGAAGGCAATGAATGAGATAAATGCAGGTATGCGCACTCCCTTACGTTTGATCAACAAAACTTTCCTGCTTACGTATTCAACTAATTTGACACACTTACTGTTCTCTTTGGTGGTAGTATTTTTCAGATTTGTTTTTTCTTCAGATTCACCTTTGGTTATATGCTTTTTCTTCTTTTTTCTCTTTGTTGGTTGTGTGTGTGTGTGTGGGGGGGGGGGGTTGGTTTGCTGAAATATATAATAGAATAAAGGCCAATGGTTGGACTTGTCTTATGTGGGATAAATTATCAAATGCTCGTCTTCTCGAACTACTTGCACTTACCTCATTGTTAAGGACATAAGTTTTGAAAAATAAGAACATAAAGTTATCAATGTGCAATTGTTTTAAACCTACTGGAACAGACGACCATAATTACAATCTCTATGAAACTATGATGAAGTTTATGAATCACTAGAAGAATATGGTGTTAATATGAATTGGTTAATAAAAGACTTTGACAGTGGTAATTAGCATAGTATGAGGAACAAGAATGGGAAACTGATGATCGCCTCCTTTAGAGATGCAAAGGATAATGAAACCTTCTACTAAGCATTCAAAATTCGCTGGGAATGAGGTTGGACATATTAGAACCAGTAGTTTGTGGTATCATGCCATCAAGGAAAATAGATATTAAGTCAGTCTTTAATAAGGTGAAAGTGTAGAAATAAGAGGAGATATAACTCTTGGGCACCAAGTGGGGAAGCATAAGGAAGAACAATTACATTTAACAAGCTGGCATATGGATGTGAGGAAAGTCCTGGAAAAGAAGTATGGATTGCTATGTTGTATGAGGGAAAGTCTCGAAAACACACAGTAAATATCATAATTGTTGAACATTTTATTTTTGAAATGATATAAAATCTGATATCCCAGAACCAAGACATTCAACATGGCCGAGATCGGTGATTCCGATCCCAAAGGCGACTGTCCGATGCCAGTCCCGAGACTGAGATTTTAAACCTTGATATTTATACATATGCTTCATTGCATCATTGACTTCCGCAGTTGAAAATGTAATTTCTGACGAAAGAAAGAACACAAAATTATTATTATACAACTAGCTTATATGGAAAAGCATAGGTCATCCAACTAGTTTATGTATCATCTATCTTCCCATTGCCAAATGATTTATTTACACATTATATACTCTGTTTGAATTAATTATTGTTACATTTGCAGCCCAAAGGCTCCAACTTGCTAGTGTTTACAAAGGAGAAGCTGAAAAGATCCTTATGGTGAAAAGAGCCGAAGCAGAAGCAGAGGCCAAATATCTTGGAGGCGTAGGCGTAGCTAAACAACGCCAAGCAATTACAGACGGTCTAAGAAACAACATTGTGAATTTCTCCCACTCTGTTTCCGGAACATCGGCAAAAGATGTGATGGATCTTATAATGGTCACCCAATACTTTGACACTATAAAAGACTTGGGGAATTCATCAAAGAACACTACGGTTTTTATTCCTCATGGCCCGGGCCATGTGAGAGACATAACCGAGCAGATACGGAATGGAATTATGGAAGCATCAGCTGGTGGGGCGGAGTAACCGTTGGTTCAATTGGAGTAGGTTTTTTGTAAACTTGAATAATAGGTTGCAACTTGAAGGAACCGGGATTTGAACACCAGAGCATTTTTGCTCTTGCATGACAGAAAGAAACTTTTTACCACGCTCTGTTTGAAGAATAGTAGGTTTGATTTCTGATACTTTGTGGATGTTTATAATATTGGGATGTTGGAGTTTGTCGGCGTTTATTGTAAATATTATTTTCATGGAATTTGAGATATGTTGTGTTTTGTGTTACGGTTTGGAGGCAGGATTACTCCATAGGGGCAGTTGATTATTTCTTTTTTTCTTCTATTTTTCTGGTGCATATAATCTGTATTTAGCTAGTAATTTGTTTCCTATGGTATCTTTTGTTATCGTCAATTGATCATGCTAAAATCGTCATCTTCGATTCATGTATGTGGTGGTGCTTGGAGAGGCAATTAATCACAACTGGAGCTTAGACCGAACAATTTGTTTGATGTCACTTGCCGAAAATTCTAATTCAAATTTGATTGAATTATAAGATTACAATCCACCGATAACATACTTAATTTTAGCATTTATAGTTCTTTCGGAGTTCACCATTAACATTCTGTCATCCTTTCCATTGTTTTCTTTCTCTGGTTGAGTGTATGGTTAGAGACAATTTTCTTTATTTAAAATAATAAGATGGAAAAAAAATGAAAGCAATATTTATTTGTGCTTGGAAAGATTACAATGTTTGGTGTAAGAAAAAAATATTAGCTAAAATTATAAATTTTCCCCTTTGTATTATCAAAATGAAAATAAAGTTTGTGAAATTCCTTAATGAAATATAATAGTTGATGGTATTTTAGTGAAATAAAAGAGAGAAGAAGACAATGGAAAACATGAGAAGTCCTTTCATGGATCTGTACCAAATCTAGCAGCCACATTCTGGCCTCTTTTTTCGTTCCTCGATTCAAACCCTAAAAATTCTTCTATAGGTCTATCTCATAAAAACAGAGAAACCATAATATTATCAATGTCGGATTGGGATTCGTTTCATGGCGGAGGTAGCGAGTACAGAACATTTCGCCAGGTTAGCGGCGATCGTAAGCCCCTCTCATATCTTCTTTTAGTTTTTAACTTATTTTTAATTTTCTTTTTGTAATGATGTGAGAATTTTGATCGGTTTCTTGGTAAATGAACTCGTCCTGTTTTTTTATTTTTATTTTTAATTATTATTTTAATTTCCAGTCAAATGCTGAAACTGTGAAACACATGGAGTCCTTCCACATTAATTAAGAAACACTCCCTAACCCTTCAACATTGCCAATATGATAAGTTGTTGAATTAAAATTGCTGGATTTATGCTCATGAAAAGTAAATATAGCAAGATCAATGAAACAGGTTAATGAATTCAAGGAAATTAGATATTAGAGCAGTACATGTATCTATTTTCCCCCCTTATTGAGCTGCTAATAACAGAACACTGTCAGTGGGAAAGGTGACATGGTTGGTGAATGCCATTTTAGCATTATGGTAAAGTGTTTTGTGATTGTGAATGCTCGTTTGTTCTTTGAGCTAGCCATTGTATATTAAATTTAAAAAAAGTAAAAGTGGGAGGAAAAAACATCACTTGTTAAATTATATGGACTAACGCACTACATTAGAATTACCGACTTTGAATTAATACCAATGTAGTCTACATTGAGATCAGAAAATCAATTACCATCGCCTTTAGGAACCTATAAAATGTAGGCTAAACGGAATATCTAATATCTATGATAGGTTGCTTGCATCATTGATTTCCTTGTGGCGTGAAAGAGGGAAGATTTGTTCTGTATGATGTCCAAATCCATGTATAGTCTGCTACTCAGTTGGAAGATTCTTCATGTAGTCCCACAGTCCCCCACAAAGAAGTTAATATGCAGGGCCACAGTCAGGAATGATTGATTTTTTTTTTTTGTGTGTGTGTGGGGTGGGGTGGGGGGGGGGTGGGGGGGTGGGGATCAAGTTGATTTAGCTACTAAGTATTTTTTTTGTTGATGGAAAGTTAATTGGACTCTTTCATACTCTATAACCAGTTGAAGTTATAGAAATGGTCTTGGAATTAAATATTTTCTTCATAAATTTATTATTCGTCTATTGATGCTTCTATTAGGGTTGCTATATGAAATGCTTCATTGTTCTAAAGGAAAGGACTCAGAAGCCTCTTGGACGGTACTTTGGGATGGAACTTTCTCATTCTTTATGTTTATACTATTTGCATCATACGTCTTCTTTCTCCTTATTCGATGTTGGTATGCCGTATGCATGTTTTTCCAACAGAAAGTCGCGTCATGCTTTTGAAATGGAAAGTACTAATTAGCTTTTAAAGTTTTAAATCTTTACCATTTTAATTAATTCGTATCGAGATTTGTCTATTTACTCATTGGACCTCTTCACTTTATAGCTTAGATCGTCTAAGCCTATCTATAGCAGTCATCCTTCCCATTTAAACATACTTATTGATCATCTACTGTGAATGGAAGAACATATTGGTGGTCCTGTCATTTAAAGATTAAGAAAATGATTTTTGAATGTGGAGTGTATACTGTTATCATTCATTATGGTTTATGAGCAGGCTCCGATGGTATTTTTCTTCTATTTTAGTAAACGGGTCAAGATTACTTTAAGTATTGTTTCTGTTTATATGAGTTGGAAACTTTCGGGTTTCAAAAAACTTGTAGGCCAGTTCTTATTGGTTTATTCTTTTAAAATTAGTGCTACCTGTTGTTTTTTCCCTTTTTTTCCCTTCTCCTAAGTAAATTGGATTTATTTCCCCCGTAAATCCGACTTATTGAATCAATTCTGAAATCTATTGTTCATTTTCTTAAAAAGATGTTTTTGGTGTACTTTTAAATATAAAATCCAATATAGAAGAATATATAAGAATGTTTATTACCTTGATACATCCTGCCTTATCAAATAACTAACTTGTCCATATCATATTGGATAATGTGCATTTTTGGTTCATAGGGTATGACATTTGAAATTGCTGAAGTGTAAAACTGAGATGCATCTTGATCTCGATTACATTGAGCTTTGTATTTTCTGATCATTTAAAGTTCAGCAATATTTTCTTGAGATAGCCTCTTATATACCGTATCATTTCATTCCTTTTTCAGCGTAGATGCATTTTCACGTATATTCCTTGTTCAGTATTAGTCCATCTTCGCATCTTATGTACAATGAATTCTTTGGCCTATCTATCAAGCTCACCATCACATTCTTTTAGAAGTCTCCCCCCACTCTCTCATTCCTACATATTCTCACGATATAACACATGTTTTAGGTGCTTATCATGGACAAATATACAGTCGAAGTCATGTCTTACTCTTGCAAGATGGCAGATATTACACATCAAGGAGTTTCATGTAAGTGATATTAGAAGTCAATCAATGAAATCTATGTTTCTTTCTTATATTTTTAATAATTTATGTATTTTTTCCAGTGATTAATGTTGTCAAGCTTTATTGAAATATCTTTTCTATATCACATGATTCACTTCTGTGTTTGTTCGTTATGACTGGCATGCAGAATTTATTTATTACATGGGTTCTCTCTTATCTCATCAGCATACAATCATGAAAGTCCCTACTACCAACCTTATTTATGATGTGATCTCTTCTTGATATAAACTAGCATTGTAATATAAATCAAGGGCAATCAGATGCTGAAATTATTTACATCTCAAATAGATGCAATTCAATTTTCAATTTCATGCCCAGTGTCATATATGTGAAGTTGTGCATATGTAGGCCGACTTATGACATTTGGCAGTAAAGATCCTATTTTAAGATAATTTTGCCAATGAGTTCGAAATGTGCATGGTCCTTTTCCTTTCAAAATATGATGGTCTATCCTTGCATCAATATAAGCAAAAGCAAACATAGAGTGAAAAGAACGGATTTTTTCCCAAAATTTTTTGGCCAGAATTATTTTGACAGTTCAATAAATAATCTTGTACTTCAGCTGTTTTCTTAAGAAGAGATAGAGAAACCCTTCCACTTTTGCAACAAAGTGAATGATTTATCTTTTTCTTATGACTGGTTATGTCTCTTTCCTCTTTCCAAATACCAATCTGTTAAAGAATCACAGTTAAAAACTCTTCTACTAAATAGCATAATAATATATATGTAAGAAATAAAAGAATGTCATAGATCATAATATTCAGGGAATGATTCTACTTTAAATAATCTTAGTAGCTTTTCAAATATCATAATTGTAAATCAGCGAAATAAAATAAAATTGAAATCTTTACAGTAATATACAACAACTGAGACTTTTATCCCAAGCATATGGGGTATGCTACATGAACCAACATGAGAACCACACAAGATCGAGCTAGCACATGAATCCTCTGTCTCCACTCACTCCAATCGAACAATATACTTTCATTACAATAATATGTTTTGGGAGGCGATATTGCCAACTCCTTATTTGCTAAATCCACACCAAAATTTATGTATAGACAAAATTAATCCCAACTACATCAGCCTTTAATTCTTTCTTCTCAAATTGCATCCCATCGCCTCTTCTCATCCTGCGGCCCCTCACCTGCCACGTCATCGTCCTCAACCTCTTCTCTTCCAATCTCACCAACCCCATCCACTCCCTTCCCATCCCCTTTTGCTCCCAACTCCTCAACCTCTCCAACAACCTCCGTCATTTCCTACGATCCGATCCTCTTTCTTCGGTATTCCTCGACCCTAGCGGATCTGCTGACCAAGATCGGTGGCATGTTCGGAGGTGGCATCGGCGCCGTCAAGCATCAGTTCCCCAACGAGGACCTCAACACCCTCATTTGATCTCGTCGAAGGAGAATCTCGGCAACATGGAGGAGCTCAATCGCATTGCCGACGAGCCCGCGAGACTGCGAATCTTTATGCGAGGCAGCGGATCTTCGTGATCTCACCGATGATGATCATCCTGCGATTGATCGAGGCAAAGCTGCATCAACGCTGTGAACGGGATCCGAATGGGTATCGGGAGGAAGGACAACATGACAAAAATTAAAGACGAATGTAATTGGGGTTGATTTTGTCCATACACCAGTTTTGGTGTGGATTTATCAAATAAAGGTTTGGCAATATCGCCACCTATGTTTTTTAAAAATATTTAATACCAAATAGTTTACTTATATTAGATAAAATTTATGTTTTAAACAAAAGATATAATGAGGATGAAGTTTATCATTATAATCATTATTTTTTTCCTAACTGCATGGTAGATCCCGATGAATATCTGGATCAACTTTACGATTGATCATCTAGGAATGACACAAAGAAGTATTATTATCCATAAAAAATGTGTTGCATGAAACATTGACAGAAAGATCCAGAATTTTTTCTAATGGTCTTTTTGAAGTGGCATATTTAAATCAAATGATTCCCGCTTTCGTTTCGAACAAATTCAGCATTTTTAACATTAACTTGATTTGTTTTGTATGATTGCTCTTGCTGATATCTCATTTTTTCACGTTCACGTTTACGCTGTTTTTGCGCTTCTATCAACCTTATCAACCTTTTGCAAACGCGTTTTGAGGTATTTCCAACCATTGCTAAATAAAAAACAGAAAAGAATATCCAAATATAAATAATTACATAGAACAACATTAATGATTAGCTATTAATAAAAAATATACATCACATCGCTCATTAATAATTCAAATATAAAAACACTAACCAAAAGGCAACGACTCATTTACTTCTAGATATAAACTTAATGTGAAAACAACTAAAAAACTTAAATATTGAATTATTCAAATTGTTAATTTATTTATTACCTTATTTTTTCTCCCCAATTTGTTTGTCAACCAAACTGTATGGAGCAAGCAAATTCACTCCTGCAAATAAAAATAAATTATCAATTTAAATCAACTATTCTATAATTATGTATGAATCTCAGCTTGATGCATTCTATATTTGACAATAATATTTTTGTATATAAGTCTTTCTAATTTGGTCTATTTTGATATTAATCCTTAAATCTTAATATCTAATGTCAATGTCTTCCAACTCCAATAAAACATTATGAATCGTGTTGTGGTAGAATAATACCCAATTAATAGTTACATTGGGATATAAATGTCAGTATTAATCTCTTTAATTATTCTTTCAATATTCACCAACTCTCTAAATTAAATCAGATTGGCTATGGGATGGGAGTATTAAATCAGTCAAAAAGAGGTAAGTGAAGACTTTTATATCATGTTTATTTTGCACACGATATAAATAAAGTTTGAGTGTTTTCATTTGCTAGAGATTTTGGGTTTATGTCAAATAAAAGATAGAGTCTAACTTAAATAATGAAAACTAATGAATGTCTAAAATATCAAAAAATGTTTGTTACCTTAATTTCCTTTCCCAAATTTGTTTGTCAACTGAACAGAATGGACCAAACAAATTCTTTCACGAGAATTAGCAAAAATCGTCAATTCAAATTATTTATTGCATTAATAATAAGTTTTACAAATATCCCCAACAACAAATAAATTGCATCACATATAAATCATTTATAAGTAGCATTCCTTACCATGCAATTGTTGAGAAGTAAGAAGGAAATAATTCACATGACAAAATAAAAATAAAAAAAAATTATAAAAAATCTTTTTGGTGTAAACTTTTATCGTAGATACAATTAATTAAAATAAGCTAAATTTACACTTAACCATCTTTAATTATTTGTGATTATGAATTAACTTTTTTTTAAATTTGTTGAGT
The DNA here is from genome assembly GCA_030015575.1 of Agapanthus africanus. Lineage (NCBI taxonomy): Eukaryota > Viridiplantae > Streptophyta > Magnoliopsida > Asparagales > Amaryllidaceae > Agapanthus > Agapanthus africanus. Next base: position 875,192,753 of record JASDDO010000022.1, on the reverse strand, counting down.
AGAATAAGCTCTTTTAAACTACGAGATGTAAGGATATTTCAGTGAAAGAACTCTCTCAAAACAAAAGATCAAGCTAGTTTATATTGGGAGGGAGAGTCGATCCACGGAACAGTGCTCGTGACAAAACCCAAATCACGCAATTAAACGACGAAAGATAATATAAATTGAAATGCAGAAATAAGAAAACAATCAATCACAAACAAGATAGATTTGTTAACGAGGTTCACCTACCGTATGACTAGTCCCCGGCAGAGCGGAATCTGCAAACGTCTACTATAGTTGAATCAAGTTTACACACAAGAACAACCCTAGGAGATTTCTCTCAAATCTCTCTATACAAATCCCTCTTAGCCTTTGCCTCTTGTGATAATACTTGTGATTGATACTAAATGCCTCACTCATAAGATGTGCTTTTATAGCACCTAGGATAATGTCACTATCTAATAAAATCACCATCTTTCATTGTCATCACCTAACAATGTCATGGATGTCAAAAGTAGCACCTAACAAAGTCACCACCTATCATTGTCATCACCTAACAATGTCATGAATGTCAAAAGTAGTACCCAACAAAGTCACCACCTATCATTGTCATCACCTAACAATGTTATGGATGTCAAAAGTAGCACCCAACAAAGTCACCATCTATCATTGTCATCACTTAACAATGTCATGCATGTCAAAAGGTGACACCTAACCATAGACTTTAATTTGTATCAATTTTCAACAGTTTACTTTAGTAAAAAGCTTAAGGTAGTTTATAAAAGGCTCATAGTTAAAAATAGCTTAGTGCCTTCGCTTGGGGAACAGCGAAGGTTGTCTTCCGTAGTTCACGTTGGTAGCATTACGTAGAGAAATAATAAAATGGAAAGAAGTTGGAGGGGTTTATTTCATGAGATAGTTGTGTATATGATTGATTTTTGGGAAATATATTTAAGTATCAATGGTTATATATGTGGGGTTTTTGGAATGGATTAATATCATATCATTTATGTTTTGTTAAAACTCAAAGGGGCTCGTGCAATCTCAAGACTATAGTTGAATCGGCTATAATTTTTTCACATACAACTTGAATAGTCCACCATATCTATGCAATTAGATCTTAGTTTATCATATACATTTATATGAAGAAAGATTTGTACTTCATCAATTATGAGTCCTCGTGAACGTGAAAATACACACAACTAATGAGACTCATAAATCTATTTAGTGGTGTTTTTATGCTTACTCATTTTAAATCATTTAATAATAGATTCATTTTTAATTTGTTAAGTTTCTAATATTTTTGGCTAGTTGGGGGCCTAAGGAAAGTTCTAGCTAAAATAAGTTTCTAATATTTTAACGCAATTAGAAAATATCAAGATATTTATCAAATATAGGTTAAAGCTATACGTAATAAATCCGTTCAAATCCGAAATTACGTATCCGTATACGAAATACCTATTCGGATCCCGACATGGATAAAAATCCAGATATGAATAGTTAAATGCACACCCCATGCATTTATCATGCTTTTTCATTAGTCTTTTTCTATCCTACTTGAGGTTTTTTTTCTTTCTTTTTAATCTTTCTTTTTATTTATTTTTACTATTAATGGAGTGTGCTTAGCCCACATGCATGCGCACTCTCCTCTTCATGTTGTATTCTTGTGCCCTCTCTCTCTCTCTCCCCTTTATTTCTTTTAATTTATTACTTACAATATAAAAAAAAACACAATGAAACTTGTTATGCATAGCAAACAGTAAAAAAAAGAAGAAATTAAGATATGAACTTACATGCAAATCAAGGAAAATATTTTTACTTGTTAGGATGCAATTGCATGTAAACGATAAAGCCTATAAATCCCCTACGTACAACTGAGCTGTGCTTTCCAAGCTTCGTTTCACTTTAGGTTGCATCCGGATATAAGCATCACAATATCTGCATTCACCTTTTGATTTTGGATACGGATATGGATTTAGTTTGGTAAAAAAAAATCTCATATCCACATTTAATAAAATCGAATATGGATACGAATCGGATATGAAAGATGAATAACGATATAAATCGGATATTAATAAAAATATATTTAAAAAGCGAAATCTAAGAAAGTGATTGTGAAGGGATGCATGTAATCCATACAATCATGAAAAAAATTGAGTACAAATTAAATATGAATGCTCATATTACCTAAAACTAAATAATATGCAAGTAAAAAAATATTATATAAATATATAAAATATATTAATAAATATATTATATGTATTTGTTACTCTATTATACACACCGAATTAAAATAATACACATAAAAATATTTTAAATGCATTACCTTTAAATATTTAAATAAATAGAGTAATACATTGCTTGATTAAACTTTAAAACACTAAAAAGGGTAAATTGTTGAAAAACCTCAGGCCCTTTAAAAACTTATGAGAAAATCCCAGGGCCTTACCATGAAGAATTCCCTCAAGTACTCAAGGTCATTTGTATTTTAGTATATTCCAGAATACTTTTGCGGACCTATGCGTTCAAGTACAATGACAGCCGCACTAATTTCTTGGCAATAAAACATCAGATGTTACATATATGATTTGCCTGTCTGAGGGGTTGGCTGTAACTTCTATCCTGCGTTGATTTTTGCTTAAAGGACTAAACATTAATGTTTCAACCAATCCATTTTCCCTTCAAATTCACTGCTTTTTCCACCAAATACCCAATTTGTCATCAGAACAAGAATTATCCCTTTCATTTTCTCTATTATCCATTATTTTCTCTCATTTACTCTACTTTCATCTACTAGCTCAACAAACTAAATCTTCATTTACCATCTTACTCATTGATGATGGTCCAAACTTGAACATTAATGTGTTTTAAGAGTGGATCCAATGGTAAAGGTATGGTCTTGACCAACTTAGAGGTCACAACATGGTTTGAATTAAAAGGAACCATCTCGTTTCGACTTGATAGACCGGTTGATAAGTTAGAATTTTCATATAAAATGGAGAAATATGGAAATCGTGTGAAAATGACTATAAATATGGTTTGTATCCACTAAGAGATGAACGAGAAGGTCATCAAGCCTTTGTTGATACTCAAGCCATTATGTGGAGATTTGGTCTTTATTTGACTATTTTTGTTTAGAAGAATATCTAAGGAAGTTGCCAGCAATATCTGACCACTTACCAGTAACATTTAGGCATTTGCCTGTAATATTTAAAAAGTTGCCTGTAACATCAAGAAAGTTGCTTGTAATATCTAAAACAGTTGCCTGTAATATCTAACCACTTGCCTGTAATTTCTAAGCTCACATGTCCTAATATCTAAGAAAAGTTGCCTGTAATATCTAATAAGTTTCCTGTAATATCTATATAGATGCAATTAATAATATGTTAACATAAGAGTTTTCTATGTAATAATCAACACACATCATTGTCTTCCGCTCTAGTAATTGCGTATGACCGAGTACATGATTTGGAGTCAAGTTTACCACCGGTGAGGCAAGATGATCAAATAATGAGGAACAATATCCTTATTACGTGGCACGACACAATTGGGAGCACATCTCAAATATTCATGGGTTCTTCCGAAGTTAGGATGACTTTTTGTCAATTTGATATTGCGAAACAATTCATTTTCGACCACATTAAAAACGATGGCTCGAAGGTAACAGTTGCTTGTTCCTGAAGGGATAAAGGATGTCAATGGAGATTGCATGCATCGTCTTGTACTCGGAGGTATTGTAATACCCAGTTCCGTGTATACCGTAACCGAATTTTCATAAAATTTCCCCCAAATTTTCTACATAATTTTCTATATTTTTCTATAACCTAATTTATAAACCTTTACCCCAAAATAAACCCCAACCTTTTATTTTTCTTAATTCATATTTTTCTAGCCCACTTCAAGCCCAGCCCGTTCCCTAAACCTACCCACGCCTGGCCCAGCACCCTCTAACCCGACCCGACTCCCTCTCCCCCTTCTTCTTCTTCCCCCTCTCTTTCTTTCCCGCCAAATTTTTCCATGACCCGCGCCCCCGAGACCTCGTCTTCGGCCCAACGAGCCCCACGACCCGTGCCCCCGCGACCTCATCTTCGCCCCCAACGAGCCCCTACGCCTCGCTCAAACCACGACCCTTCTTCCCCCTCACCCCACGTCCCGTTCCTCTCCCGCTTGACTCGCCCCATGACCCGTGCTCCTCCACGACCCGTTCCCCTCGCCTACCCCCTTTTATCATCAATGACTCCCTCTCTCTCCCCCTCTCTTAACCGTCTGCGACCTTTCTGCCAACACGAAGTCACCTCCCTCCATCGCCATTGTTGCTAACGAACCTCCCTCATTACCACCTCCAGCCACCACTTGAAGCACTGCTACCGCCTACAGCGCCGACCACCTTCTCTCGAAGACCCCGAGCTCCATCTCCCCTCATCATCGACTCAGCACCACCGACGACCTCGTCTTCACCACGCACACCCACCGTCTTCATCGCGACATCTAGCTGGGCTCACCTTCTTCTCACCCAACTCCAGAACTCCCCACCACTTCAAGAACGCCACCAACACCCACTACTACCATCATCTACAACCTTGCTGCAGCACCACTGGAGCCTCTCGTCGACGATTACACCCAGTCGACCCAAACCTCCAGCTCCTCCAATCGCCACCGGAGCCCTATCGTCCTTTTCATCTCCTCTACCTCATACACCAACCCCCTATCTTCATCCTCCCTATTTCGCCGCCAACCGCCATCTCCGGTCACCTGCACCCCTGCAACATCCAGACCTTCGACGGCCCATTTGACGCTGTTCCGAGCAGAGAACCGTGGCTCTAAGACAGGGAGCGAGTTCGTGCGAGCTCCACGAACGTTTCTCCACCACGCCGCTCCAATCCAACGACGTATCGACGATGCGCGCCAAGTGTTTGGTGAATTGGCTCAATGAGCTTTCCGTCGTTTTCTCACGTTCTCGTTGCGAGCCGTACACCAGTGGAACCTTGAGGCAAGTGTCTACCACTTGCTTGCCTAAGTCCGAGGACTTGGCTCAATTTGATTTCTTCTTGATTATACCTACATTATATATAGAAGAATTATCCAATGAAAATTAAAACTACTGTACATTCACATAACACTAACATTGTACAGAAGTACTACTATAAAATAATGGTTTCTCACATAACAAAAGAAGTATGCTTTAATTCTACAAATGGTTATGCTTCATTATCTTTTATCATCATTCTATAATTAATATTTAATTATAATTAACTACCACAGAATATATTGTACATATCATGAATTATGTTACTCGTTTTAGTATTAATTCATTCATATCGCTTGAAATCGTTGTAGTCGTCTTTTACCGCCTTAAATTACATATCGAGTGTGGGTTTGATTTATTGTATTTGCCCGACTGCGTGGCTTTATGCTATTTTAGTGCCCGATCGTGCGGCTATTAGTATTTTATCGCCTGTGTGTGTGTCGACACTATATTATATGTTCATTTTCAGTATTTTTATTGTATCCAAATTTGGGAGTTTAGAAAATACAGAGGAGATACTGCCGAAATTTTCCGTAACTATTTATTCAATAAAACCGCGGCTCCTCCATTCTTTTAAAAGTCATATTTTTATCGAATGTTTCTTATACCGTGTCTATGAGTCCGTGGCATCTTATCTCTTGAACCTTAGAGAGCCGGAGATAAGGCACCATGCACTTGTCCCTAAAATATCATAATTTCGCCAACTATACTTTCACTAAAATACCTCGAACTTTCGTGAAACCCTTTCTACAGTGAAATACCCTATGTCCCGACCCCTGAATTATAGTGAGCATTGATTCATATTATTGTTGCCGTCCCAAGCAGGGACATAACGTATATCCTGATATTAAACAATCCATAACTCCCAGCACACAGCGGATATTATCAATACGTCTGGTGCGTTGGAAACCTGACTGATAAACCTAAATATTATCTAATTTTAGCGTCGCCTAATTATACTCCTAACTGGGAGTAAAACGTGTTACGAAACGGACTTCCGGTTCAGAAATTGGATTTCCAGCAGCAAAATACTTAAAATGAAATGACCATAACTAGCAAACCTGAAATCCGATTGACGCGAACCAATTTTGATGGACAGATAATTAAACATGCTGCTTACCCCTTTTATATTGTTTTGCTTAATTCTGCACGTGTGACTTATAGTAAATTTTGCGAGTGGTATGACACTGGCTGCTATATTTTATTCGTATTACAATTAATTGCATTCTCATCATATCATGCAGCGGTTATATCCTCATTTGAATAGTGGTCATAAACATTGATAACTTAGTGACCGTGTTACATTACCCAGTGATAAATATTAGTGATTGGATTGTGGTAAGTACGTTAGTGTAAAAGCGTGAAAAGCGAAGTGACACGTACTTATACACAATCAGCGGAACCGGTTAAATTATTGCATTGTCGACACCTATAGGACATATAAGTGTAACTATAACTGGAAGGAGACGGTTATGGAAACACTTATATTAGTGTCATAGGTAAGATATCGAGTGCTGTCCATTTATCTTGGATACCAGTCGAGACATGCTTGTTGGAGACCCTGTCTCCAGTTCTCGCGTAGATTTGTCATGGAGCGACTAGTATTTGGGTTCATGGTCGGTGTTTGATATAGACCACGGGTGTGGGCTAGTTTGAGTGTGTGTTCGATCAACGGAATCTCGGGAGTCCCACTGCCGGCATATACAGCGATTTTAGGAGTCGTATGGATGGTATTACTGATAATTAGAGAGCGTGATTCGGGCCCGTGTTCCCATTTCCCTGGGGCCTACCCTTGGGTTGGGAATACTCCTGCGGTGGTTGACGCTCACACTTGGTCTGACGATAGGTTTAGCGACCTGAACAGTGAGACTTAGAGACCGATAGGTTTAGTGACATGGACATTGCATTGATCACTGATTCGATATACCTGTTTTATTGTTCACATGTACCGGTTACTTCATGCTCATGTCATCACTCCATATTTACTGTTTCATATTCATCATTATTGCACGTGTTTACATATGTATTTATATATATTGCTATTGTACATGTGTCGCTCTGGCGACCTGAGTATGCATGCTCAGAGTGAGAAGTAGACTTAGTTCGGATCAGCATCATTCGCCCTCGAGGATATTGCGCACATCTAGATCAGCGACGCCAGCGCTATCTTTTCTTTGACTCTATCTGGTTAGTTTTATAACTGTTTTGATAGATTTAGTGACTGCATTTCTCATTACCTGTGCATTGATTACTGATTACCACGTAATACTAGAAACCGAAGTGTGACTACGGCAGGATATTTTCCTCGACCGTAGGAGCATGGCTGGCCTTGTCACCCATCGTATTCCGTATTTTGGGAAGTGGGACGTGACAAGTATAGAGTTAACATAAACGTTAGTAATATAAAATTGTAATTATCGTTTTTTCAAATTGTGAAAAAAATTAGAAGCTGCGAGAGTTTTTTCTGTTCATCAAGCTGATACGGAGCATTATAAGATGTTCAACATTAAAACTATTTGGATCAATGTGTCGGCTCGATCATGTATATGCCGAGAATGAGATGTTACTAGGATTCTTTATAGGCATGGTTGTGTCGTAATCAATTTCTTGGGGCAATCAATCTATAACTACTGTGACCATTTCTTGACGATACAATATTTCATGGCTACTTACACGAATACAATATATCTAATATCTGCATTTAATAATGTCACGCCCCGCTTCCCGGTGTATGAGGAAGGAGACGTGGCGGGCACGCGACGTATTTACTCAGAAATAAATACATTAAACGTAAATAAGCAATATATGAAAGCACAAGAAATGACAAGAGATATAAAAATATAAACAACAACCTTTATTAACATTCATCTTTACAATACAACTGATTTGAAAAGATAATGCACAATGATAAAAGCAATGTCTAAACAGTGGCATACAAACTAGAAGGTAAATACAAGTAAATTAGAAGTCTGGCCGTGCCTCAATCTGCTTCAAGTACTCCTGGCTGGACTCGGTCTCCTGAAGGTCCGGTCCTCCTGACGAACATTCTAAGGAAAGAAATAGACAGGAATGTCATCAACGAACTAGCGCTCGGTAAGTTCCAAAAGAAAATAAGGAATACAACAAGTAATGTGAAAGAAACTGTTAACTTATACAGATATCAGTTTATTATTCTAACGTAGTTGTTTGTAACTTGGTATAGAAGGTATCAGCTTATACGAGAGAAGTCCAACTATCCCGTGGACTATGGTAACATGTAAGTACAAGGCCCCGTCAAAATCCATAGGACAACAACACGAGAGTTCATGTAGGTGTTTTTTAGTGACCATTACCGTGCCACTTTTAATACATTCCGTACTAATTTACCCCTTTAATTCCATGTAATGTTTTATATAGATTATAATTATCAAACTTGCCGAGACCATAGATACAAATTGTTCATGTAATCAGGTTCAGAATATAAACAAGTAGTAATGTAATCAAGTCAAGTTATAGCCATGGTTCGGTCAAGTTAAGTCATGTATGCATGTTGCTATTGTTTTGGTTTTCAGGTTCAGGTTCAAGTAAACATGTTAGAGTTTGGATTTATGTTTGAATTGGATTTTGGTTTGGATTGAATTCAAGCTTGACTTAGACTCAGACTTGAGTCAGATACTTAGAACTGATTTGGATCCTGAATTATGTTCGGGAGTTTTCGGTAACTGTTGCACATGGACGACATGATTTTTGTTTTTTCCAAGACAATTACCATTGATAACACCGTTAAGTTTTCTACCTTAAATAGGAAAGCACTCACTTTTTTCGGCTCCCTGAGGCTCAAGAGAATTGATCCCGTTTAAACCTATATTTACTAAAGTCCTTAACAGTATTTTATATAGCTCGAGGGGTTTTTATGAAGAATATTTTTAATATATAGTTTCTAAATAACATCGAGAAGTTATTTATATTCTTTAGGGTTTCCATGGATGTGTATTTTAAGAATTGAGGTATTTTAGTGATAATTACCTTAACTTGAATAGTTCATAGTATTTTACTGTAAAATTGTCTTGTATTGATATCTTGATGGTATTTTGATGAAACTTGTAATACTTTTATTTGAAGAAAAAATGTAAGTTATTATATTTTGAAAATATATGAATTGGTAACATTTAAAAAATTAATTTTATTATTAAATAGAAAATCTCGTTTTTCTTAAAAATCGTATTAAAAACCTTTCGAGACCGAATGCTTCGTGAGGAGATCTACATTTTGCTCTACCAGCCCAAGGATGTGCGATAATCCGCACCATCCAATAGCGGCCCTCTAAAGAGGGTTGTAAATGCTTATTTGCAAAGGATTTTGAAATACAATTCAAATAAAACCGTTTTTATAGTACATGGTATTTTAATGTAATATGGTAACAAAAGTATGTTCAAGGTATCGTGCTATGGAAATATGTGTGTATGCGAGGAAGAGGTCATTACCCCATCAAGTTTTCTAAATGTAAAGTATTAACAACATACTAAAAGGTGATATGTAAAGTTCATTGTATTTTAATGTAACAGTTAAATTAAGGTTATGTTTCATGATATTTTTGAGTGAAAATTGTTCTAAACATTAGCCATATAATTACAAACATGGTGTAAGAATTTGGATGAAAGATATGAAAGAAAATAGTGAATTTTTTAGGATTTAGAATAAAAGACCGGTGTTAACTTACCGACATGTTTGGAAAAAGAGAACTTTTCAAGAAGAAAGAGAGGGATAGGGAGGGACTTACTAGCTAGGTATCCTAAGAAAAGGTAGCCGAGAGAGTGTTGATCTTCGTGGCGTCGCGGGGTCGCCGGAAAAGTTTTGATTCCTCGTCGGAAGTTGATCTTTGGCTAAATCCACTTGTACTCTTCTTGTACTTGAGAAAATTTGAGAGTTTTGGATAGAATTTTCAGAATGAGGATATGTTAGGGCATGGGATAGTATTTATAGTGTGGAATTAGGGTTTTGGGATTAAAAGAGTGAATTAAAATGCATTAAAATGTAATAAATTGGGGAATTGAGGGGTCTCTATTTGATTGCAGAGTATTCAAATAGTGCAGAGGTAATGGGGGCAGTCTAAAGGACTTGTGTGCAAAGCGCGGGCACTTTTTCACACGGGAGGACCGTCGGCGCCGGTGGAAAGGGGTGTTGGCCGGTCGTTTAGTGGGTAGGGGCCGGTGGATTCATGCCATGTGTCCTCCTATATATTTATATCATTTTTCACATGTTTATTTTTCCAGACTTTTCATTTTTATGTGCATTGCACGTGTAAACTTTTGGGCGTCCAAAAAGTTTAAAAGAAAAATCAGAAAAAATATAATTTGCCTGATGGGGTTCGAACACAGGGGCTACGTCACTGCAGTGCAAGGCTTGACGAGTGAGCTACAAGTTGCTTCTTACTGTGCTTAAACAAAAATTAACTTTTAAATTGTACTCAGGCTTGCAAATTCCTTTCTGTACATAAACTGAAAAATTTTCGTACAGCAAATCCAGAGTCGTTACATTCTACCCTCCTTATAAAAATTTCGTCCTCGAAATTGACAATTATATAAGAACTAATTTACAAATAAACATCTTCTCGTTCCCATGTTGATTCTCCTGGCGAATCTTTTCTCCACATCACTCGGCCCAAGTTTACTTCCTTGTTCCGCAGTGTTTTCATTTTTCTGTCCAGGATTTCAATGGGTTGTTGTTCACAAGTTAGGTCAGTCTGTACAGTGAGCTCGGAGTGATCAAGAAAGTGGCTGGGGTCGCTCACATATCTTCGGAGCTGAGATATGTGGAACGCATTGTGCACTCCTTCCAATGAGGGTGGTAGTGCTAAACGATATGCCACTTCTTCGACTCGTTCGAGAATGTCGAACGGTCCTATATATCTTGGACTGGGCTTACCTTTCTTGCTAAAACGTATTACTCCTCTGTTTGGAGAGATCTTTAAGAAAACATGTTCTCTATGTTGGAATTCCAGATGTCGACGCTTTGCATCAGCCCAATGCTTCTGTCGGTCTTGGGCTATGTGCATTCTTTCCCTGATCGTACGAACTATGTCCACAGTTGCCACGATCATCTCTGGTCCAAGGAGTTCATGATCTCCGATGTCTTCCCAACTTAATGGCGACCGACACTTCCTTCCATAGAGTGCTGCGAACGGTGCCATTCCAATGCTTGCCTGATAGCTGTTGTTGTATGAAAACTCCACAAGGTGTAAGTGATCTTCCCATGAACCTCCAAAGTCTGACATACAAGCTCTTAGCGTGTCCTCCAGAATCTGAATTGTTCGCTCAGACTCTCCATCCGTTTGTGGATGGTAAGCTGTGCAAAAGTTCAGACTTGTTCCCAGGCTAGCTTACAGACTGCCAAAATTGTGATCGGAATCTGGTGTCATGATCGGAAACGATACAAACCGGTAATCCATGTAATCTCACGATCTCCTGCATTAGTTCATGGGTATAAAAAATAGTACACTTGGAGGTTAAATCTTACTTTAGATTCATGCTTACCTCCATATACTTCTTTGCTAACGTCTCATTAGATTGGCAAACTCGAAAGGGAATAAAGTGAGCCGACTTGGTGAGTCGATCCACAATAACCCATACCGCGTCGTTACCTTTCGTGCTGCGAGGAATGGCAGTCACGAAGTCCATGGTAATGTGCCGCCGTTTCCATTCCGAGATAGGTAACGGCTGAAGTAGATCGGCAGTTCTGTGATGTTCAGCCTTCACTTGCTGACACAACAAACACTTGGCTACGCTTCTGGCTACTTCGTGCTTCATTCCATACCACCAATAGTGTTGCGGTAGATCCTTATACATTTTGGTACCACCGGGGTGTACTGAGTACGGAGAGCTGTGCGTTTCTTTCATCAACTCTTCTCGAACATGACCATTTGGTACACACAATCTACTTCCATATCTCAAGTATCCATCTTCGTGGATGATGAAGCCGGTTCGAAATCCACTTTCTACTTGTTTTCGGATCTTTTGCAGCTAGGCATCACCTGCTTGAGCTGTTTTGATCTGATTGACAATAGTAGACTGAACTTGTAAGTTCATTAACTTTGAAGCATTACCTGGCATAACTACCTCGATCTCCGTTCTATGCAATTCCTGCTGTAGCTTCCACTGAGCGGTGAGATTCATTGATAACGGCTGACGGCTAAGTGCATCAGGAACTACATTCACCTTCCGTGGATGATATTGTAGATCGATGTCGAAGTCTGCCATGAGTTCTAACCATCTTCTCTGCCGCATGTTTAGTTCCTTCTGAGTAAATACAAGTTTCAGACTCTTGTGGTCAGTGTATATATCCACTCATTCTCCCAGAAGATAGTGGTGCCAAATTTTAAGTGCAAAGATAACGGCTGCCAACTTAAGATCATGTGTTGGATAGTTGCGCTCATGAATTTTCAGCTGTCTTGATGCAAAAGCTACAACATTTCCATGCTGGTGTAGAACACATCCCAATCTCTTACCGGACGCATCGCAATGTACGACGAAACCTCCAGATTGATCCGGTATTACGAGGATAGGAGCAGATGTTAATCTTGACTTGAGTTCTACAAAATCTTGTTTACATGCTTCTGACCACACGAATGCTTCATCTTTACGTGTGAGCTTGGTCAGGGGTGCTGCAATCTTCGAAAAACCTTCAATGAATTTTCGGTAGTATCCTGCTAAACCCAAGAATCTTTGAATATCTTTCACCGTCTTTGGTGTTGGCCATTCGCTGACAGCTGACACTTTAGCTGGATCTATTGAGATTCCTTCGCCTGAAACAATATGTCCGAGAAATCTGACTTGATCTAGCCAAAATTCACACTTGCTGTACTTGGCATAGAGTTGATGTTGTCGTAATATCTTCAGGATAATCCGTAAATGCTCGGCATGCTCCTTCTAATTCTTTGAATACACCAGGATGTCGTCGATGAAAATAACAACGAACCTGTCTAAGTACTCTCGGAAAACTTGGTTCATCAGATTTATGAATATAGCAGGTGCATTAGTCACTCCAAATGGCATCACAAAATATTCGTAATGACCATAGCGAGTCCTGAACGCTATTTTAGGAATATCAGACCCTTTGACCATCACCTGATGATAACCTGAACGAAGATCTAGCTTCGAAAATACATAAGATCCACTTTGCTGATCAAAAAGATCATCGATGCATAGTAGTGGATACTTGTTCTTTATCGTCACTTCGTTCAGAGCTATGTAATCTACATACATTCTGTATGAACCTTCTTTCTTCTTCACAAGCAAAACTGGAGATCCCCAACTTGAAGTACTGGGACGAATCCAACTTTTCTTCAGGAGTTCGTCCAACTGAATGCGGATCTCCTTCAATCTTTCTGGACTTAACCGGTACGGAGCTTTGATTACCGGATGCGCACCAGGTAGTAAGTCAATGCTGATTCAAGAGCTCGATTGGGAGGTAAACCTGTTATATTTTCAGGGAACACATCCTCGAACTACCTCTGTCTTTTCTTCTTCCGCCGGTAGAGTAAACACTTTAGCATCCTTCGGTTTTGCACGGTAGATTCCTGGATCCAAAGTTCTGTCTCCACCCTTGAAGTAAAAGACTGGGTGATCTGGTATCTCAAATACTACTCTCCTTTGACGGCAGTCAATCGTAGCATAAAAAACTCCCAGCCAGTCCATTCCCAACACAATATCGAAGTTTGGAATGTCCAGTACTTTGAAATTCGTGTAGAATTTTCATCCGCAAACTATAACTGGACACTGATCCAATCCCATAGTTGCCTTCAATACTCCATTATCGGAACTGACATTCCAGCTTGAAATGAGTGGCTTCACGGGAATCGCATATGTTCTTAGAAAACGTTGGGACATGAAGCAGTGTGACGCTCCAGTGTCGAACAGTGCTAGTGCAGGAAGAGTGACTACTAGTATAGTACCTAAGTTATATGAGGTTGGTTTTACATACAGGAAACAATAGAGATATACAAGGATTGAAAAGATGAAAAGATTGGGAATTACCAGTAATAACTTGGCCAGTGGCCTCGGCTTCTGTTGGGTTGTGGCAGCGCCCTAGCCATCAAATCGTGGCCGAATGCGGAACAAAAATTTATCAAACTGGAGCTACCATGACCCTAGAATACAGATCGACCATTAACCCTAAAAACTAGCAAGTAATTAAAGAGTTAGGAATGTTATACCGAATGATCCGTGTCCTTCAGTCTTTAACAAGCTTCCTAAGCTCTTAGTGGCCACCATGATCAAGTTTGGTCGTTGGTCTCCCTCCATCGAAGATGATCCACCCGAGAGTCTATGAATCGAGCTCCTACTTCATAACCGAAGTAACTAGGGTATCTAGTTTGCTAAACTTGATAGCTTAGAAGATGTAGAGTCTAATAAAGGATTAATTTATCTCTAAACACCCTAGGTTTCTTAACACATGAGAGGGTCAGGATGGAGGTAGAAGAAGAAGCCATGGGAGATGAGAGTGTAGCTTGAAGCAACTCAAGAATAATGCTAAGTGTTGTGAGCTTGTAAGAAAAGCATGCAACTCAAGACAATATCTCAAGAGCCCAAGGAAAATATCTCACACCAAAAACAAAAACATCAAGCATGATTCAATAGTGTTTCTATGAGTCACTACATGAGTCATGCTTGAATAAAGCTAAGCACACTCATCTCTTACCTCAATTAACCATTTAAACTAAAATGGTTAATAAACAAAATGAGGTGGCAACTTCTAGAAACAATCTTATAATAAATTACAAGAATTCCCTTCATCCGTATATACATACTCACATCCGTATTCCGAAAAATACGAATACAATGAGCCGAAAATAATCCAACAATATAATACTAGGATCCAGCTTAAACCAAAGCCCATTAGTATTATCTGTCCGAATCACGATACGTGCACAAGTGCACATATATAATCGAACCCTGCCGTAAAACCATACGGCCTCTACATCGTTCGCCCGAAGCAGGGAAACCCTCTGTGTGGGACTCTAAAGACTCGTCAATACGCTGGCAGTGGGTTTAACCATAAGTACGTCAGCGGCACTAGCTGTACGTAACGGCTACCCAGGTATTGAGCGAAAGGAAAGCCGACGAGCAAACTCATCCTAGCCCCTACTGAGCCTGTCCGTGACAATATCCGTACAGTACGGTTTGTTCATCTAAGAGTATCGCATATCGAGTCTAGGGGGTGGATAAAGTCAGACTTCTAATAACGCGACATTTAGTGTCGATATGAAGCCCATCACAAACTGAGAAACTAATGATCCAAATTAGTAATTCTCGACTACCTTGATCAAGGATTTCTGGTGATGGCCACCCGTGCACATCGTGACATCAAACCCCCAATACCGGGATAGATGAATCCTCGACGATCCGCTCACTGCCTCCATGTGGCTCGGGACTGTACCCAACTAAAACCTGTTTGCACGACTCCTTTGATCCGTGGTAGGGTAGTAATCAAAGCACAGTGGGAAATCACACGAGACAAATGACGATCCCAGGTCGACAAACTAATCTGTACACATGTCATCTGGGAACTGCTATCTGGCAATAAGTATAATACCAACTAGCAGGTTCCCGGCGAGTCCATCTAGTGTACTCATAACCCAATGAGCACCTGCATACTATCTTAGGTGAACAAACTAACACCAATGGCTTGTGAGACCGGCCACTGCCCCTCGTCAGGGTCTCGATCAGTATACACTAGTCTACTCTGGAGTATCCATACCCAGTCTCGATACTCCCACGATTAGGGACATTTAAGGATGTGCTTATAAACCACCCAGCTCCTACGTATATGATCGCCATCATAATACTGGCAGCCAAGCAAGAATCCTAAGGGCTCTATCAACATGTAATAGTAAGCTGTAATATCACCTAAAACATGTACATGATGATAAAGATAAACCAGATAGCATACTATCATCTTGAGTAAGACTTTTCTACCTGTATAGGTCCTCCCTCAATCATCGCAATCGCGTGCCTGCGATTCAATAATTGACTTGAGGGCACTATAGCCAACAATCTTCCACTTGCACTTAAGGCTAATTATTGCGGTGTCACATACTCACAGCCCGTGTGATACCGAACACCCAACTCCTCTACTAATCAGTTTAGCAAAGCCTGTTTGTGAAACTATTTCGTTCGAGAAATAGCCTCAGTGAGTGGATCCGCTCCAATGTTTCTTTCTTTATCTCTCTATATCTCAATTTCGCGGAGAATGACTATCTCCCGAAATGAGAAATACCTGTCTTAGAATTTGTATGGATATCTGATGGGACCGAGTTCACAAATGAACTCCAAATCCAACAAACTTCTTAAACTGTATCATCAACTGAATTTAATCATTATCCAGCGCTATGCCTTCCTCAGTATCCGCTTGGACTATCTTTCCAACATACTGCCCCTCAAAAGAGGGAAAACTATAACTCAGACAGTCTCTCTGTCATCCAGGTCACCTTGGAAGCCTGAAACGATAACCGCCTCCTGAATGAAGGTGCCGTTACCAAATTCCAAGAACATCCACTTATGTTCAAAACTGCTTCCCTCCGTTTCTCCAGAATTAGATTAATATGTACTTATTGTAACTAGTGCAAAAACAATATCTGGTGTGGTACTTGACATTTCGTGATTAACTCAATTGCCTAAGCAAGTGATATGCTAATCATGCAAATCCCTCCCCCTTTAGTCTGTAAGACATCCTTTAGAGAGGGTGACTCCATTACCTGCAGGTACACCACCATGTCAGGAGTCAACCATTCTAAAACACCTTTAGAATAATGTCAAAGTACCCGAATTGGGACACTTCCTAAATCTAGATCTAAAACCATAGATCTAGTAATCAGAATACTGATATTTTATCCAGATTCTATGTGGAGAAACACTTTGTGACAACCACAGTATATAACCGATTGTAGTATATGAATTTCACTTTCTATCAAGTGCATGTCATCCAAATACTAGACATCACACCCTACTACCTTCTTACCAGATCCATCTCTTATTCCGATGAAGTCAAACCCTATGACTGTTACATCAAAAATAGATGATCTATCTCCGCTATACTTGCTTTAGTCTACAAATAGACACAAGCTACTTGCTCATTATGCTTTCGCTGCTCCCACTGACTACAACAACCTTCTGGCAGAGTCATATACACGTGCACTTCTAATGCTAGTTTAGAATGACGCTGTACTCATCCTTATGCCGGATCTCATAATCTAGAACAATAGTAGTGGCAAGTTTGGATAAACAAGAACTTCCCTGTCACCGTCCTTGAGGAGACCGAAGTATCTCTCGGGCGTCTGAGGTTACCAACCAAATCTACGGAGTGGCTAATAGAATGTTGAATCCAATTGAATATTTAGGTCCTACTAAATTTTCAGTAATCGTTTGTGGTTCTAGAATCACTTCCAGTTCTACCATACTCCCACTAATGTTTTCTGAAAAGAATCCATTTTATTAAAACTGGTGGCGAGTCAAGAACAATATAACTATTGATCTTCCAGATGATAGAAAGTTAACCCTCGTCAATGCCCGGAATAACCCACAAACTGCCATTACTGAAACATGCCTTGAGTTTGTCTAGATTCTGGTTTTAAGTATCAGCCGGACAACTCCATATACCTCAACATCGTTAAGATATGATCCATTCTATATCCACTATAGAAACATAGACACTGATTTAATTAGAACCAGATTCAAAAATCATGCAGCTATATCCAGTGCATATCATCCAAATGGAAGGAGGTCAATCAGCATTACTCAATAAGGAATGCATCCACATATGAGTAATCTGAAAGAGAAGCAAGTTCTAAAAACCATTACTATCAACGGAATACCAAACACAAGTATCTACATCTTCGATCACCTTGAAAAATCCTGATACTTGCAACATATGGTGCTCCATTTTATTTTTATACCTATAACTTCTCAAAATCTAGACCTTGTATTTCAACGAAATACTTGTCTAAAACTAGAGAAGTCATAAGTAAACAGAATATAGTACGAGTACCATCCCCTTTGTCCTAATGGACACTGGACAATATACAATAGTTTGTATAAGTCTCCTGAGTTGAATAACTCATACTATATGCGTCGTAGGTTGAAAACTGTACCATGTTAAAGAAGAATTACATCGTTGTTGAATTCTCCTTACCTAATCACCAACCGATATAGGTAAATGTCATAGACATAATTTCAAAAAGTTATATCCCACTTTATAAAATAAACGTATAGATATATCAGTTTGAAATTGGTACATAACAAGGGATATTCAAAACCAAAAATTTGCCGCGAGAAAAAAACCCAGATGATTTCCTCAAATATCACCAATTATAAAGAATTCCGATATAATGAGGATATAATCACCTAATTCCTAATATCTTACTCCCACTCACCATTTATCACGCTATACAGATGTGAAAATCAAATCTGGTAAATACATAACCTGGAGTTAGAATCTAATTGGGAAACCAGTTTTCAATTAACACTGCACAGTGAAACTGAAACATAAAAATGTTTCAAAAGGGGTATCCGGGTATTTCTAATAATGCCTCTTCCACTATCTAGATTCATAACTGTAACCGTATATTTCGTTGCCCTCACTTCAATCCCTTTATATGTCTTTACTTATTACCTTTTGTACACCACCTTTAGGCTAATTGGTTTTCTTCCTTCCATACCTTTCGGCACCAGACTATGGTTTGGAAGAAAACTATCCAATAAGCGTAATAGGTGTACTCTCCTAATCCTACGAGCCCTCGCAACCTGAGAGAAGGTAATGAGAAAAGACAACTGAATAATCCTATTCGATTTCTCCTGAACCGGAAACCATCCTCGAACTGGAACAAGTTTCTTCGAGTTCGTATGTAACTATACAATGGCATATCCAATAAATATGGATCTTCGTAGCGATATAGAATGTTCCGGAGAAATGCAAAGGTGAAGTAGGAGTGACGATGATATACGCGGCTTCGTCGTGAATGATAGCAATCACAATTTCCTTTTGACCTCTTTCTAATCCCTTTATATGTCTTTACTTATTACCTTTTGTACACCATACTTAGGCTAATTGGTTTTCTTCCTTCTTTACCTTTCGGCACCTCTGCCTATAGTTTGGAAGAAGACTATCCAATAAGCGTAATAGGTGTACTTTCCTAATACCAGGAGCTCTCGTAACCTGAGAGAAGGTAAAGGGAAAAGACAATAGAATAATCCTATTCTATTTCTCAAGAACAGAAAACCATTCTCAAATCTGAAACAAGTTTCTTCGAGTTCATATGTAACTATACGATGGTCATATCCAATAAAAGTGGATCTTCGTAGTGATACGGAGTGTCCTGGAGAAATGCAAAGGGAAAAAGGAGGAGCGGCAATGATATATGCGACTCAGACAATCCAAAATCCAAAGTGTTTTAAGAAGCTTCGGTTAACTTGGTTTATGAGTTTTAGTCTAGGGTGGGTCAAGGTAGCTGCCAAAGAGAGAGAAAAGAAACACTCAGCATGCATTCTAACCTAGATCAGAATGGTTATTTATTTTATCTAATTAGGATGTCTCCCACTGTTTCCTCAAATTCTCTCTCAAACCGTAAAAGGAGAATTAGTCGCGATCATCTAAAATCACCCGAAAAGTAACACCTACTCATCAGTGAGAATCGGGATCTAACTATCATCGCATGATAACTTGATGGAATCCACTCAAGTCACCACACTCCAGAAGGTATGCGCATGCCTGGTAAATTTCCTGTATGTTTGAAACTCCCGATGTGATTTTTACCCCTAGGACCCAAGTGACCTTGACAATACCAACATATCAAAGTGTCCTAGTCAAGTTCAACCCGTCATTATCTTGATTGCGTTAAACCCACCCGTACGAGCCCTTGACAATGCTAACATGACCGTACGACTGTCCTAACCAATCCACATATCCATGCGACAGAAAAGCATTACAAAGCTACCGAACACTACGCATCGGCAATGCACAACATACATAGCACGAATACTAAGCAATACTAATCTGAAATAATGGAGGGCTACGGCTGGTTTTTGGCGAAAAACCTTTAACGTAATGAACTTGATCTCATTGAAGGAACCGAGTGGTTTTACAAATATATAGTTTCGCAAACTTTCGCTAAAGAGGTCACTCCCTGTGAAAGGATCTCGACTCTTTCCTCGTCGAATGAGGTGCAGGATATTCCCAATCGAATACCACGATGCAAAGCAAAAGAATCAACTATAGTAAAATTATTACGTTGACGCAAACTTCTGCTCAAGGGGTCACTCCCGATGAAGGGATCTCGGCCCTTGCCTCGTGGAATGAGGTACAGGATATTCCCAATTGAAAACCACTGCGCAAAGCAAAAGCAAATGTCTATTTTTAAAAAAACTTGGTTCCAACAATATCATATAGGTTTGTTTTATCCTTGCATTAATCAGAATCAACGCAGTCTCATCAATTAAACATATCACACTAGATAAAGGAACGAAAATATGATGTACGTATATGCCATCCGCATTCGCCACTGGGCCCGTCATCACCCGTTAGGTTACTTAACTAACGACAGAGCGGGGGAAAGACTAATGCGGGTGCAAAACATATACAACATCTACTAGTATATATATAAATATATATAACAATCATCTCAGGCATGATATAAAGAAACATCACAGAATCTTAGCCAAGCAACACAGAGTGGTGGATAAACTTGGAGCCTCGGGTTTCACTTAAGCCACAAATGAGACCCGACGTTCCCTGTCGTGTGGATAGCCTGTGTAATGAAAACCTAGACCCCTACGAGTGCGGCAAGTTACCCGCCGATCCCAGAAGCGAGGCAACCCCAATCAACAACGTGAATGGGTCACCCAGCACTTTACGGAATCTGGTAACATGAGCACCCCTCCATGGGTCAACCGGCACCCCCTACGAGTGCAACGAATAGCCTGCCAATTCTTGTAAATCCACGTTACCCGTCCCCGGTTCTTTGGGGTTGCGGAAATGATAAAAAACGATTTTTCTTTGGGGGTAACATGGGCTCAAAATACAGATCTTTGTTAAACAACTATCTAACAACCTAATTAGGAGTGTTACCTACTCGGTTAGGGGGTTATACCTTAACTTGAACTCCTCTCTTCAACTCCTTGCGGTAGTCGGATCGGCCTCACCTCGTCGTCTCGTTGTGCCGAAGATGGATCCACCCGAAAGCTTCTACCTTTGGCTTCAACCTCAAACTAGAGGAAACTAGAACACTTGGCTTGCTATACTTTGTGTACTAGGATGAGTAGAGAAGTGTTTTGGGTTTTTATCTCCAAGGCAAATGATTCTCAACACATGAGAGGTTTTTGCCTTGAACTAGAGAGAGAGCAAGAGGAAGAGGGAGAGCTTGAGGATGAGAGAGCTTTCATGAGAGAGAAAGCAAATGAAAGAATAAGCAAGACTTTTCTCACCCTTGCTCTCATAATCCAAAATCATCATAACACATAATAATAATTGAGTATTATGTGATGGTTGTTATCATATCAAATGGCAATATCATTTCATGCATTAAATGCAATGTGTGAACAAATAAGCAAGCAAAGGTCAATGCCATGAAATGATAGCCATTGTCATGATGATGGTCAACAAGTCCAACCTAGTCAACCGGTCAACAAAGTCAACAAGTCAACAAGTCAACAAAGTCAACCTTTCAACCCAACCATGTCACAATAATACTTAATTAATATTATTGTTAATCATATTTCTTATTCTCATTAGGGTTTAGCAAAAGTCAACAGTCAACAACCCTGATGAGAATCCTCTGCCTCTGTCTCTGTCAACTGTGCATACACACCAGCATCCGCGTTCCGGGGAACACGAATACAATCGAGATAAAACCAATCCCAAAACGTATACTAGGATCTGGCTTAAACCAAAGCCCGCTAGTAATAACTGTCCGGACACCAAAACGTGCACAAGTGCACGGTTGTGACGGAACCCTGTCGCAAAACCATGCGACCTCTACTCTTTTGCTTAAAGGCGAATAGCTTTCTGTGTGGGACTTTAAAGACTCAACACTATGCTGGCAGTGGGTTTAAACACAGACCGCAAGCGGCACTAGCTGTGCGTAACGGCCCCCAGGTAGATGCCGATAAGAAGACTGACGAGGTGAAACCCATCGGAACTCCTATTGAGCCTGAATGTGACAATCTCCGTACAGTCCGGTCTGTTCGTCTGAGAATATCGCATGGCAGGCCTAGGGGGCAGTAAACGTCAGTCCCCTAATAGCGGTACAAGTCGTGTCGGAGTGTAGCCCAGAACACCCTGAGATAACATTGGAAACCTACCAGTATATCTCGCTTGCCCCGGCCAGGGACGACTATGTGTAATGGCTCTTCTTGACACAGCGCGATATCAACTCCCAATACCGGGAGAGAAGAATCCTGTCTAACCGTCACTACCTCCAAGTGCTTCTGGACTGCACCCAACTACTACCTGTTTGCACGACTCCTTTGAGCCGTGGTAGGGTAGTAATCAAAGTACAGTGGGAACACACTTGAGGCGAAGTGACAGTGTCAAGTCACCGGACTAACCTGTACTCATGTCACCTGAGAACTAATAACTGACGATAGGTATAGTACCAACCATCAGTTCCCGACGAGTCCTGTCCAGTGTACTCGTAACCTAACGAGCATCCGCATACTATCTCAAGTACGACGTACTGACGGCTGTGGGACAGACTGTCTCCCCTGCTGAGATGAGAAGCGCATACGCTAGTCTACTCCGGAGTATCGATGCCCTGTCTCGATAGTCCTACGACTAGGGACCTGCATAAGGATGTGCTTGTGGATTACCCAGCCCCCATGAGTGTGACTGCCATCACAACGCTGGTAATCAAGCAAAGATCCTAAGGGCTCCACTAATGTGTATAGGTGATATACTAAAAGAAACACATGTACACATTAAAGTAGAAACAAACCAAGTAGCATACTACCATTTTGAGCAAGATTGTCTATACAAGGTGAATATCCCAAGCTTCCATTAAGTAATATACAAACTAGTATGATACAGTAATGGCCTCTAGGGCATATACACTAACAATCTCCCACTTTCACTAAGGCCATGTACTGGCGTATCGAAGACCTATCATCTCGATCAGCCGCTCGAACTGAGTCTCGGGTAAGGCCTTCGTGAATGGATCAGCAGTGTTATCTTCCGTAGCAACTCTCCGAACCTCGATCTCCTGGCGACCCACGATCTCCCTGATCAGGTGATACCGCCTCAAGATGTTTCTGGACTTCTGATGGGACCTGGGTTCCTTCGCTAAAGCTATAGCCCCGTTGTTGTCGCAATACAGAGGTATTGGATCAACAATGGACAGAACCACCTGAAGTTCTGTCAAGAACTTCCTTATCCAGACGGCTTCTTTTGCGGCATATGCAGCAGCGATATATTCCGCTTCCATCGTCGAGTCAGCAACGGTTTCCTGTTTGGAACTCTTCCAACACACCGCCCCTCCATTGAGGGTAAAGACATAACCCGACATGGACTTGGAATCATCCTTGTCACTCTGGAAGCTGGAGTCAGCAAAGGCCTCGATCTGGAGGTCTTTTCCGCTATATACCAAGAACATCTCCTTAGTCCTTCTCAGGTACTTGAGAATGTTCTTTACCGCTATCCAGTGCTTCTCCCCAGGATTAGACTGATACCGGCTTACCACACTCAGTGCATAAGCTACATCTGGTCTGGTACACAACATCGCATACATTATAGAGCCTACCGCAGAAACGTAGGGTATAATAGACATGCGATCTCTTTCCAAATCAGTTTTGGGAGACATCTCTTTGGAGAGGGTGATCCCGTGACAAGCCGGTGGATTACCGTGCTTGGAATCTTCCATACTGAATCTTTTCAGTATGGTGTCGATGTACCTGGACTGTGAAAGTCCTAATATCCTCTTGGATCTGTCACGATAGATCCGGATCCCCAGAATGTAAGAGGCATCACCCAGGTCTTTCATGGAGAACCTGTGTGACAAGAACCCTTTGACAGATTGTAGCATAGGAATGTCATTACCTATCAAAAGAATGTCATCCACGTATAAAACGAGGAATACGACAGTTCTTGCTACAAATCTACTATGGATGCATGGTTCATCTGGATTTTTGATAAAGCCAAAATCTTTGACCGTTTCATCAAAACAGATGTTTCAACTCCGCGATGCCTGCTTTAGTCCATAGATGGACTTAAGCAACTTGCACACCTTTCCGCTGCTCCCACTCTGAATGAAACCCTCTGGCTGGTCCATATAGACACACTCCTCTAAATTTCCATTTAGAAAAACGGTCTTTACGTCCATCTGCCAAATCTCATAATCGTGGAAGGCAGCAATGGCAAGAAGGATTCGAATGGATTTCAGCATAGCCACTGGAGAAAAGGTTTCGTCATAGTCCAAACCAGGTTTTTGACGAAAACCCTTTGCAACAAGTCTAGCCTTATAGGTCTCAACCTGTCCATCTACACCAATCTTCCTTTTGAAGATCCACTTGCATCTTATGGGTTTTACCCCATCTGGAGCAACGTCCAACGTCCATACTTTGTTGGTGTACATGGACTCCATTTCGGTCTGCATTGCATCCAGCCATTTTACCGAGTCAATGCTCTGAATGGCCTGCTGGAAGCTAGTCGGCTCATCACTATCAATGATGCAATCCTTTCTATCCCCGTCTATGAGAAAACCGTAGTATCTCTCGGGCGGATGAGACTGCCTACTACTCCTGCGGAGCGGCGCAGGAATGTCCTGTTCTTTTGAACCCTCTGGTTCTACTAAGCTTTCAGTAATAGTCTGTGGTTCTATAATTTCTTCCAGTTCTATTGCGTTCCCACTTATTTCCTTTTCTAAGAACTGGTGTTCCAGAAAGTGGGCATTACGAGAAACAAAGATCTTTTGTTCCTCTGCGTAATAGAAGAGATACCCCCTGGAGTTCTTTGGGTATCCCATAAACTTGCACAGTACCGAGCATGCCTCGAGTTTGTCCGCATGCTGCTTTTTGATAAAAGCTGGACATCCCCAGATCTTCAGATATTGAAGATATGGTTTCTTCCCACTCCATATCTCATATGGTGTGGTAGGCGCAGTCTTAGTTAGAACTCGGTTCAAAATGTATGCAGCTGATTCTAGCGCATATCCCCAGAATGATCGCGGTAACTCAGCATTACTCATCATGGACCGTACCATATCCAATAAGGTTCGGTTCCGTCTCTCCGATACACCGTTGTGTTGCGGAGTGTACGGAGGAGTAAGCTGAGAGAGAATTCCATTCTCTTTTAAGTAATCCAGGAACTCGGCACTTAAGTATTCACCACCTTGATCAGATCTCAGTGTCTTGATACTTTTGCCTGTTTGCTTTTCTACTTCATTCTTATATTCCTGGAATTTTCCAAAGGCTTCGGATTTATGTTTCATTAAGAAGACATATCCGTACCTTGAAAAGTCATCCGTAAAAGTAATGAAGTAAGAATAACCGCTTCGCGCATGTGTAGACATTGGACCGCACACGTCGCTGTGTACGAGTCCCAAGAGCTCGCTCGCTCTTACTCCGTGTCCAGTGAACGGAGTCTTTGTCATCTTTCCTTTGAGACAGGATTGACAAGTTGCATATGATTGATATTCGAACGGATCCAAATATCCTTCTGTATGTAACTTCGTCAACCTTCTCTCATTGATGTGACCCAGTCTACAATGCCATAAGAAAGTCTGATTTGTTTCCGGAGGCTTTCTTTTGTGTGTATTCTAGACATTAAAAATCTGTGGTTGGTTTAATACGTATATACCATTGTTTAATGTACCCGACCCAATCAAAACTTGATTAAGGTGAATGTTCACAACATTACTTACAAATGCAAATTCATAACCTTCTTTAGATAATAAAGATACAGATATGATATTACAGGTTGCATTGGGTACAAAATAACAATCACGCAAAACCAAAACGTGTCCATCTGACAATCCCAGGTGATAGTCCCCCACGGACTCAGCATCCATGCCAGCTCCGTTTGCAACTCTGAGGGTCATATCACCTGTCTTCAAAACCTTACGCTTTCTCAGTGCCTGCAAAGAATTATAGACATGAGATCCTGATCCGGTATCCAATACCCAGGAAGTAGAGTTTATTGATAGACAGTTTTCAATAACATACACACCTGAAGCCGAAGCCGCAACTTGCTTCGGGTCCTGGTTTCAGGCCTTCCAAGCCCTGCAATCCTTTTTCCAGTGTCCACTCTTGTGACAGTAAAAGCATTCTTCCTTTTCCACAAGCTTTCCCGCTACCTTTGTTGCCTTTGTCTTTCCCTTCGTATCCACTTTACCAACACCGCCCCTTGGTTTGGCGGGGGCTTTCTTCTTCTTTCCCTTGGCTTTCGCCTTGGACCTAGAAGAGGAAGATCCTCCTACAAACAAAGTGGATGTTTCCCTACCTTTCTGTAGGGTGCCCTCTGCACTCCTCAGCATGTTGAAGAGTTCTGAAAGTTCAACTTCTTTTTCTTGCAAGTTGAAGTTCAGAATAAACTGGGCGTAAGTGGAAGGAAGGGACTGGAGAATCAAGTCCGTGTAGAGCTCGTTCTCTAACGTGGTCCCAAGGTCCGTGAGCTCCTCAATGAAGCCAATCATCTTAAGCACGTGTTCCGCTACCGATGATCCGACGGCCAATCTCGCCGAAAACAGCTTTTTCGAGACTTCGTATCTGGCGATACGGGATTGCTCTCCATACAGTTCTTTTGTATGGAGAAATATGGATTCGAGGTCCATATTCTCGTGCCTCCTATGATGTTCATTGTCCATAGAGGCAAGCACGAGGCACTTGGCCTTCGCGCAGTCGATTTCCCAGGTCTTACGGATTTCCTTATCCGCGACGCTGGTTTTGGGACCTGGGACAGGGGGAGCTTTGGTGGTAAGGAGATACCCCAACTTGTCATAAGTGATTGCCATTTTGACATTCCTGAGCCAATCTTTGTAGTTTGGCCCTGTCTGTATGTTTTTATCTAGTAGTAACTTAAGTCCAGTCATGATGTTTGGTCGCTGCAATTAGGAGAGAGAGAAGAAATACTTTAGCATGATGCTCTTGCAAGTTTAGAGTAGTTTTTAGTTTGTCTAAACAGGATGGCTCCCACTGTCTCTCGAATCCCTCCTCAAACCAAAAAGGAAGAATTAGTCGGGATCAATCTCACCGTACAATACTTGCTTAAACGTTCAGCCAGGCCAGTGTTGGTACTTCGAGGGAGGTTTTCCAACGCTTTCGCGAAGTTCCTTAATTAAATAACCTCTTTCCCTGGGGGCGTAGCCCCGCTAACACCTTTCTAGACACCTACTTGGTTTATAACATTGATCGTTAAGTGAGAAATTTCCCGAGGAGTAGCATATACTCACAGTAGGATCGGGATCCAAATATCATCGCGTGACAAAACTAAAGGAGTCCTACCAGAATCAACACACTCCAAATGGTATGCAGCGCTAGCAAGTTTCAGTTTCTTTTGAAACTCCCGATGTGGATTTTTGCCCCATGCTCTTATGACCTTGGCGTGAGGTCAAAATGTCATAAGTCACATGTCAAGTTCTACCCATCATTATCCAGGTTAATTTGAACCCACCCGTACCTACCCTTGACGTAGGCCAAAATGGCAGTACGACTGTCTCAAACCAACACATTCTATCTATGCAACAGATAAATATCCGGCAGCTACCAATCACTATGCCTTGGCGTGAGGTCAAAATATATAGCTTGAATACTACCGAATATTTAACTGAAATGATGGAGGGCTACGAATGGTTTTAGAGAAACCGTGAACGTAGTGAACTTGATATAATCGATGGAACAAGATAGCTTTTAAAAAGAGTGGTTTAAGCTCCGCGTTTAAAAGTTGGTTTTTGAAAAGAAACCGAGTGGTTTTTGAAATTGTTCCAACGACTTTACTTTGGTTTATTTTCTTGCATTAATTTTTAATGCGTCCCATCATTTAATCCTACCATTGCAGAAAACAACGAAAATATGACGTACGCTTATGCCATCCGCATTCGCCACGGGGCCCCGTCATTACTCGTGAGGTTACTTAACTAACGACAGAGCGGGGGCTGGACTAGCGCGGATGCAAAACATAAGCAACGCCTAAATAGATATCATATATAGATATTTACATTCGTCACATGCAATGATAGCCATTCCAGATCACAGATGAATACATTGGATATACTAGGAATCCGCATTCCGTACGAGCCTATAACGAAAAGCGGATTACACGGTCGCGATGAATAGCCAATACCCCACCCTAGACCCCTACGGGTGCGGCAAACTACCCGCCAAATACCCGAAGTGAAGCAACCTCCCTCAACAACGTGAGTAGGCCACTCGGCACTTCGAGGTACCCGGTAGTTTGTGCACCCCACCTTGGGTCTATCCTAGGAGCAAAAACAGTAAAAGAAATTATACAATGACGGCTACAACCTTATCCCGGTTGTGCGGCCAAATAAATAATATTACATCAATTACAAATTTACATGAATTGAAAGATAAAGAAAACTCTCATCTCACAACCCCCCGGCTATTCATCCGCGACAATCCAATGAATTCATATACACATACAATCAACATTACAGATCACAGATATGTATAACCCCCACTAATCGACGTATAGCGATTAGCAGACGTTCAATACATATATCACATCACAGATATAAACCCGTTAGCTTAAGTCTTTAGAAGTTCGATCAAAATACGGATTTTTAAACCCCAAAAACAAATTTTGCTTTCTGGAAAATCTGGGCAGAAAAATCATATTGTAAAAATCCCAAAACACTCCCAGAAAAACACTACAGGAAACTTGTGCCACGGCCGAATCAACTCGGCCGCGGATCCGCGGCGGGAGCATGCTCCTGCCGCGTTTCCGCGGCGCTTTGACCGATTCGGTGGACCAATTTTCTTATGTGGGTTTTAAAAAGCCTGAGCCGATTTTTAGTTTAAGATTAATTATTTTTTGAACAGAAAACAGAATCGGCAGAAACTTGATATTTCGGGCATGTTTTGCGACTTTTTCTCCGATCGAACTTCTAGTTACTTTTAGATAGTGTTTAACTAGGCTCTGATGACACTGTAAGTCCACGTTACTCGTCCCCGGTTCTTTGGCGTTGCGGAAATGATAAAAAAACGATTTTTCTTTGGGGGTAACATAGACTCAAAATACGGATCTTTGTTAAACAACTATCTAACAACCTAACTAGGAGTGTTACCTACTCGGTTAGGGGGTTATACCTTAATTTGAACTCCTTCTCTTCAACTCCTTGCGGTAGTCGGATCGGCCTCACCTCGTCGTCTCCTTGCGTCGAAGATGGATCCACCCGAAAGCTTCTACCTTTGGCTTCAACCTCAAACTAGAGGAAAGTAGAACACTTGGCTTGCTAGACTTTGTGTACTAGGATGAGTAGAGAAGTGTTTTGGGTTTTTATCTCCAAGGCAAATGATTCTCAACACATGAGAGGTTTTTTCCTTGAACTAGAGAGAGAGCAAGAGGAAGAGGGAGAGCTTGAGGATGAGAGAGCTTTCATGAGAGAGAAAGCAAATGAAAGAATGAGTAAGACTTTTCTCATCCTTGCTCTCATAATCCAAAATCATCATAACGCATAATAATAATTGAGTATTATGTGATGGTTGTTATCATATCAAATGGCAATATCATTTCATGCATTAAATGCAATGTGTGAACAAATAAGCAAGCAAAGGTCAATGCCATGAAATGATAGCCATTGTCATGATGATGGTCAACAAGTCCAACCTAGTCAACCGGTCAACAAAGTCAACAAGTCAACAAGTCAACAAAGTCAACCTTTCAACCCAACCATGTCACAATAATACTTAATTAATATTATTGTTAATCATATTTCTTATTCTTATTAGTGTTTAGCAAAAGTCAACAGTCAACAACCCTAATGAGAATCCTCTGCCTCTGTCTCTGTCAACTGTGCATACACACCCGCATCCGCTTTCCGAGGAACATGAATACAACCGAGATAAAACCACTCCCAAAACGTATAATAGGATCTGGCTTAAACCAAAACCCGCCAGTAATAACTGTCCGGACACCAAAACGTGCACAAGTGCACGGTTGTGACCGAACCCTGTCGCAAAACCATGCGACCTCTACTCTTTTGCCTAAAGGCGAATAGCTCTCTGTGTGGGACTCTAAAGACTCAACACTACGCTGGCAGTGGGTTTAACCACAGACCGCAAGCGGCACTAGCTGTGCGTAACGGCCCCCAGGTAGATGCCGATAAGAAGACTGACGAGGTGAAACCCATCGGAACTCCTACTGAGCCTGAATGTGACAATCTCCGTACAGTCCGGTCTGTTCGTCTGAGAATATCGCATGGCGGGCCTAGGGGGCGGTAAACGTCAGTCCCCTAATAGCGGTACAAGTCGTGTCGGAGTGTAGCCCAGAACACCCTGAGATAACACTGGAAACCTACCAGTATATCTCGCTTGCCCTGGCCAGGGACGATTATGTGTAATGGCTCTCCTTGACACAGCGCGATATCAACTCCCAATACCGGGAGAGATGAATTCTGTCTAACCGTCACTGCCTCCAAGTGCTTTGGGACTGCACCCAACTACTACCTGTTTGCACGACTCCTTTGAGCCGTGGTAGGGTAGTAATCAAAGTACAGTGGGAACACACTCGAGGCGAAGTGACAGTGTCAAGTCAGCGGACTAAGCTGTACTCATGTCATCTGGGAACTGATAACTGACGATAGGTATAGTACCAACCATCAGTTCCCGACGAGTCCTGTCCAGTGTACTCGTAACCTAACGAGCACCCGCATACTATCTCAAGTACGACATACTGACGACTGTGGGACAGACCGTCTCCCCTGCTGGGATGAGAAGCGCATACGCTAGTCTACTCCGGAGTATCGATGCCCTGTCTCGATAGTCCTACGACTAGGGACCTGCATAAGGATGTGCTTGTGGATTACCCAGCCCCCACGAGTGTGACTGCCATCATAACGCTGGTAATCAAGCAAAGATCCTAAGGGCTCCACTAATGTGTATAGGTGATATACTAAAAGAAACACATGTACATATTAAAGTAGAAACAAACCAAGTAGCATACTACCATTTTGAGCAAGATTGTCTATACAAGGTGAATATCCCAAGCTTCGATTAAGTAATATACAAACTAGTATGATACAGTAATGGCCTCTAGGGCATATACACTAACAATTCTAGAGTAAGGTCCCCTCCGTCTCAACGCCATGAGATGCGGACCCGTTGCCCTTAGTACCCGGCTATTCGTGCACTCCGCCTTGGGGTATGTTCCCTCATGGGAACTAAATAAAACATATGAATAAAGCAACGAGGAAAGCCCCCAGGTGGAGCATCATGTGCCCACACGTGATCGGGCCTCACGTGCAGACACGTGAGTTTCTATAGGCAAAATCTATAAGCGCCGAATGAAATAAACAATTGGAGATGCTTAATCTGTGAGGTCACGTGTCAACACGTGATGGGTTCCTGAGCCCTCTGAACTAATAGAATTAAATTCTAATTAGAAGCTTTATGCTTAATCTGTGAGGTCACGTGCCAACACGTGATGGGCTCCTGAGCCCTCTGAATTAATAGAATTAAATTCTAATTAAAAGAAATCAACAACCCTAATTGGAAAAATATTTCGCTAGATCTTTCCAAACAAGAATGATTACACTCTGTAAAGTAGAGCACCGTTGGATTAAAAATCCAATGGTGATTAAAAATCACCAATTTATAGGAAGATTCTGTGCAAGGAAATATTTTCCTAAAATTTGTCATGAACAACAAATTAAATATCTTATGTGAAATAGAAGTCTTTGGATTAAAAATCCAACGGTGAATAAAATTCACCGAGTGATCTAAAAGATCATGTTGGTTATAAAATCAATCAAAATCTCTCAATGAGAGATTGGCTGAACAAACTGATTCTTTTCTTTCTCCTATAAATAGGAGCCAAGTTTTAGAGAAAAAGGAGAGACAACAGAGAAAAGAGAGAGAGAAAACCCCTTCATAAGCCAAAAGAAAAGAGAATTTAATTCTCCAGATACAAGAAGATCTCCAAAAAGAAACCCTAGGTAAGGAAAGGAATAAAGACAGAACCTTTTACCTTTTCTTCATATTCACAATAGTTTAACTCTTCTAAAAAGAACTTAGTTCTTCCTCTGGTTGAAGATCCGCAGAAGCAGATCTCCCCACAAGTTGAGAATTTAATTCTCATTGGGGAGATTTGTTATG
The DNA here is from genome assembly GCA_030015575.1 of Agapanthus africanus. Classification (NCBI taxonomy): domain Eukaryota; kingdom Viridiplantae; phylum Streptophyta; class Magnoliopsida; order Asparagales; family Amaryllidaceae; genus Agapanthus; species Agapanthus africanus. The sequence continues at coordinate 875,160,458 of JASDDO010000022.1, read as the reverse complement.
CAGGTTCAAAACCTAGAGGGAGAATTAAGTTCAAAGAATTTAATTCTTACATCATATACGAATTTAATTCCTCTAAATAAAATTAGGGTTCAACCCTATATAAGAATTTAATTCTTATCAAACAGGAGATTTAACTCAAGATCTCCATGCACGTAAAAGAGATTAGCACCCAACATGATAAATAACAGATCGTGAGCATCCTTGTTGAAGAAGAGAAAACAAATGAGATCAGGTCACGTGCTCCCACGTGACTCCTGAACAAGCCCTTCAGAAGAAAAAGGGGGAATAAACCCAAGGCAGTGTCTATTTTAGGGCGTCTCACGTGACATCACGTGACCCATTAATAAGTGTTTAGCACTTTTCAAAAGAGAATAAAACAGGGGCAGCTTTCAGTCTTTGGGGAGGCATCACGTGACCCCACGTGACCCAATAGTGCTCAGCACTCAGAAAAGAAAAAGGGAACAAATTCAAAGAAGCTGTGCCAAATTTCAAACGCCCCACGTGACCCCACGTGAGCGTTTCATATCTTCAGTGTTTAACACTACTTCAAACGCCTCACATGACCCCACCTGAGCGCTTCATATCTTCAGTGTTTAACACTACTTCAAACGCCTCACGTGACCCCACGTGAGCGCTTCATATCTTCAGTGTTTAACACTACTTCAAACGCCTTACGTGACCCCACGTGAGCGCTTCAAATCCTCAGTGTTTAACAATACTTCAAACGCCTCACGTGACCCCGCGTAAGCTCTTCAAATCTTCAGTGTTTAAACACTACTTCAAGCGCTTCACGTGACCCCACGTGAGCGCTTCAAATCTTCAGTGCTTAAACAATACTTTAAGACATCACGTGGGAGCACGTGAGCGCCGAACATATGCTAGTGTTTAACACTATGATAGGCCAATCTTAGCCTAAGTTAGCTAAGTCTCCCAAAGCCAAAACCTTGTTTTTAAACGAGCCCCAATTATGTTCAGGTCTTTCAAAATTGATCTCAGATGGCATTCAAAGTAATGTTCATCCCATTCCTTCTCAATCTGGCATTTGGTTCAAGGGTACATCTCTTCACTCCTCTGATATTTGTTGTTGTAATCCTTCAACGTCTTCAGAGAGGTGACGGGTCCCGACAACCAGACATTCCACGGACCGTGGGGTCCTTAAACTCATGGACTATGATGTCCTTAAACTTTATGGACTGTGAGGTCCTTAAACTCATAGACTATGATGTCTCTAAACTTTACAGACTATGACGTCTTTAAACTATGGACTATGATGTCCTTAAACTCCATGGACTATGATGTCCTTAAACTTATGAACTGCAATGTCCCTAAACTAAACAATAGAGCCCAAATGCTCTTTTGTTGGATCTAAATGATCCTGTTAAGTAGATTTTAGTCTAAAAATTAGATTAACGTATCCTTAACAAACGTTTAATTTGATCTTAGTCTCAAATGAGATTAAAGATTCTTATACCCAACCCAAACCCAAATCTAAGAAAATACAGATTTAGAATAATCCACGCCCTACGGGCGACAACATAAATTATTCTCCGTATATAATCCACGGGCAACCAAAAAAAAAAACAAACACACATGACACGAAGTGACCATCTGGAGAAGGATAAAGTGGTTACCGCGATGCGGTAGCGTAATTAACTGCAGGGGCTTGCGCCTGTAGGGAAGAGCGTCCCCACAATCAAAAACCCCTCAACGAGGGGGAATCTGACGAAGTCTGCTACAACGGCGGCATCTGTCTAAACCTCCGATGCATGGTGCCATAAATCAACTTGGCATCTTCGGAGAGGTGGACGAATAAAACCAAATAGCATCTGCCCCCAAATTCAGGTAAGACATTTGTCTTCCCGGTTTTCGGTGGAGAACAGATTCTGGCACGCCCGGTGGGAACTTTTCCTCTTTCCACTCCACACTTCGTGTGCCGTGTTTCGCGAACGAATCGCGGTTTGCTATGGTTGCCCCTGGATTCGAGGTACTAAAATTTGGTGTCTTGCTCCGTGCAGAAAAAGAAGATCAATGGTTTTCAACTGTTCCTTTTTTACAATGCCAGTGGAACAGGTGACGCAAGCCACCATTGGGCTATTCTTTGGGACCATGATCCCACCAGCAAGCTTCAGCGCTCCAATGCCGTCGCACGAAGTTCCAAAGAAGTCGGTTTTTGATCGGCTTACCACTACCACGACCCCTCTCAACGGGTCGTCCAAATACAGCACCTCAATCTTTGATAGGCTGAGCCGAAGCTCAAATAGGCCCGTCAAGAAGCTCACAATACCTGAAGGGGTTATCCCGAAGCGGATAGCCATTCCTGCTTCTGAAGTCGCCAAGGCGGCTTCTCCTGTTAAGGGGTTAGTCTTCACAAGACTGGCCGTTTCAGCTCCTACTCCAGGTGAAGTAACCAAGGCTGCTTCCCCTGCCAAAAAGTCGGTCTTTTCAAGACTGATCATTCCCTCTCAGCGGGCTTCAGTTTTCGATAGGCTGGCACCAACGGCAACCCTTCACCAGGACGGGGGGCATGATGAAGCCACCCATATAGCTGAACCAATGCCGTCTGCTCGACACGCTCGACATCGTCACTGGCGTCGAGTGAGAAAAGATGGGGGCAATTCCCCATCTAGACTTACCCCGCCGGCTTCGACGGTGGAAGTTGACGCTGCTGTTCCAAATGGGAACAGCTTTGAACCACTTACAAGGGTGCGCAGGAATTCGCCAACTGCCGTGCTGAAAAAGTCTCTTCCACCTCTGGAGAACGTTACAGAAGCGAAGCCAGAGCAGCCCCCTCAGCGGCTGTCCTCCAAAATTCACAAGGTCTGGCGACAGGTCCAAGACTCGGTGATCAACCAAGACTACTCCCGCCGACCGAAGAAGATGAAAGTTCGGCAAGAGAACGACCATCCTGTCGAACCACAGAAGGTGTCGTCTACTTAGGTACCCGCTGCAACGGCTCCCTCGACTTCGACCGCTCACAAAAGAAGAAGGCTGGAGAAAATCCCCGTATTTGAGACGAATCTAAAGAGAAACGAACCTAAACGCCCCAAGTCTGGGGGCATGGTGGTTCATACTGTTTATATGGTTGCCGGAAAAGAGAAAAGCCGTGCTTCTACGGGTCACCGACCGCTCACCCGATCAGTAACAAAGGCTCAGGAGCAGCAACAACAAAAGCTCCAAGAGATGCTGACAACCATGGCCGCACTCACTGGGCCAAAAGAAAGCCCGGAGGCATCGTCGGAGCAGCGTCAAGAACAAGAAACCGATGCTGAGTTCCTCCGCAGAATCCTCGAAAAGAAAGACAGAGAGGCCATGGAACAAGCGGACAACATAAAACAAATGACGCTGCTATTCCATGATATGGTCGGCATGATGATCCAGCCGGATACCCCAGCTGAAGACCCTCCAATAATCCTTGAAGACGACAGAGGGGAGACATTGAACTCTCTTCCGGCTCTATCAGCAGCCAAATAGGAGACGATCTCCAAAGCAGTCCTGGATGATAATATAGCTCAACAGATACGAGCTCATCAGGCGAGCGAAGCGGCCGGCCAAATCGTCAAGACTGGGCGACCCTATCCGGGTTGGTACGACCAAATAAAGTACCCGCCGGGATACACGATCCCTAAGTTCCATGTGTATAAAGGGACGGGTAATCCACACTAGCACGTCGCTCAGTTCAGGGCTCTGTGCGGTAATACCGGAGGTGACGATAAGCTACTGCTTCGCCAATTTGTTGGCAGCTTGTCGGAGACAGCATTCGAGTGGTATTCCGAGCTCCCGAATGACTCTGTCAAGACATTTGCAGAAATGGAGCTACTGTTTACACAAAGATTCGCAAGCGCCAGGGAACGTAACCCAATCACGGCATTGATCAATGCCAGGGTGAAGTCGGGAGAAACATGGGTTCAGTATGCAATCCGGTGGCGGAACCTATGGTCGAAATGCGAACAACGCATCAAAGAAGCTCCTGCAGTAGGCATGTTTGTGGGAACCCTCGATCCGCAGGCGACCATATCCCAGTTCATGATGTTTTTCAAGCTGACTACCTTTCAGACCTTGATTGATAAGCTGACCCAAATGGACCAGATGGGTTATAAGCCTTCCTTTTCAAAGACGGAACCGCGGAATGAAAAGGGAAAAGGGAAAGCGACCTTTGTCGCCAATACTCAACAACGGCTGAGCAACTTAAAACCGGTTGTTCACCAAAGCAACGTGCATCCACGCCAATCCCTCGAGGAGAGACTGGGACGTCCTTACTCGTTTCCCCGGGATAAAACGAGGAGACTGTTCGAGCTGGCAGTGCGCAACAGACTCATCAATCTGCCAGATCCAAGACATCCGTTGTAGCCAGGCGATATCAACAATCCTAATTACTGCCCTTACCACCAAGCAGTAAGCCATCCAATCGAAGATTGCTTCGTCTTCAAAGGCTGGATTGAGGACCAATACCAACAGGGCAAATTCACGCTGTCTGAGAATTGGAAGGTGAGCCCGTCCCAGCCACACACTCCTAAAAAGATGGACACGCCGGGGGCATCGTGCTCTTTTATAGAAGAAGCTCCATGGGAGGTCGCTCTTTCAACCAAAACGAAGAGAATACTGAAGGATCTCTAAACATGCCCGACGATTAGATGGAAGAGCCCGCTAGAACCCAAGATCATCGAGGGAATGTTGAAGCCGCGCCCAACGCGGAAAGTTGGTGATGGTGGACAAAACATTCAAGTCAAGCCTCCAAAGTCTTTAAAGAAAAAGAAGAAGGCCAAGAAGCCTATCCAACCCGACGATAGCCGTATAGGTCTGCAGAAATACATCGATGCACTGGAAGAATATAACCAGAGGGCACGGACCCCAATCACATTGGAGGAATTCTTTAAGCATGTTCTTAAGAATGAAGACGCTGACGCTGACGAAGGAGACGATTCTTCAGAAGGGCCTGAAGACTATGTGGCAAGCTGCCACATGATCTCTCACTCGATAAATGACAAAGAAGCTCCTGATGCAAAGAAACTGGGGGCAGATCTCGAACCGGAACTCCTAGAGCCGTCAGACGAGATGATTGACATATTGCTGAACGAGGCCTGTCAAAAGAGCAAAGATGATCGAGAGCGCGAAATGGCCATATTTGAAAAAGCCAAATGTCGGTGGCTGGACAAAACGGTTGAAGTACCCCAACCGGATGGAAGCACTTCTACCGCCAGCAAAAACAAGTTTAAGACAAGGAGGCAATTCGCTAAAGCCCTGTCGATGGGAATGAAATTGCCACCTTCCAAAGAAAACACTTCAGAAAATACGTTCCCCGACGGACTAGATGCACATCCAAACTACTACATATACCATCGGAGGGTCACACACCCTACCGAGGAATGCATGGCCTTCAAGAATTGGTGGCAGGGATACGTTGCTCATCGGCAACATTTCAAGCGAATGAAGCGCAAAACGCGACGGGAGCAGAAGAGCACGACAGATGAGCGCAAAAGAACTGACGGCAATTGCCACATGGTTGATTCTGGGGGATTGCAAGCTCTCACCTTCGGGAGCGATTCTGATGAAGAAATAGCCCTCGGCCCTCTCTTCAAAGAATCCATCTCCAAAACAGAAGAGATGAAGACCTGCGAGAACATTCAGCTGCGTAATCGCACGTTACCCGAAAAGAATCTCGAACCCACAAACAAGGGATCGAACAAAAAAGATAAAGGGAAAGAAAAAGTCCCTGAAGATATCGCCCTCAATGATCGAGTCGTCGAAGAGCTGGCAGCCAAGGACCCGCCCAAGAAAAACAAGGTGGTTTACAACGTTCTGGCACACTTGAGGAAGATACCCTCGCAGCTAAGCATTCTCGATGCCCTTCTGCTATCTAAAGAGGCGAGAGATTCTTTGATCAAGGCACTACAAGAGCCCGAGCAGTTCCAAGCTTTCCTTGCCGAAGAAAAGATGAAGGACGAGCTGGAAGAAGTGTACACTGCTGACGTCACTTTCGGCGATGAAGACCTCCTCCTCGGGACGTGCGAGCACAACCGTCCCCTGTATGTCACCAGATACTGCCATGACATCAAGATAGGGAAGATTCTAGTTGACAACGGGTCTTCTGTCAATCTCCTAAATGTGAGGGTACTAAAAGAAATCTGCATGAGCATTCAATACCTCGCTAGGGATAAGATCACTATCTCCGGGTTCGACTTCCAGTCATCACGGACGCTCGGGTTTATGATACTGACATTACGCTTTGGGCTGCTAGTCACTGACATCAAGTTTCACATCATTGACGCCAAGACTTGCTATAACGCTTTGCTCGGCAAGCCTTGGTTATACGAGTACAAAATCATCCCTTCTACACAACATCAGTGTATGAAATATTTCAAAGATGGTCTTGAGTATACCGTGACAGGGGAGCTGAACCCATTCTCCGTAAACGAAGTACGCAAATATGAAGACGTCAAGTACTTCTTACCAGACTTTGAAGACACGGAAAGATGTCATAAGCCGGAGAATAAGCAAAAAGCTATCACCACCATTCCAGTCTTCTAGAGCAATACCGAGGAGGAAGAAGAGATAGTCTATTCAGGACTGACCCAGTGCAACAAACCTGGACCGTCTACCCCTATGTTGGTCTTCGGCAGCGACTCTAAAGATGAAGTCAACGCAGTATTCTCTGTTCGGCCATCAATATAGGCCTTCACTGGCAATGAACGGGGTTTGAAAATTGCCATGGTTCCGCAAGAGCATTACAAAGAGCTCGACGCACTCGATACCTATAGTGTGCAAGAACTGCAGACGTTCTACGTCCCTCCCAGGCGAAAAGATGAAAAGGCGATCCTCTTTTATCGATCCGCAGAAACCAAAGTGGAGAAAGAAATCTGGCATGGTGCCGATTCTACACTTGACAGGCTTCAGCCCATCCTTCTGCCCAGATACTACACAGGAGGATTAAAAAGTCTGTTAAGACGCTAAGGTATACCTTTTAAGCAGACCGCGCGACAAGCTCAGTTCTACAACAAGATCTGGAACGTTCTCGGTACTCAGCGAAAATTACCCAACGGAAAAATGGAAGCGATCGGGCTTGGATATATCTGATCCAAGAAACGGGAAAGATTCTATGGCTACTACGTTATACATGACTTCGATGAAGAAGGGGACGCTCTGTTAGAAGACGTTGCAGTTGAACCAGAACAAGAACCTGCCACAAAAATGCCAAGTCCGTCGTTTGAGGAACAGATGGACAAGCTAATTAGGGAAGCGGGTCAAAAGGTCCGGGATGACCACAACCGTGAAATGGCCATTTACGATAAAACCACGACGCAGCGCCTCCTTCAGCAGGCTACGGAGAATGAAAATTCCCTTCGTCGCCAGCCCGTCATACAGAAGACCTGATGCAGAGGTAAAAACAAACTAAAGAACGGAAAAAACGTTCGACAGCGGCAAGACGGATCCAAAAAGTCTCGCGATCGAGAAAAGGTTAACCAAAATCCATCCCTGATAAAGAAAATGGATCGGGAATATTCTTTCCCTCAAGACAAGACAAGGAAGATATTCGACCTCGTCGTGAAACATCAAATGATTACACTCCCGGAATCCAAGCACCCCGAGCAAGCAAACGAGATTCATCAGCCAGATTATTGCTCCTATCACCGAGCGATAGGACATCCTCTCGAAGACTGCTTCACATTCAAAGAATGGGTAGAAGACCAGTATCAGTAAGACATGTTCGCTTTATCCAACAGTTGGAGGGTAACCCCGCCACAGAAGCATGAACCGAAAGCCACGTATGCAGCGAGAGTAGACCCGGATCAACATCGGTCTTTGAAGCGATCTCGCACCTGTCACGCGGTAACGCTTTCAAGAGAAGGAGTACGTGAGGATATGGCTGACTTCCCATGGTGCTTCGAAAATGATGACGACAAGGTGATCTCAGAGTTTCCACCAGCGCCAAAAGAGCTGGAAGATAGAATACATACTACTGCAGATAACCTGAAAAAAATCGACTTGGGGACGACAAGTGACCCGCGGCCGATGCTCGTCAGTGAGCTGTTATCTAAAGAACAGGTGGCTACGCTAAAAGACGTGCTCATGCAGTATAAAGACTGTTTTGCATGGAACTATTCTGAGATGCCATGGCTAGATCCAGAAATATCTGTGCATAAATTGGCGATTTCTCTGGACGTCAAGCCAGTCAAGTAAGCACCGAGAAGAATGCGACTCGAACTTGAAATGAGCATCAACGCCGAGGTCAAGAAGCTAATTGACTCCGGTTTCATCCAAGAGGTTCAGTACCCTGACTGGATCGCCAATATCGTCCCAGTGATGAAGAAAAATGGGTCGGTGCGCATATGTGTGGACTTTCGGGACCTCAACAAAGCCTGCCCGAAGGATGATTTTTCCGTACCGGTTACCGAGCTGATGATAAACAATATGTCCACTCACGAAGTTTTCTCCTTCATGGACGGCTCATCAGGGTACAATCAAATAAAGATGCATCTCGAAGACCAGAAGCATACCGCTTTCCGGACCCCTTTGGGCATATTTTGCTACAAAGTGATACCTTTCGGTCTGAAGAACGCCGACGCCACCTATCAGAGGGCCATGACGAAGATTTTCGATGACCTCATACACGAAATCATCGAGTGCTATATTGACGACCTCGTAGTAAAAAGCAAATCGCACGAGGAGCATTGGGAGCATCTGAAGATAGTGTTCCAACGTCTTCGGAAATACAACCTGAAGATGAACCCTCTGAAATGCGCGTTCGGAGTTTCCTCCGGAAAATTCCTAGGATTCATCGTACGACATCAGGGCATCGAAATAGACCCGTCAAAGATCAAGGCGATCATGGAAATGCCTCTGCCAAGAACTCTCAAGCATCCGCGGTCTCTCCAAGGAAAGCTCGCCTACATCCGACGGTTCATAGCTAATCTCTCCGGCAAATGCCGTCCCTATAGTCACCTAATGAAGAAGGGGAACCCATTCGTATGGGATCATAAATGCCAGAGTGCACTCGACGAAATCAAGCAATACCTGCAGAATCCGCCGGTTCTAACCGCTCCAGTCAAGGGAAAGCCTATCATCCTGTTCAAAACCTCCCTTGAAGGTTCCTTAGACGCACTATGGGCACAGAAAAATGACCAAGAAAAGGAGAGAGCCCTCTACTATTTGAGTCGAGTTTACCCCCCTATCGAAAAACACTGCATGGCGTTAATCTTCGCGATAACGAAGTTTCGGCATTATGCTTTGGCGCATGAGGTCCATCTCATATCAAGAGTGGATCCTCTCAATTATTTGATGTCAAGAGCCATATTAACAGGACGACTCGCTAAATGGGCCCTGCTCTGGATAGAGTTCTCGATAACTTATCGTCCGCTCAAGGCAGTGAAAGGCTAGGCCATCCCCGACTTCCTCGCTGAGCATCCGATACCTGCTGATTCACCCTTAAATTGCGAATTGCTAGACGAGCACGCGTTTGACACAATCAATGGGGAGAAAGGAGAGAGTGATACCCGATGGGAACTCTATTTCGATGGGGCATCTTCCATGAAGAAGCGACAACACAACACCCCTATAATCAAATCGGGGGTAGGCCTTATCTTCGTGACTCCGTAAGGAGAGATAATGCGCTTTTCCTTTTCCTTAACAGAGTCGAAGAAGAACAATGAAGCCGAATATGAAGCTTTGATAGCAGGGCTTGAGATCACTGACGACATGGGAATCGAAAACCTCCTCATATACGGAGACTCCCAACTGGTCGTTAGCCTAGTAAACGGTGACTATCAAACGTGCAAACCGGAGTTGGTAAAGTACGGCGAGAAAATACAACAATTGCTGAATCAAATCCTGCCTGCGCCCTGGAAAGCATACCGCGGGCGGAAAATAGCAAAGCAGATGCGTTAACCAAACTCGCTAAAGAACTGGCTGAAGAAAACCTCTATGACGTAAGGATCGTGGTACAAAGTCGTCGGGTTCTTGCACCATTGGAAATATCCCCAGAGTCGTCTGAAGGAAAGAAAGCGACCAAGCAAACAGCTTTACAAATAAAAGATCAGGAAAAGGCTAAGGATTGGAGAGAAGTCTTTATAGACTACTTCAAATCCCGACGAACACCTGAAGAAGCATCCTCAAGACATCAGCTCATGAAACGAGCTCTGTCTTTCGCCTTCGTCAATGATGCTCTATATAAGAGATCGTTTGAATCTCTATGGCTGAGATGCTTGGGACCTGAAGAAGAAAAGAGAGTCATCCAAGAAACTCACGACGGACTCTGCGGTTCTCATCAAGCCGGGCCAAAGATGAAGCTGAAGATCAAAAGGATAGGCTACTATTGGCCCATGATGATCCAAGACTTTATCGAATACGCGAAGCAGTGCCACTCGTGCCAAATTCATGGGGACTTCATCCACCAGCATCCGAATCCGCTACACCCAACGGCAACTAGCTGGCCGTTCGAAATGTGGAGAACTGACATAATCGGGCCCATCGAACCAGCATCGTCCAGAGGACATCGGTTCATATTGGCGACAACCGATTACTTCTCTAAGTGGGCAGAAGCCATACCGCTAAGAGAAGTGAAGACGGAGAATATTCTCCACTTCTTCAAGACACACGTCATCTATCGGTTTGGCACTCCGCGACGGATTATCTCTGATAACGGGCCAGCCTACAGAAGTCACAAAATCAGCTGGTTCGCACAGCAACATAATATAGACTGGAGATACTCTTCGGTCTATAATCCCCGAGCTAACGGTCTAGCTGAGGCCTTCAACAAGACCTTGACGAAGATCATAAAGAAGACGGTGTTCAGGAATAGAAGAGATTAGCACGAGAGACTGCATGAAGCTCTCTGGGCGTATCAGACCACGTTCAAAACGGCCATGAACACAACGCCGTATGCATTGGTATTCGGCGCTGAAGCAGTACTTCCCTTGGAGATAGAGCTACCCTCTCTACGAGTGGCAATTCATTATGAACTAACAGACGAGGAGAATGCTCATCTTCGGCTTAAGGAGCTCGACGCCCTCGATGAAACTCGGCTCATGGCGCAGCAAAACTTGGAGGCTTACAACGCAAAGATGACGCGCTCATACGAGAGGTTGACCAGGCCGAAAACATTTCGTCAAGACGAACTCGTGCTAGTGGTCAAGAGACCTATGATCCCCAATCGTGCCAAACGGGGAAAATTCGAGCCGAACTATCAAGGCCCGTACATTATAGACAAGGTCTACCAGGGTGGGGCTTACTTACTCATCGATATGCATGGCGAAAGACCCTTCAGGACAATAAACGGCCGATTCCTGAAAAAATACTACACCTGACGAGTCACGGCCTAGGTCAACGATAGATGACGACGCTTATGTCCGCTCGCTATCTTCCCAACCCCAAACTCTATAAGTGGTATCCAACGAAACCGTTGTTTCCAAAATGGCAACAATGGACCGAAACGTCCCTAAAGTAACGACTGACAGAAACGTTGTTAAACTACTACAAACCGCAACATCCTAGAGCTGACGCAAAAAAAAAGGTACGTCCAGAAGCGAAATGGGCACGGATGAAAACCCGAAAGGGCTCCATGAGTAAGAACAGCAGGGCTACCGGCGGGTTTGTGAAAACCCGAAAGGGTGCAATCTCGTTAAAAGACACTTTTATGGTCCTCTCGACCTTATAAGGAGAAAATACTTGCGTGAGATCCTTACGACTCACAAGGGTGCAACACACTTAGGGATCCCCACGATTCCTAAGGAGAAGTTACACTTACGAGACCCTCACGACTCGTAAGGAGAATTCCCCTATGAGATCCTCACGGCTCATAGGATTCAAAAGCCTTAAGTTACAGGGATCTGAACTTGTTCTTAAGCCATCACATTCCACAGATTGCCCTACAGGTGGTCTAATACTGGCCCTTGTATACAATCCACGGGCATAAATAAACGTCTCCCCCACCAAGTTCCACCGATGACGCGAAATGTCCTCATTTGGTGAACGACACTTGTAAGTCCTCTCGATTTATAAGGAGAAAACACTCTTGTAAGATCCTTACGACTTATAAGAGAACATACACTTAGGAATCCTCACGATTCTTAAGGAGAAAACACACCTACAAGATCCTCATGACTTGTAGGGATAAATATCTTTATGAGACCCTTACGGTTCATAAAATCAAAAGCCTTAGCCGACAGGATCTTAACCCTGTTTGCTAAGCCATCTTTGTTCAAACCGACAAAGGCAACTGATGATTCGCTCCTGGCCATATCCCAGTTGTAGCGATGCTGATGCCTAAATCGGTATCAAATTCCAAGTTTAAACTCGCGGCAAAAAGTCAGCAAGCCATAAATGCATACAAAAACAGCCGAAATGATGGGGCAACTCGCAATAAAAATCAGCGAGTAAAATATATGCATGAACAGCCGAAATGATTGGGCAACTCGCAATAAAAAGCAGTGAGTAAAGAGAAAAAATAGCCAAAATGATTGGGCAATCGCGATATAAAAGCTGAAATGATAGAGTATCATGGAAAGAAATAAAAAAAATGAAACTTTTGCCCTGCAGGTGAGTCCATACCGACCCCTGTATACAATCCATGGACATAAACGAAAAGGGAACCACGTGTCCCAACAAACTCTGTTAAAGGGAAAGTCAGATCTCGACAGCAATATCTGCGTCCCAGAAGACCAATAACGGCGTTCCTCCTCACTACAACAGGATGCAGACGCGACGTCAACAAGTGACCCCAGGGTAAAAAAAAGAGGAGCCATGGCAAAGTCCCTAGTTCCAAATCTCGACGGTTCACAAACAACCTAGAGACCATCTCGACACTCATCTCGTTACAGCAGACGCAGTGTCAACAACGACGTTTCTTCTCACTACAATAGGATACAGATGCAATGTCAACAACTGACCCAGGGTCAAAACAACAAAACCATGGAAAAATCCATAGTTCCAAGCCTCGACGGTTCACAGGCAACCTAGAGGCAACCGTGACATTCGTCTCGTTTCAGTAGACGCAATGCCAGCAGACGAAGCAAAGGAAAATCCCTAGCTTCAGGGTCTTGACGGCTACTCAAATAAAACCTGAAAGACTATCGGAGATCATCCCATACCGGCGCGGAGTGGTTATGACTCATCGGGGCTCCCAAACTGAGCCTAACCTCAAGTAAAAAGCGACATGGAATATCCCTAACGCTTACTCTTTCGACGGTGATACTACCTGGAAGATTGCTTGAAGACGTCTTGTCCAGCTCCCGAAGGGATCAGAGACATGAAAGTCGCAAGGCTACTCGAACATCAAGATTGCCTATCGAGGAATACATCAGCCAACACGACGGTATGACGAGTAAAAAAAACTAGTACCATAAACCCTAACAGACCTCTATCGTAAAGAGCAGAGATTAACTGTGACGTTAGGACATTCTTGTGAGAACTTATCGATTCGTATCGACTCGTGAGGAAATTAGTGTCCTTGCGAGAACTTCTCGATTCGTCTCGACTCGTAGGGAAAAGCCTTATGCAGTGGGGATTTAAAAAAAAACCTGTTTCCTAAGCACTGGGGCCCTGCAAGTCAGTCTAAGATGGGCGCTTGCATACTATTCACGGGCCACACTCTCCGAAGCCGAACATCGATAAGGAGGGAAACAGCCACTTACGAGTCCTCTCGACTTGTAAGCGGGAAAATTCTCTTGTGAGATCCTTACGACTCTCAAGAGAGAGCACACCTAGGAATCCTCACAATTCCTAAGGAGAAAATACACCTACGAGATCCTCTCGACTCGTAGGGAGAAAAATCTTTATGAGATCCTCACGGCTCATAACGTTGGAAAGCCTTAGGTGGCAGATCTGAACCTGACTGCTAAACCATCGCTGTCCTGCAAGGAGATCAAAATAGATTATCTACAAAATGCATTTGCTAAAAGGGACACACCACCATGAAATAAAATATGTCTTTTATTCATGAATCAAAATGAATACAAAGTACAATCTATAAAAGAATCAAAAAATACTCTCATTCAGGAGTAAGTACAAAAGGAGAATAAAAAGAAACATATATATTTTTAAGCCGGCGGACGATTTAATAAATTCGTCAATTCATTTTTCTTCCGTTGGGCCTCGACTTCATGTTTTGTTATTGCTATGAGATGGGTCTCTGCCTGAGACTGTTGAGCCTGATACGAGGCGAGCCGACTTTCAAGCTCCTTTTCGGCAACTTTGTGAGCTTCAACCATCTCACGAGTAAAAATAACGGCTTTATCAATGGCTACCACCTCCCTGATAGCTTCTTGAAGCACCCGCCAAAGTTCATACGCACGAGTGGTCTTAGCCGTGAGTTCGGCTTGAAGTTCCCCCAAAGCATTTGAAGCTAGCTCCCTCTCCGAAAATTTTCGGTTGAGCCTCTTCTCACATGACTGCAGATTTGTGGCGCACCGTTCAACTAGCCCCCGCAAGCTCGTCTTTGCAGCCATGACCTCTGAAGGAAGGCGCGTGCACTCAAGACCATGTAAGCAAGCTTCCACTCGACGACAAAACTCAAACCAGACATGCACCAATGTTTCATCATGGTAAGTGGCGAGAAAGGGCAGAGAAATGTTGGCTTCGGCAGCGAATTCTTCGGCTGTGATCGAATTACCAGCACGAAGATCTTAGATAAGAGCCGACAAGGAGTGAAGGCTTTGCTTTGCCATCCGTTCAGATGCGCGCCGGGCATAAGGGCTGGGTGGCATAATGATGCGAGATTCCAGCGGGATAAGAATGGGCAAAGCTGTCAAGATTCATAAACAATCAGCGAGATTTGCAAACAAAGAATAGATGGAACATCGTCAAAACTTTACTTACCCACAGTCATGCAAGGAGGGTTTAAAAGATCCCCAGGCCCGTCGAGGATCTCAACTTCATCGTCAGCTTCCAGAACTACAGAAGGCATTAGCATCGTTATACAAAATAATGATAATGCAATAAGGGGGTCAAATAACACTGACCTTGCCCAGAAGAAAGGACGATGCGTTGCGGGGATATTGCCTGCGGAGCGGCCATCTCAAGCAGACGCTGAAAAGACTTTCTGGGGGATAGATCCATGATGGATGCCGCCAATCCTCGTAATTCTGAAAACACAGAAAGATTCAGATAATAAAGAGATCATTAAAACAAAATATAGAAGAATACCTTCGATGCTCTTCCCGCTTTTAACGGAGGCATAGCAGCTTCGACAGCCTCTTCCATACCCTTAGGAACATCACCGGGGACGTAGACTGGTGTAACAGCTTCCAGCTGAGGGGCAGCGGCCACCGCTTCAGGCTCTAATGAAGGGACGACAGTCTCGACTACTTGTTCCACAATCTCCGGGCCGTCACCAGAAAGATCCATTAAATCTGCGGCCAATAAAGATGCCACTTCTGGGAGATCAAGCACCGGGAGAACAGAAGCCACCAATGGAAGCTCTGCAGTAGGGATGGCAGCTGTATCAACCCCCTCCATACCTACTGGTGTCTCATCGGGGATATTTACAGAGTCCACGGTCAGGACACGACTTGAGCTCAAATTCTCTGCCATTGCCGAAGTTCCTGCAAAGTTTTACGAAGAAAAGAAGACATAAAAAGTGAAACAAATTATTTGCCGAAGGAAAAATACAGAAAACATGCATACCGATACGCCAAGATGCCTCTAGAATGGATTTTTCAAGCCAACGTTCCTTCATGAGAAGGTATGCTCGCCGGGTTTCAAGTGTAGATTCATGGTCGCCGGTCCACAACGACAACTCATCTTCAGAAGCGACTGAGATAGGCTGTTTGAGGGCTATCTCGCCTCCCTCTTCCAGAGGACCTATAAATATTCACCGTATTGATGGAGGATCTTCGTAGAATATGACGGCAGGATAAGAACTCTTCGGGACGCGCACGTTCTCGGTCTCATCCTGAGAATGCCTTATAACCTCAGCCAATTGTGCGGTTTTCTCGGCAGATGAACCCAGAAAGAGAAGACCATCATCTGGTTCTTGCATGGATATTGGTTTGTCTTGAACAATAGGCTCGGAGTCCACCAAAAAGTCAAGCAGACCGGCGACCGTCTTCTTTCTCCTCTTCGACCCAAAACTAACGCTGGAAGATGATCGCTTCCTTCCCTTCGGCGCTTTGGCGCGATGTTGACCCACTTAGCCTCCACTGTCCCCTTTTGGCGATACCCCTGCTGATAACGTCGCCACTAATGGAGGGGCCGCTGGCACTTCGGCGGAAGCCTTTGCTCGAGCTCCAGTACACATCGGCATCCCTGCAGTGGGAGGAATCGACCTGGTTTCTGGGGCCTGCGAGATGAGGACCGCACCACCATCCCTCAAAAGAGGGCGAATGACTGACTACGGTCGCAACGGAACGCTAGCAGCTTGGGTCGGGACAGGAGTCTTATATTCGAAGAGTACCCGCCTTTCCTCAGCAATGATAGAACCAACCCGGTGGCGATACCAGCCCACAAAGGAGCCCACAGACCTGGGGAGATAGTCAGGTTCTGGGATCATGAACACGGAGCCAGTATTCAGCCGCGTAAAATGATGAATAACGTCGCGAATAACTCCCAACGATGAAGTAGGCTAAACCAAGAACGCTTCGAAGGGAACGCCCTGATTATAGCCCAGTTGCTGGGCAAAGCGGTGCGGATTATACTGCATAAGGAGAGCCGTATCATTCTGGCGGAACACCAAATAGCCCGGCCTGATCGAGTACAGATGCATGATCTCCCTAAGCTTTAAAGAGGGTGCTCCCCCTTTCGACAAGTCGAATAGCTGCTGGACAGGCCCCGCTGGAGCAGAAAGAACGCGATCAATAAACACCATTCCTCCCTCATGGGTATATGTATTGAGCAGAATACGGAGGGCCCCTAATTGAGTCGGATCGGGAGCGGAGGCATCCACCAATCTCATAACTCGAGGGAAGGTGTAGGAGTCATAGAAGTTCGGCCGTTGATGTGCCGCGAATGCCCTCAGCACATGCATTTCGATCCAAGATGTGAAGTAATGAAGGGGGAGATTCACAACATCTACACCTGGAGTCGAAGTGTTGGCCGCAACACTTAACCCGTGATAAAGATGCGATAGTCCTGCGATGCCGACAGCCAACTTTGCCCCTTCAGCTACACGATGGACGGGATAGAAGACGGAAGCTCTCATGAAGCGTCAGTATGACGGTATCACAAACCAACTGAGCCAAAGGCTGATAAAACCGACAAAGAAGGTATCTTCATCCATGTCGGAAGCCACAATCGAACTAAAAGGAACGAATGACAAGATCGGGATGTAAAACTGTGGTAGATCTTCTGCTTTAACCGGTAGTCTATCCAAACCAAACCAAAAAGGGTCATCGATACTCGCAAACTTCGGGGCCTCCTTGGATAAAATATCCCCCCGAATGAAACAGGCGATAAAGCTCTCGAAAGTGACACCCTGACTTCTGACTTCGTAAACAATCTGTCGAAAATACCCAGGGCCTTGATCAGACTGGGGTACTTATGACGGACGACAGTTTCGGCTGTTAGACCATCAAGCACAACCGTCATGGTGGAGAGAACATATTCATCAGGAGGCAGCAGTTCCTCGTAATGCTCCCCCCTAATGGGCAGTCCTGAAATCTCACGGAATTCATCCAATGAGATAGACACTTCTCGATCCCTTGCAGGAAGGTGTTGGTGGGCAAATTCCACTGGTTTAAGAAGGCTTTGATCCACCAGACGTGAGGAGCATGGTAATGAAAGAGCGATGCATATATTGCCTGATATAGTCCGACCTTCTGCAGCCTTGCGCAGTGGGAAGAAAGAATATAGCGAGCCTAAATAAGGTAGCCCACCGGGTGCCGGGGGGTGATACCCACTTTATAAACTTGCCCCCAATGTCGAGCTTCACCTTGGCAAATCCGACGCCCCAAGATGTCTATAGCAGGCAGGGGATGGTTAGGTATCCCAGAAGTAGAGGGCTCCAGCCGGCCCGAAAGAGTCCAATTGGTCACTTCCACTGCGTAAGCAGTCTGTGGGCGTTCCATCGGCAGTATAGGGCGAAGAGGTTCCACCGACTCCCCGCAAATAAAACTTCGGCGACCCCGGATGATGTGGCCGTACCAAGTGCCCCATAAGAGCAGATTTGTCCGATCTTTATCATGAGCTCTGATCATCGCCATTGCTTCTTCTTCTGACGGAGATTGTGGAAAAGCAGCGTCTAAGCGAGTAAAAGGAAAGTAGGGAGGGAAGCCATTGTCGCTGAAATAAAGGGAGGAAAGACTGTTAGTGCAACCTATACGTGCAAATATATATATATATATATATATATATATATATATATATATATATATATATATATATATATATATAAACAACAGAAGAAAACGACAAGAAGCTTATTATGTGAGATCATTGACTACAAAAACAATAGACCCCACAAAATCAGTATGACGGCTCGTTAATCACGAGGCAGGGATATCATTGAGAGAATAAAGAAAAAGATTCTCAATAAATGCACATTGGAGTTTAAATGACTTGGAATATCCTCACAAAAAAACACCCATTACAAATCCGGGAAAAATCCCTTAAAAAGATTTTTCAAGAACACTGGGGAATCAAATTCTCGAAGGGCTTTCTTGATCTTTCAGAGCTAAGCTCTTTGGTGAAGAATTAAATTTCTTTTATGCAATGGAATTAAATTCCAGAAACCCCATAAAGAGGAAATGAGAAATCAAATGTCTTGCCCAAGACATTGAGGGTTATTACTTTAAAATCACATCTTGGATCTCTAAGAGATGTGTTTTAGAAGAGAGCAAAGCTCTCAAGATGAATGTAAAATCCAGAGGCTTTCTTAAAGAAAAGGGTTCTCTAGTGTTATAGAGCTTTACCTAAAAAAGGGGTTCCTTTTGGCAGAGTTAAACTCTGGAAATTTTCAATGGATAGAAAACTAAGCTCTGAAGAGGAGAATTAAATTCTCAGAAGATAGCAAAGAAGGAAGAAGATGAAGGAATGGAGGCGCTGCTGAGAATGATACCTCTGCATTTATAAGACATGATAGGAAATGGTTCATCTTCCCTGTTCCCTATGCAAATCCAACGGCCGTAAAGGTGACAGCGTTGCACTCACGTGCAAACACGTGAGAACAACGCTGTGGGGGCATTTGTTCCCTCATGGGAACTGAATAAAACATATGAATAAAGCAACGAGGAAAGCCCCCAGGTGGAGCATCACGTGCCCACACGTGATCGGGCTTCACGTGCAGACACGTGACTTTTATAGGCAAAGTCTATAGGCGCTGAATGAAATAAACAATTGAAGATGCTTAATCTGTGAGGTCACGTGCCAACACGTGATGGGTTCCTGAGCCCTCTGAACTAATAGAATTAAATTCTAATTAGAAGCTTTATGCTTAATCCGTGAGGTCACGAGCCAACACGTGATGGACTCCTGAGCCCTCTGAATTAATAGAATTAAATTCTAATTAAAAGGAATCAACAGCCCTAATTGGAAAAATATTTCCCTAGATCTTTCCAAACAAGAAAAATTACACTCTGTAAAGTAGAGCGCCGTTGGATTAAAAATCCAATGGTGATTAAAAATCACCAATTTATAGGAAGATTCTGTGCAAGGAAATATTTTTCTAAAATTTGCCAAGAACAACAAATGAAATATCTTATGTGAAATAGAAGTTTTTGGATTAAAAATCCAACGGTGAATAAAATTCACCGAGTGATCTAAAAGATCATGTTGGTTATAAAATCAATCAAAATCTCTCAATGAGAGATTGGCTGTACAAAATGATTCTTTTCTTTCTCTTATAAATATGAGCCAAGTTTTAGAGAAAAGGGAGAGACAACAGAGAAAAGAAAGAGAAAAAACCCCTTCGTAAGCCAAAAGAAAAGAGAATTTAATTCTCCAGAGAGAAGAAGATCTTCAAAAAGAAACCCTAGGTAAGGAAAGGAACAAAGACAGAACCTCTTATCTCTTCTTCATATTCACAAGAGTTTAACTCTTCTAAAAAGAACTTAGTTCTTCCTCTGGTTGAAGATCTACAGAAGCAGATCTCCTCACAAGTTGAGAATATAATTCTCATCGGGAAGATTTGTTATGCAGATTCAAAACCTAGGGGGAGAATTGAGTTCAAAGAATTTAATTCTTACAACATATAGGAATTTAATTTCTCTAAATAAAATTAGGGTTCAACCCTATATAAGAATTTAATTCTTATCAAACAGGGGATTTAACTCAAGATCTTCATGCACGTAAAAGAGATTAGAGCCCAACATGATAAATGACAGATCGTGAGCACCCTTGTTGAAGGAGAGAAAACAAATGAAATCAGGTCACGTGCTCCCACGTGACGCCTTAACAAGCCCTTCAGGAGAAAAAGGGGGAATAAACCCAAGGCAGTGTCTATTTTAGGGCGTCTTACGTGACATCACGTGGCCCCTTAATAAGTGCTTAGTACTTTTCAAAAGAGAATAAAATAGAGGCAGCTTTCAGTCTTTGGAGAGGCCTCACGTGACCCCACGTGACCCAATAATGCCCAGCACTCAGAAAAGAAAAAGGGAACAAATTCAAAGAAGCTGTGCCAAATTTCAAACGCCTCACGTGAGCACTTCAAATCTTCAGTGTTTAACACTACTTCAAACGCCTCACGTGACCCCACGTGTGCGCTTCATATCTTCAGTGTTTACCACTACTTCAAACGCCTCACGTGACCCCATGTGAGCGCTTCATTTCTTCAGTGTTTAACAATACTTTAAACACCTCACGTGACCCCACGTGAGCGCTTCATATCTTCAGTGTTTAACACTACTTCAAACGCCTCACGTGACCCACGTGAGCGCTTCAAATCCTCAATGTTTAACACTACTTCAAACGGCTCACGTGACCACACATGAGCGCTTTAAATCTTCAGTGTTTAAACACTACTTCAAGCGCTTCACGTGACCCCACGTGAGTGCTTCAAATCTTCAGTGCTTAAACAATACTTTAAGACCTCACGTGGGAGCACGTGAGCGTCGAACATATGCTAGTGTTTAACACTATGATAGGCCAATCTTAGCCCAAGTTAGCTAAGTCTCCCAAAGCCAAAACCTTGTTTTTAAAAGAGCCCCAATTATGTTCAGGTCTTTCAAAATTGATCTCAGATGGCATTCAAAGTAATGTTCATCCCATTCCTTCTCAATCTGGCATTTGGTTTAAGGGTACATCTCTTCACTCCTCTGATATTTGTCGTTGTAATCCTTCAACGTCTTCAGAGAGGTGACGGGTCCCGACAACCAGACATTCCACGGACTGTGGGGTCCTTAAACTCATGGACTATGATGTCCTTAAACTTTATGTACTGTGAGGTCCTTAAACTCATAGACTATGATGTATTTAAAATTTACAGACTATGACGTCTTTAAACTATGGACTATGATGTCCTTAAACTCCATGGACTATGATGTCCTTAAACTTATGGACCGCAATATCCCTAAACTAAACAATAGAGCCCAAATGCTCTTTTCTTGGATCTAAATGATCCTGTTAAGTAGATCATAGTCTAAAAATTAGACTAACGTATCCTTAACAAACGTTTAAGTTGATCTTAGTCTCAAATGAGATTAACGATCCTTAAACCCAATCCAAACCCAAATCTAAGAAAATACGGATTTGGACTAATCCACGCCCTACGGGCGACAACATAAATTAGTCTCCGTATATAATCCACGGGCAACCAAAAACAAAACAAACATACACGACACGAAGTGACCATCTGGAGAAGGAGAAAGTGGTTACCGCGATGCGGTAGCGTAATTAACTGCAGGGGCTTGCGCCTGCAGGGAAGAGCGTCCCCACAATCAAAAACTCCTCAACGAGGGGGAATCTGACGAAGTCTGCTACAACGGCTGCATCTGTCTAAACATCCGATGCATTGTTCCATAAATCAACTTGGCATCTTCGGAGAGGTGGACGGATAAAACCAAATAGTATCTGCCCCCAAATTCAGGCAAGACGTTTGCTTCCCGATTTTCGGCGGAGAACAGGGTAATCCTAGTACAGAAAAGAAAATAAAGGTACAACAATGACATCGACCTCAACCCGGTCGTGCTGCAAATAAATAATATACAAACTGGCAGTGATGACAGTCCACAAGTCGGACGCTCGCCCCACAATATCAAATGTACAAACTGAATCTAAACTGTACTATCATTGCACTACTGGCTATCCCCCACGACAATCCAACCACTACCACAACATAACACAGAACATCAACGTGAATGTCATGTTTGCAAAGCCGTCTAAAAGACATATAGCAATTAGATGATTTGTACCGCTCTAATGACATTCACGGTCGCAGATAGTAATGCATGTACAATAACTTACGCATTTAAAATTTCGATCGACAACAACTTTCGTATTGGCCCCAAGTGCAATCCAGTACTCAAACAAGTCTGGGCCAACAACAAAATATCCCAGAAACCACATTTCCAAACAACAGAGCACCAAAAGAAAATTTGTGCACAGAGGCCACTAAACGACCGCGGAACCGCCGCTAATAGGCACCAAATGCGGCATTTCCGCGGCGGTATGAAATGATCTTGTGCCCAATTTTCTTGCGGGCTTCTAAAATACCCTGCACGAATTTTTGAGACTCTGGAAATAATTTTTTGAACAGTTTGAAAAATCGGCAGAAACTGGGTAAAATGAAATTGTGATTTCGGGAATTTTGCTTGATCAGTCTTTTAACCACGTAAGAACAAGCTAGATAAGGGTTAAGAGTTGGCTCTCATACCATGTTGGGCTGTGGTAGCGTCCCGGCCATCAAACCGTGGCCGAATGCGGAACAAAAGTTTATCAAACTGGCGCTACCACGACCCCCGAATACGAATCGACCATTAACCCTAGAAACTGGCAAGCAATTAAAGAGTTAGGAATGTTATACCGAATGATTCGTGTCTTTCGGTCTTTAACAAGCTTCCCAAGCTCTTAGTGGCCACCATGATCAAGTTTGGTCGCCGGTCTTCCTCCATCGAAGATGACCCATCCGAGAGTCTATGAATCGAACTTCTACTTTATAACCGAAGTAACTAGGGTATCTAGTTTGCTAAACTTGATAGCCTAGAAGATGTAGAGTCAAATAAAGGATTAATTTGTCTCTAAACATCCTAGATTTCTCAACACATGAGAGAGTTAGGGTGGAGGTAGAAGAAGCCATGGGAGATGAGAGTGTGGCTTGAAGCAACTCAAGAATAATGCTAAGTGTTGTGAGCTTGTGAGAAAAGCATGCAACTCAAGAAAATATCTCAAGAGCCCAAGGAAAATATCTCACACCAAAAACGAAAATATCTCAAGCATGATTCTATAGTGTTTCTATGAGTCACTACATGAGTCATGCTTGAATAAAGCTAAGCACACTCATCTTTTACCTCAATTAACCATTTAAACTAAAATGGTTAATAAAAAAATGATGTGGCAACTTCTAGAAACAACTTGTAATAAATTACAAGAATGCCTCTCATCCGTATATACATACCCGCATCCGTATTCTGAAAAATACGAATACAATGAGACGAAAATAATCCAACAATATAATACTAGGATCCGGTTTAAACCAAAGCCCACTAGTATTATCCGTCCGAATCACGATACGTGCATAAGTGCACGTATATGATCGAACCCTGCTGTAAAACCATGCGGCCGCTACATCGTTTCGCCCGAAGCACAGAAACCCTCTATGTGGGACTTTAAAGACTCGTCAATACGCTGACAGTGGGTTTAACCACAAGCACGTCAGCGACACTAGCTGTACGTAACGGCTACCCAGGTATTGAGCGAAAGGAAGGTCGACGAGCAAACTCATCCTTACCCCTACTGAGCCTATCCGGGACAATATCCGTCCAGTACGGTTTGTTCGTCTAAGAGTTTCGCATACGAGTCTAGGGGGTGGATAAAATCAGACCCCTAATATCGCGACATTTAGTGTCGGTATGAAGCCCATCACAAACTGAGAAACTACTGATCCAAATCAGTAATCATCGACTACCTTGATCAAGGATTTCTGGTGATGGCCGCCCGTGCACATCGCGACATCAAATCCCCAATACCGGGAGAGACGAATCCCCGACGATCAGATCACTGCCTCCATGTGGCTCGGGACTGTACCAAACTAAAACTTATTTGCACGACTCCTTTGAACCGTGGTAGGGTATTAATCAAAGCACAGTGGGAATCATACGAGACAAATGACGATCTCAGGTCGACAAACTAATCTGTACACATGTGACCTGGGAACTGCTATCTGACAATAGGTATAATACCAACTAGCAGGTTTCCGGTGAGTCCGTCCAGTATACTCATAACCCAATAAGCACCTGCATATTATCTTAAGTGAACAAACTAACGCCAATGGCTTGTGAGACCGGCCACCGCCCCTCGTCGGGGTCTCGATCAGTATACACTGGTCTACTCTGGAGTATCGATACCCAGTCTCGATACTCCCACGACTAGGTACATTTAAGGATGTGCTTATAGACCACCCAGCTCCCATGTATATGATCTCCATCATAATACTGGCAGTCAAGCAAGAATTCTAAGGGCTCTATCAACATGTAATAGTGAACTGTAATGCCACCTAAAGTATGTACATGATGATAAAGATAAACTAGATAGCATACTATCATCTTGAGTAAGACTGTTCTACCTGTATAGGTCCTCCCTCAATCATCGCAATCGTGTGCTTGCGATTCAATAATTGACTTGAGGGCACTATACCCAACAGTTTCCTCAATGGTCATGGTGAAAGCCTGACGTCGGGGTACATTCCTCCTTGCTGGAGGCACATTCCTCTGTCCCTGGGGCATATTCCTTTGCCCTTGAGGCATGTTCCTCTGTGCCTGATGAAATTGTCGAGGAGGCTGTGCAGGAGGTCCACGTGGAGGTGGAACAGGTAGAGCAAGACGAGGTGCAGGAGCCTGAATAGCTGACCGCTGTGGAACTGTGATTGCTGGTCGGGGTGCATGAGCTGGGTTGAGACGATATGGACAAGCTCCGATGGCGTGAATGGATGCGCCACAAACTAAGCACAGGCCATTCACACACTTGCAGTCCTTCGCCAGGTGTCCATTCCTCTTGCAACAGAAGCAAAATTCTGGACTAAGCCGGTTAAAAGTTACCGCCGGTCTCCTGGGTACAAAAGGTGGTCTGAAAGAGGCTCCTCCTGCCATCTGAGTGGCAGGGCGTTTCACACCGGCAGTCTGAGGTCTGCCTTTCTTCTTCACAACCGCCTCGTAGCATTGGACAGCCTTCAGTGCAAGATCATGGGTTGGGAAATCCCCTGTAGCTAGTGCAACTTGGATTTCCGGGTCCAGCCGTTGCTGAAATCTTCATGCCCTGATCTCTGCAGTCGGGATAAGGTGTGCCGCGAACCTGTTACGAACTTGTGTTAGCAGTGTAGTATGTGATATCAGGAAATTGAATATTGAGACATATCTTACCTGCTAAGTATGGTAAACTCAGCATCGTATTCATCCACAAATTTGTTCCACATTGAACCTTGCTGTAAGTGGATGAACTGTTGTTCCATATCGAAACGGGCAGTCTCAAGAAAGTACTTCTGTAACAACCCTAACTTTCTTTATGAATTTTTTTCAAAATACAGAAAGGCACACCTAACCCTGAACACGAGTTATAAGTTTGTTTTTCTTTAGAACAACAAGAAGGAGCTTGTAGCTCACTGGTAAGACCTAGCACTGCTGAACCATAACACCGGAGTTCAAATCCCATCAGCCATAATATCTTTTTATTTTAAATTCTTTTAATCTTTTTAGAATCCCAATAGACTACACGTGCACTACACGTAAACTGAAGAGACACAAGATAATTAAACATGTGCACTGTAGAATACCAAACGACCCCGACCCAATACCCCAACACCAACGACACCCGTCGGCATTGGGCCGGCGAAAAGGCCATAAAGTCCAGCGAGGTCGGTCATATCCGTCCCAAATGCTCTCAAACTTCACCCCCTGCACCTCTTCAGCTACCCAACTACTCCCTCATTGCTTGTTTACTCTGAATTAATCCAGAGAGCAATAAAATGCCAATTTAACCTCATTTTAATGCATATTTTTAATGCATTTTTATCACACCCAAACCCTAATTTGTCCTATAAATACCCACTCTATTTTACACCCCTTCACACTAAAATTTCCTACCAAAAACTCTACAAAATTTCCAAGTTCTTTTTATGCACAGGTGGAGTTAGCAAAGGGCGAAACTCCAACGAACTTCCGACGGCAATCCGAGGAGATTCCGATGACGAAACGACGCACCGGCATCTCCCACCTCTTACTCCTTCCCTCCTCTAGCCTAACAACCAATAAGTCCCTTCTTCTTCTTCTTTTCTCTATTCTAAAAACATTCAAAACTAAAACCCGACAGAAGCGGAGTTAATCCGACATCCGATTCGGGTTTTCCTTAAAAAGTTCTATTTTTCTTAAACACAATAATATCAAACTCTTATGTCATGACCATTAAACATTAACAACGGCAATAGAACAAGTTTGACATTAAAATAATAACCGTAGCAAGTTTTATTCCACTTCTACATTAAAATACCTTCATGTTTCATTTCGACATGCTTGAACTTTTAAAACCGTAGTACCTTAGAAAACTCACGAGGTAATGACCTACCTACTCACAACACACATACCTAACATAGCATGATGGAATTTGGGAACATAGATTTAGGAAAATACAACTTTTCATATAACTATCTTCAGCTTATAAAACATTTTTCTATAAGAAGCGTATTTAACAAATCTTTGCAATTGTGACTCTACAACCCATTTTGGGGAACCCGTTCGGGATGGTGTGGATTATCGCACATCCTTGGGCCTAGTAGAGTGAGATGCAGACCTCCGCAAGGAGCATACGATCTTGAAAGATTTTTAATACATTTTTCTTTAGAAAAATGGGATTTCTATTATAAATAAAACTTATATTTTTAATAAATAAATAAATATATATATATATATATATATATGTAATTAATATCAAAATATCTATTTTTAATATTTATAATATTCCACATTTCCAAAATTCAAGAAAAATATTCCATTTACAAGAAAATACCATACAATTCCAATATTTCAAATAAATACCTTATACTTTAAAACTAGGTCATATTCACTAGAAATTTCACATTGAATAAAAGAAACATCTATGCAAACTCTAAAAATGATAATTAAATACTAGAGGTATATTTTTGAAAGTATAACAATACTATTTTACATAAAACCCCCTCAAGTTATACTAAATTACAATAAGGACCCTAATAAACATAGGTTTATGCGGGACCAATCTCTTGAGCCTCAGGGAGCCGGAGATATGGGTGCTTGCCTATTTAAGGTAGACAACTTAACAAACGGTGTTATCAATACGGTAATTGTCTTTGAAAAGACACAAATCCTGCCGTCCATGTGCAGCAGTTACCGATAGCACAAAAACATAATTCAGGACTTCAATTTCTTTTCTAATTGTCCAACTCGGACTGAGTCTCGATATAATCAATCTGACTTGAATATGATTCAAGAATCAAACTACAATACAACATGGATCTATGAATCCGACTATTCAATCTAATCAATCTATATTGACCGAACCGAACCATGGATATATTCCATTTACATGATCATCCATTATATCCGTTCCATTACTGATATCATGGTTTCGGCAAGTCATCCGTCTATATTCAATATACAATACCAATAATACAACAATACAATCAAGACATCGTGGGGTTTATAAGGGGTAGATTGGTATGGAAGGTGTTAGAAGTGGCATGAGACTGCAACCATAAGAAACCTAACCTGAATCTCTATAGCCGTTGTACCGTGGCTGAACGGTTCCTTGTACTCTGTATACCGTAGTCTCTGGTATAGTGAGACTCCTCTCGTATACACTGGTATCTTCTGTACCAAGATACAAACAACAGCGTTAACAATATAATACAACTTTAAATGTTGCACTCTCTCTCTGTTTATTATATTTCTCCCTCATCTTTAGGACTTACCGAGCGATTGTTCGCTGACGACATTCCTTTTCTTCTTCTTTGGAATGTTGTCAGGTGGATCGGACCTTCAGGAGATCGAGCCCACCAGCAAGGACATGGACCAGCTAGCTTTCGACCCGTAGATTTAGATTCCTTGTACACATTAGATTTCTGTATTTTTCATTTCTGTTATTCCGCTGTTTAGGAATTGTTTTTCATTCCATGTATTTACCTTTCAGATGTATTGTAAAAAGAATGTTAATAAATAAAGTTGTTCAATTATATCTATTGTTACTGTCTCTTGTGCATTTTACTTATATTGCTTAGATATGCTTAGCGTGTTTACTTCAGAGTAAATACGTAGCGGCCTCGTCGTGTCCTTTGCCCATACACCGGGAAGTAGGGCGTGACAACTTCACGTTGAACATATCGCGAAATGTCCTCTATTTAATCGGTTGGGCGAGTCTGCTTTCTTCAGCCTTCTACCAGACTCTGGCGTTATCTGTTAGTTGCAGCTTTGCAACTCTCCCCCAAGCAATCTCTGGCAATTGTGCTGCTGCCAGATCGTCCTCAATAGAATGAGCCCATTCCTCTGCCTCTAGTGAGCTCTCTTTTCTAGAGAAATGTTTCAGGTGCAGTGCCCGGAATTGTATCACTCCGGGTGCCTCGACTTCTGGACGGTGTATGAGGATAGCGGTCTGCTACTGCTGACCCTCCAAAAGGTTCTTGATTGCCTCAAGCAGTACTGTTTGCTCATTGATGGGAGTTGCAACGATAGGTGGTGGTGGTAGAGTAGGCTATAGGGTGTTGCCATTGACGTTCGTACTTGTGTTGTTGGGAGAATCCATGACCTTGATAAAAAAAGGAAAGGTTAGAATACATTCAAGGAATTTGAAATGTAAAGAATGTATAGTTGCTGAATCTTATAATTCTTGTGATATAGATTGCTTAGGATTCCATGCAGAACTGACCTGCATGGGCCGCCAACAAAACCTATCACGCCACGCTTCCTGGTGTACGAGGAAGGAGATATGTCACAGCAGTGCAAGACTTTATAAATGAGCCACAAGTGCTTTCTTGTTATTCTTAAATAAGAATAACTTTTAAATTGTGCTAAGGCTTGCAAACTCTTTTCTGTATTTTAAGAAAAAAATTTGTACAGAAAGTTCGGGGTCGTTACATTCTACCCTCCTTATAAAAATTTCGAAATTTATAAAAAGAAGCTGAAACAAATTCAAGAAAAATTTGATTACAGTGGTGGTGGAAAGAACTACTGATGGTGCATGAAAAAATTGTTTGTAAGAACGAAAGAATGCCAGAGTATTTTTCAAGAAAGCTGGGAGTATGCAATCAAATAGAAGAAACGTAAATTAGAATTGTATTGTCAAGAATGGTACAAAGATGATAATCGAATAAAAATCAAGGAAGGATATGAGTTATCAAAGGAGATAGGATTCGATGATTATGATAGAAAGTAGCTGAATCAAGAGGAAAGAGAATCAAAGGCAGAATTCTAAGTCACTCTAGTAGAGTACGGCATTGTAATTATACTGCAGTTTATAGTTACAATCACATAACTCCAATTAAATCACCCAAATCCTACCATCAGAGTCAAGGTGATAAAATTTAAGAAACAATCAAGAAAAAATCAAAGGAAAATCAAGAGTTTGTAGTTTCGTATTACGTCGAGACAAGATTATTAGGGAAAACAAGAAAAGATTCAAAGGAATACAATCATGTTGAAGGCGTTGCAGTCTACCCTCCTTAAAAGAATTTCGTCTGCGAAATTCTCTCAAGTTACGACATGAAGTATCGTGACGCTCCAGTACCGAACAGAGCAAGGGTAGGAATAGTGTCTACTAGTATAGTGCTTAAGTTGTGTGGAGTTGGTTTTAGATACAAGGAAAAATATAGATGTATACAAGGATTTGAAAAGATGAAAGGATTGGGAATTACCAGTGATAACTTGGCCAGTGATTTCGACTTCTTCAACCGGTATCGTGGATGTCTGTCCTCCTAGCACTTTTCTCTGTGCCTGCTGGTACATTTCGGACTGACGAGGTAAAGGTGATCCTCGTGAAGGTGGTGCAGTAATAGGAGTTTGTATAGTCAGGCATGGCGTGGGGTTTGTGTTTGTTCTGTACTTTGAGCAAGCCCTTAGAGTGTGTTCAGGCGATCCACAAATCATACAAAGATTATTAGCTTGCTTGTAGTCCTTTATTTCATGTCCGAATTTTTTACAATAGTAGCAAGTCTTTGCTGGCGGTGTCCTTTCCTTCTTCTTGATATAACCATGCGCTGCCCTTAAAGCTGCCTTAGTGCAAACCGGTCCTTGGTGAAGGAGAGCAGCCTGCTCCTGCTGTCTCTCAACTAGACTCCTGGTTGTTTCAAGGAACACCATTGATCTTATCTGTAAGTCCTCAATGGTAATGGGTGGTGGTAGTGTAGGTCGTGGAGTGTTGCTGTTCACGTTGATGCTCGTGTTGTTGGAAAGATCCATAACCTTGATAGAAAAGAAATGTTAGGATAGATTCAAGAAATTTGAAATGTAAAGAAGGTATAGTTGTTAAATCTTATAATTCTTGTGATATATATTGCTTAGGATTCCATATAGAACTGACCTGCATGGGCCGCCAACAAAACCTGTCACGTTCCGCTTTCCAGTGTACAGAGAAGGGGACGTGGCGAGGCACGCGACGTGTTTACTCAGAAATAAACACGTTATGCGTAAATAAGCAATATATAAATAAAAGCACAAGAATGATAAGAGATATAAGATGAACAACAACTTTTATTAATATTCAACTTTACATTACAACTGCTTTTGAAAAGGAAAATACAATACTGAAAGCAATGCCTAAACAGTGGCATATGAAATGGAAATAAGTACAAGTAATCTAGAAGTCTATCTGGGCCTCAATCTGCTCCAAGTACTCTGGCTGGGCTCGATCTCCTGAGAGTCGGGTTCTCCTGACGAACATTACAGAGAAAGAAGAAACAAGAATGTCGTCAGCGAACTAGCACTCGGTAAGTCCCAAAGAAAGAATGAAATAGACAAGTAAAGAGAATAGAACTGTTAATTGATACAAATATATGTTTGTTACACTAACGTAGTTATTTGTAGCTTGGTACAGAATGTATCAGTGTTTACGAGAGGAGTCCAACTATCCCGTAGACTATGGAAACAGGAAAGTACAAGTCCCCGTCAATACCTACAGGACAAAAGCAATGGATGTTTATCTACGTCTTTCAGTGTCCATCATCGTGTTACTTTTAATACATTCCGTACCATTCTACCCCGTTAAACCCCATAATGTATATTGTATAAATTGTAATTTTCAGACTTGACCATGGATATAAGTTGTTCATGTAAACAGTTTCAGGATGTATCAAGTAGGCATGTAATCAAGTCAAGTCATAGCCATGGTTCGGTCAAGTCAAGTCTTGTTTGCATATTGATCTTGTTCTGGTATTCAGGTTCAAGTTCAAGTAGTCATGTTTGGTATATTGGATTCATGTTGAATTGGATTCATGTTTGGATTGGACTTAGATTGATTTGGACTCAGACTTGATTCAGACACTTAAAATTGATTTGGATCCTGAATTAGGTTTGGGGTGTTATCGGTAACTGCTGCACATGGACAACATGATTTGTGTCTTTTTCCAAGACAATTACCATTGATAACTCCGTTAAGTTTTTCTATCTTAAATAGGCAAGCACTCACTTTCTCCGGCTCCCTGATGCTCAAGAGAATTGATCCCGCTTAAACCCATATTTACTAAAGTCCTTAATTGTAATTTTATATAACTCGAGGGGGTTTTATGAAAAATATTTTATATACTTTCAAAATAATCCTCAAGTAATTATTTATGTTCTTTAGGGTTTTCATTGATGTGAATTTTAAAGAATGATGTATATTAGTGAATATATACCAAGCTTAAATAGTTCAAGGTAGTTTAGTGTAAAACTTGTCTTGTATTGATACTTGATGGTATTTTGGTGAAACTTGTCAGTCTTTTATTTTTAGAAAAACATGGAATTTTATTATAACTTGAAAATATGTGGTTTGATAATATTTATATATTTATAAAAATTAATTTTTTTTATTATTAAATAGAAAATTTCGTTTTTCTTATAAATCGTATTAAAATTTTTTCGAGACCGGATACTCTGTGAGGAGGTCTGCATCTCACTCTACTAGCTCGAGAATGTGCGATAATCCGCACCATCCAATAGCGGATTCCCCAAAATGGGTTGTAGAGGTATAATCGTAAAGAGTTTAATAATATTATTTAAAAGAAAACCGGGTTTTTATAGTTCACGGTATTTTAATGAAAAGTATTACTCGCCACAAAAATTATGTTGCAAGAGAATCGTGTTATGGAATCATGTGTGTTGTGAAGGGTAAGTCATTACCCCGTGAAGTTTTCTAAAGGTATGCTAAGCAAAATGTTTAAAAGACGACGTATATAAAATTCACTGTATTTAAATGTAAAGGTTTAATTAAAGTTATTTAACATGGAGTTTTAGAATATTTTTTTCTAAATATTAGTTTAATGATTAACAAGCAAGGTATAGAAACATGAATGAGCAATTCTTAAGAAAAATTGTAGTTTCAAAGATTTTAGAATCAAATGTCGGTATAACTCTACTTACCGATATGTTTTAAAAAAGAGAACTTTTATTGTAGAAAGGGAGAAATGGGGTGGGACTTACTAGTAAATTGGGTTAAGAATAGAGAGAGGAAGAGATTGAGGTTGTTGTGGTGATGCGGGGTCGCCGGAATTGCCTCTAATCCTGGCCGGAAGTTGACCTTGGGCTAACTCCACTTCTACTCCACTTGTACTTAGAAAAACTTGATAATTTTGGTTAGGGATTTCAGAATGAGGAGGGGTTGGGGTATGGTGTTGTATTTATAGTGTAGAATTAGGGTTTTGGAATTAAAAGAATGAATTAAAAAACATTAAAAATTGGATTAAATGTGAAATTGAATTCTCTGTTAAATTGCAGAGAAAATAAACAGTGCAGGGGTAGTGGTGGAGGCCAAAAGGTTTGCGTCCAAAACAAGGAGGTTTTTCCCCTATGGACGCCTGCCGTCGCCGGCCTAAAGCTCAATCTCGCCGGCCAAAAAGTTGAAGGGGACCGTCGGATGCTTGCCACGTGTTCTACTCACTGTTAACATAATTTTCCACATGTTTGTTTTTCTGTCTTTTCATTTTTATGTGCAGTGCACGTGTAAACTTTTGGGCTTCCAAAAATTTTAAAAGAAAAATTCAGAAAAATAATATGTAGCTGATGGGATTCGAACACAGGGGCTACGTCACAGCAGTGCAAGACTTTACCAATGAACTACAAGTGTTTTCTTGCTGTTCTTAAATAAGAAAAACTTTTAAATTGTGCTCAGGCTTGCAAACTCTTTTCTATATTTTAAAAAGAAAAAAAATTGTACAGAAAATTCAGGGTCGTTACATTCTACCATCCTTATAAAAATTTCGTCCTCGAAATATATAGAAGGAAGTTGTAACATATTCAAGAAAAAATTGATTACAGTGGTGGTGAAAAGAACTACTGATAGTGCATGAAAAAATTGTTTGAAAGAACGAAAGGATGCAAGATTAGTTCTCAAGAAAGCTGCGAGAATGCAATCAAATAAAAGAAACGTAAATTAGAATTGGATTGTCAAGAATGGTACAAAGATGATAATCAAATAAAAATCAGGGAAGGATATGAGTTATCAAAGGAGACATGATTCGATAATTTTGATAGAACGTAGCCGAATCAAGAGGAAAGAGAATCAAAGGAAGAATTCTAAGTCACTCTAGTAGAGTACCGCATTGTAATTATGCTGCAGTTCATAGTTACAATCATATAACTCCAATTAAATCACCCAAATCCTACCATCAAAGTCAAGATGATAAGGTTTAAGAAACAATCAAGAAAAAATCAAAGGAAGATAAAGAGTTTGTAGTTTCGTGTTACGTTGAGACAAGATTATCAGGGAAAACAAGAAAAGATTCAAAAGAATGCAATCATGTTGCAGGCGTTACAGTCTACCCTCCTTAAAAGAATTTCATCCGCGAAATTCTCTCAAGTTGCGACATGAAGCATTGTGACGCTCCAGTGCCGAACAGTGCAAGGGCGGAAATAGTGGCTACTATTATAGTGCTTAAGTTGTGTGGAGTTGGTTTTAGATACAAAGAAAAATATAGATGTATACAAGAATTTGAAAAGATGAAAGGATTGGGAATTACCAGTGATAACTTGGCTTATGATTTCGACTTCTTCAACCGGTATCATGGATGTCTGGCCTCCTGGCACTTTTCTCTATGCCTGCTGGTACATTTCGGACTGACGAGGTAAAAGTGGTCCTCGCAAAGGTGGTGCAGTAATAGGAGTTTGTATAGTCAGGCTTGGCATAGGGTTTGTGTTTGCTCTGTACTTTAAGCAAGCCTTCAGAGTGTGTTCAGACGATCCACAAATCATACAAAGACCATTAGCTCGCATGCAGTCCTTTATTTCATATCCGAGTTTCTTACAATAGAAGCAAGTCTTTGCTGGTGGTGTTCTTTCCTTCTTCTTGATATAACCATGCGCTACCCTCAAAGCTACCTTAGTGCGAACCAGTCCTTGGTGAAGGAGAGCAATTTGCTCCTGCTGTCCCTCAACTAGACTCCTGATTGCTTTAAGGAGCGCCATTAATTTTATCAGTAAGTCCTCAACGGAAATGGGTGGTAGTAGTGTAGGTGGTGGAGTGTTGCCGTTCACGTTGATACTCGTGTTGTTGGAAAGATCCATAACCTTGATAGAAAAGAAAGGTTAGGATAGATTCAAGAAATTTGAAATGTAAAAAATGTATAGTTGCTGAATCTTATAATTCTTGTGATATATATTGCTTAGAATTTCATGCAGAACTGACCTGCATGGGCCGCCAACAAAACCTGTCACGCCCCGCTTCCCAGTATACGGAGAAGGGGACGTGGCAATGCACGCGACGTGTTTACTCAGAAATAAACATGTTAAGCGTAAATAAGCAATATATAAATAAAACCACAAGAATAACAAAAGATGTAAGATGAACAACAACTTTTATTAACATTCACTTAAAATTACAACTGCTTTTAAAAAAGAAAATACAATGCTGAAAGCAATGCCTAAACAGTGGCATATGAAATGGAAATAAGTACAAGTAATCTAGAAGTCTATCTGGGTCTCAATCTGCTCCAAGTACTCATGGCTGAGCTCGATCTTTTAAGAGTCGGGTCTTCCTGACGAACATTTCAGAGAAAGAAGAAACAGGAATGTCGTCAGCGAACTAGCGCTCCGTAAGTCTCAAAGAAGGAATGAAATAGACAAGTAAAGAGAATAGAACTGTTGATTGATACAAATATATGTTTGTTACACTAACGTAGTTGTTTGTAGTTTGGTACAGAATGTATCAGTGTTTACAAGAGGAGTCCAACTATCCCGTGGACTATGGGAACAGGAAAGTACAAGGCCCCGTCAATACCCACGAGACAACAGCAATGGATGTTTATCTATGTCTTTTAGTGCTCATTATCGTGCCACTTTTAATACATTCCGTACCAATCTACCCCGTTAAACCCCGTAATGTATATTGTATAAATTATAGTTATCAGACTTGCCGAGACAATGGATATAAGTTGTTCATGTAAACAGTTTCAGGATGTATCATGTAGGCATGTAATCAAGTCAAGTCATAACCATGGTTCGGTCAAGTCAAGTCTTGTTTACATATTGATCTTGTTCTGGTATTCAGGTTCAAGTTCAAGTAGTCATATTTGGTATATTGAATTCATGTTGAATTAGATTCATGTTTGGATTGGGCTCAGATTGATTTGGACTCAGACTTGAGTCAGACACTTAAAACTGATTTGGATCCTGAATTAGGTTTGGGGTGTTATCGGTAACTGCTGCACATGGACAACATGATTTGTGTCTTTTTCCAAGACAATTATCATTGATAACTCCGTTAAGTTTTTCTATCTTAAATAGGCAGGCACTCACTTTCTCCGTCTCCATGAAGCTCAAGAGAATTGATCCCGCTTAAACCCATATTTACGAAAGTCCTTAATTGTAATTTTATATAACTAGAGGGGGTTTTATGAAAAATATTTTATATACTTTCAAAATAAATCTTAAGTAATTATTTATGTTCTTTAGGGTTTTCATTGATGTGAATTTTAAAGAATGAGGTATATTAGTGAATATATACCTAGCTTAAATAGTTCAAGATAGTTTAGTATAAAACTTGTCTTGTATTGATACTTGATGGTATTTTGGTGAAACTTGTCATTCTTTTATTTTTAGAAAACCATGGAATTTTATTATAACTTGAAAATATGTGGTTTGATAATATTTATATATTTATAAAAATTAATTTTTTTATTAAATAGAAAATCTCATTTTTCTTAAAAATCGTATTAAAATTCTTTCGAAACCGGATGCTCCGTGAGGTGGTCTGCATCTCGCTCTACTAGCCCGAGGATGTGCGATAATCCGCACCATCCAAAAGCGGGTTCCTAAAAATATGTTGTAGAGGCATAATCGCAAAGAGTTTAATAATATTATTTAAAAGAAAACCGGATTTTTATAGTTCACGGTATTTTAATGAAAAGTATTACTCGCCATAAAAATTATATTGCAAGAGAATCATGCTATGGAATCATGTGTATTGTGAAGGGTAGGTCATTACCCCGTGAAGTTTTCTAAAGGTATGCTAAGCAAAATGTTTAAAAGACGACGTATATAAAATTCATGGTATTTAAATGTAAAAGTTTAATTAAAATTATTTAATATGGAGTTTTAGAATGAAAATTATTTCTAAATATTAGTTTAATGATTAACAAGCAAGATATAGAAACATGAATGAGCAATTCTTAAGAAAAATTGTAGTTTCAAAAATTTTAGAATCAAATGTCGGTATAACTCCACTTACCGACATATTTTAAAAAAAAAACTTTTATTGTAGAAAGAAAGGAATAGGGTGGGACTTACTAGTGACTTGGGTTAAGAATAGAGAGAGGAAGAGATTGAGGTTTTCGTGGTGTTGCGGGGTCGCCGGAATTGCCTCGAATCCTCGCCGGAAGTTGACCTTGGGCTAACTTCACTTCTGCTCCACTTGTACTTAGAAAAACTTGATAATTTTGGCTAGAGATTTCAGAATGAGGAGGGGCTAGGGTATGGTATTGTATTTATAGTATGGAATTAGGGTTTTGGAATTGAAAGAATGAATTAAAAAACATTAAAATTTGGATTAAAGGTGAAATTGAATTCTCTGTTAAATTGCAAAGAAAACAAACAGTGCGGAGGTAATAAAGGTAGGCCAAAGGGTTTGTGTGCAAAACACGGGGGCTTTTCCCCTACGGACGCCTGCCGTCGCCGGCCCAAAGCTCAGTCTCGCCAGCCAAAAAGTTGAAGGAGACCGTCGGATGCTTGCCACGTGTCTTACTCGTTGTTAATATAATTTTCCACATGTTTGTTTTTCTGTCTTTTCATTTTTTATGTGCAGTGCACGCGTAAACTTTTGGGCTTCCAAAAAGTTTAAAAGAAAAATTCAAAAAATTAATATGTGGCTGTTGGGATTCGAACACAAGAACTACGTCACAGCAGTTCAAGACTTTACCAATGAGCTATAAGTGCTTTCTTGTTGTTTTTAAATAAGAATAACTTTTAAATTGTGCTCAGGCTTGCAAATCCGTTTCTGTACTTTAAGAAGAAAAAGTTTTTGTAAAGAAAATTCATGGTCGTTTCACAAAATAAGGAGAATAGGAAGTCGACGAAGAGGGGTCACCCCACTTATACAGGTGGCTCGAGGAACATTACTCGTGCCATAGAGGCATCGGTAAATTACAATAGATCTATTTTGATATAATGTAATATTAAGAGTTATTTTATAATATATGTAAATTTTTGGCGAATTACAGAGAGCTCAGACTCTGGTGCAGGGTGGTACACTGAGCGTGCTGACCGCGTATCTTGCCGTCCACGGCACCTCGACAGATCCCGCCATGGACGAGCTTTGATTCCCCGACACTGCTACCCAGGAGTATTGTGTAAGTATTCATATTTATTCTAATTCGAATGAAATTTTTGTTTTGATAAGTTTAAATTTAAAGCAAGAACAAAAGCTGCAAAAAAACAACAGCAATACTACTAGAAAGTACAATTTTAATGATATACTTATAATTTAATGGTTAATGTGGGTGTAGAAGTGGGTGGTGGAGCAGACAGAGGCATCAGGGATCGATTTTAGTGGACAGACCGATTCAATGCTACTGACCCCAGTCCTAGACACCGCACACGGAGGGCACCACGGAGGTTGGGAGAGAGACCGGGGACTGGGTCTTAGCAAGGCCCATATGAGATTGGTCTCCACTCCGGCGGTTACTTCCCCTACCCCCGTGAGCGACGTCTGGAGCATAATGTTGCCTCCTTGAAGACCACCGTCGAGGAGTTGAAGGAGATGTTGGTACGTACATTACTTAATAGTAAAATATTATATCACATTATAAATAGTAACATATGCAATATTAGCAGCCCGAACTTATTTGGTTGTAGACTTAGCTTTGATTAATCATACTTACATAAAACTATCTAATTAAAATAAACTACGGTTTTTCAAATTAGATATCCAAACGAGACCTAAGTTCCTAAGTATTCTTAGATTGAGGTTTCGCAATAACCCGATAATGATATGAATTCGACTAAAATCTAATACATCGTTTTTACTCGTTTATTGCACACAAAATTTAACAGATGTGACAGGCTACTTCGGCTGCAGCTCCACATGCATCTCCTTCGGTGTCACGCCCCGCTTCCCAGAGTGCGCTAAGATCAGCACGTGACAGAGCCAACCATGCTACCTGTGGTTAGAAAACATCCCTCTACAGTCACATTATGGCTGTCTAGAAGATATCAAGAACAGGAAAATAAAAATAAACTATCTAGTACATGTCCATATGCTAGAATAAACGAGTCAAGAAATAATATGTGGAAGCAATAAATCCAATAAACAGTAACAATCTGGAAAGTACGTCCCAAAATACGGGCTCACATCAGGAATGAAAGTACGAAAATAAAACTAAACTAACTAGATACTAACAGGATCCTCACTGCTCGGCATGTCGGCTGAAATACTCCTGACCGGCCTGCGACAAAGATAGAGGATCTGGGCCATGCAAAACCCAGACGTCAGTGCGTCATAATATCAAACAATAATAAATGAACAGGATACACGAGATATGTAGGCATGAGTATACACAGTAATAGGTGTATAACAGTAACATGAATATGGAATAATGAAGTGTATCGGTGTATGTGAAGTGCAGTGAGTAATCTAAACTGTGCTACTGGGTTATCTATTCTAAAGTCTTCGAAATCAATTAATGTAATTCTCATCGTAACCCATCGGTCTATGCCCCGTTCATTCCCCACGGGACCACGGTAACAAGATATGATAGACCGTCAGTCTATGTCCCGTTCATTCCCCACGGGACCACGGTAACATGATGTAATAGCCCTTTGAGTTACGTTCAGTTACATTCTTGATTTCCCCTTACCCCAAGGTTATGTGTTCGAGTCGGGTATTGATAAATTGGAGCTAATGCCAACACAGGATCAAGCAGGTACAGGTTTGTCTATGTAGACAACAGGAAACGTCCGTAGGGACAACATGTCAGGATTGTCGGCATTAGTAACAGGATCAGGTAACATTTCAAGTAGTGGTATATCAGGTCAGGTCATGTAGTGTACATGTATTAAGTGGGTGCCCTAACAGTAAAATGTAGCAAGTATCGAATCACGATAAAGGTACGGATGTACAGTGAAAGCATGGATGCACTAATATTTATCAGGGGTTATATCATGACTATGTAGGATGCATATTATCAAGTATGGGGTACTAATGTAACAATAATATGAATTAATATAATATGGCATGCAACTAGATATGCAGAATTAATGGTATGGATACACAATAAAATATGGATGCACAATTATCTGTCAGGGGTTACAACTACAGCTCTATGACTATGCAGGATGTCCATTATTAAGCATGGGGTGTAAATATAACAGTAATATGAAATAATGTGACATGGCATGCGAATAGATATATAAATAATGGTATGGATGCATACGGGTATCCTAAAACAGTAAAACTTTAATATGGGTGTACAGTGCAATCAACATATGATATTTTTATTCGTATGGATGCAAGATAAGTATTAAAGCATGTAGTAAGATGAACTTGCCTGAACGGATCACACGACGGGTGCGTATGGCACGTCCAACGTCGGATAAACGTCACAATAACCACACGGCACACGGGACAGGTCCAGGCAAGGCAAGAAGGTAACCACGCAGGCAGGGTACGTCCACTGGATTACTCGGATCGTCGGTGGCGGCACAGCTCCGGCGATCACCGGAAAACACATGAATCAAGAGAGAGAAAAGAAGAAGAAGAAGAAGGAGAGGGAGAAGAACTGGGGTTTGGTGCTCTGTTGTTTGGCTCCGGGGTCAGAGAAGAAGGCGAGGGAGACATGATGATGAGTCGAGGGTTTTCCGGCGAGGTTTCACGGCAAGGGCAGTAAGGGTTTCGAGTTGCAGTGGGTTTGCATGGGGTTGCAGGGGAGATGGGCGGTGCAGGCGGAGGAGCTCGGGGTTTGCTTGGGGTGTTGGTTGCGAAGGGGATGGTGGTGACGGCGAGGGGTCACCGGTAATGGGAGGCGATGGGTGTCATAAGTTCTTGGGTTGGCTCGAGAATTTAGAAGGAAAAGAGGAGTGGAGGTAGTGACGGGATTGGGACGAGGGTGAGGAGGTGGAGGCGTTGGCTGCGATGGTGACGAGGGGGCAACGATGAGGCAAGGCTAGGGTTAGGGTTCTGGGTTTGTCGAAGATCTCGTGGGGTGGAAGGGATTTATAAAGAAGAAAAGAAAAAGGGAGGTGAGCGTAAGGGAAGGGAGGTGACGGGATTCGCGAGGAATAATGATCGCGAGAGGAAAGAGAAGGGAGAGAGAGAGGGAGAGAGAGGGAGAGTCTGTTAAATCTTTTGGTTAAGGAAATATTAAAAATATATATAAAGGTGTGCAGAGAGAGAGAGAGAGAGTCGCTAATTTAGAATGGGATTTAGAATAAAATCTTTTTGTTAAAGTTTAATTTATATATCGTATAAATGTAAACAGTTATAAGAATAGAATATTGATTTTATTCGATATTTTGGCTAATACAAAAATAGTCCAAAATACGCCCGGGTCGGGTTTAAAAATCTAGTTTTAAAATACGGAAAATATATGTGTCGACCAACATTAAAACAGAATATCCGGGTAACGAAAATGCATACCCCCAAAAACGGATACATGTAACGTGCACGTAGCGATCCAAATAGGTTCGTTTCACTGAACGGGACGAGAACAAGATGCGCGGATGCTACCACAGGGTCAGGGGTATGATGCAGGCCATGCAATATATTTTCAAAATATTTTTTCTTGATTTTATATGTTATATTGAAAAATGCGGATGCCAATGCCAGTATGCAGTATATAAAAAAAATGAAAGTGCACGGATCCACATAACAAGCCGGGATAAATTATAAACAAGAATCAAGACGGGTTTCCAGCAAGCGGGTCGGGTC
Organism: Agapanthus africanus; assembly: GCA_030015575.1. Lineage (NCBI taxonomy): Eukaryota > Viridiplantae > Streptophyta > Magnoliopsida > Asparagales > Amaryllidaceae > Agapanthus > Agapanthus africanus. Next base: position 875,118,821 of record JASDDO010000022.1, on the reverse strand, counting down.
GGATGCAAATACAAATGTCAAATACACTATTCGCACCCAAAACACAGTAAATCAGGAAAATACCATAAATAAAGAAATACTCGCAATAGAACTGGTAAAATGAACTAGGGTGTTACATTATACCCAACTACAAAAAGAATTTCGTCCTCGAAATTCCCAAAACAAGAAAAGATAAATAAACATGAAACTACAGGAAGAGATCCGGAAACTTCTGTCGAATCTCATCTTCTCATTCTCAAGTCGATTCTCCGTGCGAGCGATTCCCCAATGAAACAAGTACGAGAGGGATAACCTTGTTCTTAAGGACCTTTTCTCTTCGATCAAAAATCGACATCGGTCGTTCCTCAAAAGTTAAATCCTCCCTTACAGTCAGCTCCGAATGATCCAGCACGTGTGTTTCATCTTGAACATACTTACGGAGTTGAGATACATGAAACACGTCATGAACATTCGCTAGAGATGGTGGTAACGCCAATCTATAAGCCACTTCTCCAACATGCTCAATAATCTCGAAAGGCCCCACGAATCGAGGACTAAGCTTGCATCGACTCCCAAAATGAATCACTCCTCTAGTCGGTGATATCTTTAAGAATACCAGATCACCAACAGCGAACTCTAGAGGTCTTCTCGATGTATCGGCCCAACTCTTCTGTCGATCCTGTGCTGCCTTCATATGATTCCTGATCGTATTGACTTTCTCCACGGTTTGCACGATAAGATCCGGTCCCAATGTAACACCCGAGCCCAATGCTACTATTTTCAGTTACCGTTTGAGCATAATATGGTACTCATTTTATTTAACTTGTTTGTTTGTTGCTTACTGTAAAATTTACCCGGCAAAGTCATTTCTACATATAACAAATTTTGGCATCTAAAATAAAATTGAAAATATTCATCGGCCTATTTGACACCCCTAACCTCGTGGTAGCGTCCGTGCATTGTGTTCTTGTCCCGTTCAGTGAAACGGGCGAGTTTGGACGGCTACGCGCGCGTACATGTGTCCGTTTTGGGGGTATGCTTTTTAATCATAAAACACTTAATTTTAAATTTTGGATCCCGCTTAAAATCTTATTATTTCAATTTCAAATTTTTGGACTCGACCCGGGCGCGATTTGAAAATGTTTTATTTGGCGCCAAAATCCCAAATTTTAATATTATTAAAACCATCGCATATATTTTTCTAACTAACCTGATATCTTACTGTTCATTACCTATCTTTTAAATCTTTAAATTAACCTATATATATATATATATCCTACCATTCCTTAAAATGTTTTGAATCTTTAATTAATATTTATCCCTAACTAACGATTCCCCTTTAGCCAATCGCGTTCCTTTTAATTCCGTGGGCCCCCACCTGCAGCGCTCTCTCTCTCTCTCTCTCCACTTTCTCTCTCTCTCTCATATATTCTCTCGTACTTCTCTTTATCATTCTTTCTCTTCTTGCTTCATGTCTCGTTTCTCATTTTTTTAACTGTTCTTTTGTTGCCGGAATTCCGTCGTGCCGGTGACACTTCTCGACGTTCCAGCGAGGTACCCCGACCCGTGTGGTTCCTTTGTTCGTCGTTTGGGTTCATTCCATGAACCGTGCGCCCGTCGCGAGTTTTCCCCGCCGACGGTTAACGTTCCGTTTTCCCGATTCGTGACCCATCGAGGCAAGTTAATCTTGCTACATGCTATATAATTCATTTTATACCTATTTAAATAAATACCATACCTATAGTTTAAATCTAGTGCCCCATGTTTAATTTTATAACGTTTCGATTTTCCGTTTGCATCCGTTTATATCATATTAAATCTAGATCATGAAAACTTATCTTGTGACATACTAGATTACATTATACTGCAACCATATCATTTAAAATATATACCGTCGTAATATTTATTATTATTATCTTTAATTAGTTTATAATCTTCATTTTATAATATTATACATTTGAAAATCTTATAGTTTACACATGAAACGTCGTTGAAATATCGGATATGACAAATCTGAAATTTACTGTACACCTTATCTTATAAAATTCATTATAAATCATAGAAAAATCATTAGTATACGTTCTTTAGTTCGTTACGAAGCTAACTCAGAATACTATAACTCTATAAAATATTTACTTGCAAAATAAATTGTTTAAATAACGTAAAATGCAAATGAAAATGTCTCCAAACTGCAGTCCAGGGAAATTCCAGCAGCAAACTTTCAACTTCGAATATTCTTAACTTTTTATAGGGACAACCTGAGATGCTTATACTCATAAAACTGAAAACCTTCTTGAATTATCTTTGTTTTGGTATAAGACACGTCCCTTTTGGAGAACGTTTGTTATTTTTAAGCTATTTTACAAATTAGGGTGACGCTGAATTTCTGAACGGAAACTTCTTGTGCATGGTTAATCAATACCACTTTTATAGTTATTAATCGCTTTGAATATGCTATCCATATTAATATTATTATATCAATATTTATATCACATATTGCTTAGTTGTACATCCCACATTACCATTTTATAGTTTTATAACTTTTCGGATACCCGTTTGCATCCATCGCATTTAAGATACATATAATTGCATCCATAGATCACATTACTACATAATAATGTGATATTAACACTCCATGTTTAATAAATTGCATCCTAATTAATATTGGAAGTATAAATATAACCCTAATCGATAACTGTGCATCCATATCCTTGAAATTAAATCTATTTGCATATCATATTACATGTTCCAGTTTATTATTCTGATAGTACTCATGCTTGTTTATTTATACACATGCTTATGTTAGTTTGATTATGAGCACCCACATGACATCTTGTGCTTCCTGACATAACCTGTTACACTTCCTACTTGACATGACATGGTACCGTACACTCTTGACATGACATGACACCTTTATACATTACCTGGCTGGACCTGATGTACCATGGCTTTACCTGTTACCTGATCTTGTGTCTAATGCCAACAAACATAACATGTAGTCCTCATGGACCGTTCCTATTGTCTATCCAGACAAACCTGCTTTTACCTGATCCTGTGTTGGCATTAGTTCTTGACTATTGAATACCTGACTTGACATACATAACTTGGGGGTATGGGGAAATTAAAGGTGAAACCTGACTTGTAACTCAACAGTTCGATACCTGTTCTGATCAGTCTTACGGGCTAGGCCAGCCCCGGAGTGATGATGCTGACATCACTCGTCCATCCTGCTACCTGTTACTGCCTAGCTGCACGTCTCGGATTCAGCCCCGAGGGTCTTGACCGTGGTCCCGGGCATGCACGGGATACTATTGAGTTACATCGATGATTCATCAATTAATTTCAAAGACTTTAGAATAGAAAACCTGATAGAACAGTTTAGTTTACCCACTGCACGCTACCCTGTACTGGTATGATTCATATTATTGTTATTCTTGATGTATTCATGTTTATATTACATTGCCTGCTACATTGTTCATATTATATTACTTGATGACATGACGCGCTGACGTCTGGGTTTTGCATGGCCCAGATTCCGTACCGCTGTTGCAGTCCGAGCAGGAGTACTTCAGCCAGCAGGCTGAGCTGTGAGTTCAGTAGTAGTTAGTTTTATTTCCTGCATTTATTTCCTGATGTGAGCCCGCATTATGGGACACACTTTTCAGTTATTTGTATTGGATCATTTGCTTCCGCATTTATTTATTATTGACTCCTGTTATTCTGGATTATGGACATGTTTTAGATAGTTTTATCTTGTTCTTGATATCTCTACAGCCGTAATGTGACTGTGGATGGATACTTCCTACCCACAGGTAGCATGGTTGGCTATGTCACGTGCCCAATCTAGCGTACTCTGTGAAGCGGGGCATGACATTGTTCTTTTGGTATCAGAGCCATAGGATAGTCGGGTTGATTCTTTTGTAGTTGGGTATTGTACCCAATACACGAATCAGAATACCCGTATTTAGGATACTTGTCCTGCCACCTTGACCGTTTTACCATTCTTGAATCACATTCTTCCTGATTATATCTTTTACGATGTGCAAACTTCCTTTGCATATCGATTCGAAAACCTGATTCCTTGTTATCTCTAGGACTTAGGCGACTTGGATGGAGTTATGTAATTGTGGCTATGATACCGCGGTATAGTTACAATGCGGTACTCAATTTAAGTATCTTGGAGTTCTAGCCTTGATCTATATTCAAAATCTATCATCATGCTAATGTTGGGTATTTTGAGTTTAGAATTATGACCGGTAAGAAATTGAAGACATACCAGAGGCGTGTGGACGAAGCCGCCATGCTTGGAGTGATAAGAGGAATGCTGGAGAATCAAAGAAACAGACCGGGCTGATCCAGCAGCAAGCGGACTCGTTTCGGGAAGGTTTGCAGATCGTTCAGCAGTCTGTAAACAATGTTGGAGCTAGACCAGTTGACCGAGTAGGGACCGTAGCAGATTTCAGGCGGTTGGATCCGTCTACATTTACTGGTTTAAAGGAGCCGTTGCCAGTGGAGCAGTGGCTAGTTGATACAGAGAACTTGCTTTTTGCGGCACAGATTCCAGATGACAAAAAAGTTGTTGTGGTACGCATTCAGCTAGTGGACTACGCCCGAGAATGGTGGCTTGTTGAGGAGACCCGCTTGCCCAAGCCGATCAAGTGGGCAGATTTTTCTAAGAGTTTCCTGGAGAAGTTCTTCCCGCGAACTGCACGGGAGGAAATGGAAAAGAAGTTCATCGGACTAAAGCAGAAGGGAGCACCCGTAGATGTGCATGTAGCAGAATGGACGGGACTCAGTAGTTTCGCTGGACCTTTAGTTGCCAACAATGCAGACAGGGCACGGAGGTTCATGCGCAGACTGGACGTGGACATCCAGAGGCAGATTGTCTCCCTGGGTTTGACCACTTTCTCACAAATACTTGCAGCAGCCAAGAGCAGCAGAGTTTATCTGGGATGAAAGGGAGTTTGCAGCAGACAACAGTTGCGTTAAGGAAGCAGTTCGGTCGGGCCGGTCGAGTTTAGGGCTAGGCCGACAAACAATATTCTTGCATCAATGGAAGTGATGAAAGTAAAGAGCCGGCTGTTGTTCGTGATTCTATGGACGTGTTTGAAGATATATCGGGTTTACCACCGAGGAGAGATGTGGAGTTCGCAATTGATCTTATTCCTGGTGCAGCGCCAGTATCTAAAGCGTATTATCCAATGGCGCCAGTAGAGTTGGAATAAGTAAAGAAACAGGTTGCTGAATTGCTTGAAAACGGTTGGATTCGAAGCAGTAACTCGCCTTGGGGAGCTCCAATTCTTCTAGTAAAGAAGAAGGATGGCACAAGAAGGATGTGCATCGACTATCGAGAATTAAACCGGGTGGCTATCAAAAACAAGTACCCGATCCCTCGCATTGGAGAACTTTTTGAGCAGCTTAGTGGCGCGAGGGTATTCTCGAAGTTGGATATACGATCCGGATATCATCAGGTCCGAGTGAAAACAGAAGATATTTGCAAGAAGGCGTTCCGAACTTGGTATGGACATTACGAGTACTTAGTGATGCCCTTCGGAGTAACGAATGCGCCGGCAGTATTCATGGACTTGATGAACCGAATCTTTTCACCGTTCTTGGATCAGTTCATTGTGGTATTCATTGACGATATTCTGGTTTACTCGAAGAGTTTTGAAGAGCATGCTGAGCATTTGAAGATCGCACTGCAGACGTTGAGACAGGAGAAATTGTATGCGAAGATGTGGAGGAAGTAAGGTTTTTGGTGCATGTTGTGTCTGGCGATGGCATTGCCGTCGATCCAGAAAAGATTGCAGCGGCTCGAGATTGGCCTATTCCAAAGAATGTTGCTGAGATAAGAAGTTTCCTTGGATTAGCCAGATACTACAGGAGATTTGTGGAGAACTTTGCTCGTCTGGCAGAGCCGTTGACCAAGCTTACGCGCAAGGAGGTACCTTTTGTATGGGCGGATAAGTGTGCGTTAGCTTTCGAGACGTTGAAGCAGAAGTTGATAACCGCCCATATTCTGACCGTGCCAGACAATTCCGGAGGATTGGTGATTCACAGCGACGCATCTGGGAAAGGATTGGGATGCGTTTTGATGCAGCATGGGAAGGTTGTAGCATACGCATCGAGACAGTTGAAGACCCATGAGAAGAATTATCCAACTCATGACTTGGAGCTTGCGGCTGTGATTTTCGCTTTGAAGATTTAGAGACACTACCTTTTGGGCGAAAGAGTCGAAGTTTTTACAGATCATAAGAGCTTGAAGTATGTGTTCACACAGAAGGAGCTTAACATGAGGCAGCGTAGATGGTTGGAGCTGATGGCTGACTACGATCTTGATCTTAAGTACCATCCGGGGGAAGGTTAATGTTGTGCCGGATGCGCTTAGTCGGTTACCAATAATTCAGGTGTTAACTATGCATAAGGAGATCGTCGCAGTTTTTCGAAGATTTGACTTGGAGGTTGTGCTACCGCGTTCTACGGGACAGTTGTTGCAGCTGTAAGTACATTCGTCTTTGATCGAGAATATTAAAGCAGCTCAATCGCAGGATCCTAGACTGCAAAAGTTTCAAGAGCAGGTTGAAGCCGGGCTACAAACAGATTTATTGATCCACGAAGATGGTTCGTTGAGGTATGGTAGCCGTTTGTGTGTGCCAAAGGGTGATGTTCGTGAAGAGCTTATGAAGGAGGCACACAGTTCAGCTTATTCTGTACATCCAGGAGGCACAAAGATGTACCGAGATATTCGACAGCATTTCTGGTAAGAGGGCATGAAGCGGGAGATTGCTCGCTTTGTGGCGAAGTGCTTGGTGTGTCAGCAAGTTAAGGCTGAACATCAAAGGGTTGCTGGTTTATTGCAACCACTTCCGATTCCTCAGTGGAAGTGGGAACATATAACCATGGATTTCGTGACGGCTTTACCGCGGAGTCCAAAGGGCAACAATGCAGTATGGGTAATTGTTGACCGATTGACCAAGGCAGCTCACTTTATTCCTTTTCGGGTTGGTCAATCAACAGAGACTTTGGCAGAGCGGTATATGCAGGAGATTGTAAGATTGCATGGAGTACCGGTGAGCATCGTGTCCGATCGGGACACTCGGTTCTTATCACACTTCTGGAGGAGTTTACAGGAAAGTTTGGGGACTCGATTGAAGTTTAGCACAGCTTATCATCCTCAAACTGATGGTCAGTCAGAGAGAACGATCCAAACTCTTGAGGATATATTGAGAGCATGCATGTTGGACTTCAAGGGGTCTTGGGAGGATTATCTACTTTTAGTGGAGTTGTCTTACAACAACAGTTTTCAGGCAACTATTCAGATGGCTCCATTTGAAGCTTTGTATGGTCGTAAATGCCGTTCACCTGTTTGTTGGGACGATGTCGGTGAACGAAGATTATTGGGACCAGATTTGGTTGTGCAGACAGTTGAGAAGGTTAACCCTATCAGAAATCATATGAAGGCAGCACAGGACCGACAGAAGAGTTGGGCAGATATGTCAAGAAGACCTCTAGAGTTCACCGTGGGTGATTTGGTATTCTTGAAGATATCACCGACTAGAGGGGTGATTCGTTTTGGAAGTCGAGGAAAGCTTAGTCCTCGATTCGTTGGACCCTTGAGATCGTGGAGCGTGTTGGTGAGGTAGCGTATCGTTTGGCGTTACCGCAGTCCTTGGCAAATGTGCACGATGTGTTTCACGTATCTCAACTCCGTAAGTATGTTCGAGATGAAACACACGTTTTGGATCATTCGGAGCTAACAGTACGAGAAGACTTGACTTTTGAGGAGTGACCGATTGAAATCGTGGATCGAAGGGAAAATGTTCTTAAGAACATGGTTATCCCCCTTGTGCTTGTTTCTTGGGGTAATCGCTCGCATGGAGAGTCCACTTGGGAACGAGAAGATGAAATCCGGCAGAAATTTCCTCACCTTTTCTTGTAGTTATCTATCTTTGTATTCTTCGAATTTCGAGAACGAAATTCTTTTTGTAGTTGAGTATAATGTAACACCCGAGCCCAATGCTACTATTTTCAGTTACTGTTTGAGCATAATGTGGTACTCATTTCATTTAACTTGCTTGTTTGTTGCTTACTGTAAAATTTACCCGGCAAAGTCATTTCTACTTATAACAAATTTTGGCATCTAAAATAAAATTGAAAATATTCATCGGCCTACTTGACACCCCTAGCCTCGTGGTAGCGTCCGTGCATTGTGTTCTCGTCCCGTTCAGTGAAACGGGCGAGTTTGGACGGCTACGCGCGCGTACATGTGTCCGTTTTGGGGGCATGCTTTTTAATCATAAAACGCTTAATTTTAAAATTTGGATCCCGCTTAAAATCCTATTATTTCAATTTCAAATTTTTGGACTCGACCCGGGCGCGATTTGGAAATGTTTTATTTGGCGACAAAATCCCAAATTTTAATATTATTAAAACCATCGCATATATTTTTCTAACTAACCTGATATCTTACTGTTCATTACCTATCTTTTAAATCTTTAAATTAACCTATATATATATCTTACCGTTCCTTAAAATGTTTTGAATCTTTAATTAATATTTATCCCTAACTAACGATTCCCCTTTAGCCAATCGCGTTCCTTTTAATTCCGTGGGCCCCCACCTGCAGCTCTCTCTCTCTCCACTTTTTCTCTCACTCTCTCTCATATATTCTCTCGTACTTCTCTTTATCATTCTTTCTCTTCTTGCTTCATGTCTCGTTTCTTATTTTTTTTAACTGTTCTTTTGTTGCCGGAATTCCGTCGTACCGGTGACGCTTCTCGACGTTCCAGCGAGGTACCCCGACCCGTGTGGTTCCTTTGTACGTCGTTTGGGTTCATTCCGTGAACCGTGCGCCCGTCGCGAGTTTTCCCCGCCGACGGTTAACGTTCCGTTTTCCCGATTCGCGACCCATCGAGGCAAGTTAATCTTGCTACATGCTATATAATTCATTTTATACCTATTTAAATAAATACCATACCTATAGTTTAAATCTAGTGCCCCATGTTTAATTTTATAACGTTTCGATGTTCCGTTTGCATCCGTTTATATCATATTAAATCTAGATCATGAAAACTTATCTTGTGACATACTAGATTACATTATACTGCAACCATATCATTTAAAATATATACCGTCGTAATATTTATTATTATTATCTTTAATTAGTTTATAATCTTCATTTTATAATGTTATACATTTGAAAATCTTATAGTTTACACATGAAACGTCGTTGAAAAATCGGATATGACAAATCTGAAATTTACTGTACACCTTATCTTATAAAATTCATTATAAATCATAGAAAAATCATTAGTATACGTTCTTTAGTTCGTTACGAAGATAACTCAGAATACTATAACTCTATGAAATATTTACTTGCAAAATAAATTGTTTAAATAACGTAAAATGCAAATGAAAATGTCTCCAAACTGCTGTCCAGGGAAATTCCAGCAGCAAACTTTCAACTTCGAATATTCATAACTTTTTGTAGGGACAACCTGAGATGCTTATACTTATAAAACTGAAAACCTTATTGAATTATGTTTTTTTTGGTATAAGACACGTCCCTTTTGGAGAACGTTTGTTATTTTTAAGCTATTTTACAAATTAGGGTGACGCTGAATTTCTGAACGGAACCTTCTTGTGCATGGTTAATCAATATCACTTTTATAGTTATTAATCGCTTTGAATATGCTATCCATATTAATATTATTATATCAATATTTATATCACATATTGCTTAGTTGTACATCCCATATTACCATTTTATAGTTTTATAACTTTTCGGATACCCGTTTGCATCCATCGCATGTAAGATACATATAATTGCATCCATAGATCACATTACTACATAATAATGTGTTATTAACACTCCATGTTTAATAAATTGCATCCTAATTAATATTGGAACTATAAATGTAACCCTAATCGATAACTGTGCATCCATATCCTTGAAATTAAATCTATTTGCATATCATATTACATGTTCCAGTTTATTGTTCTGATAGTACTCATGCTTGTTTATTTATACACATGCTTATGTTAGTTTGATTATGAGCACCCATATGACATCTTGTGCTTCCTGACATGACCCGTTACACTTCCTACTTGACATGACATGGTACCGTACACTCTTAACATGACATGACACCTTTATACATTACCTGGCTGGACCTGATGTACCATGGCTTTACCTGTTACCTGATCTTGTGTCTAATGCCAACAAACATAACATGTAGTCCTCATGGACCGCTCCTGTTGTCTATCCAGACAAACCTGCTTTTACCTGATCCTGTGTTGGCATTAGTTCTTGACTACTGAATACCTGACTTGACATACATAACTTGGGGGTATGGGGAAATCAAAGGTGAAACCTGACATGTAACTCAACAGTTCGATACCTGTTCTGATCAGTCTTACGGGCTAGGCCAGCCCCGGAGTGATGATGCTGACATCACTTGCCCATCCTGCTATCTGTTACTGCCTAGCGGCACGTCTCGGATTCAGCCCCGAGGGTCTTGACCGTGGTCCCGGGCATGCACGGGATACTATTGAGTTACATCGATAATTCATCAATTGATTTCAAAGACTTTAGAATAGAAAACCTGATAGAACAGTTTAGTTTACCCACTGCACACTACCCTGTACTGGTATGATTCATATTATTGTTATTCTTGATGTATTCATGTTTATATTACATTGCCTGCTACATTGTTCATATTATATTACTTGATGACATGACGCGCTGACGTCTGGGTTTTGCATGGCCCAGATTCCGTACCGCTGTTGCAGTCCGAGCAGGAATACTTCAGCCAGCAGGCTGAGCTGTGAGTTCAGTAGTAGTTAGTTTTATTTCCTGCATTTATTTCCTGATGTGAGCCCGCATTATGGGACACACTTTTCAGTTATTTGTATTGGATCATTTGCTTCCGCATTTATTTATTATTGACTCCTGTTATTCTGGATTATGGACATGTTTTAGATAGTTTTATCTTGTTCTTGATATCTCTACAGCCGTAATGTGACTGTGGATGGATACTTCCTACCCACAGGTAGTATGGTTGGCTATGTCACGTGTCCAATCTAGCATACTCTGGAAAGCGGGGCGTGACACCCAACAATCTTCGTTCTCCAATATCGTCCCAATAAACAGGTGAGCGACACTTGCGACCATATAATGCTTCGAATGGAGCCATCTGAATAGTCACCTGAAAGCTGTTATTGTAAGAAAACTCCACAAAGTGTAGATGATCCTCCCATGAACCTTTGAAGTTTAACATGCAAGCTTTCAACATATCTTCAAGAGTTTGGATCGTTCTCTCCGACTGGCCATCTGTCTGAGAATGATAAGCAGTGCTAAACTTCAATCGCGTTCCCAAACTTTCCTGTAAACTCCTCCAGAAGTGCGATAAGAATCGGGTATCACGATCGGAGACGATGCTGACAGGTACTCCATGCAATCTCACAATCTCCTGTATGTACCGTTCTGCTAACGCTTCCGTTGACTGACCAACTCGAAATGGTATGAAATGAGCTGCCTTGGTCAATCGACCAACAATCACCCAAACTGCATTATTGCTCTTTGGACTCCGCGGTAAAGCTGTCACGAAATCCATGGTTATATGTTTCCACTTCCTCTGAGGAATTGGAAGTGGTTGCAATAAACCATCCACCCTTTGATGTTCAGCCTTATTAACTTGCTGACACACTAAGCACCTCGCTACAAAACGGGCAATCTCCCTTTTCATGCCTTCCCACCAAAAATGCTGTCGTAGATCACGGTACATCTTCGTGCCTCCTGAATGTATGGAATATGTGGAACTGTGTGCCTCTTTCAAAACTTCTTCGCGAATGTCTCCTTTCGGCACACACAAACGGCTACCATAAGGCAGCGAGCCATCTTCATGAATCAACAAGTCCGTTCGAAGTCCCGCTTCAACCTGTTCTCGAAACTTCTGCAACCTTGGATCCTGTGACTGCGTTACTTTAATATTCTCGATCAACGACGACTGTACTTGCAGCTGCATCAACTGTCCCGAAGAATGCGGTAGCACGATCTCCAAATCAAATCTCCGAAGCTCTTTCTGTGTGAACACATACTTTAGGCTTTTGTGATCGGTGAATACTTCGACCCTTTCGCCCAGTAAGTAGTGTCTCCAAATTTTCAAAGCGAAAATAACTGCTGTAAGTTCCAAATCATGAGTTAGGTAATTCTTCTCATGGGTCTTCAGCTGTCTCGATGCATAGGCTATGACCTTCCCATGCTGCATCAAAACACATCCCAAACCCTTTCCAGATACGTCGCCGTGAATCACCAATCCTCCGGAACCATCTGGTACAGTCAAAATAGGAGTGGTTATCAACCTTTGCTTCAACGCCTCAAAAGCTGACGCATAACTATCCGTCCATACGAACGGTACCTCCTTCCGTGTATGCTTGGTCAAAGGCTCAGCCAATCGAGCAAAATTCTCCACGAATCTTCTGTAGTATCCTGCAAGTCCCAGAAAACTTCTGATCTCCACTACATTCCTCGGAATCGGCCAATCTCGAACTGCTGCAATCTTCTCAGGGTCAACGGCGATTCCATCTCTGGATACGACATGCCCCAAAAACTTCACTTCTTCAATCCAAAACTCGCACCTGCTCATCTTTGCATATAATCTTTCTTACCTCATCGTTTGCAGTGCGATCCTCAAGTGTTCTGCATGCTCTTCTAGGCTCCTCGAGTAGACCAGAATATCATCGATGAACACAACTATAAACTGGTCCAAGAACGGTGAAAAGATTCGGTTCATCAAGTCCATAAATATCGTCGGTGCATTCGTGACTCCGAATGGCATCACTAAATACTCGTAATGTCCATATCGAGTTCGGAACGCAGTCTTGCAAATATCTTATGATTTAACTCGAACTTGATGATATCCGGATCGCAAATCCAGTTTCGAGAATACCCTCGAGCCACTGAGTTGCTCGAACAATTCGCCAATGCGAGGGATCGAGTACTTGTTCTTAATAGTCACCCGGTTTAATTCTTGATAATCGATGCACATCCTCCTTGTGCCGTCTTTCTTCTGACTAGAAGAACTGGAGCTCCTCAAGGTGAATTGCTGCTGCGAATCCAACCCTTCTCTAGCAATTCAGTAACCTGCTACTTTACTTCTTCCAACTCCGCCGGTGCCATAGGATAGTACGCCTTTGAGACTGGCGCTGCGCCAGGAACAAGATTAATCGCGAACTCCACATCTTGCTTTGGCGGTAATCCCGAGATGTCCTCGAACACGTCCATGAACTCTCGAACTTCAGCTGGCGCTTCCTTCTTATCAACTTCCATTGACGAAAGAACGGTGCTTGTCGGCCTAGCCCTAAACTCGACTGGCCTGACAGAACTGCTACCTCCAGCAAATACAAACTCCGGATGTCCGGGAATCTGGAAAATCACATTGTTTGCCCTACAACCAATGTGAGCGTGGAAAGTGCCGAGGAAGTCCACTCCCAAGATAACATCATAACTACCGGTTTCAATCAACAAGAAATATGCAAATAACTCTCGTCCGCAAATAACAACAGAACAATCCTCTCACTCACTACTAGATACGATCTTCCCGTTCTCAGTGTGTATGTCCCAGCAACAAGACAGGGCCGTGCAAGAAATCTAATGTGCAGCAATAAACTTGGACAACATACAACAATGGGATGCACCAAAATTGAATAATGCTAATGCGGGAAAAACATGAACAAGTAGGATACCAAAAACGACTTCATCTGAAGCCAAGACACTGAAGAAGATAAGTATGGTAAACAGGATTCAAGCTTGCGATAAAACATGAACTGGTAAGCAATGAAACCAAGAGAAGCAATGTAATATCACGACCAAAAACAAGGAGATGAATCAAGACTAGGACTCCAAGTTACTTAAATAGAGTACCGCATTATAACTATGCTGCAGTTCATAGTTACAATCACATAACTCCGATCAAGTCGCCCAAATCCTAATATCAGAATAGAGGGAAACAATAGAGAACCAAAAGTTTCAAGTCAAGATGAAAAGTTGTTTGCATAAAGTCAAGACAAGGGTCAATAGAAAGATATGATTCAAGAATCACGATAACAATGTGGCAGGACATGTTCCTAATTACAGGTTTTCTGATTCATGTATTAGGTCCAATACCCAACTACAAAAAAATCAAACCCGATAACCTAAATCCTATGGCTCTGATACCAAACAAACCCTGTCACGCCCCGCTTTCCAGAGTGCACTAAGATCGACACGTGACAAAGCCAATCATGCTACCTGTGGCTAGGAAACATCTCTCGACAGTCACATTACGGCTGTCTAGAAGATATCAAGAACAGGAAAATAAAAATAAACTATCTAGTACATGTCCATATGCCAGAATAAACGAGTCAAGAAATAATATGCGGAAGCAATAAATCCAATAAACAGTAACAATCTGGAAAGTACGTCCCAAACTACGGGCTCACATCAGGAATGAAAGTACGAAAATAAAACTAAACTAACTAGATACTAACAGGATCCTCACCGCTTGGCATGTCGGCTGAAATACTCCTGATCGACCTATGACAAAGATAAAGGATCTGGGCCATGTAAAACCCAGACGTCAGTGCGTCATAATATCAAACAATAATAAATGAACAGGATACACGAGATATGTAGGCATGAGTATACACAATAATAGGTGTATAACAGTAACATGAATATAGAACAATGAAGTGTATCGGTGTATGTGAATTGGAGTGAGTAATCTAAACTGTGCTACTGGGTTATCTATTCTAAAGTCTTCGAAATCAATTAATGTAATCCTCATCGTAACCCATCGGTCTATACCCTGTTCATTCCCCACGGGACCACGGTAGCAAGATATGATAGACTGTCAGTCTATGTCCCGTTCATTCCCCACGGGACCACGGTAACATGATGTAATAACCCTTTGAGTTACGTTCAGTTACATTCTTGATTTTCCTTACCCCAAGGTTATGTGTTCGAGTCGGGTATTGATAAACTGGAGCTAATGCCAACACAGGATCAAGCAGGTACAGGTTTGTCTATGTAGACAACAGGAAACGTCCGTAGGGACAACATGTCAGGATTGTCAGCATTAGTAACAGGATCAGGTAACATGTCAAGTAGTGGTATATCAGGTCAGGTCGGGTAGTGTACATGTATTAAGTGGGTGCCCTAACAGTAAAATATAGCAAGTATCTGTTCCCCTCCGAATGGCGGCGCGACGACTGAGAGACGTCTAGGCCTGAAGTTCGGGGCAGATGCTATTTGGTTTTATCCGTCCACCTCTCCGAAGATGCCAAGTTGATTTATGGCACCGTGTATCGGAGGTTTAGACGGATGCGTCCGATGTAGCAGACTTCGTCAGATTCCCCCTCGCTTGAGGGGTTTTTGATTGTGGGGACGCTCTTCCCTGCAGGCGCAAACCCCTACAGTTAATTACGCTACCGCATCGCGGTAACAACTTTCTCCTTTTCCAGAATTTCACTTCATGTCGTGGGTGTTTGTTTTGTTTGTGGTTGCCCGTGGATTGTATACGGAGACTAATTTATGTCGTCGCCCGTAGGACGTGGATTAGTCCAAATCCGTATTTTCTTAGATTTGGATTTGGGGTTTTGGTTTAAAGATACGTTAGCCATATTTGAGGCTAAGACCAACTTAAACGTTTGTTAAGGATACGTTAGTCTAATCTCCAGACTAAAATCAACTTAACGGGATCGTTTAGATCCAACAAGAGAGCGTTTGGGGGCTCTATTGTTCTAGTTTAGGGACATGGTGGTCCATTGAATGTATGGCCGTCGGGACCCGTCACCTCTCTGACGACGTTGAAGGATTACAATGACAAATGTCAGAGGAGTTCAGAGATGTACCCTTGAACCAAGGTTGGTTGGGAGATCTATATTCCAATCTGGGACTAAAGTCTGTTTTGAAAGTTTTGGTTTAAGGATGCGTTAGCCATATTTGAGGCTAAGATCAACTTAAATGTTTGTTAAGAATACGTTAGCCTAATTTGAGACTAAGATCGACTTAACAGGATCATTTAGCTCCGACAAAAGAGCATTTGGGCTCTATTGTTCCAGTTTAGGGACATAGTGGTCCATCATTCCCATTTTGGGGAAAGATACTGGTTTAAGGACGCATGAGTTTAAGGACCCTAAAGTCCGTATTATGTGTGGTTGTCGGGACTCGTCACCTCTCTGACGACGTTGAAAGATTACAACGACAAATATCAGAGGAGTTCAGAGATGTACCCTTGAACCGGGTGTAAATTGATTTGGGAGAGCAGTTGTGCTCAGTCAATTTAATTTGAGGACTTATGGCCAGAATTGGGCTAAGTCCAGTTGAGAACATTCAACATTTTATTTGTATTTGGCCTATTAGGCCTTTATTAGGGCTCTGCCCTTTTTGAATGATGCCCAGCATCTAAATTGGTCTGTTAGACCTTTATTTGGGCTCTGCCCCTTTTTAATAATGCATTGCATTTTTTATTAGGCCTGTTAGGCCTTTTAATTGGGCTCTGTCCCTTCTTTAATAATGCAAAGCATTTATTGTTCTGACAGTGCACCACGTGGCTTGTCAGGCGCTTTGCGACAGCGCAAGGCGCAAACTCATGTGGGTGTGACACGTGTCACGCTCTGGTGAGCGCAAGTCTGTTAGCGCAGTGCGCTGCGCCAGTGCGCTGCGCTAGCGCGCTGCTGACACGTGGCGCGCTCTGATGACTTGCACCAATTTAAGAGAGCAGTGCTCTGTTTTAGAAGCGCATAGCGCAGTTATTCTGGGGCCGACACGTGGCGCTCCGTTGTGGCTTGCGCCAATCCAAGGAGCGCAACAGTGCAAATTTCCAAAGTGCAAGGCACTGTTTAATATTTTGATCAAATTTAGATAAAGAAAAACAAGTTTTTTCTTGTTTTCAGAGAACCGGTAGTTCATCAAAAGGCAATGCCTTTATACAGAAGTAAATTACTTCTTTTTTTTTATTATTACTACTATTATTATTTTTTTTAAGATCTTGATCTTGTTCTTAGATCATTGATCTCTTTTAGAAGAAATTCTTCTTTTATTCAAAGGTTTTTACCTTTTCTTTCTCTGAGCTCTTCTCAAAATTTTCTTTAGAGGAGTTCTGTGAGTTCTCTCTGTTAGACTTGGAGTCTAGGGGCCTTTATATAGGGCCAATTGATTTGTTAAATCAGTTAAAGAGATCTTTCTCTGAGTGATTTAGGGATTTTTCCCCACCGTTGGATCTTTGATCTAAGGGCTTCTGTTTTACTGAAGATAATCTTGTTGTTTTAACAAGATCAGAAAGATCTTTCTGGAATTTTAATTCTGTTTTGGTGCTGGCATTGGCGCAAATGCATCTGCGCTTGACACGTGTCGCGCAGCGCAGAGCGCAGCGCAACTGCGCGAGCGCAACTGCGCTTGACACGTGTCGCGCAGCGCAGAGCGCAGCACAACTGCGCTAGCGCAACTGCGCTGACACGTGTCGCGCAGCGCAGAGCGTAAGTCAGCTGAAGCGTTGCTTCCTTTATTATTATTTGAATTTCTTTTAAAACAGAGCCTTGCTCTGATTGGGGGAAACAAAAGCGTTGCTTAATTTCCAGTCTTGGAATTTGAACAGAGCTTTGCTCTGATTGGGGTAAACAAATGCCCCCCACCGTTGCGCTTACGTGGCCTCCAAACGTGAGCGCAGCGGTGGCAGAATTCCGACCGTCGCGCCATCCCATGGAAGTTAAAACGGCTCTTCAATGCCTATAAATAGGACCTTTGGTCCCTTAAATGACTTCCATCTTTTCATAAGAATTTTTATTCAGAGCCTTGCTCTTCAATTTAAGAACTTTTCAAGAGTAAAACTCCGTCAACGCTTAGGTAAAGTTTAAATTTTTTTAAGAATCCAGGCTTTTACCCATTAACAGAGCTTTGCTCTTCATAGATCTTTGATATAAAGAAAACCCATTTAGGGTTTCATTAATAGAGCTTTGCTCTCTTCAGATCATGATCTTTTCTTAGGGTTTTTTAGCCCATGAATCAGAGCTCTGCTCTCTTGATACATGTAGATTTCTTAATCTTTTGTGAAGAACTCTTAAGAAGCTGATCATGGATAATGAAGATCAAAAATGAAGTTTTATCTTTGATTGATTATATCATCTTTTCATAGCAAGGCTCTCAGCGTTCTCGGGGAATTTAACTCTCTGTATCTTTTTTTTCTCATTGCTAATCTTCCAATGATGTTTCCTTCAGGCATTATGGCTGTTCATTTGTACAGTCTGCACGAATTCATCACTTATGAGGATATTCGCGTACAGGGCCGTCACCAAAACCAAGAGTTTACGGATGCCCAATGTGCGGAGATTATGGATCGTCTGAAGGCACGCGTTGGTTGGTTGCTTCCTCGCCGTTCTGCTCTCTTGAAGGACGTGCTGGGAGAAATTTGGAGAGCACTTCCTGGGTTTCACGAGTCCATGCCGTTTAATGCGCTGGATGATGCCGAAGACAAGGTGCATTCAGTGTACCTGTCGGGGCTGATCTCGAAGAAACGGCGAGATAGCCTCATCGACATTCTGCATCAATTTTTTCAACAGACGACGATAATTGCTGCTTATCGAAGGATGGGGGGCCTTGCCGAAGATCTTGACACGCGTGAGCGCGAGAGGATGCACACGAGAATGATCAGAAAGGCCAGAAAGACTCTAGATGGCCTTACTTTCGAATTCCTTAATCCATGCCCTGGATTTGAGGTTTTGCCATTGTAATCATTTGGATAATGTCTTTGTTTACTTCTTTATGATTGTAAGAACCCTTTGCAATATGAATGGAAAATTTTTCATTTCAGCTTGTCTTATTTCTCGTTCTGAGTCTTTTGCATATGCGTGAATGAATGTGTCCCGAACGCTTGATCAAATGCAAATCGGATGTTCTTTCTATAGCTTTCTTCTTTCTTTTATTATGAACATGTTACCTTAGTAATCATGGTCGATGGATGATAGAGAGCGTATCCTGTCTTGGTTTCTTCAAGAGATAGTGATGGCGTAGGAGACAGGGGTAGGATCTGCCACCTAAGACTTTTCAACTTTATGAGCCGTGAGGGTCTCATGAAGACTTTTCTCCCTACGAGTCGAGAGGATCCCGTAGGTGTATTTTCTCCTTAGGAATCGTGAGGTTTCCTAAGTGCGTTTTCCCCTATAAGTCGTAAAGATCTTATAAGAGAACTTTCCCTCCTACAAGTCGAGAGGACCCGTAAGCGGTTGTTTCCCTCTTTGTCGAAATTCGACTTTGGAGAGTGTGATCCATGAATAGTATGCAAGAGTCCGTTTTGGACCGACTTGCAGGGCCCCAGTGCTTAGGAAACAGGTTTTTTAATCCCCGCTGCCTAAGGCTTTTCCTCATGAGTCGAGACGAATCGAGCATTTCTCGCAAGAATATCCTAACGTCACAGTTAACCTCTGCTCTTTACGACAGAAGTCCGTTAGGGTCTGTGGTACTTAGCGTTTTGCCCATCGTACCGTCGCGTTGGCTGATGTATTCCTCGAAAGGCAATCTTGCTGTTCGAGTAGCCTTGCGACTGTCGTGTCTCTGATCCCTTCGGGGGCTGGACAAGACGTCTTCAAGCAATCTTCTTAGGCAGTTTGACCGTCAGAAGAGCAAGCGTTAGGAATTTTGCCATGCCGCTTTTTACTTGAGGTTAGGCTCATTTTGGAGATCCCCGATGAGTCATAACCACTCCGCGCTGGTGTGGGATGATCTCCGATAGTCTTTCAGGTTTTATATGAGTTACCGTCAAGACCCTGAAGTTAGAAATTTAGCCTTTGCTTTGTTTGTTGGCATTGCGTCTGCTGTATCGAGACGAATGTCACGGTTGTCTCTAGGTTGCTGGTGAACCGTCGAGGTTTGGAACTAGGGATTCTGTCGTGGCTCCGTTTGTTTGATTGTCGTGTCTGAATCCTGCTGGGGGAAGAACGCTGTGGTGACATCTCGTTTGCTGTATCGAGACGAACGTCGAGGTGGTGATCGCTCCACGCTGGGGTGAGATGATCTCTGGTGGTCTTTCATGTTTTATATGAGTTACCGTCAAGACCCTGAAGCTAGGAATTTGGCCTTCGCTTCGTTTGCTGGCATTGCGTCTGCTGTATCGAGACGAATGTCGCGGTTGTCTCTAGGTTGCTGGTGAATCGTCGAGGTTTGGAACTAGGGATTTTGCCGTGGCTCCGTTTGTTTGATTGTCGCGTCTGAATCCTGCTGGGAAAGAACGCTGTGGTGACATCTCGTCTGCTGTATCGAGACGAACGTCGAGATGGTGATCACTCCACGCTGAGGTGAGATGGTCTTTGGTGGTCTTTCAGGTTTTATATGAGTTACCGTCAAGACCCTGAAGCTAGGAATTTGGCCTTTGCTTCACTTGCTTTGGCGTGTCCGGATCCTGTTAGAGGAAGGACGCTGTGGTGACATCTCGTCTGCTGTATTGAGACGAACGCCAAGGTGGTGACCACTCCATGTGGGTGTGGGATGATCTCCGATTGTCTTTCAGATTTTATATAAGTTACCGTCAAGACCCTGAATCTAGGAATTTGACCTTCGCTTCGTTTTGTTTTGACCGTGAGGTCTCTTGTTGACGTTGCGTCTGCATCCTGCTGGACTGCGAAGGAACGCTGCTGTTGACATTGCGTCTGCTGTAACGAGACGAATGCTGAGGTGGAGCTAGGATTTTGCCGTCACTCCGCTTTGTTTCGACCGTGAGGTCTTTTGTTGACGTTGTATCTGCATCCTGCTGGACTGTGGAGGAATACCGTCATTGACATCCCGTCTGCTGTAACGAAACGAATGCTGAGGTGGAGCTGGGGTTTTGCCGTCACTCCGCATTGTTTCGACCATGGGATCTTTCGTTGACGTTGCATCTGCATTCTTCTCGACTGCGAAAGAACGCCGTTGCTGATTCTTAGGTTGTAGATATTGCCGTTAAGATTTGGAACTAGGGATTATGCCGTGGCTCCGTTTCGTTGCGACTCTGAGGTCGGTGGTTGATGTCACATCTGCATCTTGTTGGAGTGAGGAGAAACGCCGTTGGTGATCTCTAAGCTGTCGATATCGACGTCGAGACCCTGAAGCTAGGGAACTTCTTTTTCTTCGTTTGTTGACATTGTATCTGCAATATTGTGACAAATGTCAAGGTTGTCTCTAGGTTGTCTATGAACCGTCGAGATTTGGCTTCGTTTTCTGGTGGAGCCTGTTGGGAAGGTATGGTTCCCTCTTTGTTTGTGCCCCTGGATTGTATACAGGGATCGATGTGATCTCACCTGTAGGGCAAAAAGTTTCATTTTTTCATCATTTTTTTATTCTTTCCGCGATACTCTTTCATTTCAGCTTTTTATATCGCGAAAATCGCGATTGCCCAATCATTTCGGCTATTTTTCGTGGTGCTCAATCATTTCGGCTATTTTTCTTTTTACTCGCTGCTTTTTATTGTAAGTTGCCCCATCATTTCGGCTATTTTGCATGCATACATTTTTTTTACTTGCTGATTTTGTTGCAAGTTGCCCCATCATTTCGGCTATTTTGTATGCATGTGTGGCTTGCTGGCTTTTCGCTGTAAGCCTGGAATTGGACACCGATTTCGGCATCAGCACCGCTACAACTGGGATATTGCCAGTTGCGAATCATCATTTGCCTCTGTCGATGTCGAACAAAGGTTGCTTAGTAAACAGGGTTAAGATCCTGTCGACTAAGGCTTTTGACTTCATGAGCCGTAAGGGTCTCATGAAGGTATTTCTCCTTACAAGTCGTGAGGATCTTGTAGGTGTGTTTTCTCCTTAGGAATCATGAGGATTCCTAAGTGTATGTTCCCCTGTAAGTCGTAAGGATCTTACATAAGGGTTTTCTCCTTATAAGTCGAGAGGACTTACAAGGGTTGTTCACCATATGGACATATCCCTAGTCACGGGTGGGACTTGGTTAGGGAAATGTTTATTCGCGCCCGTGGATTGTATACAAGGGTCAGTATCGAGCCGCTTGTAGGGCCATATCGGAGGTTGTGGGGGTTTGCTTAAGAACAGGTTCAGGTCTCTGTAACTTAAGACTTTCAACTCTTATGAGCCGTGAGGGTCCCATAAGAGAGTTCTCCTTGCGAGTCGTGAGGATCTCGCAAGTGTAATTTCTCCTTAGGAATCGTGAGGATTCCTAAGTGTGTTTCTCCGTTGTGAGTCATAAGGATCTCACGCAGGTGGTTTCTCCTCACAAGGTCGAGAGGACCCTGTAAGTGTTTTTTAACGAGGCTGCGCCCTTTCGGGTTTTCACAAACACTCGCTGGTAGCCCTGCTGTTTTTACTCACGGAGCCCTTTTGGGTTTTCATCCGTGCCCATTTTGCTTATGGACATACCGTTTTCTTTTCTTTTTTTCTTTTTCTTTTTTTTATATATAACGAGGTTGCGCCCTTTCGGGTTTTCACAAACACTCGCCGGTAGCCTTACTGTTTTTACTCACGGAGCCCTTTTGGGTTTTCATCCGTTCCCACTTTGCTTATGGACATACCGTTTTCTTCTTCTTCTTTTTTTTATTCTTTCCTTTTTTTTATCAGCTGTGGGATGTCGCAATCCACCGTAGTTTATCGACATCTCGGTCAACAGCTAGTTTTAGGACATAATGGTCTGTTGTTAGTTTAGGGACGTTTCGGTCCGCTGTTAGTTTAAGAACGTTTCGGTCCGCTGTTAGTTTAAGGACGTTTCGGTCCGCGGCCAGTTTTAAGACATAGTGGTCCACCGTTGCCGTATTTGAGGAGAATCTCTAGTTTCTTAACTTTTCGGTCTATGAAGCTTTCTCTATGAATAAGCATGATGCCCCCGGCATATCCATCTTTCTCGGAGCAGGTGGTTGTGGCGGGCTCACCTTCCGGTTCTCGGACAACGCGAACTTGCCCTGTTGGTATTGGTCTTCAACCCAGTTTTTGAAGACGTAGCAGTTTTCGATCGGATGGCCCAATACTTGGTGGTAAGGGCAGTAATTAGGATTATTGACATCGTTCAGTTGTAGTCGGAGTTTCGGCTCCGGTAGAGTGATAAGCCTGTTGCACGCTGCTAGTTCGAACAGCCTCCTTGTTTTATCCCGGGGAAATGAGTAAGGACGTTTCAACTTTTCATAGAGGGGTTGCCGCCTGTTGCTTTCCCGAACAACCAGTCTAGGGTCACTCGATTGTTGTTGAGCGCTGGCGACGTAGGCCATTTTTCCCTTCCCTTTATCTTTTTTGTTCGATCCCTTATTTGCGGGTCCGAGATTCTTTCCGGGCATCGTGCAATTGCACGGCTGAATGTTCTCGCAATTCCTCAATTCTTCCGTTTCAGAGATGAATTCCTTGAAGAGAGGGCTGAGGGCTACTTTTTCGTCGGAGTCGCTCCCGAAGGTGAGAATTCGCGGTCCCTCGGGATCAACCTTATGACAATTGCCGGCTATTCTTATATGCTCATTTGTCGCACTTTTCTGCTGTCTACAAGCTTCACGCTTTGTCATGTTGAAGTGTTGCCTGTGTGCGACATACTCTTGCCACCAACACTTAAAGGAGTTGCGATCTTCAGTAGGATGTGTGATCTTCTGATGATATAAGCAGAAGTTAGGATGTACGTCCGCTTCATCAAAATGTATCCCACCAGGAGAATTTTCTCTGAAAGAGGGCAGCGTCATCCCCATCGATATGTCTTTGGCGAATCGTTTCCTCGTCTTGATCCTGCTTTCATTTGCGGCGGATGTACTTTGATCTGGTGGGAGTGTTTCGACCCTTTTGTCCAGTCGCCGGCGTTTGGCCTTTTTAAATATGGCCATCTCACGCTCCCAATCGGCTTTACTTTTTAGATGAATTTCACTCAGGAAGGCGTCGATCATTTCGTCTGACGGCCATAGAAGTTCTGGTTCAGGACCTGCCCCCCGTCTCTCGGTGCAAGGAGCTTCTTTATCGTCTATCGACGAGTAAGAAATCACATGGCAGCTTGCCACATAATCCTCAGGTTCATCCGACGAGTCTTTGTCATCATCTCCGTCCTCATGGACGTGGCTGAGGAATTCTCGGAGTGTGACTGGGGTCCGCGCCTTCTGATTATATTCTTCCAGTGCGTCAACATGTTTTTGCAGATCCGTGCGCTTGTCATCTAACTTCGCGGACTTTTGGGTCTTCTCCTTCTTCTTCGAAGACTTTGATGGCTGCGTCTGGGTGTTTTGCCTGTTGCTATCAATTCTCGGTGTTGGGCGTGGTTTCAGCATCCCATCAATGACCTCGGGCTCTGGAGGACTTTTCCACCTGACTGCTGGGCATGTGTGAAGATCCTTCAGCATTCTTTTCTTCTTGGTTGAAAGTGCGACCTCCCATGAAGCTTTTTCTATAAAAGAACACGATGCCCCCGGCGTGTCCTCTTTTTTAGGGGCATGAGGTTGTGGCGGGTTCACCTTCCAGTTTTCGGATAATGCGAACTTGCCTTGTTGGTACTGATCCTCGATCCATCCCTTAAAGACGAAGCAATCTTCGATTGGATGGCTTACCGCTTGGTGGTAAGGGCAGTAATTAAGATCGTTGACATCACCTGGCTGCAACGGACGTTTTGGATTCGGCAGATTGATGAGTCTGTTGCGCACTGCCAGCTCGAACAGTCTCCTTGTTTTATTCTGAGGAAACGAGTAAGGACATCCCAGTCTCTCCTCGAGAGATGGGCGTGAACGCACGTTGTTTTGGCGAACAACTGTCTTTGAGTTGCTCGGCTATTGTTGAGTATTGGCGATGACGATCGCTTTCCCTTTTCCTTTCTCATTTCGAGAGTCTGGCTTTGGAGGAGACGGTTTATGTCCCATCTGATCCATTTGGGCCAACTTGTCAATCAAGGCCTGGAAAGTAGATGGCTTGAAGAACATCATGAACTGGGAGATGGCCGCTTGAGGGTCAAGAGTGTCCACAAACATGCCCACTGCCGATGCTTCTTCGATCCGATGTTCGCATTTCGACCACAGATTCTGCCACCGTATTGCGTATTGAACCCACGTTTCGCCTGTCCCTACCCTGGCGTTGATCAATGCGGTGATTGGGGTGCGCTCACTGGCGCTTGCAAATCTTTGTGTAAACAGTAGCTCCATCTCCGCAAATGTTTTGACAGAGTCGTTAGGTAGCTCCGAATACCATTCGAAGGCCGTTTCCGCTAAGCTGCCGACGAATTGGCGAAGCAACAGTTTGTCGTCGCCTCCAGTGTTGCCGCATAAGGCCCTAAATTGAGCGACATGCTGATGTGGATTCCCTGTCCCCTTGTATACATGGAATTTAGGGATCGTATATCCCGTCGGGTAACTTATTTGGTCATACCAGCCTGGGTAGGGTCGTCCAGTCTTGACAACTTGGCCAGCCGTTTCGTTCGCTCGGTGAACCCGTATCTGCTGAGCTATGTAGTCGTCTAGTGCGGCCTTGGAAATGGTTTCCTCCTTGGCTGCTGAATGAGCCGGAGGAAGATTTTATGTCTCCCCTCTATCGTCTTCCATAATGATCGGAGGGTCTTCAGCTGGAGGGTCCGGCTGTAACATCATTCCTACCATGTCTTGGAAGAGAAGCGCCATTTGTTTTATGTGGGCAGCTTGTTCTGCTGCTTCTCTGTCCTTCTTTTCGAGGATTCTCCGAAGAAACTCGGCATCAGTTTCCTGCTCATGGCGCTGCTCTGATGACGCATCCGGGCTTTCTTTTGGCCCGGTGAGTGTGGCCATTTGCGTCAGCATTTCTTGAAGCTTTTGTCGCTGCTCCTGGGCTTTTGTTACGGATCGGGTGAGCGGTCGGTGATCCGTCGAAGCGCGGCTATCCTCTTTCCCGGATGCCATATAGATAGTGTGCACCACCATGCCCCCAGACTTAGGGCGTTTAGATTCAATGTCTTTGCGATTTGCCAAAGACGCAGGGATCTTCTCCGACCTCCTTCTTTTGTAGGCAGTCGAAGTTGAGGGGGCCGTTGTAGTGAGCACCCAAGTAGCCGTCGCTTTTTGTGGCTTGACAGAGTAGTCCTTCTCCTGCTGAACCTTCGTCTTTTTCTGTCGGCGGAGATAGTCTTGATCCATCACGGAGTCTTGGACTTGATGCCAGACCTTGTAAATTTTAGAGGACAGCCGTTGAGGGGACTGCTCCAGCTTCACCTTTGGGGCATTATCCGTAGGTGGAGGAGATCTTTTCAGCACAGCGGTCGGAGAGTTCTTGCGGACCTTCCTAAGTGGTTCAAAGCTGTTCCCGGTTGGAACAACAGCATCAATATCCGCCGTTGAAGTCGGCGGAGTCAGTCCAGGAGGAGAGTTGCCCCCAGCCTTCCTTACTCGGCGCCAGTGGCATATCCCTAGTAGGAGGAGTGTTGTCTCCTGAGGGTTTTCAACGGATTACACCCACAAAATCCTATAATAAAAGAGAGATGGTGAAGGTTATATAAAGATAAGAACTATAAAAGAAAGAACTTGAAAATAAGAGTTTTCAACTATACCAACTTTTCAGTTGCTATGAGCCTTATCTTAATGGTCATGAAAAAATGTTAGAAATCACATTATCCCTCAATAAAACATCGCCTTTAGTTTTCATTCCTACCTTTCTTCCAAACATTGATCATATACCCCTACGTGTGTGAATTGGACATCCCTACACTCAGAGAATTCAATTCAAGCAATCATACTCTTGTCCATCGACCTTAGTACTTTTTAATAGATATTTAGATGGAATTTTCTCACATATTCTTCATGCGACCGTTAATACTTCTTGAGGTACTAACCGACCGATTACTCATGTGCTTGCTAATTAGTTGTTTTTCCTCGTCTTGCAACACCTAAGGCTTAGCAGTGGCTCCCAAACCAGTTGGTCTAAGGCACTAGGTGATAAAGCACCCTCGCTATATTTTTTTTATTGCTGCCTCGGTGATAACAAAACCAGTGTTCATTTTTCTTTTCACCATTTTATCTTTTATTCTCACTTTTATTTTCTTCATACTTTGGCTTTTAGACAAGATCATTTCAAGGTATCCGCTACTATCCCGAGTTTCAAGATGTATGTAAGTGCGTGTAGTAGGGTATCAACGTTCAAATATTTGGCTTCCAGAATAGGAACTATTTTTCAGGCTTATTTTTATCCTCAGATTAGTAATTTCCTTCATCTTACTAACCCTTGGGACAACAGCTCATAACTACTTATTACTAGTTTCATTTAAGAAAATATCTAACTTTCTTGTTTTTTCTTAAACTATTCATATCTTTTAAATATAATTTTTTACTTTCTACTCTTTTATTATCACAATTTTTTTTGTGTGTGCTTATATATACTATAATGCAAAGTAGGGCGTAAATAAGCACAAGAGCGCTGAAAAACGACTTCTTGGGAGCTTCTTGCGATGGTACAGGAGCGCTGAAGCTCGTTGGCGGGAGCATGGTCCCGAAAAATAGCCCACTGGTGGCTTGAGTTACCTACTCCACTGGCATAGTGAAAAGGGAGGCCGCTTGGGGCCCGTAGGTTACTCCTCCAGATGGGACAGAGCGAGAGTTGCTGTTGCAGTTAGTGCAGTTTGAAGCCATTGATTTCTTGAAGAGCTTGAATATTCTGCCCCCTGCGTCGACCATGGTCTTTGGCATGTGCCAGTTGTTTGAGGACCGATTCCGTCGGCAAGGCTGCTGCTTGGGGAGCCTGCCTGTGGACGACAGACATCCTCTGGGCTTCCTCCATCGGCGTTGAGGCACCGAGGGTGGGAGGTGGGAGTATCGACCCGAAAAGAAGCCCGTTGATTTCTTGAAGAGTCGGATTGCAGAGATTTGGGGCTGCGAGTGACCCATACTTGACTCCGCCGGATATGACAGAGCCTGAGTTGCTAGGGTGGGAGCAAATGCCATTCTTCATAGAGACGAAATGCCGGCTTCAATATTCACTCCCATAAGGGCAACTAAAAACATACACACCGCGATTATTTGATCGCGGGAAAAACACGACACACGAAAAGAGGAAAAGGTCCCACCGGGCGTGCCAGAATCTGTTCCCTTCCGAATGGCGGCGCGATGACTGAGAGGCGTCTAGGCCTGAAGTTCGGGGCAGATGCTATTTGGTTTTATCCGTCCACCTCTCCGAAGATGCCAAGTTGATTTATGGCACCGTGTATCGGAGGTTTAGACGGATGCGGCCGATGTAGCAGACTTCGTCAGATTCCCCCTCGCTTGAGGGGGTTTTGATTGTGGGGACGCTCTTCCCTGCAGGCGCAAGCCCCTGCAGTTAATTACGCTATCGCATCGCGGTAACAACTTTCTCCTTCTCCAGAATTTCACTTCATGTCGTAGGTGTTTTTTTTGTTTGTGGTTGTCCGTGGATTGTATACGGAGACTAATTTATGTCGTCGCCCGTAGGACGTGGATTAGTCCAAATCCGTATTTTCTTCGATTTGGGTTTGGGGTTTTGGTTTAAGGATACGTTAGCCATATTTGAGGCTAAGATCAACTTAAACATTTGTTAAGGATACGTTAGTCTAATCTCCAGACTAAGATCAACTTAACGGGATCGTTTAGATCCAACAAGAGAGCGTTTGGGGGCTCTATTGTTCTAGTTTAGGGACATAGTGGTCCATTGAATGTATGGCCGTCGGGACCCGTCACCTCTCTGACGACGTTGAAGGATTACAACGACAAATGCCAGAGGAGTTCAGAGATGTACCCTTAAACTAAGGTTGGTGATCTATAGTCCAATTTGGGACTAAAGTCTGTTTTGAAAGTTTTGGTTTAAGGATGCGTTAGCCATATTTGAGGCTAAGATCAACTTAAACGTTTGTTAAGGATACGTTAGCCTAATTTGAGACTAAAATCGACTTAACAGGATCATTTAGCTCCGACAAAAGAGCATTTTGGCTCTATTGTTCCAGTTTAGGGATATAGTGGTCCATCATTCCCATTTTGGGGAAGGATACTGGTTTAAGGACGCATGAGTTTAAGGACCCCACAGTCCGTATTATGTGTGGTTGTCGGGACCCGTCACCTCTCTGACGACGTTGAAGGATTACAACGATAAATATCAGAGGAGTTCAGAGATGTACCCTTGAACCGGGTGTAAATTGATTTGGGAGAGCAGTTGTGCTTAATCAATTTAATTTGAGGACTTATGGCCAGAATTGGGCTAAGTCCTGTTGAGAACATTTAACATTTTATATGTATTTGGCCTATTAGGCCTTTATTAGGGCTCTGCCCTTTTTGAATGATGCCCAGCATCTAAATTGGTCTGTTAGACCTTTATTTGGGCTCTGCCCCTTTTTAATAATGCATTGCATTTTTAAAAAGGCATGATAGGCTTTTTAAATAGGCTCTGTCCCTTCTTTAATAATGCAAAGCATTTATTGTTCTGACAGTGCACCACGTGGCTTGTCAGGCGCTTTGCGCCAGCACAAGGCGCAAACTCATCTGGGTGTGACACGTGTCACGCTCTGGTGAGCGCAAGTCTGTTAGCGCAGCGCGCTGCGCCAGCGCGCTGCGCCAGCGCGCTGCTGATACGTGGCGCGCTCTGATGACTTGCGCCAATTTAAGATAGCAGTGCTCTGTTTTAGAAGCGCATAGCGCAGTTATTCTGGGGCCGACACGTGGCGCTCCCTGGTGGCTTGCGCCAATCCAAGGAGCGCAACAGTGCAAATTTCCAAAGTGCAAGACACTGTTTAATATTTTGATCAAATTTAGATCAAAGAAAACATGTTTTTCTTGTTTTCAGAGAACCAGTGGTTCATCAAAAGGCAATGCCTTTATACAGAAGTAAATTACTTCTTCTTCTCTTTTTTTTTATTATTACTATTATTATTATTATTATTATTTAAGATCTTGATCTTGTTCTTAGATCATTGATCTCTTTTAGAAGAAATTCTTCTTTTATTCAAAGGTTTTTACCTTTTCTTTCTCTGAGCTCTTCTCAAAATTTTCTTTAGAGGAGTTCTGTGAGTTCTCTCTGTTAGACTTGGAGTCTAGGGGCCTTTATATAGGGCCAATTGATTTGTTAAATAAGTTAAAGAGATCTTTCTCTAAGTGATTTAGGGATTTTTCCCCACCGTTAGATCTTTGATCTAAGAGTTTCTATTTTACATAAGCTAATCTTGTTGTTTTAACAAGATCAGAAAGATCTTTCTGGAATTTTAATTCTGTTTTGGTGCTGGCATTGGCGCAAATGCATCTGCGCTTGACACGTGTCGCGCAACGCAGAGCGCAACACAACTGCGCTAGCGCAACTGCGCTGACACGTGTCGCGCAGTGCAGAGCGCAAGTCAGCTGAAGCGTTGCTTCCTTTATTATTATTTGAATTTCTTTTAAAATAGAGCCTTGCTCTGATTGGGGGAAACAGAAGCGTTGCTTCATTTCCTGCCTTAGAATTTGAACATAGCTTTGCTCTGATTGGGGTAAACAGTATCGAATCACGATAAAGGTACGGATGTACAGTGAAAACATGGATGCACAAATATTTATCAGGGGTTACATCATGACTATTTAGGATGCACATTATCAAGTATGGGGTACTAATGTAACAATAATATGAACTAATATAATATGGCATGCAACTATATATGCAGAATTAATGGTATGGATACACAATAAAACATGGATGCACAATTATCTGTCAGGGGTTACAAATACAGCACCATGACTATGTAGGATGTCCATTATTAAGCATGGGGTGTTAATATAACAGTAATATGAAATAATGTGACATGGCATGCGAATAGATATATAAATAATGGTATGGATGCATACGGGTATCCTAAAACAGTAAAACTTTAATATGGGTGTACAGTGCAATCAACATGTGATATTTTTATTCATATGGATGCAAGATAAGTATTATAGCATGTAGTAAGATGAACTTGCCTGAACGGATCACACGACGGGTGCGTACAGCATGTCCAACGTCGGGTAAGCGTCGCAATAACCACACGGCACACGGGACAGGTCCAGGCAAGGCAAGAAGGTAACCACGCAGGCAGGAGACGTCCACTGGATTACTCGGATCGTCGGCGGCAGCACAGCTCCGGCGATCACCGGAAAACACACGAATCAAGAAAGAGAAAAGAAGAAGAAGAAGAAGAAGGAGAAGAACTGGGGTTTGGTGCTCTGTTGTTTGGCTCTGGGGTCAGAGAAGAAGGCGAGGGAGACGTGATGATGAGTCGAGGGTTTTCCGGCGAGGTTTCACGGCAAGGGCAGTAAGGATTTCGAGTTGCAGTGGGTTTGCACGGGGTTGCAGGGGAGATGGGCAGTGCAGGCGGAGGAGCTCGGGGTTGGCTTGGGGTATTGGTTGCGAAGGGGATAGTGGTGACGGTGAGGGGTCACCGGCAATGGGAGGTGATGGGTGTCGTGGGTTCTTGGGTTGGCTCGAGAATTTGGAAGGAAAAGAGGAGTGGAGGTAGTGACGGGATTGGGACGAGGGTGAGGAGGTAGAGGCGTTGGCTGCGATGGTGACGAGGGGGCAATAACGAGGCAAAGCTAGGGTTAGGGTTCTGGGTTTGTCGAAGATCTCATGGGGCGGCAGGGATTTATAAAGAAGAAAAGAAGAAAAGAAGAAGGGAGGTGAGCGTAGGGGAAGGGAGGTGACGGGATTCGCGAGGAATAGCGATCGCAAGAGGAGAGAGAAAGGGAGAAAGAGAAGGAGAGGGAGAGAGAGTCTGTTAAATCTTTTGGTTAGGTTAGGGAAATATTAAAAATATATATAAAGGTGTGTAGAGAGAGAGAGAGTCTGCTAATTTAGAATGGGATTTAGAATAAAATCTTTTTGTTAAAGTTTAATTTATATATCGTATAAATGTAAACAGTTATAAGAATAGAATATTGATTTTATTCGATATTTTGGCTAATACAAAAATAGTCCAAAACACGCCCGGGTCGGGTTTAAAAATCTAGTTTTAAAATACGGAAAATATACTTGTCGACCAACATTAAAATAGGATATCCGGGTAACGAAAATGCATACACCTAAGAACGGATACATGTAACATGCACATAGCGATCCAAACAGGTCCGTTTCACTGAACGGGACGAGAAGAAGATGCGCGGATGCTACCACAGGGTCAGGGGTATGATGCAGGCCATGCAATATATTTTCAAAATATTTTTTCTTGATTTTATATGTTATATTGAAAAATGCGGATGCCAGATAAAATGCCAGTATGCAGTATATAAAAATAATGAAAGTGCACGGATCCACATAACAAGCCGGGATAAATTATAAACAGGAATCAAGACAGGTTTCCAACAAGTGGGTCGGGTCGGATGCAAATACAAATGTCAAATACACTATTCGCACCCAAAACACAGTAAATCAGGAAAATACCATAAATAAAAAAATACTCGCAATAGAACTGGTATAAATAAACTAGGGTGTTACATTATACACAACTACAAAAAGAATTCCGTCCTCGAAATTCCCAAAACAAGAAAAGATAAATAAACATGAAACTACAGGAAGAGATCCGGAAACTTCTGTCGAATCTCATCTTCTCGTTCTCAAGTCGATTCTCCATACGAGCGATTCCCCCATGAAACAAGTACGAGAGGGATAACCTTGTTCTTAAGGACCTTTTCTCTTCGAACAACAATCGACATCGGTCGTTCCTCAAAGGTTAAATCCTCCCTTACAGTCAGCTCCGAATGATCCAGCACGTGTGTTTCATCTCGAACATACTTACGGAGTTGAGATACATGAAACACGTCATGAACATTCGCCAGAGATGGTGGTAACGCCAATCTATAAGCTATTTCTTTAACACGCTCAATAATCTCGAAAGGTCCCACGAATCGAGGACTAAGCTTGCCTCGACTCCCAAAACGAATCACTCCTCTAGTCGGTGATATCTTCAAGAATACCAGATCACCAACAGCGAAATCTAGAGGTCTTCTCGATGTATCGGCCTAACTCTTCTGTCGATCATGTGCTGCCTTCATGTGATTCCGGATCGTATTGACTTTCTCCACGGTTTGCACGATAAGATCCGGTCCCAACAATCTTCGTTCTCCAACATCGTCCCAACAAACAGGTGAGCGACACTTGCGACCATATAATGCTTCGAATGGATCCATCTGAATAGTTGCCTGAAAGCTGTTATTGTAAGAAAACTCCACCAAGTTTAGATGATCCTCCCATGAACCCTTGAAGTCTAACATGCAAGCTCTCAACATGTCTTCAAGAGTTTGGATCGTTCTCTCCGACTGGCCATCTGTCTAAGAATGATAAGCAGTGCTAAACTTCAATCGCGTTCCCAAACTTTCCTATAAACTCCTCTAGAAGTGCGATAAGAATCGGGTATCACGATCGGAGATGATGCTCACAGGTACTCCATGAAATCTCACAACCTCCTGCATGTACCGTTCTGCTAACGCTTCCGTTGACTGACCAACTCGAAATGGTATGAAATGAGCTGCCTTGGTCAATCGATCAACAATCACCCAAACTGCATTATTGCCCTTTGGACTCCGCGGTAAAGCTGTCACGAAATCCATAGTTATATGTTCCCACTTCCACCGAGGAATTGGAAGTGGTTGCAATAAACTAGCCACCCTTTGATGTTCAGCTTTAACTTGCTGACACACAAAGCACCTCGCTACAAAATGGGCAATCTCCCTTTTCATGCCTTCCCACCAAAAATGCTGTCGTAGACCACGGTACATCTTCGTTCCTCCTGGATGTACGGAATATGTGGAACTGTGTAAACTTCTTCGTGAATGTCTCCCTTCGGCACACACAAACGGTTATCATAACGCAACGAACCATTTTCATGAATCAACAAGTCCGTTCGAAGTCCCGCTTCAACCTGTTCTCGAAACTTCTGCAACCTTGGATCCTGTGACTGCGCTGCTTTAATATTCTCGATCAACGACGACTGTACTTGTAGCTGCATCAACTGTCCCGAAGAATGCGGTAGCACGTTCTCCAAATCGAATCTCCGAAACTCTTCGATAAGCTCCCTCTGTGCAGTCAGCATCTGAATTGCTGGTAACCAACTAAGCGCATCCGGCACTACATTAACTTTCCCCGGATGATACTTGAGATCAAGATCGTAGTTAGCCATCAACTCCAACCATTTATGCTGCCTCATGTTAAGCTCTTTCTGTGTGAACACATACTTTAGGCTTTTGTGATCGGTGAATACTTCGACCCTTTCGCCCAGTAAGTAGTGTCTCCAAATCTTCAAAGTGAAAATAACTGCTGCAAGTTCCAAATCATGAGTTAGGTAATTCTTCTCATGGGTCTTCAGCTGTCTCGATGCATAGGCTATGACCTTCCCATGCTGCATCAAAACACATCGCAAACCTTTTCCAGATGCGTCGCTGTGAATCACCAATCCTCCGGAACCATCTGGTACGGTCAAAATAGGAGCGGTTATCAACCTTTGCTTCAACGCCTCAAAAGCTGACGCATAACTATCCGTCCATACGAACGATACCTCCTTCCATGTGAGCTTGGTCAAAGGCTCAGCAAATCGAGCAAAATTCTCCACGAATCTTCTGTAGTATCCTGCAAGTCCCAGAAAACTTCTGATCTCCGCTACATTCCTCGGAATCGGCCAATCTCGAACTGCTGCAATCTTCTCAGGGTCAACGGAG
Source organism: Agapanthus africanus (assembly GCA_030015575.1). NCBI lineage: Eukaryota > Viridiplantae > Streptophyta > Magnoliopsida > Asparagales > Amaryllidaceae > Agapanthus > Agapanthus africanus. Next base: position 875,084,256 of record JASDDO010000022.1, on the reverse strand, counting down.
ATTCCATCTCCGGATACGGCATGCCCCAAAAACTTCACTTCTTCATACCAAAACTCGCACTTGCTCATCTTTGCATATAATCTTTCTTACCTTAACGTTTGCAGTGCGATCCTCAAGTGTTCTGCATGCTCTTCTAGGCTCCTCGAGTAGACCAGAATATCATCGATGAACATCACTATATACCGGTCCAAGAACGGTGAAAAGATTCGGTTCATCAAGTCCATAAATATCGCCGGTGCATTCGTGACTCCGAATGGCATCACTAAATACTCGTAATGTCTATATCGAGTTCGGAACGCAATCTTGCAAATATCTTATGATTTAACTCGAACTTGATGATATCCGGATCGCAAATCCAGTTTCGAGAATACCCTCGCGCCACTGAGTTGCTCGAACAATTCGCCAATGCGAGGGATCGAGTACTTGTTCTTAATAGTCACCCGGTTTAATTCTCGATAATCAATGCACATCCTCCTTGTGCTATCTTTCTTCTTGACTAGAAGAACTGAAGCTCCCCAAGATGAATTGCTGCCGCGAATCCAACCCTTCTCTAGCAATTCAGTAACCTGCTTCTTTACATCTTCCTACTCCACTGGTGCCATTGGATAGTACGCCTTTGAGATTAGCGCTGCACCAGCAACAAGATCAATCGCGAACTCCACATCTCGCTTTGGCGGTAAACCCGAGATTTCCTCGAACACGTCCATGAACTCTCGAACTACAGCTGGAGCTTCCTTCTTATCAACTTCCATTGACGAAAGAACGGTGCTTGTCGGTCTAGCCCTAAACTCGACTGGCCCGACAGAAATGCTACCTCCAGCAAATACAAACTCCGGATGTCCGGGAATCTGGAAAATCACTTTGTTTGCCCTACAATCAATGTGAGCGTGGAAAGTGCCGAGGAAGTCCACTCCCAAGACAACATCATAACTGCCGGTATCAATACATCGTTCTTACTCGTTTATTACACACAAAATTTAACAGATGCGACAGGCTACTTCGGCTGCATCTCCACATGCATCTCCTTCGGATGCGGCTCCGCAAGCTACTACCTCGGCTGCGGTTACGCAGACCATTCCTGTAGCTCCACAGCCCGCTCAGACTCCCGCACAGTCCGCTCCTTCATTAGTCGAGTTTTTGACGACTCAGGGCTGCACCGAGGAGCAGATGCGTCAGATTACGGCGATTATCAGAGATGGAGGAGCTGGACCGAGCTAGGGTAGCTTTTTTTTTATATTTTTGAGGATGTGTGTATTTATCTGATTACATATTGTATATATTTTGGATGATATTAGTGGTTGTTTTCTTGTTCACGATGATTTAGATTGATATCGTATTCTGTTTGTTCATTTCTTTTATATATTATGCGTGAGATGTTGATTATGAATATTTCTGTATTTAGTTATATGATGTATATATTATTGCGCACGGGACGGGGAAAAAAACAGGAAGCCCATTTTTTTAAAAAACCCTGATATTTTGTCTGTACAGATTAATCCGTAGGGTCATCTGTTGCACCTACGGATTAATCCGTAGGTGCAATGTTTGCCCCTACATAGTTCGCCGTAGGGACAAATATCATGATACCTGATATTTTGTCCCTATGGACTCAGTAACAGGGGTAAAACTTATTCCTACGAATTAATCCGTATGGGCATTTATCTAGACCTACGGATAAATTTGTAGGGGAATCTATCATGTCCTACGGATAAATTCGTAGGGACAAGTATTTTATTTTATAAACGAATAAATTAAATAAAGGTTATGTTCCTACGGAGTAATCCGTATGGATAAATGCTCCCACGGCGTAAGACGTAGGGGCGATTATTACTCCGTAGGGGCATATGCAGGGCGAAGACTTGCACCTGCGGCTTTTGGATCTACGATGGAGTTTTATGTCCTTACGGATATCTCCGTAGGGGCAGTGATTTACCCTTACGGTTAAATCCGTAGGACCAACACATTATTCACTACTAGAAATAAGGGTTGCCCCTACGAATACTACCGTAGGGGCAAAAAATTCATCTGTAGATGCAAAGGCCGTAGATGCAAGTTGAAGCCCTGAACTTGCCCCTACGGTCAAAAACTTGCCCCTATGGAGTTCTATGTAGGTACATTTGCACCTACGGATTAGGGCGTAGGGGAAAAAAGTTATTTTATTTACGGTTATTTTAATTATATTAACTGTACCTACGGATATATCCGTAGGGTCAAGTAGTATCCCCTACGGATATATTCGTAGGTACTTATCCGTAGGGGTCTTTTGTCAGTCCCTACGGATATATCCGTAGGGGCAAGACCAACCCCCCTGACACTGAGATCAGGGGGGAAATATCAGTTACTGCTGATATTTTGCCCCTACGGCTTAATCCGTATGGGCAACATGTGTACTACGGATTAATCCATAGGTACACATTATCTGTTTTTTTTTAAAAAAAGGGCTGCCTTATTTTTTCTCGCCCTGTGCACAATAATATATATATCAATAAAATATAAAATTAATCATCACACAACATATATCGCAGTATTCATAATCACATCTCACGCATATAATATACAAAAGAAACCCAAATACTGAATATGATATAAATATAAACCAATATCAATATCAATATCGTTTCAAAATGTAGTACAATATGTATGATATAAATAAATACATGTTTCAAAAAATAAGAACCAAAAAGCTACCCTAGCTCGGTCCAGCTCCACCTCTGAATAACGATAGAATAATGCGCGCCTGCTCCTCGGTCAATAAATCTTGCAATTCGGCGCGAGCGAGAGTTTGAGCGTCCTGTGGAGCTGGCGATGTGGTATGCGCAGCCGCCGTCGAGGGAGTCGCTTGCGGAGCCGCGGCTGCGGGAGTCTGAGCGGGCGGTGGAGCTATAGGAGCTGTCTGCGGAACCGCAGCCGATGTAGTGGCTTGCGGAGCCGCAGCCGAAGGAGATGCATGCCTCTGCCCCTATCGCGTCTGGACCAAACGTGTGTAAGAAGCGTGTAAGAACTATGTATTACTCGAATTTGTATCATTATCAAGTTATTTCGAAATCCCATTTGGATATCTAGTTTGGATAACCGTTGTTTATTTTAATTACATATGTATGTATGATTAATCAAACCTAAGTCTAAAACCAAATAAGCTCAAGCTACGTACTAATTATGGATATGTTGATATGTATAATATGACATGATATTTTACTATAAAGTAGTATACATACCAGCATCTCCTTCAACTCCTCAACGGTGGCCCTCAAGCTCTCCAGTTCCTGCTAGACACGTCGCTCACTGGAGACGGAGGAAGTAACCGCCGGGGTGGAGTCCAACCTCATATGGGCCCTGCTAGGGCCCAGTCCCCGGCCTCTCTCCTAACCTCCGTGGTGCCCTCCGTGTGTGGCGTCCAGAACTGGGGTAAGCAGCCTCGGATCGTTCTGTCCGGTAAAATCGATCCCCGAGGCCTCGGCTTGCTCAACCACCCACTCCTACACCCACATTAAGCAGTAAAGTATAAGTATAAAATTTAAACTTGAAGCTTCCAAAACTAAAATTTCAAATTTGGATAGAATAAATATTTAACACTTACGCAATACTCCTAGTTAGCAACATCGGGATATCGAAGCTCGCCCGTGGCGGGATCTGTCGAGGTGCCGTGGATGGCAAGATATGCGGACAGCACGCTCGGTGTACTACCTTGCGCCACGGTCCGAGCTGTCTGCAATATTAGAAAATAACTCTTAATATTAGAAATATTAGAAAATAACTCTTAATATTGCAGAATTTCAGAAAGGTCGGTCTACTGTAATTTACCGATAACTCCATGGCTTGAGTAATATTCCTCGAGCCACCTGTGTAAGTGGGGCGACCCCTCTTCCCCGACTTCCTGTTCTCTGTATTCTGAGCAACCTGTTTCTGCACAACGCATTAACATTTAGTTTTCTAATTAAGGAACACAAAGAAATAAATTATATCATAAACAATGAATTACACTTAAAATACATACCTGTTTGCGTTGGGAGTCGAAATAATCGCACAATAGAGGCCATGTCTCTACGTCGACTCTCGCAAACGCCGGAGTAGATAGGAGGGCCGCTCTCTCTGCCTCGGGGGTCGCCATCCACAGGGAGTAGAAGTCGGCCTTCAGCTCATTCCTGTTGTATCGGACCTTGGTCTGCATGTTCTTCATCAGGGCATTGTACAGAGCATGAAGGTCGAGCACCCTCCCAGGGTGATCAGGGTCGGCTACAGGCTGAAAATCGTAATCCAACTGAAAATACAAAAAAAACATTGTTATTAGATTGCAAGTGTTAATAATAAATATATTGGATAAATCAAATGAAAATAGGCCGTTAATACGTACCCGAGCCTGATAAAAGAAGAGGGCGAATGAGCGCCGGTGCTGCTCGCCCCACTCAACGTGAAGTGGATAGTTCTTCACGAGCCGGCTCTCATCCCCCATATACCGGCCGAACCTCTCGGCATGAGGACCGGTATAGCGATAGTCAAGGGTAAAAAGGAGGGGGAATGGTGCCTCCCCCTAGCTCTGTCAGGCCTCAGCTTATGGGACTGATTCGGGCCTCGAGTCCCCCTCTGGGGATGGGGAGGCCCTGCGTCTGCACAAAATATCAAGACAATCAATATTAAGACAAAGTTATATTAAGAAATCAAGCTTAAGCGAAAATTGAAGTGTGATATATACCTCCGGTGACTATCGCACGAGCCTGGGCCCGGGCAGCAGCACAAACGGGACGATAGTTCCTCCGGTGAGGAACAACCGGGGTCCCAGATGCGGACGCATCCCCTGCAACTAGAAAATAAACATTGACGCTAAATTTCCATGAAGTTCATATTTATTCTATAGAGCATATGTAAAATGAAAAAATATTTTATATTTATTCATACTAACCTGCAGACGATGCGGATGGTATGGAAGCGGCAGGAGTGGCCCCTGCAGAAGATGTGGACGCACCACCTATAATTAGACAATTAAAAATAGATTATATAAGTAATTGCAAAAAGAATGTGTAGATCAATAATATAACGTTCTAAATCAATATGCATGCACTATAGGATATATAAACATACCCACAGGTGCGGTGGTGTCACCACCTACAGCTAGACAATAATAAAAATTGCTAAGTAAGAGCAAAAGGAATGTGTGTATATTTATGATATAGCATTCTAAATCAATATACATGCACTATATAATATATAAACATACCTGGAGGAGCGGAAGTGGCCTCTGTCCCAGATGTGGACGCATCACCAACAACTAGACAATCAAACATTGACAATATAAGTAATTTTGACATAAACAGGCATGAATATCTGTAATATTACATTCAAAATGGATATGCGTGCAGTATACCTGGAGGTGTGGCAAAATCCACACGGAAGGAGGCATCCGAAGGGGTCTCCGATCTAGGTGCAAGACCGGCCCTCTGAAGCTCCCTACGAAGCTCTCCGAGCGGCAGAACCGCTCTGCCTCTGCCTCTGCCTCTGCCGCGGCTTGAGCTCCTGCCGCCCCTCGCTGCTCCCGACATCGTCATCAAATCTAGATAAACGGTTCGTGGACGCATTAGACAATCATTAAAAGTATTGACTATATATGTATAGAGCGTAAAATGTGAAGTAATAATATAACATTACTGATAGCTGATTTGTATGTCAAAAACTATCTATTACCGCAATCAAGAACGGCGTCGCTTTGCAGCTAGCCGGTGAGTACGGGTCGGTCCACAGGGATGTTGTGAATCTCCTAATCGCGCTTACGAGTTAATTCCGAAGGGTGTTCGGATTAATTATTAAATCTAAAAATCTAATTATTCTATACTACGATTATCTAGATCTAGTCTTGCTAGGGTTAGGTTTAGGGATGGTTTGGAAATGCACGCAAATCTCAACGCTTTCTATACCCGAATGAAGATCTATGAGGAGTTATGATAATTATCAATAAAGGGGATTAGATCCATTCGGGAAGGTGTTCCTTCCTCTAAGTTCTTGTCCTTCCTTTAGAGATCCTTACCCTAACCTCCATGGAAAACGCGCGCAACCGGGCCTTTATACTACGGTGTCATCGTTACCTCGAGGGGTAGGATGCCGTAGGGCGCGGTGTGTGCGTGTATGCATGGAGTCCTATTGAAAATATATAATGGGTAAGAAAGGGATGAAAGATCTCATCTCTCAAAATCCTTCCCCAAAGCTAACTCTAAACAATTTCCTAAGGCAAGAATTTAAATCTACCTAGGGTAAAGAATTGAAATCTAAACTAGAGCAAGGAATTAAATCTACTTACAGATGGCTCTCTCTAATCATCAACGCAGGTTTGTCAGATCTGAATTTCTGAATCGAAAAGAGCCACCGATGCTCTCCATAAAAAGATCTGAAATTTATTATTAAAAGGAGGCATAGGGAGGCATAGCCTTTACAATGATTTAGAGTTCCTATTTATAGAGGATAGGAAACCCTAGGTTACAATTGATTCGCACGTCTGCATTTACCAAAATATCCTTAGGAAGACCTAGTCAAAGTAGACTTCAAGCTTTGGTAAAATTTTATGTCTGGAAATTTTGGAACTAATTCTGGGCTTCTTGGGCTTTTTATTTCTTTGGATCTTTATTCAATTTAGCATCTCTATTTCTTCCAGATCTCCAGTGAACAATTGCGGTGGACTTTTAACCGTTCGCTTTGTAATCTTGGACCTTGCATTGCCTTGTACTTTGTGAATTTTATCTTTGATGTAGGCTTGATCAAGAGTCTTCTGTTTGTTGGTCAAAGTCCACTTTTGCATCGTCTTTTCATCGTTTTCACTGTTTTCTGTCCAAGAACTTGTAACCTGTAATGTGTAGCAGACATGAGTCAAAAGTACCTGTTTTATTGTAAAATGCATAAGAATGGAGAATATAATAATGCAATATTATGATATGAACAAATACCCCCAAACTTATCTTTTGCTCGTCCTCGAGCAAACTTATTTTTTTATTCTCTACAAAAACCTAACCGCACTTTCGCAGGGAAACGCGATTGCACTGAGCTCGTGCAACAAGCCGTTAAACCTCTAGGTGTCCCTAGTAGGAGGAGTGTTGTCTCCTGAGGGTTTTCAGCGGATACTACCCACAAAATCCTATCAATTCGGCTTTTCGACTTTTGTTCTCCAATTAGGTTTTCTAACAAGGAATTCTATTATCGTCGACTCGTAAATTATCCACCCATATTCTTCACACTTCTTCATTATTTAACTTAAGATTATATATGTTCTGCAGACCTACTTAGCTTTCGGCATCTCTTAAGTTTTCCTTCTAGGGTTCCATCTCCACTTAGGAATTTTTATCAATTCTACTAAAGATACAAGTTCTATTCTTCATTCATTTCTCTTATCTAAACTCCAATCACACATCCCTACGTGTGTGTATGAATCACCCCTACACTTGGAAATTCAAATCAAGCAATCATACCCTTGTCCGTTGTCCAAAGTACTTATTAGTTGGTGAATTTTTAATTGAATTTTGCTTACACATCCTTCATGCGACCGTTAATATTTCTTGAGGTACCAACGACCGATTACAAGATGCGTTAGCACTTTAAAGCGTAAGTCCTAGTCTTGCAACACCTAAGGCTTTTAGCAGTGACTCCCAAACCAGTTAGTCTAAGGTACTAGGTGATGAAGCACCCTCGCTAAATATGTTTCTATTTTTGCAGCCTTAAGTAATCACAAAAACCAGTGTTCATTTTTTTTATTCACTCTTTTTTTCTTTTATTTTCATTGTACTAAGGACTTTAGACAAGAGCATTTCAAGGTCTCTTCTACTATTCCAAGTTTCAAGGTGCGTGATTGTGCAAATTATAGGGTATACATTTTCAGAATCTAGACTTAAGTTAGGAACTATTTTTCAAACTTATACTCTAATAAGAACATCAATACTTTTCCTTTGTTTCGACTTAGCCCAAGAAGTGAACCCAAAATTTGCCTATTTCTAAATAAATTACAAAGATATATACTTTCTACCGCTAAACTTTAAGGAAGGCTATTTTTAGGGTTTTTAATTTACTAAGTCTAAGATCTAGTTGTTCCTAGCCAGTTAACCTGTTTATCAAACTCAAGTCAAATACGGCCAAAATTGAATACATTGATTTTTATAATTTTTCAAATTTTTCAAATTTTTATGGGTTTTCAAATAAGTATGCAAATGCAAAAATATGTACAAATGAATGTGAAGGAAAGAAGACGTACCGAGTATACCCCAAAACTTGAACTTGACAGTGTCCTCACTGTCATGCTAAACCAAGAGGGTCAAAATGCCGGTACTTCCCTGTTTATTTATTTATTTATTGTTTTGAATTTTTTTTATAGAAAAAGAAAACAAAAATATATATACATATATACAAGGTTCCCCCCAAACTTAAGCTTGGCCTTACACAAGCCAAAGGTTAGCACCAACCATTCAAAAATCTTATCATGGTAAATGGATAGTCGGTGCAAGAATGGGGTGGAGATGAAAAAAATGAGAAACACACAAGACCGTGTGGAAAGAAGGGTAGAATATGGTCTCAGTGGAGGAGAGGAATGGCGGAAAGGAGAAAGAAGTGGATTACGATCTTGAGGGTGTAAATCGAGTGAATAAATTAGCGCAATATGTGATGACCGATGTGTTAAAAGCGATTGCGCTAACCTATCAACCCGTCGTGCAATGGGGTCAAATCCCTCAAGATTCGCAAGAAAACATGGGTACGCCGAACTTGGTATTGGAGATGAAAGCGTAACGGTCTCTTGTACGGTCGGAACAATGGAAAAGACGAAAGGAAGTGAAGTAGGGATAGTATCATTCTCACCGTAGTAAACTGTCTCGAACTTGAAAGATTCCATTAATGGTTCGAAACTACTGTAAGCACCCGAGTCTGATGGTTCAACTAACTCATCTGAAAATGTAAAGGACTCAAACTCGGGCGGTGAGTCATCAACATCGTCCGAAAAAGTGAAACACTCGTACGTGTTATCGGCTGTGAGAACTGTGTCAGATTCAAAGGAAAATTTTTCAAGCTCACAGTCTTCAAGCGTGATATTAGGCGTGGTCGGAAAGATGGAAAGGAGGGAGGGTGATATAACAGTCAAAGGTTCAGGAGGCTGAATTGGAAAATCAGACATATCAAACAAAAATAGTTTAACCTCAATATGATCCTCAAAACTCTCCTTAATACTATCCTTATAATTCTCCTCAAGATTCAACTCATCCATGCCATTATCATCAAAGTCAAGACGCATATGAGATTCGGGAGAAACATTTAATAACTCGGGATGATGATTTGAACATAAAATCTCAATTAAATCAACAGGTTCATCATCCGAAATATTCCCGGCGTCTATATCCTCAATCAAGATAAAATCAATTTTCTTAGACACCTCCTCAAAAGCATGGATGTTTATCAATGTAGGTTCTAGAGTGGAAGTGTAAAGGTCAAACGGATTAGGTGTTGTTTCACTCGAAAGGGGTTCTTCACAATTTGGCAAATCAAACACTACAAACTCGCACAACTCATCATTTTGGACACATGTTTGAAAATTGGAGTTGTTGGATTCAATTGGGTCTGGGTAGGTTTGATTTGAAAATCCTCTCTCATTCTCACTCTGTCCAACCGCCTCCTTGTATATTGAAAAATTTGGAGCTAGCGGGAAACTAGCTTCCGGTTCAGTAGGTTGCATAAGGGCGGCGACGGACGCTTCCACATTCCTAGTCATTTTGTTTGTTGCAGCAATATATGCCTCCAACGACTCTTCCAAACTAGACTTGGGTGGTGAGGGGGTTTCGGTAAAAGATTCGAAATTGTTTGGATATGTGAAACTCCCTAATGGCCGTTTAGAAACAGTGTCTAGTGAAGGTGGTAAAGTCGGGTAGGACTGGTAGGAAGTGGATGGTTGGACAGGATTAGGATCAACATGTGGATAAAAAGGCGAATGGACTTGTTGATCCCTAGAACCAAATGAGTTGAGAGGGGTGAAAGATCGGTTACGAGATTGAGCAATATGCTCAGCAATGGACATCGGTTTAGGAGTTACAGCAGGACTTGAAAAAGTGGTATCAACATATGAAGGTGGTAAAGGTTGACTTGGTTGACACAAAGTGGGTTGCAAAGTCGAACTGTTTCTCCTAGACGCTTCTATTTGATCTTTCAACGAAATTTTGGGCATAGAAGGATCGTCTTTAAATCGACCGAAACAATTGACGAACGACGCAAAGTTAGGTTCGGAATACCAAAGTTCGGCAAGAGATTTATGATGTGGGGTACTCATGATAGAAGAATGAGAAAAGAAAGAAGGTAGGTGATGCAAGTGGGGTGCAAGGATTTCTTAGCGACAAAATTTTTGCAAGTTTTTATAAAAATTTTCCTTTTTTCCTTTTTCTCTTTATTTGAGACTGTTTGCAGAAAAAAAAATTCGATAAAGGGCTTAGACACAAATGTAATCAACCAGAAATGCACAATCAGACCTAGATCTAGGGTCACCTAGGTCAGCTAGACAGCTCCTAACTGTTCCAAAGGGCTAGAAATAGGACCTCAAACCGCCTCTTCACCGCCAATTGCGGCCAGATAAGTGTCAGGTAAGTGGGAAGGAACCACACTGTGGGCCTAATTAAAAACCACTAGCCTTTGACACACTTGCCTAGACACCGCAAAGTCAGGTTAGGATAAACGGTCGATACCTATAACTAGTCCTCTGTCCTATTGAGCTCGAAATCCTTAGGGCTGAGTCTAGTATTTTTTAATTAAAAATTGGTCAATGCAAATGCTTTATGTGATTACTGGGGTCCTGGGAAAGGTGATGAAATCCCCACCCAATCTGAATTGGTCAAAAGCCCCTTAAAGTCCGATTAAAGATATGCAAAACAGTAAATCACTTGCAATCAAATCTTTTTTTTTTTTGTGAATTTCAAAGTTTGCAAGTTTTCTAATTAAAATTTTCCTTTTTTCTCTTGCTCTTTATTTGGAAAGATATTTTTAGCAAAAAAATTAAGGATATGCAAATCAGAAAAGATCACTTGCAATCAATTATTATTTTAAGTATAGCGCAACGAATCCTGCATAAGATTTGTTATTTGGAAAGGAAAAGATTTTTTTTAATCGCAAAGAATCCTGCAGGAGATTTTTTCAGAAGATATATCGGAGATTTGTAGAGGAGAAGAGAGAAAACTCACAGAGATTTGCAGTGGCGGAACTTTTATTTTTTTTTATTTTTTTTTTACTGAACCGCAGAGCAAATCTGGCGACTTGAAACGACCAAACGGCCACGGATCCGCCGCCGCAACCCTCTTCCGACCGCGGTTCCGCCGCAAGGCGATGACGTCAGCAGATTTTTTTTTTGCTCTCCTGTTCTCCAAATCTCTCTCTGTTCTGATCTGTTATTTTCTGTTTCGCTTTCTGTAGATTTCCAGATCCGTCTTTCGATTGTAGATTCTGCAAAATTCAAACAACAAAGTAGCCTTTCCAAAAATAACAGATGATATATTTTTATATTTTTTGGATTTTTCAGATTTTTATGATTTTTTTTTTATTAAGATTAACCCGAAATTGCAAAAAGGACATAACACGCCATCCCCGGCAACGGCGCCATTTGATTTGTATGTCAAAAACTATCTATTACCGCAATCAAGAACGGCGTCGCTTTGCAGCTAGCCGGTGAGTACGGGTCGGTCCACAGGGATGTTGTGAATCTCCTAATCGCGCTTACGAGTTAATTCCGAAGGGTGTTCGGATTAATTATTAAATCTAAAAATCTAATTATTCTATACTACGATTATCTAGATCTAGTCTTGCTAGGGTTAGGTTTAGGGATGGTTTGGAAATGCACGTAAATCTCAACGCTTTCTATACCCGAATGAAGATCTATGAGGAGTTATGGTAATTATCAATAAAGGGGATTAGATCCATTCGGGAAGGTGTTCCTTCCTCTAGCTTCTTGTCCTTCCTTTAGAGATCCTTACTCTAACCTCCATGGAAAACGCGCGCAACCGGGCCTTTATACTACGGTGTCATCGTTACCTCGAGGGGTAGGATGCCGTAGGGCGCGGTGTGTGCGTGTATGCATGGAGTCCTATTGAAAATATATAATGGGTAAGAAAGGGATGAGAGATCTCATCCCTCAAAATCCTTCCCCAAAGCTAACTCTAAACAATTTTCTAGGGCAAGAATTAAAATCTACCTAGGGTAAAGAATTGAAATCTAAACTAGAGCAAGGAATTAAATCTACTTACAGATGGCTCTCTCCAATCATCAACGCAGGTTTGTCAGATCTGAATTTCTGAATCGAAAAGAGCCACCGATGCTCTCCATAAAAAGATCTGAAATTTATTATTAAAAGGAGGCATAGGGAGGCATAGCCTTTACAATGATTTAGAGTTCCTATTTATAGAGGATAGGAAACCCTAGGTTACAATTGATTCGCACGTCTGCATTTACCAAAATATCCTTAGGAAGACCTAGTCAAAGTAGACTTCAAGCTTTGGTAAAATTTTATGTCTCGAAATTTTGGAACTAATTCTGGGCTTCTTGGGCTTTTTATTTCTTTGGATCTTTATTCAATTTGGCTTCTCTATTTCTTCCAGATCTCCAGTGAACAATTGCGGTGGACTTTTAACCACAATAACCTTTTTCGTTTCGTGGGCGCATTATACATATCTACTTGGATTTCATCGTCGATGTCATTTCTAACCCACGTAACTTCATGATCGGTCGAAGACAACCCGTCCTTCGAAACAGACGGTCGGAGCACTTTAATCCTTCTCTCTTCTTCGTCCTCATCGCTGTCCTCGTATTCTGGGACATCGTAGACATCTCTGGGTTTCCATCGGCATACAACACTCCACCCCGGATGCTTCAAACACTGTGAGTAGTATACTTGGAACGCTTGGTTCGGAAAGATAAACGGATCTTCCTGACAGTAAAATCAATGTGTGTTCACACTGGTCAATCCATATTCATCTTTCCAAGTCCCAAGATTGCTTCTCTACCTGTCCGTATCGGTTCTCGTATCGTACAAAGTACACTGGAATATATAAAAGGGTTCTGATCGTCCGGGATAGTGGATTTCTTCTCCATCTTTCACAGTGGCGTTTGCTTTATACATTCTTAACTTGTCCACACGGGACAAATCTATGGGTTACCATACGATTGAATTTTCTCGCGCGTAGACTATACGGCGGTTGTTAGTATCGAGCTATACCCGTCCGATATTTAACAACCTTCGTATAGTTCTATGTCACGACGAGCATCGCACGTATGTTAACCGATAGACGGGGACTAAGTGGCGCTTTTAGTTTCATATATGAGTATCGATGGGAATATGAAGGTTTCATATTATCATATAGTGGTTTTAACCCGAACATCTTGAATCGCTCTCTAATTATGCGTTTGTTGTGTATTCTTGTTGTATGTGTGTGTTCCGGCTGTCGGGGGTAGGCTTCTATCCCATTAAGAATGTATAGAGCGAACACCCATCACTTGTGCTTTCAACCGTTTCAAGTAAATTTCGGCAGCATGTTCACACCATAATATTGTATTATTATATTCCCCATTCTTATTCTTTTTATAAATAAACAGGTGCTTTTGACGCATGTCTGCTACATGTTACAGGTTACAGGTTCGTGGATCTAAAACAGTGAAAACGATGAAAAGACGATGCAAAAGTGGATTTTGACCAACAAATAGGAGGATCTTAGTCAAGCCTACATCGAAAGACAGTTCACAATTAACAAGGCAACTCAAGGTCCAAATTACAAGGCAAATAGTTAAAAATCCATTACAAAGTGTTCACTGAAGATCTGGAATCAATGTAGAAGCCCAAATGGAGAAAAGACTAAAGAAATGAAAAGCCCAAAGAAACCTGAAGAAGCCCAAGAAAAATTATCAGAAGAGCTCACTAAAGGGCCGCGGAACCGCGGCCCAAGCCAGCCATTGCCGCGGTTCCGCGGCCATATTGTGCCCGTACGCAGAGAACTTTTTACCAAAATGTTTAACGGCTTTGATTAGTCAACTTAGGGCTATTTTTGTAATTGTAGACATGCGGATCAAAATGTAACCTAGGCTTTCCTATTCTCTATAAATAGGAACTGTAAAGATTGTAAACTTTATGCCTCCTTTTAATGAAATAAAATTCAGATCTTTTTATGGAGAGAATCGGTGCCTCTCTTCAATTCAGAAATTCAGATCTGACAACCCTGCATTGATGATTGGAGAAATGCATCTGTAAGTAGATTTAATTCCTGCTCTAGTTTAGATTTCAATTCTTTGCCCTAGGTAGATTTAATTCCTTACCCTAGGAACTTGTTTAGAGTTAGCTTTGGGGAAGGATTTTGAGAGATGAGATCTCTCATCCCTTTCTTACCCATCAAATATTTACAATAGCACTCCATGCATACACGCACACTCCGCGCCCTACGGCATCCTACCCCTCGAGGTAACGATGACACCGTAGTGTAAAGGCCCGGTTGCGCGCGTTTTCCATGGAGGTTAGGGTAAGGATCTCTAAAGGAAGGACAAGAACCTAGAGAAAGGAACACCTTCCCGAACGGATCTAATCCCCTTTATTGATAATTACCATAACTCCTCATAGATCTTCATTCGGGTATAGAAAGCGTTGAGATTTACTTGCATTTTCAAACCATCCCTAAACCTAACCCTAACAAGACTAGATCTAGATAATCTTAGATAGATAGAATTAGATTTTAGATTTAATAATCAATCCGAACACCCTTCGGAATTAACTCGTTAGTGCGATTAGGAGATTCACAACATCCCTGTGGACCGACCCGTACTCACCGGCTAGCTTCATGCGACGCCGTTCTTGATTGCGGTAATAGATATAGTTTTTGACATACAAATCAAATGGCGCCGTTGCCGGGGATCGCGTAGAACTTTCCTTTTCGTAATTTCGGGTTAATCAAAATTTAAAAAATCATAAAAATCAAAAAAATATAAAAATATATAATCTGTTATTTTTGGAAGCGATACTTTGTTGTTTGAATTTTTGCAGGATATACAAATTCGGATCTAAAAATTTTCAGAAAGCGAAACAGAAAACGGGGTATCGAAACAGAAGGGATTTTAAACAACAGAACAGGAGAAAAATTTTGGATTCTTGAACCGCCCACCACGCCGCGTTTCCGCGGCCAAAACCTACCTTAGGCCGCGGAACCGCGGCCGCCTTGTCAATTCAGAACGCGAAAATTTTTCTGGGGATCCAAAGAGTTCAGGGGACCGCGGAACCGCGGTGTTAGAGCGAATTTGCCGCGGAATCGCTGCTATCTCGTGGCACCATCTGGTGAAAATTTTTCTGTAAACCCCTCTGTTTCTTCTCTGTACATTTTGAAATATCTTTTTTGAAAATTCCTGCAGGATTCCGTACACTTTAAAAATATATTCCCTTCCTAATAACGATCTTGTGCAGGATTTTTGGGCCCCGCTTGAAATAAAATTGCTGTTGCATATCTTTTCTCTAAAATCTTTTTGCAACAAATTTTTCCAAATAAAGATAAAAAGAAAATGGAAAAATTTTATTAGAAAACTTGCAAAAAATTTTTAGCCACAAATAAATCCTTGCACCACCCAACCTACCTTCTTGTCACCTTTCTTCTTACAACATGGGTACTCCACATAATAAATCACTTGCCGAACTTTGGTATCCCGAACCTAATCTTGCATCGTACATCAATTTGTTCGGTCAATTTAAAGACGATCCTTTCTTGCCAAAAAAATCTTTGAAAGATCAAATAGAGGCGTCTAGGAGAAACAATTTGACTTTTCAAACCACTTTGTGTCAACCAAGTCAACCTTCACCACTTCCATATGTTGATACTACTTTTTCAAGTCCTTCTGTCACTCCTAAGCCGATGTCCATTGCTGAGCATATTGCTCAATCTCGCAGTCGATCTTTCACCCCTCTCCACTCATCTAGTTCTAGGGATCCGCATGACTATTCATCTTTTTATCTACATGTTGACCCTACCCCTGTTCAATCACCCACTTCCCACCAGTCATACCCGACTTTCCCACCTTCACTAGACACTGTTTCTACACAGCCATTAGGGAGTTTCACATATCCAAACAATTTCGAATCTTTTACCGAAACCCCCTCACCACCTAAGTCTATTTTGGAAGAGTCGTTGGAGGCTTATATTGCAGCAACAAATAAAATGACTAGGAATGTGGAAGCTTCCTTAGCCGCCCTTATGCAACCTACTGAAGCGGTAGCTAGTTTCCCGCTAGCTCAAAAATTTTCAATGTATAAGGAGGCGGTTGGACAGAGTGAGAATGAGAGAGGATTTCCAAATCAAACCTATCCATACCCAATTGAATCCAACAACTCCAATTTTCAAACATGTGTCCAAAATGATGAGTTGAGCGAATTTGTAGTGTTTGATTTGCCAAATTGTGAGGAACCCCTTTCGAGTGAAACCGCACCTAATCCTTTCGATCTTTACACCTCCCATCTAGAACCTAAATCGATAGATATCTATGCTTTTGATGAGGTGTCTAAGAAAATTGATTTTCACTTGATTGAGGATATAGACGCCGGGAATATTTCGGATGATGAACCTGTCGATTTAATTGAGATTTTATGTTCAAATCATCATCCCGAGTTATTAAATGTTTCTCTCGAATCTCATATGCGTCATGATTTTGATGAAAATGGCATGGATGAGTGGAATTTTGAGGAGAATTATAAGGAAAGTATTGAGGAGAGTTTTGAGGATAATATTGAGGTTGAATTATTTTTGTTTGATATGTCTGATTTTCCAATTCAGCCTCCTGAACCTTTAACTGTTATATCACCCTCCCTCCTTTCCATCGTTCCGACCACGCTTGAAGACTGTGAGCTTGAAAATTTTTCCTTTGAATCTGATACTGTCCTCACAGATGATAACACTTACGAGTGTTTCACTTTTTCGGACGATGTTGATGACTCACCGCCCGAGTTTGAGTCCTTTACATTTTCAGATGAGTTAGTTGAACCATCAGACTGGGTTGCTTACAGTAGTTTCGAACCATTAATGGAATCTTTCAAGTTCGAGACAGTTTACTACGGTGAGAATGAGACTATCCTTGATTCACCCCCTTTCGTCTTTCCCATTGTTCCGACCGTACAAGAGACCGTTACGCTTTCATCTCCAATACCAAGTTCGGCGTACCCATATTTTCTTGCGAATCTTGAGGGATTTGACCCCATTGCACGACGAGTTGATAGATTAGCACAATCAGTTTTCACACTTCGGTCATCCCAAATTGCGCTAATTTATTCACTCGATTTACACCCTCAAGATCGCGCGACCATTCTTTCTTCTTTCCGCCATTCTTCTCCCCCACCGAGACCATATTCTACCATTCTTCCTTCCACACGGTCTCACGTGTTTCTCATTTCTTTCCTCCACACCCCATTCTTGCACCAACTATACCATTACCACGATAAGATTTTTGAATGGTTGGTGCTCACATTTGGCTTGTGTAAGGCCAAGCTTAAGTTTGAGGGGAAAGTTGTTGTATATATGTATATATATTTTTGTTTTCTTTTTCTATAAAAAAAATAAAAAAAAAATTCAAAACATTAAAAAAATAAAAAAAAATTGTAAATAAATAAACAGGGGAGTGCCGGTATTTTGACCCTCTTGGTTTAGCATGACAGTGAGGACACTGTCAAGTTCAAGTTTGGGGGTATACTCGGTACGTCTTCTTCCTTCGCATTCATATGTACATATTTTTGCATTTGCATACTTATTTGAAAACCCATAAAAATTGAAAATTTTCAAAAATTATAAAAATTATTGTATTCAATTTTGGCTAATTGACTTGAGTTTGACAAATAGGTTAACTGGCTAGGAACAACTAGATCTTAGACTTAGTAAATTAAAAACCCAAAAAATAACCTTTCTTTAAGTTTAACGGTAGAAAGTATATGTCTTTGTAGTTTATTTAGAAATAGGCAAATTTTGGGTTCACTTTTTGGGCTAAGTTGAAACAAGGGAAGAGTATTGATGTTCTTATTAGAGTATAAGTTTGAAAAATAGTTCCTAACTTAAGTCTAGATTCTGAAAACGTATACCCTACAATTTGCACAATCACGCACCTTGAAACTTGGAATAGTAGAAGAAACCTTGAAATGCTCTTGTCTAAAGTGCTTAGTACAATGAAAATAAAAGAAAAAAAAAAGTGTGAATAAAGAATAAAAAAATGGACACTGGTTTTTGTGATTACTTAAGGCTGCAAAAATAGAAAAATATTTAGCGAGGGTGCTTCATCACCTAGTGCCTTAGACCAACTGGTTTGGGAGTCACTGCTAAAACCTTGGGTGTTGCAAGATTAGGAATTACGCTTTAATGTGCAAACACATGTTGTAATCGGTTGTTGGTACCTCAAGAAGTATTAACGGTCGCATGAAGGATGTGTAAGCAAAAATTCAATTAAAAATTCACCAATTAAGAAGTGCTTTGGACAACGGACAAGGGCATGATTGCTTGATTTGAATTTCCAAGTGTAGGGGTGATTTATACACACACGTGGGGATATGTGATTGGAGTTTAGATGAGAGATAGGAGTGAAGAATAGAACTTGTATCTTTAGTAAGAGTTGATAAAAATTCCTAAGTGGAGATGGAACTTTAGAAGGAAAACTTAAGAAATGCCGAAAGCTAAGTAATTCTATAAAACATATATAATCTTAAGTTAAATGATGTGCAAGTGTGAAGAATGTGGGTGGATAATTTACAAGTCGACGGTAATAGAATTCCTTGTTAGAAAACCTAATTGAAGAACAAAAGTCGATAAGCCGAATTGATAGAATTTTGTGGGTGTAATCCGCTGAAAACCCTCAGGAGACAACACTCCTCCTACTAGGGACACCTAGAGGTTTAACGGCTTGTTGCACGTGCTCAGTGCAATCACGTTTCCCTGCGAAAGTGCGGTTAGGTTTTTTGTAGTGAATAAAAATAAGTTTGCTCGAGGATGAGCAAAAGATAAGTTTGGGGGTATTTGTTCACACCATAATATTGTATTATTATATTCCCCATTCTTATTCTTTTTATACATGTTACAGGTTACAGGTTCGTGGATCTAAAACAGTGAAAACGATGAAAAGACGATGCAAAAGTGGACTTTGACCAACAAATAGGAGGATCTTAGTCAAGCCTACATCGAAAGACAGTTCACAATTAACAAGGCAACTCAAGGTCCAAATTATAAGGCAAACGGTTAAAAATCCATTGCAAAGTGTTCACTGAAGATCTGGAATTAATGTAGAAGCCCAAATGGAGAAAAGACTAAAGAAATGAAAAGCCCAAAGAAACCTGAAGAAGCCCAAGAAAAATTATCAGAAGAGCTCACTAAAGGGCCGCGGAACCGCGGTCCAAGTCAGCCATTGCCGCGGTTCCACGGCCATATTGTGCCCGTACGCAGAGAACTTTTTACCAAAATGTTTAGCGGCTTTGACTAGTCAACTTAGGGCTATTTTTGTTATTGTAGACATGCGGATCAAAATGTAACCTAGGGTTTTCTATTCTCTATAAATAGGAACTGTAAAGATTGTAAACTTTATGCCTCCTTTTAATGAAATAAAATTCAGATCTCTTTATGGAGAGCATCGGTGCCTCTCTTCAATTCAGAAATTCAGATCTGACAACGCTGCATTGATGATTGGAGAAATGCATCTGTAAGTAGATTTAATTCATGCTCTAGTTTAGATTTCAATTCTTTGCCCTAGGTAGATTTAATTTCTTGCCCTAGGAACTTGTTTAGAGTTAGCTTTGGGGAAGGATTTTGAGAGATGAGATCTCTCATCCCTTTCTTATCCATCAAATATTTACAATAGGACTCCATGCATACACGCACACACCGCGCCCTACGGCATCCTACCTCTCGAGGTAACGATGACACCGTAGTGTAAAGGCCCGGTTGCGCGCGTTTTCCATGGAGGTTAGGGTAAGGATCTCTAAAGGAAGGACAAGAACCTAGAGGAAGGAACACCTTCCCGAACGGATCTAATCCCCTTTATTGATAATTACCATAACTCCTCATAGATCTTCATTCGGGTATAGAAAGCGTTGAGATTTACTTGCATTTCCAAACCATCCCTAAACCTAACCCTAACAAGACTAGATCTAGATAATCTTAGATAGATAGAATTAGATTTTAGATTTAATAATCAATCCGAACACCCTTCGGAATTAACTCGTTAGTGCGATTATGAGATTCACAACATCCCTGTGGACCGACCCGTACTCACCGGCTAGCTTCATGCGACTCCGTTCTTGATTGCGGTAATAGATATAGTTTTTGACATACAAATCACAGCACCTCCCCGCTGTTCTCCGTGTACACTGTAATAGAATAGATTATCATTTCAAAGCTGTGAAACAACGTTGAAATGAACATCTAATCTATCTTTGTGCACGGAGAACCAGCGGAAAGGTACCGACGAAATATCTCGAAACGGATGAAAACACAAGTGAATGAAGGCGTTTGCTTTATACCTTCTTAACTTGTCCACACGGGACAAATCTATGGGTTACCATACGATTGAATTTTCTTGTCGCGTAGACTATACGACGGTTGTTAGTATCGAGCTATACCATCCGATATTTAACAACTTTCGTATAGTTCTATGTCACGATGAGCATCGCACGTATGTTAACCGATAGACGGGGACTGTGTGGCGCTTTTAGTTTTATATATGAGTATCGATGGGAATATGAAGGTTTCATATTATCATATAGTGGTTTTAACCCGAACATCTCGAATCGCTCTCTAATTATGCGTTTGTTGTGTATTCTTGTTGTATGTGTGTGTTCCGGCTGTCGGGGGTAGGCTTCTATCCCATTAAGAATGTATAGAGCGAACACCCATCACTTGTGCTTTCAACCGTTTCGTGTAAATTTTGGCAGCACCTCTCCGCTGTTCTCCAAGTACACTGTAATAGAATAGATAATCATTTCAAAGCTGTGAAACAACGTTGAAATGAACATCTAATCTATCTTTGTACACGGAGAACCAGCGGAAAGGTACCGACGAAATATCTCGAAACGGATGAAAACACAAGTGAATGAAGGCGTTTGCTTTATACATTCTTAACTTGTTCACACGGGACAAATTTATGGGTTACCATACGATTGAATTTTCTTGTCGCGTAGACTATACGACGGTTGTTAGTATCGAGCTATACTGTCCGATATTTAACAATCTTCGTATAGTTCTACGTCACGACGAGCATCGCACGTATGTTAACCGATAGACGGGGACTAAGTGGCGCTTTTAGTTTCATATATGAGTATCGATGGGAATACGAAGGTTTCATATTATCATCGAGTATCATATATTGGTTTTAACCTGAACATCTCGAATCGCTCTCTAATTATGCGTTTGTTGTGCATTCGTGTTGTATGTGTAACATGATTTTAAACCATTGAGATCAAGATTGATAGAACTGATCATCCTACATTGCAATAGCATTAATCAACCAAAAACTATTATTGCAATGGCATTCATCTATAACAATCAACAATTAAAACTACAAATGTAGGATACTGATATCATAAAGCGTTATACGCAACATATGAATTCACATGACTGAAACATGCATCAAAAAAACATGTTGATCTAAAAGAAAGGCCACTGTCAACAAATATAGACAAATACGTTATAAAAACAGTAACTAATTAACAAGTTGATTAGCATCTGGATCAAGAAAATGATAGGAAAAACAATTGACTATGATCTATAATGACAAGTCTATTACCATGACTCTCGACTAACAAAGGTGGCTTTTCGTCCTTGGTAGCTTGATAATTGGGATTTCATGGCGAATAAAAATATGCATATGCCGTTTGACCGGGAACCTCAATAGGAAACTCAATAAGGTCGGGTGTACTGAAGTACGCTTTGTATTTCGCTATATCAGGTGATGAAGCCCAAGCCCTAACTAGCCCAGCCCCATCCCAACCGAACCCTATCGAAGGTAAAGAACGTCCTTACACTTTCATATTTCTATTAATGATGCAAGTCTCCACCAAGTCAAATTCTTGCAATATCATTACCTATATTTGATTTAATGCTTCAAACCCTTCGAGCATGTGTAAAATCATATTTGTATGCTGTTATGTAGCTATAGTGAAAGTTATTTACTGTAATATAAAATTAATATATTGAATTATAAAAATATAGAAAATGTTACTCTACTGATAATTGTCACAAAAGCGCGCTCTTTAAAGAAAATAAATAAATAAATAAAATAAAGCCTGATACTCAATTACTCAGTTTTTAAATTAAAAAAGAAGAAGAAGAAAGAACAAAAAGAAATTCATACATGCATGTTGTCTCCCCATTTTTTCATAAATTAAGTCAACTTTTCTATACATGCTAGTAATTACTGGATACATTCAGGTTAAATGCATAGAGCTAGCCGTAATTTCCTCTACGGTAAACTTCCATCAATGCAACACTTTGGTTCGCCTAACTAGATCGCCATTCACGAACACAATCTATTTATATGGCATGATTTTATACACTTAATTTTACCACATTTAATGAAAATGAATCATTCATGATATGATACATGTATATACATCGATACCCAAGCCCAATCTAACCCTAGCCCCAGCCCCAGCCCCGCCTCGTCCCAACCTAACCCTAACCCCAGCCCCAGCCGCAGCCGCAGCCGAACCCCAACCCCAACCCTAACCCCAACCCCAACCCCAACCCCGACCGCAACCCCTGCCGAACCCCAACTCCAACCGCAACCCCAGGCCCAGCCCCAGCCATGAACCCTAGCTCTAAATAATCAAAAATTTCTTTAATTTAGTTGAAGATTTACTAACCTAAACGGCGGTGGTGACGACGAGAACGGCGGTGGCGACGATGAGAACGGCGGTGGCGATTTGGGGATTTTGTTTCGCGCGCGATCGAGAGAGGGAGAAAGAGATAACGGGCGTAGACGATCGATCTGTGCCTTTATTAAATCGCTATTTAGTTGCCCCTACGGATTTGTCCGTAGGTCCTTGGTTTGCGGCTCCGTAGGGGCAAACACCAAATTAAGAATTAATATTTTTATTCTTGAACGTCTTGGCCCGCAGGGGCAACCTTCTAGCCCTACGGATTAATCCGTAGGGCCAACATAAATCTGTCCCTACGGATTTCAATGTCCGTAGGGGCAACCCTCTATTTTACTAGTGATTGTAGTAGTCGCTAGTTAGTAAACTTTTCCATAAAACCTTTTGACCCATGCATAATGCCACATATTTCTTGTCGAAAGCTGGCTGTCATTAAATTAAAAAAATACAATACAAAAAGGATTACAAAGTTCACTTGTATGGAAACACATGACCTCGACTTCGTACTATTTATTTGTATTTTATTTTTTTAACAGGTGAACTCTGCATAACAAAAAAATAGTTCAGTTCACGTGCATGGAAAGAAAATGTCCACTGCATAAAGAAATAACACAAAGTTCAATTGGACGATATATACAAACAAAATATCTTAAGTGGTTAAGTAACATGTGAATATAAAGAATAGGAGGATATATACAATCAAAAAATCCCCTTTTTTATTATACTGGGAGGTCACCAAGACAGGCCCAAGCAAAACAATGCAAAGTAGCTTCACCTAGCTAGCATCTAGTAGGAAAAAAAAAACCAATATACCCATAAAGAATACTCAAGACACAATATTCAATATGATACGATTTTTTTTCGTATAAATTATATCATAAAGAAATACAATATTCCTAAAACACGCTTGCATATAAAATTTACAACTACAAATAATATTGGAAAAATAGAACTTGCTCGATTCATATTGGAGCAATATATCATATTTTCAACTACTACTACATATATGATAACAAAAGACATACATCATGCATCAATCCTATGTTTCAAAGGCCATCCAAACAACTCCTTAACATCACCATCTATCTGATTCATCACTTGAAACACCATCATCATCATCCTAATGTACATGGTTTTCAATAGCCAAGTGCCGATTAAAAGAATGTTCAAGCTCCGCGGAATCAATCGCACGTTTTAAAATCTTGTTCTTAATGCTCAAAAGCTCCACTTCATGCTGAAGCTGTGAAGAATCAATTGCGTCAACCATTCGATTGGAAGCTCTGTGTCTTAGAATCTCATTCTCAATTTGCAAACACTCTACTTCTTTTTTAGCACATTCTAAAAGCTGCAATGGAGAATTTTCATTCTTCAAAAAACAACGGCGAGTTCCATGTTGATACAAAGCTAAAATATTTTCCAACTTGTATCTGACGACTATGTCAGCCATTGAGAAAATGTTAATAGTTTCGCAGGTGCACATTATCCTAAACATAAACTGTAGATCAGGATGTGCACCTCAAAGGCAAGACTCACTTACATTGCATACGCGAAGAGCAAGAGCAAATTACGTAACTCAAATCTTCGATGTAAGCACTAACCAAACTGTCTATATCAATAATAACCTGTCAGTAATAAATCTTGCAAACAACAGGCGAATTAACCTATAATCAAAAAAGATGTTGATCATAATATATATGTTGACTACGTCCATCCACTGTGCAAAATGCTATCGAAAAGTCAACAACCGTCCTATAATTGTTAAAAAAATCGAAATTATTGTTAGAATTTCAAAACAAAATCGCTAACATGTTATCAATATATAGGTAAATGTACGTGAAACAAAAATAAAAAACTTACAACCCCTTTGCTTATAGACATCTTCTGGTTTAGATTGCTGTGGTGGATGCATAAATTGATGGGCTATATATATAAGGGTGATAATGAAGAGCGGGTGAAGGAAATCAGACAATGTTACCATTCAATGCAATAAATTTTTTTATGCATTGTCTTTTCATATGGGGCCATCAAATAGGCACAATTGTTCTTTGAACCAAAGCTAATTAAAGCTTTTGTCCTGCTGCCATATGATAACTTTGAATTTTGCCGAAGACAAAGATGATAAATATGACTTCCTAGGTCCAAAGTTGAAGGAGGGTAAATTGTCATGGTAGGGTGCACTCAACAGTGGAGCTGACGCGACAGTACCCCATTGGATGACACCTATCATTCAAAGTGAAATATTTCTCAGAATATTGGATTCACTCCATGCCCCATAACTTTATTGAATAGGAAACACTCGATGAGGTATTGCCAGTTTGCCACACCTGCTCAATTGTAGGGTGCTCCTTACAGTGACACTTTAGGCACTGTTTCCTCAAATTTCATACGTTTTCCCCTCTGTAATATGAATTCTTGGTAATATGCAGTGTGATCATGTTTTTATCAGACATGTCAGGAAGATGCCCTCTGTACAAAATGTATGTATCTCAGACACCTGAAAGATGCTCAACTTTGAAAGCTTGAAACAATTTGTAATTTGAACTGATTCTATTGTTTTAGGGCATATGTTTTCTTCAGTTCCCCCATACCTAAGGAACTAGTGGCTCACATCAAGATAGATACCAGTGTCTTACCCCGCATCGGCCCACTGAGCGAGGTCAGTTATATGGTTTTCCTATTTCTATATCTGACTTATTTTAGTACTATGGTAATTTTTGGCGAACATTTGCAGATGAATTTGGAATATTTTGCTACAGATAGTCAGGTAATTTATTTCAATCTCTTATGGTGTTACTAGTTACTACCCTTGTTTAATTAATTGTCAATTATTTGTTATAAGATGATATAGATATACTCTCTTTTCTTTCTTTCTTTCTTTGGTTCCAAACAGAAAATAATCCAACAATTGTTATAATTCTGCCTAATATTTGACTTAAATGTGTAGGGCTTTGTCGACCATGATATGGCTCTTTGAGGAAACTATATGGGCAAAATGCAGAAAAGTCTCACAAATACAACATATGCTTATCCACGATGGCTACTCGAATTGCTACTGCATTTGCTTCACTTAAGGTATAAACATAAAGCTTATCAATGGCGACTTGTAGACTAACTAATCCTCCACACATTCATTCCAAGTGTTATGAATGGCTTGTTAAAAGCAAGGTTCGAGGTTTCGTCTGAAATCACCGATACGTGGTCGTTTCGTATAGGTTTCGGTGGAGACCGATACGAAACCACCCGTACAATCAGGTTTCGGCAGAAACCTAAAATAACTATTTTTTTATACCGTTTTTGCTATCATCGTGATCAATATAGGCTTTCAGTGTTAGATTAGACGTGTTTTCGTGGTGGGCAGTTACTACTTACTTGCCAATGACAGTTAGTCTTGACTATTGAGAAATCTATAAGAAAAAAGAAAATATCGTGCAGATAGCGATAGAGGGAGAGATGCGAGAGAGAGGGAACTGAAAAAAAACTGGGCAAGCTTATTTTTTTTTTTGTGGCTTTTTTCAGGGTTGCCTAATTATTTTTTGTGGATCAAGTGCTGAACCAAGATTGTGATCATAGCTTTCATTTGTGGTACAGCCGATCAGATTATTTTCATCCTAAGAAGGCCACAAAAGTCGTCACGAACCATATATTAATACTTATCTAAATACATTTTTTAATGTATTTTGCATTAGGTCTTGTCTTGGCTGAATTTTTAATACTAAGATCATTGTCTTGTGATATAAAACCATAAATTTAATATTTCTACATATATGTATGTATGTATTACCGTCAAAACCGAAACCGAAACCTGAACCGATATAAGCGAAACTAACCGAAACCCACCGAAACTAATAAAATTTCGAGAGACCGAAACCGAATCCGAATCCGAGTTCTCGAACCTTGGTTAAAAGGCTTTTTATGATGATAATTATGCAGTAGTCATTGAACTTAAAATGTACTTGATGTACTATTCCAATAACTAATGCCAAAAGAAGTATATAAATGACTTGTATACATTTTTGTTTTGAATTTGATAATATTGTCAATATCTATATTATAATGACTTCTGCTACAGTGTCAACTTCAACTGTTTGAATTGTCAGTTAGATGGGGTAAATTTCCTGCTTTTCATCAGATGTTATTCGATACTTCTGCAAAACCGATGCTTATGTAGTTTCAATAACTTTATACTATACAGTATACAAATGCAGTTCACACAAATTTGATGTTTGTATGATTGCTTGTTTGCTTTGAGAAATTACTTTTCATTAATAGGAATTTTGGTTTATTGTGATCAAATTTGCACTTATTAATAGGAGTTCCCTTATGTGTGCTACTGACTTGTGAGTTATTGATTGTCGACCGTTCAATAGACCAGGTAATTATTTTGTTAACTATAGTTGGTAGATCCTCTCTTTTTGTAGAAAATTCACTGATTTGCTTGATCTTCTTTACCAAATAACAACTCCAAAAGATGGCTCCTGTTATTGGATGTATGATGCCATGTGCCATGATTTACGAAGTATGGATGGGAGCAAATATGTACATGAGATATGTCAACCATTGTATGATATTATTATCGGTTAATTTCTTAGAACCCTCCTGTAGGCTAACCTGTGTAGTGCATCCCCCTCAAGCGATTTATTAGCACAATCACCCCCTTATTGGTCATCAACAAAACCCTAAACAAAAGCTTCAAAGTCTACATTAAACAGGTTAAATGATTGTATAATTTAACTCTAGAACTTCTTTTTTAGGGCATAAGCTGAGTGCTTTTAAGGGTGATGAACTAAGGGATTGTTTGCGATGATAAATGGCTTGAGGGGCAATTGCAATACTGGGTGGACTAGGGTTTTTTGTGTAATTGACCCTATTTTTATAGCAAGTTATATGTTTTCATAATGTTGCCGCAAATAATATACTTTCAGGTCACAAGTAAGTCTGGATCTTCACCTGAAAAGAAAGAGGTTCTTTTGGAGTATCATGATACTGTTTGGCTTGAGCTTCGGCATGCACATATTGCTGATGTTAGTTTCACTATTGAAGAGAATCATTTACTTATGTTTTGAACTGCCATGCTTGATAATTACCTTTACTGATAGGCTAGTGAAAGGCTGCATGACAAGATGGCCAACTTTGTTTCGAAGAATAAAGCTGCACAACTTCATCAAAGCACAAGGTGAGATGCTTTCCTGCTTCTGAGGATCGCATATTAAATACAAATGTATGGAGATCAAGTATCTTCTTAATTTGAAATAATTATCGAAATGCTTTTCTCCATTTTTCAAGTCATTGCAGATGATGGTTCAAGCTTTGCCGCATCTTTTTAAGTTAGTACGTAGTAGCATCTATCGTTTCTTATTTGTATAGTTGTATTCCTTTTCGGTTAATAACATTTTATCAAGACCCTCTTCTCTCCATTTGTTAGATGGAGAAAAGCTTGTCACCGTTCACCTTTTGTTAGCATTTTCATTCAATGACATCGTGTCGCTCTCTTATTTTTAGCATTGCCATACATTGACATCTTGTTGCTCTATTATTTTTTAGACCTGCATTTTCTTACATGCTTCTTACCATATTCATTTGTTTGCACAAAAGAGACGGCGGTGAAATATCGACTAGAGACTTGCAAAAGATGGTTCAAGCTTTGCCACAATACAACAAACAAATGGAGAAACTCTCTCTCCATGTAGAGGTTAGCTCTTAATAGAAAAATTAGTTCACATGATTACACACACAATGACTCGTGTGGGAGAATTTTTTTTCCTGATACCAGTTTGATTTATATAATTCTCTCCTTTTCAACTTACCTTAAACTATTGGTCAACATTTTGATTTCCCCAGGCACATATAACATATCCCAGTAACTGTTCTGTGTATGTTGCTATTAATGTTCCAATATTTTGCTTTACATATTGTTTAGATGCTCCCTTTGTTGCCTTGAAGTGCCATCTGCTTTGTTAATAATACATTTCTACTGGCTGTACATATTATAAATAGTTATCTTAGACATAGAGTCGAACTTTATTCATTATGAACTGGAGTTGGGATGCTTCATTTCAGAATATGTGTGCAATACTCAAACCTTGTTACCTATGCTTGCGAACAGAACTTTATGCATTATGAACTGGATTTGGGTTACTCCATTTCAGCGGACAAAGTTTCATCAGTTTATCATTTCAAAAGTTCTGTTCTCAAAAACTACAATATCCTGCAGATTCATTTAATTATAAACCTCAGATTGCAAATTATGGAACATATTAAAATTTTGACCTGTGACGTAGTTAATGATAGTTTTCAGATCTGCTGGTGTGAATATTATTTAAATCTGAAAACAGTACCATAACTGATGTTACTAAAAAGGAGACGGCCCTCCAACTTTAAGGTTCTTACAGGTTGACAGCCCTTATATATCCTTTTGCAAGACACAAGATCCAATCTTATTAAGAGAAAACAATTCCAAAATCCTCAAAAGAAAGGTTATACAGTACATGGACATTAGTCACATAAATCACACAGAGGTTCTATTCACATCTGTCGTGCCATTTCGCCAATTTTCCTAGGTTATATAAACTCAAAATATTTACAGAAAAATGTAGACAACCTGCAACCTGATTGCCTCTGGTTTCAAAGGCTATAGTGGAATCAAAGGAGAGAGGCAGCATTGATCAACTACAAATGACAATTAAAGATTTAAAATTGTTCTATACCGCTTATATTTTCAATGAAGTGCTTTGTTTGGCTAGGTTCACTTCGACCCTATCCATTCTCTCCCAAAAATAAAAAAAAAATTGAAATATTGTTCTCTACCTCAAATATATTTTTTTGTATAGGAAAGTCTAACATTTAACTTCAGCTCACAGAGACTTTCGATGTTTTAGAGAAAAGTTGCTTAAGTAATCTTTTTCGTGATACATGCTGCTGAAGTAGATGATATGCATACAAAGAAATATCTCCTTAACGCAACATTAGTGTTCATGCAGATTGCAGGAAAAATTAATAAATTGATTAGAGATCTGGGACTTCGAGACATTGGACAGTTAGAGCAAGATCGTGTCTTTGGAGATGCAGGAGCTAAAGAAGTGATCAATGTCTTAAGGACAAAATAGGTTTTATACAGATTATGGAGATGCTTATGTACCATTGCTACATTAAAAACTGATACGTCGTCTGCCATAACATAACCCATACATAATGCAGGATCTCTCCCCTGAAAATAAGTTGCATTTGTTGATGATATACTCAATTGTTTATCCAGAGAAATTTGAAGGTGATAAAGTTGTAAAGTTGAAGCAGGTATTTACACAACTATCCTTAATTTATTAAAATTATATGTTTTTTTAAAAAGAATTAAAATCATATGTTATTTTTTTTTTAATGCTTTCACCGCAAGCTGCTTCAAATATACTTTTGGTAAGTACAGATGTTAACCCTAACTGTAAATATAGCTTATGCATATAGTTCAACTGCAAAGTGTTATTGCAAAATTTTACTGATCACAATATACTGAGGTTGCTTAAATATATGGGCCTACTAGCTTTCGGCATATTCTAGAGTTCCAGTTTATTGTTGGGTGTTCACTTCTGTTCAAGGTCACAGTGTTAATGCTTTACGATGTATCATACTTTATTAAATTAGTTTGTAAGGAATACATTACTCATTATTGGAATGTGCGCAGACATATATTTGTATGGTAGAATATTGTAATTTTATATCTGTTGTAAGCACATATCCCTATCAAACTTTTGATTGCATGTTCTGAAGGTAGACCTTATATAGTTCATAAGTTGAATTTGGTGGGCTCCCTTGCCTTTCTGTGATATCATAGCATCCACAATATTTACAAATGCAAATGTTTACTTTAATCTTCTTTCAGCTTGCAAAACTATCGTCTGAACTCTGAAGTCATGAATACTGTGAATAACCTGAAATACTTGGGAGGGTCAGATGCCAAAAAGATATCTGGAGTTGGTTTCCATCTCAAATTTGATGTTCATAAGGTAAAATTATTGCCGTCTTCATTATTATCCCCCCCCCCCCACCCCCCTCCTCTTTTCTTATCTTTTGCAATAGGCTACTTAAATTGCTCGACACACTTACATGTCTATCAGAAGAAGCATGCAGCTAGGAAAGAGCGGACTGATGAGATCACGATTTTACCCCATGATAGAGGTAGCACTATTTACTTGAGATCATTATATGATGCATTTACAAGATGCCTTCATTGGTGCTACAGAAAGCTGAGTTACTGGATAATATTTATATTTCCATTTGAATGAATATAGTTTAGTCTATTATTTTTCTTTTAGATTCTCTAGGTTTGGCTAGATTAATCAACTCTTGTATATGGGAAAGATGCACATGTGTTTTTTTATTTGATAATAAAACAAGCCTAAAGTTAAATTTGAATCATCACGAACGTGGAGTCCGATCGGAGGATGTGAAGGTTGGATGTGGCCATGAGGAATCCAGATCCGAAAGTGGAGTCCGATCTAGCGACGTGAAGGTTGGAAATTGCCATAAGAAGTCCAAACCGACAAGAAGTGGCCCAGTTGGCGACGTGGAGGTCGGATTAGGCTATGAGGGGCCCATCCGACAACATGGAGGTAGGAGCTTGATTTGACGACGATAAGGCTGGGTTCGGCCATAAGAAAGCCCGATTCTACAAAGCAGAGGTAGGATACGGTCATGAGGAGCTCAATCCGACGACAATGGGATAGGATCCGTGTATGAGGTATCGGTCGATCTATACAACCAGAAGTCCGAATCCAGTCATGAATTGTTAGTGATGGATGTGGATGTGTAGGAAGATAAAAGCCAACTTACTTAATCATGATCACGAGGAAGCATTGGCAGCATGCCTCACTCGTTTTGACATATTACGGTTGAAGTAGTTTGTTGTTTTTCCCTTATATGTGGTTGATGCATCAGCTTTGAGTGCTTTTGTAGTTGATGGAACATGGTGGGCTTAGTTATCCCACCTTTTGCTCAATAAATGTTAAATTCGAAGTTTTCGTTAAGGTGTGATGCACTAGAATGTTTCAAAATGACATGTTAACATGAATGTCCTCTTCAGATTATAGTCAAAAGTTGAGATAATGACATACACGGTTGGAGAATGCCGAATGATATTGGAGAAGCAAACTTAATTTAGAGAGAAATTAAAAACTAAATTGCAAACAACTTTTGTGTTGTAATATAATAGAAATATTAGAAAGAGGGAATTTGGCATAATTTGCCTATTTGTTTACGGCTTATTTTTATTCTTGCTCGATTGATTTTTTACAATTAAGATACAACTCCTTTTATAGTATTCATAGTATTAAATTACAATAACCTATATTGACGAAATGAATGTGAACATAAGAGGTTTTGAGGTTTTGAATGGTGACTAGCTTGCATTTGTTA
Organism: Agapanthus africanus; assembly: GCA_030015575.1. NCBI lineage: Eukaryota > Viridiplantae > Streptophyta > Magnoliopsida > Asparagales > Amaryllidaceae > Agapanthus > Agapanthus africanus. The sequence goes on along the minus strand of JASDDO010000022.1, from coordinate 875,052,008 downwards.
TGCATTGCAAATTGACTTCTGGAGAAGCCTTCATTTTTAACCAAATTTGTAAATTGCTCCTTAACAATCAAGACCTTCAAAATGCAAGATATGGAGATCCATTCTCTTCGGACTCTGAAACACCATCAAGAAAGGTGCCTTCATTACAAGATATTTATAATTTTTATGACATGACATTATTCTCTTGTGAAACAGAAATATAAAGAAGCAACGGACAAAGAAAACTGGGTCAAAGCAATGAATGAAGATTGCAATGATCCAAAAAAATAGCATGTGGGTTAATTCATCTTCCAGAAAGGAAGGAGTTAATCGGGTTCAATTGGGTCTACACGACCAAATAAAATAGAGATGGCTCAATTTAGGAACTAAAGGCTCGACTGGTAACAAAGGGCTACTCACAGAAGCCAAGCAACGATTTCAACAAGACGTTTTCTTAGTTGCTTGCATGAGACAATCATCATAGCCCTGGCACTTGCAGCACAATTCAAACTGAAAGTGTTCCAGCTAGACGTTAAATCAGTGTTACTTAACGTAGATCTTGAATAATAAGTCTATGTAGAACAACCTTGAGGTTAGTTTGTCAATGGAAAAGAGCCCAAAGTTTATCGTTTTCACATAGCACTGTACGGGCCAAAGCAATCACCGCAAGTATGGAACAGTAAAATTTAAAAACATTTTCGCAAAAACAATTTTCAAAGAAGTCTAAGTGAGCCATCCTTATATGTAAAAAGGCAAGGAACTGATTATCTTATTGTCTATCTTTATGTTGATGATTTGATATTCCGTAGCACTAGTCATGTGATGATAGACGAGTTTAAAACAAATGATGAAAGAATTCAAAATGACAGAACTAGGTTTGATGCGATGTTTTCTCGGTATACAAGTCAAACAATCTGCCGAGCAAAATATTAAGAAGATCTTCTGAAAAATTCCACATGTCAAACTGTAAGCCGGTCGCTATACCAGCAACATTCAACAAGAAGCTAACCATGCATGACGGCGTACAGAAGGTCGACGCCATCAATCTATCGAAGCCTAGTCGGATCACTGATCTATCTCATAAATACAAGGCCCGATATACTACTTGCAGTCAACGTCGTCTCAAGATTTATGAGTGATCCTAGCAAGCTACATTACGCAACATCCAAACACATTCTTAAATATCTACAAGCTCGAACATAAGTATACAACCGAAAATGACAACACACCAATCTGCTACACCAATAGTGATTTGGGCAGGTTTCCGTTGATGATCGAAAAAGCACACCAGGATACGTTTTTTACTTTTGGTTCAAAGGTGATATCTTGGTCGTACTAAAAGCAACAAACATTAGCGCTCTCGTCTGCAGAAATTGAATATATTTTAGCTACAAGCACCGCATATGAAGCAATTTGGCTCCGATGAATTCCTTTAGACTTCCAACAAAAGCAAGAAGCTTTTTCAACAATCTACTGCGACAACATGTCAGCAACTGCTTTCACAAAGAATCTGATGTTCCATGCAAGATCTAAACACATCGAGATTCGACAGCATTTCATCAGAGAGTTCGTGGAAGGAAAAGAAATCAAGCTGGAATTCATTTCAACCAATCAACAACTTGTTGCTTTCTTCACCAGAGCAGTTACCGCAGAAAAATTCATTCAATTCAGAAACAATTTGTAAATCAAATTTAGAAGGGATATTAAGAAGTAATTTGCAATTTTGGTAAAAATGAAGGCTTCTCTAGTAGTCAATTTGCAATGCACAACACATGCAAGCTAGCCGCCATTTAAAGCCTAAAAACTTTTTATGTTCACATTCATCTAGTCAATATTGATTGTAATTTAATGTTAAGATTACTATAAAAGAAGTTGCATCCTTATTGTGAAATATCGTAAAAAATCAATCCAGCGAATGAGAAAAAGCCTTAAACAAATAGGCAAATTATCCTAAAGTCCATCTTTCTAATAAGAGAATAATAGAGTAAAGATGCCATAGGAGGGAGTTTCCTCCTATGGCGTCGAAAAAGTACGCCCTTCATATTGTTTTTCGACGATCGGCACCCATCATCTTCATCTTTATCATCTATGATGTGGGCACACCAAATTTCATATGATTCTACAATTTTTCACTGTTGAATTAGTGGGTTCAAAATTAACGGTTTACCGACAATAGAACTTTTTACATTGCTAAATCAACGGTGAAAAAATTGTATAATCACATGAAATTTGGAGTACCCACATCTTATATGATAACGATGAAGATGATGGATTCCGATCATCAGAAAATACAACGGGAGCATATTTTTTTGACGCCATAGAAGGAAATTCCCTCGTATGGCCTCTTTCCTCCATTATCCTCTTCTAATATTTCTATTATTTTATAACACAAAGTTGTTTGTAATTTAGTTTTTAATTTCTCTCTAAATAAAGTTTGCTTCTTCAATATCATTCCACATTGCATTAGACTCCCGTCCGCTGCAACAGTTGGCGTGCTAATAACGAGAGGAGAATGTACTTAGTGTTACTGTTGAAGCCGATTTAGTTGTTTATCGTGGTATTCACCATTCTTGATGTTGTTATTGTTGTCATTATAATGAATAATAATTTTGCACTTATGATGCACGTAGTTTAAAAATAAAATATAAATGATATCATTGTAGAAATTAGAATGTGTGAGATAGTTTCAAAATAATTAAGCGATAAAAGTCTATTAATTTTAAAATGATATGATTAGCCTTAGAGATAACATAGTGGACCACAAAAGGTGGAGCCAGTTTCAATCATGGAGAATTTAGTCATAAGATATTTTTTTTCTTTTTCTTTGTTAAAATTTAATACGTTAGTTTGATAATATTTTGACACAAGCAAATCCTATGTGGCATAATTATAAAATTGGAGGCTCAATTTTAAGAGAAGTAGCTAAACCCCTTCGTTTGGTATTATAATAGTAAAGATATTTGTTTCCTGAGTTTATTCAAATTGACATTTCACAATTTTGATATGGGCAAATGAGAATGCGTAGAAGACATTGAAAGAGTAATATAGAATTGCCTATTCAATTTCCTTCTTTGTTGACATGATTTGTACGCTGATGTGTGACAACGAAGGCAACGAAGACCCCGAAGACGATATATTTTTCTTGTTTTCTGTTGCGTGAGCAGATGATTTTGCATCAAGCTATAGTTGTTTGCTTGGTTGACGTTGGCTCATCTCATGTGAGTATATGGGTGTGTTTGGTTGTTGACACCGAAGCAGACACATTTCTTATTATGTTCCGAAAATAATCTGGAGAAAATAATTTTATTGGCGTAATTGATCAGGAGTTCATATAAATATATATAGAGAGAGTTACAGATCATCTATCCTATTTTAACCAATCAAATAACTAATTATACTCATAACTAATATCTATTAACTAATTATATTCATAACTAATATATAATAACTAATTATATTCATAGCATGTTTCATCACTATGTCCTGTTTTTCTTAAATTGGAAATTAAAGTCATATCTCCTACACTACTACAAATAAGGGTTGCCTCTACGGATTTATCCGTAGGGGCAAGAAAATACCCTGTAGGTGCAAACGCCGTAGGTGCAAATCGTAGCCTTGAACATGCCCCTACAGTCAAAAACTTACCCCTACGGAGTAATGTGTAGGTCCAGTTGTCCCTACGGATTAGGCTGCAAAAAAATTATTTAATTTATGTTTTTATAAAATAAATTAGGTGTCCCTACGGACTTATCCGTAGGGCCAAATAGTTGCCCCTACGGATAAGTGCGTAGGTATAAATCTGTAGGGACAAAATATCAGGATACCTGATATTTTGTCCCTACGGATACCTGTGTAGGGGCATTTGTTTGCCCTTACGGATATATCCGTAGGGGCAGGCGTAACCTCTAATACTGAGATCATAGGGGCAAAATATCAAGTATCCTGATATTTTGCCCCTACGGATAAATCTGTAGGTACATTGTCGGGCCCTACGGATTAATCCGTAGGGGCAATGTTGGGCCCTACGGATTAATCCGTGGGTACATATTATCAGTTTTTTTTTAAAAAAGGGCTGCCTATTTTTTTCTCGTCCCGTGCACAATAATATATACATCATATATAAAATTAATCATCACGCAGAACATATATCGCAGTATTCATAATCACATCTCACGCATAATATACAAAAGAAATCAACAAGCAGAATATGATATCAATATAAACACGCAAACACCACCAATATCAATATCGTCCAAAATATAGTACAATGTGTATCATATAAATAAATACATGTTTAAAATATAAGAATCAAAAAGCTACCCTAACTCGGTCCAGCTCCACCTCTGATAAACGGCATAATCTGGCGCGCCTGCTCCTCGGATATACCCTGAGTCAATAAATCATGCAATGCGGAGTGTGCGGGAGTCTGAGCGGGCTGTGGAGCTGTAGGAGTGGTCTGCGCAGCCGCCGCCAAGGTAGTGGCTTGCGGAGCCGCGACTGCGGGAGTCTGAGCGGGCAGTGGAGCTATAGGAGCTATCTGCGGAATCGCAGCCGATGTAGTGGCTTGCAGAGCCGCAGCCGAAGAAGATGCATGTGGAGGCTCGGCCGATGTACCCTGTCGCGTCTGGACTTACGTGTGTAATAAGCGAGTAAGAACTGTGTATTATTCGAATTCGTATCATTATCAAGTTATTTCAAAATCCCAATCTATGTATACTTAGGGACTTAGCCTCATTTGGATATCTAGTTTGGAAAACCGTAGTTTATTTTAATTAGATATGTATGTATAATTAATCAAAGCTAAGTCTACAACCAAATAAGCTCAGGCTACGTACTAATATTGGATATGTTGCTATCTATAATATGACATAATATTTTACTATTAAGTAGTATACATACCAACATCTCCTTCAACTCCTGAACGGTGGCCTTCAAGCTCTCCAGTTCTTGCTGGAAACGTCGCTCACTGGAGACGGAGGAAGTAACCACCGGGGTGGAGTCCAACCTCATATGGGCCCTGCTAGGGCCCAGTCCCCGGCCTCTCTCCTAACCTCCGTGGTGCCCTCCGTGTGCGGCGTCCAGGACTGAGGTCAGCATTATCGGATCGTTCTGTCCAGTAAAATCGATCCCCGATGCCTCGGCCTGCTCAACCACCCGCTCCTACACCCACATTAACCAGTAAAATATAAGTATATCATTTAAATTTGAACCTTTCAAAACTAAAATTTCAAATAGGGGTTGAATAAATATTAACACTTACGCAATACTCCTGGGTAGTGGCGTCGGGTATCGAAGCTCGCCCGTGGCGGGATCTGTCGAGGTGCCGTGGACGGCAAGATATGCGGACAGCACGCTCGGTGTACCACCTTGCGCCAGGGTCTGAGCTCTCTGCAATATTAGAAAATAATTCTTAATATTAGATATATTAGAAAATAACTCTTAATATTGCATTATATCACAAAGTCCGGTCTATTGTAATTTACCGATAACTCCATGGCACGAGTAATATTCCTCGAGCCACCTGTATAAGTGGGGCGACCCCTCTTCGCCTACTTCCTACTCCCTATATTTTGAGCGGCATGTTTCTGCACAACACATTTACATTTAGTTTTCTAATTAAGCAACACAAAAAAATAAATTATATACTAAATAATGAATTACATTTAAAATACATACTTGTTTGCGTTGAGAGTCGAAATATTCGTACAATAGAGGCCGTGTCTCTACGTCGATTCTCGCAAAGGCCGGAGTAGATAGGAGAGCCGCTCTCTCTGTCCGGGGGTCGCCATCCACAGGGAGTAGCAGTCGGTCTTCAGCTCATTCCTGTTGTATCGGACCTTCGTCTGCATGTTCTTCATCAGGCCATTGTACAGAGCATGAAGATCGAGCACCCTCCCAGGGTGATCAGGGTCGGGTACAGGCTGAAAATCGTAATCCAACCGAAAATACAAAAAAAACATTGTTATTAGATTGCAGGTGTTAATAATAAATATATTGGATAAATCAAATGAAAATATATATTAATACCCGAGCCTGATACCAGAAGAGGGAGAATGAGCGCCGGTGCTGGTCGCCCCACGCAACGTAAAGTGGATAGTTCTTCACGAGCCGGCTCTCATCCCCCATATACCGGCCGAACCTCTCGGCATGATCGCCGGTATAGCGATAATAAGGGGTAAAAAAGAGGGGGAATACTGCCTCCCCCTAGCTCTGTGGGGCCTCAGCCTGTGGGACTGATTCGGGCCTCGAGTCCCCCTCTGGGGATGGGGAGGCCCTGCGTCTGCAAGAAATATCAAGACAATCAATATTAAGACAAAGTTGTATTAAGAAATCAAGATTTAACGAAAATTGAAGTGTGATATATACCTCCGGTGACTAAAGCATGAGCCTGGGCCCGGGCAGCAGCACGAGCGGGACGATAGTTCCTCCGGTAAGGAACAGCCGGTGTCCCGGATGCGGACGCATCCCCTCCAACTAGAAAATAAACATTGACGCTAAATTTCCATGAAGTTCATATTTATTCTTTAGAGGATATGTAAAATGAATAAATATTTTATATTTATTCATACTAACCTACAGACTGAGCGGAGGGTACGGAAGTGGCGGGAGTGGCCCCTGCGTCAGATGTGGACGCACCACCTATAATTAGACAATTATAAATAGATTATATAAGTAATTGCAAAAAGAATGTGTAGATCAATAATATAACATTCTAAATCAATATGCATGCACTATAGGATATATAAACATACCCGCAGGTGCGGTGGTGGTCTCTGCCCGAGATGCGGAGGCATCACCTACAGCTAGACAATAAAAAAAATGATTATCTAAGTAAGAACAAAAGGAATGTGTGTATATTTATGATATAGCATTCTAAATCAATATACATGCACTATATGATATATAAATATACCTGGAGGTGCGGGAGTGGCCTCTGTCCCTGATGTGGACGCATCATCAATAGCTAGACAATCAAACATTGACAATATAAGTAATTTTGACATGAACAGGCATGAATATGTATAATATTACATTCAAAATGGATATGCGTGCAATATACCTGGAGGTGTGGCAAATTCCATACGGAAGGAGGCATCCGAAGGGGTCTCCGATCGGGGTGCAAGACCGGCCCTCTGAAGCTCCCTACGCAGCTCTCCGGGCGGCAGAACCGCTCTGCCTCTGCCTCTGTCGCGGCTGGAGCTCCTGCCGCCCCTCGCCGCTCCCGTCATCGTCATCAAATCTAGATAAACGGTTCATGGATGCATTAGACAATCATTACAAGTATTGACTATATGTGTATAGATCGTAAAATGTGAAGTAATAAATTCAAGTTGAAAGAATATATATCCTCCTTTCAAATGCAATTAAGTCTCGATGATACTGAAGATGTTACCAGAAAAACAAAAATTAGGAGACAGAATCAAGTCTCGATGCTAAAAAGAACAAGTTTAAGGGTCAACAGAGCCCCAAATTTTTTTTTGAGGATTGTTAATTGATGAATACTTATTTTTGGAATGTGAGAGGAATCGCTATGATATAGAAAAACAGAGAAGTTCAAATTTTCTGTATTATGGAGCCTATGGTGGACTTCTCAAAAGCAAAATATATTGCTCAATCTACAGGCTTTGCATAAATATGGGGGAATTTGTCTAATAAGATTTGGATTTTTGTTGAATCTACTGTTCAGGCTGATATTATGAAATCTTCAGATCAATGCCTTGCAATGAAAATTGTTCACAATAATACGTTTTGATGGAAAATTTTATATAACTGCTTGGGACATTATTCATTGTGATATTCAGGAAGCTGTTCAATACTTTTTCGAATATGGTTTAGTCCCAAAATCTGTGAATTCAACTGTTATTTGTCTGATACCAAAAAAGAACAATTGTACTAGAATAACAGATTTCAGACCTGTCAGCCTCCGCAACTTCTTGTACAAAATTTTCACAAAAATTCTGTCCAGCAGGATTGCAAGTATTCTACCAAACATTATCTCTAAAAAGCAGGGTGCTTTTGTTAAAAGGAGAGAAATTCCTGAAAATATTGTTTTAGCTCAGGAACTTAAGACATTGCAGAAAAGTCAAGGGGGCATAATGTTATCCTCAAATTGGACATGGAAAAAGCTTTTGATAGAATGGAACGGGCTTTCATTTTCCAGGTTATGAAGTCTTTTGGCTTCTCAGAGCAGTTCATTGCCTTGGTTAGAGGATGCTTGGCTACACAACACTTCTTTCTGTCCTATTCTTTTGATTGTCATGACCCTAATCTTAACCCCAGCCCCAGCCCCAGCCCCAGCCCCAGCCGAACCCCAACCCTAACCCTAACACCAACCCCAACCCCAGCCGAACCCCAACCCCAACCGCAACCCCAGCCCCAGCCCCAGCCCCAACCCCAACCCTAACGCTAACCCCAACCGATGCCTAATCCTAACCCTCATCGGTACCCAAACCCTGAACCCTAGCCCTAAAATAATCAAAATTTTGTTTAATTGAAGATTTAATTACTAACCTGTGCGGTGGAGGAGACAATCGATCGGTGGTCGACAATCGATGCAATCGGCGACGAGGAAGAACGGCGACGAGATCGGGAACGAGATCGACGACGAAAGAGAGAGAACGGCGACGAGATCGGTGAGATCGGCGACGCGGCGATGAGATTTGGGGATTTTGGGAGTTTTGCGCGCCAGAGGAGATAATCAGCGTAGGGAAATTATGTGCCTTTTTTATTAAATCCCCATTTAGATGCCCCTACGGATTAGTCCGTAGGTCCTTGGTGTGCAGCTCCGTAGGGGCAAACAACAAATTACGATTTAATATTTTTAAATTAAACGTCTGGGACCGTAGGGGCAACCGTCTGGTCCTACGGACTAATCCGTAGGGCCAAAATAAATCTGCCCCTACGAATTTCATTATCCGTAGGGGCAACCCCCTATTTTAGTAGTGCTAGTCCATAAATTTTTTATATAACTATGTCTGGATTGTAATTTAGCCTTCTAATTAATCGGTTGTGATACTTAAGATTCTCTTAGAATAGAGTAGTCCAGAAGAACAGAAAAGTAGAACTTATCAATTAACATTCGAAATTTCAAATGCTTTTTTTCTCCCCCTCTTTGCAGGAGTTAGTCGAGAAACTTAACAAAGGCAAGCTACCTAATAATGAGTACCAGTGTATGAATGAGCCTAGCCCGGCACCTGCTGGAACCTCGAGTGCCTGTTCTGGACATAATAATCAAGCTCCCTCGACAAGAACAACTTCTGCCCCTGCCCATTCCATGGGATCGAGACGGACCGCTAATTGGGCTAAGCCTCACAATTCCGATGATGGATGTTCAAGGAACTGGGGTAAAGCTAGCAATTATCCATACTAGAAGCAAGGCATGTGTAATGCATGTGGAATGTACTCTAGCTTTGTAGATAGCCATAGAGGATGTGCATTGATCATCATCTAAAGCTTTTTTCCATCAAAATAGGGCTATTTATAAAGGTTCTTTAATCAATGTCTATGTCTGGCCAAGAAAGTTATGGACTAGTGACGAGCTTGTCACAATTCTAATTAATCAGCTGGCATCCTCTAAATTTTATTAGACTACTAATAACAATCTATTGTTGGATATAGATGCCCTCAAGGCCATAGTCACAAATTCGTCATTCGGGAATAATTCGGCGAGGTCAAAAATTCGGATTCGGAGAATTATTCGGAAAAAATCGGCAGGTATTCGGGAAAGATTCGGTAAGTGTTCGGGAAATGTTCGGGAAGGATTTCGAGCAATAAATTAATATATGAGACGCTAGGTTTTGATTTTGTGAATTATTTGCTGTTTTTTAAATTATTCGGTGTTTTATCACATAATTCGGGAATAATTCGCGAATTATTCGCGAATAATTCGCGAATAATTCGGCCAGTTCGGCAATCACGAATAATTCGGAGATTAATTCGTTTGATCAAGAATTCGCGAATTATTCGCGAATTCGGCGAATAATTCGCGAATTATGTGACTATGCTCAAGGCAATTATCGTAATTGTAGGAATGCGATCACTGAATTCATGAGGACCTATACAGAGAACAATCTTATTCGAGATGATAGTATGCTATCTGGTTTGTCTTTATCTGTCATGTGTATGCGTGTTACTAGTTATCACGTATCGATAATACATGAGATAAAGCTCATAGGATCTTTGCTTGACTACCAGGATTGTGATAAGGATCATATTAGTGGGGTCTGGTGGTTTATATGCACATTCTTAAATGTCCCTAGTCGTAGGAATATCAAGACTGGGCAACGGTACTCCAGTTTAGACTAGTATATACGTTTCATGACCCTGTACCGGGCGATGACTGATCCCATAGCCATTTGTGTTTGAAACCGATGATTGTATACAGGTGCTCATTGAATGAATTACACTGGACGGACTCGCTAAGAACTCCTAGATAGTATTATACTAATGTCAGATAGCAGTTCTCTGGTGACATGAGCATATGGTAGTCTCTAGATCTGAGATCGCTATAGTGACTTTTGTGTGTTCCCACTATACTTAGATTACTACCGTACCATGGCTCTACTGAGTCGTACAAACAGGTTTTAGTTGGGTACAGTCCCGAAGCGTATGGAGGCAGTGAGCGGTCGAGGGAATTTGTGAGTCACGGTATTGGGAGTTTATATCGCACTGTGAATGACACGACTATAGCCAGAAGTTCGTGTCCACGGCAGTAAAGATAAATTGGTAAGTGTTACCAGTTATATCTCTTTGGTTATGAGTTCTCTGTCAGCACGACTTATCGGGTTATTAGGGGTCTGACAGATTCTACCCTCCAGACCCGGTATGCGATACTTTTTGACGAAGAGACTGGGTTGTACGGTGACCGTCACTTAGAGACTTTGTCGGGTCTGGATAAGTTCGCTCATCGACCTGCATTTATCTTGCTCATACCTGGGTAGCCGTTACGTATAACTAGTGCCACCGACAAGCTTGTGAGTTATCCCAAAAGAGAGTTGAATCTAAAAGTGTTTCAAATTCAATCGGATGTAATCCTGTATAACCTACTTCCAGAGTATTGACAGGTCTTTAGAGTCCCGCAACGAAAGTGATTGTCCGGGCAAAACGCGATGTGACGTGCGTATAAGGATATGTGCATGAGTTTGATAAAACATATATATTGGATATATGCGTTTAATCGGACGACTGTTATACTAACTGGTTTAAAAGCCAGAATATTAAGCCAAGTGTTGACTTGATAACCATATAGATGATGCGGTTTCTAGTATAGTGTATATGATACACACATGCTCTACAGTATATGATACTGAGAAGATATTGATGGCATTTTGTGTATGTGATACATGATGTGTACGTGTATGGGATACATGTACTAATACTTATTATATATATATATATATATTAATTCCCACTATTTTATATTATGTGCAAATAAATACACACACACACACACATATATATATATATTAATGTATATGTATATATTATTATTTATTTATTATACTTAATAAATGGTGGGGCCCACCCTCTCTTGTGTATGTGACACACACATGAGAGAGTGTGAGAGAGTGACTCATGTCATATTAGTATGACATGGGTGGAAAAAATGAATTAACTTAATTCATTATTTTTCAAGCCATCAAACATCTTCCTCCTTCTAGAGCTTTTGCTCTCTAGGTTAATAGCAAGTATAGCCATGGTGAGGGAGTAACAAAAAGAGAGTACACATCGTTCATATCGTCTTTCTCTGCGCCTTGCTAGCCTCTAGAGGAAGTTTCTTCGCCCGGTGACGGAGTTAGAGTTCGGGCAGTCCGCTTTCAACGCGGATCATCTACGGTGAGGCGGTCGCCGTTCAGACGGATCTGGGAGCTCACAAAGTCTAGACGGGGTCTTCCGGGATTAGTCGGACACGATATAAAGGTTGTAGCACCTCTCTACTCTTTTCTTATTTGCACATTGTATTGTATTTGATAATCTTGGTGATGGATTAGGGTTATATTTTGTAAAATTGTTGTTTTTCAAATTCCGCCGCGGCCATGATTGTCACGACCATAACCCCCGTCCACTTAGATGGTATCAGAGCCAAATCAAATACTTGCAATTGGTTTTGTGGTCATTTGAATTTCCAAAACCTTTTTACAAAACAAAACAGTTTCTGTTTTAAAAATTGTCCCAAACCAGTAACTATCTTTGCATATAACTTGCATCCCAGGGCTCTCGGTTCGGACCGAAAGCCTCATGGTGGTGCGGGAGCGACCCCAGGGATGTCCCTAGGAGCTTGGTAGGCTCCCACACTCGAGACCATCACGAAATGGTCTCGGGTGTGGCGCTAAGACAGCAAGCGCGCAACTGCGCGCTTGCTGTCCCAGCAGCCAACCCATGGCCACAATTTTGTGGTCATGGGTTGGAGCCCCTACCCAATGCCCCCGGGGGCTCATGGGTCATGCCTGAGGTCTCCCCGGTGTCTCGGGCAGTTTTTAGGTCGTTTGGGTTTCGATTCCTAGTGTTTTGGGGCCGAGCTGATCTTGAATTTCAGTTTTTGGAAATTCGATTTCGAATTCGTGGGTTTTGGAATTCGTTGTCCATGAGTTCCGTATTGACGTGGTTAAAGCGTTTAACCTTGTTAATGCGATGACATATGTGATATGCGGCGTTTAACGTTGCCAAATTGATGTGATCAATTCGACATGGTTGCACTGTTCCCCTCCGAACGGCGGCCAAGACATGGACGTCTTGCCTGTGATTCAGGGCAGATGCTATTTGGTTTTATCCGTCCACCTCTCTGAAGATGCCAAGTTGATTTATGGCACCGTGTATCGGAGGTTTGGACGGATGCGGCCGATGTAGCAGACTTCGTCAGATTCCCCCTCGCTTGAGGGGTTTTTGATTGTGGGGACGCTCTTCCCTGCAGGCGCAAGCCCCTGCAGTTAATTACGCTACCGCATCGCGGTAACAACTTTCTCCTTCTCCAGAATTTCACTTCATGTCGTGGGTGTTTGTTTTGTTTGTGGTTGCCCGTAGATTGTATACAGAGACTAATTTATGTCGTCGCCCGTAGGACATGGATTAGTCCAAATCCGTATTTTCTTAGATTTGGGTTTGGGGTTTTGGTTTAAGGATGAGTTAGCCATATTTGAGGCTAAGATCAACTTAAACGTTTGTTAAGGATACGTTAGTCTAATTTGGGACTAAGATCAACTTAACGGGATCGTTTAGATCCGACAAAAGAGCATTTAGGGGCTCGATTGTTCCAGTTTAGGGACATAGTGGTCCATTTGGCATATGGCCGTCGGGACCCGTCACCTCTCTGACGTCGTTGAAGGATTACAACGATAGGTGTCAGAGGAGTTCAGAGATATACCCTTGAACCAAAGTTGACTAGGGGATCTATAGTCCGATTTGGGACTAAAGTCTGTTTGAAGGTTTAAAGATACGTTAGCCATTTTTGAGGCTAAGATCAGCTTAAACGGGATCGTTTAGATCCGACAAAAGAGCATTTGGGGGCTCTATTGTTCCAGTTTAGGGACATAGTGGTCCATTTCGAGTTTAGGGACATGGTGGTCCATTTTATGTACGGCCGTCGGGATCCGTCACCTCTCTGACGACGTTGAAGGATTACAACGACAGGTGTCAGAGGAGTTCAGAGATGTACCCTTGAACCAGGTGTAAATTGATTTAAGAGAGCAGCCGTGCTCAGTCAATTTAATTTGAGGACTTACGGCCAGAATTGGGCTAAGTCCAATTGAGAATGTTCAACATTTTTATTTGCATTAGGCCTATTAGACCTTAATTAGGGCTCTGCCCCTGCACTGTATTTTATTCTGGCCTGTTAGGCCTTTTAAGTTGGGCTCTGTCCCCTTTTTTATAATGCAGAGCATTTGTTTTGGTCCATTGGGCCTTTTAATTGGGCTCTGCCCTTTAATAATGCGCTGTATTAATTAGTCTGACAGAGTGCCACGTGGCTTGTCAGGCGCTTTGCGCCAATTGAGGAGCGCAAGGCGCAAGTCCATGGGGAGGTGACACGTGTCACGTATTCCCCTCCGAATGGCGGCCGAGACATGAGGACGTCTAGCCTGGGATTCAGGGAAGATGCTATATGATTTTATCCGTCTACCTCTCCGAAGATGCCAAGTTGATTTGTGGCACCGTGTATCGGAGGTTTAGACGGATGCGGCCGATGTAGCAGACTTCGTCAGATTCCCCCTCGCTTGAGGGGTTTTTGATTGTGAGGACGCTCTTCCCTGCAGGCGCAAGCCCCTGCAGTTAATTACGCTACCGCATCGCGGTAACAACTTTCTCCTTCTCCAGAATTTCACTTCGTGTCGTGGGTGTTTGTTTTGTTTGTGGTTGCCCGTGGATTGTATACGGAGACTGAGTAATGCCGTCGCCCGTAGGACGTGGATACGTTAGTTTTTAGTTTAAAGATACGTTAGCCGCATTTGAGACTAAGATCAACTTAAACATTCGTTAAGGATACGTTAGTCTGATTTGAGACTAAGATCAACTTAACGGGATCGTCTAGATCCATTTCCAGTTTAAGGACGTAGTGGTCCATTTAATATATGGCCGTCGGGACCCGTCACCTCTCTGACGACGTTGAAGGATTACAACGACATGTGTCAGAGGAGTTCGGAGATGTACCCTTGAACCAAAGTTGATTGGGGTTTTATAGTCCATTTGAATGTTTAAGGATACGTTAGCCGTGTTTGGGGCTAAGATCAACTTAAACGAGATCGTTTAGATCCGGCAAAAGAGCATTTAGAAGCTCTATTATTCCAGTTTAGGGACGTAGTGGTCCATAGGTAGTTTAAGGACGTTGCGGTCCAATATTAGTTTAAGGACGTCTCGGTCCATGAGTTTAAGGACCCCGCAGTCCGTATTGATGTGTGGTCGTCGGGACTCGTCACTTCTCTGACGTCGTTGAAGGATTACAACGATAGGTGTCAGAGGAGTTAGGAGATGTACCCTCAGACCGGATGTAAATTGATTTTTAAGAGAGCAGCTATGTTCAGTCAATTTAATTTGAGGACTTACGGCCATGATTGGGCTAAGTCCAGTTGAAAAAAGTTCAACACTTTTATTTGTTTTTATTTTTTGCTTAGGCTCTGCCCATAAAGGATGCAGAGCATCAATTTATTTTGGGCTCTGCTCATTTATGAATGATGCAGAGCATCAATTTTACTTGGGCTCTGCCCATTTATTGCTTTGCAATTTAATTAGGCCTACTAGGTCTTTTTGATTTGGGCCCGGCCCTTTAGGAAATGCATTGCATTTGTCAGGCGCTTTGCGCCAATCAGAGAGCGCAAGCGCTTGTGGTGTTGACACATGTCACGCAAGCGCAGTGCGCTGCGCTTGCGCTGCTGACACGTGTCGCGCTCTGGTGAGTTGCGCCAATTCCAGAGAGCAAGGCTCTCTTTCAAAAGCGCATAGCGCAAATGGTTCAGATGCTGACACGTGGCGCTCTCTGGTGGCTTGCGCCAATCCAGAAGCGCAACAGCGCAGTTTGCAAGTGTAAGGCACTATAATTTGAGAATCTTTTAGATTCTAGAACCAAAGGTTTATAAAAGAAGTGCAAAGCACTGTTTGTTTTCTTTGATCTAATTTAGTTTCTCTTGTTTTTTCTTGATCCCAAAGAACCAATGGTTCATAAGTGCAAAGCACTATTTTTCTTTTGTTTTTTATCAAAGATCATCGATCTATTAGAAGAAATTCTTCTATCTAAAAGGTTTTTAGCTTTTTCTTCTTCTTGAAATTTCTTCAGAGTTTTCTCTATTTGAAGTTCTTGATTTCTCACAAAATGTTCCTGTCTTTGAATTGAGGTCTAGAGTCCTTTTTATAGTGCCCATAAATTAGTTAAATTTGTTAAAGAGATCTTTCTCTGAGTGATTTGGGGAATTTTCCCCACCGTTGGATCTTTGATCCAAGGGCCTCTGTTTAACAGAAGAAAATCTTCTTGTTTTAATAAGAACAGAAAGATTTCTTTAAAATCTTAATTCTGTTTGGCGCAAATGCCCCAGAGCGTGACACGTGTCAAGCAGCGCACAGCGCAGCGCAATTGCGCTAGCGCATCTGCGCTGACACGTGTCACGCAGCGCAAAGCGCAGCGCAACTGCGCTAGCGCATCTGCGCTGACACGTGTCGCGCAGCGCAGTGCTTGCGCAACTGAAGCGTTGCTTCCTTTTGTTTTTTAATAGAGATTTTCTCTGATTGGGCGCGCCTTCTTGGGCGTTGCGCTGAAATATCAGCGCCTGACACGTGGCGCGTTGCGCCCAAGATTTGAAGTGTTGCTTCAAAATTTGAATTTTTAATTTCAACAGAGCTTTGCTCTGATTGGGGGAAACAGATGCCCCCCCACCGTTGCGCTCACGTGGCATGCGCATGAGTGCAGCGGTGGCAAGCTTCTGACCGTTGGATCAACGGGTGAGCTGAAGGGGCACAAGCGCCCTATAAATAGGACCTATGGCCCTTAAAAAATCTTCACCATCTTTTTTTTTTAAGATTTTGATTTCAACAGAGCTTTGCTCTTGCTTAAGAACTTCAGAGCTTTGCTCATTTCCAAAGTTAGAAACTTTAGGTAAAATTAATCTAAATTAACCTAAATTAATTCAAACCAATCTTAAACCAAAGAGCTTTGCTCTCACAGATCTTTTGATCTAAAGAAATCCCCATTGGGGTTTCGTAAATAGAGCTTTGCTCTCAAAAACTTATAGATCTACAGAGATCTTGTTCATGGGTTCTAACCCATGAACACAGCTTTGCTCTTGGATCAAATGTAGATCTTTTAGATCTGAAAAATGAAGAACTTATTATAAGTTTTTATGGATTTTTCAAGATTCCAAAATTTTTTAATTCTTTTAAGTGTTAAAAAAAAATTTGATTGATCTTTCCATTATTACCACAGAGCTATGCTCTTTTAAGGAATTTTATTCCTTTGAGACCAGAATTTGACAAGTGTCATTCTGTGACAGAGTTTTGCTCTGAAAGAGGAGATTTTCTCCTTGTCTCTAGGGATCTCCCATTGATGAGAATATTCTCTTGGGGGTCTTTTCATTAATTGACAGTCTCAACCAATGATGGGGCTGTCTTATTACATGAGGCACTGTCATCCAGATTTTGTGGGTCCCTATTTGGTTCCCTACCCACTGCACTGCTGTGTGGTGTAATTAATTAATTTTAATTTAATTAATCTTTTATGTAATTAGTTAATTAATGAATTTTTTTCAAACGCCAAGCGTTGGAATTACAACACTAATGGCTAATTTCTGTTCACTTGCAGCGATTATGTCTCTCGATGCCTCATTCCCGTTTGTTTGTTCAGGGGAGGGATTTCCCGAGGCGCCCTTGGACCGTGAAGTTCTAGCCATGATTAAGGACCACGACCCGGAATGCAAGAGTCTCCACCTTTGGGGGTCGTGGTACAATCAGATCATTATGGGTCGATGCAGCTTCACATGCTCAGTGCCGTCAGAATCCATCACAGCGATTCATTACGCCAGCCCACCCCCGGTGCAGTATGCCGTGGAGATGGTTGATTGGACATCGAAGGGCTTTCTACATCCCGCCATAGATGCAATCCCGGTCCAGCGTCCTATGGTTTTCGATATCCTAGGACGCCGTATCCGTCAAGGCGAAGCGAGACCTTGGGGGCAATCATATAATATAGGCCTGATCCCCCGCCACCCGATCGGCTACCTGCCATGGGATCCGTATATCCTGTCGACGAGGAAGTCGCAGTTGATAAGGTTAGGGTTGTATACCGCGGTCTACGTCTCCCTCTTCCAGTATCCCACGCTCCCCACCTGGTGGTTTAAGGCTTTCTTGGAGCGGTGGAACATTCCTACCCACACTTTCCTCGCCATGGATCGGGAAGTGTCAATCTCTCTGGAGGAGTTCACGGAGGTATCCGGCTTACCGGTTATAGGGGAACACTATGAGGAGTTGCTCCCGACAGACGAGTATGTCTTCGGTGCTAAGCCGGTGGTAAGGGGGGTCACGCCGGAGAATGTTGTTCAACACCAATTCCCAAGCTTAATTAAAGTATTGAATATCTATGAGGCCCTTTTCGTCGAACATGGGAGTCGCGGAGTTAGCTTTGAGGATTTCATCGCTCAGTTCCTTCGCCCAAGCGTCCTCTCATCAGAAGCTGCCAAGTTTGCTACCCTGGATGACCCTTTTGGTCTAGGTTTGGATAACCTACCGGTGAGGGAAATAGACCAAAAGGGTTTTTTCCTTCCGGACCTCCCGACCATGTCATTTGCAGAAATTGCGGCTCCCGGGATGGACGAGGAGGCCTTTTTCTTAGGATTTCTTGGGTTATGGCTAAGTTGGTTTGCGATCCCAATGCACTCTCACCGTATGCGGCCCTCTGTCTTTTACCCAGCCCACCGGATGACCATCGGGGTAAAAGTGGCCGTTGGGATCGCCGGCTTGGCCCACTTATATCATGGCCTCAGTCGAGCAGTGGATGCTAATGAGCCTGGGGTACTGCACGTGGTCTTTCCGATGCACTACTTTATATCGTGGCTCGAGCTACACACGGCGGGTGTCTTCGGCATGCACAAAAGGCCCTCGTACTTCGACAAGTGCGGTTTCCCTCGCATTATACAGCTGATCAGCGCATCAATCGTGTCCCCATCACCACGGAACGCCAGGGGTTTACTCCTTCGCCCTCACACCGTTGGAGCCGTGATGTCCTTTATTGACAAGGTGTTGACTATTGGAAAGGCGTCCACCACTGCGGTGCGACCATTACAAGATTCCTTTAAGGATGGAGCCTCAGTTTTGACGGCCCGGGAGACCCTCCACATGTATTCTATTAGACCGGGCTTCCTAGTCTTCAGGCAGAATGGCGCGGCAATTTTCATGAGATATAACCCGCATCGTTTCGCCCAACAACTGGGCTACGATCAAGAGGTACCCTTGGAAGCTTTCCTACTGGAACTTACTACCACTGAAGAAGGGATGGAGAACGCGCTGCATCACTTCATGCACCTGAACACAGGTTCTCATTTTTTTATCAGTACGCCGGCCTGCGCCCCACGACTCCTCAACGTATATAAAGAATGGTATAATCATGTGACGGGAGCCGTTATAAAGGAGGAAAAGAGATTGCTGGTCGACCGTAAGGGTGCGCCTCCAGGTACCGACCGTAACGCTCCCTTAGTGCCAAGGACCTCGGTGGTCCCCCCTCTAAAAGATGCCAGGGCCGGACCATCGCGTGCGCAAAGTCCTCCACACGGATCGCCGCTCCCTGACATTGCGGATACACCTCCAGCGCCCTGTGCTCCAGTGGAGACATTGGCTGTAGCTTTGCCAGAGTCTGGTGTGGGTGCGGACATCGGGACCCGCCGTCCCAAGGTGGCTGCTAAGCGTAAGTCGATCCCACGTGCACCTAGGGTCGGCGGGCAGAAGAAAAAGAAGTCGCTCTTCGCCGCAGACGTCGCGTTCGGTCAGGAACCCCACGCTCCCTATGCCGAGGGCCTGAGTGAATATGGGACTAACGATGGATTAATCATGCCGGATGACACGGATTTGGAGGCTGCCCTCGAAGCTTCGGAGCGGTTAGCGAGGCGCAACGCGTGGCTGGCTAAGCTTGCGGCATCAGGCAATCACTAGTCACACATTTTTTTATTGCATCATATTTTATTATTGCCTTTGACTAATATATTTTTTTCTTCTTTTCTTCCCACAGGCATCACCACTGAAGAAGCCATTGCCGCTTCCCTGAAGACTTTCCAAGAGGAGGAACGTCTTAGAGCATCCATGAGCCTTAGTAAATTTCAATTCATCAAGTTTTCATTTCCCCTGCGTTATGGTCGATCTAACCTCTCCCTTTTTATCGCAGGAACCTCAATGCCGTTCCCGCCAAGCGACGCGGACATTCTGCCATCTGCCGATGTTCCTGCTTCCTCGGGGCTACCGTGGGAGGTCCGTCTTGAAGAGCCAATGAGAGATTCCTTAAAGGCTCTGGAGGCATCTCTGAACGAGGACGACGACGCCTTGAAGGAAGCGTCGAAGAGATCCATCGCGACAGCTCGGGAGGAGAGGAAACGGTCAAGGCGCAAAGCGAAGGCACGCCGGGCTGCTTTGGCTACGGGAGCGGGCCCCAACACCGTCCCTCGTGCTGATACTCCCTCCAAAGAGGCCCCTGTCGTCCTATCCACTGCTCGCAGACAAGTGGCGCGCGCAGTACGGAGCGCAAATGATAAATCCACTTCAGGTAATATTTCTTTCAGAATTTTGTTGTAAGAATTATACTGCCATCGGTTCTTATATATTTTATCTTGCAGGGCCAAGTCCGACCGAGGGGGAGGCGGAGACCGTTGAACCCAGGGAAACAGAGGAGGCGGCACCTGCCGAACCCGAGCTGACGATCGGCAACATCGCTGGGGCTGCGGAGCCTGAGATGGAGGCTGAGGGATTTGCAGCCGAGAAGGTTATTGATGCCGAGCCTGAAGTGGCGGCGGATGAAATGATCATTACCACTGAGCCCAGGGTGGTGGCGGACGAGGCGCTTGAGGCCGGCGACCTTATGGTGACGGCGAATGAGCCGATGGAGATCGCGGAGCCCGAAGAAGTGGCGGGTGAGATGAGCACGACTCTTGGGGAGGAGTCAGCCGCTCTTTCCCAAGAGTCCGGTAATGCTCCAATCATTGCCCTCCCCACCTATGATTTTCCGTCGTCTCCTGGCCGCGCGAGCACTACGACGGTCCCCATCGAGTCGGGTGATGAGACCACGGGCGGTGGCCTCATGTTGATGGAGGAGGGAATCGCCTCTGTTTCAGCCGGCAGCTCATCAGGTAAATCCCAAGTTGCTGTCTTTCTTTACCTTGCAGTCCTTTCTGACAAATTCACCTTTTTCGTAACGCAGGTGCAGCTAGCGCCGATGCCCCACTGCTCGAGGGAGCGCCTTCAACGACTGCCTTGGCGGTGGTCACTTCTCGACCCTCTCGTATACCATCGAAGATGTTGGAAGGTATGAGTTTGCAATTTATTAATCTTATCTTTCAGACGTATAACTTGCGTACTAAAGTCGTACTGCTATGTCTTTTCAGGAGCGCTCTTTGATCATCTATATCAAGTGTTGCTCCCACACTTCTCCTTCCCATCTGAACTCGCCTCTCCCTCTGGTGGCGCTGGTGAGTATAGTTCCCGACTGATATCTTTGTCTTTCGACGATGAAATTATTTCTAACTTTTTCTCTTCCTGACTGCAGTGCTACAAATCGAAGGGGGAGAAGAAAGATCGGCCACACCACCGGCCCTTCCGGCCTTACCACCTGCTTCGACTGGTATAATAAATATCTTATCAACGACTTTCTCCATATTTATTGAATCGTCATCTAATCGCATTTTGTCTTTTCAGCTATCGTTCCGGTCTTGGCGCCCTTTGAGTCTCATATTATAATACCGGCAGGCCCTTCCCAGAGACGTCCGTCCTCAAAAGGTGCGGCAAATAGTCTGTGTATGTTGAGCGACTACATCGAGGAACTCGACGTTGAGGCTCCTACGTCTGCTGCGGACTTCGCTACGACGGTTAACCCGATACTGGTGATATTTGCCAATATCCATGACGAGGGCATCGTCGCATCTTGGGTTAATCACTGCAGAGAAATTGAGGCTCGCCTTCATCAGCTGGAGTCAATGCGTCTTTCCCCCGAGGTTTTGGCCGTGAGTACTCAACGGGAAGCATGGCTCGAGCAAAGCATTTCTCATTTCCGCCATTTAGAACAAGAAGCAGCTTTGAGGCTGAAGGAGTGCCAGGAGTCTTCAAGCGAAACTGCTCGCCTGCGTGCTGAAGTTGAGGCGAACGCCGCTGAGGTAAAGGCCGTCTTCGAGGGCCTTCTGGAGCGCATCTTAAATGGGCTAAAACTGAAGCGGGCACTTGACGTTGCCGAGCGTAATGCCCAAGGCCGCGAAGCCACTTAGCAGGCCGTCAGGGAGGAGCTCGCATCTATCTTGCAGCAAAGGGCTCAGGTGGAAACAGAGATGGCGGTGGTAGCAGATCAGCAAAAGGCGTGGAAGGAAGTGCATGAACAATTACTAAAGCTATGCAAGACGCTTCCTGCCCAATAGCTGCCTTTGTATCTAGATACTTGTAAAAATTTTCTTTTTAAATAATATGTATCCATTCTTCATTATTTTGTACGCTTCATCCTGTATTTGATTACATTCAATAAAGATACACATTTTTCTTTGCAATATCTTGTATACTCTTTTGCTTTCTGTCTTCTCTTATTATCAGCATGCTGTCACAATTAGCAGATAATAGAGTAAGCATCTTGATTTCTTCATGAGATAGCGATGGCTTAGGCCGCAGGTTCAGATCTGCCGCCTAAGACTTTTCAACTCTATGAGTCGTGAGGGTCTCATAAAGACTTTTCTCCCTACGGATCGAGAGGATCTCGTAGGTGGGTTTTCTCCTTAGGAATCGTGAGGATTCCTAAGTGTGTTTTCTCTCATAAGTCGTAAGGATCCTATAAGAGAATTTTGCCCTCTTACGAGTCGAGAGGACCCGTAAGCGGTTGTTTCCCTCCTTGTCGAAACTCGACTTTGGAGAGTGAGACCCGTGGATAGTATGTAAGAGACCGTTTTGGGGCCGACTTGCAAGGTCCCAGTGCTTAGGAAATAGACTTCTTTTATGCCCACTACCTAAGGCTTTATCTCATGAGTCGAGCCGTCTCAAGAATTTCTCGCAAAGACATCAATTTCTTCACAAGTCGAGAAGAATCGAGCGTTTCTCGCAAGAACATCCTAACGTCGCATTTAACCTCTGCTCTTTACGACAGAAGTCCGTTAGGGTTTGTGGTACTTAGGGTTTTGGCCATCGTACCGTCGCATAAGCTGATATATTCCTCGATAGGCAATCGTGTTGTTCGAGTAGCCCTGTGACTGCCGTGTCTCTGATCCCTTCGGGGGCTGGACAAGACGTCTTCAAGCAAACTTCCTAGGCAGTTTGACCGTCGGAAGAGCAAGCGTTAGGAATTTGCCATGCCGCTTTTTACTTGAGGTTAGGCTCATTTTGGCGGGCCCCGATGAGTCATAACCACTCCGCGCTGGTGTGGGATGATCTCCGATAGTCTTTCAGGTTTTATGTGAGTTGCCGTCAAGACCCTGAAGCTAGGAATTTGGCCTTTGCTTCGTTTTGCTGGCATATCGTCTGCTGTATCGAGACGAATGTCGCGGTGGGAACTAGGGATTTTACCGTGGCTCCGTTTGTTTGATTGTCACGTCTGAACCCTGCTGGAGGAAGAACGCTGGGGTGACATCTCGTCTGCTGTATCGAGACGAACGTCGAGGTAAAACCGGGATTTTACCGTGGCTCCGTTTGTTTGATTGTGTTGCGTCTGATCCCTGCTGGAGGAAGAACGCTGGGGTGACAACTCGTCTGCTGTATCGAGACGAACGTTGAGGTGAAGCCGGGATTTTTCCGTGGCTCCGTTTGTTTGATTGTCGCGTCTGAACCCTGTTGGAGGAAGAACGCTGGGGTGACAACTCGTCTGCTATATCGAGACGAACGTCGAGGTGAAGCCGGGATTTTGCCGTCGCTTCGTTTTGTTTTGACCGTGAGGTCTTTTGTTGGCGTTGTATCCGCATCTTGATGGATTGCGAAAGAACGCCGTTGTTAACATCTCGTCTGCTGTATCGAGACGATTGTTGAAATGAAGCTGGGATTTTGCCGTCGTTTCGCTTTGTTTCGACCGCGGGGTCTTTTGTTGGCGTTGTATCCGCATCTTGAGAGGCTGAGGAGAAACTCCGTTGGTGATCTCTAAGTTGTCGACGTTGAAACCCTGAAGCTAGAGATCTTCCTTTGCTTCGTTTGTTGACATTGTGTCTGCAACATCGCGACAAATGTCGAGGTTGTCTCTAGGTTGTCTATGAACCGTCGAGATTTGGCTTCGCTTTCTGATGGAGCCTGTTGGGAAGATATGGTTCCCTCTTTGTTTGCGCCCTTGGATTGCATACAGGGATCAATGTGATCTCACATGTAGGGCATAAGTTTCATTCATCATTTTTTATTTATTTTTTTTTTTTCCGCGATGCTCTATCATTTCAGCTTTATATCGCGAAGGTCGTGATTGCCCAATCATTTCGGCTATTTTTCACGGTGCCCAATCATTTCGGCTGTTTATTTTATTTTTACTCGCTGCTTTCTATTGCGAGCTGCCCAATCATTTCGGCTATTTTGTATGCATGATGGTTCGCTGATTTTTTTTTCCGAGTGTGGAACTTGGATTCTAATGCCAATCTCAGCATCAGCATCGCTACAACTGGAATATTGTCAGGAGCGAATCATCATTTGCCATGAAGGGGCTTGGAATTTGATACCGGTTTAGGCATCAGCATCGCTACAACTAGGATATTGCCAGGTGCGAATCATCATTTGCCTCTGTCGATGTCAAACAAAGGTGGCTTAGTGAACAGGATTAAGGTCCTGTCAACTAAGGCTTTTGACTTCATGAGCCGTAAGGGTCTCACAAAGGTATTTCTCCCTACAAGTCGTGAGGATCCAGTAGGTGTATTTTCCCCTTAGGAATCGTGAGGATTTCTAAGTGTATGTTCCTCTGTAAGTCGTAAGGATCCTGCAAGAGGGTTTTCTCCTTGTAAATCGAGAGGACTTATAAGGGTTGTTCATCATACGTACATACCCCCAGTCACGGATGGGACTTGGTTAGGAAAATGTTTATTCGCGCCCGTGGATTGTATACAAGGGTCAGCATTGATCCGCTTGTAGGGAAATATCTAAAGTTGTGGGGGGTTTGCTTAAGCACAGGTTTAGGTCTCTGTAACTTAAGACTTTTAAATCTTATGAGCCGTGAGGGTCCCATAAGAGAGTTCTCCTTACGAGTCATGAGGATCTCGCAAGTGTATTTTCTCCTTAGGAATCGTGGGGATCCCTAAGTGTGTTGTTCTCTTGTGAGTCATAAGGATCTCACGCGGGTGGTTTCTCTTTACAAGATTGAGAGGACCCTATAAGTGTCTTTTAACGAGATTGCGCCCTTTCGGGTTTTCACAAACACTCGCCGGTAGCCCTGCTGTTTTTACTCACGGAGCCCTTTCGGGTTTTCATCCGTGCCCAATTCGCTTATGGACAAACCGTTTTTTTTTGTTTTTTGTTTTTTTTAACGAGGTCGCGCCCTTTCGGGTTTTCACGAACACTCGCCGGTAGCCCTGCTGTTTTTACTCACGGAGCCCTTTCGGGTTTTCATCCATACCCATTTCGCTTATAGACATACCGTTTTTTTTGTTTTTTTTGTCAGCCTGAGGATGTTGCTGTAGTAGTTTAGAGACGTTTCGGTCGTTTGCAAGTTTTAGGACATTGTGGTCCGCCGTTAGTTTAAGGACGTTGCGGTCCGCCATTGCCGTATTCGAGGCGAATCTCTAGTTTACTGACTTTTCGGTCCATGGGGCTTTCTCTATGACTGTACATGATGCCCCCGGCGTATCCATCTTTCTCGGA
Organism: Agapanthus africanus; assembly: GCA_030015575.1. Lineage (NCBI taxonomy): Eukaryota > Viridiplantae > Streptophyta > Magnoliopsida > Asparagales > Amaryllidaceae > Agapanthus > Agapanthus africanus. The sequence continues at coordinate 875,026,571 of JASDDO010000022.1, read as the reverse complement.
GCGTGCGGTTGTGGCCGGTTCACCTTCCAGTTTTCGGACAACACGACCCTGTTGGTATTGGTCTTCAATCCAGTTCTTGAAGACGTAGCAATCCTCGATCAGATGACCTACCGTTTGGTGGTAAGGGCAATAATTGAGAGCGTTAACATCTCTTGGCCGTAACGGACGTTTTGGACTCGGCAGATTGATGAGTCTGTCACGTACCGCCAGCTCGAATAGTCCTCTTGTTTTATCTTGCGGAAACGAGTAAGGACGTTTCAACTTTTGCTGGAGAGGTTGTCGCTTATTGTTTCGGCAAACGACCGGTCTTGGGCCACTCGATTGTTGTCGAGTGTTGGCGATGAGGGTCATTTTCCCCTTCCCTTTATCCTTTTTGCTCGATCCTTTGTTTACCGGGCCGAGATTTTTTCCGAATAGCGTGCAATTGCACAGCTGAACGTTCTCGCAGCTCCTCAATTCCTTCATTTTTGAAATAGACTCCCCGAGGTAGGGGTTGGGGGTAGCTTCTTCGTCAGAGTCGCTTCCAAAGGTGATAATTTATGATCCCTTGGAGTCGGCTATATGACAATTTTCGGCGGCTCTTTTGCGCTCATCTATCGCATTTTTTCGACGTCTACGAGCTTCACATTTTGTCCTGTCAAAGTGTTGCTTTTGAGCGACATATCCTTGCCACCAACAGTTAAAGGATTCGCAGTCTTCGGTAGGATGTATGATCTTCTGATGATATAAACAGAAGTTAGGGTGCATCTCTACCTCAGCGAGAGTATTTTCTTCAGAGGACGGTAGCTTCATTCCTACTGATAGAGCTTTGGCGAACCTTTTCCTCGTCTTGAATTTGTTTTTATCCGCATTGGATGTGTAGGGATACTAGGCACTCTCAAGAGGTTCCACAAGGCATCAACCATGCCAAATTCAAAAATTTAGGTGCCGAGAAACCCTAATATAGATCGTTAACTAGAGGATAGGCAAAACTTTAAGCTAGCAAACAACTTTACTAACAAGTGAAAGAGATTACAACCTTTGTAGATCCGGTCCTCCACTTCTTTAGCTCCGTGTTGATGTCCCTCCGCTGCGATCATCGGAATCCTGGACTCTAGTGATGGTTTCGTCGGAGAAATAATCGGGCTAGGTCGTTGACTTCGAGGCCGAAAATTATCTACGTCGGGGAGACTCAAACTCAACCTATTCCTTCACTTGGTCAAAAACTTTGTGAAAAGAACATCCTATACTACATGGCAAGTAGTAGAGGATGAAGAAATAGGAAGTGGGTTCACTTTAGAATTGAATTTCTCACTCTTTTTCTCATGGCACCATTGGAGCTAGCAAGCTTTTGTGGAGCTTGATGATGAAGAAGAAGAAGAAGAAGAAAAGAATCAATAGAATAAAATATCCAAATGAAACTTATCCTTTTAATTATGGCACCATGGTTGAGTTAAGCCCTCATGCTTAACTCATGTAGAGAATTAACCAAAGTATTAGATTAAAGGTTGGGTTAACTAATATCCTAAACAAATGACAAAAGAGTTGACTTTGTCAATGTTTATCAAGCTTCATGAAGCTTGATAGCTTTGACCAAAGTCTCATTTCTTTTGTTATTTTCTAGGAAAATAGTAAACCCTAATTTAACCTTTATTTGGTTTAGTTCTCATACACACAACTTGTATGTATCATCAAGCATGATACAAATTTGTACACTTGCATATATCACATATAAACAATGTGCACATTCAAGTGAGAAAATCAATCTTAAGTGAACCAATACTAGTTAATGTAAAGTAATATATCAAATATATAATTATACATTAAATCATTAAATCAACACTTGATTTAACGATCCGGTCATATTGCATATAACCGACTAATATCAATAGTAACAACTTATCGAATCAACACTTGATCCGACAACCCGGCTATATCGCATACAACCGATTAATGTCACAAATCGCGAGAATAGAATACAGTATCACATACTTGTATTATTCACGGTCCCGCACATATCTCATATGCGCTCTTATTTCGTTTCGCTTGAGCCAGGAAACCCCTGTGTAGAACTCTAAAGACTCGTCAATATGCCGGCAGTAGGTGATGATCATATCAAACACCCACAAGCCGCAAGCGGTCTGCTAAACGTAACAGCCATCCGGGTATTGAGCGATCAGAAGATCAACGAGCAAGCCTGCTCATACTCCTGTGAATCCAACCAGTAACACTTACCGTACAGTCCGGTCTGTTCGTCTGATATGTCGCATATCTTGTCTAGGGGTGGTAAACGTCAGACCCCAATAACTCGATAAGTCGTGTCGATATGAGGCTCATAACGGGTCGAGAAACTACTGGTAACACTTACCAGTAAATCCCTAAAGCAGCCTTGGCCAAGGACTTCCTGTTATAGCCAATCGAGCACAGCGCAACATCAACTCCCTATACCGGGAGAGACGAAACCCCTCTTATCGCTCACTGCCTCCATGTGACTCGGGACTGTACCCAAAAACCACCGTTTTGCACGCCCTCTTGGACGTGGTAAGATGGAAATCAAAGCACAGTGGGAATCACACAAGACTCTATGGCGATCTCGGGTATACAGACTAATCTGTACCAGTGTCACCAGAGAACTGCTATCTGACGTAAGGTATAATACCATCTGGGAGTTCTCGGCGAGTCCGTCCAGTGTACCCAGTCTCCACTGAGCACCCGTATATCATCTCTGATGTCAAACACCAATGGATATTGGATCATCCATCGCCCATCTATATGGGTCGAGAAGCTACACACTAGTCTACTCTGGTATATCGATGCCCCGTCTCGATACACCCACGACTAGGGACTTTGAAGGATGTACTTATGGACTACCATGTCCCAACTAGTATGATCCGCATCATAGTCCAGGTAGTCAAGTACACATCCTAAGGGCTTTACCAACATGTAACAGAGAGACAATCAGTGTACACGTTAAGGTAAAGAGTAACCAGATAGCATACTATCATATCGAACAAGAAAGTCATCCCTATATATGTTCAAACATCCACTACAATATACATCCTATGTATAGTAATGGCCTCTAGGTTATACATATAACTAACAATCTCCCACTTACACTAGGGTCATCTGATAGCAGTGGTTGTAGTATCTCATACTCAACCATCCCATAAAAGTCTCTCTCTGGGGAAAGGCCTTTGTGAGTGGATCCGCCGTGTTGTCCTCTGAGTCTACTCTCCTAACCTCGATCCCCTGGAGATCAACCATCTCCACGATCAGGTGATACTGCCTAAGAATATGTCTGGATCACTGATGGGACGGGCGTTCCTAAGCATAAGCCACAACTCCATTGTCACACAATGGGAGGAACGAAGTTCATCTCATGAACTAATATACACCCAGACTGCCTCTTTGTAGCATCTTTGGTAGCGATGTATCCATCCTTTATCGTCTAGTATGCCACGGTATCTAGCTTGGAACTCTTCTAACATACCGTCCCTTTACTGAGGGTAAAGACAATGCCTGTGACTGACATTCAGTCATTCTTATCACTCTGGAACCTTTCCTGTGATTCTCCCTAGGATCTATTGATACTATCTCACTACAACTAGTGAGTGTCCTAACATCCAATTAGATCTATCTCATAGATCCAAAACCCAGGATTTAGTAGGTATCACTTTGATCCTATATGGAGAATCCTTGTGATAAGCGGAGATTGACCGAGCGTAGCATAGGAAACTCATTCCCTATCAAGAGTATGTCATCCACGTACTCTACGAGGATCACCAGCATACTCCCTACTACCTTTTTGTATATACAAGGTTCATCTACCATTTTGATGATGTCAAACTCTTTGACTAACTCATCAAAACAGATGTTCCAACTCCGCGATACCTGCTTTATCACATAAAACATTTTGCACACGTTTCCGCTGCTCTCACTGTCTACGAAGCCCTCTGACTGTGTACTTACAGACTCTCTCTTCTAAAACATCATTTAGAAAAGCAATCATGACACCCAACCGCCAGATATCGTAGTCATGGTATGTAGCCGTTTTTGCAAGTAGGATCTGGATGGACTTAAGCATGGTTACTTAGAAAAGGTTTCATTATAATCCATACCTGGTCAATGATGCAAACCTTTAACAAGTCTAGCTTTGAAAGTCTCGACTTTTCCATGTACACCAAGTAATCTTCTCAAGATATACTTGCTCCTGATGGGGATTTAACCCTTCAGATAAGGCAACCAAAGTCCATACTTTGTTGGTGTATAAGGATTCCATCTCAGATCGTTAAGCATCCAGCCATTCTTACAGAGTCCTACTCCTGATGGCCAGCTCGAAACTAGTTGGGTCATCATCTCATGATGCAATCCTTGCTCCCACTGTCATAGAGAAACCGAAGTATCTCTCAGGTGGGTGAGGAACCCTACTAGATCGGCAGAGAGGCTGAGGTTCATTGGTTGCTATTGAATCCTTTGGTTCTACCAAATCATCAGCTGCAGTTTGTATAGCTGGAACTCTTTCCAGTTCTACCTCATGTCCATAAATTTCTTCATAAGAAATTCCCTTTCACAAAGGTGGCATGCTGAGTAACAAAACATCTTTTGTTCTTCGGTTAGGTAGAAGATATTCCTTTGCGTATGCTTGGGATATCCAACAAACTTCTACAGTACTGACTTTGCCTCGAGCTTGTCCGGATTTTGCCTTTTAGACATAGGCCGGACAATCCCAAATCTTAACTGACTTAAGAGATGGGCTCTTCCCTTTCCATATCTCATATGAAATGGTAGGCATCTGATTTGATCGGAACCCTATTCAATAGGTATGCAACTTCATAAGTGCATAACTCCCTAAAAGCAAATAGGAAACTCAGTAGTACTCATCATAAAGCACACCATATCACATAGGGTGCTATTGCTCCGCCCCGATATACCATCGTGCTATGGTGTATACGGAGGAGTAATGCTGAGAAAGAATCTTATTCTTAGAATAGTCCAGGAATCCCGTGCTCAAGTATTCTCCTCCCTGATCACATCAAAGGACATAATACTTATACCCGTTGTTGGTTCTCTACTTCTAACTTATATTCTGTGAATATCTCAAAAGCTTCGGACTTGTGTTTTAACAGGAACATATGTCTGAATCTCGAGAGATTATCAGAGAATTTAATGAAGTACAAAGAACCGGTCTTGGCATTTGTAGACATGGGATCTTCATACATCAATATGTATCATCCCAAGAGTTCACTAACTCTTTCTCTGTTTCCAATAAACAGAGCTATGGTCATCTTATCTCTGTGACATGACTGGCAAGTTTCACAAGATGTGAATTCAAACTAATTTAAATATGCATCTTAATGTAATTTCAGCTAGTCGGGTCGCATTGATATGACCTAGTCTACAATGCCTCAAGAAGGATTCGTTCATTTCTTAACTCTTCCTCTTGTGTGTGTTCTGTATACTAAGAACTGTAGTTTGATTTAGAACATTAATGCTTTTAGATAACGTGCCTGAACCGATCAACTCTTGATATAGGAAATGTTCAAAACATTATCCAACAATACAAAATTGTATCCTTTCTTTACTAATAAAGAGACTGATATGATTTTGTATATCAGGTTCGGTATCTAATAACATTCATTCAGAATCAATGTATTCTGGTAATACAGGGTGACAGTGACCAACAGACCTGGCTGCAACACTTGCACTCTTTTGCGCTCATCTGTCGCATTTTTTCGACGTCTACGAGCTTCACATTTTGTCCTGTCAAAGTGTTGCTTTTGAGCGACATATCCTTGCCACCAACAGTTAAAGGATTCGCAGTCTTCGGTAGGATGTATGATCTTCTGATGATATAAACAGAAGTTAGGGTGCATCTCTACCTCAGCGAGAGTATTTTCTTCAGAGGACGGTAGCTTCATTCCTACTGATAGAGCTTTGGCGAACCTTTTCCTCGTCTTGAATTTGTTTTTATCCGCATTGGATGTGTAGGGATACTAGACACTCTCAAGAGGTTCCACAAGGCATCAACCATGCCAAATTCAAAAATTTAGGTGCCGAGAAACCCTAATATAGATCGTTAACTAGAGGATAGGAGAAACTTTAAGCTAGCAAACAACTTTACTAACAAGTGAAAGAGATTACAACCTTTGTAGATCCGGTCCTCCACTTCTTTAGCTCCTTGTTGACGTCCCTCCGCTGCGATCATCGGAATCCTAGACTCTAGTGATGGTTTCGTCGGAGAAATAATCGGGCTAGGTCGTTGACTTCGAGGCCGAAGATGATCTACGTCGGGGAGACTCAAACTCAAGTTATTCCTTCACTTGGTCAAAAACTTTGTGAAGAGAACACCCTATACTACATGGCAAGTAGTAGAGGATGAAGAAATAGGAAGTGGGTTCACTTTAGAATTGGATTTCTCACTCTTTTTCTCATGGCACCATTGGAGCTAGCAAGCTTTTGTGGAGCTTGATGATGAAGAAGAAGAAGAAAAGAATCAATAGAATAAAATATCCAAATGAAACTTATCCTTTTAATTATGGCACCATGGTTGAGTTAAGCCCTCATGCTTAACTCATGTGGAGAATTAACCAAAGTATTAGGTTAAAGGTTGGGTTAACTAATATCCTAAACAAATGACAAAAGAGTTGACTTTGTCAATGTTTATCAAGCTTCATGAAGCTTGATAACTTTGACCAAAGTCTCATTTCTTTTGTTATTTGCTAGGAAAATAGTAAACCCTAATTTAACCTTGATTTGGTTTAGTTCTCATACACACAACTTGTATGTATCATCAAGCATGATACAAACTTGTACACTTGCATATATCACATATAAACAATGTGCACATTCAAGTGAGAAAATCAATCTTAAGTGAACCAATACTAGTTAATGTAAAGTAATATATCAAATATATAATTATACATTAAATCATTAAATCAACACTTGATTTAACGATCCGGTCATATTGCATATAACCGACTAATATCAATAGTAACAACTTATCGAATCAACACTTGATCCGACAACCCGGCTATATCGCATACAACCGATTAATGTCACAAATCGCGAGAATAGAATACAGTATCACATACTTGTATTATTCTCGGTCCCGCACATATCTCATATGCGCTCCTATTTCGTTTCGCTTGAGCCAGGAAACCCTTGTGTAGGACTCTAAAGACTCGTCAATACGCCGGCAGTAGGTGATGATCATATCAAACACCCATAAGCCGCAAGCGGTCTGCTAAACGTAACGGCCATCCGGGTATTGAGCGATCAGAAGATCAATGAGCAAGCCCGCTCATACTTCTGTGAATCCAACCAGTAACACTTACCGTACAGTCCGGTCTGTTCGTCTGATATGTCGCATATCTCGTCTAGGGGTGGTAAACGTCAGACCCCAATAACTCGATAAGTCGTGTCGATATGAGGCTCATAACGGGTCGAGAAACTACTGGTAACACTTACCAGTAAATCCCTAAAGCAGCCTTGGCCAAGGACTTCCTGTTATAGCCAATCGAGCACAGCGCAACATCAACTCCCTATACCGGGAGAGACGAAATCCCTCCTATCGCTCATTGCCTTCATGTGACTCGGGACTGTACCCAAACCACCGTTTTGCACGCCCTCTTAGACGTGGTAAGGTGGAAATCAAAGCACAGTGGGAATCACACAAGACTCTATGATGATCTCGGGTATACAGACTAACCTGTACCAGGGTCACCAGAGAACTACCATCTGACGTAAGGTATAATACCATCTGGGAGTTCTCGGCGAGTCCTTCCAGTGTACCCAGTCTCCACTGAGCACCCGTATATCATCTCTGATGTCAAACACTAATGGATATGGGATCATCCATCGCCCATCTATATGGGTCGAGAAGCTACACGCTAGTCTACTCTGGCATATCGATGCCCCGTCTCGATACACCCATGACTAGGGATTTTGAAGGATGTACTTATGGACTACCATGTCCCCACTAGTATGATCCGCATCATAGTCCAGGTAGTCAAGTACACATCCTAAGGGCTTTACCAACATGTAACAGAGAGACAATCAGTGTACACGTTAAGGTAAAGAGTAACCAGATAGCATACTATCATATCGAGCAAGAAAGTCATCCCTATATATGTCCAAGCATCCACTACAATATACATCCTATGTATAGCAATGGCCTCTAGGGCATACATATAACTAACAGGATGGCTTTTGATTTGATGGGAATGCCTTGGCTTTTTCCAGTATGGCCATCTCACGCTCTTGATTGGCTTTTGCTTTCAGACGAATTTCATTTAGGAAGACATCGATCAACTCGTCTGATGGCTGTAAAATCTCCGGCTCAGGGTTCGCTATTGGTTTCTCAGCGCAAGGAGCCTCCTCATCTTCCGTCAGTGAATAAGAAATCACATGACAAGTCGCTACGTAGTCTTTGGATTCATCTGATGAATTTTCTCCATCGTTTTCGTCCTTGACAAAAGAACAAGTTGCCCCCGGCGTGTCCGTCTTCTTTGGAGAGTGCGGCTGTGGTGGGTTCACCTTCCAGCTTTCAGACAACACAAACTTGCCTCGTCGGTACTGATCCTTGATCCATCCCTTAAAGACGAAACAATCCTCGATCGGGTGACTTACCGTTTGGTGGTAAGGGCAATAATTAGGATTATTAGGATCTCCTGGCTGCGACAGACGCTTTGGACTCGGCAGATTGATGATTCTGTTGCGCACTGCCAGCTCGAAAAGTCTTCTCGTTTTATTTTGAGGTAACGAGTAAGGACGTCCTAGCCTCTCTTTGAGGGATGGGAGCGGACGCACGTTGTTTTGGCGAACGACCGGTTTTGAGTTGCTCGGCTGTTGTTGAGCATTGGCGACGACGATCGCTTTTCCCTTTCCTTTCTCATTTCGAGAATCGGGTTTTGGAGGAGACGGTCCATGGCCTATCTGGTCCATTTGGGTTAATTTGTCGATCAAGGCCTGGAAGGTGGTCGGCCTGAAGAACATCATGAATTGCGAGATGGTCGCCTGCGGATCGAGAGTGCCCACGAACATGCCTACCGCATCTGCCTCTTCTATGCGTTGTTCGCATTTTGACCATAGGTTCCGCCATCGCGTTGCGTATTGTACCCACGTTTCGCCTGGCCTTACCCTGGCGCTAATCAGTGCCGTCATCGGGATGCGTTCACTGGCGCTTGCAAAACGCTGGGTAAACAACAGCTCCATCTCCGCGAAGGTCTTGATAGAGTCGTTCGGGAGCTCAGAGTACCACTCGAATGCTGTATCTGATAAGCTTCTAACGAACTGGCGAAGCAACAGTTTATCATCGCCGCCAGTGTTGCCGCAGAGTGCCCTGAACTGGACAACATGCTGGTGGGGATTGCTCGTCCCCTTATAGACATGGAACTTGGGAATGGTATAGCCCGGCGGATACTTGATCTGGTCGTACCAGCTCGGATACGGTCGCCCCGTTTTTACAAGCTGACCGGTTGCTTCAGTCGCCTGATGAACCCGGATCTGTTGAGCTATGTATTCGTCTAGGTCAGCTTTGGAGATTGCCTCCTCCTTGGCTGTTGACAGTGCCGGTGGAGGATTTGACGTTTCTCCCCTATCGTCTTTAAGGACAATCGGGGGATCTTCGGCCGGAGGATCCTGCTGGATCATCATCCCTACCATGTCTTGGAACAGGAGGCCCATATGCTTTATGTTGGCTGCTTGTTCAGCAGCCTCTTTATCCTTCTTCTCCAATATTCGTCGAAGGAATTCGGCGTCAGTTTCTTACTCCTGTCGTTCATCCGAGGACGTTTCAGGGCTTTCTTTTGGCCCAATAAGTGCGGCCATTGCGTTCATCATCTCCTGGAGCTTTTGCTGTTGCTCCTGAGCCTTGGTCATTGACCGTGTAAGCGGTCTATGACCCATGGAGATGCGGCTGTCTTCTTTGCCGGACGCCATGTAGACGGTATGAACTATGATGCCCCCGAACTTAGGGCGTTTAGGTTCACCATCTTTGGCATTTGCCGCGGGCACGGGGGTTTTCTCCGGCCTTCTTCTTTTGTGGGCCGTTGAAGTTGAAGGGGCCGTTGCAGTGGGCACCCTAATGATTGTCGTCCTTTGCTGTTTAAGAGGACGATCCTTTTCTTCTTGCACTTTCGCCTTTTTCTGTTGACGAGAGTGACCTGGGTCAATCACGGAGTCCTGAACCCTCCGCCAAACCTTGTATATTTTTTAGGACAGCCGTTGAGGGGGCTGTTTTTGCTTTGTTTCCGGAACTCTCTCCGCGGGCGGAGGAGGTCTTTTCAATGTAGCGGTTGGAGAGTTCTTACGTACCCTCCTCAGCAGTTCAAAACTATTCCCAGTTGGAACAGCGGCGTTGACCTCCACCACTAGAGCAGGTGGAGTTAGCCCTGAGGGGGAGTTGCCCCATGTCTTCCTTACTCGCCGCCAAAAGCGACGTCGAGCCTGACGAGCCGTTGGGACTGGCTCGGAGATAGAGACAACTTCTTTTTGCCCCCTGTCTGAATGAGGCGCCGCTGGTGTTAACCTCTTAAAGATTGAGGTTGTCCTTTGAGGGATGATATTCAACCTGTCGAAAACTGATCCTCGATCAGGGGCAGGAATAGTCAGACTTGAAAAGACTGACTCTTTAACAGGGGAAGCCGCCTTGACAACTTCTGGAGCAGCGGTTATTGCCTTCCTTGGAATAGCCACCTTAGAGTTCATGGGCTTCCTAGCGAGCCCTTCATAGTTCTGATCAGCCTGGCAAAGACAGAGGGAGTTGGCTTGGTAATGGACGACCCGTTGACAGGGGCCATCGTAGCAGTGAGCCGGTCGAAGACCGACTTCTTGTTCACTTCTGATGTAGGCATTGGCATAGAGAAGCTTGCGGGTGGGATCATGGTCCCAAAAAACAAGCCGGTGGTGGCCTAGGTTACCTGTTCTACCGGCAGAGCGAGGAAGGAGGCCGCTTGGGGCCCATATGCTATACCTCCAGGTGAGATGGAGCGTCCGTTGCATTGGCACTTCGAGCAGTTCATGCAGTTAGAGGCCATTGATGCTTGAATTCTGCCCCAGGAAAAAGACCAAATCTTAGTAACTTGAAATCCAAAGGCAACCGTTAACAAACTGTGATTCGTTCGCGAAGACGACACATGAAGTGTGGAGTGGAAAGAGAAAAAGGTCCCACCGGGCATGCCAGAATCTGTTCCCCTCCGAATGGCCGAGACGTGAGGACGTCTAGCCTGGGATTAGGGGCAGATGCTATATGGTTTTATCCGTCTACCTCTCCGAAGATGCCAAGTTGATTTGTGGCACCGTGTATCGGAGGTCTAGACGGATGCGGCCGATGTAGCAGACTTCGTCAGATTCCCCCTTGCTTGAGGGGTTTTTGATTGTGGGGATGCTCTTCCCTGCAGGCGCAAGCCCCTGCAGTTAATTACGCTACCGCATCGCCGTAACAACTTTCTCCTTCTCCAGAATTTCACTTCGTGTCGTGTGTGTTTGTTTTGTTTGTGGTTGCCCGCGGATTGTATACGGAGACTGAGTAATGCCGTCGCCCATAGGACGTGGATTAGTCCAAATCCGTATTTACTTAGATTTGGGTTTGATGTTTTTAGTATAAGGATACGTTAGCCGTATTTGAGACTAAGATCAACTTAAACATTCGTTAAGGATACATTAGTCTGATTTGAGACTAAGATCAACTTAACGGGATCGTCTAGATCCATTTCCAGTTTAAGGACGTAGTGGTCCATTTAATATATGGCCGTCGGGACCCATCGCCTCTCTGACGACATTGAAGGATTACAACGACATGTGTCAGAGGAGTTCGGAGATGTACCCTTGAACCAAAGTTGATTGGGGTTTTATAGTCCATTTGAATGTTTAAGGATACGTTAGCCGTGTTTGGGGCTAAGATCAACTTAAACGGGATCGTTTAGATCTGGCAAAAGAGAATTTAGAGGCTCTATTATTCCAGTTTAGGGACGTAGTTGTCCATAGGTAGTTTAAGGACGTTGCGGTCCAATATTAGTTTAAGGACGTCTCGGTCCACGAGTTTAAGGACCCTGCAGTCCGTATTGATGTGTGGTCGTCGGGACCCGTCACCTCTCTGACGTCGTTGAAGGATTACAACGATAGGTGTCAGAGGAGTTAGGAAATGTACCCTCGGACCGGATGTAAATTGATTTTTAAGAGAGCAGCTATGCTCAGTCAATTTAATTTGAGGACTTACGGCCATGATTGGGCTAAGTCCAGTTGAAAAAAGTTCAACACTTTTATTTGTTTTTATTTTTTGCTTGGGCTTTGCCTATAAAGGATGCAGTGCATCAATTTATTTTGGGCTCTGCTCATTTATGAATGATGCAGAGCATCAATTTTACTTGGGCTCTGCCCATTTATTGCTTTGCAATTTAATTAGGCCTACTAGGTCTTTTTGATTTGGGCCTGGCCCTTTAGGAAATGCATTGCATTTGTCAGGCGTTTTGTGCCAATCAGAGAGCGTAAGCGCTTGTGGTGTTGACACATGTCACGCAAGCGCAGTGCGATGCGCCAATGCGCTGCGCTTGTGCTGCTGACACGTGCCGCGCTCTGGTGAGTTGCGCCAATTCCAGAGAGCAAGGCTCTATTTCAAAAGCGCATAGCGCAGATGGTTCAGATGCTGACACGTGGCGCTCTCTGGTGGCTTGCGCCAATTCAGGAGCGCAACAGCGCAGTTTGCAAGTGCAAGGCACTATAATTTGATAATCTTTTAGATTCTAGAACCAAAAGTTCATAAAAGAAGTGCAAAGCACTGTTTGTTTTCTTTGATCTAATTTAGTTTCTCTTGTTTTTTCTTGATCCCAAAGAACCAATAGTTCATAAGTGCAAAGCACTATTTTTCTTTTGTTTTTTATCAAAGATCATCGATCTATTAGAAGAAATTCTTCTATCTAAAAGATTTTTTACCTTTTTCTTCTTCTTGAAATTTCTTCAGAGTTTTCTCTGTTTGAAGTTCTTGATTTCTCACAAAATGTTCCTGCCTTTGAATTAAGGTCTAGGGTCCTTTTTATAGTGCCCATAAATTAGTTAAATTTGTTAAAGAGATCTTTCTCTGAGTGATTTGGGGAATTTTCCCCACCGTTGGATCTTTGATCCAAGGGCCTCTGTTTTACAGAAGAAAATCTTCTTGTTTTAACAATAACAAAAAGATTTCTTTAAAATCTTAATTCTGTTTAGCGCAAATGCCCCAGAGCGTGACACGTGTCAAGCAGCGCACAGCGCAGCACAACTGCGCTAGCGCATCTGCGCTGACACATGTCGCGCAGCGCAAAGCGCAGCGCATCTGCGCTGACACGTGCCGCGCAGCGCAGTGCTTGCGCAACTGAAGCGTTGCTTCCTTTTGTTTTTTAATAGAGCTTTGCTCTGATTGGGCGCGCCTTCTTGGGCGCTGCGCTGAAATATCAGCACCTGACACGTGGCGCGTTGCGCCCAAGATTTGAAGCGTTGCTTCAAAATTTGAATTTTGAATTTCAACAGAGCTTTGCTCTGATTAGGGGAAACATCACGCTCAGGTGAGCGCAAGCACAGTGCACTGCGCTGTTGCGCTGCTGACACGTGGCACGCTCTGGTGAGTTGCGCCAATGAGAGCAGTGCTCTGTTTTTAGAAGCGCATAGCGCAGATCATTATGGGGCTGACACGTGGCGCTCTCTGGTGGCTTGCGCCAACCCGAGAGCGCTATAGTGCAGATTTTGCAAGTGCATGGCACTATTTTTTTATTTTGATCAATTTTAGATAAAAAAAAACAAATTTTCTTATTTTCAAAGAACCGGTGGTTCATCAAAAGGCAATGCCTTTATTATTATTATATTTTATTATTTTTTTATTGAAGATCTTTTATCTTGTTCTTAAATCAATGATCTTTTTAGAAGAAATTCTTCTTTATTCAGAGGTTTTTACCTTTTTCTTTCTCTGAGTTCTTTCTCAAAGTTTTCAGATGATTTCTCTCTTTTTCTCTCTGTGTTTCTGTGTTTCTGTGTTTCTGTGTGTTTTAGACTTGGGGTCTAGGAACCTTTATATAGTGCCAATAGATTTGATGAATTAGTTAAAGAGATTTTTCTCTGAGTGATTTGGGGATTTTTCCCCACCGTTGGATCTATGATCCAAGGTCTTCTATTTTACAGAAGACAATCTTCTTGTTTTAACAAGAACAGAAAGATCTTAATGGAATTTTAATTCTGTTTGGCGCAAACGCATCTGTGCTTGACACGTGTCGCGCAGCGCAGAGCGCAGCGCAACTATGTTAGCACAACTGCGCTGACACGTGTCGTTCAGCGCAACTGCGCTGACACGTGTCGCGTAGCGCAGAGCGCAGCGCAACTGCGCTGACACGTGTCGCGCAGCACATCTGAAGCGTTGCTTCTTTATTAAAATTTGAATTTTATTTGAAAACAGTGCCTTGCTCTGATTGGGGAAGCAGAAGCGTTGCTTTATCTCCCGTCTTGGAATTTGAACAGAGCTTTGCTCTGATTGGGGTAAACATGCACATGTGAATGATACGTTCTATGTTAAAGTTTATTTGGTGTGGATTGAATTGTCGCGAAATGAATAACCCCGTGCATGTTTATGATGTGTCTTTCATTTCATTTATGTTATAGCCAAATATATATTCTTTTATTCGGGACGAGTGGTCGACATGTGGTCGTCGTTTCCGCCTATTGTATTATTATTTGTCGGGACTCGATCATGTTGCGATCGATGTTGTCGTTGTATTAATACAGGTGTTAGGATTATCCGACGGAGAAGCGCACTGGCAGCCGGATTCTAGATTTCAGTGGGTGGCCATCTCAAGGAGTTGAGATCGGGTCACTTGATTTTAGGATTGGAGGGCTGCTTGCCGTGCTTGTAGGGGTTAGAATAGACCCTCGGTGGGGTGCCCAAGTCATCGGATTCGAGAAAGTGCTAAGTGGCCTCATCATAGTGATGATGCGGGTTGCCTCGTTTCTTGGATTGGCGGACGACTTGACACACTCGTAGGGGTATGCTTTTGGCTACGCACGGGCTATTCATGCGACCGGGGTATTTCGTGCTTCGTTTGTGGCTCGAAAGAAACGTGGCATTCTTGGGTGATCCGACCATTCCAACTCTGTGATGTTTTCACGCATGCGATAATGTGATTATTTGCGTGTGATGATACATTTATATATGTGATATATAGTATATATAATAAATGCTATATACGTTTTGCACCCACACTAGCCTTGCCCCTGCTCTGTCGTTATTTAACCTAATGGGGCTCCGTGGCGAATGCGGATGGCGTATATGTGCATTCTATTTTTCCTTTTCATATTGCTTTCTCTGTAATGTTTGTGTGAGAAGGATAATGTTAGATAATATAATTATATAAATGATGGTATTGTATTAATTGCATTAAATACAAAGTAAAATAAACCTATACGTTGTAGGAACCAACTTTTTATAAAGGAGAAATTTTAATCGATTCTTTTGCTTTGCATCGTGGCATTCGGTTAGGATGTCCTGCACCTCATTCGATGAGGAAAGAGTCTTGATCCTGTTACTAAAATTGTTTTTGTAGTTGTATTCTTTTGCTTTGCGTTGGGGGATTCGGTTAGGAATATCCTGCACCTCATTCGATGAGAAAAGAGTCTAAATCCCTTCACGAGGAGTTCACTCTTGAGTAAAAGTCTATGCGACTATAAATTTTCAAAACCACCCGGTTCATATAATGAGATCAAGTTCATTATGTTGATGGTTTTCTTCAAAACCGGCCGTAGCCCTCTGTTATTTCAGGAAGTAAAGTACTTAGTATTCGTGCTACGTTTGTTGGCTTCCGTCAAGACATAGTGTACGGTAGCTAAGTGATGTCTTCCTGCTAGCATTTGATACGATCAGCCGGGACAGTCGCACAGCTTTGTTGGCTTCCGTCAAGGGCTTGTGCGGGTGGGTTCGAGTTAATCACGAAATGACGGGTAGAACTTAACTAACAACCTATGATTTGTTGGCATCCGTCAAGTTCATAGGTTAGGGGTAAAAACTGATATCAGGATTTTCAAGTGTTGAAACTTGCAATAAGATTGCATATCTTCTATGCAGTGGGGTGACTTGTTGGCATCCGTCAAGGTTACCACGCCATGATAGTTTGGGTCCCAATTCTTACTGTGAGTAATAGTTACTCCTGGAAGATTTTCTACACGAAACCCCAGCTAGTTCTTCTTTCAAGGTTTGAAAGAGAATTCGACGGAACAGTGGGAGCCATCCTGATTAGATATATATACCAATCTAATTTAGGTTAGAGTGCACGCTGAGTGCTTCTTTTCTCTCTCTGGCAGTGACCATTGACTCACCTTAAACTATAACACTTTTTAACCATATTGACCGACCATTTTACAATCGACGGTTTTGGAATGTCTGGATTGCCCTAATCTACGACATAATCACATATGTCCTTACCTATCCTACTTCCCTTTCTGCTAAGTCCAGAACCCTTTGTATTCGGTATAGAGATCCATATTGCTTGGAAAGTCGTCGTATGATTAGATACGAACTCGATGAAATTATTTCAGTTCGAGAATGGCCACTGGTTCTGGATTAGATGAATTGTTCGTTTGTCTCTCCCTCCTACCTTTTCTCAAGTTTGAGAGCTCCTTACATGTAAGGAGTATACCAGTTATGCTCATTGGATAGTCTTCCAATTCCGAAGTTGGTGCTAAAGGAATGGTAAGAAGAAAACCAACCAGCATAAGTTCGGTTTACCGAGAGGTAAAATGGAGAGACATCAAAAAGGGTTGAAGTATAAGAAAAGGAAATTGCGACTACTGTCATGAGCCTGGGCTATGAAAAAGGCAATACAATGAATACCCGACTAACCCTACTGAAACATTTTTAATGTTTCAAATATCCTGTGTCTGTATTTTGAAAAATTGTTGTTGATAAACTCTAATTCCTGGGTATATAGATACCGGATTAGAATCCCACATCTGCAGGGCATTATAGATGCTGAAGAGCAAAGAATTGAGAATGGATGATTTTATCCTCAATGTCGGTTTTCGGAGCAATTGTTGCTATTGAGGAAAATCAGTAGGTTTTGTCTAAACAACAAACTCTTGGTTTCTTTTAACCAAAAGAATCTTTTTTAATTAACAGCACACGGAAAATGAGTTAGTGAATTGTAGGGACTTATACATATTGATGTATGTCGTCCGATGTCCATACAAATATGGGGTTGGTACCAGGGATTCCGTAAAGAGAATGTGATTCTTTCTCAGATTGCTCATTCACGGGTGCACTCCATGATGAGTAATACTGAGTTTCCTTCTTTAATTTTGGGGATGCACTAGAAATAGATGCATATCAATGGATATTGGTTCCACCTAAACAAGTGCCTCTATTTCTATATGTGATATAGAATGGTGTTCGTCTTAAAGTTAAGATATTGGGTAATCTGGTCTGTGCTTAAAAACATAATCTGGACAAACTTGAGACATGTTTTGGTAATAGCAGTTTGTGAGTTATCCCAAGCTTTCGTGAGGGATAGCTTCTACCATTTTCAAGATTAAAAGTGTTTTGTTCTTGACTCGCCGCCTCCCTGGTAAAGGAATTTCTTGCAAAAGAAATTAGTGGGAGTACGATAGAACTGAAAATGATTCTAGAACCGCAAACGGTTACTGAAAGTTTAGAGAAACTTGATGATCCAATTGACCAGACCATAGCTACTCCGCAGATTTAGTAGATGATCTCATCCATCCGAGAGAGGTTTCGGTTTTTTCATAGACGGTGACTTGGAGGCTTGCATCATGTGATAATGACCCTAATAATTATCAGCAGGCTAAAGGAAGTGGTGACTTCCGACTGATGGCTGAATACCAAGTTATCCAAGTTGGACTCCATGCACTTCAACAAATTATTGACTTTTTTGTATGCTCCTGAAAGGAGTAAAATCCATAAGGAGCAAGCAGATCTTTCGAGATCAGTGCAAATCGTAAGGTATTAACCTAATAAGGCTAGACTTAA
This sequence comes from Agapanthus africanus, assembly GCA_030015575.1. Lineage (NCBI taxonomy): Eukaryota > Viridiplantae > Streptophyta > Magnoliopsida > Asparagales > Amaryllidaceae > Agapanthus > Agapanthus africanus. The sequence goes on along the minus strand of JASDDO010000022.1, from coordinate 875,008,600 downwards.
AGTATGCATGTATTTATCAAATGCCCGATGTGGATTGTGATGATACTGTTGAAAGTTCCTAGTGCCCTCGCCGCTAACCCGTGGTTAATGCGGAATCCGAAAACAAAAATTTTCAAGGTACTAAAAACTTATATCCTAGAATTTAAACCAAACACCTAAACTAGTAAACACAGAAAGGTAGAAATAACAACCTCTGTAGCGTCTTCATTTTCTCTAATTGGGTTAGACTTTAGGATGCTCTCAAGAGCTCCGGATCGTGCTTGCAAGCCGGTCTTCCTTCCCCGAAGATGATCCACCCGAGTGAACCAAGTTCAAGCTTCAACTTCATCAATAAAGTAACTAAAGATCCTAGGTTGCTAATCTAAGATGCTTAGTGATGTGTGTGAGTGTTCTAACATTTTTCTTTCTCTTTATCTTCATGATTCTTAACTCATGAGAGGGTTGAAGATGAAGAAGAAGGAGCCATGGAAGAGAGAGGAACAAGAATGGTAGAATCAATAATAATCTTCCCAAATTCAAGCATTCTTCAACACTTTTGTAAAAAGAATTTTTCAATTTTAAAACAACCATGCTCGAATAGTATTTGCAAATGAATTATAAATTCATTTGCCCATACCCTCCACCATTTGTCTTTTCCATCTCATTTCTTAATTTCTTAAAAAGAAAAATCTTGAAATGAGTTTTCCTTCTTCTAGAAGTATTCTTATATAAATACAAGAACACGTCCCCGCAAATACATACCCGTATTCGTACCAAAATACAAATACCCAAGAGATAGAAAAATACAATGAACATAATACTAGATTATACATATCGAAATATATATATATATATGTAAATTACTAAATCAAAACTTGATTTAATAATCTGGCTTAATCCTAAGATGGCTGGTATTATCATCCGCCCGATTGAAGTCCGCATGGCTAGCACACATACCTAATCGGAACCCTGCATGTATCAATATACGGCAACTACACCATTTTGCCTGAACTGGGAAAACCCTCGACGAGAGATCTAAAGACTCGTCAATACGCTGGCAGTGGTAACCACAAGCACATCAGCAGCACTAGCTGTATGTAACGGCTATCCAGGTATTGAGTGAAAGGAAGGCCGATGAGCAAACTCATCAGTACCCATACTGAGCTTGTCTATGACAATCTTCGTACAGTCCGGTCTCGTCGTCTGAGATAATCGCATACCAGGTCTAGGGGATGGATCATGTCAGACCCCTACTAACCTGATAAGTCATGCCGGTCTGAAGCTCATCTCCCACTGAGAAACTAATGACATCACATTAGTAATTCTCAACCACCTTGACCAAGGATTTCTGGTGATGGCTGACCCAACACAGTGCAACATCGACTCCTAAAGCCGGGAGATATGAATCCCTGACGATTGTTCACTGCCTCCATGTGGCTCGGGACTGTACCCAACTAAAACCAGTTTTCACGACTCCTTTGAGCCGTGGTAAGGTAGTAATCTAAGTACAGTAGAAACTCACACGAAACAAATGAAAATCTCAGGTCAAAGAACTAACCTGTACTCATGCCATAAGAGAACTTCCATCTGACGATAGGTATAATACCATCTGGAAGTTCTCGGCGAGTCCGTCCAGTGTACTCACCTCCAGTGAGCATCTGTATACTATCTTAGGTGAATCAACACCAATTGCTTGTGAAACCGGCCACCGCCCGTCGTCGAGGTCTCAAAAAATATACACTAGTTTACTCTGGAGTATCGATGCCCAGTCTCGATACTCTCTCGACTAGGGACATTTAAGTATGTGCTTATGGACCACCCAGCTCCCACGTATATGATCGCCATCATAATACCGGTAGCCAAGCAATAATCCTTCAGGCTTTATCAGAACGTATACATATAATGATAAAGACAAACCAGATAGCATATTATCATCTTGAGTAAGACTATTACCTGTATAAGTCATCGTTCAATTATCATAATCGCCTACCTGTAATTACAATAATTGCCTTGAGGGCACTGTATCCTGTTAGGAATATGTATGCCCTAGAGGCCATTATTGTATGATATAGTGGATGCTTGGACATATATATAGGACTTTCTTGCTCGACATGATAGTATGCTATCTGGTTGCTCTTTATCTTAACATGTACATTTGTATTTTATACCGTCTCTCTGATACATGTTGATAAAGCCCTTAGGATGTTTGCTTGACTACCAGGACTATGATGCGAATCATACTACTGGGACTTGTGTAGTCCATAAGCACATCCTTTAATTGTTCTTAGTCGAGGGGATATCGAGAGGGCATCGGTATTCCAGAGTAGACTAGTGTGTACGTTTCTTGACCGTGTAATGGGCAATGGTTGATCCCATAACCATTGGTGTTTGACATCAAAGATTGTACACAGGTGCTCATTAGAGAATGGGTACACCGAACAGGACTCACCGAGAACTCCTAAATGGTACCATACCTATCGTCAAATAGCAGTTCTCTGGTAACACTGGTATAGGTTAGTCTGTAGACCCGAGATCGTCATAGTGTCTTGTATGGTTCCCACTGTGTTTTGATTTTCTCCCTACCACGGATCAAAGGAGTCGTACAAACAGGTGGATTTTGGGTATAGTCCCAAGTCACATGGAGGCAGTGAGAGATAGGAGGGGTTTCGTCTCTCCCGGTATAGGGAGTTGATGTTGCGCTATGCTCGATTGGCTATAACAGTAAGTCCCTGGCCAGGGCTGATGAGATTTACTGGTAAGTGTTATCAGTAATTTCTCAAACCGTTATGAGCCACACATCGGCATGATTTATCAAGTTACTGGGGTCTGACGATTCCACCCCTAGACTTGATATACGACATATCAGACGAAGAGACCGGACTGTACGATAAGTGTTACTTATAGGCTTCATGGAAGTTTGGACAAGCTTGGTTGTTAATCTTCTATTCGCTCAATAATTGGGTAGCCGTTACGTCCAGCTAGTACCGCTGACGGCTTTTGGGTGACTGGTGTGATCATTACCTACTGCTGGCGTATTGACGAGTTTTTAGAGTCCCGCACAGAGGTTTCATAGTTCAAGCAAAACGAAGTGGGGCACATATGCTGATATGTACGGGAGCCTGATTAAATACGAGTATATGATACCGTATTCTAATCTGGCGACATTTGTTATCGGTCAGATTATATATGATATGACCAGATTATTGAATCAAGTATTGATTTGATAATGTGATATATTGATAAATGATATTAGTCGGTTATATGTGATATAACTGGATTATTGAAACAAGTGTTGATTTAACAATATAATATATATTTATATTTTATATAATTATATATTAACTAATATTATTGCTCACTAATTATTTTCTTTTCTTAATATATATATTAATATATATATATATATGATATATGTATATATATGTATATGTATATGTATATGTATATATATGTATGTATATATAGAGAGAGAATAATGGAGGAAAGATGTCATAGGAGGGAATTTCCTCCTATGGCGTCGAAAAAGTACGCCCTCCCTCGTGTTTTCCCACGATCGGCACCCATCATCTTCATCGTTATCATCTAAGATATGGGTACACCAAATTTCATGTGATTCTACAACTTTTTTACCGTTGAATTAGTGGGTTCAAAATTAACGGTTTACCCACAATAGAACTTTTTACATTGCTAAATCAACGGTGAAAAAGTTGTAGAATCACATGAAATGTAGCGTACCCACATCTTAGATGATAACGATGAAGATGATGGATCCCGATCGTCGGAAAATACGACGGAGGGTATACTTTTTCGACGCCATAGGAAGAAATTCCCTCCTATGGCCTCTTTCCTCCATTATTCTCATATATGTGTGTGTGTGTGTGTGTGTGTGTGTGTGTGTTATGAAGCATGACTTGGATTTTCTATTTTTAGAAAATAGAAAAGAGAGGTGAAAAATGGGAAGATATTTGTGAAATGGGTGAGGCATGACTTTTCTATTTTTTTATTCATTTGTCCATACTATTGAAGCATGATTGGATTTTAATAATGTGATTATAATCCATGCTTCAATAAGTGTAGAGAAGCATGAAGCCATTCTTCACTTGAGATATTTTTTCTTGAGCTCATATTCTCTCTAGCTCTTTCCTTCTTCTTCCTCTTCCTCCCCCAAGCCCTAATCCTCACATGTGATGTGAACCATAGGATTTTGGATAAATCCTAAGTGAGCTTAAAACCCCTACTTCATCATCCTACTTTTGATTAGCAATTTGAATTAGGGTGTTTCCTTCACTAATGAAAGATTAGTGAAGAGATAGCTTGAATTAGAGGAGCTTCGGGTAGATCATCTTCGACACGATGATCGCGAAGGAAGCTTGTTCATTCTTCAAGTGGAGCCTAGAGGAGTCATAGGGACTACTACCCGGAGCTATAGAAGTGAAGGACACGGTCTACAAAGGTTGTAATCTCCATCACTTAGTTTAGTTCTTATGATATCATACTATAAACCCTAATACTCTGGTTAGATTTTTGGATAGTGTAGCTTAGCACCATAAAAATTTGAAAATTGCATGCTTGATGCCGGTTTTAACCTTGTGGTGGTGCTAGGAAACACTTTCGTGGTATCAGAGCCAAACAAGAACATTAGGGTAAGTCTTTACGACGTTGAAATGTTCGATTGGTTTTCGAAACCCGCTTTTTGACAAGTTTCTGTCCATTTTTCAAAAGTTGAAATTTTTTAGATTAAAAATATGCAGAAAATTGTGCAGGGTATTCTATGGAGCCTCAAGAAGAATGAGTCAATAATGCCTTCAAAGCACCGTAGAACCGCGGCCTAACCCCCTGTTTAGCCGCTGTTCCGCCGCATGTTTTTGGCACTAAGTGATCATTTTTCTTGTGCTGCTCCATTGTCATATTTTGCACTTTCTAGATGTTTTTAATGATGCTCAAGTTGTTGAGGTCTCTGGGATTTGTGAGTATTTGATAAATCAATCGAAATATTTAACATCATCTAGATTTTAATGATATGTGATACAATATTTGGAATCCACAACAATTAGTTTTGAGAAAACTAGTTAGTGTTTTATAAATCTAGCGTTTTAATCTCGGTTGATCGATTGCCACGGAGTTTCGATTCGGATCAAAACTTCGCCGCAATCGCGTATAATTCGCGAACACTAAGTCGGGAATCTTGTTGAATTATCCGACTGCTTATTGAAAAGAGTTTTCAATTTGAGGCTTAAATGCAAAGTTTATAGGGTTAGGCATGAAATTCGGAATATGAAATATTCTGGGTTTATGATGTCTAAGGAGTTTGCGGATTCTAATTATAGTAGTTTTTCATTTCTTTTCTTCGACCGTAAGTATAATATGTGGTGTATCCCCGATCTCTTTGCTATATGTCAATGACATTCGGGATACGCGTATTTACTTACGTTGATGACATGTGATATTATGTGTTGCTGTGATATGCTATATTGGATCGTCGTGATTAAATAGCCGGGGGGTTTTGCATGAGATGAGAGTTTTTAAATTTTCATTCATGTAAAAATATATGTAATATTATTTTATTGGGACACTTCCGGGTTGAGGATGATGTCACCATTGATGTATATTATTTACTTTTCCGCATTAGGATAGACCCAAGGCGGAGAACACAAGTAATCGGGTTTTGGAGTCCAGTGGGAGACCATCTCGAGGAGTCGAGACCGGGTCTCCAAATTCTAGAATTGGCAGCGTTACTTGCAGCTCTCGTAGGGGTCTAGGAATGTGGGTTTGGCTATTCATCACAACCGTGGAATTCGTGTTTTTCATTACTGGCTAAATTTAAAACACGGACCTTCTAGTATATCTAATATTTCATATGTTGACTTCTGCTGCTTGTGTTCTGTGTTGTGATCATATAACTCCGTGAGACGAATACTATATATATATATATATAATAAACGTCGCTTATATTTTGCACCCGCGCTAGTCCAGCCCCTGCTCTGCCATTAGTTAAGTAACCTAACGGTGCAAGACGGGACCCCGTGCCGAATGCGAATGGCATAAGCGTACATTCTATTTTCGTTTCTTTTCTGTGATGTTTAGGGAAACATAAATGATGGGACTTCAATAATGAGATTAATGGAAAGAAAAGAAACCTAATGATATTGTAGAATCAAAATTTTTAAAAAGGTAGCTCTAGTTCTTGCTTTACATGGTGGTATTCCTTGATAAATATCCAGCACCTCATTCGATGAGGAAAGAGTCGAGATCCCTTCACTGGGAGTGACCTCTTTAGCAAAACTAGAAAATGCTACAACCAACTCGGTTTTGTTTTGATAGCTTCTCTAGTTCTTGCTTTGCATATTGGTGTTTCTTGATGAATATCCAGCACCTCATTCGATGAGGAAAGAGCCGAGATCTTCACCGGGAGTGACCTCTTTAGCAAAACTAGCAAAAGCTACAAAAACACTCATTTTCAAAACACTAGATTTTACAACGATATCAAGTTTATTACGTTAAAGGTTTTCATCAAACCCATTTGTAGCCCTCCGTCATTTCAGATAAGTGCTATTTAGTATTCGTGTTGCGTTTGTTGACCTTGTCAAGGCGTAGTGTGTGGTAGCTGATTAGTGCTTATCTGCAGCATATGATGCGATTGGATTAGGGTAGTCGTACAGCTTTGTTGACCTTTTTAAGGGTCGTACGGGTAAGTTTAATTCAATCAAGAAATGACGGGTTGAACTTGAGCGCTTATGATTTGTTGACCTTGTTAAGGTCAAAAGTAGCTTGGGGTAAAAACAGATATTGGGGATTTCAAGTGTTGAAATTTGCAATGAGATTGCATACCTTTTATGAGATAGTTGGATCCCGATACCCACTGTGAGTAAGTGTTACTCCTGAGAGAGTTTTCCAATTTACAATTAGCCGATCCAGTAGGTGTATAAGAAAGGTGTTAACGGGGTTATGCCCCTGCGAAAACGAGGTTATTTAATTAGTTACATGCAAAAGCATGAGGAGACTCTCTCAGAATACTAATACCTGCTTGCTGACCGATTGGCGAATTTGTAGGATGTAATTAATCCCGGGTAATCTTACCTTTTATGGTTTGAAAGAAGATTTGATAAAAACAGTGGGATCCATCCTGATTAGATAAGATAATAACCAATCTAATCTTCCAAAGAACGCACGGTAAGCGTTTCCTTCTCTCTCTCTATCTCCAAGTAGCGACTGTGACATGTCTTAATCAAGATAATAATATGAATGTATTGACAGAACCCGCTTATTATACTGAGCTGGGGAACGTTGGTTCCTCTATTTCTTATGATTGCTATAAGTCTGAGCAATGAATAGGGGAATATCAGGATTCCCACTGTCACGCCCCGCTTCCCGGTGTACAGGCAGAAGACGCGACGAGGCCGCTACGTATTTACTCTAAAATAAACACGCTAAGCGTATCTAAGCAATATAAGTAGTATACACAAGAGACAAAGACAATAGATATAATTGAACAACAACTTTATTTATTAACATTCTTTTTACAATACAACTGAAAAGTAAATACATGGAATGAAAGCAATGCCTAAACAGTGGCATAATATAAATGTAAAGGAAATGTAATGTACAAGTGAATTAGAGCTCTGGATTTTCAGTAAACTGGTCCAAGTCCTCACTGCTGGGCTCGATCTCCGGTGAATCCGAATCACCTGACGACATTCTAAAGAAGAAGAAAGAGAATGTCGTCAGCAAACAAATCGCTCGGTAAGTCCCGTAAATAGACAAGAATGGAATAGACAGAATAGAGAGTATATTGTCATATTGTTGTATTTAGTGTTAACGCTGATGTTTGTAGCTTGGTACAGAAGAATGCCAGTGTATACGAGAGGATTCCCACTATTCCGGAGACTAAGGTATACAGAGCACAAGGAACCGTTCAGCCACGGTACAATGGCAATGGATATTTAGGTTAGGTGTGTTATGGTTACAGTCTCGTGCCACTTTTAACACCTTCCATACCAATCTACCCCTTATAAACCCCGCGATGCCTTGATTGTATTGTTTGTATTGTTTGAATTGTATATTGTATATAGATGGATGACTTGCCGAAACCATGATATCAGTAATAGAACGGATATAATGGATGAACTTGTAAATGGAGTATATCCATGGTTCGGTTCGGTCAAGTTGTATAGATTGAATAGATTGAATATAAGGATTCATGAAATCATGTTGAATATATACTTGAATGATATTCAAGTCAGTTTGATTATATCGAGACTCGGTCTGAGTCAGACATTTTTAAAAGAACTTGATATCCTGATTGTTTTGGTGTTATTAGTAAGTGTTGCACATGGACGGCAGAATTTGTGTCTTTTTCCAAGACAATTACCGTATTGATAACACCGTTTGTTAAGTTGTATACCTTAAATAGGAAAGCACCCATATCTCCCACTCCCTGAGGCTCAAGAGACGGGTCCCGCTTAAGCCTATGTTTACTAGGGTCTTTATTGTAATTTAGTATAACTTGAGGAGGTTTATGTAAAAATAGTTTTGGTATAATTTCAAAATACACACCAAGTATTTAATTATCGTCTTTAGAGTTTTCATTGATGTATCTTTTATAAATGTGACATTTCTAGTGAATAAAACCTAATTTCATAATATATGGTATTTATTTGTAATTTGAATATTGTTTTGAATTATCATGGTAGTTTCATGTAATATTTGAATTCTTTTCTTGAGTTTTGGAAACATGGAATAATATATATATTTAAAATAAGTATTTTAGTAATAATTATATATACATAATTAATTAAAATAATTTTATTTATTTTCTTGTAAAAATCTCATTTTCTAAAGAAAAAATGTATAAAAATCCATCGAGATCGAATACTCCTTGCGGAGGTCTTCATCTCGCTCTACTAAGCACGAGGATATGCGATAATCCGCACCATCCCAAACGGGGTCCTCAAAATGGGTTGTAGAGGCGCAATTGCATGAAAATGTTTTAATACACTTTTTAAAGAAAACGGTTTTATAAGTTAAAGGTATTTATTTGCAAAATTGTATTTCCCGTATTCTATTGTCCCAAGATTCGTCGTGCTATGTTAAATATATATGTTGTGAGGAGTAGGTCATTACCTCGTGAGTTTTCTAAAGATAACACGGTTAATCGATATAAACATGTCGATATGAAATATAAAGGTATTTTAATGTAAAATTGAAATACAACTTGCTATGGTTATCATTTTGATGTCAAACTTATTTTATTGTCTTTGTTAATGATTACTAAATAATATATCAAAAGTTGTAGATTTGTTATTAAGAAAAAGTTGTATTTTTAAAAGAAAAGAGAATCGGAAGCCGGATAACTTCGCTTCCGACACGTTTTAAGAATGAAGAGTTTAGGAATAGCAAAAGAGAGAGAGAGAAGGGGGACTTACTGGCTTTGATGAGAGGGGAGAGGTAAGATGAGGTCTAGGGTTCGTCGGTGTTTCATTTCGTTGCCGGAAACTCCTTGTATCGTCGCCGGAACTTCATCGGAGTTTCGCCCTTCGTTAACTCCACTTGGACACTGTGGAAACTTGGAAATTTCTTGAGAGATTTTGTATAGAATTTTCAGTGTGAAGGGATACAAAATGGAGTGGGTATTTATAGGACAAATTAGGGTTTAGGGTGTTTAAAGAATGCATTAAAATTGGAATTAATTGGGCATTTTATTGCTCTTTGGAAATAATCAGAGTAAACAAGTAATGTGGGGTTAGTGGGGTAGTTGAAGAGGTGCAGGGGGTGAAGTTTGGAAGCATTTGGGACGGGGGAGATCGACATCTCCGGCCCCATCGCGAGTGTCTCCGGCGCAATTCCGATGGTTTGGGTTGGTGTTGGGGTATTGGGTCGGGGTCGTTTGGTATTCTACAGTGTACGTGTTTGATTATCTTGTGTCTCTTCAGTTTATGTGTAGTGCATATGTAGTCTTTTGGGCTTCTAAAAAGATTAAAAGAATACAAAATAAAAATAATATGGCTGATGGGATTTGAACTCCAGTGCTATGTCTTAACAGTGCAAGGCTTTACCAGTGAGCTACAAGCTCTTTCTTGCTATTCAAAATTGAATCAAATACTTATAGTACTCACAGGAATTTTAAATACCCTAATTGTACATTAATTTTAAATGAAATTTATGTACACTGAAATTGGAGTTGTTACAGTCTACCCTCCTTACAGAAATTTCGTCCTCGAAATTTACAATTTATTTTAAGGACTAGTTTACAAATAAGTGAGGATATCTTGCACGCATCTCATCTTCTCTTTCCCATGTCGATTCTTCTGGAGTGTCTTTTCTCCACATCACTCGAACCAAGTTAACTTCCTTGTTCCGAAATGACTTCACTTTTCTATCCAGGATCTCAACAGGTTGATACTCACAGGATAAATCTGGCTGTATAGTGAGCTCGGAATGATCAAGAATATGGTTGGGGTCACTCACATACCTTCTGAGTTAGGATATGTGGAACACATTGTGCACTCCTTCCAATGAGGGTGGAAGTACCAAGCGATATGCCACTTCACCGACTTGTTCGAGTATGTCGAATGGTCCAATGTACCTTGGATATACCTTACCCCGTCTTCCAAATCGGATCACTCCACGGTTTAGAGATATCTTCAGAAATACATGATCTCTCGGCTGGAACTCCAAGTGACGACGCTTTGCATCAGCCCAATGCTTCTGTCGATCTTGGGCTATGCTCATTGTTCCTTTATAAAAAATAAATGAATAATGAACTAAAAGCAATGGAAAAATCCCCCCAAATGGAGCATCATGTGCCTACACGTGATGCGCCTTGGAGCGAAAATTGTAGGCAGTGCGCTTAACAAACAAGGCTGAAATTAAGCCTCACGTGCAGGCACGTGAGCATCTATATACAAAGTATATAGGCAACTTTCTAAAACAAATAACAGGCCAGATGGCGCATCACGTGCCAACACGTGATGCTTTTCTCTAGGACTGCTGCATATAAGCAAACTGACCTAGTGCCATTGGGTCACGTGCTACACGTGAGGATTCCTAATACCTTCTGAGCCGATAGAATTAAATTCTAAATAAGAGGGATCGGAACCCAATTTGGAAAATATTTCCTTGAATCTTTCTAAACAAGAAAGATCACGCTCTGTAAATCAGAGCACCGTTGGATTAAAGATCCAATGGTGATTAAAACTCACCAAGATACAAAATAAGCTCTGTATGGGAAAATATTTTCCCAATCTTTCAAAACAAGAAAGATTGTGCTCTGTAAATCAGAGCACCGTTGGATAAAAGATCCAGCGGTGATTAAAAATCATCAAGATACAGAATAAGCTCTGTATGGGAAAATATTTTCCCAATCTTGTTAAAAGCAAGAAAAATGTCTTCTGTTAAACAGAAGTCCCTGAATCAAAGATCCAACGGTGGATAAAAGCCCCAAATTAATCAAAAATCTCTCAATGAGAGATTTTCTTAACAAAAATCAACAAACTTACCTTTGCTATATAAAGGACTCGAGACTGAAGAGAGAAAGAGAGGAGACCCCCCATAAGATTCAAAAAGAAAACAAAAAAAAGAGAAAAGGGGTTCCTGATCAGTCGAAAATAATGTATTTTTAACACATCAATTTCCCTATCATTTGCACTCATCTAGAAGTGTTCGGTATTCATATTGCACATATTAGCAAAACAGTCCTGAAATACCAGATTGCATGTGTTATACTCTAAAACCGGCATTTCGAGAGAAATTGTATGTTTATCATGGCATTGCATCATCCCTGTATTGCGCAACACTTGTTTCGAAGTCTGTGCAGGAGATTTCAGGGACCGAGCCAAAATTATCAAAGAGCTGATCAAAATTGCACCAAGTCTATGATTTTTGATCTAGCATTAATACAGAGAGAATTACACAATTCAACATATCAAAACAAGGCCCAAATATCATAACAAGAAATACCAAAAATTCTCAAGCCCCAAGGCCCATAAAGCGCCGCGGTTCCGCGGCGGGAGCCTGCTTGCGCCGCGGATCCGCGGCGCTATGGTGACTTCAGCGGCTCAGATTTTTTACACGTGTCTCCTGTAACTACCCAAGCTTCCAGAAGACTCCCGATTCTCCACGTGGCTCATCTAGAAGGCTCGGCTTAACAAACTATTTCTAGAAAGCTCTCCTTAACAAACTTTTGGAGGAAAAATTCAAATTTGAAATCCTAGATCTAGGGTTTTGGATGGTCTATAAAAGAGAGCCTAGATCTAGGGTTAATGGGTAATCTCTAATTCATCCCATCTATTCTTCTTCCATCTACAAGTTGAGCGACACATCTTGTAGCCCTAATTCAAAATCCAAAGCCAAATTCAAGATCCCGAGTACCAAATCAAGCAAAAAGCCTTCAACCTTTTAGGAGCGGAGCCGATCTTCAATCGAGCAAGTGATCCAAGCCGATCCGCGACTCAAAGAGACGAGCGAAGCCAAATCGACGATCGAGTTCTTCCTCTTGTAGTTCTTGAGCGATTTGTAACGGAATTGTTGATATAAATAAAAGGTGAAATTCTTTAATCTTGCTTTCTTTAAATTCTTGCATCATGATTCGATCTCAATTTGTAATTGTGGTTCTTGTTGTGATGTTTGAGTAAAACTCCGCTCGTAAAGGAGTCGAGACGATCAATAGAATGATGATGTAACAAATCTTGAAACGATTCTTAAGTCCTACGAGTTTTGTAAACCCTAGAAAATTGAAGAATCAACAACCTAGTTTCGTTGCGATGCTTTCTTGATTGTGATCGCTCGAAATTAGGGATCCACGATCGATTCTTGAATTTACTAGAGGCTAGAATGTGAATGATATCGACGAAGGAACAAGGGATAGATGATGAAACCCTAGTTTCACACGAAATCCCTAATTCTCGTCGATCATCATCGATCTAGTATCAACTCATTGATGGATAAGAATATGTAATCGCTAGATTGCATCACATCTATAGATCCGATCGATTCCTACGAGCCTCACTTCGATTCTTGATATTTGGTTTGGAAATCATTACAAACATCTCAATTCTTGATTTTATCGTTTTCTTGTTATTAGATCTAGATTTTCTAATTCTTGAAATACAATTACAAATCATGAATTGTTTTCTTTTCTTTTCTTTAAAGTTTCGACTCATCTAATTCTAAACACGAACGATTACACTTTCCTTGTGGACAATCCGCACTTACTAACACGCTACATTCGACACCGTTATTGATTGCGGTCAAATAATTCTTTGATTGTGATTTCTATTCATTTTCTAAACCGACACACAACGGAAAATCACTCAAATCAAATGGCGCCGTTGCCGGGGATAGGGCGCTAATTGTTCGTATTTTGAAATTTGAGTTGAAAGATTTATTCCATTATAATTTTTAGATCAAAATTCGCGCAAACACTAATTCGAGTTGTTGTGATTTGTACGAGGAAATCTGGAATCATTGGAGCTGTGGAAATTTTTTTCAGAAAATACCAGAGAGCTGAGAGAGTGAACATAGGCTTTCTGTGAAATTTTTAATCAGTGAACAGTGAAAGTGGCCGTGTTTCCGCGGCATTAGGGAGCTAAAACCGCGGTTCCGCGGCTTGTTCTTTGGATCTCTATCCAAAATTGCAAGTATACATCTACACTTTCTTATCTCCTTCCTTGTCTGCTCCAAATAACAATTCTCTGCAGGTTTCTTTGCAAAAATTCGCAGCGCTGCAAAAGCAAAATAAATTGTGTGTGTTTTTGATTTTTGGTTGTTTGCATATTAATACAGAAATTAAGGGGCACGGTCAAATCCAGATTAGGTGGGGAGTTCATTACCCTTCCTAAGCCCCAAAAATCACAAACTTGCATCCGCATTTACCCTCATTAACTAAAAAATATCTAGAGATGACTCTAAGGACCGTCGCGCTCACTTAGGACAGAAGAAGGCCGTGGGTAATTCATTGCTTATCCGCGTTTCTTTGTGGTGTCTAAGGCAAGTGTGTCTAAGGCTAGTGGTTATTAATTAGGCCCACTACTTACGTAGTGGTGTACCTTCCCACTTACCTGGCACTTACCTGGCCACAGGGGGACAAAGAGGCAATGGAGGATTTATCCTGGGACTTTTCTTTTGGCAGTTAGGCGTGGTCTAGAGTTTTGACCTAGGTGACCACTAAATTTTAGGGTTTTGCTTGTTGCATTTGTTATGATCGCATCATATTTTCAAAAATCCGTATACTTTTCAAAACAAACACCAACACATTCATTCATTCCCCTAATTATAAGTCACGCTGCCACTTGTACTAACCCTTTTTAGTGCAAGATAGGCTGGACACGGGATTCTAGTGCCCGTTTAGTCCGCGTCCCCCCGATCGACTCCGAAGTCGGTATTTCTACATTTACCTTTTCTTTACCCACCACCACACCCACACCGATGGATCCTACTCCATCGAATTTCTTTACCACTACTCTGCCGCCGTCCGTTGGTGCGATGAATCCACCCCGCATCTCTCTCCAAGAGAGGTGCTATCCTACACGAGGTCCTCTTTCGACCTGTCTTTCCATTCCACCAGCCAACGGGGAAAATTTTGAAATAAAACCCCAATACATCAACCTTCTACCAAAATTTCACGGTCTCGAGTCTGAAGACGCATATGACTTTATCACCAAATTTGAAAATGTATGCGCAATGATGGGTACCTCACAGCTTTCTATGGATGCTATGTGTCTTCGTCTTCTCCCATTTACCTTGTGCGATATAGCCGAGAAGTGGCTGTATAACACAACCGCACATTCCATTTTAAATTAGGAAGAATTCGTCAAAGCATTCCTTAAGAAATTCTACCCACATCATAACACAGCTCGAGTCCGCAGCGAAATCAATCAATTCACCCAGCTTCCAAATGAAACATTTTCACAATGTCTTGAACGCTTTAAGGATCTGTTAGTTCAATGTCCTCATCACGGCATCCTGAGATGGGATCTGTGTCGAATCATTTATGAGGGCATTAATCCTAACACAAGACAGATCCTTGAATCCATG
This sequence comes from Agapanthus africanus, assembly GCA_030015575.1. NCBI lineage: Eukaryota > Viridiplantae > Streptophyta > Magnoliopsida > Asparagales > Amaryllidaceae > Agapanthus > Agapanthus africanus. The sequence goes on along the minus strand of JASDDO010000022.1, from coordinate 874,993,591 downwards.
TGTCAAGGCAACTTTATGACCAAAGATGATGGGGAAGCCTGGAAATTTCTAGAAGATTTCGCTGAAAAATCTTTACAGTGGGAGGGTGTGAGTCAATCGTCTAGGGATGGCAATAATATTTCCATAGGAGTTAGAGCTGACATTTCAGCTATGCAAAAGAAACTCGAGACTATGGAAAACAAATTTTTAGCCACCCTAAATCAAATGTCACTCTCCAAAACTGTATGTGGATGCTGTTCTGATCCATCACATCTCACGGAAGAATGTCCACTAAATTCTCCGTTTCAAGGTCAAGAGCATATCAAGGCCGCATTTCAAAGACCTAGAAACGATCCTTATTCTTCCACATCTAATCAGGGTTGGAGGAATCACCCTAACTTTACTTGGAACCAATCACAATCTCAAAACACGGTTCCAACCCAAAACAATTTCCAATGGGTCCCTCCACCACAACAGCAACCACCACAATTGAGTCAGCACTCCTACCAATCACAAAACTTTCAAAATCCGGTCAACACACATGCACCATCTAGTCCTTTACAGTTGACGGGGACTGATGAATTCTCTTCATTCATAAACTTGCTTCTGACAAATATCATGTAAGTATCGGCTGAAATAAAGACTTACGTCGATGATTGTTCATAACTTAATATTGCATTTTGTATTCCCCATTCTTATGCATTTTACAATGAAAACATGTGCTTTTGACCCATGTCTGCTACATGTTACAGGTTACAGGTTCTTGGAACGAAAACAGTGAAAAAGACAAAAGACGACACAAAAAGAAACTTTTGACCAACAAATAGGAGGATCTTAGTCAAGCCTAAAAATGAAGAATAGTTCTCAAGGCAACTCAAGGTCCAAATTGTCATGGCAAACGGTTAAAGGATCGGTACAAGTGTTCACTGAAGTTCTGGAATCACTGCAGAAGCCCAAATGGAAAAATAAATGAATAAATGAAAATCCCAATGAAACCTGAAGCAGCACAGAAAAGCCCATCAGATGACCTCACTAAAGGGCCGCGGAACCGCGGCCCAAGCACGCCCATGCCGCGGTTCCGTGGCCATATGAAGCCCGTATGCGGAGAAAAATTTACCATAATTCTGAGGCGGCTCTAAAAAGATTTCCTGAGGGTATATTTGTAATTGTAGACATGCGGATCAGCTGTAGCCTTAGGGTTTCTATGTCCTATAAATAGAACCCAAAGCCTTGTATTTTCTTATGCCTCTACTCATGAATAAAATTCTGTTTTCTTGAAGTTAGAGCGCATCAACAGTAACTAGGTTATTTTCCTTGCAGTAGTTGTAGTTTTTTTTATATCTGCTCTTATTTTCTCGCCTTAGTTTAAGTTAGTTAGTTTTTATTAAACTTGCAGTAAATGTTTTCTCTCTTTAATAAAATCATGTCTTTTTTCATCCCCTCAATGAGCGAGTAGTTTCCTCGCTTGTTAGGGTTAGAAATAGGGAAGGATTTGAGAGATGAAGATCTCTCATCTCTTTTCGTTGCCAAACTTTTATGAACATTAGAACTCCATGCACACCTTCTTATTCCGCTCCCTACGGCACTTTTACCCTCGAGGTAACGGTGAATTCTGTAGTCTAAATGCCCGGATTTTAAGGTTTTCCATGGAGGTTAGGGTAAAGATTAATAAAGGAAGGACAGGGATCTAGAGGAAGAATCAATCATCTCAATCATCCTAATCCCCTTTATAAATATTTACCATAACACTAATATGATAGATTTAATTAATGGCAATGGAAAGAGATATAGATCTTTGTTTACCAAATTTTTCCTAGACCTAATCCTAGCAAGTTTCTAATCCTAGTCTCATACAACTTCAATTTTTAGGTTTATTTATAGATCTAAACACCATTTGGAATTAACTCGTAAGAACTTAAAGGAGATTTACACATCCCTGTGGACCGACCCGTATTCACCGGCTAGCTGCAAAGCGACGCCGTTCTTGATTGCGGTAAATATTTTTGATCGACAAAACAGCTCTAAATCAAATGGCGCCGTTGCCGGGGATGGCGTAAACTTTTCTTTTTGTAATTTCGGGTTAATCTAAAATCTAAAAATTCATAAAAATCTGAAAATTTCCAAAAATAAAAAATTTTATCATCTTTTATTGTTTGAAGGGTGTCTTTGTAAATCTTTGCAGGGTTTGACGGATCTGAAACAACACAGAAGGCAAATCAGAAAAGGGTATATCAAAACAGCAGGAGATTGAAAGTACAGAGCAGCTGAAGAAATTTGGAGACCTAAAGCCCCCAAAGAGCCGCGTTTCCGCGGCAATTACCTGGTCAGAACCGCGATTCCGCGGTCGTCTGGAGTCTTCTTTGCGCGAAATTTGCTCTGTTTGTTTCCTCATTCTCCCCTCTACAAATCCCCATATATCTTTTGCCAAATTTTCTGCAGGATTCTTTGCGCTAAAAATCTTCTTTCCCCTTCCAATAAATTGATTTTCTGCAGGGTTCTTTGCGCCGCGCTAAATAGCAAATTGATTGCAAGTGATTTACTGCTTTGCATACTTTAATCTAACTTTAAGGGGCTATTGACCAATTCAGATTGGGTGGGGATTTCATCACCCTTCCCAGGACCCCAGAAATCACTTAAAGCATTTGCATTGACCACTTTTAATTTAAAAAATATTAGACTCAGCCCTAAGGACCTCGAGCTCAATAGGACAGAGGACTAGTATAGGCATCGGCCGTTTATCCTAACCGACATTGCGGTGTCTAGGCTAGTGGTTTTTAATTAGGCCCACTGTCGTGGTGGTTCCTTCCCACTTACCTGGCCGTACTTGTCCGTGAAGAGGCGGTTTGAGGTCCTATATTTAGCCCTTTGGAACAGTTAGGAGCTGTCTAGCTGACCTAGGTGACCCTAGACTTAGGCCTGATTGTGCATGTGTGGTTAATTGCATTTGTGTCACTAGTCTCTTTTCAAAATCTTTTTGCAAAAGCTCACTTAAAAAGAAAAAGGAAAATCTTTTCAAAACTTGCAACTTGTCGCTAAAGAATCTTTGCACTCACTTACACCACTTCTTCTCATTGACGTTTTCTTACCTTCACATTCTATCCTTCATCTTTCGACTACACTAACTCTTTTAGTGTATGTCCGGTTGGACTAGGGACCCTAGCGCCCGATTAGTCCGTGTTTCGTTGGTACCGACCGACGAACCTTTCGACTCCGAAGTCGAAATCTTGTCCACTTCTTCACTTTCACCATCACATTCTTCCGAAAGTATGTCGGGATACGATCCTAACAACACCTTACCGACGGGAATGATTCCACCTCCGTTAGGTGCGAATAACCCGAATCACCCGCCTGTCGAAGCGCCCGCACGAGTCGCGCTCCAGGATCTTTTCTACCCCATCCGCACCGCCCTTCCTACTTGTCTTTCCCTCCCACCGGCTAATGGGGACAATTTTGAGATAAAACCCCACTTCATCAATATGCTGCCTAAGTTTCATGGTTTGGAATCCGAAGATGCATATATCTTTATCAACAAATTCCAAAACGTTTGCGCCATGATGAAAACTACCCAATTAAGTGATGACGCTATAAGGCTAAGGGTCATTCCTTTCACCTTATGTGACCTAGCCGAGAAGTGGCTATACAGCACCGCATCACACTCAATTAGAAATTGGGACGAGTTTGTGAAAGCTTTTCTTAAAAAGTTCTATCCTCATCACAAAACTGCTAAAATCCGTAATGAGATTATACAATTTTCACAGCTTCCTGCCGAACCATTTTGGAAATGTTTTGAAAGATTCAAAGACCTACTCGTTCAATGCCCTCACCATGGGATCGAAAGATGGCAACTTTGCCAAACATTATACGAGGGATTGAACCCGGCAACGAAGCAGTTGCTAGAAACCATCAGTCAAGGTCACTTTCTGTCCAAATCTAGTGAGGAAGCATGGCAGTTTCTTGAGGATCTTAGTGAACAAACAATTCAGTGGGAGAGTACCAAAACCACATCATCATCTTCTTTTATTGGTCAACCTAGGGCAGGCATACATCAAATAGAGATGTCAATTGCTATGAAGGCCGAGATGGCCGCTCTTACGAAAAAGCTAGAAGCACTTGAGACCAAAATCTCAACACCTTCTCCTGCCCCTGTTGTGCCTCCACGAACTGTTTGTGCTTGTTGTTCGGATCCATCACATCTCACCGAAGAGTGTCCTTACACTGCATCTACTCAAGGACAAGATCAAGTCAATGCTGCCTTTCAGCAACGACAAAGAAATGATCCATACTCTTCGACATACAATCCGGGTTGGAAGAGCCACCCTAATTTCGCTTGGAACCAAAATCAACAATCCCAAGGAAACAACAATTTTCAAAGAGCTCCTCCTCCTCAACAACAAGCACCTCCACAAACTCAATTTCAGCAACCTCTCCAACAGCATCCTTACCCTAATCAGATGAACAATTTTGTGCCCAACAATTTTGTTCCCCCTCAAAATGCTGTTAGCTCGCTCGAAAGAAGTCTAGAAGCATTCCTAAAGCAATCTGCACAGTCCACAGCTAGGATAGAGACTTCTGTCCAATCTTTGGTGCAAAACAGTGCCTCACACGATCAAAGCATCAAAGCCATTGAGGCACAAATTGCACAACTCAACGCAGCATTGAAAGAGCGAGAGAAAGGAAAGCTTCCGTCTCAACCACTCCCAAATCCTGGTCACGCACATGTTGCACATGAACAACAGAATCATAACGTGAATGCGGTGACTACGTTGAGATCCGGAAAAGTGCTGCAAAACAATGTGGGTATTCACCATGACACCTCTGCCGGTGGTTCTTCATCTTCCTCTTCTTCTTCGTTAGAGCCTATTCTCCATCCTTCACATGGCTCTACTTCTTCTAGCTCGAACGGACCCTCTTCTCACAACACGAACACATCTACACGGGATTCCGTTCCAACTCAACAATCTGATCCGCAAAAATTGGACTCAACAACTTTTCAAAATGTTCCTTTTCCAAATCGGTTGAGATCCAATAAACTAACTCCACAGATGGAGAAGATTGTAGAGTTGTTCAAACAGGTTAGCATAAATATCCCTCTTTTGGATGCAATCCAACAAGTTCCTTCATATGCAAAAATCTTAAAGGACTTATGCACCAAAAAGAGGAAGTCACAAGTACCGAAGAAAGTTTTCGTGGCTAGTGCTGTTAGTGATGCTCTTGTCAATTCTTTACCCCCAAAGCACAAGGACCCCGGTTGTCCTACTATTTCGATCACAATTGGGAACAAGACCATCAATAGAGCACTATTAGATCTTGGTGCTAGTGTCAATTTGCTACCTTACTCGGTGTACAAACAATTAGGCGTTGGAGAGCTTAAGCCCACTCATTGTACTCTCCAAATGGCCGACCGATCAATCACCCATCCTAGGGGAGAATTGGAGGATGTGTTAATTAAAGTAGGGGATTTCATTTTCCCCGTGGACTTTATTGTTATGGATACACAGCCTGTCGCTAACCCCCGTAATCAAATTCCGGTGATACTTGGTCGACCATTCCTCGCGACTTCTAACGCTGTAATCAACTGTCGTAATGGTTCAATGAATCCATCTTTTGGCAAGATGACAGTTGAACTTAACATTTTCAAGTTAGGAAGTCAGCCTTGCGAGCCTAATTCTAGCGTACTTGATGTGTGCTCGATCGATGAGATCGCGGAGGAGGACTGTGAGTTCGAAAATTTTATGTTTGATCACAGTAATATAGACGCCACTAGTGCGTTCCTCCTAGAATCCGACACAGCTTTCACGACGGACAAAGATTATGAGTGTTTCACCTTTGTTGATGATCTTGAAGAATCTCCACCCGAGTTTGAGTCTTTTGCTTTTTCGGATGAGTCAGTTGAACCATCCGACTCGGTAGCGTACACTCGATTTGAACCTTTGATGGAATCCTTCGAGTTTGAAACAGTTACTCCATTGTTACCATCTATTGTTTCACCACCTAAACTTGAACTAAAGCTTTTGCCGTCGCACCTAAAATATGCTTATCTAGGTGAAAATGAGACCTTACCAGTTATCATATCGGCCTCTCTAGCTCTTGAGCAAGAGAAGGCTCTTTTAACGGTCTTATACGATAATCGGCAAGCTTTCGGCTGGTCTATGGCGGACATCAAGGGAATTAGTCCCCTCATAGTCGAACATCATATACACTTGATGAATGATGCCAAACCAGCAAGGGATCCACAAAGACGCCTCAACCCCATTATGAAAGAGGCGGTCAAGAAGGAGATTGTTAAGTGTCTTGATAGCGGTATCATTTACCCTATCTCGGATAGCCAATGGGTTAGCCCCATTCATGTCGTGCCAAAGAAATCGGGGATCACGGTCATTACCAACGAAGCGAATGAGTTAGTTCCCACTCGCACCCAAACTGGGTGGCGAGTTTGCATCGACTACCGGAAACTCAATGCCGCGACAAGGAAGGACCACTTTCCTTTACCATTCATTGACCAAATGCTAGAACGATTAGCGGGGCACGAATTCTACTGCTTTTTAGATGGTTATTCCGGTTATAATCAAGTCCCCATAGCCAAAGAGGATCAAGACAAGACTACATTTACTTGTCCCTTTAGCACTTTTGCTTATCGTCGCATGCCCTTTGGGTTATGCAATGCACCCGCTACATTTCAGCGGTGTATGATGGGGATCTTTTCGGACATGGTGGAGAAGTTTTTGGAAATCTTTATGGATGATTTCTCCATTTTTGGTGACTCCTTCGATGAGTGTTTACGACATCTTGACGCAGTTCTCACCCGCTGTAGGGAAAAGAACTTGACTTTGAATTGGGAGAAGTGCCGCTTTATGGTATGAGAAGGTATTGTCTTAGGACATGTCATCTCGCAAAACGGCATAGAGGTTGATAGAGCTAAAATCGAAGTCATTTCTAATCTTCCTCCTCCTAAATGCGTCAAAGATATCCGAGCTTTCCTTGGCCATGCCGGTTTTTATAGACGGTTCATCAGGGACTTTAGCAAGATTGCTAGACCCTTGACTCTCTTGTTGGCCAAGGACACTACTTTTGTTTTCGACTCAACTTGCATGGAAGCGTTCGAGTCTTTGAAACACTCACTCATTTCTGCGCCCATCCTTTCATCTCCAGACTGGACGCATCCCTTCGAAATTATGTGCGACGCATCAGATTTCGCCATTGGTGCTGTTCTTGGACAACACATTAACAAGATGCCGCATGTAATTTACTACGCTAGCCGAACATTAAATGAGGCCCAATTAAACTACACAACAACAGAAAAAGAGTTTTTAGCTGTTGTGTTTGCACTTGAAAAATTTCGGCCTTATTTAATCGGCTCTCCAGTTATAGTGTACACGGATCACTCAGCTCTTCGCCGCCTTTTTGCGAAGAAGGATGCTAAGTCTAAGCTAATACGTTGGATCCTTTTGCTGCAAGAATTTGACTTTGTTATAAGGGACAAAAAGGGATGTGAAAACGTAGTGGCCGATCACCTTTCACGACTTCCTTCTTCGCCTACACTTGAACTGCCTATCACTGATGCTTTCCCCGATGAGCAACTCTTGACTGTTTCTTGCGAACCATGGTTCGCCGATATTGTAAACTACTTAGCCACCGGCTTGATACCTAAAGATTGGTCGAAACAAGACAAACTACGATTTTTGTCCCAAGTAAAGCATTTTTACTGGGATGAACCTTATCTTTTTAAATATTGTTCCGACCAAATCATTCGTCGGTGTGTGCCAGAAAATGAGGTCAAGAGTGTGCTGTCTTTTTGCCACGATCAAGCATGTGGCGGGCACTTTGGCCCAAAGAAGACAGCCGAGAAGGTTTTGCAGTGTGGTTTCTATTGGCCACGACTCTTCAAAGATGCATTCGAATACTGCAAAACTTGCTCCCGGTGCTAACACTTGGGCCGGATATCGCGGAGAAACGAAATGCCGCTCCAACCAATTTTGGTTGTAGACATTTTTGATGTTTGGGGTATAGACTTCATGGGACCATTTCCTAACTCTTTTGGAAATGTGTATATTCTTTTGGCTGTTGACTATGTTTCAAAATGGGTCGAGGCTGTACCAAGTCGAACGAATGACAACAAGGTTGTCGTTCGATTTCTAAAAGAACACATATTTTCTCGATTTGGGCACCCTCGTGCGATAATAAGTGATAATGGTTCTCACTTTTGCAATAGGACTTTTGAGTCCTTAATGCGCAAATACTCTATCACCCATAAGCTGTCAACGCCATACCATCCCCAAACATGTGGGCAAGCCGAGATCTCGAATCGACAAATTAAGCAAATCTTGGAGAAAACGGTTTCTAAAAACCGTAAAGATTGGTCACTAAAATTGATCGATGCACTATGGGCTTTCCGTACAGCGTACAAGACCGATCTTGGCATGTCTCCATATCGGCTTGTTTACGGGAAAGCTTGCCACCTTCCAGTAGAAATTGAGCACAAGGCATTTTGGGCCATTAAGGAGCTGAATCTATCTTTAGGAGATGCGGGCAACAACCGAAAGCTACAGTTAAATGAACTAGAAGAGCTGCGGGATGAGGCATGTGATAATGCCGTGATTGCTAAGAACCGAGTTAAGGTATTTCATGATAAAAACCTTCTGCGAAAGACATTTAAACCAGGTCAACTGGTTTTATTATATGATACTCGGTTACATTTACATCCCGGCAAGCTCCGTTCTAGGTGGAGAGGACCTTTTGTAGTCCGCACCGTTTATCCGCACGGTGCGGTTGATCTGGAAAACCCGGAGGACGGTACGCTTTTCAAAGTAAATGGGCATCGTTTGAAACCGTTCCTTACAGCGGACCCTTCGGAGGAGCTCATGTTCTTGCAGGAGCCGATCTACACTGAGTAATATTCCTCCACTTTCACCCCCAGATTTCTTTTCTTCCAAAACATTATTTCAAATAAGTTTGGGGGTGTGTATATTATTTGTATATATTTCCAAAATACTATAAAAAAATAATTAAAAAATAATAATTTTTGGACCTAATTGCAAATTTGCAGATTAAGAGCTGTTTTTACAAATAAAACCCTCGTCTTAGAGGGTGTTTTATGCGAATCACCCTCCCATCCCCTATTTAAAGGACCCCGACCCCCCCTGTTCTTTTAACCTAAAAATTTCCTCTTCATGAAACCCTAGCCGCCGCCCCCTACCCTCTGCAGAAACATCCCGCCGCAACTCCACCAGACCGCCTAGGATCCGCCGCCTCTGCCGCCTCCCGCCGCGCATCAGCCGCCGTTCTGAGTCTTCACCCCCTGAATTTTTCAGGGGAGGTAAATCTGAGCCTTTACTCTCTGTTCCTGCATATATTTTTCTCTGTACAATCTAAATGGCATATAAAATGCAATTTGAGAGAGATTTTACCCCGGTTTTCACACACGAAGTCTACGGTAGATATTTTGCACATGAAATTGCACAAAGGGGCTGGAATTTCCTCCTCTATAAACATACATCTGCGTTTGCTCTACCTAACCTAGTTGCCCTATTTTACGAATCCATGGAAGATAATAGCCTTGACAACTTAGGGTACATTAAACTGAATTGGGGAAATCGGGAAATTCACATTGATAGGGACTTGATACACGAGGTTACACTCATACCACGTGTACCTGCACATGAACACCCACTGCGCTTTGAAGATTATATGCCATTAATGGGTAATGACTGTGCAAGAGAACCGCGTAAGGGCATCCAAGCACGGACCCTTTTTGCAAACGTTTTAACTGTGTGCCGGTCGGCACAAAACAATATTTTTGGAAGTTCTCACAACACAACCTTCTTCACCCCTTCGTTACATGTCGTCCACACACTGATGACGAAAAATCCTAGGTTCGACATGTGCACGGTTTTGCTCCAATCCATAGGTACGGGGAAACAAGGTTCCGTATACCCATGTCCCATGCTCGTTACCCAACTCTGCCGTTATTTCCTCCCCGCCGAGGAATTTGACTCATATATGATAGACGGTGTCCCGGTTCGACCACTTGTAGAGGGCGTCTCGTCGTCCTACTCTAGACTCACAGATATTTGGACACGAACCGAACAGGCAGAAAATGTCCCTGCACAGACCCCTAGCTCGAGCTCGACTTCGAGCGGGGAAGAACTAACTCTCCAGGAGCATGCACGATTGATGCGAAGAACAGTGAGAAGAATAGACTCTTTGAGAGATGAGTTTCGGGCGACTGCACGAGATCACGACCGTCGGCTGACGGAAATTGAGAGGGGTATTCAAACCCTTTTGGCTAGAGGGGAAAGATCACATTCATGCTCACGAGCGCGACGTGGGGCCGGGCAGTGAGGGTACTGCTTTGCTTAAGTTTGGGGGAGAGGGTAGTGTATATAGTTATCTTTTGCATTGCATACTGTATATATTTTTTCTTTTCCTTTTGCATATTTATTTTCTGCATTGCATCTTTATATAAAAAAATCATAAAAATTTGAAATTTTGAAAAATAAAATAAATTAGAAAAAAAAACCCATAAAAATTGAAAAATTATAAAATTATAAAAATTAATGTATTCAATTCTAGTTAATTGACTTAAGTTTGATAAATAGGTTAACTGGCTAGGAAAAACTAAATCTTAGACTTAGCAAATTAAAAACCCTAAAAATAACCTTTCTTAGAGTTTAACGGTAGAAAATATATGTCTTTGTAGATTATTTAAAAATAGGCAAATTTTGGGTTCATGTCTTGGGCTAAGTCGAAACGAAGGAAAAATATTAAAACTTTTATTAGAATATAAGTTTGAAAAATAGTTCCTAGCTTAAGTCTAGATTCTGAAAACATATACCTTACAAAATGCACAAACACGCACCTTGAAACTTGGATTAGTAGAAGAGACCTTGAAATACTCTTGTCTAAAGTCCTTAGCACAATGAAAATAAAATAAAATAAAAAGAAAAAAGTGAATAAAGAAAAAAAAATGGACACTGGTTTTTGTGATTACTTAAGGCTATAAAAATAGAAAAATATTTAGCGAGGGTGCTTCATCACCTAGTGCCTTAGACCAACTGGTTTGGGAGTCACTGCTAAAAGCCTTGGGTGTTGCAAAACTAGGAAGTACGCTTTAAAGTGCTAACGCATCTTATAATCGGTTGTTGGTACCTCAAGAAGTATTAACAGTCGCATGAAGGATGTGAAAGCGAAAATTCACCAATTAATAAGTGCTTTGGACAATGGACGAGAGTACGATTGCTTGATTTGAATTTCCAAGTGTAGGGGTGATATTTACACACACGTGGGGATATGTGATTAGAGTTTAGATAAGAGAAAGGAATGAAGAATAGAACTTGTATTTTTAATAGAGTTGATAGAAATTCCTAAGTGGAGATGGAACCCTAGAAGGAAAACTTAAGAAATGCCGAAAGCTGAGTAATTCTATAGAACATATATAATCTTAAGTTAAATAACGAGAAAGTGTGAAGAATATGGGTGGATAATTTGCGAGTCGACGATTAGATTTCCTTGTTAGAAAACCTAGTTAGAAAACAAAAAGTCAAAAAGCCAAATTGATAGGATTTTGTGGGTGTAATCCGCTGAAAACCCTCAGGAGACAACACTCCTCCTACTAGGGACACCTAGAGGTTTAACGGCTTGTTGCACGAGCTCAGTGCAATCGCGTTTCCCTGCGAAAGTGCGGCTAGGTTAGATTTTTATCGAGAATAAATAAAATAATAAGTTTGCTCGAGGGCGAGCAAAAGATAAGTTTGGGGGTATTTGTTCATAACTTAATATTGCATTTTGTATTCCCCATTCTTATGCATTTTACAATGAAAACAGGTGCTTTTGACCCATGTCTGCTACATGTTACAGGTTACAGGTTCTTGGAACGAAAACAGTGAAAAAGACAAAAGACGACACAAAAAGAGACTTTTGACCAACAAATAGGAGGATCTTAGTCAAGCCTAAAAATGAAGAATAGTTCTCAAGGCAACTCAAGGTCCAAATTGTCATGACAAACGGTTAAAGGATCGGTACAAGTGTTCACTGAAGTTCTGGAATCACTGCAGAAGCCCAAATGGAAAAATAAATGAATAAATGAAAATCCCAATGAAACCTGAAGCAGCACAGAAAAGCCCATCAGATGACCTCACTAAAGGGCCGCGGAACCGCGGCCCAAGCACGCCCATGCCACGGTTCCGCGGCCATATGAAGCCCGTATGCGGAGAAAAATTTACCATAATTCTGAGGCGGCTCTAAAAAGATTTCCTGAGGGTATATTTGTAATTGTAGACATGCGGATCAGCTGTAGCCTTAGGGTTTATATGTCCTATAAATAGAACCCAAAGCCTTGTATTTTCTTATGCCTCTACTCATGAATAAAATTCTGTTTTCTTGAAGTTAGAGCGCATCAACAGTAAGTAGGTTATTTTCCTTGCAGTAGTTGTAGTTTTTTTATATCTGCTCTTATTTTCTCGCCTTAGTTTAAGTTAGTTAGTTTTTATTAAACTTGCAGTAAATGTTTTCTCTCTTTAATAAAATCATGTCTTTTTTCATCCCCTCAATGAGCGAGTAGTTTCCTCGCTTGTTAGGGTTAGAAATAGGGAAGGATTTGAGAGATGAAGATCTCTCATCTCTTTTCGTTGCCAAACTTTTATGAACATTAGAACTCCATGCATACCTTCTTATTCCGCTCCCTACGGCACTTTTACCCTCGAGGTAACGGTGAATTCTGTAGTCTAAAGGCCCGGATTTTAAGGTTTTCCATGGAGGTTAGGGTAAAGATTAATAAAGGAAGGACAAGGATCTAGAGGAAGAATCAATCATCCCAATCATCCTAATCCCCTTTATAAATATTTACCATAACACTAATATGATAGATTTAATTAATGGCAATGGAAAAAGATGTAGATCTTTGTTTACCAAATTTTCCCTAGACCTAATCCTAGCAAGTTTCTAATCCTAGTCTCATACAACTTCAATTTTTAGGTTTATTTATAGATCCAAACACCATTTGGAATTAACTCGTAAGAACTTAAAGGAGATTTACACATCCCTGTGGACCGACCCGTATTCACCGGCTAGCTGCGAAGCGACGCCGTTCTTGATTGCGGTAAATATTTTTGATCGACAAAACAGCTCTAAATCAATGATATAAAGAAAAACTCTACCTCCCAGGCGGAGAGTATTAAATCGATGGAAGCAGAAATTGCAAGATTAAAAGCCGAAATGAGTGCAAGAGAGAAAGAGAAACTTCCAGCTCAACCTTTGCCCAATCCTGGCTATTCACATCATGTGGATGCAATCACCACGTTGAGATCTGGAAGAGTGCTTGACAATCACGTTGGGGAAGAGATTGATGACACTGATAAATCAATCAATAACACCCCGGCTGAGACCTTTCCTTCCACTTCTACTTCTACTTCTGACCCCAGTTCTTCTACCCCACCACCTTCTTACGAGCCTATTCTCCGTTTCCCATAAGGCTCGCCACCTCAGCAAACCTCTTCTAGTCTACCACCGACGATCCCCACTTCTATTCTGGGATCGGTTCCAAACACACTTCCTTCTCCTATGATGGACCCAGTGCTTATTGCTAAAGCACCTTATCCTAATCGGTTAAGGGCTAATAAATCGAGTCCACATATAGAGAAGATTATGGACATGTTTAAGCAAGTTAACATCAACATCCCTCTCCTAGATGCTATCCAACTAGTTCCGTCCTATACGAAAACCCTTAAGAACTTATGCACTAGGAAGAGGAAGACTCAAGTGCCCAAGAAGATATACATGGCAAAGACTGTAGACACGGCTTTCCCTCAACAAGTACCGAGGAAACGTAAGGACCCTGGCTGTCCTACTATTTCTATTTCTATTGGGGAAAAACACATCAACCGTGGTCTACTAGACCTTGGCGCTAGTGTTAACTTGCTTCCATACTCTGTTTACGAGCAACTAGGTATCGGAGTGTTAAAGCCCTCGAGCATAACTCTCCATATGGCTGACCGATCAATCACCAAACCTAGGGGTGAACTGGAGGATGTGTTAATAAAAATCGGGGAATTTGTATTCCCTGTGGACTTTATTGTACTTGATACACAACCTGTACCGAACCTACGGAATCAAATTCCGGTGATTTTAGGTCGCCCCTTTTTGGCCACTTCCAATGCAATAATCAACTGTCGTAATGGCTCTATGACCCTATCCTTCGGGAATAGGTCAATTGAGCTGAACATTTACAAGTTGGGAAGTGTACCCTCCGAACCTACTGCTCAGGTCTGTTCTGTCGACTTAATGGATGTCGACAGCAACGAATTTGATGATCCTCATGATACCGATCTTGACTCTTTTCATACGTTGTTGTTTGACCCAACTATGTATCATACACATACGGACTCTTCCACCGAGTTGTCCGGGTCAACAACTAACACCGATTATGAAATGCTTTTAGAGTCTGAAGATCACCCCGCACTTTGTGATGACATTATTCATCGGGGTATTGATGGAACTTTTGAGGAGATCTTCGCTGATGAACTCGCATTTTTGAATGACACGGGTGTTGAGATGAATCATGTCCCAATCAATGAAATTGAACCTCCACCCCTTTTTCTGAACTGTAAAAAGAATGCGAGTAATCCATCACATTCACTGCATCGTCTCTCCAAAATAAGATGCACACACATTCTATTCCACCACTTACCCTTTCCCCACTTCTTCTTCCACCAACCAGAGCACTGCATTGATAAAAAATTTGAATGGTTGGTGTTAACCTTCGGTCTTTGCAAAGCTTGGCATCGACCAATGATTTTTGACCCCCTCATGTGATTTTCAAAAGATTAACATTGCATAACTCAAGTTTTGGGGGGGGTATATTTTCTGGCTCTTGAAAAGAATTTTTTTTACTGAAAATGGTGAGCCAAAAATAAGTTTGGGGGAGGATCTTCACTTAAATATTTTGCCCCTATTAATAAATTTCCTCCCAAGCTTACAGGTTTTTCGAGATTTAGCAGAAGGCAACAGTGAGGACACTGTTGAAAACAAGTTTGGGGGAGGTTTGTGCTTATTTTCGCATCATTTGCATATCACTTTGCATAAGCACAAAACATTTTTGAAAACTATAAAAGTTTAAAAAAATTCAAAAGATAAAAACATTTTTGTAAATAAATAAGATAATAAAATATTAGATAGTGAAAAATGACATCCATGAGATTAGAAAAATTTAAGAAAACCAAGAAAATTAGAAGTTTTCTTATACGAACTAGTAATAAGTAGTTATAAGCCGTTGTCCTAAGGGTTAGTAAGATGAAGGAAGTCACTAATCTGAGAATAAAAATAAGTCTGAAAAATAGTTCCTATTCTGAAAGCCAAATATTTTGAACGTTGATACCCTGCTATTCGCACGTACACACGTTTTGAAGCCCAGGATAGTAGAGGATACCTTGAAATGCTCTTGTCTTAAAGCCGATGTATCAAGGAAATAAAAAAATATGAATAAAATATAAAATGGTGAGAAAAATGGACACCGGTTTTGTTATCGCCAAGGCAGCAATAAAAAAATATAGCAAGTGTGCCTCTTCACCTAGTGCCCTAAGGCCAACTGGTCTAAGAGTCACTGCTAAGCCTTAGGTGGTGTAAGGCGAGGAAAATACACCAAATAAGCAAGTACATGAGTAATCGGTCGGTTAGTACCTCAAGAAGTATTAACGGTCGCACGAAAGTGTGTGAGCAAATCTAAATATTCATTAATTAAAAAGTACTGAGGCAGATGGGCAAGAGTATGATAGCTTGAATTGAATTCTCCGGGTGTAGGGATATTCTTTATACACACGTAGGGTGATATGGTCGATGTTTGGAAGAAAGATAGGAATGAAGAATAAGAAGATATTTTATTGAGAGAGGACGTGATTTCTGACATCTTTTCATGACTATTAAGATAGGGCTCATGACAACCGAAAAGCTAGCTTAGTTGGAAACCCTAATTTTCAAGACTTTTCTTTTACAATTCTTGTCTTTAAATGTAATATTCACAGTTTTCTTTTTATTATTGGATTTTGTGGGTGCAATCCGCTGAAAACCCTCAGGAGACAACACTCCTCCTACTAGGGACACCTAGAGGTTTAAAGGCTTGTTGCACGTGCTCAGTGCAATCGTGTTGCCTACGAAAGTGTGCTAGTTAGTTTTTTCTCTTTCTTTATTTTCTCCTTCTCTTTTTAATAAAACAGTTCGCTCGAGACGACCGAAAATAAGTTTGGGGGAATTTGATCAGTCGAAAATAATGTATTTTTAACACATCAATTTCCCTATCATTTGCACTCATCTAGAAGTGTTCGGTATTCATATTGCACATATTAGCAAAACAGTCCTGAAATACCAGATTGCATGTGTTATACTCTAAAACCGGCATTTCGAGGGAAATTGTATGTTTATCATGGCATTGCATCATCCCTGTATTGCGCAACACTTGTTTCGAAGTCTGTGCAAGAGATTTCAGGGACCGAGCCAAAATTATCAAAGAGCTGATCAAAATTGCGCCAAGTCTATGATTTTTGATCTGGCATTAATACAGAGGGAATTACACAATTCAACATATCAAAACAAGGCCCAAATGTCAGAACAAGAAATACCAAAAATTCTCAAGCCCCAAGGCCCATAAAGCGTCGCGGTTCCGCGGCGGGAGCCTGCTTGCGCCGCGGATCCGCGGCGCTATGGTGACTTCAGCGGCTCAGATTTTTTACATGTGTCTCCTGTAACTACCCAAGCTTCCAGAAGACTCCCGATTCTCCACGTGGCTCATCTAGAAGGCTCGGCTTAACAAACTATTTCTAGAAGGCTCTCATTAACAAACTTTTGGAGGGAAAATTCAAATTTGAAATCCTAGATCTAGGGTTTTGGATGGTCTATAAAAGAGAGCCTAGATCTAGGGTTAATGGCCAATCTCTAATTCATCCCATCTATTCTTCTTCCATCTACAAGTTGAGTGACACATCTTGTAGCCCTAATTCAAAATCCAAAGCTAAATTCAAGATCCCGAGTACCAAATCAAGCAAGAAGCCTTCAACTTTTTAGGAGCGGAGCCGATCTTCATTCGAGCAAGTGATCCAAGCCGATCCGCGAATCAAGGAGACGAGCGAAGCCAAATCGACGATCGAGTTCTTCCTCTTGTAGTTCTTGAGCGATTTGTAACGGAATTGTTGATATAAATAAAATGTGAAATTCTTTAATCTTGCTTTCTTTAAATTCTTGCATCATGATTCGATCTCAATTTGTAATTGTGGTTCTTGTTGTGATGTTTGAGTAAAACTCCGCTCGTAAAGGAGTCGAGACGATCAATAGAATGATGATGTAACAAATCTTGAAACAATTCTTAAGTCCTATGAGTTTTGTAAACCCTAGCAAATTGAAGAATCGACAACCTAGTTTCATTGCGATATTTTCTTGATTGTGATCGCTCGAAATTAGGGATCCACGATCGATTCTTGAATTTACTAAAGGTTAGAATGTGAATGATATCGACGAAGGAACAAGGGATAGATGATGAAACCCTAGTTTCACACGAAATCCCTAATTCTCGTCAATCATCATCGATCTAGTATCAACTCATCGATGGATAAGAATACGTAATCGCTAGATTGCATCACATCTATAGATTCGATCGATTCCTACGAGCCTCACTTCGATTCTTGATATTTGGTTTGGAAATCATCACAAACATCTCAATTCTTGATTTTATCGTTTTCTTGTTATTAGATCTAAATTTTCTAATTCTTGAAATACAATTACAAATCATGAATTGTTTTCTTTTCTTTTCTTTAAAGTTTCGACTCATCTAATTCTAAACACGAACGATTACACTTTCCCTGTGGACGATCCGCACTTACTAACGCGCTACATTCGACACCGTTATTGATTGCGGTCAAATAATTCTTTGATTGTGATTTCTATTCATTTTCTAAACCGACACACAACGGAAAATCACTTAAATCAGTTCCCTTTAGAGAAAAAGAAACCCTAGGTGAGGAAAAGGCTAAGAGATCGTTTTATCCCCTTTTAAAAGAGTTTAACTCTTCCAAATAAGAACTTAGTTCTTCCTCTGGTTGAGCTCTGCAGAAGCAGATCTCCCCACAAGTTGAGAATTTAATTCTCATCGGGGAGATTCTGTTATGCAGTCCCAAAACTTAGAGGAAAGAACTAGATTTGAAGAATTTAATTCTTCCAAAGATATAGGAATTTAATTCCTCTGATAAAACTTGGGTTTAACCCTGCATAAGAATTTAATTCTTATAAAACAAAAGACTTGAAATTCTCAAGACTAAGATCAAGAGCCCCATGCATATTAGCGTTCAACACTATAACAACATATCACGTGTTCTCACGTGAGCACCTCTGAAGAACAAAAAGGACCAATTGAGATCGAGTCGCGTGATCCTACATAACCTCCAATAGTGTTTAGCAATTAGAAAAGAATAAGAAGATAAATTCAAAAGAGGCAGTGCCCAACTTAGTGGTGCCTCACGTGTCTACACGTGATGGTTACAAGATTTAAGTGTTTAACACTTACATGTATACAATGAGGGAATAAGCCCAAAAGAAACAGTGCCCAATATTCAGGTGCCTTACATGCCATACATGAGCGCTCCGAATTTCAGTGTTTAACACTGCTTAAGAGCCTCACGTGGGAGCATGTGAGCGCCAAATATTTATCAGTATTTAACACTGTGAGAGGCCAACCTTAACCCAAATTAGCCAAGTCTCCCTAGGTCAGAAACCTTTTGACCATCAATCAACCGAGTCTTCCTATACTCAAGTCCCTTCAAATTGATCTTAGTTCCAGAGATGGCCAATAATCTCCCGACGCGTGGCATTTAAAATAATGGTCATTCTACCATGATCTCTCCCTTTCATCTGGAGTTCGGTTCAAGGGTACATCTCTCCACACTTCTGATATATGTCGTTGTAATTCTTCAACGATATCAGAGAGGTGGAGGGTCCCGATAACCAACAGTTCTTTGGAGCACTTTCAAACCCATAAGCATATCCCAATGGACCGCAACGTCCTTAAATTAGCTATGGACCGTAATGTCCTTAAACTAGTTATGGACCGTAATGTCCTTAAACTAAAACGATAGAGCCCAAATGCTCTTTCGTTGGATCAAAAATGATCCCGAACCCCCGTTAAGTAGATCTTAGTCCAATATCTGATTAACGTATCCTTAACAAATATTTTAGTTGATCTTAATCTCAAATAAGGTTAACGATCCTTAAATCAATCAAACCCAAATCTAAGAAAATACGGATTTCGACTAATCCACGCTCTACGGGTGACAACATAAATTAGTCTCCGTATAAAATCCATGGGCAACCAAAAATAAAACAAACACACACGACACGAAGTGACCTTCTGGAGCAGGAGAAAGTGGTTATCGCTACGCGGTAACGTAATTAACTGCGGGGGCTTGCGCCTGCAGGGAAGAGCATCCCCACAATCAAAAAAACCCCTCACAACGAGGGAGAATCTGATGAAGTCTGCTACAACGGCCGCATCCGTCTAAACCTTCGACATATAGTGCCATAAATCAACTTGGCATCTTCGGAGAGGTATACGGATAAAACCAAATAGCATCTGCCCCCAAATTCAGGCAAGACGACCTACGCGGTTTCGTCTCTGTTTTCGGCGGTAAACACGCATCTTTTCTTTGATAGTACGAACCATATCAACAGTTGCTACTATCATCTCAGGTCCAAGAAATTCCCTATCTCCGATGTCGTCCCAACTTAATGGCGATCGACACTTCCTTCCATAAAGCGCTGCAAAAGGTGCCATTATGATGCTTGCTTGGTAGCTGTTGTTGTATGAAAACTCCACAAGATGTAGGTGATCTTCCCACGATCCTCCGAAGTCTAGCATACACGCTCTGAGAATATCTTCCAAGATCTGAATAGTTCGCTTGGACTGACCATCTGTTTGTGGATGATAAACTGTGCTGAAATTCAGATTTGTTCCCAAGCTCGCTTGCAAACTCTTCCAAAATTGTGATCGGAACCTGGTGTCACGATCGGAGACAATGCAGACCGGTACTCCATGAAGTCTCACGATTTTCTGTATGAGTTCATGGGTATCAGAGATAGTACATATTTGAAGATTTAAAAATCTTACTTAGATTCTTACCTCCATATACTTATTTGCTAATGTCTCAGTTGATTGGCCAACTCGAAATGGGATGAAGTGGGCCGACTTCGTGAGTCAATCCACAATAACCCATACCGCATCGTTACCCTTTGTGCTGCAAGGGAGTGCAGTCACAAAATCCATTGTGATGTTTTGCCACTTCCATTCTGGGATCGGTAACGGTTGAAGTAATCCAGCAGTCCTGTGATATTCAGCCTTTACTTGCTGACACACCAAGCATTTGGCGATGCTTCTGGCTACTTCACGTTTCATTCCATGCCACCAGTAATTTTGACGCAGATCTTTGAACATCTTTGTACCTTCAGGGTGTACTGAGTAAGGAGAGTTGTGAGCTTCCTTCATCAATTCTTCTCGCACAGAACCTTTTGGTACACACAATCTGCTACCGTATCCTAAAGATCCATCTTCATGAATGATGAAGTCTGTTCTGAGTCCATTTTCTACTTGTTCCCTGATCTTTTGCAACTTGGTATCACTTGCTTGAGCTGCTTTGATCTGATTAGCAATGGTAGATTGAACTTGTAAATTCATCAAACTTGAAGCGTTACCTGGCATGACTACTTCAATCTCCATCTGATGCAAGTCCTGTTGAAGCTTCCACTGAGCGGTGAGATTCATTGCTAATGGTTGGCGACTAAGGGCATCAGGTACTACATTCACCTTCCCTGGGTGATATTGCAGGTTGATGTCGAACTCCGCCATCAATTCTAACCATCTTCTCTGTCGCATATTAAGCTCCTTCTGAATAAACACATATTTCAGACTCTTGTGATCTGTGTATATGTCAACTCATTCACCAAGAAGATAATAGCGCCAAATATTAAGAGCAAAGATTACGGCTGCCAACTCCAAATCATGCGTCGGGTAATTGCGCTCATGAATCTTCAGCTGTCTTGAAGCATAAGCCACAACCTTACCGTGCCGATATAGAACACATCCTAATCGCTTACCGGATGCATCACAATGCACTTCAAAACCTCCAGTTTTATCCAGTATGATGAGAATAGGCGCTGATGTCAACCTTGAATCGAGTTCTACGAAACCTTGCTTGCATGCTTCTGACCACACAAAGTCGTCATATTTACATGTGAGCTTGGTCAGGGGTGTTGCTATCTTCGAAAATCCTTCAATGAACCTTCTGTAATACCCAGCTAGACCCAAGAAACTTCGAATGTCCTTTACTGACTTTGGTGTCGGCTATTCACTTACTGCTGAAACTTTCGCTGGATCCACAGAGATTCCTTTTCCCAATACAATGTGTTCGAGGAAACCAACTAGATTTAGCCAAAATTCGCATTTGCTATACTTGGCATAGAGTTGATATTGTCATAGGGTTTCTAAGACAATTCGTAGGTGCTCGGCATGCTCTTTCTGACTGTTAGAATACACCAGGATGTCATCGATGAAGATGACAACAAACCTGTCTAAGTACTCGCGGAAAACTTGATTCATTACGTTGATGAATATCGCTGGCGCGTTGGTCACTCCAAATGGCATCACAAGAAATTCGTAATGTCAATAACGAGTTCTGAAAGCCGTTTTGTGGATATCAGATTCCTTGACCTTCACCTGATGATAAGCCGAACGAAGATCTAACTTGGAGAAAATGCAATATCCACTTAGCTGATTGAATAGATCGTCGATACGCAGTAGCGGATAATTGTTCTTTATCGTTACTTCGTTCAAGGCTCTATAATCAATGCACATTCTGTATGAACCTTCCTTCTTCTTCACGAGTAGTACTGGTGATCCCCAACTCGAAGTGCTGGGACGAATCCATCCTTTCGTCAATAATTCATCCAACTGAATTCGGACCTCCTTTAAACCTTCCGGACTTAATCAATACGGTGCTTTGATTACCGGTTGTGCTCCTGGTACTAAATCAATGTTGAATTCAAGAGCTTAATCGGGAGGAAAACCTGATATGTCTTCAGGAAATACGTCATCGAACTCTCGAACTACTTCTGGCTTTGATCCTTCCTCCGCTTGAATTGCTGCAATCACTGCTTCCTTCGGCTTCGCCTTGTATGTACTTGGCTCCAGGGTACGATCTCCACTTTTGAAATAGAAGACCAGATGATCTGGAATTTCGAATACTACCCTCCTTTGACGAAAGTCAATGGTAGCATAGAATGTTCCGAGCCAATCCATGCCTAGAACCACATCGAAGTTCGGTATGTCCAGCATCTTGAAGTCAGCATAGAATTCTCTGCTGCAGACAACTACTGGACACAAATCGTATCCAGATATTGCCTTTAGAACGCCATTCCCTGAACTGACATTCCAGCTGGATACGAGCGGTTTAACTAGAATCGCATGTGTTCGGACGAACCGTTGCGACATAATGCAATGAGATGCTCCAGTATCGAAGAGTGCTAGTGCAGGAAGTGAGGCTACTAAGATTGTACCTAAGTTATGTGGGATAGGTTTTAGATATAGGGAAAAATATATTGGTAGGTGTTAAGACTGAAAGAAAAGCTTGAGAAGAAAGGGTTACTGGTGATGACTTGGCCAGTGGCCTCAGCTTCTTCCACGGTCATCGTGAAAGCCTGTCGCCGTGGTACATTCCTCCTGGCCGGAGGAGCATTCCTTGGAACGTTCCGTTAAGCTTGTTGGAACTGATGAGGAGGAGGTGCAGTCGGTGGTCCTCTAGATGGTGGAGCAGGGAGAGCGAGTCTTGGAGCAGGTGCCTGAAGGGTTGGTCTCTGCTGGTAAGTGATTGCTGGCCTGGGTGCAGCAATTGGGTGGTGTCTTCGGGGACAAGACCCAATATCATGTGTAGCTGAGCCGCAGACTAAGCAAAGACGGTTGGCTTGCCGGCAGTCTTTCGACAAATGTCCATCTCTCCTGCAGTAGGTACAAAAGGCTGGGCTGGGCCGGTTGATTGGTACTCCCGGTCTCCTGGGAACAAATAGTGACCTTGAAGAGGCTCCTCCTGCCATCTGGATGGCAGGGCACTTCATTCCGGCAGATTGGGGTCTGCCCTTCATCTTTACTACTGCCTCATAACGACGGGCAGCCTTCAGAGCCAAATCATGGGTTGGTAAATCCCCTGTAGCTAAAGCAGCTTGGATCTTCGGGTCTCACCCTTGCTGAAATCGTCGGGATCTGATCTCAGTGGTCGGCATCAAATGTGCTGCGAATCTGGTAAGGACTTGTGTTAGCTGTGTATTATGTGATATTTGAAAAATCTAATTATTTAAGACATATCTTACCGACTGAGCATGGTGAACTCAGCGTCATACTCATCCACGGACTTGGTCTACATCGAACCCTGTTGTAGATAAATGAACTGCTATTCCATGTCGAATCTGGCAGTCTCAGGGAAGTACTTCGCGTCAAACATATCGCGAAAGGTCCACCATTTGATAGGCTGAGTGAGACGGCTTTCTTCTGCCTTCCACCAGACCCGTGCATTGTCCGTGAGCTGCAGCTTCGCAACTCGAACCCAAGCTATCTCTGGCACTTGTGTTGCTGCCAAGTCATATTCAACGCTTTGAGCCCATTCCTCTACTTCTAGAGGGCTCTCTTTTCCTGAGAATTGCTTGGGGTGTAAAGCTCAAAATTGCTTTACCCCTGGGGCTTCCGCTTCTGCTCGGTTCATTAGAATAGTAGTCTGCTGCTGCTGTCCTTCCAGGAGGCTGTGGATTACCTCAAGCAGAACCGCCTGCTCGTTGATCGGAGCAGCGACGGCAGGTGTGAGTGGTAGTGGGGGTGAGTGTTGTCGATATTCATGCTGGTGTTGTTTGGGGAATCCATAACTTTGAAAGAAAATTTTGGGTTAGGACGGATTCAAAGTATATGAAATTGTAAGATTCAATGAATATGAATTGTAAAGAATGTTTTTAATTGCTGGTTCTTGTTTTATATTGCTTAGGTTGTCCACACAGAACTGGCCTGTATGTCCATGCAAAATTGACCTGCATGTTCACACAAAACTGACCTGCATGGGCCCCCAACAAAATGTGTCACGCCCCACTTCCCGGTGTACGGGCAGAGGACGCGACAAGGCCGCTGCGTATTTACTCTGAAGTAAACACGCTAAACGTATCTAAGCAATATAAGTAGTATGCACAAGAGACAAAGACAATAGATGTAATTGAACAACAACTTTATTTATTAACATTATTTTTACAATACAACTGAAAAGTAAATACATGGAATGAAAGCAATGCCTAAACAGTGGCATAACAGAAATGTAAAGGAAATGTAATGTACAAGTGAACTAGAGCTCTGGATCTTCAGTAAACTGGTCCAAGTCCTCGCTGCTGTGCTCGATCTCCAGTGAGTCTGAATCTCCCGACAACATTCCAAAGAGGAAGAAAAAGAATGTCGTCAGCGAACAAATCGCTCGGTAAGTCCCGTAAATAGACAAGAATGGAATAGACAGAATAGAGAGTATATTGTCATAATGTTGTATTTAGTGTTAATGCTGTTGTTTTTAGCTTGGTATAGAAGAATACCAGTGTATACGAGAGGAGTCCCGCTATTCCGAAGACTAAGGTATACGGAGCACAAGGAACCGTTCAGACACGGTACAACGGCAATGGATATTTAGGTTAGGTGTGTTATGGTTACAGTCTCGTGCCACTTTTAACACCTTCCATACCAATCTACCCCTTATAAACCCCGCGATTTCTTGATTGTATTGTTTGTATTATTTGAATTGTATATTGTATATAGATGGATGACTTGCCGAAACCATAATATCAGTAATGGAACGGATATAATGGATGAACTTGTAAATGGAGTATATTCATGGTTCGGTTCGGTCAAGTTGTATAGATTGAATAGATTGAATATATGGATTCATGGATTCATATTGAATATATACTTGAATCATATTCAAATCAGTTTGATTATATCGAGACTCGGTCTGAGTCAGACATTTTTAAAAGAATTTGAAATCTTGATTGTTTTGGTGTTATTGGTAACTGCTGCACATGGACGGCAGGATTTGTGTCTTTTTCCAAGACAATTACCGTGTTGATAACACCGTTTGTTAAGTTGTATACCTTAAATAGGCAAGCACCCATATCTCCGACTCCCTGAGGCTCAAGAGATTGGTCCCGCTTAAACCTATGTTTATTAGGGTCCTTATTGTAATTTAGTATAACTTGACGGGGTTTTATATAAAAATAGTTTTGGTATAATTTCAAAATACACCTCAAGAATTTAATTATCGTCTTTAGGGTTTTCATTGATGTATCTTTTATAAATGTGACATTTCTAGTGAATAAAACCTAATTTCATAATATATGGTATTTATTTGTAATTTGAATATTGTTTTGAATTATCATGGTAGTTTCATGTAATATTTGAATTCTTTTCTTGAGTTTTGGAAACATGGAATAATATATATATTTAAAATAAGTATTTTGGTAATAATTATATATACATAATTAATTAAAATAATTTTATTTATTTTCTTGTAAAAATCTCATTTTCTAAAGAAAAAATGTATAAAAATCCATCGAGATCGAATACTCCTTGCGGAGGTCTGCATCTCTCTCTACTAAGTCTTAGGATGTGCGATAATCCGCACCATCCCAAACGGGGTCCCCAAAATGGGTTGTAGAGGCGCAATTGCATGGAAATGTTTTAATACACTTTTTAAAGAAAACGGTTTTTATAAGTTAAAGGTATTTATATGCAAAATCGTATTTCCCGTATTCTATTGTCCCAAGATTCATCGTGCTATGTTAGATATGTGTGTTGTGAGGAGCTAGGCCATTACCTCGTGAGTTTTCTAAAGATAACACGGTTAATAGGTATAAACATGTCGATATGAAATATAAAGGTATTTTAATGTAAAATTGAAATACAACTTGCTATGGTTATCATTTTGATATCAAACTTGTTCTATTGTCTTTATTAATGATTACTAAACAATATATCAAAAGTTGTAGGTTTGTTATTAAGAAAAAGTTATATTTTTAAAAGAAAAGAGAATCGGAATCCGGATAACTCCGCTTCCGACACGTTTTAAAAATGAAGAGTTTAGGAATAGCAAGAGAGAGAGAGAGAGAAGGGGGACTTACTGGCTTTGATGAGAGGGGAGAGGTAAGAGGAGGTCTAAGGTTCGTCAGTGTTTCGTTTCGTTGCCGGAAACTCCTTATACCGTCGCCGACCCCATCGCGAGTGTCGCCAGCCCAATGCCGACGGTTTGGGTTGGTGTTGGGATATTAGGTCGGGGTCATTTGGTATTCTACAGTGCACGTATTTGATTATCTTGTGTCTCTTCAGTTTACGTGTAGTGCACATGTAGTCTTTTGGGCTTCTAAAAAGATTAAAAGAATACAAAATAAAAATAATGTGGCTGATGGGATTTGAACTCTGGTGCTATGTCTTAACAGTGTAAGGCTTTACCAGTGAGCTACAAGCTCTTTCTTGCTGTTCAAAATTGAATCAAATACTTATAGTACTCACAGGAATTGTAAATACCCTAATTGTATATTAACTTTAAATAAAATTTATGTACACTTAAATTGGAGTTGTTACACCCACGCAACCCGAACGAAGAAAGAGCATGATGATGCATCTTCTTCGGGTGTGTTCATTACCGAGAACTATTTCTCAGTATGCTCTACGTCCTGAGTATTGGATACCGGATCAGGATCCCACATATGTAATTTTTTACATGGGTTAAGGAGAGGTAGAGAACTGGGAAAAGGTGATATGTCTCTAAAATTAGGGAAAGGAGCAATTGTTGCAACCAATGCAGTTGGTGAATATCACCTGGTATTACCAAATGGTAATATGTTGATTCTAAACGACTGTTATTACGTACCAAATATGATGTGCAATATTATATCAGTTTCTTTATTGCATAAAGAAGGATATAATTTTGTATTGGAGGATAATATTATGAACATTTTCCTAAATCATGTGTTGATTGGGTTTGGTACGTTGTGTAACGGTATATACGTACTAAATCAAACTACAGTTCTAAACATACAGAACACACAAGTGGAAAAGTTCAGAAATGAACGAAGCCTTCTTGTGGCATTGTAGATTAGGTCATATCAATGCGACAAGACTAGCTAAGTTATATAAAGATGGATATTTAAATCCGTTCGAATTTATATCATGTCTCAAAAGTAAGATGACCAAAACTCCGTTTACTGGATACGGAGAAAGAGCTACTAAACTCTTGGGACTGATACATAGTGATGTATGCGGTCATATGTCTACACATGCCAGGAATGGTTCCTCGTACTTCATTACATTCACCGATGATCTCTCAAGATTCGAACATGTGTTCATGTTGAAACACAAATCTGAACCTTTTGAGAAATTCAAGGAATATAAGTACGAAGTTGAGAACCAGACGGGTAAAAGTATTAAAATCCTACGATCTGATCGGGGAGGAGAATACTTAAGTACGGAATTTCGAGACAATTTAAAAGAGAATGAGATTCTCTCTCAGTTTACTCCTCCGTATACACCACAGCACAACGGAGTATCGGAGCGTAGGAATCGCACCCTATTATATATGGTGCGCTCTATGATGAGTACTGCTGAGTTACCTGTTTTCTTTTGGGGTTATGTACTTGAGACAGCTGCATACCTATTGAATCAAGTTCTGTCAAAATCTGTGCCTAAAACACCATATGAGATATGGAGTGGAAAGAGACTATATCTTAAACGAGTTAAGATATGGGGTTGTCCGGCCTATGTCAAAAAGCAAAATTCGGACAAGCTCGAGGTAAGGTCAGTTCTTTACAAGTTTGTAGGGTATCCAAAGAATTCATATGGATATATCTTCTACCACACTGAGAAACAAAAGGTGTTTGTTTCTCAATATGCCACCTTTTTAGTAAAGGAATTTCTTGCAAAAGAAATTAGCGGTAAAGAGGTAGAGCTGGAAGAATTTTCACCTACACAAACTACAACTGATGATTTGATAGAACCAGAGTATTCAATAGTCCCCGACGAAGCTCAGCCACTCCGCAGATCTAATAGGGTTCCTTATCCACCTGAGAGATACTTCGGTTTTCTCATAGACGGTGGGAGCGAGGATTGCATCATGGAAGATGACGACCCAACTAATTTCGAGCAGGCCATCACAAGTGGAGACTCTATGAAATGGCTGGATGCTATGCGATCTGAGATGGAATCCATGTACACCAACAAAGTATGAATTTTGGAAGTTGCTCCTAAAGGGGTAAAACTCATCGGGAGCAAGTGGATCTTTAAGAAGAAAATTGGTGCAGATAAAAAAGTTAAGACCTTCAAAACTAGACTTGTAGCAAAAGGTTTTCGTCAACGACCAAGTGTCGATTATGATGAAACATTTTCTCCAGTCACTATGCTTAAGTCCATCAGGATCCTACTTACCATTGCTGCATACCATGACTATGAAATCTGGAAGATGGCCGTCAAGACCGCTTTTCTAAATGGTGATTTACAAGAGAGCATATACATGACACATCCAAAGGGCTTCGTAGACAGTAGGAGCAGCGGAAAGGTGTGCAATTTGCTTAAATCCATTTACGGATTAAAGCATGTATCACGGAGCTAGAACATCTGTTTTGATGAAGCTATCAAAGAGTTTGACTTCATCAAAAATGTAGATGAACCATATATATACAAGAACCTTGTAGAGAGTAAGGTTGTCTTCCTCGTATTGTACGTAGATGATACACTCTTGATAGGAAACGATGTTCCTAAACTACACTCGGTCAATCTCTTCTTATCACAAAAGTTCTCCATGAAAGATCTAGGTGATGCCTCCTACATTCTGGGCATAAAGATTTATAGAGATAGATCTAAGCAGATGTTAGGATTGTCCCAATAAAGAGACATTGACACCATACTAAAAAGGTTTAGTATGGAAGATTCTAAGCGTGGTAATTTACCAGCTTGTTCAGGAATCACTTTCTCTAAAGAGATGTCTCCCAAGACTGATTTGGAGAAGGCTCGCATGCAAGGGATACCCTATGCTTCGGCAGTCGGGTATATAATGTATGCGATGTTATGTATCAGACCGGATGTAGCTTACTCACTAAGTGTAGTGAGTAGGTATCTATCAGATCCTGGGGAAAAGCACTAGACAACTGTGAAGAACATTCTTCAGTACTTGAGAAGGACTAAAGCAATGTTCTTGGTGTATGATAACGGAGAACTCCAGGTGGAGTCCTTTACCGATTCGAGCATCCAGAGTGATAAGGACGACAGTAAGTCGGTCTCGGGTTTTGTCTTCACCCTCAATGGAGGGGCGGTATGTTAGAAGAGTTCCAAGCAAGATACCGTAGCAGACTCGGAGGCTGAATACATTGATGCCAATGATGCTGCCAAAGAGACTGTCTGGATGAAGAAGTTCATTGCTAAACTTGGTGTGGTTCCATCTATTGTCCAATACCTGTGTATTGTGATAACAATGGAGCTATGGCTTTGGCCAAGGAACTCCGGTCCCATCAGAGATCCAGAAATATTCTTAGGTGGTATCACCTGATCCGAAAGATAGTAGATCGACAGGAGATCGAGGTCAGAAGAGTTGACATGAAGGACAACATAGTGGATCCACTCACGAAGGCCTTCCCCCAGACACAGTTTGAGAGACCTTTTGGGATGTTGAGTATGAAATACTACAACAACTGGCCTTAGTGCAAGTGGGAGATTGTTAGGAATATGTATTCCCTAGAGGCCATTATTGTATGATATAGTGGATGCTTGGACATATATAGAGAGGACTTTCTTGCTCGATATGATAGTATGCCATCTAGTTGCTCTTTATCTTAACATGTACATTTGTATTTTATACTGTCTCTCTGATACATGTTAATAAAGCCCTTAGGATGTTTGCTTGACTACCAGGACTATGATGCGGATCATACTACTGGGACTTGTGTAGTTTATAAGCACATCCTTTAATTGTTCCTAGTCGAGGGGATATCGAGATAGGGCATCGATATTCCAGAGTAGACTAATGTGTACGTTTCTTGACCCTCTATGGGGTGATGGTTGATCCCATAGCCATTGGTGTTTGACATCAAAGATTGTACAAAGGTGCTCATTAGAGAATGGGTACACTGAACATGACTCGTCGAGAACTCCTATATGGTACCATATCTATCGTTAGACAGCAGTTCTCTGATGACACTGGTACAGGTTAGTCTGTAGATCCGAGATCATCATAGTGTCTTGTGTGGTTCTCACTGTGCTTTGATTTCCTCCATACCACGGTTCAAAGGAGTCGTGCAAACAGGTGGATTTTGGGTATAGTCCCGAGTCACATGGAGGCAGTGAGCGATAGGAAGAGTTTTGTCTCTCCCGGTATAGGGTGCTGATGTTGCGCTATGCTCGATTGGCTATAACAGTAAGTCCCTGGTCAGGGCTGATGAGATTTACTGGTAAATGATATCAGTAGTTTCTCGAACCGTTATGAGTCACACATCGGCATGACTTATCAAGTTACTGGGGTCTGACGATTCCACCCCTAGACTTGATATGCGACATATCAGACGAAGAGACCAGATTGTATGGTAAGTGTTACTTATAGTCTTCATGGGAGTTTGGACAAGCTTGCTTGTTGATCTTCTATTCGCTCAATACCTGGGTAGTCGTTACGTCCAGCTAGTACCGCTGACGGCTTGTGGGTGACTGATGTGATCATTACCTACTGCTGGCGTATTAATGAGTCTTTAGAGTTCCACACAGAGATTTCATAGTTCAAGCGAAACGAAGTAGGGCACATATGCTGATATGTGCGGGAGCCTGATTAAATACGAGTATGTGATACCGTATTCTAATCTGGCAACATTTGTTATTAGTCAGGTTATATGTGACATAACCGGATTATTGAATCAAGTATTGATTTGATAATGTGATATACAGATAAATGATATTAGTCGGTTATATGTGATATAACCGGATTAATGAATCAAGTGTTGATTTAATAATATAATATATATTTATATTTGATATAATTATATATTAACTAATATTATTGCTCACTAATTATTTTCTTTTCTTAATATATATATTAATATATTTATATATGATATATATATATATATATTATGAAGCATGGCTTGGATTTTCTATTTTTAGGAATAGAAAGAAGAGGTGGAAAATGGGGAGATATTTGTGGAATGGGTGAGGCATGGCTTTTCTATTTGTTTATTCATTTGTCATACTATTGAAGCATGGTTGGATTTTAATAATGTGATTATAATCCATGCTTCAATAAGTGTAGAAAAGCATGAAGCCATTCTTCACTTGAGATATTTTTTCTTGAGCTCATATTCTCTCTAGCTCTCTTCTTCTTCCTCCTCCTCCAAGCCCTAACCCTCACATGTGATGTGAACTATAGGGTTTTGGATAAATCCTAAGTGAGCTTAGAACCCCTACTTGATCATCCTACTTTAGAATAGCAATTTGAATTAGGGTGTTTCCTTCACTAATGAAAGATTAGTGAAGAGGTAGCTTGAATTAAAGGAGGTTCGGATGGATCATCTTCGACACGAAGATCGCGAAGGAAGCTTGTTCATTCTTCAAGTGGAGTCTAGAGTAGTCGTAGGGACAACTAACCAGAGCTATAAAAATGAAGGACACGGTCTACAAAGGTTGTAATCTCCATCACTTAGTTTAGTTCTTATGATATCATACTATAAACCATAATACTTTAGTTAGATCTTTGGATAGTGTAGCTTAACACCATGAAAATTTGAAAATTGCATGCTTGATGCCGGTTTTAACCTTGTGGTGGTGCTAAGAAACACTTTCATATCCAACAATCTCCCACTTGCACTAAAAGCTAATTATTACGGTATCGCATACTCACAGCTTATGTGCTGCCGAATACCCAACTTCTCTACTAGCCAGTTTTTCAAAACTCGTTTTGAGAAACTTACGTGTTCGAGAAATAGCCTCAGTGAATGGATTCACTCCAATATTTCTATCTTTATCTCTCTATTTCTCAACTTTGCGGAAAACGACTATCTCTCGAAATGAGCAATATCTGTCTTAGAACTTGTCTGGATATCTGATGGGATCTTTTTCGTAACATGAACACTAAATCCAATAAGCTTTTTAGACTATATCCATTGCTGATGTAATCAGCATCCAGTGCCATGACCACCTCAGTATCCTGCTTGGAAACCTATCCAACATACTGCACCTCAGAAGAGGATAAACTTATAACTCTGACAACTGCTCAATCATCCAGATCACCTTGGAAGCCTGAAATGATAACCGCTTCCTTAAGGAGGATGCCGTTACCATATACCAAGAACATCCTATTATTTTCACAACTGCTTTCCAATGTTTCTCCAGGATTGGATTAATATATGCTTATTGCAGCTAGTGCAAAAGCAATATCTGGTGTGGTATTTGACATCTCATGATTGACTCAATTGCTTAAGCAAGTGATATGTCAATCATGCAAATCCCTCTCCTAATCAGTCTAGAAGACATCACTTTTGGAGATGGTGACTCTCTCACCTGCGGGTATACCATGCCAGGAGTCGTTCATTCTAAAACACTTTAGAATAGTGTCAAGGTACCCTGGTTAGGACACTTCCCAAATCTAGATTTAAAACCATATATCTAGTTACCAGAATCCTTGATATATTGTACATATCCTATGTAGAGAAACACTTTGTGACAACCACAATATAACCGATCGTAGTATAAGAACATACTTTCTATCAGGAGCACGCCATCCAAATACCAGAACTGCACTCCCTACTACCTTCTTACCAGGTCTGTCTGTTGTTCTGATAAAGCTAAACTATATGACTGTCACATCAAAATAGATGATCTATCTCCACTATACTTGCTTTAGTCTATTGATAGACACAAACAACTTGCCCACCACGCTTCCGCTGCTCCCACTAACTACAACCACCATCTGGCATAGTCATGTATACATACACTTCTAAATTCAATTTAGAATGACGTTATAGTCATCCACCTGCCAAATCTCATAGTCAAGGACAGCAGTAGTGACAAGCTTAGGTTATCAAAACCTCTCTGTCACCGTCTTTGAGAAAACCGAAGTAGCTCTCGAGTGTCTGAGGTAACCCACTAAAATTGCGGAGTGGCTAATGTGTTGTCGAATCTAATTGAATCTCCAGATTCTACAAAATTTTCAGTAACCGTTTGTGATTCTGGAATCACTTCCAGTTCTACCATACTCCAACTTGTTTCTTTTGCAAAAGGATTTCTTTTATAAAAAAGTGGCAAGTAAAGAACAAAGCAACTTTTGATCTTGAAATGGTAGATGTTAAACCCTTGCTAAAAGCTTGGAATAACCCACAAACTGCCGTTATAGAAATGTGCCTTAAGTTTGTCCGGATTCAGCTTTTAAACAGAAACTGGATAACTCCATATCTTAACATTCTCAAGATATGCAACCATTCTATGTCCACATAGAATCAAAGGCACTAATTTAGATAGAACCATATTCAATTGTTATGCAACTCTATCCAGTGCATATCCCATATGAAAAAAGGCCATGCAGCATTACTCATCAAAGAGCGCACCCACAGATGACTAATCTGAGAGAAAAGCAAGTTCACTAATATTACTATGATGGAATACCTAGCATAAGTATCTACATCATTGATCACCTCGAAGAATCCAGATACTTCTAACGCATTGTTCTCTACTTTATTCTTATATCTATAACTTCTCAAAATCTTTGAACCTTGCATTACAACGAATGTGTGTCTAAAATCATAGAACTCATAAGTAAACTGAATGAAATAAGATTACTAACCCCTTGTCCCGAAGGAAACTGGACAACATACATTTTCATGTATAAGTCTCTAGAGTATACTAACTCAAATTCCGTGTGTTGTAAGTTGAAAACTGTATTTTGGTTAAGAATATCTATACCGTTAATCAATGTGCCTTACCTTATCCTCAACTGATAAAGGTAAATGTTTATAACACAATTTTCAAAATTTATATCTCACTTTATAAAATAAAAATACAAATATTCAATTTTAAAAATTGGTGCATAACAACGGTTATTCAAAACCAAATATTTGTCGCAAAGCAAAACCAGGCGATTTAATCTAATATCACCAATTACAAAGAGTTCTGATATTGAGGATCAAAACACCCATTTCCCAATATTCTACTGTAATATTTTAGGAAAATAAAATATTATTTTGGGAATTTAAATAATTAAAATAATAATTTCTATGAATATTATTAGGTATGAGAATTAGTTTTAATGAAATGATATAATTATATACCGATAGTTTGGAAAATATTTGAAAAATTAATATAATTATTGATTTGGAAGGTGTTAAGTTAATTTGAATATTTTATAAATATTTATACAATTATTTGTATACGAGTTTATTACTAAACTTGATTAATATTTACTAATTATGCATTAATCTAGCTTATGTATTATGCATGCACCACATCATGTTTCAAACACTTGTTATTTCATTTGTGTTATGAACCATAGCTCATTTTGGTTTTATTAAGGTTTTGGTTTTTTTTATAAAAAAAATAAAAATGAAATTGTGAGATATTTTGGAGGCATGAGGGTATGGGCTATGAGTGAGGGAGAGAGAGGGGGGGTTATCTTCACACCATGGCTTGACTCTC
This sequence comes from Agapanthus africanus, assembly GCA_030015575.1. NCBI lineage: Eukaryota > Viridiplantae > Streptophyta > Magnoliopsida > Asparagales > Amaryllidaceae > Agapanthus > Agapanthus africanus. Next base: position 874,958,871 of record JASDDO010000022.1, on the reverse strand, counting down.
TTCACTTCATTTCATCATCCTTCTTCTCCTCCTCTTTCTCTACTTCCTCACCTCCTCTACCTCCCCATGGCCACCTTCAAAACCACCTCAAAACACCACATTCCCTTCACTAAAAATGATCTCAAGCCCCTTACAAATACCTTGGACCAAACAAGTTGAGGTTTTGAAGATTTTGGGCAACTCAAGAAAATTCTTGAGTTGCCAAATAAGGTATAACTCTACACCCTTAGTTTAGAATTTAAGTTTTCTTAACTTCTATAGTAATTTAGAGTTATTTAAATATAGTTTAGTGATGGATGAAAATTCCTAGATAAGGGTTAAGGCTTATCTTGAGTTGTGATGGTGTATTTGAGTGTAATTAGTGACCATAAACTTGTTAGTGATATTTTGGACCAACTTGAGCATAGAAAACCAAGAATTGAGTTAAAATTTGGCTGATATCGGTTTTGTGAATTCTTGATGACTACAGGGAATCTGAAGCAAATTGGGAACCTTGTAACAGAATCAAACAACTTCTCTGACCTAGATATACCATTAGAAGACCACCATTGAAATTCGAGACCCAAATACCCATACCTACCCGGCGACACCGGTCAAAATAGAGATCTCGCCGGACCAATTTGTAGCACTGGTGTTGGGGGTTTTCCGGTAGCTTCTACACCTTGTAACTTATCTCCTATATTGTTAGTTTAATCCCTAATTACCTGAGGCAAAATCTAGGAGCACTTTGGGTTGATTTTGACTATGGCTTTCCTCTTTCTAAAACTTGAGTTTTGATATTGTGTTTTATCTCGGTCGTTGGACATTTGTACGCCGACGATGATGGTTGTTTGGTTGTTTTTGCATGCATAGACCATATGTTCTAACCTATGTGTGTTTCGTATGCCTTTTTGGTTTTCGTATTCGATTCGTGTTTACGATACAACGTGTTTGAACTGTAGGTACCTCCATGTGGACTTCGGGACGACAAGAAGGAAAGCATGGCATCATCGACTTCGGCAAGCAAGGATCGAGGTAAGTAGATTTATATCTACAGGGGAAGTCGGATGGATGGCGTTTATCACCCCTGCAATTATAAATGGAAACCGATAGATAGAATATAGTCGGAGAACCCTACACTAGGAACCTACGGATATGAGCAAAGAATAAGTAATTGATGATATGATTAATACAGGATGACATGATTTGAGATGTCAATGGGAAGAGATAAAGGGATATGAACGGATACGTTTGATGTGAGGATGTGAATCGTGATATATGTGTGTGTGTGTGTGCGCGCGTGCGCGCACGCGTGTGTGATTGAAAGAGGACAAGTACGAGAATTAAAGTGGCAAGATATGAGATTGATATCAATATGATAAAGGATGATATTAGTGGACATGTTGGTTGAGGACGTAAGGTAATGTAAATGTTACATTCATATGCCAATAGATGATATGACATTATACATACATGCAAATGAGAATATGATGTTTATGCAAGATGTTTTGATGCGAGATATTGATGTGATGAAAAGAGAATATAATGACATAAGATGACTTGGCTTAATATGTTGTTATACGGACGCGAGGTGATATAAGAATATAGGTACTTTTACCAAGACATGATATGAGATTTATATAGATGTGACTTGAGATATATATATATATATATATATATATGAGAATAAAGAGTGATGTGACGTACGAGACCATTGATCTGTCCCTTGGTCGATGAATAGTACGATAGAATCCTTATTCTGTTTGATGACACCGTACGATGGATTACCGTACGTGATGAGATATACCGGATGTTTGATCTGCGCTCGTGAATTGTGGATGATGATCGAGGATTTTGCCACATCGGATACTATGAGGCTGGACCGCCGACGTAAAGATGTCATGTTTCCCCCAATCAAAGCAAAGCTCTGTTTTGAATTTCAAAATTCAAAAATCGAAGCAACGCTTCAGATCCTGTGCGCTGCGTGCCACGTGTCAAGCGCAGACGCGCTGGCACCAGGTGCGCTGTGCCCTAGGAAGCGCACCCCTAATCAGAACAAAGCTCTGTTTTAAAAATTCAAAATTTAAATTGAAGCAACGCTTTAGATCCTGTGCGCTGCACGCTGCGCGCCACGTGTCAAGCGCAGACGCGCTGGCGCCAGGTGCGATGCGCCTTAGGCAGCGCACCCCCAATCAGAGCAAAGCTCTGTTTTAAAAATTCAAAATTTAAATTGAAGCAACGCTTCAGATTCTGCGCGCTGCGCGCCACGTGTCAGACACGGGTGCGCTAGCGCAGTTGCGCTGCGCTCTGCGCGCCACGTGTCAGACACGGGTGCGCTAGCGCAGTTGCGCTGCGCGCTACGTGTCAAACGTATGTGCGCTAGTGTAAGGTGCGCCAGCGCTGGAATTAAAAATTCCCCCACCGTCAGATCAAAAGATCTACTAATAATAAATTATTAATTAATCAGAACTAAAATTTTGTTATGGAAAGATTTTTAAATCTTATTGAAATAAGAAGATTATCTTCTGTAAAATGGAGGCCTTAGGATCAAAGATCCAACGGTGGGAAATATTCCCAAATCAATCAGAGAAAGATCTCTTAAAACTGATTTAACAAATCATTTGGCCTTATATAAAGGACCCTAGACTTCAAGTCTAAAATATAGAAAAGGATAGAAAAAAGAGAGAGAAAGAATCCTCTGCAAAAAAGAGCAAGCTCTTAAGAAAAAGAAGATTTTTCTTCAACTTCAAGGTAAAGAACTATGTTCTTGAACAACAGAGATGAAATCATCTCGTAAAAAGAAGAACCATCTTCTAAAAAGATCAGAGATCTAAAGAAGACCAAGGTCTTTAATAAAAAATAAAAGATCAAATATCTAATCATAAAATAATAAAAAGAAGTAAAACACTTCATTCACAGATTTTTTGATCTAGAAAGGCAGAGCCTTTTATAAAAAGAAGAACTTTGTCCTTGGATCTTGAGGCAAAGCCTCCTTTGAAGAATATAAATCTGTTCTTTGATCTTAGAATTGATCAAATACGCTTTGCGGTATTAAAAAGTGTCTTGCACTCATGAACTGTGCTTTTGCGCTCCTTAGATCGGCGCTCAGCGCCAAAACGTGCCACGTGTCAACCATAGACACCACTTGCGCTTTATACTTTTAAAACAGAGCGCTGCGCTCATAGACTGGCGCTCAGCGCCAAGCGCGCCACGTGTCGCTTGCTGGCGCGCCAACAGACTAGCGCAAAGCGCTCATAAATGGAAAGCGCAATGCGCTAATGAACCAGCGCTCAGCGCTAAGAGCGACACGTGTCACCTTCGTGTGTGCGCTAGCGCAATGCGCTCTTTAATTGGCGCAAAGTGCCTGACGCGCCACGTGGCGCACTGTCAGAACATGCTCTGTTCTAATAAAGACAAAAATGTCAGAGCCCAATGCTTAGCATTATTAAAAGGGCCGAGCCCAAATAAAGGATTAATAGCCAGAACAAAAATAAAATGTTATACATTTTTTTAATTGGACTTAGCCCAATTCTTGCCATAAGTCCTCAACTTATTTTGAATTGAGCACATCTGCTTTTTCAACCAACTCACCTTGGTTCAAGGGTACATCTCTTCACTCCTTTGATATTTGTCGTTGTAATTCCTCAACGTCTTCAAAGAGGTAACGGGTCCCGACGACCACACATTTCACGGACTGTGGGGTCCTTAAACTCATGGACTATAACGTCCTTAACCTCGACCGTAATGTCTTTAAACTAACATCGGACTGTGGGGTCCTTAAGCTCACGGACTATGATGTCCTTAATCTCAACCGTGATGTCTTAAAACTAACATTGGAGTATGAGGTCCTTAAACTCATGGACTATGACGTCCTTAACCTCGACCGTAATGTCTTTAAACTAACATCGGACTGTGGGGTCCTTAAGCTTACGGACTATGAGGTCCTTAACCTCGACCGTGATGTTTTAAAACTAACATTGGACTGTGAGGTCCTTAAACTCATGGACTATGATGTCCTCAACCTCGACCGTGATGTCTTAAAACTAACATCGGACTGTGAGGTCCTTAAACTCATGGACTATGATGTCCTTAACCTCGACCGTGATGTCTTTAAACTAACAACGGACTGTGGGGTCCTTAAACCTATGGACTATGATGTCCTTAACCTCGACCGCGATATCTTTAAACTAACAATAGACCGCGATGTCTTTAAAATAACGACGGACTGTAATGTCCTTAAACTAATTATTGACCGCAAGTCATTAAACTAAACAATATAGCCCAATTGCTCTCTTGTCGGATCTAAACGATCCCGTTAAGTCGATCTTAGTCTAAAATTAGACTAACGTATCCTTAATGAACGTTTAAGTTGATCTTAGTCTCAAATGAGGCTAACGTATCCTTAAACCCAAACCCCCAAACCCAAATCTAAGAAAGATACGGATTTGGACTAGTCCACGCCCTACGGGCGACAACATAACTTAGTCTCCGTATACAATCCATGGGCAACCAAACACAAAACAAACACCCACGACACGAAGTGACCATATGGAGAAGGAGAAAGTTGTTACCGTGATGCGGTAACGTAATTAACTGTAGGGGCTTGCGCCTGCAGGGAAGAGCGTCCCCACAATCAAAAAAACCCATCAGACGAGGGGGAATCTGACGAAGTCTGCTACATTGGCCGCATCCGTTTAAACCTTTGATACATGGTGTCATAAATCAACTTGGCATCTTCGGAGAGGTGGACGGATAGCACCAATTAGCATCTGCCCCCAGATTCAGGCGAGACGTTCGTCTTCCCGGTTTCCGGCGGTAAACAGATTCTGGCATGTCCGGTGGGACATTTTCCTCTTTCCACTCCACACTTCGTGTGTCGTGTTCGCAAACCCATCGCAGTTTGCTAATGGTTACCCTTGGGTTTCGATGTACTAAGATTTGGCGTTTGCTTGGTGCAGAAAGCGAAACAGCAATGGCATCTACTTGCGTAAAGTGCTCCAACTGCAGCTGCAACTCGCGCTCCGCCTCGTCTCCAGGCATATTTTACGGGCCTCAAGCAGCCTCTTTGTTCACGATGCCGGTGGACCAGGTCACTCAGGCCACCACCGGATTGTTTTTCGGGACCATGATTCCGCCGATGAGCTTCAGCACCCCTATACCAACACCAGAAGCTCCTAAGAAATCGGTCTTTGATTGGCTTGCTACTACCGCGGCCCCTCTCAACGGGTCGTCCAGCTCCAGCACCTCAGTCTTCGCCAGATTGGGCCAAAGTCCATGTGGGCCCATGATGAAGCCTGCAATCCCGGAGAAGGTTGTTCCGAAGAGGATAGCCATCCCTGTCCATGAAATCGTCAAGGCGGCTTCCCCCACCAAAGGGTCAGTTTTTACAAGACTGGCTGTTCCGGTTTCCACTACGGTTCCTGTCCCTGCTCAGAATTCTGTTTTCGACCGGTTGGATACCGCTTCTCAACGGACATCAGTCTTCAAGAGGCTGACGCCAGTAACAACCTCTAGGGGGAAGACAAAGCCATTCGCATCGCTGAACCAACACCAACGGATCGACACGCTCGACGTCGCCACTGGCGCCGAGTAAGGAAGGCCGGGGGTGTTCATACCATAATTCTGCATTATTTTATTCCCCATTCTTATTCAGTTTACAAATAAACAGGTGCTTTTGACCCATGTCTGCTACTGAGTTGCAGGTTACAGATTCTCGGGACAAAAACGGTGAAAAATACAAAAGACGATACAAAAGTGAGACTGCGACCGATAAATGGTAGAATCTTGATCGTGCCCACATCTTGAGGAACATTGAAGATCAATTAACAAGTTCACAAAGAACAAAGGCAGCGCAAGGTTCAAGACTTCGTCACGAAGTAACGGTAAAAGTCCACTACAATTATTCACTGTGGAGATGTGGAAGAAATCTAGAAGCCAATCTGAGAAAACAACTGAAGAAAAGCCAAGTACAAAGCAGCAGACAGAACCCTAGAAAACATGAGCCCATAAGCCCTCTTTTTGGCCGCGGATCCGCGGCCAAACATGGGTTTTGGCCGCGGATCCGCGGCCATGTGAAGCCCGTGTCGGTGCAGAAATTTTGAGGCGGCCGGCGTGCGTTGACTAGTTCTTTTCTTAGGGGGTAAACTTGTAATTGCAGACGTGAATTGATTGTAACCCTAGGGTTTCTATGAATCTATAAATAGAAGCCCTAAAACCTTTTTTAGGTTATGCCTCTTCATGTGCCTCATTTCATTTTATCAAAAATTCAGATCTGTAAATTTATGCAATATATGAAGAGAGCATCAAATAAAAATTAGGAGTAAGTTTTCTTTTCATTACCCTAATTAAATTTCATTTCCATACCCTAGGTAATTTCTTTCTTGCCCTAGTTTAGATTTTATTCTCTGCCCTAGATAGATAGTTTAGAAATGTTTTTCAATTCCCTAATGAGCGAGTAGTCTTCTCGCTTGTTAGGGTTAGATTTGGGGAAGGCTTGAGAGATGAAGATCTCTCATCCCTTTCTTGCCCATCACACGTTTTTATAGGACTCCATGCATACATGCACACACCGCTCCCTACGGCACCCTATCCCACGAGGTAGCGGTGATACCGTAGTATAAAGGACCGATTGAGCGTGTCTTCCATGGAGGTTAGAGTAAGGATTAAAAAAGGTAGGACAAGAACCTAGAGGAAGAAACACCGTTTCTTCCCGATGGTACTAATCCCCTTTATTAATAATTACCATAATACCTAAAGAGATCTTAAATAGGGCATAGAAAGCGGTGGGAAATCTTTGCATTTCCAAACTTAACCTAAACCTAACCCTAGCAAGATTCTAGTCCTAGTTTAGATCTACTTTAGTTTTTAGATTTAATCAATCCGACAACAATCGGAATTAACTCGTTAGAACAAATTGAAAAACACAAAATCCCTGTGGACCGACCCGTACTCACCGGCTAGCTACCAAGCGACGCCGTTCTTGATTGCGGTTATAAATTATTCTTTGAGATAAATCAAATGGCGCCGTTGCCGGGGATGGCGTGTTATTTTCTTTTTGCAATTTCGGATTAATCTAAAATTGAAAAATCATAAAAAACTGAAATATATATATATATATATATCATCTTTTTATTGTTTGAAGGGTATTTTTGTTTGAATTTTGCAGGACCGAAGAACAAATTCAGATCTGGAAAAATCCAGAGATCGAAACAGAAAATGGCAGATCTGAACAACAGAGGATTTCCACAACAGAACAATAGAAGAAGATTGGAGGGCCAAGTCAACAGGGAGACCGCGGAATCGCCGCAATATCTCGCTCCCGCAACGGAAACGCGGCATCATCGTGACGTCAGCAAAATTTGGAGGCGTGATCTTGCGTTTCCACCGCGGAACCGCCGCGCGAGCCTACCTGTGGCCGCGGAACCGCCGCGCCCTGGTCGATTCAACGCTTAACAAAATCTCTGTGAGCTTTCTCTCTCTCCTCCTCTGCAAATCCCAATATCTCCTCTGTCAAATCTCCTGCAGGATTCTTTGCGCTAAAAAATTCTCTCCCCCTTCCAATAATTGATCTTGTGCAGGATTCTTTGCGCCGCGTTAAAAAATTGATTGCAAGTGATTGTTACTGCTTTGCATATTTTTAATCGGACTTTAAGGGGCTTGAAACCAATCCAGATTGGGTAAGGATTTCATCACCCTTCCCAGGACCCCAGAAATCACATAAGGCATATTGCATTGACCATTATTTAATTAAAAAAATACTAGACTCAGCCCTAAGGACTTCGTGCTTAATAGGACAAAGGACTAGTTTAGGCATCGGCCGTTGATCCTAACCTGACTTTGTGGTATCTAGGCAAGTGTGTCTAAGGCAAGTGGTTACTTAATTAGGTCCACTATTTACGTGGTGGAGAGCCTCCCACTTACCTGGCACTTACCTGGCCACAATTGGCGGTGAAGAGGCGGTTTGAGGTCCTATTTCTTGCCCTTTGGAACAGTTAGGAGCTGTCTAGCTGACCTAGGTGGCCTTAGATCTAGGCCTGATTGTGCATTTGTGGTTGATTGAAAGTGTGTCTAAGCCCTTTATCGAAATTTTTTGCAAAAAGCTCCACATAAAAAAAAAGGAAAATTTTTACAAAGACTTGCAAAATTTTGTCGCTAAGAAATCCATTGCACCCCACTTACACCCACCTTCTTTTTCTTCTCCTTCTTACATCATGGGTACCCCACCTCATAAAACGCTTGCCGAACTTTGGTATCCCGAACCAAACTTTGCTTCATACACGAATTATTTTGGTTTAATTACGGACGACCCTTCCATGCCCAAAATTTCTTTGAAAGATCGAATAGGAGCGTCTAGAAGAAACAGTTCGACTCCACAATCCACTTTGTATCAACCATTTCAACCTTCACCGCCTTCTTACGTTGATACTCCTTTTTCGAGTCCTATTGTCACTCCGAAACCCCATGTCTATAGCTGAACATATAGAACAATCTCGTAACCGATCTTTCACTCCTTTCAACACATCCAGTTCTTGGGATCAATATGTCCATTCACCTTTTTATCCAAATGTTGATCCTACTCCTGTCCAACCATTCAATTCCTACCAGTCCTACCCGACTTCCGCACCTTCACTAGACATTGATTCTACACAACCATTTGGGAGTTTCACATATCCAAACAATTTTGAATCTTTTACCGAAACCCCTTCACAACCCATGTCTAGTTTGGAACAGTCGTTGGAAGCGTACATTGCAGCAACAAACCGACAGATGAGGAATTTGGATGCATCCATTGCCGCATTTATGCAACCTAGTGACCCGGTAGGTAGTTTCCAATTAGCTCCAAAAATTCCAATGTATGAGGAGGCGGTTGGACAGAGTGAGAATTTGAGAGGAGAGAGTGAGCTGTGCACCCTTCCAAATCAAACTTACCCATACTCTATTGAATCCCACAACTCCAGTTTTCAAACAAGTGTCCCAAATGATTCATCGGTTGAAAATAAAACGTGTAATGAGTTGTGCGACTTTGTGGTGTTTGATTTGCCAGATTTTGAAGAATCCCTTTCGAGTGAAACTACACCTAATCCTTTTGAACTTTGCACCTCCAATCTAGAATCTAAATTGATAAATATCCATGCTTTTGATGAGGTGTCTGAAAAAATAGATTTTCACTTGATTGAGGATATTGACGCGGGGAATATTTTGGATGATGAACCCGTAAATTTGACTGAAATTTTATCTCCAATTCATCATCCCGAGTTATTAAATGTTTCTCCCGAACCTCATATGCGTCTTGATTTTGATAATAATGGCATGGATGAGATAACTTTTGAGGAAAATTATGAGGATAGTACTGAGGAGAGTATTGAGGATAGTATTGAGGATGAACCGTTTTTGTTTGATGTGTCGGATTTTCCAATTCATCCTCGTGAACCTTTAACTGTTATACTTCCTAAATCACCCTCCCTCCCTTCCATCGTTCCGACCACGCAAAAGATCACGCTTGAGGACTGTGAGCTTGAAAAATTTCTATTCAATCACAGCAGTTTGGACACCACTAGTGCGTACCTCTTTGAATCTGACACAGTTCTCACAGACGATAATGATTACGAGTGTTTCACTTTTTCAGACGATTTTGAAGACTCACCACCCGAATTTGAGTCCTTTGAGTTTTCAGATGAGTTAGTTGAACCATCAGACTCGATTGCTTACAATCATTTCGAACCATTGATGGAATCCTTCAAATTCGAGACAGATTACTTAGGTGAGAATAAGACTATCCCTAAATCACTCCCTTTCGTCCTTTCCATCGCTTCGACCACGCAAGAATCCGTCGCGTTTCCACTTTCAATGGATGGTTTACCAAGTTCAACGTACCCATGTTTTCTTGCGAATCTTGAGGGATTTGACCCCATTTCTCGACGGGTTGATAAATTAGCACAATCGCTTTTAACACATCGGTCATTACAAATTGTGCTAATTTATTCACTCAATTTACACCCTTAAGTTCGTGCTACACTTCTTTCTCTTTTCCGCCATTCTTCTCCTCCACCGAGACCATATTCCACTCTTCTTCCCATACGGTCTCGTGTGTTTCTCAACTCCTTTCTCTACACTCCATTCTTCCACCAACCCTACCATTATCACGATAGAATTTTTGAATGGTTGGTGCTAACCTTTGGTCTGTCTAAGGCCTTGTATAGTTTGATTTTTCTCCTCCCTAACTCTGAACTTTAACGTTTAAAACAGTGGAAACACTATCTCACTTAAGTTTGGGGGAAACCCTTTTGTATATATATTTTTGTTTTTCTTTTAACAATAAAAAAAATTATAAATAAATAAACAGGGCAGTGCCGACATTTTGACCCTCTTGGTGTAGCATGACAGTGAGGACACTGTCAAGTTTAAGTTTGGGGGTATGCTCGGTAAGCCTTCTTCCTTCGCATTCATATGTATATTCTTGCATTTGCATACTTATTTTAAAATCCATAAAAATTGAAAAAATTTAAAAATTATAAAAATTAAAGTATTCAATTTTGGCTATAATTGACTTAAGTTTGACAAAAAAGGTTAACTAGCTAGGAACAACTAGATATTAGACTTAATAAATTAAAAACCCTAAAAATAACCTTTCTTAAAATTTAACGGTAGAAAGTATATGTCTTTATAGTTTATTTAGAAATAGGCAAATTTCGAGTTGACTTCTTGGGCTAAGTTAAAACAAGGGAAAAGTATTGATATTTTTATTAAAGTATAAATTTGAAAAATAATTTCTAAGCTTAAGTCTAGATTCTGAAAATATATACCCTACAAATTGCACAAATACGAACCTTGAAACTTGGAATAGTAGAAGAGACCTTAAAATGCTCTTGTCTAAAGTCCTTAGTTTGAAGGAAAATAAAATAAAAATACAAATGTGAATAAAGAGATAAAAAAAAATGATGAACACTGGTTTTTGTAATTACTTAAGGCTGCAAAAATAGAAAAAATATTTAGCGAAGGTGCTTCATCACCTAGTGCCTTAGACCAACTGGTTTGGGAGTCACTGCTAGAGCCTTAGGTGTTACAAGACTAGGAATTACGCTTTAATGTGCATACACATTTTGTAATCGGTTGTTGGTACCTCAAGAAGTATTAACGGTCGCATGAAGAATGTGTGAGCAATTTCATCTAAAAATTCACCAATCAAGAAGTGCTTTGGACAACGAACAAGAGTATGATTGCTTGATTTGAATTTCTAAGTGTAGGGGTGATATATACACACACGTAGGGGTATGTGGTTGGGGTTTAGATAAGAGATAGGAATGAAGAATAGGACTTATATCTTTAATAGAGATGATAAAAATTCCTAAGTTGAGATGGAACCCTAGAAGGAAAGCTTAAAAGATGCCGAAAGCTAAGTAAATTTACAAGAATATATATAATCTTAAGTTAAATAATAAAGAGGCGTGAAAAATACGGGTGGATAATTTCTGAGTCGAAGATAATAGAGTTCCTGTTAGAAAACCTAATTGGAGAATAAAAATCAATAGGCCGAATTGATAGAATTTTGTGGGTAGTATCCGCTGAAAACCCTCAGGAGACAACACTTCTCCTACTAGGGAAACCTAGAGGTTTAACGGCTTGTTGCACGAGCTCAGTGCAATCGCGTTTCCCTGCGAAAGTGAGGTTAGGATTTTGTTGAGAATAAAACTAGGTTTGCTCGAGGACGAGCAAAAGATAACTTTGGGCCTAGTTAGATAGTTAAATCATGTCTTTCAATTCCCTAATGAGTGAGTAGTATCCTTGCTTGTTAGGGTTAGATTTGGGGAAGGCTTGAGAGATGAAGATCTCTCACCCCTTTCTTGCCCATCACACGTTTTTATAGGACTCCATGCATACATGCACACACCGCTCCCTACGGCACCCTATCCCACGAGGTAGCGGTGATACCGTAGTATAAAGGACCGGTTGAGTGTGTTTTCCATGCAGAGAATAAAATCGCCGTCACTCAGGCCACCATCGGATTGTTTTTCGGGACCATGATTCCGCCGATGAGTTTCAGCACCCCTATACCAACACCAGAAGCTCCCAAGAAGTCGGTCTTTGATCGGCTTGCTACTACCGCGGCCCCTCTCAACGGGTTGTCCAGCTCCAGTGTCTCAGTCTTCGCCAGATTGGGCCAAAGTCCATGTGGGCCCATAATGAAGCCTGCAATCCCGGAGAAGGTTGTTCCGAAGAGGATAGCCATCCCTGCCCCTGAAGTTGTCAAGGCGGCTTCCCCCACCAAAGGGTCAGTTTTTACAAGACCGGCTGTTCCGGTTTCCACTACGGTTCATGTCCCTGCTCAGAAGTCTGTTTTGGACCGGTTGGATACCGCTTCTCAATGGACATCAGTCTTCAAGAGGCTGACGCCAGTAACAACCCCTCACCTGGATAGGGGCAAGACAAAGCCATTCCCATCGCTGAACCAACACCAACGGCTCGACACGCTCGACGTTGCCACTGGCGCCGAGTAAGGAAGGCCGGGGGCAACTCCCCCTCTAGGCTAACTCCACCAGCTCCAACGGTGGAAGTTAATGCTGATGTTCCAACCGGGAACAGTTTTGAGCTGCTAAACAAGGTACGCAGGAACTCGTCTACTGCCGTACTGAAAAGATCTCCGCCACCGGTGGAGACCGTCACAGAAATAAAGCCGGAGCAGTCCCCTCAACGGCTGTCTTCCAAAGTTTATAAAATCTGGCGACAAGTCCGAGAGTCGGTGGTTGATCAAGACTATCCCCGCTGGCAAAAGAAGCTGAAGGTCCGACAGGAAGAAAACCGTCCTGTTAAGCCACAGAAGACGACGGCTACTTGGGTGCCCACTACAACGGCCCCCTCAACTTCGACCGCTCATAAGAGGAGAAGGCCGGAGAAAATCCCCATGCCTGCGACAAATGTCAAAGGCACTGAGCCCAAACGCCCTAAGTCTGGGAGCATAGTGGTGCATATCGTCTATATGGCATCCGGGAAAGAGGATAGCCGCGCTTCTACGGGCCACCGACCACTCACCCGATCCATCACAAGAGCTCAAGAACAACAGTAGCAGAAGATTAAGGAGATACTGACTGCGATGGCCGCACTCACCGGGCCAAAAGAAAGCCCGGAAACATCCGCGGAGCAGCGCCGTGAGCAGAAAACTAATGCTGAATTCCTTCGGAGAATGCTTGAGAAGAAGGACAAAGAGGCTGCGGAATAAGCGGCCAATATAAAGCAAATGGCCCTTCTATTCTAAGATATGGTGGGCATGATGATCCAGCCGGATCCCCCAACCGAAGATCCTCCAATGATAATTGAAGATGATAGAGGAGAAACATCAAATCCACCTCCGGCCCTTTCAGCAGCTAAGGAGGAAACTATCTCCAAGTCCGCCCTGGATAATTATATTGCTCAACAAATACGAGTTCTCCAGGCAAATGAAGCAGCTGGCCAAGTTGTCAAAACTGGACGACCGTATCCAGGCTGGTATGATCAGATAAAGTACCCGCCAAGCTACACGATCCCCAAATTCCATGTATACAACGGGACAGGAAATCCCCACCAGCACGTTGCCCAGTTCAGAGCTCTGTGTGGCAACACCGGGGGCGATGATAAACTTTTGCTCCGCCAATTCGTTAGCAGCTTATCAGAAACGGCGTTTGAGTGGTACTCCGAACTTCCAAACGACTCCGTCAAGACTTTCACAGAAATGGAGTTATTGTTCACCCAGTGATTCGCAAGTGCCAGTGAATGCACCCCAATAACGGCATTGATCAATGCCAGGGTGAAGCTGGGCGAGACGTGGGTTCAGTACGCAATCCGATGGCGGAATCTGTGGTCGAAGTGCGAACAGCGCATCGAAGAAGCACCAGCGGTGGGCATATTCGTGGACACCCTAGACCCTCATGCAACTATTTCACAGTTCATGATGTTCTTCAAACCGACCACATTCCAGGCTTTAATCGACAAGTTAGCCCAGATGGATCAGATGGGTCACAGACCGTCCCCTCCGAAGCCGGAGCCGCAGAACGAAAAAGGTAAAGGGAAGGCGACCTTCGTTACCAATACCCAACAACAGCCCAGTGCTCCGAAGCTAATAGATCAACTGGAAGAGAGACGGCGTTATTATAATGAGAAAATGAAGTGCCCTAACTCATTACTGCGGGACAAAACGAAGAGACTCTTCGAGCTGGCGATGCGCAACCGCTTATCAATCTGCCGAATCCAAGGAGGCCATTGGAACCCGGCGAAGCGAATAATCCCAATTATTGCTCTTACCACCAAACGGCAAGCCATCCAATTGAAGATTGCTTCGTCTTTAAGGGATGGATCGAGGATCAGTACCAATAAGGCAAGTTTGCATTGTTTGAGAAGTGGAAAGTGAGCCCACCACAACCGCATACTCCTAAGAAAATGGACACACCCGGGGCAACGTGCTCTTTTGTTGACGAAGCTCCATGGGAGGTCGTTCTTTCGGCCAAAACCAAAAGGATACTGAATGATCTCCATACGTGCCCAGCGATCAGGTGGAAGAATCCGCTGGAACCCCAGATCATCGAAGGGATGCTGAAACCGTACCCAACCCCAAAGATTGGTGGTGATAGCCAAAATGCTCACACACAGCCGTCAAAATCTTCAAAGAAGAAGAAGAAGAGATTCAAAAAAACCCGTGAAGCCTGGCGAAAAGCGCACAGACCTACAAAAACAGATTGACGCGCTGGAAGAGTATAACCAGAAGGCACGGACTCCGGTCACACTTCAAGAGTTTCTCAGCCACGACCTTGAGGACGGAAATGATGGAGAAGACTCATTGGATGAATCTGAAGATTACGTGGCGAGTTGCCATGCGATCTCTCATTCATCGCTAGACAATGAAGAGGCCCCTTGCACAAAGAAACTGGGGGCAGGTCCTGAACCGGAGCTTCCAGGGCCATCAGACGAGATGATCGATGCATTTCTAAATAAAGCTCGTCTGAAAAGTAAAGCTGATCGGGAGCGTGAGATGGCTATATTTGAAAAGGCCAAACGCCGGTGACTGGACGAAAGAGTCGAGACACTCCCACCGAATCAAGGGACATCCGTCGTGAATAAAAACAAGTTCAAGACGAGGAAAAGGTTTGCTAAAGCCATATCAATGGGAATGAAGCTACCACCCTCCGAAGGAAACACTGTCGGTGAAGCAGAGATGCATCCTAGCTACTGCCTATATCATCGAAAGATCGCAAACCCCACCGAAGAGTGCAACGCTTTTAAAAGATGGTGGCAGGGATATGTTGCTCACCGACAACATTTCAAGCAGATGAAACGTAAAACTCGTCGGGAGCGAAGAAATATGATTGAGGAGCGTAAAAGAACTATCGGCAACTGTCGCATGGTCAACACCGGGGGATCGCAGGTTCTCACCTTTGGGAGCGACTCTGACGAGGAAATGGCTCTTGGCCCTCTCTTTAAAGAATCCACCTTGGGGAAAGAGAAAGAACTGAAGGCCTGTGAAAATATTCAGCTGCGCAACCGTACGCTGCCAGAAAAGAATCTCGGACCCACGAATAGAAAAGATAAGGGAAAAGAAAAGGTCTCTGAGGATATCGCCCTGGATGACCAACTCATGAAAGAGCTGACCGCCAAGGACTCGCCAAAGATAAGTAAGGTGGACTACAACGTTCTGGCGCACTTGAGGAAGTTACCCTCGCAGCTCAGCATTCTCGACGTCCTTTTACTATCAAAAGACCAAGAAAAGGTTGAGGATTGGAGAGAAGTCTTTATAGACTACTTCAAATCCCGTCGAACACCTGAAGATGCGTCCTCAAAACATCAACTCGTGAAGCGAGCTCTATCTTTCGCCTTCGTCAATGATACTCTGTACAAGAGGTCATTTGATTCTTTGTGGCTAAGATGCCTGTGACCTGAAGAAGCAAGAAAAGTCGTCCAAGAAACTCACGATGGAATCTGAGGTTCTCACCAAGCCGGGCCGAAGATGAAGCTGAAGATCAAACAGATGGGTTATTATTGGCCCACGATGATCCAGGACCGCCTCGAGTATGCGAAGCAATGCCCTCGTGCCAGATCCCTGGGGACTTTATCCATCAGCATCCAAATCCACTACATCCAACGGTGGCCAGCTGGCCATTCGAAATGTGGGGAACTGACATAATCGACCCCATCGAACCAGCATCGTCCAGAGGACATCGATTCATTTTGGCGACAACTGATTACTTCTCCAAATGGGCAGAAGCAGTACCGCTGAGGGAAGTGAAGACTGAGAATATCCTCCATTTCTTCAAGACACACGTCATTTATCGGTTCGGTACTCCGCGACGGATCATCTCCAATAACCAGCCAGCCTACAGAAGCCACAAGATCAGCCGCTTCGCACAACAACATAACATAGACTAGAGATACTCTTCGGTTTATAATCCCCGAGCTAACGGTTTAGCTGAGGCTTTCAATAAGACCTTGACGAAGATCGTGAAAAAGACGGTGTCCCGAAATAATAAGGACTGGCACGAGAGACTACATGAAGCTCTCTGGGCGTACCGGACTACGTTCAAAATAGCCACAAGCACAACTCCATACGCATTGGTATTCGGTACAGAAGAGGTACTCTCCCTCGAGATAGAGCTACCATCTCTACGAGTGGCAGTTCATTATGAGCTAACGAACGAAGAGAATGTTCACCTTCGGCTTGAGGAGCTCGATGCCCTCGATGAAACCCGGCTCATAGCGTAACAAAATCTGGAGGCTTATAAAGCAAAGATGACGCGCTCATACGAAAGATTGACTAGGTCGAGGACGTTCCGCCAAGGCGAACTCGTGCTAGTGGTCAAAAGACCTATGATCCCCAATCGTGCTAAACGAGGGAAGTTCGAGCCGAATTATGAAGGCCCGTATATCATAGACAAGGTCTACCAGGGTGGAGCCTACCTACTCATGGACATGCATGGCGAAAGGCCCTTCAGGCCAATAAATGGTCGCTTCCTGAAGAAATACTACGCCTGACGAGTCACGGCCTAGGTCAATGATAGATGACGACGACTATGTCCGCTCGCTATCTTCCTAAGCCCAAACTCTATAAGTAGTAGCCAGCTTATCAGACCGAAACGTCCTTAAACTAACGACGGACCAAAACGTCCTTAAACTAACGACGGATCGAAACGTCCTTAAACTAACAACGGACCACTATGTCCTAAAACTAGCTGTTGACCGAGATGTCGATAAACTACGGTGGATTGCAGCATCCCAAAGCTGATACAAAAAAAAGAGAATAAAAAAAACGGTATGCCCATAAGAAAAATGGGCACGGATGAAAACCCGAAAGGGCTCCGTGAGTAAAAACAGCAGGGCTACCGGCGAGTCTTGTGAAAACCCGAAAGGGCGCAACCTCGTTAGAATTAAAAAAAATGAGAAAAACAAAAAAGGAAAACAGTATGTCCATAAGCAAAATGGGCACGGATGAAAACCGGAAAGGGCTCCGTGAGTAAAAACAGCAGGGCTACCGGCGAGTGTTTGTGAAAACCCGAAAGGGCACAATCTCGTTAAAAGACACTTGCAGAGCCCTCTCGACCTTGTGAGGAGAAACCACCCGCGTGAGATCCTTACGACTCACAAGGGAGCAACACACTTAGGGATCCCCACGATCCCTAAGGAGAAACCACACTTGTGAGATCCTCACGACTCGTAGGGAGAACCCTCTTATGAGACCCTCACGGCTCATAAGATTCAAAAGTCTTAAGTTGCAGGGATCTGAACCTTTTCTTAAGAAGCCCCCACAACCTCCAATCCTGCCCTACAAGCGGCTCAGTGCTGACCCTTGTATACAATCCACGGGCGCGAATAAACATTTCCCTAACAAAGTCTCATCCGTGACTAGTGATATGCTCGCACGGTGAACAACCCTTGTGAGTCCTCTCGACTTATAAGGAGAAAACACTCTTGTAAAATCCTTACGACTTATAAAAGAACATACACTTAGGAGTCCTCACGATTTCTAAGGAGAAAACGCGCCTACGAGATCCTCACGACTCGCAGGGAGAAATACCTTTATGAGACCCTTACGGCTCATGAAGTCAAAAGCCTTAGTCGACAGGATCCTAACCCTGTTCGCTAAGCCACCTTTGTTCGATATCTACAGAGGCAAATGATGATTCGCTCCTGGCAATATCCCAGTGGTAGCGGTGCTGATGCCGAAATTGGTGTCTAATCCCAAGTTTGCAGCAAAAAGCTAGCAAGCCACACATGCATACGAAATAGCCGAAATGATGGGGCAACTTGCAACAGAAGCAGCAAGTAAAAAAATGTATGCATGCAAAATAGCCGAAATGATTGGGCAACTCGCAATAAAAATCAGCAAGTAAAAATAAACTAAATAGCCGAAATGATTGGGCACGCGCAAAATAGCCGAAATGATTGGGCAATCGCGACCTTCGCGATATAAAAGCTGAAATGATAGAGCATCGCGGAAAGAATTGAAAAATAAAAATAAAATTTATGCCCTACAGGTGATATCACATCAATCCCTGTATACAATCCAAGGGCGCAAACAAAGAAGGAATCACACTCCTCCTCCCCAGGTTTCATCAGAAGAAGAAGCCAAATCTCAACGGTTCACAGGTAGCCTGGAGATTATCTCAATGTTCGTCTCATTACAACAGACACAATATCAAGCAAAGCGAAACAGCGGCAACCCCCAGTTCCATGACTCGGCGGTGCACAGATGACCGAGAGTCAAACCCCGATTCCGTGCAACGCAGATAAAGTCAACCCTTCCTGATTACGTGGAACGCGACAATGACCCCGTGGGAAACGTCCAGAGCGGATCCTGGTCCTCGCAGAGCACGGCAATGACCCCGTATGAAGCATCCAGAGCGGAGCCTAGTCCTCTCCGAACACGGCAGTGAACCCGTAGGAAGCATCTAGAGCAAAATTCCCGGTTACGTGGAACACGGCACTGACCCCGTAAGAAACGTCCAGAGCGGATCCTGGTCCTCGCAGAGCACGGCAATGACCCTGTGTGAAGCATCCAGAGCGGAGCCTGGTCCTCTCTGAATACGGCAGTGAACCCATGGGAAGCATCTAGAGCAAAATTCCTGGTTACGTGGAACGCGGATTATGTCACTCCTAACCCCGTGGGAAACGTCCAGAGCGAAGCCTGGTCCTCGCAGAACACGGCAGTGAACCCATGGGAAGCATCCAGAGCAAAATTCCTAGCTACGTGGAATGCGGATTATGTCACTCCTGACCCCGTGGGAAACGTCCAGAGCGGAGCCTGGTCCTCGTAGAACACGGCAGTGAACCCGTGGGAAGCATCCAGAGCAAAATTCCTGGCTACGTGGAACGCGGATTATGTCACTCCTGACCCCATGGAAAACGTCCAGAGCGGATCCTGGTCCTCGCAGAGCATGGCAGTGAACCTGTATGAAGCATCCAGAGCGGAGCCTGGTCCTCACCGAACACGGCAGTGAACCCGTGGGAAGCATCCAGAGCAAAATTCCTGGCTACGTGGAACGCGGATTATGTCACTCCTGACCCCGTGGAAAACGTCCAGAGCGGATCCTGGTCCTCGCAGAGCACGGCAGTGAAGCCGTGTGAAGCATCTAGAGCGGAGCCTAGTCCTCCCCGAACACGGCAGTGAACCCGTGGGAAGCATCTAGAGCAAAATTCCTGGTTACGTGGAATGCGGATTATGTCACTCCTGACCCCGTGGGAAACGTCCAGAGCGGAGCCTGGTCCTCACAGAACACGGCAGTGAACCCGTGGGAAGCATCCAGAGCAACTCCTGACTTCGTGAAATGCGGATAAGGACAACTTCACATATCACTTGCGGGTCCTCACAACTCGTAAGGGAGTAAATTCTCTTGTGAGATCCTTACGACTTTCAAGAGAAAACACACTTAGGAATCCTCACGATTCTTAAGGAGAAATTACACCTACGGGATCCTCTCGACCGGTAGAGAGAAAATTCTTTATGAGACCCTCACGGCTCATAAAATTGAAAAGTCTTAGGTGACAGATCCTAACCCTGTTTTCTAAGCCATCACCACTCTACAAAGAATCCAAGATTGACAGCTATATGCTATCTACAGACCGCACTTACTAAAATCACATGGCAACAACACAGTAAAGAGAAGAAAGCAACAGTATAACAAAAAAATGTGTCTTTATTCATGAACTCAATTGAATACAAGATACATCATATAAAAGAATAAAAAATGGATACATATTATTCAAAAATTACAAGTGTATAATTGATACAAAGGCAGCTACTGAGAAGGAAGCGTTTTCAACAAGTCCGTAAGCTGCTCTCGCACTTCTTTCAGTGCCTTCTCATGATCAGCCGCCGTGGCCAGCTCCGCTTCGATTCGAGTCCTTTGTTGCAAGTAGGATGAAATCTTCTCATCGATTTCCCATTGGGCAGCTTTGCGACTCTGTGTAACCCGCTCGATAGAGTCGAGCTTCCGTCTCAATACAAGCCCGTCCGAGATATATCGCTGCAAGGTGTCAAAGACAACTCCCAATTGTGCGGTGTTAGCTTCGACCTGGGCACGCAATTGGACTCAGCGGAAGCCTCCTCGCATTCCTTCCACCTCAAGGTCGCTTCTTGTTCGAAATGGCGGAGGAAGGACGCACTCTGCTCGACCCATGCGGCCCGCTGGGAGTTCAAAGCCTGAGACTCAGGGGTAAGACGCATAAGTTCAAGCTGATGCAGACAGGCCTCGATCTTCCTGCAGTGACTAACCCAAGACTCGACGACGCCTTCATTATGGAAATTTACAAGCGTCGCCAGTATCGGATTGACCTCGGCAGCGAAATCTGTAGCAGATGCGTCAAGCTCCTCGACGTATTCGCTCAGCATGCGCAGATTCGTCACAGCACCCTTTGAGGATGGACGTCTGGAGAAGGGGCCTGCCGGCATCATAATGCGAGATTCGAAAGAGGCCGGAGTCGAAGCGACCGCTACAAAACAAATCACAATCAGATGACGGATCAAGAAATATAAGAGATTCATGAACAATGGGATTTACTATACCAGCTGCAGCAGGTGGCAAAGCCGAGAGGACCAGTGGCGCAACTGATCTCTCATCTCCTCCTTCAATCTGTAGGACTGCAATCAAGGCAAAGAAGAATCAAAAATAATTTCATTGTCGGTAAAAGAAAGAGCATTAATTGAAAGCTGTATTCACCAACGCCACTGGATGAAGTAATCTCCAACGGGAAGGAGAAATGGGGATGCAGCACCTGGTACAGGTTGTCAAAAAGGACTCCTGCAAAAACGTGATAACGCAATGTCAGTACATGAATTATACAGCCAAGAGATAAGACTGATGGGTCACAAATCCATACCTTCCAGCATCTGCGACGGTGCGAGAGAAGGTAGAGAGGTGGTCACCGTCAGGGCGGTAACTGACGGCGCTGTCTCGAGTAGCGCGACATCAGCACTAACCGCACCTACCTTAGAAACAAGATAAACCCTGTCAGGAAAAATTGAAAAGAGATTGCAGAATAAAAAGAAGGGCGGTGACCTAAAATCTACCTGATGAGTCGCCGGTCGGAACCGTGACTAGGTCGTCACTTGATACAACAACGGCGTCTCCCTCCTCCATTGGGGTGGTCTCACCTCCCGTCGCCTCGTCCCCTGACTCTACGAGAGCCGTCGTCACGCTTGCGACGCCGGGAGACGACAAAGAACCGTAGGCGGGAAGAGCGATGATCGGAGCGGTGCCCGACTCTTAAGAAAGAGCGGCCGCCTCGGACCCAGCAATTGTACCCATTTCGCTCGCCACCACCTCGGGCTCGGTAATTGTAACCGTCTCATCCACCGCCGCTTCAGGCTCGGCCGTGGTAGCCGTCTCGTCAGCCACATTGCCTACCGTCGCCTTGGGTTCGGGAATAGCAGCTACCTCCTCCACCGCTCCCTTAGGCTAGGTGGTCACCGCCACTTCTTTGGGAAGACTCGGCTCTGCAAAGATAAAATATAAGAGAATTGATAATTCAAAATTTCACAACGGAACCTCAAGGCACATTACCTGGAGTTGATTTACCGTTTGCTTCCCGAGCTGCACGTGTCGTCCGTCTGTAAGCAGTAGACAAGGCGACCGGAGATTCCTCTGAAGGAGTAGCAGCAGGGGTAGCGGCGCTCGAACCTGCTCCCGCAGCTAAAGCAGCATTACGCTCCCTTGCTGCGCGCCTCCGGCGCTTCCTTTCCTCCCTAGCCGTCAAAACAGACATTTTAGAAGCGTCCTTCAACAAAGCATCATCATCCACACCCAGGGCTACCTCTGGAGCCGTCAAGTCTTCCGTCATCGGTCGTTTGAGTAAGGCCTCTTTCGGCAATACCGAAGAGGCCGGGACTTCGGTGGCTGGCCCAGCAAGAGTCTCCGCGTCACCTTGCGGGACCGGCATTGTGGTTCCTGCGATGAGAAAAAGAAAGGGTTAGATCATCCATAAAAAGGAGAATGAAGACTCAATGAGCCGAAACATACCAATGCCCAATGAAGCGCGATTCCGCTCCTCCTCTTCGAAGGTCCTGAGGGAAGCCACCAGAACCTCTTCAGTAATAAAGCCTGTTACAAAAGGAAGAATGTCAGTCAAGACACGATAATAAAAATAAAAAAAATATAACGCAAAAACAAAGTGTGACTAATATTTACTTGATTGCACGAGAGCGGCTATTTCCGCTTGGTGGCACGCGAGTCGCGCAGAAGCAGCAATAGCAGCATCGAGATCAGTGTCTTCTGGCGCTATTAAGAGACCCTCATTGGTCCCATATTCACTTAGGCCTTCGGTAAGAGGAGTCTGAGGCTCTAGGCCGAGTATGGCATCAAGGGAAAGGACCGACTTCTTCTTCTGTGCGCGAGCTCCGGTCGCAGCCAGAACCAGCTTGCGCTTCGTGGGCATTTTAGGACGGCGAGTCCCGATATCCGAGCCCACGCCAGACTCGGGTGAAGCTACGTTTACCGTCCCCACGTGAGCACGGGGCACCGATGGCACATCCACCGTCTCTACAGGAGCACAAGGCAATCCACGCGTGGGGCTTAGCACACGTGGAGGCTCAACTGTAGCAACCCCTCTTAGCGGAGGGGGGACAGCGATCCGTCGCTTCAAAGGGACGTTGCGATCGCTGGCAGGGGGCGCACTCTTATGATCGAGCAGTAGTCGCCTCTCTTCTCTGATGATAGCGCCCATGGCATGTTGATACCAGGCCCCATGTACGTTAAGGGCCCTCGGAATGCAACTCGGCTCGCTAATGAAGAAGTGGGAGCCCGTATTTAAGCGCATAAAGTGATGTAGCGCACTCCGTATTCCCTCTCTGGTGACAGCAGGTTCTTCTAAGAACACCTCCAGTGGAACCCCCTGGTTATAACTCAGCTGCTGGGCAAAATGAAGGGGATTATATCTCATAAAAAGCGCCGCATCATTTTTCATGAATACGAGAAAGCCCGGCCTAATGGAGTATAGGTGTAGAATCTCCCGGGCTTTCAACACGGAGGCCCCGTCCTTAAAAGAGTCGCGCAATGCCAGCACCGTCTTGGAAGTTTCCTGGCCGATTGTCAGGACTTTGTCCGTGAAAGACATACCAGCCACGACCGTGCGTGGACGAAGAAGCAAGCCCCTAGCCTCCCGCTGAGACGGATTCACGATAGAAGCGTCGACCAGCCGCATAATTCTTGGGAATCTGCACTTCTCGAAAAACGAGGGTCTTTTATGAATACCAAATACCCCGAGCACGTGCATTTCCATCCACAAAGTAAAGTAGTGCGTCGGGAAGTTGGCGACATGCACCCTCGGTTCAGTTGTATCCGCCGCCACGCTGAGACCATAGTACAGGTGGGCTAGCCCGGCAATCCTGATGGCCACTTGTATTCCGGACACCATTCGATGTGCTGGGTAGAAGATGGACGGCCTCATATAGCGAGGGTGCATGGGGAGCGCGAACCAACACAACCATAGCCCGAGAAACCCGAGAAAGAAAGTCTCCTCGTCAATGCCCTAAGCGGCGATTTCTGACAGAGAGATGATCGCGGCATCGGGAAGATAAAAGCCCTTCTGATCATCTTCCAGTACTGGTCGACGGTCCAAGCCAAAACCGAAGGGATCATCGAGCTTGGCAAATTTTTTGCCTTGTTGCGATAGAATCTCCGGGCGAAGAAACCGGGCAATGAAGTCTGTGAAACTGACCCCCCGGCCTCCGGATTCCAAGAAGAGACTCCTGTACATATTCAGCACCTTTATCAGACTCGGAAACTGGTGCTGAATAGCATTCTCCGGCGTTAGGCCCATCACCACCGGCTTGGTGGCAAAAACGTATTCATCCGGAGGAAGCAGCTCCTCATAGTGCTCCCCCCTAACCGGCAGACCGGAAATCTCAGCAAATTCTTCTAAGGAGATGGAGACTTCTCTGTCTAATAGAAGAAAGGTATGGGTTGGGATGTTCCATTGCTCCAAGAACGCCTTAATCCACCATGTCGGAGGAGCAGAATATTGGAACAATGAAGCGTAAACCGTAGGATATAGGTCGAGCTTCTGCAAGTGCGTTTTCTTCATCGACAAAATGTACCAGGCCCACTGCAAATACCCGGCCGAATGTCGGGGAGTCAACCCGATGTTGTAAGGTTGTCCCCAAGGGTGTGACTCACCCTGGCATATGCGCCACACCAAAGTATCCAAAGCCGCCGGCAGCTGCATGGGTATGGCGGCAATCGAAGGTTGAAGAAGACCCTCCGAAGTCCAATTGACAACATCCACGGCATAGTTCACCGGGGGTGCATCCGCATACGAAATCGATGAGATCGGATCCGACGGCGTCGCACAAGAGAAGCTTCGACGACCTTTGATAATCTGGTCGTACCACTTACCCCACAAGTGAAGGTTTTTGTGTTCCGGGTCATAGTCTCTGATAAGCGCGAGAACCTCCCGGTCCACAGGCGCCTCTGGGAATCCTCCCTCTAAACGGAAAAACGGGAAAGAAAGATCGGAAGACATGTCGCCTGCGAGAAAGAACAGAATTCAATTATCAGTACTATAATTTAGTCTTAAAATTCTGACGCTCGACACTTTAAAATTTGTACCACACTGCAATGCAGTGGAAAGAGGACCAAAGGTAGACCCACAAAATCCAGATGACAATGCATCAATTAATAAAACAGCCTCATAATTGGATGAGACTGTCAATTAATGAGGAAATCCTCAAAGAATATTCTCATTGAATGAGAAATCTTTCGGGAAAGGGAGAAAATCTCCCTTTGAGAGCAAAACTCTGTAACAGAGTGACACTTGTCAAACTCTGGTCATGAAGAAATAAAATTCCTTAAAGAGCCTAGCTCTGTAATGATGATGGAAAATCCATCAAAGATTAATTAAAATTAATTCTTGAGAATTAAAATTCTGGGATCTTTAAGATCCATGAAAAAACTCTTAAGAGTTCTTCATCAAAGATCAAAAGATCTACATATTATCAAAAGAGCAGAGCTCTGATTCATGGGATAAGAACCCCCAAGAAAAGATCTGTTTAGATCTATGGGTTCATGAGAGCAAGGCTCTATTAATGAAACCCTAAAAGGGTTTTCTTTAGATCAAAGATCTATGAAGAGCAGGGCTCTGTTAATGGGTAAAAACCCTAATTTATTAAAATTAAAATTTCTAATTTTACCTAAGAGTTCTGACTCTTGAAAGTTCTTAACAAAAGAGTAAGGCTCTGAGCAAAAATTCTCAAGAAGAAGATGATAATCATCTAAAGGTCCAAAGGTCCTATTTATAGGCACTGAACTGCCTCTTCAACTTCTGAGTTGATCCAAGGGCTCAGATGTTGCCACCGCTGCACTCACGTGTGCGCCATGTGAGCGCAACGGTGGGGGGGCATTTGTTTCCCCCAATCAAAGCAAAGCTCTGTTTTGAATTTCAAAATTCAAAAATCGAAGCAACGCTTCAGATCCTGTGCGCTGCGCACCACGTGTCAAGCGCAGACGCGCTGGCGCCAGGTGCGCTGCGCCCTAGGCAGCGCACCCCCAATCAGAGCAAAGCTCTGTTTTAAAATTTCAAAATTTAAATTGAAGCAATGCTTCAGATCCTGCGCGCTGCGCGCCACATGTCAAGCGCAGACGCGCTGGCGCCAGGTGCGCTGCGCCCTAGGCAGCGCACCCCCAATCAGAGTAAAGCTCTGTTTTAAAAATTCAAAATTTAAATTGAAGCAATGCTTCAGATTCTGTGCGCTGCGCGCCACCTGTCAGACACGGGTGCGCTAGCGCAGTTGCGCTGCGCGTTGCGCGCCACGTGTCAAACATGGGTGCGCTAGCGCAGTTGCGCTGCATGCCACGTGTCGAACGTATGTGCGCTAGCGCAAGGTGCGGCAGCGCTGGAATTAAAAATCCCCCCACCGTCAGATCAAAAGATCTACTAATAATAAATTATTAATTAATCAAAACTAAAATTCTGTTATGTAAATATTTTTCAATTTTATTGAAACAAGAAAATTATCTTCTGTAAAATGGAGGCCTTAGGATCAAAGATCCAACTGTGCGAAATATTCCCAAATCAATCAGAGAAAGATCTCTTAAAACTGATTTAACAAATCATTTGGCCCCATATAAAGGACCCTAGACTTCAAGTCTAAAATATAGAAAAGGATAGAAAAAAGAGAGAGAAAGAACCCTCTGCAAAAAAGAGCAAGCTCTTAAGAAAAAGAAGATTTTTCTTCATCTTCAAGGTAAAGAACTATGTTCTTGAACAACAGAGATGAAATCATCTCGAAAAAAGAAGAACCATTTTCTAAAAAGATCAGAGATCTAAAGAAGATCAAGGTCTTTAATAAAAAAGAAAAGATCAAAGATCTAATCATAAAATAATAAAAAGAAGTAAAATACTTCATTCACAGATCTTTTGATCTATAAAGGCAGAGCCTTTTATAAAAAGAAGAACTTTGTCCTTGGATCTTGAAGCAAAGCCTCCTTTGAAGAACATAAATCTGTTCTTTGATCTTAGAATTGATCAAATGCGTTTTGCGCTATTAAAAAGTATCTTGCACTCATGAACTGAGCTTCTTAGATCGGCGCTCAGCGCCGAAACGTGCCACGTGTCAACCATAGACACCACTTGCGCTTTGCGCTTTTAAAATAGAGCGATGCGCTCATAGACTGGCACTCAGTGCCAAACGCGCTCGCTGGCGCGTCAACAGACTAGCGCAAAGCGCTCATAAATGGAAAGCGCAATGCGCTAATGAACCAGCACTTAGCGCTAAGCGCGACACATGTCATCTTCGTGTGTGCGCTAGCGCAATGCGCTCTTTAATTGGCGCAAAGCGCCTGACGCGCCACGTGGCGCACTGTCAAAACATACTCTGTTCTAATAAAGAAAAAAATATCAGAGCCCAATGCTTAGCATTATTAAAAGGGCCGAGCCCAAATAAAAGCTTAATAGTCAGAACAAAAATAAAATGTTATCATTTTTTTAATTGGACTTAGCCCAATTCTGGCCATAAGTCCTCAACTTATCTTGAATTGAGCACATCTGCTCTTTCAACCAACTCACCTTAGTTCAAGGGTACATCTCTTCACTCCTTTGATATTTGTCGTTGTAATTCCTCAACGTCTTCAAAGAGGTGACGGGTCCCGACGACCACACATTTCACGGACTGTGGGATTCTTAAACTCATGGACTATGACGTCCTTAGCCTCGACCGTAATGTCTTTAAACTAATATCGGACTGTGGGGTCCTTAAGCTCACGGACTATGATGTCCTTAACCTTGACCGTGATGTCTTAAAACTAACATTGGACTGTGAGGTCCTTAAACTCATGGACTATGACGTCCTTAACCTAGACCGTAATGTCTTTAAACTAACATCGGACTGTGGGGTCCTTACGCTCACGGACTATGATGTCCTTAACCTCGACCGTGATGTCTTAAAACTAACATTGGACTGTGAGGTCCTTAAACTCATGGACTATGATGTCCTTAACCTCGACCGTGATGTCTTAAAACTAACATCGGACTGTGAGGACCTTAAACTCATGGACTATGATGTCCTTAACCTCGACCGTGATGTCTTTAAACTAACAACGGACTGTGGGGTCCTTAAACCCATGGACTATGATGTCCTTAACCTCGACCGCGATGTCTTTAAACTAACAATTGACCGTGATGTCTTTAAAATAACGACGGACCGTAATGTCCTTAAACTAATTATTGACCGCAATGTCATTAAACTAAACAATAGAGACCAATTGCTCTCTTGTCGGATCTAAACGATCTCGTTAAGTCGATCTTAGTCTAAAATTAGACTAACGTATCCTTAACAAACGTTTAAGTTGATCTTAGTCTCAAATGAGGCTAACGTATCCTTAAACCCAAACCCCCAAACCCAAATCTAAGAAAGATACGGATTTGGACTAGTCCACGCCCTACGGGCGACAACATAACTTAGTCTTCGTATACAATCCACGGGCAACCAAACACAAAACAAACACCCACGACACAAAGTGACCATATGGAGAAGGAGAAAGTTGTTACCGCGATGCGGTAGCGTAATTAACTGTAAGGGCTTGCGCCTGCAGGGAAGAGCGTCCCTACAATAAAAAAAAACCCTCAGACGAGGGGGAATCTGACGAAGTCTGCTATATCGGCCGCATCCGTTTAAACCTTCGATACATGGTGCCATAAATCAATTTGGCATCTTCGGAGAGGTGGACGAATAGCACCAATTAGAATCTGCCCCCAGATTCAGGCGATACGTTCGTCTTCCCGGTTTCCGGCGGTAAAAATCTCACCTGATTATTGTTCATGTTTATATCGGTTTATCCCTCGTAACCTACGTGTGATGTTCCCAGTATTTATTGCTATATGATATCATCTGCTAGTACACCTACATAATTACCGATGACGTGCATGTTACACTTACACAGATGTGCCGGGTCACACACATTTATCATCGGTAATTGCTATGCTACTTGCACAGTAGAATTGCTATATCACGATATTATTAACTGTAAAGTACTTTCATTATTCAGCACTATCATATGACATGCTTGCATGATATACTTGACATGCTCATATTACTGTCCTATGTTGCATACATCGTATTTTATGGTTACATGCATTGAGATACTGTTTTCATAAGATCTTTGGATTTGATAACCACAGTTATATTTCAAAGGAATTATGTATTGTTTTAAAAACGCGGTTTCTCATGATGTGATTTCGAGACGTCCACCATGCGTTTTCTCGGTTCTGAGTTTGTTTTTGAGACCCGATTCGAGGAGTTGGATGATCCGTCTGCGGGTAAATGGTGGACCCGGTAAGGTACCCCGGGACAAGAAGCTCGAGATGTAGACGATGAGCCTGGCAGGGGGATGTACTACCTACCGGTGATTAGTTAGATCTGGCGGTTGTCCGGAGGATACCAGCCGAAGTCGTGAGATTGATATGAGGGCCGATGGGAGGATGCGGCGCCTAAAGGCCGATCATAGGATGCGGCGCCTGAGATATGAGGATTTACGTGTCGATACTGGACACGGGTTTTCATGATGTTTCGAGTGTCGGTGTTGGACACTCAGGTTCTCTGATATTGATGTGTCGTTTATGGACACATGTTGGTTGATTTTCCTCATACATACAGGCATTTGATCCAGATGATTACTTTTACATGTCATTAGTATTGATTATATTGTTGATATATATGCATTCATGGACACCCTCGATATCATAGTATTACCTTTATGATATAATATGACCTAAGAATCGCTGTTTATTCGATTTCTACCTGCTGATATTTTCTACTCACGAGTTGTCAATTCACCCCCGTTGTGCCATAGTTTCCTTACAGGTTCAACCGCTTGGATCAGTAGTGGTATCGCTGGCACACTGTTCCATCAGGGTATTTTGCTATGGTAGGTGGGACACACTTGGACCGTGCCCACTCTTGTACCTTTTATATTCTATTGTATCTAGATAAACTCCATCAATTCAGAAACTAGAATTTGTATATTTAGTAGACTTAGACAGACTTGTATTTGCGAGACTTAGAGCGATGGGTGCATGTTTGTTCTTTTGGGTTGTTGATGTCTTGCTTTATTCATTTTTTCTTCCTGTGTTTATTTTCGCCGTTGGGCGTCGTATATATGTTTACTGCTTTATTTCGTGATTGTGTTTCCGCCGATTGGCGAAGAGCTAGCTCCCGCTTAGGGATGCCTATATATATTGCTTGTATGTGGTTTTGGATCAAAATATACAATGGAGGTGCTGCCTAATTTTTTTTTAAAAAGGACGAAAAATATTTTCAACTATAGTATAATCTACTTGCATTTTTTTATATCACTATCTATATAATTAAGAGAAACTTGATTTCATTATATCTTATTTCAAAACTGCACCTCCACTATTTTTCCGCAAAAAGATTTAGATTTCTGGGCTTCGGCTTACTTGAATTACGTTACGCCTTTAGACGTTGCGTGATTTAAGTGCCAGTCACAAGCTAAATTCTAGGTCGTGACATCTACTCCTTCTCAGCATCTGTAATGCCCTACTTATATGAGATCCAAACCTGGTAAATACATACCCTGGAGTCAAAATCTAATTGGGAAAGTAGTTTTCAATTAACACCACACAGGAAAACTGAAATATGAAAATGTTTCGAAGGGGTGGCCGGGTGTTTCTAGTAATGTCTTTTCCACTATCTAGATTCATAATAGTAGTTGCAAATTTTCTTGCCCTCACTGTAATCCCTTTATATGTCTTTACTTCTTACCTTCTGTATACCACATTTAGGCTAATTAGTTTTCTTCTTTCCCTAACATTCGACACCATCCTAAGGTTTGAAAGAAGACTATCCAATAAGCGTAATAGGTGTACTCTCCTGATACTAGGAGCCCTCACAATCTGAGAGAAGGTAAAGATAAAAAAACAATCGAATAATTCTATTCAATTTCTCCAGCACCCGTGGCCATTCTTGATTGAAACAAGTTTCTTCGAGTTCGTATGTAACTATACGAGATGAAATTTTCAAGCAATATGGATATCCGTAGTGATACGGAGTGTTTTTGAGAAAAGCAAAGGGAAAATAGGAGCGGCAGGGATATATGTGACTTTGTCGTGAATAATGACAATCCAAAGCCAGAGTGTGTAAGAAGGTCCGGTTAACTTGGTTCATGAGTTTTAGTTTAAGGCGGGTCATGACCGCAAACCAGAGAGAGAGAAAAGAAACACTCAGCGTGCACTCTAATCTAAATTAGATTGGTTAATCGTTTTATCTATCTGGATTGCTCCCACCGTTTTCTCGAATTCTCTTTCAAACTTTAAAAAGAGAATTAGCCGGGATAACCCGAGGAGTAATACCAACTCATCAATGGGAATCGAGACCCTATCATCGTATGATAACTTGATGGAAGCCACTCAAGTCAGCACACTCCAGAAGGAATGCGCATGCCTGGCTAGTTTCCCCTATATTTGAAACCCCCGATACGGTTTTTGCCCCAAACAACTTATGACCTTGACTAGGTCAACATATCATAAGTCACAAGTCAAGTTAGGTGCTGCAAATCAAACAACTTATAGGCTAAATAAGCCTTGCGTGTTAAACACGTGAGCGCCTATAAGCAATGCATATAGGCGCTGCAAATCAAACAACTTATAAACTAAATAAGCCTCACGTGTTAAACACGTGAGCGCCTATATGCAATGCATATACGCGCTGCAAATCAAACAACTTATAAGCTAAATAAGCCTCACGTGTTAAACACGTGAGAGCCTATATGCAATGCATATAGACGCTGCAAATCAAACAGCTGACAAACTAAATAAACCTCATGTGTTAAATACGTGAGGGCACCCCCTACGAAGAATTGAATTCTACTCAATAAGGGATCGTTGGATCAAAGATCCAATCGTGATTAAACATAGAGCTTTCTTATGAGGAGGGAAATTCTCTGTTAAACAGAAAGCTGGTGAATCAAAGATCCTATGAGATGGAAAATATTTTCCATATCTTTCTAAACAAAGAAAGATTGTGCTCTGTTAAACCGAGTCCCCTTGGATTAAAATTCCAATGATGATTAAAATTCACTACTTTTATAGAATAAGATTCTGCATATGGGAAAATATTTCTCCAATCTTGTTAAAAAACAAGAAAAATATATTCTGTAAAACAAATACCCTTGGATCAAAGATCCAATGATGGGCAAAATTCCCCAAATCAATTCTGAAACCAATTAAATCAATTAGAATCTCTCAATGAGAAATTTTCCCAGAATTAAACAAACTTCTCAGCACTATATAAAGAACCAAAGACTTCAAGTCTCGGGGGAGGAGAGTGAACAAAAAGGAACCCCCTCAGAAGTTTTAAAAAACGAAAGAGAGAAGAGCTTCAAAAGAAACAGAGAATTTAATTCTCGAAGAAGAAGACTTGTTTCATTGAAATCCTAGGTAAAACGAAAACAAAACTCAGAGATCATCTTGTCTCTCTTTTGCCTCTATAAGGGTTTAACCCTTCATGCAAAAACTTAGTTCTTCCTATGGTTAAGATCTGCAGAAGCAGATCACCCCACAAGTTGAGAATTTAATTCTGATCGTGGAGATTCTGTCATGCAGATTCAAAACCTAGGGGGAAAGAATTGAGTTCAAAGAATTTGATTCTTACAAAACACATGAAAAATAGGGTTTAACCCTATAAAAAGAATTTAATTCTTACAAAACAAGAGACATGAGATCCTCCAAATCCTAAGGTCATTAACATGAAATCAAAATCTCCAAATACCCAGAAGGAAAGACTGATAATTCATTAGTGTTTAAACACTATAACGAGGACCGCACGTATTTCCCATGCAAACGCTTAAAAGAAGAATAAGAAGTGCCTCCTAGGGCAGTCACGTGTTTTGCACGCGATCTCCAATCAACTGCTTAGCACTTATATAAAAAAAGGTGGGGATAAAACCCAAAAGGCAGTACCCAACTTCGTGGCGCCTCACGTGTTCACACGCGAGCGCCACAAGAACCCAGTGCTTAGTGCTCTTTTTCAAATAAAAAGAAAACTGAGTGGATCAAGCCCAAGTTGGTTAGGTCCCTTGAGAGTAGAAACTCCCTAATTCAGATCAACCGAGCCCATGCGCTCACTACTTCCCAAACCGATCTTAGTCCCAAATACGACTATCGATCTTCCAACTGATGATATCCCAAAATGATATTCGTTCCAGATTCCCCTGAGGAAATCTTAGTCTCAAAATACAACTAATGATTCCTGGGTTTACCATTAATCCATTTTCCCTCAAACACGGGAATT
Organism: Agapanthus africanus; assembly: GCA_030015575.1. Taxonomy (NCBI): domain Eukaryota; kingdom Viridiplantae; phylum Streptophyta; class Magnoliopsida; order Asparagales; family Amaryllidaceae; genus Agapanthus; species Agapanthus africanus. Next base: position 874,925,642 of record JASDDO010000022.1, on the reverse strand, counting down.
GGTTCAAGGGTACATCTCTCTACACCTCTGATACATGTCGTTGTAATTCCTCAACGTCTTCAGAGAGGTGGCAGGTCCCGACAACCAACTGCTTTTTGGTGCACTTCCCAAACTGACGTGCACATCCCAAATCAAACCACATCCTAAATCAAAGGCATCCCATATCATCGTTGTTCATCCCGTCACGTAACAAATACACGTGCGCGCAAGATGATCAACGGACCGAGATGTCCTTAAACTAAAATCTCACCTCCAAAATGGTGATCAACGGACCGAGACGTCCTTAAACTAACCGTTGCCCCTAAAATGGTAACAACGGACCGAAATGTCCTTAAACTAAAACCTCACCTCCAAAATGGTGATCAACGGACCGAGACGTTCTTAAACTAAAATCCCACCTTCAAAATGATGATCAACAGACCGAGATGTTCTCAAACTAGAACTTCGCCTCTAAAATGGCGATAATGGACCGAAACATCCTTAAACTAAAAATAATGGAGCCTAAATGCTCACTTGCTGGATCTGAAATAAAAATGATTTTGAAACCCCGTTAAGTAGATCTTAGTCTCAAATTGGACTAACGTATCCTTACCAAAAAACCAACCGAGCCCCCAAATGCTCACATACATTTAATTTGATCTTAATCCCAAAATAGATTAACGGTCCCTAAATAAAAACCCCAAATCTATGAAATATGGATTTGGACTAATCCACGCCCTACGGGCGACAACATAAATTAGTCTTCGTATACAATCCATGGGCAACCCAAAAAAAATAAAAACACACACGACACAAAGTGAACTTCCGGAGTAGAAGAAAGTGGTTATTGCGATGCGGTAACGTAATTAACTGCAGGAGCTTGCGCCTGCGGGGAAGAGCGTCCCCACAATCAAAAACCCCTCGTAAACGAGGGGAATCTGACGAAGTCACGCTACAATGGCCGCATCCGTCCAAACCTCCGATATACGGTGCCATAAATCAACTTGGTATTTTCGGAGAGGTGGACGAATAAATCCAAATAGCATCTTTCCCCAAAATTCAGGCCAGACGTCCTAACGTCCCGGTCGTGTCTTTCGGCGATGAACAGATTCTGGCACACCCGGTGGGACCTCTTCCTCTTTCCACTCCACACTTCGTGTGTCGTTTTCACGAACAAAATCGCGGTTTACTATAGTTGCCCTTGGATTCGAGGTACTAAGATTTGGTGTCTTGTTCCTGTGCAGAAAGAAGAAGTGAACATCAATAGCTTCCAGCTGCACAAACTGCAACAGCAACTCCCGCTCAGCCCCAACTGGAGGAGTGACATATGGACCCAATGCGGCCTCCATCTTTTCAATGCCTGTGGGGCAGGTAACTCAAGCCACCACTGGATTGTTCTTCGGGACCCTGCTCCCGCTAGCAAGCTTCAGCGCCCCAGTGCCACCACAGGAAGCTCCCAAGAAGTCGGTCATCGATCGACTTGCAACCACCATGGCCTCTCTCAACGGGTCATCCAAGTCTGTCACCTCAGTCTTCAACAGGCTGAGTCGAAGCTCAAGTGGGCCCGCAAAAAGGCTTGCGATACCTGAAAGGGCTATCCTAAAATGAATAGTCCTCCAAACTCCTCCGGCAGGTGAAGTCGTCAAAGTTGCTTCTCCTACCAAAGGATCGGTCTTCGCAAGAGTGGCCGTGCCAAGTCCTGCTACGGGTGAAGTCATCAAAAGTGCTTCCCCTTCCAGAAAATCGGCCTTCAAAAGATTAGCCGTTCCCTCTCAACGGACGTCGGTCTTCGACAGGCTGGGACCAACAGCAGCCCCTCATCAAAGCCGGGGGCATGACAGAGCCGCTTCCACAACTGAGGTGGTCCCGTCTGCAAGGCACGCTCGATGACGCCACTGGCGCCAAGTGAGAAGAGCTGGGGGCAACATCTCCTCTGGACTTACTCCACCAGCTCCAATGGTGGAAGTTGGCGTTGTTGTTCCAACCGAGAACAGCTTTGAACCGCTAAGTAGGGTGCGGAAGAACTCCCTAACCGCGGTGTTGAAGAAATCTCCACTTCCTGCTGAAAATATGACGCAAGTAAAGCCGGAGCAGCCCCCTCAGCGGCTGTCCTCCCAAATCCACAGGTCTGGCGGAAAGTCCAAGATTCTGTGATCAACAAGAACCACTCTCGTCAACCAGAGAAAATGAAGGTTCGACAAGAGGAAAATCATCCCTCCACCATACAGCGAGGGACTTTTTTCACACAGGCACCTGTTACAATAGATCCTTCAACCTCGACCTCCCACAAAAGGTGGAGGCCGGAGAAAATCTCATTGCCTGCGGCAAATTCCAAAGGCGCTAGACCCAAACGCCTTAAGTCTGGGGGCATGGTTGTACACACGGTCTACATGGCTTCCGGGAAAGAGGAAAGCCGTGCATCCGTGGGTCATCGGCCGCAAACTCGATCGTTGACAAAAGCTCAGAAGCAGCAACAAAAGCTCCAGGAGATGCTGACGAAAATGGCAGCACTCACCGGACAGAAAGAAAGCCCGGAAGCAATATCTGAACAGCGCCAGGAGCAGGAGACCAATACGAAGTTCCTGCGAAGAGTGCTGGAAAGAAAGGATAAGGAGGCCGCGGAAGAAGCGGCTAAAATAAAACAGATGGCGCTCCTATTCTAAGACATGGTTGGAATGATGATCCAGCCAGAACTTCCAGCCGAAGACCCGCCGATAATTATCAAAGACGACAGAGGGGAAATATCAAACCCTCTTCCAGCTTTGTCGACAGCCAGGGAGGAAACGATCTCCAAAGCTGCCCTTGATGATTACATAGCTCAACAAATACGAGCTCATCAGGTAAGTGAAGCGGCTGGCCAAGTCGTCAGAACTGGACGACCGTACCCAGGCTAGTACGATCAAATCAAGTACCCGCCGGGATATACGATCCCCAAATTCCATGTGTATAAAGGGACAGGCAACCCGCATCAGCACGTCGCTCAGTTCATAGCTTTATGTGGCAATACTGGAGGCGATGACAAATTTCTGCTTCGCCAGTTCGTTGGCAGCCTATCAGAAACGGCATTTGAATGGTACTCGGAGCTCCCAAATGACTCCGTCAAAACGTTCACAGAAATGGAATTGTTGTTCACGCAACGGTTCGCCAGCGCAAGCGAGCGCACCCCGATCACAGCATTAATCAATGCCAGGGTGAAGCCAGGGGAGACCTGGGTTCAATACGCAATCCAGTGGCGGAACCTATGGTCAAAATGCGAACAACGCATCGAAGAACCTCCTGCCGTGGGTATATTCATAAGGACTCTAGATCCTCAGGCGACTGTGTCCCGGTTCATGACGTTCTTTAAGCCAACCACCTTCCAGGCTCTGATCAACAAGTTGGCCCAAATGGACCAGATGGGCCACAGACCTTCCTTTTCGAAAATGGACCCTCAGAATGCAAAGGGCAATGGGAAAGCGGCCTTCGTTGCCGACAATCAAAAACAATCGAGTGACCAGAGACCGGTTGCTCGCCAAAACAACGCGCGCCCGCGCCAATCCCTGGAAGAGAAGTTAGGACATGCATACTCATTTCCCCGTGATAAAACGAGGAGACTGTTCGAACTGGCAGTGCGCAACAAACTCATCATTCTGCCTGACCCAAAATGTCCACCGCAACCCGGTGACATCAACAATCCCAACTACTGCTCCTATCACCGAATGGTGAGCCACCCTATTGAAGATTGCTACATATTCAAGAACTGGGTCGAGGAACAGTACCGTCAAGGAAAATTCGCAGTGTCCGAGAACTGGAGGGTGAACCCACCACAAAGGCACGCTCTTAAAAAGATGGATACGCCGGGGGCATCATGTTTGTTTATGGAAAAAGCTCCGTGGGAAGTTGTCCTTTCAGCTAAAACCAAAAGAATGCTGAAGGATCTTCAAGTATGTCCGGCGATCAGGTGGAAAAGCCCGCTGGAGCCCGAGATCATTGAGGGGATGCTAAAACCGCATCCCACACCGAAAACTGGTAACGATGGGCAAAACACCTAAGTCAAGCCTTCAAAGTCTTCGAAGGGAAAGAAGAAGACCAAGAAGCCCATGCAGCCTGACGACAAGTGCACGGACCTGCAAAAGTACATTGACGCACTGGAAGAGTACAATCAGAAGGCGTGGACCCCAGTCATCCTCGAAGAGTTTCTCAACCATATACTCGAAAATGAAGGTAGTGACGATGATGGGGAATATGACTCATCAGGAGGAACCCAAGACTGTATAGCAAGTTGCCACATGGTTTCTTATTCGTCATCAAATAACGAAAAAACTCTCTCGGCATCGGAAAGCAACGCAGAGGAACTGGGGGCAGGGTCAGTGCCAAAATCCCGGAGCTTCCAGAAGGCCTAATTGACAAGCTGCTAAACGAAGCTTTTCAAAAGAGCAGAGCTGACCGAGAACGTGAAACGGACATACACGAAAAGGTCAAGCATCGGCGTCAGGATGAAGAAGACGCGGCGAGGAAGATTTACAAAGGACTCCAACCAGAGCGAAGCAGTGTCACTCGTGCCAGATTCACGGGGACTTCGTCCACCAAAATCCAAATCTGCTACACCCAATGATAGCTAGCTGGTCGTTTGAAATATGGGGAACTGACATAATTGGCCCCATCGAAGCAGCATCATCCAAGGGACACCGGTTCATACTGGCAATGACTGACTACTTTTCTAAGTGGGCAGAAGCAGTACCACTAAGGGAAGTGAAAACGGAGAATATTCTCTATTTCTTCAAGACGCGTATCATCTACCGGTTCGGCACTCTGCGACAGATAATCTTGGATAATGGGCCAGCCTATAGGAGCCATAAAATCAATCGCTTCGCAGAACAACATAAAATAGACTGGAGATACTCCTCTGTCTATAATCCTCGTGCCAACGGTCTAGCAGAAGCTTTCAACATGACCTTGACAAAGATTATAAAGAAAACGGTGTCCAGAAACAAAAAGGACTGGCACGAGAGACTGCACGAAGCTCTCTGGGCGTATCGAACGATGTTCAAAACGGTTACGAATACAACATCATACGCGTTGGTATTCGGCACGGAAGCAGTCCTCCCTTTGGAAATAGAACTCCATTCTCTCCGAGTAGCGGTTCAATACGAGCTAACAGATGACGAAAATGCCCATTCTTGGCTTGAGGAGCTCGATGCCCTCGATGAAACTCGCCTCATGGCGCAACAAAATCTAGAAGCTTACAAGGCAAGGATGACGCGCTCATACGAAAAACTGACTAGGCTGAAAACAATCCGCCAAGGCGAACTTGTGTTAGTCATCAAAAAACCTATGATCTCCAATCGTGCAAAACGGGGGATATTTGAGCCAAACTATGAAGGCTCGTACATCATAGACAAGGTCTACCAAGGTGGAGCCTATCTGCTCATGGATATGCATAGCGAAAGACCCTTCCGACTAATAAACGGCTGATTCCTCAAGAAATACCATGCTTGATGAGTCACGACTTAGGTCAATGATAGATGACGACACTCGTGTCCGCTCGCTATCTTCCTGAGTCAAAACTCTAAGTGGTATTCGAAAAAGCTTCACCTCAAAAATGGTGAAATTGGACCGAGATGTTCCTAAACAAACAACGGATCGTAATATCCTTAAACTAAAACTTCACCCCGAAAATGGTGACAACGGACCGTAATGTCCTTAAACTATAGCTTCGCCTCCAAAATGGCGATAATAGACCGATATGTCCCTAAACTAACAACAGACCAGAATGTCTTTAAACTAGCGTGTCGCCTCAAACACGGCGATAATGGACCGAAATGTCCCTAAACTAGTGCTCCGCCTCAAACATGGCGCATCGCCCCAAATACGGCGATATACTCTCTTGAGATCTATATTGTAATCAAAGCTCCAATGGCGAAGACTGCAACTTAAGTCCCGCTGGCTACACAGCTACTCCAGCGGTGAAATCACCCCTAAAGTCCCATTAGCAAACAGATGGGTGTTAAAAAAATGGTACGTCCACAAATGAAATGGGCACGGATGAAAACCCGGAAGGGTGCCGTGAGTAAAAACAGCAGGGCTACCGGCGAGCTTGTGAAAACCCGAAAGGCTGCAATCTCGTTGTTACAAAAAAACGGTACGTCCACAAGCGAAATGGGCACGGATGAAAACCGAAAGAGCATCGTGAGTAAAAACAACAGGGCTACCGACGAGCTTGTGAAAACCCGAAAGGTGCAATCTCGTAAAATTTTCACCTATGAGGTCCTCTTGACTCGTAAGGAGAACTCCCCCTGTGAGACCCTCACGGCTCGTAGGATTCAAAGTCTTAAGTTACAGGGATCCAAACCTGCTCTTAAGCCGTCGTATTCCACAAGTTGCCCTACAGGCGGTCCAATATTGGCCCTTGTATACAACCACAGGCGCAAATAAATGATTTCCTTACCAAGTTCCACCAATGACGAGGAATGTCCTCATATGGTGAACGACACTTGTAAGTCCTCTCGACTTATAAGGAGAAAACACTCTTGTAAGATCCTTAAGACTTATAAGAGAACACACGCTTAGGAATTCCCACGATTCCTAGGAAGAAAATACACCTACGAGATCCTCACGACTCGTAGGGAGAAATACCTTTATGAGACCCTTACGGCTCATAAAGTTAAAAAGTCTTAGTCAGCAGGATCCTAACCCTATTTGCTAAGCCACATTTGTTCAAATCAGCAAAGGCGAATGATGATTCGCTCCTGGCAATATCCCAGTTGCAGCGATGCTGATGCCTAAATCGGTGTCAAACTCCAAGTCCTTTCGCGGCAAATGATGATTCGCTCCTGCTAATATTCCAGTTGCAGCAATGCTGATGCCTGAACATGTGTCAATTTTCAAGTCCTTTTACGGCAAATGATGATTCGCTCCTGGCAATATTCCAGTCGCAGCGATGCTGATGCCAGGATTGGTATCAGATCTCAAGTTCCATACTCGCAACAAAAATCAGTAAGCCAAAAAAAATGCATATGAAATAGCCGAAATGATGGGGCAACTCGCAATAAAAATCAGCGAGCAAAATATATGCATATAAAACAGCCGAAATGTTTGGGTAACTCGCAATCAAAAGCAGCGAGTAAAAACAGCCGAAATGATTGGGCACCGCGATAAAAAGCCGAAATGATTGGGCAATCGCGACTTTCGCGATATAAAAAACTGAAATGATAGAGTATCGCGGAAAGAAATAAAATGAAATGAAACTTTAGCCCTACATGTGAGTCCAAATCAACCCCTGTATACAATCCATAGGCACAAACGAAGAGGGGAACCATATTTTCCCGCCGGGCTCCGTCAAAGGGAGAGCCAAGTCTTGACTGTTCACAAAACAACCTAAAGACTACCTCAACATTCATCTCGTTATAGCAGACGCAATGTCAACAATGGCGTTCTCTCTCACTCCAGTAGGATGCAGACACGACGTCAACAAAAGACCCCAGGGTCGAAACTAAACGGAGCCATGGCAAAATTCCTAGCTCCAAGTCTTGACGGTTCACAAAACAACCTAAAGAATACCTCAACATTCGTCTCGTTCCAGCAGACGCAATGTCAACAATGGCGTTCCCTCTCACTCCAGCAGGATGCAGACACGACGTCAACAAAAGACCCCAGGGTCGATACAGAACGGAGCCATGGTAAAATTTCTAGCTCCAAGTCTTGGCAGTTCACAAAACAACCTAAAGACTACCTCAACATTCATCTCGTTACAGTAGACGTAATGTCAACAAAAGCTCTAAAATAGCCAAATCAAAAGGAAGCGAAGGCCAAATTCCTAGCTTTAGGGTCTTGATGGCAACTCAAATAAAACCTGAAAGACCATCGGAGATCATCCCACACCAGTGCGGAGTGGTTATGACTCATCGGGGTTTCCCAAACTGAGTCTAACCTCAAGTAAAAAAAGACATGGCAAAATTCCAAGCGCTTGCTCTTCCGACGGTCAAACTGCCTAAGAGATTACTTGAAGACGTCTTGTCCAACCCCCGAAGGGATCAGAGACACGACAGTCACGGGGTTACTCGAACAGCGGCGTAAAGTCTGCACATCGAGGAACGCATCAGCCAACGAGACGATACCACGCACTAAAACCCTAGTACCACAAAACCTAACGGACCTCTGTCGTAAAGAGCAGGGGTTAACTATAACGTTAGGACAAGTTTGCCTATAAGCCCAAGGAAGGTAAACTGAATAAACTCCGAAACGAGCGCATAAACTACAAACTCCAAAATGAGTATATAAACTACTTTATGCTAAGTCAAGACATCAAAGGAAAGAAAAGTGCCAGTATGAAATGAAATATGTATTTTATTCATAAATCAAAATGAATACAAGGTACTCTTATTCATGAATCAAAATGAATACAAGATACTCTTATTTATGAATCAAAATGAATACAAGTAAAAAAAAAAGGGAAGAGTATACGGCGACAAAATTGTCTAAGCCGGCCGACGGTTCAATAAGCCAGCAAGTTCGTCGCTTTTCCGCTGGACTTCTTCTTAGAGCTCTATTAGTGCCACTAGATGAGTCCCTGCCTGTGCCTGTTGACTCTGGTATGAAGTGAACCGACTTTCAAGCTCTTTCTCGGCGACTTTGTGGGCTTCAACCATCTCACGGGTAAAAATAACGGCTTTATCGAGAGCCTCCACTACTGTGATAGCCTCTTGAAGCACCCGCCAAATTTCATATGCACGGATGGTCTTGGCGGTGAACTGAGCTTGAAGCTCCCCCAAAGCTTTTCAAGCCAACTCCCTCGCCGAAAACTTCTGGTTGAGCCTCTTCTCGCATGACTGGAGATTGGCTGCACATCGTTCGACCCAGCCAAGCAGGCTTGCTTTTACAGACAAGAGGTCAGAAGGAAGGCGTATGCATTCAATCCCATGTAGACAGGCCTCCACTCTGCGGCAATACTTAACCCAGGTGCGCACCAATACCTCATCATGATAAGTGGCAAGAACAGATAAGGAAGCGTTGGCTTCAGCAGAAAATTCTTCGGCCGCGACAGAAGTACCAGCGCGAAGATCTTCGATGAGGGCCGCCAGGGAATAAACGCTCTGTCTTGTCATCCTATCATATGCGCATCGGGCGTAAGGACCTGGTGGCATGGGGATCCGAGACTCTAATGAGGTCAGGGCTGGCAAAGCTGTGAAAATATGTGTGCGGTCAGTTATATTTTTGAATATAGAGTAACCAAACTGAAGCCAGGAATAAAGTGTCACTTACCCACAATCATGCACGACAGGCTTGAGAGATCCCCAGGTCCATCAAGAATCTCGACTTCGTCGTCGGCTTCCAGAACTGTGGTTTAAAATGAAGGGCATATCAGCATCATGGTAAAAATATAAAACAAAAAGGGCGAAAGAATACCGACCTTGGCCGGAAGAGAGTACTATGCTTCGTGGAGGTATTGCTTAGGGGGCCACCATGTCAAGCAATCGCTGGAAGGTTTTCCTCGGGGAAAGATCCACGATGGAAGCCGCCAGCTCCCGCAATTCTGACGAAAGGAAAAGTTCAGATAACGAAGGGATCGTTAAACAAAATGTGTATGTATAGAAGATTACCTTCGATGCTCCGCCCGCCCTGAACTGAAGGGATGGCAGCTTCGGCAACCTCCTCTACACCCTCAGGTGCATCACTGAGGATATGTGTGAAATTTATAGCCGGCATGGCAGCCTCCAATGAGGGGACGAAAGCCGCCGCGGAAGGCCCCGAGGAGGGGTTAACAGTTTTAGCCATCTCTTCTACACCCTCCAGTGCGTCACTAGAGATATCCATGGGATCTATGGCCGACGAGACCACCTCTGCCGGAGGAGTAGATGCGAAAGGGACACAAGCCACCACCGGGAGCTCCACAGCAAAGGTGGCAGCTTCAGTAATCTCCTCTGCACCCTCCGATGCATCACGGGAGATATTCGTAGAATACGCAGTCATGGCTCGATCTGGGCTCAAACCCACTTCTGCGGCAGAAGTCCCTGCAAGGTTTTTGCAAAAATAAGGAGACGTGAAAGCAATACAAATTACTCGCCAAAAGAAAAACACGAAAAATACACATACCAATACGCTAAGAAGCCTGAAGTATAGCTTCTTCGAGCCGTTGTTCTTTTCTGATCAAATGCGCTCGTCGGGTTTCAATTGCAAGTGAATGGCTACCCGTTTTCAGTGCAAGCTCATCTTCAGAAAAAACCAAGATGGGCTGTTTGAGAGCCCGTTCCTCTTCCATTAACAGAAGACCCATGTGTACCTTCTGTAATGATGGGTCAACGTCGTAGAATACAACGGGGGGAAGGCTTTCTTCGGAACGCGCACGTTTTCAGTCTCATCTTGTGAGCGCCTTAAAACCTCGGCCAACTGCGCGTCCTCCTCGGCAGACGAACCAGGAAAGAGAAGACCATCATCCGACTCCTACATAGATATCGGCTCGTCCTAAATAAAGGGCTCGGATTCAAGCAAAGTGTCGAGTAGGCCGGCGACCGATTTCTTTCTCCTTTTGGAGCCTGTGCTAACGCAAGCGGAGGAGCGCTTCGTCCCCCTTGGTGCTTTGGCGCGGCGTTGACCAACATTGCCTTCAGTATCACCCTTTGGTGACACCACCGCGGGTGCTTTATCAGAAACTACCGCCTGGGCTCTAGTACGCACCGGCATACCAGCAGTGCGAGGGGCTGATTCTATTTCTGCGACTTTAGGGATAAGCACTGAACCGCTATCCCTCAGAGGAGGGCGAACCACCGACCGCGGCCGCAATGGGGAGCTGGTGACCTAATCCGGAACGGGAGCTCTACACTCAAAAAGCACCCATCTCTCCTCTGCAATGACAGGGCCGACCCGATGGCGGTACCAACTCTTGAAGGACCCCACAGGCCTCGGAAGATAGTCGGGCTTTGGGATCATGAAGAGGGAGCCAGTGTTTAACCGCATGAAATAGTGAATGACATCACGAGTAACCTCCAGGGAGAGGGCAGGCACAACTAAAAATGCCTCTAAAGGAATGCCCTGGTTGTAGCCTAACTGCTGGGCGAAACGATGCGGATTATACCGCATGAAGAGAGCGGTGTCATTCTGGCGGAACACCAAATAACCCAGCATGATCGAGTATAGATGCATAATCTCCTTAGGCTTTAAAGCCGGAACCCCACCCTTCGACAAATCAAACAATTGCTGAACGGGCCCCGCTGGAGCAGAAAGGACTCGATCGCTGAAAACCATTCCGCCTTAATTTGAGTATGGATTCAGCAGTAAGCAGAGAGCCCCTAACTGGGTTAGATCGGGAGCGGAAGAATCAACCAACCTCATGATTCGTGAGAAAGTATATGATTCATAAAAATCTGGTCGCTGGTGCGCAGCAAACGCTCCTAACACATGCATCTCGATCCACAACATGAAGTAGTGGAGGGAGAAATTCACAGTATTCGACCCGGGTTCGAAGTATTAGCGGCAACGCTTAACCCGTGATATAGATGCGACAACCCCGCGACGCCAACAGCTAATCGTGCTCCTCTAGCTATGCGATGAGCAGGATAAAATACGGAGGCTCTCATAAAGTGGTGATGCATCAGCATGGCAAACCAGCTGAGCCAAAGACTGATAAAGCCGACGAAGAAAGTTTCTTCGTCCATACCAAGGGTCGCGATCGCATCAAAAGCCACAGCTGATAAGTTTGGAATATAAAACTGCGGCGGGTCTTCTTCTTTGGCCTGCAGTTTCTTCAACCCGAATCCAAAGGGGTCTTAAATTTTCGCGAATTTTGGAGCCTTCTTAGATAAGACATCCTCACGGAGAAAGCAGGCAATGAAAGCGTCAAAAGTGACACCTTACCCTTCCGATGTCACGAAAAGTTTTTCAAAGATGCTCGGGGCCTTGATTTGACTTGGGTGCTTATGACGAACGACATTCTCAGTCGTCAGGCCGTCAAGCATAGCGGGCACCGTAGCAAACACATACTCATCAGGAGGTAGTAACTCTTCGTAATGCTCTCCCCTAATCGGCAGCCCTGAAATGTCTCGGAACTCCTCCAGCGAAATAGAGACTTCACGGTCCCCTAGCAGAAACGTATTCGTTAGAAGGTTCCACTGGTTCAAGAAAGCTTTGACCCACTAGACGTGAGGGACGTGATAGTAAAATAATGACGCATACACTGCTTGGTACAACCCAACCTTCTGTAGCCATGCGCATTGGGCAGAGAGAATATATCGAGACCAAGAAAGGTAGCCCACTGGATGGCGCGGGGTAACGCCTACCATATACACCTGCCCCCACGGTCGAGCTTCACCTTGACATATGTGACGCCCCAAAATATCAATAGCCACCGGGGGCTGGTTAGGTATCCCGGTCGTTGACGGCTCGAGCCGGCCCATGGGAATCCAATTAGTCGCATCCACTGCATAAGCAGTCCGTGGGCGTTCCATCAATGAGATCAGGCGGATGGGTTCTGTTGGCACTTCACAAATAAAGCTACGGCGGCCCCTGATGATATGACCGTACCATACCTCCCATAAGAGAAGGCTCGTATGCTCCTTGTCATACGCCCTAATCATCGTCATGACTTCCCCGTCTGATAGCGATTGCGGAAAAATGGCTTCTGAGTGAGTGCAAGGGAAGTCAAGAAGTGAGGCCATCGTTCCTGAAATAAGAAGGGAAAGGGAAAAAACCATTTAAAAAATATATATATAATAATAATATAATAATATAAAATAAAATAAAATAAAAACGTGATGTTTGTTTCACAGGACCATTGGCTGCAAAACTAATGGACCCCACAAAATCAATATGGTGGCTCACCAATGATGATACAAGATAATCATTGTGAGAATCAAAAAAGATTCTCATTAAATAGACACTGGAGTTTAAACAACTCTTGACATCCTCGAGAAAAATGAATTCTGTTAAAATATCCAACAAATTTAAATTTATGCAAATAAAGGTAAAACCCTATGAAAATATTCTCAAGAACACCAGGGAATGAAATTCCCGAAGGGCCCTCTTGATCTTTTAGAGCTAAGCTCTTTGATGAGGAATTAAATTTCTTTTAAGCAGTGGAATTAAATTCCAGAAACCCCCATGATGGGGAAATGCAAAATAGAATTAAAATTCCATAGACCCTCAAAGGTCAGAAGAGAAATGTCCGATCTTTGAAGACATTGAGGTTTACTACTCAAAGATTATGTCTTTTTGGATCTCTAAGGGATCGGTTTCAGAAGAGAGTAAAGCTCTTACGGTGGATTTAAAATCCAGAAAAAAGAATTAAAGAAAAAAGTTTCTTGTTCCTAAGAGAAAAATGCCATTCAAGATCTTTACCTAAAAAAGTTCTTTCTGACAGAGTTTAACTCTGAAATTTCAATGGGCAGAGAACTAAACTCTGAAAGGAGAATTAAATTCTCAAGAGAAGACTAAGGAAGAAGATGAAGAAACAATAGCCCTTTCAAGAGCCAAGCCCTCTCATTTATAAGACGTAATGGGAAGCAGTTCATCTCCCCGTTCCCCTAGGCAATCTAATGGTTGTAAGGGCAGACAGCATTGCACTCACGTGCAAGCCACGTGAGAGCAACATTGGGGGGCATTTGTTCCCTTAAAAAAGGGAAGATGGTAAATTCCTTACTGTTTAAGCCTCACGTGTTAAACACGTGAGTGCCTATATGCAATGCATATAGGCGCTGCAAATCAAACAACTTATAGGCTAAATAAGCCTCACGTGTTAAACACGTGAGCGCTTATATGCAACGCATTTAGGCGCTGCAAATCAAACAACTTATAGGCTAAATAAGCCTGACGTGTTAAACATGTGAGCGTCTATATGCAATGCATATAGGCGCTGCAAATCAAACAACTATAGGCTAAATAAGCCTTACGTGAGTGCCTATATGCAATGCATATAGCCTCTGCAAATCAAACAACTTATAGGCTAAATAAGCCTCACGTGTTAAACACGTGAGCGCCTATATGTAATGCATATAGGCGCTGCAAATCAAACAACTATAGGCTAAATAAGCTTCATGTGTTAAACACGTGAACGCCTATATGCAAAGCATATAGGCGCTGCAATCAAACAGCTGACAAACTAAATAAACCTCATGTGTTAAACACGTGAGGGCACCCCCTACGAAGAATTGAATTCTACTCAACAAGGGATCGTTGGATCAAAGTTCTAATGGTGATTAAACATAGAGCTTTCTAATGAGAAGGGAAATTCTGTGTTAAACAGAAAGTTGGTGGATCAAAGATTCTATGAGATGGAAAATATTTTCCATATCTTTCTAAACAAAGAAAGATTGTGCTCTGTTAAACTGAGCCCCTATGGTTTAAAATAACGATGATGATTAAAATTCACTATTTTTACATAATAAGATTCTGCATATGGGAAAAATATTTCCCCAATCTTGTTAAAAAACAAGAAAAATATGTTCTGTAAAACAAAAACCCTTGGATCAAAGATCCAATGATGGGCAAAATCCCCAAATCAAATCAAAAACCAATTAAATCAATTAGAATCTCTCAATGAGAGATTTTCTCAGAATTAAACAAACTTCTCTCCACTATATAAAGAACCAAAGACTTCAAGTCTCGGGGGAGGAGAGTGAACAAAAGGGAACCCCCTCAGAAGCTTTATAAAAAAAAGAAAGAGAGAAGAGCTTCAAAAGAAACAGAGAATTTAATTCTCGCAGAAGAAGACTTGTTTCATTAAAACCCTAGGTAAAAAGAAAACAAAACTTAGAGATCATCTTGTCTCTCTTTTGCCTCTCTAAGGGTTTAACCCTTCATGCAAAAACTTAGTGCTTCCTCTGGTTGAGATCTGCAGAAGCAGATCTCCCCACAAGTTGAGAATTTAGTTCTCATTGTGGAGATTCTGTCATGTAGATTTAAAACCTAGGGGAAAGAATTGAGTTCAAAGAATTTGATTCTTACAAAACACATGAAAATTAGGGTTTAACCCTATAAAAAGAATTTAATTCTTACAAAACAAGAGACATGAGATCCTCCAAATCCTGGTCATTAACATGAGATCAAAATTTCCAAACACCCAGAAGGAAAGACTGATGATTCATTAGTGTGTAAACACTATAACGAGGACCGCATGTGTTTCCCACGCAAGCGCTTAAAAGAAGAACAAGAAGTGCCTCCTAGGGCAGTCACGTGTTTTGCATGCGATCTCCAATCAAGTGCTTAGCACTTATATAAAAAAGGAGGGGATAAAACCCAAAAAGCAGCACCCAACTTTGCGGCACCTCATGTGTTCACACGTGAGCGCCACAAGAACCCAGTGCTTAGCACTCTTTTTCAAATAAAAAGAAAACTAACTGGGCCAAGCCCAAGTTGGTTAGGTCCCTTGAGAGTAGAAACTCCCTAATTCAAATCAACTGAGCCCATGCGCTCACTACTTCCCAAACCGATCTTAGTCCCAAATACGACTATTGATCTTCCAACTGATGATATCCCAAAATGATATTCATCCCACATTCCTCTGAGGAAATCTTAGTCTCAAAATACAACGAGGAAATCTTAGTCTCAAAATACAACTAATGATTCCTCGGTTTACCATTAATCCATTTTCCCTCAAACACGGGAATTGGTTCAAGGGTACATCTCTTTACACCTCTGATACATGTCGTTGTAATTCCTCAACGTCTTCAGAGAAGTGGCGGGTCCCGACAACCAACTGCTTTTTGGTGCACTTCCCAACTGACGTGCACATCCCAAATCAAACCACATCCCAAACTGGATGCATCCCATATCATCGTTGTCCATCCCATCACGTAACAAATACACGTGCGCGCAAGATGATCAACGGACCGAGATGTCCTTAAACTAAAATCTCGCCTCCAAAATGGTGATCAACGGACCGAGACGTCCTTAAACTAACCGTTGCCTCCTAAATGGTAACAACGGACCGAGATGTCTTTAAACTAAAACCTCGTCTCCAAAATGGTGATCAACGGACCGAGATGTCCTTAAATTAAAATCTCATCTTCAAAATGGTGATCAATAGACCGAGATGTCCTAAAACTAGAACTTCGTCTCCAAAATGGCGATAATGGACCGAAGCGTCCTTAAACTAAAAACAATGGAGCCCAAATGCTCTCTTGCTGGATCTAAAATAAAAATGATCCTGAAACCCCGTTAAGTAGATCTTAGTCTCAAATTGGACTAACGTATCCTTAATAAAAAACCAATCGAGCCCCTAAATGCTCACATACGTTTAAGTCGATCTTAATTCCAAAATAGATTAACGGTCCCTAAATAAAAACCCCAAATCTAAGAAATACGGATTTGGAATAATCCACGCCCTACGGGAGACAACATAAATTAGTCTCCGTATACAATCTACGGGCAACCTAAAAAAATAAAAACACACACGACACGAAGTGAACTTCCGGAGCAGGAGAAAATGGTTATCGCGATGCGGTAACATAATTAACTGCAGGGGTTTGCGCCTGCAGGGAAGAGCGCCCCCACAATCAAAAACCCCTCGTAAACGAGGGGGAATCTGACGCTACAATGGCGGCATCCGTCAAAACCTCCGATATACGGTACCATAAATCAACTTGGTATCTTCGGAGAGGTGGACGGATAAATCCAAATAGCATCTGCCCCAAAAATTCAGGCCAGATGTCCTAATGTCCCGGTCGCGTCTTTCGGCGGTAAACAAACCCGTCATTATCTTGGATTGATTAGACCCACCCGTACAAGCCCTTGACTAGGTCAAAATGACCGTATGACTGTCCTAATCAATCGCATCACCATGCAGCAGAAAAGTACTACTTAACTACCGAACACTACGCCTTGACTGGCTCAATATACGCAGCACGAATACTAAGCAATACTAATCTGAAATGACGAAGGGCTACGGTTGGTTTTTTGTGAAAAACCTTTAACGTAATGAACTTGATATCGTTGAAGGAACTCGAACAGTTTTGAAAAGGAGTGGTTTAGGTTCTTCTTTTAAAACTGGTAACATAAACTTTGGCTTAAGAGCGTACTCCCCGTGAAGGGATGAAGGCTCATTCCTCATCGAATGAGGTGCAGGATATTCCTAACCGAATACCTCTATGCAAAGCAAAAGAATACAACTGTGGTTTTGAAGAAAACCGAGTAGTTTTAAAACTTGGTTTCGACAACATCATTTAGGTTTATTTTCTTTGTATTAATCAGAATTAATGCAGTCCCATCAATTAATCATATCATGCCAGAAAAGAAACGAAATTAGGCACGCACATATATGCCATCTGTATTCGCCACAGGGTCCCGGGTCTTTACCATAAGGTTACTTAACTTACGGCATGACGGGACATGACTAGCGTGGATGCAAAATATATATAGCGTCTACTAGATATATAATATATATAGCAACATTCGTCTTGCGCATGATATCAAGTAACATCACAGCAGAATCAAACACAGTATGGAAATGCGAATAATCTAGGAAAAATACATTTCAATGGAGCCAAATATGAAATGCAATTTTCCGGTCGTGTGGATAGCCCGTAATATCAGACCGTAGACCCCTACGAGTGCGGAAAGCTACCCGCTAATCCCAGAAACAAGGCAACCCCAATCAACAAAGTGAATAGGCCACCCAACACTTCCAAAATCCGGTGACTTGGACACCCTTTAGCTGGTCAATCCTATACCCTCTACGAGTGCGGCGAATAGCCCGCCGATTCTAGAGTAAGGCACTCCGGTCTCAACGTCATGAGATGGTGGTCCGTTGCTTTCTAGGACCCGGCTACTTGAGCACTTTGCCACGGGGTAATCCCAGTGCTTGTAATGAAAACCTGAATATACAACGATGACTACGTCCGCAACCCGGACGTGCCCCAAAAAATAATACAAGCCGCAATGACGGTAGTCCACATGTCGTACGCTCATCACGAAATATGAATATACATTACATCATAGAGAATAGCATCTAATACTACACATTCCAGGCTATCCAACGTGACAAATCCAACACAACCATAACCACTAAGCAATATCCATCACAGAACATGCAAACTTGCGAGTATCAATTCCATAACCCCGTCTAGTTGATGCATATAGCAATTAGACGACGTTTTAACAAACATTATGATATACGCAACCATCATAAAGCCTACGACAATCGAATACCGCACACGTATAGCCAACACTTTAATTTTCCAAAACACCGAAAATTAAGTGTGTTAAAAGCCGACAAGAAATTCCATGCTAAAATCCACTCTGAGAATCCGAAATGAGCTCGGATTGAGCCGAAACTTCACGGAGGGCCCCGACATAAAATTAACGTCGATCCGGAGGGCACCTAGGGGGGTACCCACGCCTTAAGCTGCCCTAAGGTGGCCATAGGGGTGGGCAGACCCGAAACTTTCTTCTGTGGCAGTTTCGGGTCCCCACCCCCAGGACACCATTTGGGTGGTCTCGGGGGTGTGGGCCCTCCCTAGGTCTCCCGGGATGTCCCTAGGGTCCCCGCACACCTCCCCGTAGCTTCTCGTTTCAAACTGAAAGCCTACGGGAAATCAAAACATTAAGTTAGCATGAAATTCCTCACTGTTTTTACGGCAGTTTTTGCGGGGCAAAAACTGATGGGATTCGGGAGTCATATCTATCTAGTTTATGGTGTTTTGGTGGTTCTGATACCATTGAAAGTTCCTAGTGCCCTCGCCGCTAACCCGCGGCCAATGCGGAATCCGAAAACAAAAAATTTCAAGGCACTAAGAACTTATACTTTAGAATCTAAATCAAACACCTAAACTAGCAAACACAAAAATGTAGAAATCATAATCTTTGTAACGTCTTCATTTGCTCCAATTAGATTGGACTCTGGGATGCTCTCAAGAGCTCCGAATCGTGCTTGCAAGCCTCTTCGCCGAAGATGATCCATCCGAGAGAACTAAGTTCAAGTTTCAATTTCATCAATGAAGTAACTAAAGATCCTAGGTTACTAATTTAGGATACTTAGTGATGTGTGTGAGTATTCTAACATTTTCTCTCTCTTTATCTTCATGATTCTCAACTCATGAGAGAGTTGAAGATGAAGAAGAAGGAGTCATGGAAGAGAGGAACAAGAATGGTAGAATCAATAATAATCTTCCCAAATTCAAGAATGCTTCAATACTTTTGTAAAAAGAATTTTTCCATTTTTAAACTACAACCATGCTTGAATAGTATTTGCTAACGAATTACAAATTAATTTGCACATACCCTTCACCATTTCTCTTTTCCATCTCATTTTTTAATTTCTTAAAATGAAAAACCTTGAAATGAGTTGTCCTTCTTTTAGAAGTATTCTTGTACGTCCCCGCAAATATATACCCATATTCGTATTAAAATAAGAATACCCAAGAGATAGAAAAATACAATGAACATAATAATAGAATATACATATCGAAATATGTGTGTGTGTGTGTGTAAATTATTAAATCAAAACTTGATTTAATAATCCGGCTTAATTCTAAGCTGGCTAGTATTATCATCCGTCTGATTGAAGTCCGTATGGCTAGCACACATACCTAATCGGAACCCTGCACGTATCAATATGCGGACACTACATCATTTTGCATGAACCGGGAAAACCCTCGGTATGGGCCTCTAAAGACTCGTCAATACGCCGGCAGTGGGTTTAACCACAAGCACGTCAGTGGCACTAGCTGTACGTAATGGTTACCCAGGTATTGAGCAAAAGGAAGGCCGACGAGAAAACTCATCCGTACATCTACTGAGCCTATCTATGACAATCTCCGTACAGTCGAGTCCTTTCGTCTGAGATAATCACATACCGGGTCTAGAGGGTGGATCACGTCAGACCCCTACTAACCCGATAAGTCATGCCGGTCTGAAGCTCATCACCCACTGAAAAACTACTGACATCACATCAGTAATTCTCAACCAGCTTGGCCAAGGATTTCTGGTGATGGCTGACCAATACAGCGCGACATCGACTCCCGATACCGGAGAGACAGATTCCTGATGATTGTTCACTGCCTCCATATGGTTCGGGACTGTACCTAACTAAAACCTGTTAGCACGACTCTTTTGAGCCGTAGTAGAGTAGTAATCTAAGTACAGTGGGAACTCACACGAGACAAATGAAAATCTCAGATCAATGGACTAATCTGTACTCATGCCATAAGAGAACTTCCATCTGACGATAGGTATAATACCATCTGGAAGTTCTCGGCGAGTCCATCCGGTGTACTCACCTTCAGTGAGCACCTGTATACTATCTTAGGCGACTCAACACCAATGGCTTGTGAGACCGGCCACCGCCCCTTGTCAGGGTCTCGAAAAGTATACACTAGTCTACTCCGAAGTATCGATGTCCAGTCTCGATACTCTCTCGACTAGGAACATTTAAGGATGTGTTTATGGACCACCCAGCTCCTATGTATATGATCGCCATCATAATGCCGGCAGCCAAGCAAAAATCCTATGGGCTTTATCCAAATGTATACACATAATGATAAAGACAAAACAGATAGCATATTATCATCTTGAGTAAGACTGTTCTACCTGTATAGGTTTTTGTTCAATTATCATAATCGCCTACCTAAAATTACAATAATTGCCTTGAGGGCACTATACCCAACAACTGTTACTTCAAAGTCTGAAGTCCGTACGGATAAAATTTGATATTGTTGTTTTCATGACTATGATAACTTGTATGAGTATGATTATATAACTTCTTTATAAATTGGATTTAGAAGTGTACATGTATATAACTCTACCAGAAGGTTTTCTTGGTCAGTGGGAGTAGCGGATAGCGTGCAAATTGCTTAAGTCTATTTATAGACTAAAGCAGGCAAAGCGGAGGTGGATCGTCTATTTTTTGATGCTACGGTCGAAGTGTTTGATTTCATCAAAATAAGAGATGAACCTGATATTTGTAAGAAGGCAATAGGGAGTAGGGTTAGGTTCCTCATATTGATGTAGATGATATACTCTTGATAGGAAGTGATATTCTTATACCACGATTCGGTCAAACATTGGTTGTTATTGTTTCTCCTTTATGGATTATAAATATATCATTGATTCTGATGACTAGGTCTATAGAGTTAGACCCGGTAAGGGGTTTTGGATTATCCGGATTCAGGTATAATGACACCATTCTAAAAAGGTTTAGAATGGACGACACCTAGCGAGGTAATGTACCCACAGCTAATGGGGTCACGCTCTCTAAAATGATGTCTTTCGAGACTGATAAAGAAAGACTCGCATGAATGTCATTCGACATGCTTCGGCAGTAAGGTCAATCATGCAATGTTATATGCTAAACCAGATGATACTTTTACACTTGGTGTAGTAAGCAAATATTAGTCCAATCCTGGAGAAATATAGGAAGAAGTGAAGAACATATGAGATGTTCTTAGTGTATGGTAATGGCAGACTCTTTCGGGAGGCGATTACCGATTCCAGCTTCCGAGGTGATAAGGATGACAGAGTATCTGTCACAAGTCATTAGTTTACCCTCTTCTGAGGAGCAGTATATTGGAAGAGTTCCAAGCGGGATACTGGGGTAGTCGCAGTGCTTGATACTGATTGTGAATCAACAGAGAATACATCCTAACTATTTGTTTGGATAAATACGTTCATTTGTGAACAAGGTCCCATCCGCTATCCAAACAATATTCTAAGGTAAGTATCGCTCATTTCGGGAGATAGTTGATCTCCGTAAAGTTGAGATTCAGAGAGATGCAGTTAGAAACAATATAGCGGATCCACTCACTGAGGCTATTTCTCGAACACAGTTTGTGAAACTGTTAGTACAGAAGTTGGGTATGCAGTAGCCGTTGGGGTCGAAAATTACACCCCGGTTGACCAAGTCAAAGTCAAAGTCAACCCCAAATAAGCGGGCCCAAGCCCAGATCAAGTGGGCCCATGCCCAAATCGAGCCCCGCGGCCGGCGCCCCCATGGCGAAATAAAAATTTTGTAATAAATAATTTTGATATAATTTTTAAGCATGAATGTAAGGAAAATGGGCATAAAGCCAAATTTTTGTAAAGCCCATGGCTCATGTGCAAAAGAAATGAGCACATGAGGTATGGAATGGGCAAAATACCATTTTGTAAAGCCCAAAGGGCTATATATAAGTTTGTAAACTTATAAAAGGCAACATGATAATGAAATAAAGAAGAACTTTTTCATTCTCTCAAACTCTAGGGTTTTTGTGCCTCCTTCTCCTTCCTCAAGGTTCTAAACCTTCTTTCCCTTTTCTGAATTAAATCAAGAGTTTTACTCTTTCTTTTCCAAAAAGAAATAGTTTTTTACCACAAAACCCTTGAAGGGGAACGCGGATCTTCCATCAAATCTCCAAAAAGGAAGATTTATAAAATCTCACCCTCTTTTCTCCAAGATCCAGCCAATAGAGAGGAGGAGGAAGGAGACCCACCTCCAAAAACTCCACTTTGGGGAAGATCCAGGGCCCAAGGGAGAAGAAAGGAGTTCCCTTTCATCAGCTCCGAAAATATCTTAGGAGTTTAACTCCTCAAAATATATATATATATATATAATAATAATAACAATAATAATAATAATAATAAATCTTTATTTTTGGAAGTATAACTCCCAGTGCAAGGGCTAAGTCCCTTTGTCCTCTTTGTCAGGAGTTCAACTCCAAAAGTCAATCGGGAGCACAGCTCCCAGTGCAGGGACCAAGTTCCTTTTGTTGCTGACACCCAGCGCCCGCGTGCCAGGCACGTGGGGCATGGGCGCCCGGCGCCGAGCGCCTGCATGCTAGGCAAGAGAGACGATGGCACCCACGCATCCTTTGGACGCTATTCTTTTTTTATATATATACACACACACTCCACAACACTGTCCCCGTTAGAACTCTGCGGGGACCCCGATATATCCAAAACCCCTTAAGACACACATACGCACACTGAATATTGAGTTCGCATGACCTGTTTGACCCGTCAATCGGAGGTTCTCTTTCTCCAAAGGCGAGGGGTAATTAACGACAGTTTAGTCCGCGGCTGCCGGAGATTCGGATCCCCATAATCAATAAACCCCAGCCTACCCTAGGCAGGGGGAATCTATAGTACGCCTGACAAGCGCGCGCGTATTCCCATCTCAATTGGGTGACAAAAACACCCTACAAATTCTGGCATGCCCGGTGGGACAGATCTCTCCTCCTATATTTCGGGTTAAACGTTCATACGAACTCAATCAATATACATATCGATTGCCTGTACTGAAATCATGCTTTTTTGTGCAGGTTAACAGTTTCCAATTGCAATCTTCGGACGCAGCAAAAATGTCTCCAAGGACAAGCTCGGCTCTCGACACAGCTCCCATCTCCTACACGATGAAGATGGACGCCAGCTGGGTCCTTTCGGCCAGTCTCGGGCGACAGTGGGAGGAAACGCCGCTACCATTTGGCTCTATTATGTTTGTGTCAGCTAACGCCTTCCCAGCTCCTCAAGCTCCGGTAACAGACAAACCGGCCTCGAAAGGCAAGATGCCAAATGTGGTGATCTCGATGTCACCACTACCCAAACACAAGTCGATGTTTGAACGACTTTCCTTGGCCCCAGCTGGGGGCAAGGCCATCAACACCAACAAAGCAACAAGGCATCTCGAGCAAGCTCTGGCGATGCTCCTAACAACTGCTCAATCGGGTGTCTTCTCTAAGCTCCCCGCCAATCGACTCACAATGGCTTCCTGGATAACGGATGCCTGCCAAGCCCTCAAAATCAAGAAGCTAAGGCGGAAAAGGTTTAGATATAGAGCCAACAAAAGGGTTAGGGCTCATGCTAGGGTGAACTTCATAAGGTTCCAAGAACAGGGAAGATAAAGAGATGGCTTAATATGTGGTCCACACTGTCTACACGGTGGGCATACGCAGCAAGAGCAAGGATGGGGCTACCACATCTCAAATCCAATCTGGTGTGAATGTAGCTATCACTTCCCAAGACCAGCCTCCTCCGGAAGGTAATGAAAATCCTCCTAGTAAAGCCGATAAGTAGAGAGATCCCTCGGTTCATGAGGAGTCAAGCTCGGAAAGCGAAGAGGATCCAATCTTCCGTCCCAAGAACGCAGAGTAGCAACTTCTATAAGAGCTCTGAAAACAGATTAGAAGTAAAGACAAGGAGATGGCCAAACTTACTCCAAAATTGACGACTTGACGAATGTCGTGATGCTGCACACGGCTCAAGTTGCCTCTCAGCCATCCAATCAAGCGCAGGGTTCTGCTCATGAACCGGGAAACCGTGTTCCGAGACAGCCGATGCAAATTCCCTCAAATCCAAAGGTGGGCGGACCGCATGAAAGTCAGTCGCATCCTATCTCGGGAAATTTCTTGGCTACCGATAACAGTAGCCCGCTAACTCAAGGTCAAATCATGGATTTGGTTGCCAACAAAGTCAAAACATTGGTAGCCGAAGCCGAAGCACAAAAAGATATTAGCAGTAGTGGAAGACCATATCCTGCTCGGTATGATCTGGTAGAATTTCCTAGCGGCTATGTCATCCCCAAATTCGGATGATTTGATGGGACAGGAAATGCGAATCAGCACATCGCCCATTTTAAAGCTTCATGCGGAATACTGGCGGCAATGATGCGCTTCTCCTCCACCAGTTCGTTAATAGCCTGACCGATGTCGCTTTCGACTGGGGCGCAAGCATACCAGATGGCTCTGTTACTACTTTCGTCCAGATGGAACTCTGTTCCGACAAAGGTTCATGAGTGTCAGCGATAAGATCACCATTGCCGACCTCGTAAGGACCAAGCCAAAGAACAAAGAAAGCAGCACGGATTTAATAACCCGATGGCGCAATCTCTCCGTTAAATGCGAACTACCGATAGAGCAGGACCAATCTGTCAGCCTCCTCGTCGGAAATCTCAACAATTGGATGGCCCCATTTCTATGCACCGCGGGTCTCAAAACATTCCAAGAGCTGACCAGGAAAGTCCAGATGTTGGAGCGCTCAAAGCAGCAGTCTTCCTCTAATTCCCAAAATAACAATAGGTTCTGGAGAAACTGAAAGGACGATGATCGCAAAGGTGGAAATTCCGACGATGCTGAATCTTTCAACACTTCGGCTAACCGAAATAAGCGAGGGATGAGCGGGCCTAATACCAACCAGCCTCAGAAGCCAGTGTTCGGATAGGGAGGAGAAGCTCCACTGAAAAAGAAGCTGGATAAGGTCTATTCCTTCAGAAGGGATAAAGTCTATAAAATATTCGAAGACGCCCTAAGAAACGGTCTACAATTGCCAGAATCAAAAAAGACCGCAAGAAACGAATATGACCGACGGCCATAAATATTGCCCCTATCACAGAGTGATAAGTCATGCTATTGAGGATTGCTTCGTCTTCAAATATTGGGTCGAAAAACAATACAAGGCAGGAGAGATAGAACTGTCTAAAGGCGTGTTAGCAAACAGTCAAGTTGCTACTGCCAATTTCATACAACTGGAGACCGAAGTCCTTCGAAAACCCGATTCTCTCAAACATTTGTCTTCCCATAAAAGGAGTTGACCACCACGTCGTTAAACTGGGAACAATCGACCTCTAAATCGTTAAACTGGGGATGTAAAAATATGTAAATAAAAAAATAAAAAAATAAATAAAAATAATATATATATATAAAGCCGAAATGATGGGGCAACTCACAATAAAAATCAGCGAGTAAAATGTAAAAGAAAATAAAGCCGAAATGATGGGGCGACCGTGAATAAATAGCCGAAATGATAGGGCAATCGCAACCTTCGTGATAAGAAAAGCTGAAATGATAGAGCAATCGCGATAAAAAAAAAGCCTTCCAAATGGCGAATGATGAGTCGCTCCTGGTACCATACTCCAGTGCAGCGATGCAGACGCCAACCAAATCCCAAATCCCTAAATTCCCAACGGCGAATGATGAGTCGCTCTTAGTATCATATTCCAGTGCAGCGATGCAGACGCCAACCAAATCCCAAATCCCTAAATTCCCAATGGCGAATGATGAGTTGCTCCTGGTACCATATTCTAGTGTAGCGATGCAGACGCCAACCAAATTCCAAATCCCAAAACAGCGAATGATGAGTCGCTCCCGGTACCATATTCCAGTGCAGCGATGCGGACGCCAACCAAAATCCAATTTCCAAAAATTCTCCCATCCCTACGGTTGGTTTCTAAGTTGACTACCGTATACAATCTACGGGCTCAAATAATTCTCATCACACCCATATCTCATCGCAATCACCAGTTCAGCGGCCAGTCTCCGCCCTTGGAATTATGCTCCATTTAAGAAGACCCACTCATGTGTCCTCACGATACATAAAGAGAACAGACTTACGAGATCCTCTCGACTCGTAAGAAAATACCTTCGTGGGATTCTTACGACCCACAAAGGAAAAACACACTTGGGAGTCCCCACGAATCCTAAGGATAAAGTACACCTACAAGATCCTTTCGACTCGTAGGGAGAAAATGCTTTTATGGGACCCTTACGGCTCATAAAATTGAAAAAGCCTTAGGTGATAGGGACCTAAACATGTCTCCTAAGCCATCGCTCCCCCAACAGGCAAAGGCAAATGATGAAGTGCTCCTGGCACTTATGCTTCGGCGTTAGCAACGATGATGCTGACCCCTACCCTAAAATTCCAAACTTCCGATCCGATAGACCCCTGAATCGTTAAACTGGGAACATACGACCTCTAAGTCGTTAACTGGAAACAGATGACCTCTAAGTCGTTAAACTGGACACAATAGACCTCTAAGTCTTTAAACTGGGAATAGATGACCCCTAAGTCGTTAAACTGGGAACAGATGATCCCTAAGTCGTTAAACTGGGAACAAGGGAAATCCCCTCACGGCAAATGATGATTTGCTCCTGGTATCATATTCCAGTGTAGCAATGCTGATGCCAAACCAAAACCAAAATCCCTAAATCCTCTCATGGCAAATGATGATTCGCTCCTGGTACCATATTCCAGTGTAGAGATGCTGATGTCAACCCAAATCAAATCAAACCAACAACCTCTGCGGCGGAATCATGCTTCGTCTCAGAATGTACCCTGTGTCAAAATCATGTTTCGCCTCGGAGTATTTACCTTCCCTATTGGAATTATGCTTCGCCTAGGTATCAGCCTCTGCATCAAAACTAGTGACACTCTGTGCCGGGGAAACGTCGACCGCAGACACTCCGTGCCAGGGACAAGTCAACCAGCGACCTCCCTGTCGGAATTATGCTCCGCCTTGGAACCAAGTCAACAAGCGACCTCCTCGTCGGAATTAAGTTCTGCCTCGGAATCAAGTCGACCAATAAGCTCTGCGTCAGAATCATGTTTCGTCTCAGAACGTACCCCGTGTCGAAATCCTGCTTCGCTTTGGAGTATCTGCCTTCCCTGTCGGAATTATACTTCGCCTGGGAATCAACCTCTGCATCGAAATTATGCTTCGGTCAGAATGTCTGCCGATCCCCGGAATGATGCTCCGCTCTTCTGAATCATACTCCGCTCCCTGGAATCATACTCCGCTCTTCGGAATTATGCTCCGATCTCCGAATTGATGCTCCGCTCTTCGGAATTAAGCTCCGATCCCTGGAATCATGCTCCGCTCTTCAAAATTATGCTCTGATCCCTGGAATCATGCTCCGCTCTTCGGAATTATACTCCGATCCCAGGAATCGTGCTCCGCTCTTCGGAATTATGTTCCGATCCCTGGAATTATGCTCCGCTCTCCGATCTTCAGAATCATGCTCCGCTCTCCGGAATTATGCTCCGCAAATCGGAATTATGCTCCGATCCCCGGAATTATGCTCCCGGAATGATACTCCGCCCCCGGAAGGATGTTTCACCTTGAAGTCCAACTCCAAGATCCATCAATTTCATGCACACAACTCATGTGCGGTGTCCATTTATTGATGGGGGGTACTTTGTTGGGGTCGAAAATTACACCCCGGTTGTCCAAGTCAAAGTCAAAGTCAACCCTAAATAAGCGGGTCCAAGCCCAGATCAAGTGAGCCCATGCCCAAGTCGAGCCCCGCGGCCGGCCTCTCTCATGCCGAAATAAAAATTTTGTAATAAATAATTTTAATATAATTTTTATGCATGAATGTAAGGAAAATGGGCATAAAGCTAAATTTTTGTAAAGCCTATGACTCATGTGCAAAAGAAATGAGCACATGAGGCATAGGATGGGCAAAATGCCATTTTGTAAAGCCCAAGGGGCTATATGTAAGTTTGTAAGCCTATAAATGGCAACATGATAATGAAATAAAAAAGAACTTTTTCATTCTCTCAAACTCTAGGGTTTTTGTGCCTCTTTCTCCTTCCTCAAGGTTCTAAACCTTCTTCCCCTTTTCTGAATTAAATCAAGAGTTTTACTCTTCGTTTTCCAAAAAGAAATAGTTCTTCACCATAAAAACCTTGAAGGGAAACGCGGATCTTCCATCAAATCTCCAAAAGGGGAGATTTATAAAATCTCACCCTCTTTTCTCCAAGATCCAGCCAATAGAGAGGAGGAAGAAGGAGACCCGCCTTAAAAAACCCCACTTTGGGGAAGATCCAGGGCCCAAGGGAGAAGAAAGGGGTCTCCTTTCATCAGCTCCGAAAATATCTTAGGAGTTTAACTCCTCAAATACACACACACACACACACACACACAAAATAATAAATCTTTCTTTTTGGGAGTACAACTCCCAGGGCAGGAGCTAAGCCCCTTTGTCTTCTTTGTCAGGAGTTCAGCTCCAAAAGTCAATCGGGAGCTCCCAGTGCAGGGACCAAGTTCCTTTTGCTGCTAACACCCAGCGCCCGCGTGCCAAGCATGTAAGACGTGGGTGCCCAGCGCCCGTGTGCCAATCATGTGGGGCACCAGCGCCCGTGCCTAGCGCCCGCGTGCCAAGCACGTGAGGCGCCAGCACCCACACGTCCTTTGGACGCTATTCTTTTTTTTATATATATACACACACTCCACAACACTGTCCCCGTTAGAAAAAATTTCTAATAGGGCGCTGTCCCGCATCCCGCAAGGGGGCTGCTAGCTCCCTTGATCCCCTCCCCCCAGCAATCCGAGTAGCGGGACCGCCGTAAAACTCTGCGGGGACCTCGATATATCCAAAACCCCTCAAGACACACATACGCATACTACACATTGAGTTCGCATGACCTGTTTGACCCATCAATCGGAGGTTCTCTCGCTCCAAAGGCGAGGGGTAATTAATGGCAGCTTAGTCCGCAGCTGCCGGAGATTCGGATCCCCATAATCAATAAACCCCAGCCTACCCTAAGCATGGGGAATCTGTAGTACGCCTGATAAGCGTGCGCATATTCCCATCTCAATGGGGTGACAAAAAACACCCTACAGTAGCAATGAGATATGTGTATGCAATACTGCAATAATTGGCCTTAAGTGCAAGTAGGAGGTTATTGGATATATGTGCTCTCAAATCAATTATCGTAATTGTAAGAATGCAATCACTGAATTCATGAAGACCTATATAGAGAACAATCTTATTCGAGATGATAATATGTTATCTGGTTTGTCTTTATATGTTATGTGTATACGTGTTACTAGTTATCACGTATCGATAATACATGAAATAAAGCCCATGGGATCTTTGCTTGACCACCAGAATTATGATAAGAATCATACTAGTGGGGCCTGGTAATTTATAAGTGCATCCTTAAATATCCTTAGTCGTACGAGTATCGAGACTGGGTATCGGTACTCCAGTTTAGACTAATGTATACGTTTCATGACCCTGTACTGGACGATGACTGATCCCATAGCTATTGGTGTTTGACACCGATGATTATATACATGTGCTGATTGGATGAGTTACACTGGACGGACCCGCTGAGAACTCCCAGATGGTATTATACCAATGTCATACAGCAGTTCTCTGGTGACATGAGCACAGGGTAGTCCCTATATCTGAGATCGCCATAGTGTCTTGTGTGTGTTCCCACTGTACTAGATTACTACCCTACCACGGCTCTACTGAATCGTGCAAATAGGTTTTAGTTGGGTACAGTTCCAAAGCACATAGAGGCAGTGAGCGGTCGAGAGAATTCGTCATACCCGGTATTGGGAGTCGATATCGCACTATGCAGGGCATGACTATAGCCATAAGTTCGTGGCCACGGCAGTAGAGATAAACCGGTAAGTGTTACTAGTTTTATCTCTTTGGTTTTGAGTCCTCTGTCAGCATGACTTATCGGATTATTGGGGTTTGACAGTTTCCACCCCCCAGACCCGGTATGCGATACTCTTTGACGAAGAAACTGGACTGTACGGTGACTGTCACTTAGAGACTTTGTCGGGTTCGGATGAGTTTGCCCATCGACTTGCCTTTATCTTGCTTATACCTGGATAGCGGTTACGTACAGCTAGTACCACTGACGAGTTTGTGGGTTAACCCAAAAGGGGGTTGAATCTGAAAGTGTTTCAGATTCAATCGGATGTAATTCTGTATAACCTACTGCCAGAGTATTGACAGGTCTTTAGAGTCCCGTAACGAAAGTGCCAGCCTGGGCAAAACGCGATGTGACGTGCGTATAAGAATACATGCATGAGTTTGATAAAAACATGTATATTGGATATACGCGTTTAATCGGACGACTGTTATACTAGTGGTTTAAAAGCCGAAATATCAAGTCAAGTGTTGACTTGATAACCGTATAGATGCTGTGATATCTAGTATAGTGTATATGATACACACACTCTACAGTATATGACACTGAGAAGATATTGATAGCATTTCGTGTATGTGATACATGATGTGTACGTATATGGGATACATGTACTAATACTTATTTAATATATATATATATACATATATATATATATATATTAATTCCCATAATTTTATATTATGTGCAAATAAATATACATATATATATATATATTAATGTATATGTATATATTATTATTTATTTATTATACTTAATAAATTGTGGGGCCCACCCTCTATCTTGTGTGTGTCTCTTGTGTGTGTGACACACACACATGAGAGAGAGAGAGAGTGATTCATGTCATATTAGTATGACATGGGTAGAAAAAATGAATTAACTTAATTCATTATTTTTCAAGCCATCAAACATCTTCTTCCTCCTTTTAGAGCTTTTGCCTTTTAGGTTAATGGCAAGTATAGCCATGGTGAGAGAGTGATAAAAAGAAAGAGTACCCATCATTCGTATCGTTTTCTTCTACGCCTAGCTAGCTTCTAGGAGTAGATTTTGCCTTTTTGTATTGAATAGTCTGAACAAGAGTTTAAGAGATATTCCGAAGTCTTGAGGAATATGAGTTGTTATATTGATTGCCCAAGATGGGGAGATTGAGGAGGATGTAACTCATATGATCAAAACATGATGATTGAAATGGAGAAGTGTTTCAAAAGTGTTATGTGATTGCAGGGTACCACTGAAATTTAAATTTTTTTTATAAGATGACGATAAGATCCCCACTTCTTTATGAATCAAAATATTGGGCAATTAAAGAACATGTCCAAAAAGTGATTGTTGCCTGAGAATATTAAGATGGATGTGTAGCAATACACTATAAGATGGGATAAGAAATGGAAATTGATTGGTCTCCGTTGCAAATGTCCAAACCATCTCAACCAGTTCTCTCGTATCTTATCCTCTATAGGAGTTATCTCTATCTTGTTATGAAAAACGACAAATTTGTCAAGAGGACACGGAGACACAGCTATATTACTAATTATATGTTAAAAAATATGATAAATTACAAGAAAATTCTAGTATATCTTCGAAAGCAAATAAAATATGATAACATTTTTTTAATTAAAGTCAACCGTCATAGACCGGACTTCTTCATTTGTATCAATTTGGATGCTTACTCCTTCATATCGTAGTCCGTTATGAAAGAGAATCGAAATATTTGATATTTTGTATTTTTAAATATATTAAAGTTGTCCAAACATATATTCAACAATCCTATTTTCCAACTTTCTTTGCTATATAGAAGTGTCGGACACGTCCACTATGAACAAATACGACAGAAGTGTGTCAAACAAGTGTCGGGCGAGTGTCCGAGTGTCTGATACATGTCTGACACGAACACGGCAGACAAATAATTTAATTTTTTTTATAAGATGACGATAAGATCCCCACTTCTTTATGAATCAGAATATTGGACAATTAAGGAACATGTCCAAAAAGTGGTTGTTGCCTGAAAATATTAAGATGGATGAATAGCAATACACTATAAGATGGGATAAGAATTGGGAATTGATTGGTCTCCATCTCAAATGTCCAAACCATCTCAACCAGTTCTCTCGTATCTTATCCTCTGTAGGAGCTACCTCTATCTTATTATGAAAACGTCAATTTTGTCAAAAGGACACGGAGACACAGCTATATTACTAATTATATGTTAAAAAATATGATAAATTACAAGAAAATTCTAGTATATCTTCGAAAGCAAATAAAATATGATAACATTTTTTTAATTAAAGTCAACCGTCATAGACCGGACTTCTTCATTTGTATCAATTTGGATGCTTACTCCTTCATATCGTAGTCCGTTATGAAAGAGAATCGAAATATTTGATATTTTGTATTCTTAAATGTATTAAAATTGTCCAAACATATATTCAACAATCCTATTTTTCAATTTTCTTTGCTATATAGAAATATCGGGCACGTCCACTATGAACAGATACGACAGAAGTATGTCAGACAAGTGTTTGGCGAGTGTCCGAGTGTCTGACACGTGTCTGACACGGATATGAAAAACAAATAAAAGTGTCCATGCTTCATAGGTTACAGAGTATCAAATACAAGAAAAAACGTGGTAGATTTTTTTCTTTGGGTGTGTGTGTGTGTTAGGGGGTAGATTTTGCCTTTTTGTATTGAATAGTCCGAACAAGAGTTTAAGAGATATTCCGAAGTCTTGAGGAATATGAGTTGTTATATTAATTGCCCAT
The DNA here is from genome assembly GCA_030015575.1 of Agapanthus africanus. Classification (NCBI taxonomy): domain Eukaryota; kingdom Viridiplantae; phylum Streptophyta; class Magnoliopsida; order Asparagales; family Amaryllidaceae; genus Agapanthus; species Agapanthus africanus. The sequence continues at coordinate 874,892,805 of JASDDO010000022.1, read as the reverse complement.
GATGGGAAGATTGAGGAGGATGTAACTCATATGATCAAAACGGGATGATTGAAATGGATAAGTGTTTCAAAAGTGTTATGTGATTGTAGGGTAGCACTGAAATTTAAATTTTTTTTATAAGATGACGATAAGATCCCCACTTTATGAATCAGAATACTGGGCAATTAAGGAACATGTCCAAAAAGTGATTGTTGCCTGAGAATATTAAAATGGATACGTAGCAATACACTATAAGATAGGATGATAAATGGGTGTTTTTCATTACAAGATAGAGGTAGCTCCTATATAGAATAAGATACGAGAGAACTGGTTGAGATGGTTTGGACATTTGCAACGGAGACCAATCAATTCCCTCGGATAGAAAAGGTAACAAAATTATAGTTATGACGCAACTAAGGATAGGAGTAGATCTAAACGAATATAGATAGAGACGATATGCTAGTTGTTAATTTGATCAAGGAGCTGTTTCTTAATAGGGCAAAATGGAAGAGAAGCATTCATATAGCCGACTTCAAAAATTTGGTAGGAAGGTTTGTTGTTGTATATTAATTTTCTTTCAAGCCATGTTCCAACCCTGCGATGTAACGCCATTTCCTCTAATTTTTGTAGTATTAGGTGGGATTACCACCCTGTTTCATTAAAGAATGGATACTGAAACATACATAAACATAGTGCTCCCCTTACACTGGAAAAACACTTAAAGAGTTCCTCTCTTCAAACGGTTCTACACCTTATTGTAAAATCTTTTTCTCATCTTGTAGCTCAATTAATTCTATTTTAATTTTAAAAAAAATTAACAGTGATTCTGCATTGAAGCATGCATCTAGCGATTTCAGGAAGATGGGCCTGCGAAATTTTTGTTTTCAAGATTGGTGGGCCACGCGATCTGACGTAAAGAACTCTTTTTTCCGCTTTTTATTGTTCGCGGCTTTTGCTCCCCGTCGTTCAGGTTTTTTATTTATTTAAAATGAATATATTTGCGAAATAATAGAGAACTTTCTCTTTCCCGTTGTAGTTGGTTGAGAATATGGAAAATAAAACATAAATATATTCATCTTGTTAAGAAAATTGTTTCTCACTCCAATATATAATCAAATTTCTTGATTCAAGTTCTATGAGGCTCCCATCCAAAAAGGAAGTCTTAAGTACATCAGTGACGAACGGTTTTGCTATGTTTGGTTGGAGACTCGGAGGAATGCAAAATGTGGATTCCCAAATCCATTTAAGGTTGTTTCAATGGATTTATTAATTCTTGTTTGTTTGGCACAAAATGGAAAAAATTCTCTACTCTACTATACAATCCATTGTTTGGGAGTTGGTAAATTGATCTGGGACTCCAAAAGAAGGATTTGTAGGTAACTTTACCAAGACGGTTATAACTTTGGTCACCCCACATAGGACAAAATTAGGCTATTCCCAACCTTTAATGTGGTGTTCGGTTGCAATAATTTGAGATGGATTTGGGAACAAAACACTATATAGCAAGTACAATGTCATCTCCAAATTTCAAATCCTTATTTGGTTGCAAGGAGTTGGAGGTGTTGAATTTGAACGGAAAATGGATTTCAAAGCTGGAGCTAAAAGGATTGAATTTGAAGGGATTTGGTGCCATGTCGCCTTTTTATCAAATAAAAAAATATTTCCATCTCTATCTCTCTCTTCAAATCCATATTTCAAATTTTCAACTAAACACAAACCAAATAAAAGATTAATTATGAAAGTTCAAGTTTATCTCAATTTCTTGCATCCAAACATACAATTTTATCCTTTTAGATTACAAAAATTTGAATTTATGACACATTCTAAATCCATGTTTTTTTGGATTTGCAACCAAAACAAGCCCTAAGACCAAGAGTTCTATGAGGTAATTATATCCTTATCTTCTTCTTTTATTATTATTTGATCCTAGTTGGCCAAAACTCTTTGCAAATCCCAACCTTTTTTGAGGATTTGGAAGAGTCCAAAAAATCTTATGTGGCATCAATCCATTCCAAGTTCAATTCCTCCAACCGAACAACAAATTAGCAATTCCATATGAATTGCTCCTAAAAATTATCCAAATCCATGGTGAATCCACCATCCATTTGCAAATAAAACCGTTGCCAATTGTTTTTGCATGCTAAATAGTACGTGATTTTCAGACAAATGCCTTTGTTAATATAAACATATAGACATGAATATATTTCAATAGTTACAACTATTGTGAATGAAGTTTGTTTTCTATTAATACCACCGAATATAGTTTGGAAATTATGTAGGTCAGCTATTTTTTTTCCAACCGTTTAAATCAAAATTGGGGAAGTTTTCCCCCTCATGCCTGTTTGTTGAATAGAAACTTACCTGATTCATCTTTCATGCAGATCATCAACACTAAAAAGTTCAGTTATGACATAAATTGCTTGATCAACCAGTCTGATTCCTTAATTTTATGGCAAAATCTCAACCATTTATCTGCAAATGAATGGAATTTATTATTAGCATGATAGCAAACTGCCTAACCTTTTATTTATTTATGGGTTAATTGAACAAAAAATCCCTATAGTTTACTTATGTAACGTGGCACTTATACCTTCTTAAGTAATTTATTGGTACGAACACCCTTTGCTCGTCGATTGAAACCCTTCAATATGCTTGAATTCAACTCCAAACATAATGACAAGTTCCAAAGAAAAATTAGACTACCCTTTGAGGGGGTATAAGTGCCATATAGGGTAAACTACAGGGGTGTTCTGTGCAATTAACCCTTTATTTATTGATTAATATTTTGTTCATTGTATTCTTAATGCAGAAATTGAAGCTTCTGACTGCTGAAGATATGTCTATGAATGGCCTTCATATCTAGCCCGTTAAGAAATATCTTTGCCTTCCTGTAAACTTGATGAAGCTCTATATTGGCGATCTTCCAGATCAGGACACGTGGTAGATGACGTGTCACAGAACTCAGAATAAAGGGCCCACAGGGGCCGATCAGGCCATCCATGTACCCGACCTGCAAGCACAAGCTGGCTTACCTCAGAGGCCCTGCAAATTGGTCTCCTCGGCCTCTCGGCTCGCCCCCAAGCCACCACAGGACCAAGATACCTCGGCCCTCCCACTCGTTCCCGAGCTCTCCCGCCGAGGCCATCTTCCTCGGTCCCTTCGACCGACTAACTCCACCACTCACAGGCGTAACCGCCGCTCCGCAAATCTCGCCATGCGCGGATTCTCCGTCGGCAACATCCCATGTTCCACGCCATCACGATCTCCATTAACGGGCGATCCGCTTATTACGCCGGCGTGACGTCGGGAGCGTAACTGCCGGCGAGATTCTCGCGCCTGCTACTGTGTGCTGCCGCCACTATATAAACCCCCATCACAGAGGGGTCAAGTAAGCTTTTTTCACCCCACTTAGCCGTTACTCTGCTCGGATCTTGTGCTAACTTGATCGTCGGAGGGTCCTCGGTGGTACCAAACCACCCCGGGACTTTCTTGCAGGTACTCGGCGCAAACTCCTCAAAACCATCGATCTCCTCAAAACCCATTAAGACCCACACGCAACAGGAGATCACCTCCAAGATCCACCGGAAGATCGACGGAAGACAGCATCTGACGGAGACCCGTAAAGAACCTCCATCAGTTGGTGCCGTTTGTGGGAAACTAAACTCCACAAAAAACAAAGTTGGCCTTCCGATCTCCATCCACATGGCAAGCGATCACCCTGAAGATCCAGGTACCAGCCCCCGTCTCTCCCTCACCGGAGGCGCGGATGAACCTTCTCCGGCGACCGTCATCAACACCCTCGCCGGCCGAATAGACCGACTACAGTCCATCGTGGAGGCGCTCGTCCGCGTCCAAACAGCGAGGCCAGGGCACCGGATCACCGCTCCTCCGCCTCCAGAAGACTCTGCCCTCGTCGGCACGGCTGACCACCGCCAGACTACGTCCCATGGCCACAGATCTCATGGGCCGATACTCTCTGAGGCCCGCTGGGCGCCCCACAGCTCCACACCAAGATCCGCCGCCAGAACACCTCGCCTCGAGCCTCCTCGCGACCCTCACCCCCCTGAGGAGATGTCGGTCACCTCGCCTGTCCTCAGGCATGACCGACACCCCCTCCCTCGGCGGGGTCGCACAAAAGTGGCTCACCACGGCGGCTCGAGGGTCATCTCGTCTGGAGATCTGAGGAACCTCATCAAGAGGAACCAGGGCCGCGCCCAGACGCAGATCTCCCACAGTAGAGGCCAGGGATCACAAGACGCCGAATTCTCGGGGTACCACGGCCGACTCGACGCCCTCGAGAAGAAGATCGAGGGCATACGCCGAGAAGGTCACCTCTCAGGCGACGGGGCTAAGTACGCCGCCGACTCGCTCACCAAGCCGTTTACCAAGGGACTGCTCGCTGTCCATGTCTCCTCGCGCAACAAACCCCTGAAAGTCTCTCTGTTCGACGGGAAAACCGACCCGAAAGACCATTTGGATGCTTTCACCGCGGGGATGAGCTTCCAGGACCATTCTGACGCCGTCCAGTGCAGAGCCTTCCCAGCCACCCTCATCCGCTCTGGTCGGGACTGGTTCCGAGGACTCGAGCCTCGCTCAATCTCGACCTTTAATGAGCTGGCTACTCAGTTCCTCGGCCATTTCGTCGGAAACCGTCGGCAGAAGCGCACAGTCTACTACCTCTTCACAATTAAGAGCGGGGACAAGGAGACGTTCAAAGCTTACGTCACCCGCTTCTACAACGCCCTCTTCGAGGTCCCCGAGCACTAGGACGAGACCGTCATCACGGCGCTCAGATCTGGTCTTAGGCACAAGGAGTGGTTGCGCTCCTTTGCATTAGCGCAGCCTAAGACCATGGTCGAGGTCAAGGCGTGGATCGAGCGCGAGGTCCAGCTCGAGTCCGAGGTGAACACGAACCTCCCTCGAGCAGAACGGTCCGATCAGAAGAAGAGGGCTCGGGAAGAGAGGCCGGAGCGTCAGCAGCCCTATCACCTGAAGTTCCAGGAGTACACCCCGCTCAACGTCTTCCTCGCAGTGTTACTAGAAGAAGCCCAGGGCGAGAGGTTCTTCAAGCTCCCTCCAATCCCACGTCAGGCCTCGAAGCGAACCCGGGGCCCCTACTGCGCCTTCCACCGGACGCTGGGCCATGCCACGAAGGATTGTAAGCAACTCCGGGACTACATCGAGGAGCTCATCCGATCAGGGCAGCTCGCCGCCTACTTGAGGGATAAGCGGCAGGCCGACCGCGAGCAGGAGTAGCGTCCCCCTCCCGCGGAGCTGACCATCGGCCAAATCATTCTCGTTTCGGCAGATGACCAGTCCGGCGCCCAGGGAGCCCCGTACCTGGTGCCGAGCACGAAGACCAACAAGCCTCCGGGGAGCTCGGGCCACACTAATAAGGTCATCTATTAGCATGTACTTTTTTTAAGGGCAATGTAAACTCTTCCTAGGGTATGTTGTTAATTTAATAAAAGATCAATGGAACATTGTGAAAAAGAAGGAAATATCTTATTTATTCAAAAAGGTATTATGGGCTCCTCAGCCATACATACAAAAAGAAAAAGAAAATTACAGCAGCGGGGGAAGGGGGTGCAGAGAGCGCTGCTCATGGTACTCAGTAAAGATCTCCGACAGCCGAGGCCTCGCGAGATCCAGCCTCTGTCCTCGATTTCCCCCGCGCGCGTTGACCTCGAGCCTCAGTTCGCAGCACTCACGGACGAGTGCCACCGAGCGAGCCAGCCGACCCGCGGAGATCAGGCCGAAGCGCCTCAGAGACCGCAGCTTGCCCACGGCCTCATCGTAGAGCTGCTCAGACAGGGGGTTGTAAAGCCCCGGCAACGCCCTCCAGATGGAGTGCATGAGCAGCTGCAGCAGAGGGGAGCGCCGTGGAAGCAGCCGGCCGAAGTAGTCTTCGATACTCCCATAGACCAGCTGCACCGTGTCCTCGGCGTAGTTCTGGTCGTAGAGGTATACGTCTTCGAAGTGGATGATTTCGGGGATGGCAAATGGGAAGTCTTCCATTCTCAAAGATCTGTTTGTGAAGAAAGGAAGGACCAGCGCTCCCTCAACTTCATATAGCCCACTGCGCCCCAACAGAACCCAACAGTGGCCTGTTTTCGCCCACAAAGTCACTGCCACGCGGCGATCTTTGAGTCTTCTCTGGCGGAATCGAAACGACGCGACTCTGGCGCTTCGCCTCCCCACACATTCAATGTGCATGCTACGCGCACGTTCGCCGCGACCGTCCTTGTTCCCATACCTGCAACGGGATGGTCGGGCGAAACCTCATGAAGAATCGGCCAAGTATCTACCATGCTCGGCTATCCCTGGCCGGTAGCTTCCCAACGCCGGGGATCAAAGCCCTCTCCAAGAGGCAACCGCGCATCTTCACTGCCTGGCTATCCTTAGCAGGCCTCCTACGGCCCTTCCAACGCTAAGGATCAAAGCCCTCGCCAAGAGGCAACCGCGCAGCTTCACTGCCCGGTTATCCTTAGCAGGCCTCCTACGGCCCCTCCCACGCTAAGAATCAAAGTCCTCCTTAGAGGCAGCTCAGCAGCTACACTGCTCGGCTATCCCTGGCCGGTAGCTTCCCTACTCGCAACGCCAGGGATCAGAAAGTCCTCCCAGAGGCAGTCGAGCCCGACCCTCGCTCGGCTATCCCCGGCTGGTAGCTTCCTACCACAACCGACAGGGATCAAAAGCCCTCCCAGAGGCAGTCGAGCCCGACCCTCGCTCGGCTATCCTTCAGGACAAAAGCTCTCGCCAAGAGGCACCGGGCAGTAACCCTGCTCGGCCAGGGGTCCTTGTTAGGCTTCTTACAGCCCCTCCCGCGCTAAAGACCAAAGTCCTCCTTTGAGGCGGTCGAGCCCGACCCTTGCTCGGCTATCCCCGGCTACTAGCTTCCTACCACAACCGACAGGGATCAAAGTCCTCGCCAAGAGGCACTGGGCAGTAACCCTTCTCGGTCCTCGTCCTGAAGGATCAAAGCCCTCGCAAGAGGCAATCGAGCCCGACCCTTGCTCGGTCATCTCCGGCTGGTAGCTCCCTACCCATGACGTCAAGAGGCATCTGAACGGCTATCCCGCTCGGTCATTCCAGGCTGGTAGTTGCCTACCCACGATGCCAGAGATCAAAGCCCTCGCCAAGAGGCAACCGCGCAGTTTCACTGCCCGGTTATCCTTAATAGGCTTCTTACAGCCCCTCCCGCGCTAAGGATCGAAGCCCTCCTCAGAGGCAGCCGAGCGGCTACCCTGCTCGGTCATCTCCGGCTGGTAGCTCCCTACCCATGACGCCAGGGATTAAAGCCCTCGCAAGAGGCATCTGAGCGGCTACCCCGCTCGGTCATCCCCGGCCGGTGGTTGCCTACCCTCGACGCCAGAGATCAAAGCCTTCGCCAAGAGGCAACCGCGCAGCTTCACTGCCCGGTTATCCTTAGTAGGCTTCTTACAACCCCTCCAGCGCTAAGGATCAAAGTCCTCCCAGAGGCAGCCGAGCGGCTTCCCTGCGTGACTATCCCTAGCCGGTAGCTTCCCTACTCACAACACCAGGGATCAAGGCCCCCGCCAAAAGGCAACTGCGAAGCTCACTGCCCGGTTATCCTTAGCAGGCCTCCTACGGCCCCTCCAACGCAAAGGATCAATATCCTCCCAGAGGCAGTCGAGCCCGACCCTTGCTCAGCTATTCGCGGTTGGTAGCTTCCTACCACAACCAACAGGGATCAAATCCCTCACCTAGAATAACCGAGCAGCTTCCCTGCTCGGTCATCCCCAGCAGGCATCCTCCTGCCCAACAGACGCTGCAGGTTTGTAGCCCTCGTAATGTGGCCACTGAGCCCCTTTATGCTCGGCACAACTACTGCGGACATCCCTCTGCCCATCACATGCAGCGGATCTGAAGCCCCAACAAGAGACATCAGGTCTATCCAAGTCTGAGTGATTCCCCCTCAACTTCGGGGCCATGGAGACGCCTCCTTCTCAGCAGCGCTTGGCACACTTGGCAAGTGATCGAAATCAACTCGACGAACGATCACTAGACAGATAGCCGACCCGACATGGAAGCCCAACAGTGCAAGCAAGGATATTTTACGAGCATTCTTCATAAACAGAAGATATAGTGCATGCTGGTGAAACAAAAAGTTTTACTACCAAAAGCGAAGTCTTTACAAAGGGTATTTTGGGCTCCCCAGCCTTACAGACTGCCCGGAGGCTTACAAAAATTCCAGAAGCGGCAAAATAAAAGGAGGAGGAAGACGCGGGCTTTAGGCCTCGGGGCTAGGCACGACCTCGGGGTCCTCGATATCTACCACGAGTCGAGCAGGGTCCTCGGCCACCTCCTCGCCAGGAATCTCTTCCCCCTGCTCATCGGCGTCCACGAAGGGGTATTCGGCCCGGAGCTCTTCATCAGCGAACTCCGGCATCCGGACCTTAACGGCGTCGAGGGCCTCGTGCCAGATGCGGGTGGTGGCCATGGCTAAGTCATTGTAAAAGTCCTTCGACTTCTTGTAGCCCTCCACCACCTTCGCCGCCGAGAGGTCGTCCCGCTTTGCCGCCTTGACCGCCGCCCTCAGCTCCTTCCGGAGGGTCCTCACTGTCTTCTTCATGTTGCTGGCGAGCGCCTGAGCGTCCTCAAGCTTGACCTCGGCAGCCACGGCGGCCTCGCGGTGCCGGGCAACTTCCCGTTTCCCGGCCTCCACCTCGCCCTCCAGGGCGGCAACCTTCGCCATCGCCGCCTCCAGCTCCCGCTTGGAGCTCTCTTCCAATGAGGTAAGCTTGTCCGCGGTCTTCATCGCCGGGGCTATCACCTCGACCTCCATGCGTACGGTAAGGGTGACGTGCTGGAGGACCTGAAAAATAAGAAAGAGGTCAGGAAGACGAAGGAAGCACCGAATCTCATAAACAACCGAGCACTTACCTGCACGGCCTCCTGGGCAATGGACGCCATCTAGGCCCTGAAGGTCCCTCCGGGGACCCTACCCCCTGCCGACTTCTCTATTTCGTGCAGCAGGCTATCCGCGACAGATAGCCTCGAGGGCACCGCGAACTGGAGGCCCCCTCCTCCACCGTGATTGGCGAGGGCGGGCCCCGAGGAGACCTCGGGGAACCCCTCTTGAGTGGCTCCGATGGAGAGCCGGTCTCCTCCTCCGAGACCGGGTCCTCCAGAATTCGAGCCCGCTTCCGGCCCGGCGCTCTGCTAGGCCGCGGGGCGGGATCCGTCCCCGAACGCTCAAAGGACGCGGCCACCGGAGGCACTGGGACGGAGGCCGAAGGAGCCGGGGCAGGCTTCGAACGGGAAGAGCTGGCGCCTCCAGCCTTCATGACCTTCCTCAGCTGGCGCATGGAGGCTCGGAGCTCGTCCATATCTATAGGTCCTGCACAAAACCAAATGCAAAGAAGTCAGCGACACATGCAATATAAAAAACAAAAAACAAGCATAACTTACCGACGAACTCAACGGGGCTGGGCCCGGCCCAACTCAGAACCCTCTCAAACAACAGCACGTCAAATCGGCGGACGGGCTCTCACGACGCCACTCTCACCGCGGCGGGGTCATTGGACCGGTTCCCCGACAAGCATTTTTCCCTCGACCACTTGGTGGGCACGGGCCAGTCCTCGCCCTCGGGCGGCGCGATGAAGAAAAACTTCTTCTTCCAGTCGTGAATGGAAGAAGGCAGGCCTACAACCCCTGTCCCGGCGGCGCCCCCCTGTCGCTTTCTAAAAGAGAGGTAGACCCACCCCGGGTCTCCCGCTCGACCCCCAGGATAATTTTTGAAAACAAGGGAAGAATCAAGGATGGAGAGGCTTAAGGGAATCGCCTGTACCTTCAGGCGTATCAGGAACCCGAGGAGAATCCTCCATGAGTTCGGCACTAACTGGCCAGGGGCTAACCCGAAGAAGTTCAGCACTTCGACGACCTCGGAAGAGAAGGGCAAGCGTATTCCACCCCAAAAAGCTTCCAAGTACAGGGCGATCTCCCTACCCCGTACTTGGTCTGCCCTCTCTCCCTCCTTGGCCAGACGAAGCGTATAACGTGAGGGAATGTGGAAGCGAGCCCGAGCATTGACAAGCTCGTCCTCATGCCTCACTCAACACGAAGCGCCGGGGGCAGCGTCTATCGCCTCCTTCTTAGGGGCTGCCCCCGCCGCACGATCCCGGGAAGAGGATCTGATCCCTGCACCCCGGAAAGACTCAGGCTCAATTAGAGCGTCCCTAGAACCTACTCCTACGACATCTACAGATTCTACGAAAGAGGACATCTAACCTGGAGAAGAGGGATCCTCGGGAAACGAAAGCAGAAGAAAGAAGACGAACGCCGAACCACCAGGACTTAGAGCGAGGAAATATGAAGGAGTAGGGGCCCTGGAGTGGGCCCCACCCCTATTTATCACCGCAATCGCCCTCATCCAACGGCTCCCTTTATCTCCCGCCAAAGCGGCTCTTCGCGTCCAACGGCTCCGATCGCTCCACTTGTCGTTCCCACACTGGGCCACATCCTATCAGACGCTGCAGGTTTGCACACGTCGCGTCGGCCAACCGATGCATGACACGCGGACCGTCGCTTCAGTGACAGGATGTACGAACCGGCGCATCTTCCTTAAATGCAGAGCTCTCGCCCTGATTTGTTGGCAGAAAAGACAGCTGGCAGCCCGGGGACGCGTCCCGACGAAATCTTAGGAGGGAGCTCACCCCGGACGGCCCGGCAGTCCACTTTTGACCCGACCCGCCAGCTGGTCAGGACAAGAGTGGGGGCTAATGATGATGCTCTATATTGATGATCTCCCAGAATAGGACACGTGGCAGATGACGTGTCCCAGAACTCAGAAGAAAGGGCGTGCTGACCAGGCCACCCCTGTACCCGACCTGCAAGCACAAGCTGGTTCACCTCAGAGCTCCCTGCAAATTGGCCTTCTCGGCCTTTCAGCTCGCCTCCGAGCCACCACAGGACCAAGATACCTCGGCCCTCCCGCTCGTTCCCGAGCTCTCCCGCCGAGGCCATCTTCCTCGGTCCCTCCGACCGACCAACTCCACCACTCACAGGCGTAACCGCCGCTCCGCAAATCTCGCCATGCACGGATTCTCCGCCGGCAACATCCCACGTTCCACGCCATCATGATCCTCATTAACGGGCGATCCGCTTATTACGTCGGCGTGACATCGAGAGCGTAACTGCCGGCGAGATTCTCACGCCTGCTACTGCGTGCTGCCGCCACTATATAAACCCCCATCACAAAGAGGTCAAGTAAGCTTTTTTCACCCCACTTAGCCGTTACTCTGCTCGGAACTTGTGCTAACTTGATCGTTGGAGGCTCCTCGGTGGTACCAAACCACCCCGGGACTTCCTTGCAGGTACTCGGCGCAAACTGCTCAAAACCACCAATCTCCTCAAAACCCATTGAGACCCACACGCAACAGGTAATCACCTCCAAGATCCACCGGAAGATCGACGAAAGACAACATTTGACGGAGACCCGAAAAGGACCTCTATCAAAACTCGATTTCGGTCTTAACCGTATATATGTAATATAATTTGTTACTATCAACAATATAAATTAGCAAGTGCCGGATGAGTTTATAAGTAGTTGTCATATTTCTTTTGATGGTAAATTTTTTCATGTTCTCATTATGTAGGGTTTTTCTAATTATTCATTATTTCCGTCTTTTTAGTTCTATTATGCTCTTTATGGTTCTTTTTTTAAAGTTTTATTGGAGTTGATATTTGATTTATTCTGTATGCAGCTTTTTTGAGAAGTAAATTTGATCTTTTGATGTTCAAGTATTTTTTTCAAGTGGTATGGTCGTACCATCAACGAATATACATGGTATTTGTTTTCTGGTTTTTTAGCAAGAGGGACCGAGTCCGTTCTAAGGAAATTTATTAAGATCATAATTAATATATATATTGGAGTTGATATTTGATTTATTCTGTATGCAGCTTTTTTGAGAAGTAAATTTGATCTTTTGATGTTCAAGTATTTTTTTCATGTGGTATGGTCATACTATCAACGAATATACATGGTATTTGTTTTCTGGATTTTTAGCAAGAGGCACCGAGTCCGTTCTAAGGAAATTTATTAAGATCATAATTTATATATATATATATATATATATATATATATATATGGAGGAAAATGCCATAGAAGGGAATTTCATATATATATATATATATATATATATGCCATAGAAGGGAATTTCCTCCTATGGCGTTGCAATGCAAAAATACAGCCCCATCGTTTTTTCCGACGATCGGCATCCATCATCTTCATCGTTATCATCTAAGATATGGGTACACCAATTTTCATTTGATTCTACAACCTTTTCACCGTTGAATTAGCGGGTTGAAAATTAACGGTTTACCGACAATATAACTTTTTACATTACTAAATCAACGGTGAAAAAGTTGTAAATCACATGAAATTTGGTGTACTCACATCTTAAATGATAACGATGAAGATGATGAAGTCCGATCGTCGGAAAACACGATGGAGGTTGTATTTTTTCGACGCCATAGGAGGAAATTCCCCCCTATGGTCTACGCCCTCCTTCATTTTTTCCGACGATCGGCACACATCATCTTCATCGTTATCATCTAAGATACGGGTATACCAAATTTCATGCGATTCTACAACTTTTGCACCGTTGATGTAGTGAGTTCAAAATTAACGATTTACCAACAACAGAACATTTTACATTGCTAATTCAACGGTGAAAAGGTTGTAGAATCGCATGAAATTTGGTGTACCCACATCTTAGATGATAACGATGAAGATGATGAATGCCAATCGCCGGAAAAAATGAGGGAGTACGTACATTTTCAACGCCATAAGAGAAAATCCCCTCCTATGGCCTCTTCCATCCATTAATCTCATATATATATATATATAATACAGTCTACAACCGTGGCATTTTCATCATCATGATGCCCATATAAGAAACCAGAGAAAGGAAAAGAAATACAGAAAAAGAAGAATAGAGAAGGAAGGAGAAGAATACAAGGGTGTAGAAAAGATCAAGTCATGGTATTTGTTACTATTCTTGATCTACCATTTTGTCTTATTGCTCATTAATACATGGTAATCGCAAAGAAATGAAAATGTGAACTCTCGGTGTAAGTCTGCCACCATGACCATGAGAAGTAGCTACTTTCCACAATATTTCATACGCTTGTGCTTTGTAGAAGACAATTCATCGTAATTATTTCGAATTTCAATTTTCCTGCTGCAAGCAACACTAGTCTTTTATTAGGGTTTATTGGATTGTCTTTTTCTAAATCAGTATAATATAAATAAAAAGTCTTTCAAATCAGGATGCCTTTGTATGCAAATAAAAACCTCAATTTTGAAAGAGCAACACCTAAAATGCTAAACAGGACAAGAAAAGGACAGAAAGGGACCCGCCGGTTTAATCAATGTCCGAGCAACCCAAAAAAAACCCAAGAAAGAACACATTTTAGTTCAAAGAAAGAACTCGAGAAAATATCGGCATAATTGGATTCTACGCAGGTCTCTCTTCCCCTTAAAACCCTAGAAATAAAATTTAAACCAAATCAATTTGAACTCGATCCCCAAATTTATCGAGATCGCTCGATATCTGCGATCGGTGATGCAGAGGGTGGGGGTGGTGATGGCGTGGAACGTGTTCAAGTTCTGCACCGCGCTTCGAGGCCTTGGATCTCTCATGATCCTGCTCGTTCTCGCCATCGTCGGCGTCACCTACTTCTCTGTGGTCATCACAAATTACGGCCCTGCCCTTGTCGCCGGCGGCGTCGACTCCGCCACTGCGGTAGCTGTGCTGCTTCTGTTCCATGGCCTGGTTCGTAATTTTGGCTCCTCTCAGTTTGAATTTTTGTTAAGTTTTGTTTGATAGATCTTGGATTTGTGGGGTTTTGGCAAGTTGAGATCGTGATCGTTGGGGAATGAGCTACTGCTGTTAAGTTGAGGGATTTTGATGTGAAAAGTTTGGGTTTTGGAGGAACTTAGCATGGTTTAGGTTAATTTTGTGATCTGTATGCCATCTGTTTCTAGTATGAGGTTTGAATTTTGGAGGAATTTCTCGTGATTAAAGTCAAGTTTTGTTACCGCGTGCTTTAATTTTTTCCTCTTTTAGCTGGATCATCTTGGGAAAGCTTTTTAGATTGCTACTTTGGGAACAAAATAGTGTTTTTTTAATTGCGTTATGAATAGGTGATGATAACACAACTGTTAAGTTGAGGCTTTTGAATGTGAGAAATTCTGCTTAATTTAGGTAAGGTCCATTAATGCATGTGATCTATTTCTAGCAGACGATTATCTTGGAAAACTCTTGCTTTGGTAACTGTATTGGGTATGGGGTTTTGCTTTGTAATGAATGTGCTATGAGAGCACATTTCACAAATATGTCAACGACGAAAGTCTTTAGTTTGCTATATTTAGCTGTGTTGGAATAGTTTAGATTATATTGTTATTAGGGTACACCTTATCATGATGCTTGAGCATAAAGTAATTGTAATCCATATATATAGAGGCCATTAGTCATATAATAAAGTATCTAAATCTTTTCACTTTTATCGTTTGACATGGTGCCAGAGCGGGTCTCCTAAACCCTAACCTTAATCCTCAAAAAATAAAAAAATAAATAAATAAACTTGCCGCCACCTCCTCTCTTCGTCCTCTCCCTCACCCTTAGATCTTCGCCCTCGCCTCGATCGCCCTCGCCCTTGCCTCGACGCCTCCGGATTGCACCCAGATCGCATTCAGATCACACCTAGATCATCTTGCACCCAGATCACACCGCATCTAGATCATACCCAGATCGCACCCAAACCGCCTCGCACCAAGACCCTCCAGCCCTCGACGTCTCTTGTCTTACTGGATATCAAAATCCTGTGATGATTTGATCTTGAGAGAAGATATGCACTTTCTATTACTTGCTTTCTTTGTGTGCGCTGTTCAATATGACGGACACCAAGATTGATCCTCCTGTTTCCGATTACAAAACGGATCTCCGTCTAACTATCTTGACTCTCTCTAGCTCAATTTTTTTTTTGAAATGGGCGCACGCTAGTAAATGAGCCCTTAAAAGCAGGGGCGTTCATCACTATCTATTTCAGGAAGCTCCACCAACCTCTGATCCGAGTATCCATCTTTGTTTCAAAACAACAATAAAATCTGTACCCGGCTTACAAAGAGCCCAGCTGTTATCGGGCTAATATGTATCTCCCTACTGTGAAGGGGATGTGGTTCAATCTTAAATCTCTTTACTCGTCAGAAGATAGCATTCAGTGGCTTTATGATATTTTCCATGAATTTACTACCGCTGCTCAAGATGATGATCTACATGCCTTTGGGACCCGGTCCTAGGGGCTTCTAGAAGAATGGAATATGTATCACCTTATCTCTTCCGATCCAGCCGTTACCAAGAGTCAGCTGAGGATCTTAGTGAGACTCTTTATTTGACTAAGTTGAACCCTCACTTGGATGGAGTTCGCTCATTTCTTCTCAATCAGGATGGTACATCTACCCTGAATAGTATTCTTACTGCTATTTATCGTGCCCCTCCACCATACGCTTATCCAGTGGAGGCTCCATCTTCTGCCTTGTTGCACAGGGCCGTGGCTGAGGATTTTCTCTGTTCATGGTCGTGCTCCTATTGGTACTCAGGGTTGTGGAGATGAGGTCGTGGACGTGGTCGTGGTTCTTTTTCTTGCTCTCATTACGGTTGTACAAACTATACAGATCAATTCTGCTAGAAGAAATATGGCTATCCGAATCAGACTCCTACTGCCCGACAGAGTACGACTCCATCCACGGCGATCCAACCACCAGCATTATCATTCTCGTAGATCTCTTTTGAAGATTTACAGCACCTGCAATGTATTTTCTCTCAAATCTCTACTACCAACTTAACCATATCAGGTATATCTTTACTATCTCAGTCAAACCCTTGGGTTCTTGACTCTGGTGCTTCCGATCACATGGCTCATACTGCTTCTGACTCTGTGTTTTCCACTTTGCATAAATTTATTTCCATTGCTAATGGAGATGTACTTCATGTTCGTAGTTGAACCAATATTGATGTGGCATCTTCCTTACTGCTTAAAAATGTTCTAATTGTTCCTTCACTTCGTACAAATTTTTTATGTGTTTATCGCATTGCCAATGATTTCAACTGTTCAATAATTTTCTTTTCTAATTACTTTGTGATTAGGACAACGAAATAGCAGATTGGTATGAGTAAAGAAGTTAATGGCATGTACTACTTGGATGTGCCACCTTCTTGTTGGTTCGCTATGCTCTCTACTGTAGGTTTTATAACACGGTGGAAGCGATAATTTTAAAAAATCTAGAGAGCAATTACAAGCAAACAAAGGATCAAGTGCAACAACTACAACAATAACACTTCAATAGTGAGCTAATACTACAGGTCCATAGAAACTACAACCTTTATAGTATCTTCAATTGTTTTACATTTGTGTTGAACTCCTTATAGGCTCCAAGGATGAGGTGGGAACAAGCTAGCACGTAGATCTCCAATGTCGAAGATGACCCACTTGAGGAAAAATCTACTTGAGCTCCAAGCTTCAACCTTTGAAGCTAACTTGAACTAAAAACTTGCTAGGAATTTAATTCAAGAATTGTAGTGATTTAAATTCTTTATTTTTCTTCTCATTGTTCTTCTTTTTTCTATTTGGAGAAGAGAGGAAGAAAACCTAGGAGAGAGTGAGAATTTCATACCTATTTTTAGAAAATGAATGGTTGTATGTAAATATAATACTAACAAAATAAAAGATTAATCACAACCATCCATTTTCCCTCTCCTATAAGTGTCCATCTTTTAATCTCACTTCCACATGTCACACATGGAAGAGAGGATAATGTTGTGCTCATCCATGGAACAACATAAGCTAAAAGAGACAATTATTATGTAAACATAATAATTTCATTTGCATTTGAAAAATAAAATGCAAAAAGAAAGAGAATAAAATGGAACTACATAATATTAGTAATTATATATATATATATCAAAAAAAATATATATATAACATATTAATATATCAAATCAACACTTGATTTAATATACCGGTTTTTTAAAAGACGGCTAGCAATATAAAACGTCCGATTTTCATAAGTGTATCAAATACACATTTTTTCGATTGAACTCCCGCGATATCATATACCGCCACAACAAAATTTTGCCCAAGTTTCGAAAACCTCTGTGTGAGACTCTAAAAACTGCAAGGGAAGTTTTATCGGAGCGCTATTCGGCCTGCCTTATTATATGGTACAGAATGCTGGGCTCCTAAGAAGCATCATACACAGAAGATGCACGTAGCGGAGATACGCATACTTCGTTGGATGTACGGTAACACTAGAAAAGATAAGGTGCGAAATGAGGATATTCGTGCAAAAGTTGGTGTAGCACCTGTGGAGGAGAAGATGCGGGAAAACCGGCTAAGATGGTTTGGTCATGTGCGACGCAGACCTATGGAAGTACCGGTTCGACGAATAGATACTCTCGATATGGGCAATGGCAAAAAGGCAAAAGGGAGACCGAAGAAAACATGGATGGAGGTGATACGAAACGATATGGTTGCCAAAGGACTCAATGAAAGTATATTGTTCGATAGGAGTGGGCGGAGGCGGAGGATTCATGTGCTGGACCCGGCGTGATTCTCATGTTGGTTCATGTAGCCTACCCCATATGCTTGGGATAAAAGGCTCAGTTGTTGTTGTTGAGACTCTAAAAACTCAACAATATGCTTGCAGCAGATCCTGATCATATCCGATTGATCTGAAATACTTTTAGATCAATCCCCTCATAGGATGGATCCACAAATCGTTAGTGGTACTAGCTGCACGTAATGGCTACCTAAGTATTAAACGAAAAGATCAACAAGCAAGTTTGTCTGAACCCCAATTGAGCATATCAGTGACGGTGTTCGTACAGTCCGGTCTCTTCGTCTAAGAGTGTCGCATATCTATGAGGTGGAAATCGTCGGACCACTAATAACTCGATAAGTCGTGTTGATTGATGACTCATAACTCTTAGAGATACAACTGATAACACTTATCAATTTATCTCACTTGTTGTGGCTACATACTCCTGGTTATAGTTATGTATTGCACAGCGCGACATCTACTCTCTATACCGGGAGAGGCGAATTCCTTCCGATTGCTCACCGCCTCCATATAGTTCGGGACTACACCCAACTAAATCTTGTTTGTACGACTCAGTAGAGCAGTGGTGGAATAGTAATCTAAGTACAGTGGGAACCACACAAGACACTATGATAATCTCAGGTTTACAGACTACTTTGTTGGGGTCAAAATTTACCTCCCATTGACTAAAAGTCAAAGTCAAAGTCAAACCGCGAACAAATGGGCCCAAGCCCGAAACTAAGTCAAGCGGGCCTAAGGTCCAAGCAAGTGGGCCTATGCCTAAGTCGAGACCAAATATGAAGAGGCCGGCCTCCCCCACGCCAAAAAGAAAATTATGTAATGAACAATTTTAATGTAATTTTTTTGAATAAATATAAAGAAATGGGCATAAAGCCAAATTTATGTAAAACTCATGGCTCATGTGCAAAAGGAAATAAGCATATGGACATGAGATAGGCAAAATGCCATTTTGTAAAGCCTAAGGGGCTAAATGTAAAAGTGTAGCATATAAAAGGCAAATATGATGAGAAAATCAAAAACAACTTTTATTCTCTCTATCTTTCTAGGGTTCTGTACCCTTTTCTCCTTCCTTAAGATTTTAAATATTCTTCTCTTTTTTGAATTAAATCAAGAGTTTAACTCTTTTTTCCCAAAAAGAAATAGTTTTCACCATAAAACCCTTGAAGGGGAGTTTAAATCTCCCATCAAATCTCTAAAAGAGGAGATTTTTAGATCTCACGATCCTTTTTCTCCAAAATCCAACAAAAGAAAGAAAGAAGGTGGCCCATCTTCAAAAATCCCACTTTGGAAGGATCCAAGTCTCAAGGGAGAAGAAAGGGGTCTTCTTTCATCATCTTCGAAAATCTTTTTTCTTTAGGAGTTCAACTCCTCAATTTCGAAAAATAAAAATAAAAATTCTTATTTTTCTAGAAGTTTAACTCCAAAGTCCCTCGGGAGTTCAACTCCCAGCCCAGGGGCTAAATTCCGTTCTTCCGATGGTGTTTCCAGCGGTCACGTGCCGTTGTGCCCAGCAGTCGCTTGCCGCGTATATGGCCTGTTGGCGTCCAGCAGCCGCGTGCCGCGCACGTGGCCCGCTGTGCCTAGCCCTTCTGTTGTCCAGCAGTCACGTGCCACGCACGTGGCCAGCGGCCATGTGCCGCCTCACGCGTCCTTAGGATGCTCCTCACCCCTCTTTGCCCCCTCTTTTTTCCATCCGTTCCACACTCAAAACACTTCTCCCTTTGAAAACAAATTCTAACGGGACGCTGCCCCATCCCCGCAAAGGGCCTGTTAACTTCCTTGACCTCCAGCCCGCTATCCGGGTAGCGGGCCCCCCGTAAACTTTGTGAGGCCCCTGATACATCTAAAACATCTTCAAAACACAACGCGCATACTGCACATTGACTTCACATGATCTTTTTGACCTGTTAATCGGAGGTTCTCTCGCTTCCAAAGGGTAATTAACGACAGCTTAGTCCGCAGCTGTCGGAGATTTGGATCCCCACAATCAGTAAACCCCAGCCTGCCCCAAGCAGGGAGAATCTGTATACACTTGAAAAGCGCATGCATTTCATCTCAATAGAGTGACGAAAAACACTTTAGAGATTCTGGCACGTCCGGTGAGACATTTTTCTCTCCTCTCACATTTCGGGTCAAGCATTCATGCGAACTCAATCAACATATATATCGATCGCTTGTATTGAAGTCATACTTTTTTTGTATCCAGGTTAACAGCTTTCCGTTACAGTTTCGGACTCAGCAATCATGTCTCCTAAGACGATGTAACACCCTAGTTCAGTTATACCATATTCTCTTTGATTATTTTCCTGTGGCTATTTCTTGGTGTTATTTGTTTTGGACGCGGATAATGTTTTGATATCTGTTTTTAGTATCCGACCCGACTCGCATGCTTGAAAACCGTCTTGGTTCTTGTTCACGTTTTATCTCTGCTGGTTTTGAGGATCCGTGCTCGCATATGTTCCATTTACTTGCTTTATATTTGGCATCTGCATTTTTTTAATAATACAATTATAGTCAAATAATATATTTTAAATACCTACTATGACCTCCATCATACCCCTGACCATGTGGTTGCATCCGTATATCGTATTCTCGTCCCGTTTAGTGAAACAGACTCGTTTGGATCGCTACGTGTATGCTACGTGTATCCATTCTTAGGGGTATGCATTTTTTTTAACCGAACATCTTTTTTGGTTTTGGTTGACACGTATATTATTCGTATTTTCAAACCGTAATTTTAGACCCAATCCGGGTATATTTTGGAGTAATTTTGTATTTACCAGAAAACTCAAGTTTACCTAATATTATATTCTAATATATATAAACTGTTTATATATATATATATACACGTTTTATATATTTTTATAACTAAATATATTTTCAAATATTTTCTAATCTATCACAACCTACCAATCTCCTCTGTGTCTCTCAAATATAAATATTCTTTTATTTTTTTATTAAACCCTATATAAATTCAAACCCCATTCCCCACGTTCCCTATTTCACCCCACGTTTTCTCTCTCTTTTCTTTTCTCGTTCCCGCCGCCTTCGCCTCCAAACCCTAACCCGACCTCGCCGACGCCCTCGTCGTCGACAACCATCTCCTTCTCGTCTCCGATCCTCTTATCTCCTCGACCACCTCTCTCCTCTCCCTACGACTCCTCTCCCCGCAACCACGTCACCACTACAACCCATCGACCTCGCCTGCACCTCATCGCTGCCCTTGTCTCGCCGTCGTCGGCCTCACCCGCTCACCACCACCTTCCCCTTCTCATTCTCTCCTTCCTCCTATCTCTTCTATTCCCCGACGAACCCCGAGCCTGCAACCTCGCCCCGGCCTCGCTGCAACCCTAGCTTCGCGCCGTCGTTGCCTCACCTTTGCCCCCATCATCTCCTCGACATCATCCTCATCCTCACAACCTCCACCTCCTCTCCTCCTTTTCCTAGACCTTAACCCTGCATCTGACGAGATCCCTGTACACCCGAAACTCTCAGCCTCCACCTCACTGCACCCATCACCTCGCCGTCGCCTCACGCCACCGACCACCCTCGTCGGCCTCCCCTCGCCTCCATCTTCTCCGCTACTCCCTCTTCCTCTTCTTCCACTCCTTTCCCGATCTCCCCACCGTAAACCTCGACTCCACAACCCTCCAACCCTTGTCTGTCCCTCACCGCCGATCGCCTTCACCCCTGCCGTCACCACCTTCGCCATCACCTCTCTCCTCCCTTTCTCCTCCCTCCTTCACCCCGAAAAGAATCCCTACACACTCGCAACCCTACAGCCACTAAGAACACCCACTGCCTCGCCGTAAAACCTCGTCGGAAAATCCACGACTCGTCGTCATCGCCCCCTCGCAGTCTTCTCTGACCCCAGAGCCTTGAACCCCCACAGCCTTATCACAACAGACCACTTCTTATTTTTCTTCTTCTTTTTCTTCTCGATTTGTATTTTCCGGTCATCGCCGGAGCCATGCTCGTCGCCGACGATCCGGACGACCCAGTAGACGTTCCCAGCCAGCGTGGTCGCTTTCTTGCATACCTTGGTCCTGTTCTGTACGCGTGTGTGTGCATCGCGACATTTACCCGACGTCGAACGCAGCGTACGCACCCCGTTGTGAGATCCGATCAGGCAAGTATTCTTGCTTCACTTTTGGTCGAAGTACACCGGCATTCCTTCGTGTGTATATGTATATATATATTTTTCCTGCCCTGTTAGAATAAAAGAGAAATGTATTGGTACCTATTTTTCGTTATATCGTACAAAATATATATAGGCAAACTTTTATGCAGCAAATAAGAAAAATTAGCAAGTGGTTTTAAAATGAGATTTATTTTAATTACAAATAAAGTTCGAAAGTTAAGCTATCTCACATTTATATATTTCTAGCCAGATTGTGATTAATATATCCATATTAAGGTTAACGGTAAAGATAACAATTGTGACTCATACCAGCTTGTACATCGTGTTCATGCAGTTACTATTACCAGATAACTATTACATTTGACAAGTCATGACTATTCAATACTCTAGTCTTTATGAACGAGATCGCTGATTAGGATGATTAACTACATGTCATGACAGATTACTATTCACCAGTTTTATTTCTATACAATTACAATACCACAAGTTCCTGTCTTTTCAGCATTCTTAATTAGTGATCTAGTCATTACCATAGTAGCTATAAATACGCGGGTGTTGGGATAGTTTGAGTGTGCGTTCGTACAACAGGATCTCAGGAGTCCCATGCCGGTAGCTCGTACCGGGCTATATCGGTCGCATGTTATTACAGCTGGTACCGGGCTATATCGGTCGCATGTTATTACAGCTGGTACCGGGTTATATCGGTCGCATGTTTATTCCAGCTGGTACTGGGCTATATCGGTCGATGTTATTACAGCTGGTACCGGGCTATATCGGTCACATGTTATTACAGCTGGTACCGGGCTATATCGGTCGCATGATTAGAGCTGGTACCGGGCTATATCGGTCGCTTGTTCATTCCACAGTTGAGCCCGTGTTTTCTAGCCCCTAGGGCACCACTCATGGGTTAGGAATACTCCTGTAGAGGTTGACACACACACTCGAGTTTACATTTTAGTGATCAGTTAGGTTATGACTTGACCTCTTGGTTTCATAGTATTAATGTATCTATTTATATATCTGTTTTTCTTGCGCACACGGGCTTCACTACCTTCATATATTCATGTTATCACACCATACACACACCTTATACGTTGAGTACTTTCTGGAATGTTCTGACATCCCTAAGATTTGCCATCTCAGATTTAGAGACAGATTTTTAGGCCGAGCAGGATTGCAGCGGCTATCAGGACTTCGCCGAAGATCAGTAACCCGTAGGTTTATTTCCTTTTTGTTAGTATTTAGCATGTGCGCCCTTGTGGGACATTAGGACTTTTATATCTTTTCAGATTTTGTTTTCTTTTCGAACCTATTTTATTGGGTATTTATTTGCATCAATTATCTAGTGGACCTTCTTTTAGTATTCCTTGTGCTTTCGTTGCAGCATGATTATCAGTATTATCCTTTTTGGTATTGGATTTTATTTTTGACAGGTTAAGCTAGACAGCCTTATGTGACTATGGAAGGATCTTTCCTTACCGTAGGTAGCACGGCTGGCTTTCGTTGCTCTCCGTATTCCGTATTTTGGGACGCGGGGCGTGACAAGGTTTTGTTGGTATCAGAGTCCAGGCTGATATCAAAGTTAGTCTTGGTTCTACTGACCTTTTAGGTTAGAGTCACATGTCTAGATTTCCCTTAGTGTGTCATGCTGCATATTTCCTTGACTCTGATTATAGGATTCGGATGACTGAGATAGAATTACGATATTGTACTTATGTACCGCGGCATGGTTACAATACGTCATTCTATCTGAGTAACTTAGAGTTCTACCTGATTTGTTTCCACTGCTTTGATTTCCTTGCACACGCCGATTTCTCGAGCCAAAGACCGCGACTCTTCATACCCTCATTTGTTTCCTTGATCCTTGATTTTTTATACCCATCTATTTTCATTGATCCTTGTAATTAGTTCGCGACTTTGTATTTTCGTTCTTCAAATTTCGAGAACGAAATTTTTTGTAAAGTGGGTAGAATGTAACACCCTGGTTCAGTTATACCATATTCTCTTTGATTATTTTCCTGTGGCTATTTTTTAGTGTTATTTGTTTTTGGTGCGGATAGTGTTTTGGTATCTGTTTTTAGTATCCGACCCGACCCGCATGCTTGAAACCAATCTTGGTTCTTGTTCACGTTTTATCTCTGCTGGTTTTGAGAATCCGTGCTCACATATGTTCTGTTTACTTGCTTTATATCTGGCATCTGCATTTTTTAATAATACAATTATAGTCAAATAATATATTTTAAATACTTAGTATGGCCTCCATCATACCCTGACCCTGTGGTTGCATCCGTATATCGTATTCTCTTCCCGTTTAGTGAAACATGCTCGTTTGGATCGCTATGTGCATACCACGTGTATCCGTTCTTGGGGGTATGCATTTTTTTAACTGAACATCTTTTTTTGGTTTTGGTTGACACGTATATTATCCGTATTTTCAAACCGTAATTTTAGACCCAACCCGGATATATTTTGGAGTAATTTTGTATTAGTAAGAAAACTCAAGTTTACCAAATATTATATTCTATAATATATAAACTGTTTATATATATACACGTTTTATATATTTTTATAACTAAATATAGTTTTCAAATATTTTCTAATCTATTATAACCTACCAATCTCCTCTCCGTCTCTCAAATATAAATATTCTTTTGTTTTTATTAAACCCTATATAAACTCAAACCCCATTCCCCACGTTCCCTATTTCAGCCCACGTCTTCTCTCTCTTCTTTCCTCGTTCCCGCCGTCTTTGCCTCCAAACCCTAACCCGACCTCGCCGACGCCCTCGTCGTCGACAGCTATCTCCTTCTCGTCTCCGATCCTCTTATCTCCTCGACTACCTCTCTCCTCTCCCCACGACTCCTCTCCCCGCAACCCACGTCACCACTACAACCCATCGACCTCGCCTGCACCTCATCGCCGCCCTCGTCTCGCCGTCGTCGGCCTCACCCGCTCACCACCACCTTCCCCTTCTCATTCTCTCTTTCCTCCTATCTCTTCTATTCCCCGACGAACCCCGAGCCTGCAACCTTGCCCCAGCCTCGCTGCAACCCTAGCTTCGCGCCGTCGTCGCCTCACCTTCGCCCCCATTATCTCCTCGACATCACTCTCATCCTCACAACCTCCACCTCCTCTCCTCTTTTTCCCAGACCTTAACCCTGCATCCGACGAGATCTCTGCACACCCGAAACCCTCAGCCTCGACCTTACCGCATCCATCACCTCGCCGTCGCCTCACGCCGCCGACCACCCTCGTCGGCCTTTCCTCGCCTCCATCTTCTTCGCTACTCCTTCCTCTTCTTCCACTCCTTTCCCGATCTCCCCACCGAAAACCCCGACTGCACAACCCTGCAACCCTCGTCTGTCCCTCACCGCCGATTGCCTTCACCCCTGCCGTCACCACCTTCGCCATCACCACGACCTTCCCTCTCTCCTCCCTCCTTCACCCCGACAAGAATCCCTACACACTCGCAACTCTACAGCCACCAAGAACACCCACTGCCTCGCCGTAAAACCTCGTCGGAAAATCCACGACTCGTCGTCGTTGCCCCCTCGCAGCCTTCTCTGACCCCAGAGCCTTGAACCCCCACCGCCTCATCACAACAGACCACTTCTTTTTCTTCTTCTCTTTCTTCTTCTCGATTTGTATTTTCCGGTCATCGTCGGAGTCATGCTCGTCGCCGACGATCCGGGCGACCCAGTAGACGTTCCCAGCCAGCATGGTCGCTTTCTTGCATAGCTTGGTCCTGTTCTTTATGCGCGTGTGTGCATTGCGACGTTTACCCGACGCGAACGCAGCGTACGCATCCCGTCGTGAGATCCGATCAGGCAAGTATTCTTGCTTCACTTTTGGTCGATGTACATCGGCATTCCTTCGTGTGTATATGTATATATATATTTTTCCTGCCCTGTTAGAATAAAAGAGAAATGTGTTAGTACCTATTTTTCGTTATATCGTACAAAATATATATAGGTAAACTTTTATGCAGCAAGTAAGAAAAATTAGCAAGTGTGGTTTTAAAATGAGATTTATTTTAACTACAAATAAAGTTCGAAAGTTAAGCTATCTCACATTTATATATTTCTAGCCAGATTGTGATTAATATATCCATATTAAAGTTAACGGTAAAGATAACAATTGTGACTCATACCAGCTTGTACATCGTGTTCATGCAGTTACTATTACCAGATAACTATTACATTTGACAAGTCATGACTATTCAATACTCTAGTCTTAATGAACGAGATCACTGATTAGGATGCTTAACTACATGTCATGACACATTACTATTCACCAGTTTTATTTCCATACAATTACCATACCATAAGTTCTTGTCTTTTCAGAATTCTTAATTAGTGATTTAGTCATTACCATAGTAGCTATAAATACGCGGGTGTTGGGGTAGTTTGAGTGTGCATTAGTACAACAGGATCTCAGGAGTCCCATGCCGGCAGCTGGTACCAGGCTATATCGGTCGCATGTTATTACAGCTGGTACCGGGCTATATCGGTCGCATGATTACAGCTGGTACCGGGCTATATTGGTCGCATGATTACAACTGGTACCGGGCTATATCGGTCGCTTGTTCATTCCACAGTTGGGCCTGTGTTTCCTAGCCCCTAGGGCACCACTCTTGGGTTAGGAATACTCCTGCAGAGGTTGACGCACACACTCGAGCTTACGATATGATAGTTTACCTTTTAGTGGCCAGTTAGGTTATGACTTGATCTCTTTACATGTTGGTTTCATAGTATTAATGTATCTATTTATATATCTGTTTTTCTTACGCACACGGGCTTCACCACCTTCATATATTCATGTTATCATACCATACACACACCTTATACGCTAAGTACTTTCTGGGATGTTCTGACATCCCTGAGATTTGCCATCTCAGATTTAGAGACAGATTTTCAGGCTGAGCAGGATTGCAGCGGCTATCAGGACTTTGCCGAAGATCAGTAACCCGTAGATTTATTTTCTTTTTGTTAGTATTTAGCATGTGCGCCCTTGTGGGACATTAGGACTTTTGTATCTTTTCAGATTTTGTTTTCTTTTCGAACCTATTGTATTGGGTATTTATTTGCATCAATTATCTAGTGGACCATTTTTTAGTATTTCTTGTGCTTTCGTTGCAGCATGATTATTAGTATTATCCCTTTTGGTATTGGATTTTATTTTTGACAGGTTAAGCTAGACAGTCTTATGTGACTATGGAAGGATCTTTCCTTACCGTAGGTAGCACGGCTGGCCTTCGTTGTTCTCCGTATTCCGTATTTTATGAAGCGGGACATGTCAGACGAGCTTCATTTCTGACGCAACTCCGATCCCCTACGTGGTCAAAATCAATGCCCACGTGATTCTCCTTTCAAGCCTCAGTCAACAGTGGGAGGAACCGCCCTTCTAATTTGGTTTCGTCATCATTTACTCTGCTGGAAGCGTTCATCTGGCGGAAATCCCGGCAAACCAGGTGGCCAAGCTGGTCCTAAGAGGCAAGAGGCCGAACGTTGTGATCGCCAATGCACCGCAACCCAAACATAAGACGGTGTTCGAACGACTCTCTGGTGCTCCAGTTGGGGGCAAGACTGCCGGAACAAAAGGTATCATCAAATGTCGCGGACAAGCTCAGGCAACGCCTCCACAAGTGCACTATCAGGTGTATCTCTAAAGCTCTCCATCACTCTTCCTACGGCGGCTTCTCGAAGAGCTAAAACCTGTCAAGTGCTCAAAACAGAAAAGTTGAGACAGAAACGGCTCAGATATAGAACCAACAAGAGGACCAGAGCTCCGGCCAAGTTGAATTTTGTGGGGTTTCAAGAACAGGGTTATCCCGCGATGACAGCGGAATCGGTCGTGAAATTCAACAACTCCTTCGAACCCCTGAAGTGGGTTCAGAAAAATTTCATGACCGCCAAAATCAAGAAGACAGCGATCCAAACAATGCTACAAAGAGACATGTCTAAGTCCCAACATAGAAAGCAAGGCACAGTATCTTCAAGAGTCTATCAGACGCTCTGTGCCGTGCGAAAGCAGTGTGGCAAAACCAGAAAAGAAGCATCAGAGCCGCCCAATGACCCGGTCAGACCAATCGTCTTCAGTTGATTGTCCTTTCCCGAATTAGGACTACGACGTGGTCCGAAATCAGCTGTCAATGATGAAAAGACGGCCGGACATGTTATCCACACGGTCTGCATGGCGGGCATGCGTCCCAGCGACAACCTGCGCAGCAAAAGCAAGGATGGGGCTGCCACGTTCCAAGCCCAATCTGGCTTGGATGTGATTGCCACTTCCCAAGATCAACCGCCTCCGCATAACGATGAAAACCAGGCCGATAGGCAGAAAGACCCCTCAATCCATGTAGAGTCAAGCCCGGACAGCGAGGAAGAGCCGACTTTTCGTCCTATGACCGCAGAACAGGAGCTGCTTCAAGTGCTCCGAAAACAGCTCAGAAGTAAAAACAAGGAGATGACCAAACTTTACTCCAATCATGCACAAGTCTCTACTCATGAACCG
Organism: Agapanthus africanus; assembly: GCA_030015575.1. Taxonomy (NCBI): domain Eukaryota; kingdom Viridiplantae; phylum Streptophyta; class Magnoliopsida; order Asparagales; family Amaryllidaceae; genus Agapanthus; species Agapanthus africanus. Next base: position 874,864,525 of record JASDDO010000022.1, on the reverse strand, counting down.
GGTGATAACGACTCGAAGTAGCCAATGCCTATCCCTTTAAGTCCAAATATGGGCGAGCCACACAAAAGCCGACCACATTCTACCTCTGGGGATGTCTTGGCCCCTAATGGCAGCATTCCGCTAACACAGGATCAGATAATAGATTTGGTCACCAACAAAGTTAAAATATTGGTGGCCGAAGCCGAGGCTTAGAAAGACGTTGGCAGTGGGAGGTTATACCCCGCACAGTACGATTTGATTGAGTTCCCTAGTGGTTACGTCATTCCTAAATTCGGAAGATTCGACGGGACGGGAAACGCAAATCAACACGTTGTTCACTTTAAATTGTCGTGCGGAAATACAGGGGACAATGATGTGCTCTTTCTCCGTCAGTTTGTCAATAACCTAACTGGTGTCGCCTTCGACTGGTATGCGAGCATACCAGACGGTTTTGTCACTACCTTCGCCCAAATAGAGTCTCTATTTCGGCAAAAATTCATGAGTGTCAGCGACAAAATCTCCATTGCCGACCTTGTGAAGACCAAGCCGGGGAAGAACGAAAGCAACACGGACTTCATAACTTGATGGCTCAACCTCACCGTTAAATGCGAACCACCAATAGAGCAGGACCAATCTATCGGCCTCCTCGTTGGGAATCTTAATAATTGGATGGCCCCGTTTCTATGCACTGCAGGTCTCAAAACGTTCCAAGAGCTGATCAGGAAGATCCAAATGTTGGAACGCTCAAGGCAAGAGTCCACTTCGGATCCCAAATTAACAATAGATTCTGGAGGAACTGAAAGTACGATAATCGCAAAAGCGGAAATTCCGGCGAAACTGAATCTTTTAACATTTCGGTTGACCGAAATAAGCGAGGGACAGGTGGACCCAAAGCCAACCAATCTCGGAAGCCAGTGTTAGAAGGGGGAGGAGAATTGCCCTTGAAGGAGAAGCTGAATAAGGTTTATTCCTTCAGAAGGGATAAAGTCCACAAGATATTCAAGGACGTTCTAAGAAACGGTCTACAATTGTTACAATCAAAAAGACCGCAAGAAGCGAGTATAACCGACGACCCCAAATATTGCCCCTATCACAGAGTGATAGGTCATGCTATTGCTATTGAGAATTGCTTTGTCTTTAAAGATTGGGTCGAAAAACAATAGAAGGCAGGAGAAATAGAACTGTCTAAAGGCGTGTTAGCAAACAATTAAGCTGCGACCGCCAATTTCATACAAACAGAGACTGAAACCCTTCGGGAACCTGCTGCTCTCAGTCGTTTGCCCTTCTCTGAAAGGAGCGGACCAAGGCAACAAGCCAAAAGCCCAACAAGCAGCATTACCGATAAGAAGGAAGTAGATGGGCACACAATCTATATGATCTACATGGTGGAGCCCAGGGGAACAAGTCCTACGCCTCATAGCCATGACAATGACGTAGTTGCTACCCAACATTGGCTCGATCCAGATGATGAAAAGCCTGCTCAGGCCATTAAGCAAAAGGAGCCTGTGGTCCCTACAGAATCGAGCTCAGGAAATAAGGATAACCCGGTTATCATATCTGGAGCCATAGAGCAAGCATTATTCCAATGGCTTCAAAAGCAGCTTCAGGATAGGGACGAGAAGTTGGCCAAGCTCCGTTTCAAAGTCGACGAGCTGGCAAACGTCGTGGCAGATCTCACGACCCAAGTCGCCCAATTGCAATTACAGCAAAATCAAAATTTGGTTCACGAGCCAGGGATTGATATCCTGAAATAGCCAACCAATACTCCCTTCAGCCTAAGAGCGGAACACCTTTGCGAAAAACGGCCACGGTCATCCTCCAGTCCTTCCGATATGTACACTGAACGAGGTAAGCGGACATCAGGCAAACTAAAGACCCGGTCGGTCTCGAGGACGAGCATCGGGAAAGGCACCGACTTTATTCCCTCGTATAAAAATTATTATTGGTTAAAAATAATAAGGTAGCGCCTCACGTGAAAGGCATATGAGCGCCGGCGTGCATAGTACGTAAGCGTCAGCGCCCAAATTAAAACGGGTTTGCTTGGATAGAATTAAATTCTACATGGAAAATATTTCCAGAAAATATATTCCGTTAAACAGATCCGTTGGATCAAAGATCCAAAGGTGATTAAAAATCATCAAAAGATAGAATTGAATTCTATATGGGAAAATATTTTTCTAATCTTTCTAAACAAGAAAGATATACTCTGTTAAACAGAGAACCTGTGGATTAAAAATTCAATGGTGATTAAAAATCACTGTTTGAATCAAAAGATAGAATTAAATTCTATATGGGAAAATATTTTCCTAATCTTGTTAAAAACAAGAAAATATATTCTGTTAAACAGAAATTCACCGGATTAAAGATCCAACGGTGGATAAAATTTCTCGAATAATCTTCGAGACCAATTAAATCAATTGGTATCTTTCAATGAGAGATTTTCTCAAAATTGATCTACAATTTGTAATCCTTATATAAAGGACTCGAGACTTCAAGTCTAAGAGAGGAGACCCTCTATAATCTTCTTAAAAAAATATATACAGAAGGTTCTCCACATGTTTCCACAAAACAATAGAGAATTTAATTCTCAATAAAAAAACGATCGTTTTCCTCCTCAAAACCCTAGGTAAAGAAAAAAAGCAGAGATCAAAACATTTTCTTTTTCTATCATATCATATTTAAAGGTTCAACCCTTTAAAAGAACTTAGTTTTTTTTTTGGATTTGAGATCCACAAGACTAGTCTATCACAAGTTGAGAATTTAATTCTCATCGGGAAGATCTAATTCTTGAGAATCAAAGATTCAAGGGAGAACAATGAAAGAAAGGACATGAAGAAGATAGGGTTTATACTTCAGGAACTTAGTTCCCTTATAAAACAAGAACTTAGTTCTTAAAGAACTTTATCCCAAATTCTCAAAATAGTGATCTTGGCGATCATTAATGGTCAAAATACTATTAACAGATGAACATAGATTAAATCTCTAAGGAAAAACCGCCTCACGTAAAAGGCACGTGAGCAGCCAAAACAGGAACTTACGTGAAAAACACTTGAGCGTTTAAAAGAAACCATGAAGAAAGCGCTTCACGTGAAAGACACGTGAGCGTCCAAGGCCCATGAAGACAGCGCCTCACGTGATAGCACATGAGCGCCAGAGAGCAAAACGGATTAGTGCTTAGCACTACTGTAGCGTCTCACGTGATAGCACGTGAGCGCCAAGAACTCGACGCCTCACGTGAAACACACGTAAGCGTCCAAAAACTTAGCGTCTCACGTGAAACGCACATGAGCGCTCAAGAAACAAAGCGCCTTACGTGATATTCACGTGAGTGCTACGTGATTGAGTGCTTAGCACTGCTAGGTGGTATAGAAACCCAATCTTAGCCTAAACTGGCTAAAGATCAGTTTCTTCTTAAATCAACTGAGCCTATATGCTCGTGATATCCAATTTGATCTTAGTCCCACATACGACTAATGATCTTTCATCAATGATATCCAAGCTGAATTTAGTCCCATATACGACTAATGATCTTCATCCCATATCTTCTAAGTTAATTTTAGTCTCATATAAGACTTACGATTCTTAGATCCACCATGATCTTTTCCCTCAAATACGAGATTTGGTTCAAGGGTACATCTTTCCACACTTCTGATATATGTTGTAATTCCTCAACGTCTTAAGAGAGGTGGCGTGTCCCAACAACCAACAACTCGTCTTCCTTTGTCCCAAACACGGGAATGTTGGACCGAAATGTCCCTAAACTAGCACGTCGCCCCAAACACAGTGATAAGGACCGCGGTATCCTTAAACTAATATGTTTTGCTCTGCGGAATGTCTCCATACTGACTACTGTATACTATCCATGGGCTATTCATATATGATCTAATGATCAGTTGAGTCCATATACTCATTTGTTCCTAAGTCGGTCTTAGTCTCATATATGACTACAACAACAATTGAGCCTTTTATCCCAAGCATATGGGATATGCTACATGAACCAACAGGAGAGTCTCATATATGACTAACGATCTTTAAATCAAATTCAAGTTTTATATGAATGGTGGACCTCACAAATGTGAGAAATGCGTCCTAAGTTTATTCCCGTTGGCAAATCAAGCCACCAACGCGGACCATGTCAAGTAAATGCTTGACCCAAAATATCTAAGTTGATCTTAGTCCAACGGCCCTTAGATAAAGCCCAAGTTTCATATGAACGGATGGACCTCACAAATATGAGAAATGCATCTTAAGTTCATTCCCGTTGACAAACTAGGCTACCAATGTGGACCCCGTTAAGTAAATGCTTGACTCAAATCATGAAAATATAAATATATACGGATTTGGACTAATCCACGCTCTACGAGCATGACAAGATTAATCTCCGTATACAATCCAAAGGCAACCCCAAAATAAACAAACATAACACGACACGAAGTGACCTACTGGAGTAAGAGGAAGTTGTTATCACGTTAACGCAATTAAATGCAAGGGCTTGCATTTGTAAGGAAGAGTGCTCCCACAATAAAAAAAACCCTAACAAATGAGGAAGAATCTGATGAAGTCTGCTATATCGGTCGCATCTATCCAAACCTCCAATATACGGTGCCATAAATCAATGGTATCTTCGGAGAGCTAGATGGATATGTCCACATAGCATATGCCCCTAAATTCAGGTTAGACGTCTCAGTCCAGTTTTCGGCGGTAAAAAGACTCTAATGGAGAGAAGGAAGAAAGTATACTCCTTCAGGAGGGACGAAGTCCGCAAAATATTCGAGAACGCCTTGAACAACGGTCTGTAGCTGTCTATTCTAAAGAGGCCACATGAAATAAACATGACTGACAACCCCATATACCGACCATATCATAGGATGATGGGTTATACCATAAAAAACTGTTATGATTTCAAAGATTGGGTGGAGAACCAATACAAGGTAGGGAGAACCTCACCACCCTCAGATGTACCAGCAAACCACCAAGTTATGGTCATCAACACCACTTCGCCAATATCAAAGTTCGAGAAACTTGAATAAGCAAACATCTATGACCTCTTTGCCATTAGACTAAGAACAATCGACCCTTAAGTCGTTAAACTAGGAGTGTAAAAAATGTGTATAAATAAACAAACAGCCGAAATAACGGGGCAGCTTACAATAAATAGCAGCGAGTAAAAAAAAGCCGAAATGATGGAGCAACCGTGAATAAAAAGCCGAAATGATAGTGCAATCGCGATCTTCACAATAGAAAAAGCTGAAATGATAGAGCAATCGCGGTAAAATAAAAAAAAATCTTAACCGCTAAGTCGTTAAACTGGAAATGTATGTGTATACAAATGAATATCTCAAGCCCTTTCAAAGACGAATGATGAGTCGGAAACCGTACTTCAGTATTAGCGATGCAGACGCCAACAAAATTCCAAATCCCTTAAATTCTTTCAGCCTTACGGCCAGTCCCCAAATTGACTACCATATACAATCCACGGGCTCAAATAATCCTCACCATACTCATGTCCAATCGCAATTACCAGCCCTACCCAGTCTCGGCCCTTGGAATTATGCTCCATTTGAGAAGACACACTCATGTATCCTCATGATACATGAGGAAATCAACACTTGCAAGATCCTCTCGACTCGTAAGAAAAACACACTTTCATGGGATCCTTACGACTCACAAGGGAAAAGAACGCTTGGGGTCCTTACGACTCATAAGAAGAAAATACACCTACAAGATCTTTTCGACTCGTAGGGAGAAAATGCTTTTATGAGACCCTTACGGCTCATAAAATTAAAAAGTCTTAGGTGACAGGGACCTAAACATATCTCCTGAGCCATCGCTATTCAACGGGCAAAGGCAAATGATGATTCGCTCTTGGTACCATATTCCAGTGTAGCGATACTGATACCAAACCAAAACCAAAATCCCTAAATCCTCTCATGGCAAATGATGGTTCGCTCCTGGTATCATATTCCAGTGTAGCGATGCTGATGCCAACCTAAATCCCAAATTCCAAGTCCCAGGCTCAAAAGCCCCGCTGGACGGATAAGAAACTCCCAATCAAATCAAATCAATAAGTCAACCAATGATCTCCCCGTCGGAAAAGTCAACCAACGATCTCCCCGTCGGAAAAGTCAACCAACAACCTCCCCGTCGGAATCAAGCTCCGTCTCGGAATCAAGTCAACCAACATTCTCTGCGTTGGAATCATGCTCTGTCTCAAAATATATGCCCCGCGTCGGAATCATGTTTCGTCTCGGAGTATCTACCTTCTCTGTCGGAATTATATTTCGTCTTAGAATCAACCTCTGCGCCGGAATCATGCTTTGTCTCAGAATGTACCCCGTGTCGAAATCATGCTTCGTCTCGGAATATTTGCTCCCATGTCGGAATCATGCTTCGTCCCGGAATCAATCTCTGCATCAGAACTATGCTTCGTTCCGAATATACCTCAGCGTTGAAACCATGCTTCGTCTCATAATATACCCCGCTCTTCGGAATAATAGTCCAATCATGGAGTTATACTTATGGAATTATGCTCCGCTTCTCGGAATGATACTCCGACCTTGGAATTATGCTCCTAGAATCATGCTCTACTCCCGAAATTATGCACCACGCCTTCGGAATTATGCTCCGCCCCTTGGAATAATGCTCTGCAATTTGGAATAATGCTCCGTCCCTTAAATAATGTTCCACTTTGAAATCAAACTCCCCATAAAAGAGGACCGTCAATTTCATGTGCATGGCCCATTTTCGTAGTGTGCATTCATTGATGGGGGCACTTTGTTGGGGTCAAAATTTACCCCTCATTGACCAAAAGTCAAAGTGAAAGTCAAACCACGAACAAATGGCCCCAAGTCCAAAACGAAGTCAAGCAGGCTTAAGCCCGGTCCAAGCAAGTTGGCCCATGCCCAAGTCGAGTCTAAACATGAAGAGGTCGGCCTTCCCATGCCAAGAAGAAAATTATGTAATAAACAATTTTGATGTAATTTTTATGAATATATGTATAGAAAATGGACATAAAGCCAAATTTATGTAAAACCTATGGCTCATGTGCAAAAGGAAATAAGCACATGGACATAAGATGGGCAAAATGTCATTTTGTAAAGCTCAAAGGGCTATATATAAAAGTGTGTAGCCTATAAAAGACAAACATGATGAGAAAATCAAAAACAACTTTCATTCTCTCCATCTTTCTAGGGTTCTGTGCCTCCTTCTTCAAGGTTTTAAATTTTCTTCTCTTTTTTGAATTAAATCAAGAATTTAACTCTTCTTTTCCCAAAAAGAAATAGTTTTTCACCATAAACCCTTGAAAGGGAGTTCAAATCCTCCATCAAATTTTTAAAAAGGGAGATTTTTAAATCACACGACCCTTTTTCTCCAATATCCAACAAAAGAGAGGAGGAAGAAGGAGACCCATCTCCCAAAATCCCATTTTGGGAGGATCCCAGGCTCGAGGGAGAAGAAAAGGGTCTCCTTTCATCATCTCCTAATTTTTTTCTTTAAGAGTTTAACTACTCTGAATTCTGAAAAAATAAAAATAAAAATCCTTATTTTTCTAGGAGTTTAACTCTAAAGTCTCTCGGGAGTTCAATTCCCAGCCCAGGGGCCAAGTCCCTTCTTTCGCTGGTGTTTCCAGCGGACACGTGCTGCTCACGTGGCCCGTTGTGCCCCCGCGGCCGCGCCGGGCATGCGGCACACTGGCGCCCAGCGGCCACGTGCCGCTTCATGCGTTCTTAGGACGCTCCTTACTCCTCCTTTTTCCATATGTTCCACACTCAAAATACTTCTCCTTTGGAAATTTTTTTCTAACGGGGCGTTTCTCCGCCCCCCGCAAAGGTGTTGCTAGCCCCTTTGACCTCAGCCCACTATCCGGATAGCGGGACCCCCGTAAACTCTGCGAGACTCCCGATACATCCAAAACTCCTTCAAAACACAACATGCGCATACTGCACATTGAGCTGGCATGATCTTTTTGACCTGGTAATCGGAGGTCCCCTCACTTCTGTTGGGGTCAAGAATTACATCCCGGTTGACCAAGTCAATGTCAAAGTCAACCCCAAGTAAACCGGCCCAAGCCCACGTCAAGCCCCTTGGCCAGCCTTCCCGATGCCAATATGAAAATTATGTAATAAATAAATTTGATGTAATTTTTATGAATAAATGTAAGAAAGATGGGCATAAAGCCAAATTTTTGTAAAGCCCATGGCTCGTGTGCAAAAGAAATGAGCACATGAGACATGCGATGAGCAAAAATGCCATTTTGTAAAGCCCAAGAGGCTATATGTAAATTTGTAAGCTTATATAAGGCAACATGATGAAGAAATGAAAAAGAGAATTCATTCCCTCAAAAGCTAGGGTTTTTGTCCCTAAAAAAAAATTCGTCAAAGTTCTAAACCTTCTTTTTTTTTGAATTAAATCAAGAGTTTCACTCTTCCTTTTCCAAAAAGAAATAGTTTTTCATCACAAAACCCTTGAAGGGGAACGCGGATCTTCCATCAAATCTCCAAAAGGAGAGATTTTTAAATCTCACCCTCTTTTCTCCAAGATCCAACCAATAGAGAGGAGGAAGGAGACTCATCCCCAAAAATCCCAATTTGGGAAGATCCAAGGCTCAAGAGAAAACCCAGGACTCTAGGGAGAAGAAAGGGGTCTCCTTTCATCATCTTCGAAAATATCTTGGGAGATTACTCCAATATATATATATATATATATAAAATAATAAATCTTTCTTATTGGAAGTACAACTCCCAGTATAGGGGCTAAGCCCCTTTTTCCCGCTGGCACGCAGCGCCCGCGTGCCGGGCACATGAGGCGCTGGCACCCATGCGTCCTTTGGACGCTATATTTCCCTCCTTTTTATATATACACACTCCACAACACTTTCCCCGTCAGAAAAAATTCTAACGGAGCACTGCCCCGCACCCCGCAAGGGGGCTGCTGGCCCCCTTGACCCCAGCCCGCTAACCGAGTAGCGAGACCCCCGATATACCCAAAACCCCTCAAGACACACATACGCACACTGCACATTGAGTTCGCATGACTAGTTGATCCTTCAATCGGTGGTTTCTTCGCTTCAAAGGCGAGGGGTAATTAACGGCAGCTTAGTTCGCGGCTGCCGGAGATTCGGATCTCTACAATCAATAATCCCCCGCCAATCCTAAGTAGATGGAATCTGTAGTACGCCTGACAAGCGATGCGTATTCTCATCTCAATGGGGTGACGAAAAACATCCTACAGCTTCCAAGAGTGGGGTAATTAATGGCAGTTTAGTTTGCGGCTGCCGGAGATTCGGATCCTCATAATCAGTAAACCCCAGCCTGCACCAGGCTGGGGGAATCTGTATACGCTTGATAAGCGCGCGCATTCCTATCTTAATAGGGTGACGAAAAACACTCTACATACTCTGTACTCGTGTCACCAGAGAACTGTTATCTGACATTGGTACAATACCACTTAGGAGTTTTCAGGTGAGTCCGTCCAGTATACTCATCCAATGAGCACATATACAATCATCGGTGTCAAACACCAATGTCTATGGGATCAACCATCGCCCCATATAGAGTTATGAAACGCATACACTAGTTTAAACTGGAATATCGATGCCCAGTCTCGATACTTCTATGACTAGGGACATTGTAAGGATGTACTTATGGACTACTAGGCCCCACTAGTATGATCTGTATCATAGTCCTGGTAATCAAGCAAAATATTAGGGGCTTTATCTCATGTATTATCAATACGTGATACCGAGTAAAACATATATACACGACAAATAAAGTCACACCAGATAGCATACCATCATCTCGAGTAAGATTATTCTCTGTATAGGTCCTCCTTCAATTACAATAATTGCCTTGAGGGCATTTACATCCAACAATCACCAACTTGTACTTAAGGCCAATTATTGTGGTATCGCATATCCAACTTCTCTACTAGCAGTTTCGCAAACCGTGTTTGAGAAACATCCTCAGTAAGTGGATTCGCCACAATGTTTCTCTGTCTCTCGGATTCTCAAATTTGTGGAGATCAACTATCACTCGAATTGAGCGATACTTGTCTTAGAATTTGTCTGGATAGATGATGGGATGAAGTTCATAAAGGAACAATTTTATCTAACAAGTTCTTAGGCTGTATCCTTCGCTGATTCACAATCAGCATTCTAGTACCTTGACCACCTCAGTATTTCTCTTGGAACTCTTTCTAATATACTGCTTCTCAGAAGAGGGTAAACTGTATAACTCACGACAGACATTCTGTCATCCTTGTCACCTTGGAAGCTGGAGTCGGTAATCGCCTCCAGAAGGAGGAGGCTGCCATTAATTACCATACACGAAGAATATCATATATATTCTTCAGTGATTCCTATGTTTCTTCAGGATTAAACTAATATCAGCATACTACACCAAGTGCAAAAGTATTATCCGGTGTGGTACATGACATCACATGACTGACCCAGGTGCCGAAACAGGTGGAATATCATTCATGCGAGTCTCCCTCCTCATCAATCCAAAAGATATCTCTTTGGAGTAGGTGACTCCTCTATTTGCTGGTACACTACCACGTTAGGAGTCTTCCATTCTAAACTCTTTTAGAATGGCGTTCTAGTAACTGAATTGGGACAATCCCAAAACTTTGTTGACTTATGGTACATAATCCTATGTGGAGTAACATTTGTGACAACCGTATTTTAACCGATTGTAGCATAGGAATATCACTTCTTATCGAAAGAATGTCATCCATATCCAATATGCTGTCTTTGACATTCGACTCTATCACATTCTTACTCATCCTCGGTTCATCTATCATTATGATGAAATTAAACAATTTGACCGTAACATTAAAACAGACAATCTATCTCCTTAATGCCTGCTTTAGTCTATAAATAGACTTAAGCTTCTTGCACACTTTCCACTGCTCCTACTGACTACAATAACCCTCTGGCAGAGTCGTATACACTTACACTTCTAAATCAAATTTAGAAAGACGTTATATTCATCCACCTGCCAGATATCATGGTGATAAAAACAACGGTGACAAGTATTATCCGTATGGACTTCAGCACAGACACTGAAGTAACAGTATCATCACTATCCGCATAGGGCATTTGATGAATACCGTTTACTATAGGTCTGACCTTATTAGGTTACCACCTTTCCATCTGTACTGATCTCAAAAGATCTGCTTGCTCTTTATGGGTTTTACCCCTTTTAGAAGCATCCAACAAAGTCCATACTTTGTTGTAGTGCATGGAATCCAACTTAGATAACTTGGCATCCAGCCATCAGTCGAAAGTTATTCTTCATATGGCCTGTTGATATCTAGTAGGGTCATCATTTCATGATGCAAGCCTACTTGTCACCGTCCGAAGTATCTTTTAGGTGACTGAGATCACCCACTAAATTTGCGGAGTTGCTAAAGTTTGTCAAAACCAATAGAGTCTTCTCAGCATCACTCATCATGAAGAGCACCCTCGGATGAGCAATATGAGAGAATCACATTCTCATTATGAAATACCTGGCGTAATTATCTACATCTTCGAACTCTTCGAAGATTCTTGATACTTCCAATGTCTGGTTCTCTACTTTGTCCCTATACTTTCTGAAGTTCTCACAACTTTGGATTTTGCATTTCAATAATAACGTGTGTCCAAAATTAGAGCACTTAAAAAGTAAATAAAATGAAGTAAGAGAACCGCCCTCTTATCCCGAAGAACAACGAATCATACACATCCTATGCATATGTCCCCAGAGTTCACTAACTCATAATCTGTGTGTTGTAATTTAAGAACTGTATTTTGGTTAAAAATATCAGTTCCGTTATTCTTTGCACCTTACCTAATCAGCACTTGATATATGTAAATGTCAATGACATCGTCTTGAAAATTATATCTCTTAATCAAATAAAGTGATGGATACGAATTTTTAAAAGTTGGTTCACTATAACGGCTATTCAAAACCAAAAGTTTACCATTAGGTGAACCTGGCGATTTTCCCAATTGCAATAATTACTCCGAGTTCCGACATTGGGGAACAGATCACCCTTTTTCCTTGTACTTAACTCCCTCTCACCTTCTGTAATATCTTACAGATGTGGGATTTTAATCCGGTATCCATATACCCAGGAGTTAAAAGTGTCTGAGAAACAGTTTTCAATCATAACCACTCAGAAAAATTGAAATATCAAATGTTTTAAGGAGTTGCTGAGTGTTCCTTGTAATGCCTCTATAATACCCAGGCTACCGACAGTTGCAATGTCCTTTCCCTCATAATTATCCCTTTCAAGATTTCTCCATCTTACCTTTTGTGTACCAGACTTGTTCTAATGGTTTCTTCTCTCCATTCCTATCAGCACCAGCGTTAGGATTGGAAAAAGACTATCCAATAAACACAACTGGTATATACTACTTACTCATAAGGAGCTTTCAAATTTGAGATTAGATAGAAGGGAGTGACAAATGAACAATTCATCTATTCCAAAACCAGTGGCCATCCCCATAATGAAACAATTTCTGTGGGCTCGTATCTAACCATACGATGGCCTCCAAACAATATGGATCTCCGTACCAAATACAGAGGGTTCTGGAGTATGTGAGAGAAATGGGAGGGGTAAGGTCATTTGCGACATTGTCGTGAAATAGGGCAATCATAACATTCCAAAGCCAATGATAGTAAAAAGGTTCGGTTAACTTGGTTTACGAGTTTTAGTTTAAGGTCGGTCCATGGTCGCTACCACGTAGAGAGAAGAAATACTCAGCGTGCACTCTATCAAGCTTAGATTGGTATATTTATCTAATCAGGATGGCTCCCACTGTTCCGTCGAATCCTCCTTCAAACCCTAAAAGGAGAACTAGCCGGTATTTCGTATAGAAAATCTTCCAGCAGTAACATTTACTCATAGTGGGAATCGGGATCCAAACTATCATGTAGTGGTAACCTTGACGGGATCAAGTCACCCCACACCATAGAAGGTATACAATCTCATTGCAAATTTCAACACTTGAAACTCCCGATATCGGTTTTTACCCCAAGCGGCTTATGATCTTGGCAAAGGTTAACAAATTATAAGTCACAAGTCAAGTTCAACCCGTCATTTCGTGATCAAATTAAACCCATCCGCACGACCCTTAGAAAAGGTCAACAAAGTCGTACGGCTGTTCTAATCGATCGCATCGTATGCATTCAGGAAGACATCACTTTGCTGCCGAACACTACACCTCGGCAAAGATCGACAAACGCGGCACGAATACTAAGTACTCTACTTCCTGAAATGACAAAGAGCCACGGCTGGTTTTGAAGAAAACTTTTAACGTAATGAACTTTATATCATCATAGGAACCGAGTGGTTTTTGCAAATTTGTAGCGACAAACTTTTGCTTAAGAGCGAACCCCCACGAAGGGATTAAGGCTCTTTCCTCATCGAATGAGGTGCAGGATATTCCTAACCGAATATCTCGATGCAAAGCAAAGGAATACGGCTATTCAATTTGCAAACTTATAGTAACACAATCTTTTGCAAAAGAGGTCACACCCTGTGAAGGGATTTAGGCTCTTTCCTCGTCGAATGAGGTACATGATATTCCTAACCGAATACCTCAATGCAAAGCAAAAGAATCGAGTATAATACCAATATCTAATATTTGGTTTCTACAATGTGTTTTAGGTTTATTTAACTTTGCATTAATCGTATTAACGCAATCCCATCATTAAGATAATCGTATTATCTAGCATCTATTCACACAATCATCACATAAAAGCATGAAAAGAAAATAGAATGCACGTATATGCCGTCCGCATTCGCCACAGGGTCTCAGGTTTTCACCGCAAAGTTACTTAACATACGGCAGGGCGGGGACAGGACTAGCGCGGATGCAAAACATATACAACACACATATATATACATCACACGCATATAATCACATTACAACATGCAAGAAAAATCATCAGAGGCAGGTAATCATATCACAAGTATATAATGAATATCATAGAAATGGAATGGTCGGATTAGCTAGGAATTCCGCATTTCGTTCGAGCCTTAAACGATACTTGAAATTCCCGAGTCACGTGAATAGCCCGTGTGCAGCCAAAAAGAGACCCTTATGCGTGCGGCAAGTCACCCGCCAATCCGACAAACGAGATAACCCAGCACCACCATGAGGGGGCTACCCAGCACTTTCTCGAATTCGATGACTTGAGCACTTCTCCGCGGGTCTATCCTATACCTTTACGAGCGCGGCAAGCAATCCGCAAATACTAGAATCGAATGAGCCGGTCTCAACGCCTTGAGATGGCCACCCGTTGCAATTTAGAATCCGGTTGCTCGTGCGTTTCTCTGCGGGTTAATCCTAAAGCTGTATTAATACAACGGCGACATCAATCGCAACCAAGTCGTGCCCCGACAAAGAATAATATATCAAGCGGTGACTACGACCACATGTGAACCGCTATGCCCCAAAAAAGAATATACATTTAGCGGAAACGGCGGCCACATTTGGAGCTCGTCCTGAACAAAAGAATATACATAGGCTTGACATGAAATGAAAAAGGAAAAACACATCACAATTCTGCACGGGGCTATTCAGTTTGCGACAATCCAACACAAACCAAACAGCATCAAGATATCACATTTCACATTGCCACAATATCAACTATATTGCAACAAGAAACCGTGCAACCCCGTTGATTCAATCGCATCAAATCGACGACGTTAAGCACCGCGCATCGCATACGCGGACGAGTTATATATATTAAACATTTTAATCTATTCAACTCGTCGCCAATGGCCAACGAGTCCCAAAACCATCGAAGCCAAAACGTTAATTTCAACACTTGAAAAACACTGTTCACCTCTGCACATTAAAAAAACATCATTTTTTAGCGTCGAAACGAACTCGAAACGCGATGGAGAGCGACTTCAGGAGGCAATTGAGAGGGTGCCATGGCTCGAAGCCACCACAAGGTGGCCATGAGCCATGGGCAGGCCCGAGAGAACCTTGATGGTGCTCTCGGGTCACCACCACTCCCGAGGGCACTCTCTTGTTCTCTCGGGGGAGGGTGCCCTTTCCTTACTCCTTAAAGACGCCTAACCTTTATTGAACGCTTCAAATTAACCCCAAGCGCGACGAAAAATGCCAAAAAGAAATGGTTTTTAGCAACTACTAAAAACAGTTTTTAGTAGATTGTGTTTTGGAGTTCAATTGGTCATCGAAACATGTTGCAGTCACTGGACCGGCTAATACTATAAGTCCATAGAAATATGGTTCAATTGGTCATCGAAATATGCTCTCTACTATAGGCTTTATAACATGGCGGAAGCGATAAGTTTTAAAAATTTAGAGAGCAACTACAAGCCAACAAAGGATCAAGCGCAACAACTACAACAATAACATTACACTAGTGAGCTAATACTATAAGTCCATAGAAACTTCAATCTTTGTAGCATTTTCAATTGCTCCTCATTTGTGTTGGACTCCTTGTAGGTTCCAAGGATGAGGTAGGAACAAGTTAGCATATAGATCTCCAATGCCAAAGATATAATCCACTTGAGCTCCAAGCTTCAACCTTTGAAGCTAACTTGAACTAAAAACTTGCTTGGAATTTAATTCAAGAATTGTAGTGATTCAAATTCTTTATTTTTCTTCTCTTTGTTCTTCTCTTTTCTATTTGGAGAAGAGAGGAAGAAAACCTAGGAGAGTGAATCTCATACCTCTTTTTAGAAAATGAATGGTTGTATGTAAATATAATACTAACAAAACAAAGGATTAATCACAACCATTCATTTGCCCTTTCTCCTACAAGTGTCCATCCTCTCATCTCACCGCCACATGTCACACATGGAAGAGAGGATAATGTTGTGCACCTCCATGAACAACATAAGCTAAAAGAGACCGACAATTATTATGTAAACATAATAATTTCATTTGCATTTGAAAAATAAAATGCAAATAGAAAGAGAATAAAATATAATTACAGAATACTAGTAATTATATATATATATATATCAAATATATATATACACATTAATATATCAAATCAACACTTGATTTAATATACCTGTTTTCTGAAAGACGGCTAGCAATATAGAACGTCTGATTTTCATTAGTATATCAAATGCACCTTTTTCGATCAAACTCCCGCAATATCATATACCGCCACTACAAAAATTTGCCCAAGATTCGGAAACCTCTGTGTGAGACTCTAAAGACTCAACAATACGCCGGCAGCAAATCCGGATCATATCCAATTGATCTGAAATACTTTCATATCAATCCACTTATAGGATGGACCTATAAACTGTCAGCGGTACTAACTGCATGTAACGGCTATCCAGACATCGAACGAAAAGAAGATCAATAAGCAAGCTTGTCCGAACCCCTATTGAGCCTATCAGTGACAGTCTCCGTACAGTCTGGTCTTTTCGTCTAAGAGTGTCGCATATCAGGTCTAGGAGGAGGAAATCGTCAGACCCTTAATAACCCGATAAGTCGTGCTAACTAATGACTCATAACCTTTAGAGATACAACTGATAACACTTATCAGTTTATCTCGCTGTGGCTACAGAATCCTGAATATAGTCATGTCCTACACAGCGCGACATCTACTCCATATACCGGGAGGGACGAATCTCTTCTGATCGTCCACTGTCTCCATGTGGCTCGGGCCTGCACCCAACTAAAACATGTTTGCATGACTCAGTAGAGCCGTGGTAGGGTAATAATCAAAATACAGTGGGAACCATACAAGTCATTATGACGATCTCAGGTCTACAGACTACTCAGTACTTTGTACTCATGTCACCAGAAAACTGCTATCTGACATTGGTACAATACCAGTTAGGAGTTCTCAGGTGAGTCCGTCCAGTATACTCATTCAATGAGCACCTATATACAATCATCGACGTCAAATACCAATGGCTATGGGATCAGCCATCATCCTATATAGGGTCATGAAATGTATACACTAGTCTAAACTGGAATATCAATGCACAGTCTCGATACTCCTACGACTAGGGACATTTTAAGGATGTGCTTAGCAAAATCTTAGGAGCTTTATCTCATGTATTATCAATACGTGATACTGAGTAAACGTATATACACGACAAATAAAGTCACACCGGATAGCATACTATTATCTTGAGTAAGATTGTTCTCTGTATAGGTATTTCTTCAATTACAATAATTGCCTTGAGGGCACTTACATCCAACACTTTTGCATTTGCTGCTATTTCTACCATTTGCTGGTATTAACGTCTTAGACATCCACCTCTTTCTATGCTACGTACCATGTTACCTGATCTTTCTTTATCTGATTTTTCATGTGAGTCATGTATTTTAGGGAAACATTTTCGTTTCTTTTTTCCTTCAGTTAATAAACGTAGTTTTTCGATATTTGAGTTAGTCCATTATGACATTTAGGGTCTTTACAAGCATACTAGTATATTTGGCTACAAATATTTCGTCACTTTTATTGATGATCACTCTAGAATGATATGGTTGTTTCTTTTACGTGATCGATCTGAATTACCACATGTGTTTAAAATATTTATTAATGAAGTGGTTAATCAGTTTGATACGTCTATTAAAACTTTAAGAACTGATAATGCAAAAGCATACATGAGTCGTATTTTTCAAACTCTTTGTCAATCCCGTGGGATTATTCATCAAACTTCCTGCTCATACGCATCACAACAAAATGGCATTGCGGAAAGAAAAAACCGTCACTTGCTTGACGTTACTCGTTCTATTATGCTTAACATGCATGTCCCAAAACATCTTTGGAATTTTTCCTTACTGCATGTTTTTTGATTAATCGCTTGCCTTCCACGATTCTTCAAAACCAAACATCATTTTTTATTTTATTTCCCGACCAAGATCCTATTCCCTTTTCCTCCTAAAGTGTTTGAGTGTGTTTGTTATGTTCATAATCACCAATTAACTCGTGATAAATTGGATCATAGGGCCGTAAAACATATATTTGTTGGTTATTCTAGGACTTAAATAGGTTACGTTTGCCTGCTTCATTCTACATCCACTGTCGTATTCTCTCGTGATGTCATCTTTCTTGAAGATCAGCCCTTTTACCCTCCAGCAAATAGTCCTCATGTCACACCGCCACCGCCACTTTCTATACCTTTAGATGACCAACCAATTCAAACCGAATCTACTACTGTCGAAGTTCCTCATCCTCCTCCGGATACGCAGGTCTATAGACGTCGACCGAGAGCAGTGATAGATTCAACAACAAATATTAAACCTCCTCCATATATATAGTCAAAGCTGACGAGCCTTCACCTCTTCCTCCTTCTGATGGTTTATCCGACGACTTACCAATTGCTTTTCACAAAGGTAAATGAACATGCACTACTTCTCATCCTCTCGCTTCATTTATTTCATATCGTCTTACTCTAGCTTTATGTCAGTTTGTCTCTTTCTTGTCTGAAGTTTCCTTTCCTAACTCTGTTCAGGAATGTATGAGTCATCCAGATTGGCATAAGGCTATGATGGAAGAGTTGCAGGCACTGAGGTCTAATCACACTTGGGATCTGGTCATCCTCCCTTTACAAAAAAGGAGGTTGGTTGTTGATAGATCTTTTCTGTCAAACGTAATCATGATGGCGGTGTATCTCGTTTGAAGACCCTCCTTGCCAATGATTATACTCAACAATATGGTGTCAGCTATGCTGAGACTTTTTCTCCAGTGGCCAAACTCACTACTGTTCGTATCTTGATCTCTCTTATGGTTACCCGTGATTGGCCTCTACATCAACTAGACGTAAAAAATGCTTTCCTCAATGACGACCTTTCCGAGACGGTTTATATGCAGCAGCCTCCTGGATTTAAGCGTGAGGGAGGTCTCTTGTATGTCATCTTCAAAAATCTATATATGGTTTAAAACAATCTCCTCGGACATCGTCTGATAAATTTAGCATGGTCCTAAAAAATATAAATTTCATAAGAAACTCGGCAGATCCATCTCTTTTTATGCATAGACGGAAAAAGGAATGTTTATTTATCTTGTTTATGTTAACATAATCATCACCGGAGATAATTCCGAAGGTATATCTAAGGTCAAAACTCATTCGGTATCACATTTTCACACCAAAGATCTTGGTCCTCAACGGTACTCTTAGTATAGAGATATCTCGAAATAAGAGATCATTATTTCTCTCACTGCATACTCTCGATCTTCTTTAAAAAAACATGATTTCTTGGTTGTCGCTCTGGTGATACTCCCATGGATACAACAGTAAAACTCTATCGCATTAGCTCACATGATGACCGGCCACTTTCCGATCTAGGTCGGTATCGACGGTTAGTTGGGAAGCTGATCTATCTCATGGTTACTCGTCCAGACATATCCTTTGCGGTCAGCACGGTGAGCCAATTTACGCATGCACCCTTAGTTTCCCATTTTCGGGTCATTGAGCGCATTCTCCGCTATTTGAAGCGTGCATCTGAGCAAGGTCTTCTCTATAAACCATGTTCTAATCCGTCTCTTTTAGCCTATGCTGATGTCGATTTTACCGGGTCTGTGGATGACCGTCGCTCTATGAGTGGATTTTGTGTTTTCTTTGAAAAGAACCTAGTTACTTAGCATAGCAAGAAGTAACATGTTGCACGTGCATCAACCGAGACTGAATATATGGCTATGGCCCATACTGTCTCAGAATTGACGTGGCTCTTCACATTGCTTCGAGATCTCGGTGTTAGTTCTACAACACCAGCATCCTTATTCCGTGACAATAAAACTGCAATGCATATTTCAGAGAATCCAATGTTTCACGAATGCACAAAACACATTGAAGTGGATTGCCACTTTATCCGGAAGAAAGTTGTTGAAAAGAAAGTCAATCTCCATCATGTTTCTACCCATGCATAGATTATAGATATTTTGATGAAATCTCTTCCAAGACCTGATTCGTTCATTTATTGCCCAAGCTATGCATCACTGATATCTATGTTCTAGTTTGAGGGGAAGTGTTGGAATAGTTTAGAATATATTGTTATTAGAGTACACCGTATCATGATGCTTGGGCATCAAGTAATTGTAATCCATATATAAAGAGACCATTGGTCACATAATAAAATATCTAAATCTTCTCTTTTATCGTTTAACAAGCTGTTTAGTTTTTACTATTTTGGGTTTATTCTTTTTATTCTGTTTTCCACTTTTTTCTTAGGTGGTTGTGCCATAAATGTGTACTCACTAATAAGTGATATGTCCTGCTCCTCTATAAAATTTGGGACTTGGGCCTTTTCTTAGACGGAAGATCATGTGAGATCCTTGTTATGGTTTGTTTTCTGTCTGAATTGATATTGATTGTTGTTGGTTCTTAGGTTCATTATGTGCTAGGGTTTCCTCTGTCTTTCAGTTTTTTGCTTGAGAAATTAGCTCCTTTCAAGCAAGATTTATAATCTCAATATCGGTACCGTTAGCGGGTAGTCATTTTTGGTATTGGAATCATCCATCTTGGTTGTATTGGCCATCTCAAATTTGAATATCAGATTTATTTTTTTGATTCTCATGTTATTATGGAATATCAGATTTTTTTAAAATTCTGATTGAACAAAATGTACATTGTGAATATTCTCTAAATATTTTTTCTGTACAGTTGGGGATGCTCCTATGGTGCTACTTCTCAGTTGTCCTCACAGACCCCGGTACTGTTCCACCAAATTGGAGGCCTTCAGTAGACGAGGAGAATGGAGAAGCTATTGCATTGACGAGCTCAGATTTCAGTAACTCAATCTTAAGCTTACAGCAATCTTCTAGTCTTGCTGATTCTGGAAACCCAAGGATCAGGTACTGCAGGAAGTGCAACCAGTTAAAGCCGCCTCGCTGCCATCACTGTTCTGTTTGTGAGCTATTGTGTTTAGTCAGAATTTATTCTTTGATGCTCATTTTATTATGGAAAACATCGTTCCATATCCTTCTTGATTATATTACATTATATGTTGTAGGTGGAAGGTGCATACTGAAAATGGATCACCATTGTGTGTGGGTTGTAAACTGTGTTGGAGCTTTAAACTATAAATACTTTCTTCTTTTTCTGGTAAGTTGTCTCGATTAATCTCCCTGAGTTTTTGTATTTTATCTTCGATTTAGGTAATGGTTCATGTCATAGAATGTGACAAAGTTTTATGTTGGCTGTCATAAGCCTACCACAACCCTCACCCTTTCTCATCCAGACTTGGGACCGGCAACGGTGGGTTTATGCCTGGACTAAGGAATAAAACTTATGTGTGATACCATGAAACTTTGGGAGAGAGTGATTGAACACAGGTTAAGGAAGGATGTTAAGATAATATAGAACCAGTTTCGGATCATGTCTGGACGATCGACGACATAGGCTATTCATTTGCTTCGTCAACTTGTCGAGCGTTTTCGAGAGAGGAGAAGAGATTTGCATATGATATTTATTGATTTAGAGAAAGCGTACGACAAGATACCTAGAGAGGTATTATGGGAGACAATGATGAAGAAGGGGGTCCCCGTCAAGTACATTGACATAATCAAGGATATGTACGATAGAGTAGTGGCAAATGTCAGAACTTGCGGCAGCCTAACGAGTGATTTTCCGATTACAATTAGTTTACATCAAGGATATGCATTAAGTACATTTCTTTTTTCCATCGTGATGAATGAGCTTACTAGAACCATCCAAGATGAGATACCTTGGTGTATGCTATTCGTTGATGATTTTGTTCTAGTAAATGAGATAAAAGCAGGGGTTAACGCCAAATTGGAGTTATGGAGGCAAACGTTGGAATCTCGGGGGTTCAGACTGAGCAGGTCCAAGACAGCATATATGCATTGCAAATTTAGCAAACGGAGAAGTCAACCAAATTGGTATAACATTGGAAGCGCAAGAGATATCACCGAACGATCAGTTTAGATATCTAGGTTCCATCATCCAAAAGGATATGGAGATCGATAGCGATATTAATCAAAAGATCCAAGCTGGTTGGTTGAAGTGGAGTGCAACAGGGATTTTGTGTGATCCTAACTTTCCGTTAAAGTTAAAAGGGAATTTTTATCGGAGCGCTATTCGGCCTGCCTTATTATATGGTACAAAATGCCGGGTTTCTAAGAAGCATCATACACAGAAGATGCACGTAGCGGAGATGCGCATACTTCGTTGGATGTGTGTAACACTAGAAAAGATAAGTGTGAAATGAGGATATTCGTGCAAAAGTTGGTGTAGCATCTGTGGAGGAGAAGATGTGGGAAAATCAGCTAAGCTGTTTTGGTCATGTGCGACGCAAATCTATGGAAGCACCGATTCGACGAATGGATACTCTCGATATAGGCAATGTCAAAAGGGCGAAAGGGAGATTGAAGAAAATATGGATGGAGGAGGTGATATGAAAAGATATGGTTGTCAAAGGCCTCAATAAAAGTATATTGTTCGATAGGAGTGAGAGAAGGCGGAGAATTCATATGCTGGACCCGGCGTGATTCTCATGTTGGTTCATGTAGCCTGCCCCATATGTTTGGGATAAAAGGCTCAGTTGTTGTTTATCTTCGATTTAGGTAATGGACAAAGATAAGTTGGTGCTAATGCAATTCTCTACGAAACAGTTCTGCTTTACATTTGCTTAGCAACCATATTGATTGTAGGCTTGCAGCTGGAGTGACTCACCTTCTATCTCCTTATAAATCTTCATAAAATTGTCATGATTAGTTCTCGGAAGGGCCTATAATCACAAACATAATCACAACCACTTCAACTTAAGGAGCTAGTTATATGAGACCATATGTGCTATTTTTCCTGTTCATTTCAGTATTAATTGCATCGCTGGCTTTTCCATCATTTCTGAAAGCTTCCATCTAAATGATATGCTAAGCCCCCAACTCCTCATTTTTTAAAGAAACTTCTTAACTAATTATTTTCTCACACCTTGTGGCCTCGCTTTGATTCATCTACTGAGGCTCTTTCCATCTCAGCTTATTGTTTACATTTTTGTTCCTTGTCTAGTGACTTCGTTTCCTACTTTCTTTGTTAAATTTTATTTCATGGTAGCTGGTCAATGTTCTGTCAATGTTCAATAAGCTTTGACATTTTCCTTTAAAATCATTCCTCATTAGTTTACGACGGTCGTCTATCACTGCTCTACACAATCTTTGTGCCAAGGCATAATCCCATGTTATATATACATATATACATATATATCATTGTTAACATATGACCTCATGCTGGTTTAAGATGAATATGAAAGATGAGAACAAATAATTAGAAGCTATATGGATTAATAAATGATAAATACTCTGAAACTCCGGAATAACATTTCAATTTCTGACAATAGGAGGAGAAAGAGTACCAAACCTAGTGATAGAGGCTTTAAAGAACACACTTCATAGCATTTATTTTTTTGTTTTGTTATGCTAATCTGATGATGAAATTCTGAATTTTTCTCCTGCCAAATTTGTTGAATGGCATTGTTAACGCCCACCCACAAAGAGCAAGGAGCTTCAGTGTACCTTTGAATTTGTATTTGAAGGAGATAGAAGGTGCCAAATCTTGCAGGCTGTCAGTTCTAGAGCCAGTGGAATCACCCTATTTGATTAAGTGATGTGAGAAGATGAGCTCATAGCTTTCATTGGAGATGTACCAAAATAAGTGGCCATTATGCTTTCAATCTAATAGATTTGAGAGTGCCCTGGCTTTCAGGTTTACATTGGATAATCCAATTCCAAACTTGTTTTTGGGAATGGTCAATAGATGCCGAACAAAATTTCGCAAGCAATAATATCAGAGTTTTCAAGTGGAGATTTTGTTTTTCCTTCAGAACATTTGGATAAAAGCTGTCACTCTTTCCAAATAAAGATGTTGTTCGATGAACAGCCCTAGCAAACTGATACTATTTTCAAACATTTAGATTGTATATGGGTTATATTATACAGATTAGATTTTTTTTCCAGAAGTTTTATTTAGAAGTTTTAAATGAGTTGTGGTTATGGTATATGTTACTACTTAATTGTTGAGAAATTGTCTTTTAAGCGCTTTGGGAAACAAAAAATTGCTGGCATTTAAGTGTCATTGGAAATATAACTTGGTAAAGTAGTATATAAATATATACATATTTGACCATTTTTTATTGGCCTTCTGATGAAAATAGCTGGGACTTTGTTGAGGAAGTAAGAAGGATGACCACTTACTGTTTCATTAACTACTATAGATTAATGATTATGGAAATCGAAATTCTTCAAATCAAGGACACCAATATTATGTATTTTGCAAGTTCCTCATGTTGATGTGAGGACTCATCATTTGTCTGGTGGCTGGAGCTAAAAGGTTGCAATCTTGTGATCAACAAGCACACAAATATAATCCATTTTCCTTTAAGTCCGAGCACATTATCTTGAACATGCTTTATAGTTTCTCAAATTTCAGGGCATGCTGCTGAACAAGTCTTTTGATTTACTAAGATCAATGTTTTGTATTATGCTTATATGCTTTAATTGCATGACGCTTGTTATTCCCATATAACTTTTAACATCTTTCAAGCATAGAAGAAGGTAATAATCTTATGCCCCCGTACTGTGCCTTGAATTTCTTTGCACTTGCTTGCCCTTCAACATTGTTATCTGGCAAATTTCTGACAGTGAATCGTTTTTCTGCAGTTCTACACATTTCTTGAGACAACTCTTGTCACACTATCTTTGTTATCCAACTTTATCGCATTTTTCAATGATGGGGAGATTCCCGGTACTCCTGGAACACTTGCAACCACTTTTTTAACATTTGGTAAGCAGACCACTGTTTTCTCTAATGTAAATTACATAAATCACCATGGAGCATTTTCAGTTTCTTATAGAACACCTTCGAACTTTGAAAATTACAAATATCACCACTGAAAGGGTGTTTAACGCGATTTTTAATGGTGTTTTCTGTAATTTATAAGTTCACAGGTGCTTAATGCAATCATTGAAGTTTAATGATATTTTTTGTAAGAAATGAAAAGGTATATTGGTGCTTTTTATGTCATTTACGCTTGACTGTTCACCAATATTGAAATTGAGTTGTGATTATGAGCTATCTTTTTCTGTTAGTGTTGAACTTGGCATTTGCCCTCAGTGTTCTTGGGTTTTTGATTATGCATATTTCGCTGGTGTCCGGTAACACCACAACTATTGAGGCAAGCGGTTTGCAATTCTCTTCCCTTTTTGTTTCTTCTTTATATGTTCAGCATATTTAACAGTATTCTTTTGCAATCAGGCCTATGAGAAGAAAACCACTCCAAAGTGGAGGTATGATCTTGGTCGAAAAAAGAATTTTGAGCAGGTCTGTTTTTCCTCCCTCCATGGCTTCAGTCATATCTTTAATAACTCCAAATTCATTGTCTGTTGGTTCATTTTTGTTGTATGTTTTTCGAATCCAAATCAACATGTGTTTGATTGAAGAGAACATGAGTGAAAATGAAATTTCGCAATGAGAGTAAATAAGGCCTGAAGTGACAACCTCGCAAAAATGCCATAATCACATTTTACGAAGTTGCAACATTTGTCTAACCGAATTGGCTGCAGTAAATGCTGCAAAATCTGTTGTATTTGCAGCATCATATCTGTAACCATTTTAGACTGTCGCTAATCATTTTCTCACCGAGAAAAAAATACTGTTACTAACCATACATGGAAGTAGACATATTTCAGTAAATTTTGCATGCAAGTCCACGTGATGCAAATCATAATCACATTTCTCATACTTGCAACAATTTTTGCTTCCAGACTAGGTGCAACAAATACTAGAAAACTTCTTGTATTTCACTATTTTGCAATCAATGGAATTCCTTTCCCGACTCAATTGTTAAAATATTGCTAACCAAACATGGATATATTTTCCCAGCAGATTTTTGCATGCAGTTCAACCAAACATCCCCTCAATTGCTTATGGATCATTTCTTTTTTAACCATTTTCTTATGATAGAAATCTAGAAGTATTTCAGACTTTTGGCAGTGATATAACATGGTTATAGTTTTTCTCATAATTAGGTTTTTGGAGCGGATAAAAGATACTGGTTCATCCCGGCATATTCAGAAGAAGATTTAAGAAGAATGCCAGTTCTCCAGGGTCTCGATTATCCATCGAAGCCCGATTTGGCTGCTCAGTAGTTGACGCGACATCTGATTCCAATATCACAATCTTAATTTGGAGAAGGTTGGAAAAGTTTCAAGTCCTAATCTCGGGTTAGAATAATATTGAGTTATGAAATTGAGATGGGATTGTGTAGATTATGAGTAGGCTCTGTTTAGGTGATCTCAGTTGATGTATCATTCAGTCTATGCTGAAGCAGGCATGCAAGTGAACTTGCAGCTCCTTGTTTGTATACTGATGTATTATACAATTTAGTTTCTTGATTTTTTAACCCTTCAGATTTAATGTTATTTACTCGAACTTTGATTAAGATGTAGGATATTGGTGATGTTGTGTAATATATATGCTAGCATTGATCTCTGGCAGTCACTGATTTTTATTCCTGTAGAGCTTTATCCTCTTACCAACATAGTTTCTTATGATGATTCGTTTTTGTGTTTTCTAGACCCTTATAATGGTGCAGAAAATATAGGGTAAATTTTCACATGTATGCCTTTTGCTATTGAAGTTTTTCAGATAAATACCTAGAACTTCACAAGGTGCAGATAAATACCCTTAACTGTTGGTTTACCATATAGGTCGGTTCTTGGCACCGTTAATGGATTTTAGCATTTTATCTTTATCCCTTTGTCCCCGGATCTTGAACTATGTTAGAAAAAGGGTTATTTCACTTTAAAACAATCAGTGAGTAGAAGGACAAGGGTAAAACGTCAGGGTCCGTCAAAATTCCCATGCTTCAAAGTGAAAACCCCTTTTTGTATTCTCGTTCAAGATCCAGAGACAGAAATATTAAACGCTAAAATCCGTAAACGGTGTAACCTATATGGTAAACCGGTATTTATCTGTAATTCAAGTTTAATTTATTTTTGTGAAAATCATCAAAAGTTACGGGTATATATGTGAAACTTACCCTACATAATATGGAGGTTGCCAGTAGCTTCTCTTCGTCTTGTTTTTTAAGTTAGAATTTTTGCATTAATCAAAAAAGTGTCAACATCACATCAATTTTTGGTTGTAAAATTTGGTCAAATCTTTTCTAATGTTAGACTTGCTTCAAGTTTGGTGAGGTTGACAAGAGATCGTGTTTCATGCCATATAGTTAGAAGTGAAGGGTAATTCCTATAATTAAGCTTATTTAATATTCTTGCATGGTTGCACTCCTACGTAAGTTGACCGCTCTTTTTATGGCACGGAATTTGGAGTTTTGCAAAAATATGTTTTATATACTCTATTTAATCAGTTTTAGTCATGTGTTCATGGAGTTAAACTTAGGATGCTTTGATTTTATCTTGAAGCTTTTACAAATGTATCAAAATTTTAAAGTGATAAAAAGTTTGATATTTTTGTATTCTAAACAAATTCATCGGGGACCTGTTTCATTAACTTCTTTGGATGTTAAGGACTTGTTCAATTTCACTATGCTCATCGTGCTATTTGCATATTAAAAATCGCATCAAATTTGGATTATCTATTATCAGGCAGGATCTAAAATTATCGAAGGTTTTTTCCGAGCTGGATTTTTCCAACATAAAAGCATGGGCCTAATAAGAGGAAAAACAATTCAAAACGGAGGGCTCGGAGGTAATTTTGCAACACGTGTCCTTTTTCTGGATGAATCGCGATGTGGCTTTGCTAGAATATTCCAATTTTACCCCTCTATCTTCGCCTCAAATTATTTTAAGATCAAAACGTTTTTAGCTCCCACGTTCTTTTCCCAATTCGCTGCGGAGCATCGATCAAAAAAAAATCTGCCTCTTTTACGCATTTTTTGAGGTGATTTCTTCTCCTCTCTTTAATTTCTTGAATTGATTATTTAATTAATTTAAGGTTATTTTGTGTTTATTTTGTTGATTTATTAAGGAGTTAGGGTTTGGTCTGCGATCGTTTTGTGGTTGGATTCGGTTATGCTGAATTTTGATTATTTGGGGGATTGCGATCGTTTTTCCTGAGTTGGGATTAGGGTTTACAAATAGTTGGGATTTCTGAATTTCAGCGGCGATACGAATAAAATTTGTAATTTTTATCCCAGTTTATCGAAATCACATCGTAATTTGGGTTTTTTTTGTGTGTGAGGGGAATTTCTGAATTTTATTAGGGAGTAGGATCCAATTAATTAAAAAAATAAAATATCTGGATGGATGAGGAATCTGTACTTTATGTGAAATAAGTGACTTTTTAAGATGAGACAAGCCTTCAAGCCCTGCTCTGATTGTCAAAAACAATGATTTTTAAAAGTTTCTGTTATTGTAATCTGTAATGGATGCAAAAGTTAAATATTTGTTCGGTTGTAAATGCAAACTACGGTTTTTAATACGCTATAACATCTTAGTAGTGTAACTAAACTAGTTTTTATTCAGCTGATTGCAGAAACCACCCCCACCAGAAAAAAAGAGGATAGGAAGAAAAAGAAAGGAAAAAAAGCGAAAGCCGAATCTTTAGCACAAATTTATCTTTAATTCTATTACCATTTGATGAAAGTTTGTCATCTGGTCATTTTATTTTGGCTCTAGAATTGATTTTGAATCATCACCCGGGAGCATGACATGGAAATTGGCCAAGCTTCTGAATTTTATCAGTAGTTGGGAATTAAGTTCAGAATTAGGAGAACTTTGGGATTTCTGCTGATAATTAACCATTCGCATTTATTAGAATTGAAACATGTAAAATTAACCAAGATGTCTGGGTTTTATTTTTCTTTTCTGCTGAGGTGTCAAATGTAGTGAGGTGTCAAATGTAGTACGTTGTCAGCAGAATCCATTTGATTTTGTGTAAATAGAGTAATACTTATGAAATCATAAGAGGATCTCATGTTGGATGCATAACCTGGAATCGGTAGTTTCAAACTTTGACAGATGGGTAATCTTTTTGGAATTTGGACTAGTAGAGAAACAATGTTCTAATAATGCTCAAATAAGTATGTAACCCTGGACATAATTTATAAGTAATTTAAGAAACGATGTTCTAATATTTACAGAACTTATATTTGAATGTAAGCAATTACGCTAGTAGAGCTGGTTTACAATACTCTATTGACATGCAATTTTAATATTTGGGCAAAAATTACAACCTAGTTAATTCCGCACATATAAGATTTTTGATACCCACTTATTCACACGTTTGACTGCCTCTAATGAATATTAACCCTAAGCTTATGGGGACACAGCCAATTTTTTGTCCTCGTTTCCATGCTTAGGGGAACGATTGGGGACACACTGGAATATCTCTGTATATATGTTTGTCTTGAAAGGTCTGAATTTTTTTTAAATTTTTTTTAATTCGGTTTCATTTTTGCAGATGCAGAGGGGCAGGGGTGGAAGGGACGACTTCTTCAGGGGATTTGGCGGATTTGGGGACCCGTTTGCAGGGTTTCCAGGCTTTGGAGGAGCTGCTTTTGGAGGAAGACCTGGAAGCCTGATTTCTAGCATGTTTGGCGGGAGAGATCCATTTGATGACCCTTTCTTCTCTCAACCGTTTGGAAACATGATGGGCCCGAGCATGTTTGGACCGAGCATGTTTGGTTCTAGGGGAAGCCTTTTTGGTGAAACTAGCAATGCTGGATTTTTGGAACAAGCAGCTCCCCTGCCAGTTACTAGATCCAGTGGACCAGTCATCCAAGAGATATCATCTGATGGTGAAGAAGAAAATGAGGACGAGGAGGGAAAGAAAGCTTGGGATAAGAGGGAGAACTCAAGGAAGCATTCTAGGTCGCAGAAAGAACCTTATGTTCAGGACCCAGATGAAGAAGTTGAAGGTACTTTCCTCTCTTGTGAGCTTCAGTTATTATTACATTTTTTATTTTGTTTTATTTTATTCTTTCTTTTTTTATTTGAGATTGTGAGATTGAGTTATTTGTTCTTGATTTTGAGCATGTGTGATGCATGTGTAGATTAAAGACTTTACTTCTACATTATTGTCTTAATTTTTGACAAATTTGATGGTATGGCCCACAATTTGATAATGATTAATGGATATCTGGCCTGATTTGTGTGTGTACCCATCTCACATGTAAAATTTCATAATTTGAAGTGTACATTTAGGAACTCCCTTAAAGTTGTTAAAAGGTACATTTCATGGGAGAGATGTGCTACCGGTCCATGGTGCAAATTATTTGGAAAAAAAATCCTTAGATTATAATTAGGCCGGAGGGCTGATAGATGGGTGTTAGTGTATTATGGTGAATGAAAAGAATCTGGTACCCACTCAATAAGCAGCCTATAGTGGGTTTGCTTGGAACTAGGTCCCTTGGCCCCATGCGGTGTGTTTTGTTTGAGATCAAATCAAACTAAGACTGTTAAGGGTTTGCGTTGGATACAGATGTTTAGTTGTATTATTGTAATAGAACAACTTGAGAAATTGACATGGGTTGAACAACATTGCAGTTTAGTTGTATTATTGTAATAGAACAACTTGAGAAATTGACATGGGTTGAACAACATTGCAGAAAAGAAGAGCAGAAGTGTGCAGCATAGAAGTGAAAGGGCCAGCACGATGCGTCCTCAGGCTCAGACTTACAGTTTTCAGAGCTCAACTGTGACTTATGGAGGTGTTAATGGAGCATATTATACGGCGTCTTCAACAAGGAAGATGGGTGGGGATGGGGTAAGTACATTGGCCTGTGAAGGTTTGACTCCGCACTGGACTTGGCGATGATTTCTAATTGTCGGTCTTTGGTAGGTTGTTATGGAGGAGAGTAAAGAAGCTGACTCAACTACTGGTAGAGCCACACATAGGATCTCTAAAGGAATCCATGATAAGGTATGTTAAAGCCTATTTCTTTTCTCTGTTAGTGGATAGTCATTACTGCTTTTGATGCTTTGTAAATTATTTGAGGAGATGGGACATTAAGTTCAATTTGTATCTTTCTCGTAGGGCCACACAGTTACAAGGAAATTGAACTCAGACGGAAGGGTGGACTCTTTACAAATGTTACACAATTTGGATGAAGGTTTGTCATGATGATGATATCGGTCAAACAAATTGTTCTTATACATGCATTTGCCTAATGTTACATGTTTTGTCGGTGATTTTTCCAGATGAACTAGCGGGCTTTACTGAAAAATGGAAGGGGGAAGCTAGACAACACTTACCTGGTTGGAACCCGGATTATGACATGCTTGATAGCAGTAATACTAGTAAGTACCCACTTATTTCTAGCTGTAAAAGAGATAGGTCGAGTAATGTGTATTATTTGCTGGCCTCAACTAACAAGGAAGTTTTCAATTCAGTGGAATTTGGGCATTGAATGTTGTATGACGTAAATGGAGTTGTCACAACTCCAGTGGAAGTTAAAGATGGTTGGAGGATATGAAAATTTATTTTTTTTTATAAAAAGGGCAAGGTGTAAGGTCAATTAGATATATTTTATTGCGTGGATAGGGTCTTATTTAACTCTCATGGGAAGTAAAATAGATGAGTAGAAACATGCAGATTTACAGAATATGATATTAAGCAGTTACTTGGAGTCTAATTTCTATGCTATTTAACATAGCTTGCATCATTGAGTGTGTATGAGACATTAAGACACGGATTTTAGGAAGGCAATTATTCTTTCGTACTACTGGTGGAGGAAGAGCCCTTTGATCCCATCATTTTCGTGATATTTTTAAGCTGTTACAAATTTAATTTTCCTCGGAGAGGGGTGTGGTGTCAATTGTTTTCTGTGAAGCCTTATGTTTTATACTATTCGAATCAATAGAGCTTGAAACTCATCGGTAGCGGACATAGATGGGATTGGGTTGGATCAGTAAAGATAATCATTTTTATCTGTATTGTTCACTAGTTTGAATATGATCATCGTCCTCTCTAACATGAGAATGGTTGATTATGATGACTCAATCTAGAGTAATTTTGAGAAAATAATTCAGCTAGTCCTTGCAATCGGCTACTGTCCCTTTATTAGTTGGTGCTAAATGCCTGATCAGAATGAGAGAGGGCCTGTGGAACCATGAAGGCCGAGTTTAAGTTCGTAGAACCATATAAGCAACCACAATTATTATCGTGGCATGGTTTTAGCAAAAAGTTGAGATCGTGAAATTTGGTTTAGGGGTTTTACATTTTCTAAATAATAGTTCTTAAAATATCAATTAATTTTGCTCTGTTCTCATCATTAACCTTAATTCTAACTTTGATGACTAGCTACCTACCTTTTATAGGTGATACTTGATGTCTGGTTTATAGGTGATACTTGATGTCTAGTTCGTAGCTAAGCAACCTGCTCCTTTGATTGTTTAAATAATAGAGATGTAAACGTGGTGCTACTATATATGTATCCAAATGTAGGTGACTGGTGTGAATATGGATATGGATGGTGATCGGAACTGAGAATTACTATCCGTATGGAAGGCGGATACGGATATGGATATAAAACAAATAATGAAAATATTATACTTGGTAAAATCAAATATTACTATTTCCACCTGTTATATCTGCATTTAAAAATCGAATATGCATACGGATCGGATATTGGTGCTACCATGACTGTACTTGGTGGCTGTTCACGTATGCAAATACGAGTACGATAGTCATCGGAAATGAGGATTATCCATATTTGATTAAAATCGGATATGGATATGGAGTCAAATCGGATTATTCATATCCGTTTACTCTTTATTAAATAAGCTTTCCGATGTTTGTTATAAATTCGTCGAGCATGCTTGTAGATCTCTTTCTGAGGTATTAAACATGTTTCAATGACTAGCACATCAATTATTAAATATCTATGCATCAACAACAATTTATTTGTATTTTTAGTTTAGTTTTGCTAATAATTATTATTTATTAGTAGGTGTGTATGTGTGTGTATATACAACAGAAGGTTAGCCTTTGAAGTATGCATATATGAAACTTAAATTCTTAAATTTTTAGAAAATTACAAACCCAAATCCGATTCTTATCACCAATGGCATCCGTATTTTATATTTGTGCTGCTTAGCTTCCATTCACTCAAATTAGAAAATACATCCCTCGGTTCTTACTTCATGCAATGAAATCACTTGGAGATTTAACACGTTCATATAAAATAACTAATAAATAGGTCATTAGGAGGACAGAGTTCATCCTTTAAATAAAAAGTTAATTATGCCTATGTAAGCTCTTATTTCATTAGATGTCACGTCATAACAAATGAAAAGTTAGGAGGACAATACTTTAAGAATGCAAACATACGTGAACATTCGGAAAAGAAAACATACTTTTTGTCGTGAAAAACTAAAAAGAAAGCCAAATATCTTTCTCTAAGTTTTTTGCTTTTTGCTTAAAACGGTATTGCCTTTCAAGTGTTCGCTCGAGAGAGAAGGAAGCTGGGAGGAGCAAAATCCTAGCTGAGATGAGAAAGGAATTGAAAATAAGATGATTAGATGATAAGATTTTCTTATTTTGGAGATCGGTTTTATATTTAGGTAATGAGTAGATTAGATTTGGATATGGATATACTACTAAAGCAACAACAACTGAGCCTTTTATCCCAAGCATGTAGGGTAGGCTACATGTACCAACATAAGAATCATGCAGGTTTTATATTTAGGTAATAAGTTGATTGGATTTGGATATGGATATACCACAACAACAATTGAGCCTTTTATCCCAAGCATATGGGGTAGGCTATACATGAACCAACATGAGAATCATGCCGGGTCGGGCACATGAATCCTCCGCTTCCACTCTCCTATCGAACGTTGTACTTTCATTAAGGCCGTTGGCATCCATATCTTTTTGTATCGCCTCCATCCATGTTTTCTTCGGTCTCCTATTCGCTCTTTTGACTTTGCTTAAATCGAGAATATCTATTCATCGAACCGGTGCTTCTGTAGGTCGGCGTCGCACATGACCAAACCATTTTTAGGCGGTTTTCCCATTTTTTCTCCTCCACATGAGCTACACCAACCTTTGTCCGAATGTCTTCATTTCACACCTTATCTTTTCTAGTGTTACCACACTTTGAACGAAGCATGCGCATCTCCGCTACATACATCTTCTGTGCATGATGTTTCTTAGGAGTCTAACATTCCGTCCAAATAGCACTTCGATAAAACTTCCCTTTTAATCAGTCATTTAAAAATTTGATCCAACCAAATTTATGTGTTAGCAGCCGCATACTGATTCATCAACGCCACAATCCATTTTTTCCCCGCACATGCTAAAATTAGCTTTTGCTTTTCTATGAAAAAGCCAGTGCATTGTATATGCAAACACATATGCAGTGCATATTTCGACTCTTGTAATACTAGGCAAAAAAGAATAGTGAATAAAAGGAAAGTTGATGAGATAAATTTCTTATGGCTCGACTCGTAATGAGAGCTTCATGGCTTGTAAAAGAATCAAATACGTTTTAGAATTTTGTATGGTCATTTTAGATATAAAAGAAATGATACGCTTAGTAGTATGGGTGCTTAATAAATAAAGAAGTTTATGACACTATGATTGAATGGGGAAGTGTTTGCATGCTTATGTTATAGAATTTCCTTTGAAAATTGGCAAGAACGGAATATTGTTATTAAAGATATTTAATGGTGCAGAACACCACTCAATTTTAATATTTTGTTACAGTCATAATAGTGGGTAAATGAAACTAGTGGTGGGAGAGCAAAATTAGGAGGAGGTTTATCGTGTATCAGTGCTTCCAAAGTTAAGTAGAACACTTTTTGGGATTTGTGATACTTTTAAATTGATTTGGAGTTGCAAAATACATCATCAGTTTATAAGTAATGAGTAAGTCAATATGTGTAGAAACACAAAGAGATAATAATATAAGACAGTGGCGGGGAAGAAAGCAAATACGAAAGAAATCTATAAAATTATGAGAAAATTACTTACAATCTAAATATAAAAGCTCATTTCCTTGTATAGGTAAGAGTGGGGCATCTTACTTCTTATTTTAACTGATTATAAATAGAAGACCAAAAACTACAAAAACTACATAGATAAGATCAAATAAGTACGATAATTAAATTGATGTCTTGGTAAGATATTACTAAAAAAATAATTCCTCAAAAAAATAAAATCCGTGTTTGATACTTCTTTCTATTTTTACTATAACAATAAAATTAATCATTATTACTTTAAAAAAATAATTCTTGGACAATAAAAATAATAGTACAATTTTACTTTAGTTTAATAGGGCATTAGTCATCTTGATTACATTTAATGTCATCTTTCCCAACAAAAAAATAAAAAAATTTGCGATGTTTGGAGTTTTGTTCGAAAGAGTTAAAAACATAAATTGACTTCATTCTTAACAAATATGTGTTTGATACTCTCTTTTATGAAAAGAATCGAAATTGGAATGGGAAAGACCATGTTTTATGGCGGGAAAAATTGGTAAAGTATTTGAAAAAGAACAATTCATGATATCACAAATAACTATTGGAGGATATCAAGTCTTTCAAAAACTACTATTCTTTAGCATCCTAAATCAGAAAAAATAAAATTCGAAGTTATACCAAAAAAAATGTTTGAGAGAAAACATATACCAATAGAAAGCTTTGAAAAATATTGGTTCAACTCTATCTAGATAATATTGAGTAACTTGAAACATAGAAAACCTTTATTATAAGTTAAAAATAGCTATAATTAAAGAAGTTCAAGAAAATTATATGTAACATATTAAAGAAGGATTATTCTTTGAAACTTATTTGAATAAAATAAAGATTCATCGGTACAAGGATATCTTAGTCATATGACTACAAGCCATTCATAATATGTACCATATATTTCTCACCATTTGAAGTATATGGGAAGAAAAATAGATTAGAACTATTCCTATAGAATCAATTAATCAAATATGAAAACATGAACAATTTAACGATGAAGTAGAATTCAGTGTATTAGACTAGGAAAATTTTTTATGGTAGGAAAAAGAGAATTTGTTGCTTACGTAATTTTTAGAAACCTAGCATGTTTAGGAGTTCTTTATATTGAGACTAAAGAAAATATTATATTTTTAACAAATTTAAATAAGATCTAATTAAGGGAATAATAAGTTTCCTAAAAAGAGCTATTTGGTATAGGATGGCCCAGTAGATCTAATAGCTAAAGAAGAATCCAAAGATAACAATCTTGATTTGAGTAGTTTAGTAGCTCCAGGCTCTTTGTGCTCGTTGATAGATAAAAAATTTGCCCTTTGAAAAGAACAAAAGAAGCATGATGGACCCGGGCTAGGAAAATAATTAACAAAGTACGTAAATGCTTATATTAGATACCACTTGAGACGTGTAATGTACAATTGCATATTATTTAGCACACTAGACACATAGAAAGCTATTTTACAAAAGTGAAGGTGGATCGTCTAGAATTCTTCTACTAGGCCGTTGTAGGTCGATTAATGTACTTGTTTGATCTCATCTTTATAATTGGTCTTTTTTCATCTTGTTCTTTTAACTGGTTCGCATGATGACTAAGAAGTCTTGCTCTTGCCTATAGGGGCAGAGCTTGTATATAGAAGTGTTAAGAATAACCTGTCATCCGTTTGACCCGTGGGTCGACCCGTAAAACACCGGTCATGGGTTAAAAATTTACAATCCTTTTAAAAATTATTCGTACCTGGCCCGCCTTTTTAAAAGTATTACCGGGTCGGCTCGGCCTGTGGGATCGTGGGTTTACCCGTTTGTTGATCGTGGTGGGTTCATAGGTTATGGCCCGCATCAAAAATAAAAAATCAAGCAACTTATTATATTGTCTTTTTAGTCATTTTCTATGAACTTTTCATGAGTTACCCGCACACCCATCCCTGCCATATACGGATCGGGTGCCGGGCATAAAAATTATGACCCGTTTAAATCTGGACATTTTTACCCGCATCTATTTTACCCGCTACCTGCAATGACATACCCGTTTGACACCTCTACTGTATATTTGGATCATCGAAATGATTTGGAGTGAGTTCTCAAAAGTGTACAGATTTTCCTTGAAATAATTTGGAGGACTGTAGTTTTCATGATGTGGACTAGAACTTATGATGCTTGCACGGATTTGTATCCCTGGTCAGGAGGGGTCCCAAAGCTATTTCAGAGGGGGCACCCCCCAAAATTTCCAGGAAAACGGTTCAATATTGATAGCAATCATGTTTTGGTATTTCTAAATGTATGCTATATATATTTGTTTCTTCAAAAGACATAAATTTGTATGGTCCTAGTAGTAGTACTTGCAAATACAAAGTAAGAGGTTGGTTCAAATCCCACCACATCTCATAATTTATTTTGATTTTACTTATTTTTTTAAAACATGGAAAAGCCTCGAAACACAAAGAAAAACCTGAAAGTTCACTACTACAAAGATGGGATGCCCCTACGGTTATGACCGCGGGGGCAAATCACTGCTCCTATGGTGAAAACTGTAGGAGCTAAATTAGTAATCCGGTGGGCAAAAAGCGAGGGGGCAAGCGTATACCCCCACGGTGGAAACTTTGCCCTTACGGTCATAACCGTAGAGGATTCTGCCCTTACGGTTTATTCCGTAGGGGCATTTTTTATTTCCAAATTATCTTTAAAAAATAGTAATATGTTGCTCCTATGGTTTAGTTCGTAGGGGTATCTCTTTTCCCCTACGGATTGAACCGTAGGGGCTAAGTTTTAAAAAAATAGTTTATTTTTAAAAAAAATTATTTGCCCCCACAGGCTTAACCGCGGGACATATTTGCCCTTACGGGTTCTAACGTAGGGGCAAGTATGAAAATTATAAATTATCTTTTTTAAAAATATTTTTAATATGCCCCTATGGTTACGACAGTAGGGGCATTCACTTGCCTCCACGGTCGTAACCATATGGACAAATTTTTTTAAAAAAAAATTGTTCTCCCGTTTTCTTTCCGTCCTATACATGATAATATATAGAACACATGAATACAGAAATATTTATCCAAAACATTCCACGCATAATATATATAACGAAATAACCAAACAAATTCAAAATCAGAATAAAAAATCAAGACACAACAAACAATATCCAAGATATACGATACGTATCAAATATAGTACATACATCGCACAAAAATCAAAAGAAATATAAATGCATCGCTATTGGCTTGGTCCAGATGCTCGATCTCCAAGTATCTGGGAAATCCGGCGCGGCTGCTCTTCGATGTAGCCCCGGGCCGACAAGCTGGAAAACTGGATCGTCAGGAGTGGGTGTGATGCGGAGCCGAAGCAGCGGCCTGCGGAGCTGAAGCCGGAACCAAAGGAGCAGCCTGCGCTGCCGCAGCCGCAGCCGAAGTAGTGGCTTGCGGAGTCGAACCCACAGCCGACGTAGTGGCCCGACGAATCTGTAAAATTTAAAAATTTGTGTAATTTAGGGTTTAGGGTTAGGGTTTGGACTTGTTTATATGTGTCTGTGTGTGAGTGTGTATGTTCGCGCGCATGTGTGCACGCGTGTGCGTGTGTATATATGTGTGTATGCACACATACACAGACTACCACACATACACCCCTAACTATTGTTGTTTTTCACAAAAATTCCTTGAAAATTTAACTAAACGATTCATCTTTTTAAATTAACTAAATCACTATAAATTTCACTAAAATGCCCGTAACCATTATTGTTTTTCACTAAACTGTCATTGAACTTTTTAATAAAAAACCTCATTTGCTCAATTTTACTTATTTACACTAAAATACCGTTAACTATTGATGCTTTTCCACTAAATTACCCTTAACTATTGTTACTTTTCACTACACTACCTGCCGAATTTTAGAAATAAGGGTATTTTCTTATATCTCATTTTGAAAATCTTGTTTTTTTAACTAATTAACTTGTACCTAATTAACAAATTGTAAATAAAAATCTTAACCATAAATTAAACAAACAAAATAGAATTTCTTCGTGTATGTGTATGGTAGGTCATTACCACGTGTGGTGTCATCTAAATTATGTTTAACATATTCTAAAATTCATATCAATACATAATATAGTAGGGTTGGATTTGACAAGAGTTCAATGTAGACGAGAATGATGATGAATTACGGTTTGGCCATCTTTTTGTATGTGTATGCTTCTGTGTGTGTGTGTGTGTGTACGTACCATTGACTCCTGAAAAGCACGGAATTCGGCTATCAGCTCGTCCAATCGTTGCTCCAGACATCTCGTCCAATTGTTGCTCCAGACATCGCTCGCGTGGGGTAACAAAAGTAACCGCCGGAGAGGACAACTTCAAGTAGGCCTTGCTGGGACCAATTCCCTGGCCTCGCCCAGCCACCGTGGTGTCCTCCATGTATGCGGTCTAGAACAGGGGTTTAGCACGGCCGGATCGGTCTCTGCACTGAAATCAATCTCTGATGTCTTCACCTCCTGCACCACCCGCGCCTACACCATGTAAAGCATTCAAACGTAAGTAAACCATTTAAATTTAAACTTATCAAAACAAATTTTCATTCGAATTAGAACAAATATTAACACTTACGCAATACTCTTGAGTACCAGCGTCGGGATATCGAAGCTCGTCCGTGACTGGATCTCTAGATGAGGTGTGGACGGACAGATAATCCGTCAATATGCTCGTAGTGCCACCCTGAGCCACGGTCTGAGCTCTCCGTAATTCACCAAATACACACATATATAACATAACTTTTCATATTGCATTATATCAAAAGAGATATCTTGTAATTTACATTTACCTCCATGGCCCGATTCACGTTCCTTGAATCACCGGTATAGGTTGGTCGACCCCTCTTCGTCGACTTCTGATTCTCTTTATTAGCGGCTTGTTTCAACCTGCGTTCAGACGCTCAAAACTCGCACAAGAGAGGCCATGTCTCTAAATCGATGCCGGTAAAGACGGGAGAATGTAGGAGAGCCGCTCTCCGCCTCGAGGGTCGCCAACTACATATCGTAGCAATCAAACTTTAACTTACCTCTATTATACCGGGCATGACCCTGTATGCTGATCGTGAGGCCTCGGTAAATAACCAAAAAATCGAGTCCTCTATGATGGTCATCGGGATCGAGGATCTGAAAGTCGTAATCCATCTGCAAATATAAGAAATTAACGTTGTTAAAATATAAGTGCCGGGTGATGGTAAATTTATTTTGATAAATCAAATAAAAATATTTAATAATGCTCGAATCTGGTCAAAAAAGAAGCCAAAGGAGCGCTTGTGCTGATCATCCCATTCAAGGTGAAGGGGATACTTCTTGAAGTGACGGCTTTCATCCCCCATATACTGGTCGAACTTCTCAGCATACTTGCCATTGAGTCGGCATCTGGCGACAAAGAGGAGGGGGGATGGTCCTTGGCCCTTAGCGGCATCGGGCTTCAGCTTGTGGGATTGAGTCGTCCCTCGAGTCCCACGGACGGGC
The DNA here is from genome assembly GCA_030015575.1 of Agapanthus africanus. Lineage (NCBI taxonomy): Eukaryota > Viridiplantae > Streptophyta > Magnoliopsida > Asparagales > Amaryllidaceae > Agapanthus > Agapanthus africanus. The sequence continues at coordinate 874,824,178 of JASDDO010000022.1, read as the reverse complement.
TGCGGCTGCCCTGCATCTGTAAAATATATAGATATATATGCAGTATCAAGACAAAACAAAGTATGCGTATAATAATCAATAAAACAAGTATATGAATTCTGGGCTATGGATTCCAATGTCTTTGTTTGATCTATATATCACACAATTAAGTTTAATACATTTGTCTCGTCTACATGATATCATAATTTTTAGAGTGCGGTATATATGTACCTAGGACGATAACGGCGCAAGCCTGAGCCTGGGCAGCAGCACGAGCGGATCGATAGTTCCTCCCACGAGGAACAACCGTGGCCCGGACGTGGATGAATCCCCTCCGACTAGATGATAAACAATGACGATATAAGTAACTTTTGAATAAAATAATACATGATCAATTTGAAGTATTATATATGTAAAGAATATTAATTTGCAGACTGCACGAAGGGTACGGATGGTGCGGGAGCGGCATGTGTCCCGGATGTGGAGGCACTCCCTCCAACTAGACAAAAAATGACTATATAAGTAACTTCGAAATGAATATGCATGTATATCTATAATATATCAATCAAAATGAATATGCGTGCTATATAAAGTATATAAACGTACCTGATGCGGGTGTGGGATTTAGGTGCGCTCCGGATGTGGAAGCATCCCTACAACTAGACAATAAAAAATGACTACTTAAGTAACTTCGAAATGAATACGCGTGTATATCTATAATATAACAATCAAAATGAATATGCGTGCAGTATAGAATATATAAACGTACCTGCTGCATGTGTGGGATCTAGGTGTACCCCGGATGTGGAGGCATCCCCTACAACCAGACAATAAAAAATGACTACATAAGTAATTTTAAAATAAATATACGTGTATATCTACAATTTATCATTCAAAATAAATGAATATGCGTGCAATATACCCGCGAGTGTAAACGGTACGGACTGAAGGGATACCGACAGGCCTCTGGAGCTCTTTACGCAGTGCCCCGGGTGCAAGAGCTACTCTACCCCTGCCGCCCCTCGAGTGGCCTCCGCCTCCACCCATGCTGCCATTGCCCCTCGCTGCTTCCAACATCTCTACCACTCTTAGATAGAAGTACAATCATTACATATGCATGCAATACATGTATGTAAGAGAAATAATAACAATACATGTATAGATCATAGAAAATGTAAAGACATAATATAATATTAATGATAACCTTTTTCGTTTCGTAGACGTATTAGATGTTGTAGAAATATCTATTTGGATTTCATTATCAATATCATTTCTAACCTAAGTAACCTCATGCTTAGCCGAAGACAATCTGTCTATGGAGACAGATGGTTAGAGCACTTTAAGTCTTCTCTCTTCCTCTTCATCGCTGTCCATGCGATCCTCGAATTCTGGGACATCATAAATATCCTTGGATTTCCATCGGCATATGACACTCCATCCTGGATGCTTGATGCGGAAAGATAAACGGATCGTCCTCATAGCAAAATCGACGAATGTTTACACTAGTCAATCCATATTCATCTTTTCAAGTTCCGAGGTTGTCTGTCTACCTATTTGTATCGGTTCGTGCATCGTACCAAATACACTGAAATATATAAATCGGTTCTGATTGTCCCGGATATTGGATACTAAGTATGTAATTTAAGTACCTATAATAAACCACACCGTTTGATCCTACGGTCGCAACCCCACTATTCTGGGTGATTCGAGATTTTTCTATGTCATTAACGTCAAATTTGTATCCAAGGACACCGAATCCTTTTTAGTATGCAACCTCTATGCTATGATACTGAGCTAGCCATCTTGAGTCTCTCTAATGTTACGAACATGTTCGGATCTTGGATCCGACAACAAATTATGCGGTAAATACATAACGATATAAGTATAGATTAACACTACTAGCAAAAACATTAGATTCGAACACCTTACATGATCTGCAAACCAGTCGCGAAATTTTTCCTGATGATATTTATCCAATCGATCATCGGTCCAATTAGGATACTCCTCACATACTTCATTGTTATGAATTCTGTTTTCAACATTAAAATTTGACGTCAATATTATATTATTTCATATGTTTACATATAATATAAAGTATAAGTAATGCAAAACACCTACTCTCTAACTTCATCAAAACGTCCGCTATTGTGGACAAACCGATGTATCTTGTTGATAAACATGGGTTCTACTCTCTTGTAATTAGCTTTACCGTATGTCCCGTCCTGAATTCTCCGAGGCCTATTAAGTTTTGTCTCAATATCTTCGTCCAGATAGTGGGAACAAAATGTGGTTACTTCCTCTAGGAGATAACCTTGCATAATAAAACCCTCAGGTCGAATTCTATTGCATATATAATTTTTTAAAGTATAGATGTACCAAAAAAACATGTTAAATAAAGGAATACAAGCATATATATAAGATAGCAAAAGTTTTATAAAATTCGTGAACCGAAAAATTCAAGATACCTTTCAACGGAATACATTTATCTATATTGTAATGGGTCGGCAAGCTTGGCCTCGATTGCAAGATAAACCGTCAGGTGTATTATGATATCGAAAAACGACGGCGGGAACATCCGCTCAAACTTGCACAGTATCATGGGGATTGCAGTGTCTAGCTTCTCAAGCGCCACAACATCAATATTTTTAGCGCACAATTCCTTAAGAAAATAACTAAGATCGTTGAGTACTAGACCGACCGATTCAGGAAGGGAAGTCCTGAGGGCTAATGGGAGAAAATACTCCATAATAACATGGTGAACATGACTTTTCAGTCTATCGATCTTACCTTTCACAATCTTTATCTTCTTACTAAATGATTCTGAAAAACTTGTGGGAACTTTCAAATCATGCAACACCTGCAGGAACCTTTTCTTCTCTGGTTGTAGCATATGATACGCGACATGGGGACATGGGGAAGTACAAACTTACCTGGTTTACCCGCTATCGTTTTAAGATGCAATTCACTTTTAATTTTCTAGTCCTGAAGATCCATCCGAGCACGGAGGCCGTCTTTCGATTTTCCAACTTTACAAAAAAGCAAGTTAAGTACATGCTCGGATACTCCCTTCTCGATGTGCATGACGTCCAGACAACGACGCACTAAATTTGTTGAACAGTACGGTAGTTCGCAGAAAATACTTAACTTGTTTCAGTAGGGTGGAGTGTCTTGTCTTGCCGGAGCTATCCCGAAGATCATGTTACTATAACCATCCAACTGAGCAATCACGTCATCTCCGGACAATGGGGCTGAAGGTCCATGAAGCTCCTGATGACTATCAAAGTGAGCATTGTCAAGCTTGCAGGGATGGTATAGTGGCAGGAAACGCCGATGACTGCAATAACAAAGCTTTTTGCTATAGATCAATCGTCTTGATGTTGTATCTTGGTGACAATAAGGACATGCTTTGTAACCATGTACGGACCAACCTGATAGCATTCCACGCATCGTGAAAGTAGTATCTGTGTGCATCGTAAGTCTCCACACCAATAGTGAGTAAGGATTTTAACTTATCGATCAGAGGTCGGAGGTAGACGTCGATATTATTTCCCGATGATTTCGGTCCATCAATAAGAAAAGGTATCATAAAGTAGGACTGATCCATAACCAACCATGGCGACATATTATAAACTATTAGTATAACGGGTCATGTGTTGTAGTCTCCACCCATATAGTTGAATGGGAAAAAGCTATCACTAGCCAGTCCGAGCCTGATATTCCGAGCCTTTTATCGAAATCCTTCCATGTTGACGAATCTTTTGGATGACTCATTCTTCTATCTTCACTTGGAGCAGCACGGTGATGCTAAATCACTGCCTCCGCTGTCTTATTACACTTGAATAGACTCCAGCTTTTGTGTTATGGAAAAGTATCGTGCTATCTTGACAGGTATATCTGGCTTTTTATCAAATTCTTTCAGCTTATATATGTCCTCTCCGTAGGTGGGATAATCTTTCAAATCCGAATTATCGTTCCGGTACAGCACGCAATCTTTGAGACATGCATGAATCTTCTCACAGTTCAGACCCAAATCAGACATTATCTTCTGGGCTTCATACCAGCTCTCGGGCACGTTATTTTCCGAGGGTATAGAATCTTTCATGAACTTGAGAAGTATCGTGAATGGCCTGTTGCTCCATCTATTTAATCCTTTAATCCGGAAAAGATGGAAGAATCATGACAATATTAAAACTTTGCATTCTCATAGATTGGTCTGCTGGCATTATTCATGTACTTTTCATACTTATCCGCACGAGGAACCTAACTATAAGGAGGGTTACTATCACTGTGAGCAGCCTTTACCAAATCCTTTATTTCCTTTTCTGGAAACAAGTTATCTTTTCTTCCGCCGCATTATCATCCTTTTCTTTTCTTTCCCCGTGATATAGCCAAGTCGAATAAAATCTTGTAAAACCATACTTAACGATTTGAAGCTCTACTACTTCTACGTTCTGCTAATACTTATTCCCACACCCGTCGCACTGACAAATGATCTTCCCTAAGAATTCCTTATGATGTCGTGTGCAAATTTGATAAAAGCAGCGACTCCGTCGACAAACTTAGGGTTCATGCGTTGATGCAAATCCACGTATATCCAGTTCTTAACTCTGATGTACTAATAGACCATGTTAGACTGTATGACATAAATTGTAAATTATGAAAGTTGGTTTTTTATGGTGACTTGAGAAATCTAAGAACGTGATGGTTATTAACAAAAAAGAGAATGAGAAGGGCAAGTTTGTCGTTGATTTCAATTTTTGATCTCGCTTAGGTACAAGGTTATTGTGTATGTGTGTGTAGTGTATGCGTGTTGTATGTGTGTTTCGGCTGTTGGGGGTAAGACTTCTATCTCATTAAGAATGTATATAGCAGACATTCATTTTCTTGTACTTTCAACCGTTTCAAGAAAATTTCGGCAGCACCTTTCCGCTGTTCTCTGAGTACACTATAATAGAAAAAGATCATTTCAATGCTGTTAAACAATATTGAAACGAGCATTTAATCTATCGTTGTACACGGAGAATCAGCGAAAAGGTACCGACGAAATATCTCGAAACCGATGAAAAACACAAATGAATGCAAGTGTTTGCTTTATTCATTCCTAACTTGTCCACACGGAACAAATCTATCGGTTATCATACGATTGAATATTTTCGTCATATAGACTACGCGGCGGTTGTTAGAAACCGAAAGATACCTTCCGATATTTAACAATCTTCATGTAGTTTTATTTCACGACGAATATTGAACGTATATTAACTGATAGACGGGAACTAAGTCGCATTTTGATTTTCACATATGATTATCGATGATAATATGAAAATTTATATTATCATCGAGTATCATATATCCACTTAGCATTTCAATTACATGGTTTTAAAGTTTTTAGTTTAGGGTAAAGTTTTTTACGTTTACAGTAAAGTTTTACGTTTACGTTATGATCGAGTATCATACACTTTGCTATTGTTGTTTTCCACTAAACTACCTTAAATTTTTTCCTGAGCAACCTATTTCTTCAATTTTATTAAATTACACTAAAATACCCTTGACTATTATTGGTTTTTTACCAAACTACCTTAACAAATTTAACTAAATAATTCGTCTTCTTAAATTAACTAAATAACTATAAATTTCACTAAAATAACCATAACCGTTGTTATTCACTAAACTATCATTAAAAAAAATTAGTTAAAAACCCTTGCTGAATTTTAATTTTTACACTAAAATTCCCTTAACTATTGTAGTTTTTCACTAAAATACCCTAAACTATGGTTGTTATTCACTAAACTACCTACAACAATTCACTAAAAAGTTACCCTAACATTTAAACCTAATTCATAATAAGTTTATCCCTAAACCTAGTCATAACAATAACCCTAACCATTAACTCCTAATTAACGATAATCATAACAATAACCCTAATTAACTCTAAGCCTTCCTCTAACCCTATCCCTAGCCCCAACCATAACCCCCTAATTAACACTAATCCTAACCCTAATCACCCTAATTAACCCATAACCGACCCCATACCCCTAACCCTAACCTTAAATTCAACAATATTAACAACAAAAACAACCAAATAATAAATTAATTCTTACAATTCAAGAAATCGAAATCAAAATTAATTAGGAAAATTAAAATTCAAAATGGAATAAATTGAGGAATCGAAGGCTGGGAGGCAGCGGTGGAGTAATCGGCGGGAGGTGAAGGCTTGCGACAAGGCGGCGAGGCGATGGAGGAATCGTCGGCTCCTGCTCGACGAAGCTACGCCGGAAAGGAGGGCTTCGACGGCGAAGGATCGAATGAGAGGACTTGGCCACTGGAGGAGGGGGATCGGCCACTGGAGGTTCGGAGGAGAGGGCTTTAGAGAAGGGTGATGGAGGTGGCGCTGGAGGTCGAAGGAGATGGCGGGGGAAGAGGCGACGAGGGTGCTGGAAATTTTGTAGGGAAATAATTTTGGGAAATATTAGGATACTGTGCGAACAGGGAGGGGAAAATTTTGGTTTTTTAAAAAAAAACGTCGGACTTTTCCCTTACGGTGACAACCGTAGGGCCTTCTCTTGCAACACCGTAGGGGGAGCTGCATTTGTTAAATCTAAAAAAATTTATGTATATATGCCGATATGAATTAGACCGTAGGGGCATGATTTGTCCCTACGGCGGGAACCGTAGAGACAACCTAAAATTGCCCCTACGGATTTTCCATCCGTAGGGGCAAACCATCTTTGTACTAGTCGTTATTAATGAAACCATATTTTTTAATTCCCTAGCTATGAATTCTAGAGAAAACATATAATATTATAAAAAAAATATTATGTTCATATTAATTTAGAATTTTGTTGTTTGGTTATTAAATTGTGTGATGGATTATAATCATTAATATATAATGTAGAGCATCTTCATAGAATTTTATTATGTGTGGTTGCCGGCATGGCCCCTCTGACCAAATTCCTGGATTCGCCCGACCCAAGTGGATTCATTCAGATTCGTTGAAATTATTTAGCAATCTAGAGATTGCTAACATGTATCCAATAATTTTGACGCCTACTATCTATTGTTGTTTGTATGCTTGGACCAGTGAAATTTTAACTTGGTTTAATTATTTTTTACACACGCATGTCTAACAATGAAGGGTCAGCTTATTCCGATAAGTCGTATCCTAGAGGTTCAGAAAACTGATAATCTCCGGATCCAAGTCGTATTGCGTCTTGTATCCAATTCAAGCGGCAGTCAAAGCAAAGAAATTTACTTGAATTGGTTTTTGAGATCTTGTAATTGAAATTGAGGTTAGACTTTTGGTTGATGTATCTGAAACTTGTTGGAAATTGCTGATCATGGTTACAATGCAGGTCGTGGCACTAGCAGTGATGGGCGTGAGCAGCCACAAAGGGGGTGGGCGCTTCCATCAACGGGGCACCCTAGCACTTCGGCTAGGGCAAATTCTTTCGGAGGAAAGGCTCGTTAAATATGGGAGAGTATTCTAGGTTTTCAAAATATCATTACTTTTAAATACAATATACCACTAGTACTTAGTTCTACTGCATATTGATTCGAAGTTTATATGGCTTTGTTGAAACTATGGTTGTGGATTTTGTGTAACAGTTCATCGGTACTCTTGTACGATTGTATCTTAACTCATCTGTGAGGGTATTTGTATGTGTCAACTGATGTCTTGATTGGTGTTGGATATTGATTATGTTGTGTGCCTATTGAATTTGTAGTTGATATATTTGCAGTTTCATGTTAGCCAACAGCAGAGCGCTCCAACGTTGCAGGGGCTCTGATTTAGGTTGTTTTCTGTTGTAGTCTTGTGTTTTTTATTGTTGTTGCCGCAGCGTGAGTATTAGAGTTGCTTGTGACTGATACAAATAAGCCATATATAGAGGAGCTTTTTGTTTTTGTTATTGTTATTGTGTTAAAATAGTAATTCTTTGAAGATTAAATTCTAGTTTCTGTTTACATTTTGAAGCAAAGGATTACTATTACTGAATTGCTTGAAGGGGATTTGCAGCGAGCAGACCTGTTTCTTGGGAAAGTTAATTGATGTCAAAACGTTAAGTGGTTGCTTTTTAACTGTAACTACTCTTTTTTTCCTGCCTTCTCAATGTCAAAGCATTGCGTGGTTATTTTTTTACTGAAACTGTTCTTTTTCCCGCATTCACCTTTCTACTGTTTTATTTTTCCTACTAATCTTCGTTGTTTTCTTGTGTTATCATGATTTGGTTATGATTTAAACCTTTTCCGTCCTTGCCCTTCTGTTTCTTATTAGACGCCCTAATTTGAACGATACAGTTTTTTTTTTTATTGTTTTGTATTATTTTTCCTTCTTCAAAGCTTATTGTCCCATCAGAGGGTAACCACTTCATCTGCATGAACCTCTGGGTCCAGGAATTGTCTGTCCTGACCTTGCGTCTTGTCTTGTGGGTTAACCATGACTTCATATATCAATTTGCCCAGTGGGTTAACCAAGACTTCATATATCAATTTGCGAATCTTTCTTCTTATTTTTTCTCATCTCTATCAAGGCAAGGCAAATTCAATGTGTCAAAATAGTGCAAATATATGAAATTCGAGAATCAATAGGTATTTTCTTATCATGAAAAAAAATAGCATTGCAATCTAACCAAACACTCCAAAACATAGTCATAACTATCTTTTTATAAGCAACCGAACGTTTAAGTTCTCTCCAGAAAAACAGAAACAACACTATTACCATTTACGTTTGCTTAAGCGATCTCTCGTTAGAATCACATTCCAATATGCTAACCACACCAAGGCTTCCACCTTTAAAGGTACATGAACCTTTCAAATACCGTTGATATTTGCTCCCCCAATGAAGTTGAGAGGAGATGGAGAAGGATGGGGTTCAAAGGACATGAAATGGAAAGGTACGGAAGAAGGTAGAAGAGGAGTACCTACTCTGCCTCAGTTATGGTTTCCTTATTCTGGATTTTAGTAATCTGAGAAGGTTTTGGTATTTTTCTTAGAAACATGAATATTGAAATATGCTTTTTTAAAATGTAAAAAAGATTTTGATGTCCTAAATTAGAACTTATATATTATAAACAAGATCTAAAGGCACACGTCCTAGGCAACATGATTAAAAGGGGGCAGTGGCTCCTCCCTATTTGTTCACCGCAAAAGAGCCTGCACAACGAACTGTTGTGTCTGTGTATATACGAAAAGCTCGATGAAAATCCTTTTCAACCTTTTTTTGTTATTTTTTGAGGAAATTTAGACTCTGCTCTTTTTTTTTTAATGAAATTTGCATTTTGGCTTCCCTTTCTTGAATAGGGATGGAAATATTTAGCCTCTGCCCCTGTATTTTAAGAAATTTGCATGTAGCCCCTTTTATGTTTATTTACATAAAGCGAAAAGGATTGGAATATTAGTTTTGCCTCTTCTTTTTGTTGAAATTTTCATTTGAACCCTTTACAATATACCTTTGGGCCTTTTTTACATTTATCTATACGGCTAAAAGACTAAAAAAATTATTTCAGTTTTTTATATTGCACCAATTAAGTTTAGAGGTATCATCTAAAATGATATATATTCTGGAGTAATATGAAATTATGGTCAATGGTAGTAAACTCGATGTGGTTCGTCGTGTCATAAAAAGAAAAGATAGTTGAACAATGTGCATTTTTGGTTTGTTGGAGTGGTGCCCGTCGCTGGGGTAACATTATGCGACCGCAGTCATGCAGTTATAGTCGACCTTACGACCATTTCTGCTTGTATTTTATGTGGCTTTCAAAATAAATCAAACATGACAAAATTTGGTTAATTTATGATTTCATTCCGCTAAATTTCAACCTTTCAAACAGATAAGCTGCTACCGATAAATATATAGGTGGCTTAATTATTGCTTTAGATACATTTTCATATTAATTATTTATATTGAAACACAGCATCAATATAGACTGCAGCATATTATCTTTCCTTAATCGTTAGAAATTATTCCGTATTTAATTGTCATAAACTTTTTATATCATGCAATTTTCTTTTATATGAATTATTTAAATTATTCGTAGATTATGAAAATATCAAAACAAAATCTTTTCAGTATTTTTTCATGTGCCCGTGCATTTGCACGGGGCGCTAATTTCTATATAAACAAATTCCACCATTTTAATTTTCCCATATCTCACGTTTTTTAGTTAAATTCATGAGATTTTAAAATCCTATTTCCTGAAAATATTTACTGACTTTGTTCGTTGCCGGCGTGCCAGCATGTGATTGGCCAAGCATATATGATCATGTTGCCAACTTTATATCATTTATATTTTTCCAGAAAATGTTGGAGTAAATTATAACTAGCAAGTTCTGTATACAAAGATCAACCATAAAGATGGAAGGAATATTTGTATCCAGCCAAAAGTGAGAAAGGGAGATTGCAACCGCCTTCACATCGTAAAATGCCTCCTCATTTGCATTCTAGATGGATAAGATACTCCGAAATCGGAGTAGGCAAGTAAGACCATGCGTATTAATGGTGTTCACGGGGGTGGTTTAGACCCATTACCCGTCCCCTTTTGACTGGTATAATGACCGTTCTAAATCCGTCCGAAATGACAGGTTCAAAACCCAAACCAGCCCGCTTTTAAATAGAACAGGTTTTAAATTTTTTATGGCCTGTCCGAACCCGCACCATCCTGCAACTCGTACTAGCCCGTAACCGATCTGAACTCGCCTGTTTAATAAACATTCGAGTCGCTGATAAATTTAATTACGTGACTAAGCTCAATAGCCTATACCTATATAGGTTATCTTAACATTTTTCTTACTTCTCAAATTTTTAATTGAGCCTTAGGGTGGCAATCGGGTCAGGTCAGGCTGGCCCGGCTCTTGGCCCACCAGGCTTGGCCAGTCTTCAGGTATGGCCAAGCCCGGTTTGACCATAATTGGACCGGGCCTCAAGCCGGCTCGACTATCCTTTTTTAATTTTTTTAATTGGGTTTTTTTTTGGATTTTTTTCAGTCTGAATTTCCTTTAGGTCTTTAGTAAGACCTAAATATTTAATTGATTTAAATTTTTTTATGGAAACATAAGTTAGCAAATCTCACCACTCATACAATAGCCAAGAAAAATTATGATTCATTAAAAAAATGTAATTAGTGAACTCCTATCAATCTTTATTCTTCGTCAGTGTCGGAGTCTTCATTAGTTTTAAGGTGTTGTCTAGTTTCAGTATCGAACCAATATTTTTGGCACACTGTGATTTCCACTATTTCATGACAGCCTCGCTTTTTTGTTGCTCAGAACTCTATTACCAGCTGATGATGCTCGATATCGGTGATCTCCAAGATCATGACACGTGGCAGATGACGTATCTCAGGGCATGCAAGAAAGGGCCTATAGCAGCTAACCAAACCACCCCTATGCTCGTCCTAACGAGCAGACGCTGGCTCGCCTCCGAGCCCCTGCATAACCGGCCTCCTCGGCCTCACAGCTTGTTCCCGAGCTACCACAGAAACAAGATGCCTCGGCTCTCCCGCTCGTCCGCGAGCTCTCCAGCCGAGGTCATATTCCTCGGTCCATCGACCGACCAACAGCACAGCTTGCAGGCGTAACCGCCATCCCGCGAATCTCGCCATGCGCGAGATCTCCGCAGGCCACATCCCACGTTCCACGCCACCATGATCCCCCATTAACGAGCCTGTCTCGCCATTAATGGGAGGTCCCGCTCATCACGCGGGCGTGACGTCGGGAGCGTAACGGCCGGCGTGATTCTCGCACCTGCTGCACCTGCTGCCACCACTACTTAAACCCCTCTTTCATACGGTCAAGGTAAGCCATTTTGATTCTACTAAGCCGTTACTCTGTTCGGATCTCTAGTCTAACTTGATCGTCGGAGGGTCCTCGGTGGTTCAACCACCCTGGGACTTCCTTGCAGGTAGCTCGGCAATCACAACCTCAACCCATTGAGATCCACACGCTTCGGGAGCGACAGCCTCCAGATCCAATCCTAGCCACTCAACGCAGCCATCAGCAGATCAACGGAAAGCAAAATCTGAAGGAGATTCCACCCACCATCAGCTGGCGCCGTCTGTGGGAAACTAGATTTCACGAAAACAAAAGTTCGCCTTCCGATCTCATTCCAATGGCCAGCGATCATCACGATGATCCAAGCACCAACCGTCGCCTCCTTCTCAACGGAGGCACGGACGAGCCTCCTCCACCGAAGGCTATCAATGCTCTCTCCGGCCGGATAGACCGGCTCGCATTCTTCGTGGAGGCGCTCGTCCGCGTCCAAACGGCGAGGCAAAATCCCCAAGTCACCGCCCCCCCACCTCGGGACCGAGACCCCTACAGGGGGAGAGAAGACTCAGCCCGCGTCGGCACGACCAACCACCGCCTCGCTGCCTCCCCCGGCCGCGGATCCTCCGGGCCAGTACGTTCTGCGACCCGCTGGGTGCCCAACAGCTTGACACCGAGGTCCATCGCTAGAGTGCCCCGCCCCGAGGTCTTTCGCGAGCCGGTCCCTCCTGAGGAAATGTCGGTCAGCTCGCCTGTCACCAGGCATAACCGACACACCCTCCCCCGACGGGGCCGCGCAAACGGGGCTCGTCAAGGCAGCTCAAGGGCCACCTCACCCGGGGATTTGAGGAACCTCATTGAGAGAAACCGCGGCCGAGGCCAGACACAGGCCGCCAACAGCAGGGGCCTGGGATCAGAATGCGCCGAGTCGTCGGGGTACCATGGCCGACTCGACGCCCTCGAGAAGAAGATTGAGAGTCTGCATCGGGAGGGTCACCGTTCGAGCGACGGGGCTAAGTATGCCACCGACTCGCTCACAAAACCGTTCACCGAGGAGCTGCTCGCCGTCCACGTCTCCTCCCGCAACAAGCCCCCAAATGTATCTCTCTTCGACGGCAAATCTGACCCTAAGGACCACTTGGATGCGTTCATCGCGGGAATGAGCTTCTAAGACCACTCTGATGCCGCCCAGTGCCGAGCTTTCCCGGCCACTCTCATCCGTACTGGGCGAGACTGGTTCTGAGGACTCGAGCCGCGCTCGATCTCAACCTTTGACAAGCTGGCCGCACAATTCTTCAGCCACTTCCTTGGGAACAGGCGGCAGAGGCGCACGGTCGACCACCTCTTCACGATCAAGAGCGGGGACAGGGAGACGTTCAAGGCCTACATCACCCGTTTCTACAATGCCCTTCTCGAGGTCCCAGAGCACCGGGACGAAACGGTCATCACGGCTCTAAGGTCTGGTCTTAGGCACAAGGAGTGGTTACGCTCTTTTGCACTGGCGCAACCTAAGACCATGGCCGAGGTAAAGGCCTGGACTGAGCGCGAGGTCCAGCTCGAGTCCGAGGTGAATGCAAGCCTCCCCCGAGCAGAGCAAGCCGACCAGAAAAAGAGGGCAAGGGACGAGAGAAGAGGACCGGAACGACAAAAGACCTATCCCCTAAAATTCCAGGAGTACACTCCACTTAATGTCTCCCAGACAGTGCTACTTAAGGAGGCCAAGGGCGAAGGGTTCTTCAAGTTCCCCTCGATCCCACGATCGGCTTCGAAGCGAACCCGGGGCCCCTACTGCGGCTTTCATAGGTCGCTGGGCCACTCAACGAAGAGTTGCAAATAACTCCGAGATTATATTGAAGAGCTCATCCGTTCGGGGCACCTCGCAGTGTACATGAGGGACAAGCGACAAGCTGACCGTGAGCAGGAACAGCGTCCCCCTCCAGCCGAGCAGACCATCGGCCAGATCATGGTAGTGTCAGCGGAGCATACGCCTGGTACCACCGAAGCTCGGTACCCCATGCCGAGCACAGATACCAACAGACGTATGAGGGGCTCAAGCTGCTGTAGGGTGTTTTTCGTCACCCAATTGAGATGGGAATACGCGCGCGCTTGTCAGGCGTACCACAGATTCCCCCTGCCTAGGGTAGGCCGGGGTTTATTGATTGTGGGGATCCGAATCTCCGGCAGCCGCGGACTAAGCTGCCGTTAATTACCCCTCACCTTTGGGGCGAGGGAACCTCCGATTAACGGGTTAAACTGGTCATGCGAACTCAATGTGCAGTGTACGTGTGTTGTGTTTTGAAAGGGGAGGTTTGGATGTATCGGGAGCCACGCAGAGTTTTTACGGGGGTCCCGCTACCCGGATAGCGGGCTGGGGGTCAAGGAGGCTAGCAGCCCCCTTGCGGAGTGCGGGGCAGCGTCCCGTTAGAAATTTTTTTCTAATAGGGACAGTGTCGTGGTGTATGTGTGTGTGCACATATGTATGCATATGTGTACATATGTATATATATATATATGTATATACATATAAAAAAAAGAGGGGGGAGAAGCATCCAAAGGATGCGTGGGGGGCAGCACCTTGGGCGCTATGCGCCTAGGTGCTGTGCGCTCAGGCACTAAAGTGCCACGTGTCGGCACGAGGGCGACTTGCGCTTGAGCGCCTGCGCTTGAGTGCACGTGCGCCACGTGTCGGCACGGGAGAGACTTGCGCTCGAGCGCCTGCGCTTGAGCGCAAGCGCGTCATGTGTCGGCACGGGGGCGACTTGCGCTCGAGCGCCTGCGCTTGAGCGCAAGCGCGCCACGTGTCGGCACGGGGGAGACTTGCGAGCGCAGGTGCTCCACGTGTCGGTACGGGGGCGACTTGCGCCCGAGCGCTTGCGCTTGGGCGCGCGCCACGTGTCGGCACCGGGGCAACTTGCGCTCGAGCGCTTGCGCTTGAACGCAAGCGTGCCACGTGTCGGCACCGGGGTGACTTGCGCTCGGGAGCTTGCGCTTGAGCGCAAGCGCGCCACGTGTCGGCACGTGGGCGACTTGCGCTCGGGCGCTTGCGCTTGAGCGCAAGTGCGCCACGTGTCGACACGCGGGTGCTCTGCGCTTGAGCGCCGGCGAGAAAAGGATGCTTTTAGCCTAAGAAACAGAAGCTATGCTTCAGAAAGGAAATATTTGTTGTTATATATATATATGTTATGGAGTTAAAACTCCTAGGATGTTTTGAAGCCGATGAAGGCGGGGTTCTTCTTCTTCCTCCTGTTGTTTGGCCGGATCTTAAAGATCAAGAAGTAGGAGATTTTTAAAAATCACTCCTTTTTAAGATCTGATGGGTGATCTGAGTTCCCCTTTGTGGGTTTTGTGGTGGAAAACTACTTAGTTTTTGAAAAGAAAGAGTAAATCTCTTGATTTAATTCAAAAGAAATGAGAAGGTTTAGAACCTTGGAGAAGGAGAAGGAGGCACAAAGAACCCTAGTTTTTTGGGGGGAATGAAAAAAGTATCTTTTTATTCATCATCATTTTGCCTTTTATAGGCTTACATATTTACATATAGCCCATTGGGCTTCACAAAATAGCATTTTGCCTATCTCATGGCTCATGTGCCATTTCATTTTTGCACATAAGCCATGGGCTTACAAAATATTGGCTTTATGCCCATTTTGCATACATTCTTGTATATAAAAAATTACATAAAAATTATTTATTACATGATTTTGTTGTTGGCATGGGAAGGCTGGCCGCGGGCTCGACTTGGGCATGGGCCCGCTTGACCTGGGCTTGGGCCCACCTAGCTTGGGGGTTGACCTTGACTTTGACTCGGTCAACCGGGGTGCAAATTTTTACCCCAACAAATTGCCCCCATCAATAAATGCACACCGCACATTTGAGTTGTGTGCATGAAATTGATGGATCTTGAAGCCGGACTTCGAGGTGGAACATCATTTCGGGGGCGGAGCATCATCCCGGGGAGCATGATTCCTGGGGATCGGAGCATCATTCTGATTCGCGGAGCATAATTCTAAGGATCGGAGCATCATTCCGATGAGCGGAGCATAATTCCAAGGATCGGAGCAGCATTCCGAAGCGCGGAGCATAATTCCAGGGTCGGAGCATCATTCCGATTTGCGGAGCATAATTCCAGGGGATCGGAGCATCATTCCGATGAGCGGAGCATAATTCCAAGGATCGGAGCATCATTCCGAAGCGCGGAGCATAATTCCAGGGTCGGAGCATCATTCCGATTTGCGGAGCATAATTCCAGGGGATCGGAGCATCATTCCGATGAGCGGAGCATAATTCCAAGGATCGGAGCATCATTCCGAAGCACGGAGCATAATTCCAGGGTCGGAGCATAATTCCGATTTGCGGAGCATAATTCCAGGGGATCGGAGCATCATTCCGATGAGCGGAGCATGATTCCAGGGTTCGGAGCATCATTCCGAAGAGCGGAGCATGATTCCAGGGTTCGGAGCATCTTTCCGAAGAGCGGAGCATAATTCCAGAGATCGGAGCATCGTTCCGATGGGCGGAGCATAATTCCAGAGATCGGAGCATCATTCCGATGATCGGAGCATGATTCCAGGGTTCGGAGTATCTTTCCGAAGAGCGGCAAACATTCTGACCGAAGCATGATTTCGATGCAGAGGTAGATTCCTAGGCGAAGTATAATTCCGAAAAGGGAGGCAAATATTCCGAGGCGAAGCATGATTTCGACACGGGGTATATTCTGAGACGGAGTATGATTCCAGCGCAGAGCTTGTTGGCTGACTTGATTCCGAGACGAAACATAATTTCGATAAGGAAGGCAGATACACCGAGGCGAAGCATGATTTCGACACGGGGTACACTCTGAGACGAAGTATGATTCCGACGCAGAACACGTTGATTGACTTGATTCCGAGGCCAAGCATAATTCCGACGAGGAGGTCGTTGGTTGATTCCGAGCAGAAGCATAATTCCGACAGCAAAGGCAGATACACCGAGGCGAAGCATCATTTCGACACGGGGTGCATTCTGAGACGAAGCATAATTCCGACGCAGAGCTTACTGGTTGACTTGATTCCGAGGCGGAGCATAATTCCGGCAGGGAAGGTAGATATCCCGAAGCGAAGCATGATTTCGACAAGGGGTATATTTTGAGACGAAGCATGATTTCGCCGTAGAGGTTGTTGGTTTGATTTGATTTGGGTTGACATCAGTATCGCTACACTGGAATATGGTACCAAAAGCGAATCATCATCTGTCATGAGAGGATTTGGGAATTGTTTTGTTTAGCATCAGTATCGCTACACTGGAATATGGTACCACGAGTGAATCATCATTTGCGTTTGCTTATTAGGAAACGATGGCTTAGGAGACAGGTTTTAGGTCCCTATCTCCTAAGACTTTTCAATTTTGTGAGCCGTAAGGATCTCACACAGCATTTTCTCCCTACGGGTCGTAAGGATCCCGTAAGTGCATTTTCTCCTTAGGAGTCGTGAGGACTCCCAAGTGTGTTGCTCCTTTGTGAGTCGTAAGGATCTCACGCAGGAATTTTCTCCTCACAAAGTCGAGAGGACTTTGCGAGTGCATTTCATTTCTTTTTTTTTACGAGTTCGCGTCCTTTCGGGTTTTCACAAACTCGCCGGCAGTCTTGCTGTTTTTACTCACGGAGCCCTTTCAGGTTTTCATCCGTGCCCATTTTGCTTGTGGACATACCATTTTATTTTTATTTTATTATTTTTTTTGGAGAGATTGGGATTGTTCTACGCCCGTGGATTGTATACGGTTTTGCAGGATGTATGATCCAGACCGTAGGGCCATAAAATTTTTGGGACTTTGTTGGCGTCTGCATCGCTGCACTGGAATATGGTACCAGGAGCGACTCATCATTTGCCGTTGGGTATGGGATTTGGAATTTGGTTGGCGTCTGCATCGCTGCATTGGAATATAGTACCAGGAGCGACTCATCATTCGCCACTTGGAGATTTTTTTTGTCGGCATCTGCATTGCTGTACTGGAATGATGTCAGGAGCAACTCATCATTTGCCCCGAGAGGATTTGGGATTTTTTTTTGTCGGCATCTGCATTGCTGCACTGGAATGATGCCAGGAGCAACTCATCATTTGCCCCAAGAGGATTTGGATTTGGTTTGTTTTGTTTTTTTTTGTTTTTTTTTTGTTTTACCGCGATTGCTCTATCATTTCAGCTTTCCTTATCGCGAAGATCGCGATCGCCCCATCATTTCGGCTTTTATTCGCGGTTGCCCCATCATTTCGGCTTTATTCTCATTTTTATTTTCACTCGCTGATTTTTATTGCGAGTTGCCCAATCATTTCGGCTTTATTTTTTTCTTTTATTTACACATTTTTTTTGTTTATTCACATATTTTTTTTTACATTCCCAATTTAACGACTTAGAGGTCAACTGTTCCCAGTTTAATGACGTGGTGGTCGATTGTTTTCAGAGAAAGGCAGATGTCTGAGAGAATCGGTTTCACGAAGAACTCCGGTCTCCATTTGTATGAAATTGGCGGTTGCAGCTTGACTGTTTGTTAACACGCCTTTGGACAGTTCTATCTCTCCGGCCTTGTATTGCTTTTCGACCCAATCTTTGAAGACGAAGCAATCCTCAATGGAATGACCTATCACTCTGTGATAGGGGCAGTATTTGGGGTCGTCGGTCCTATTCACTTCCTGCGGTCTTTTTGACTCTGGCAGTTGTAGACCGTTCTTCAGGGCGTCTTTGAATATTTTACGGATTTTGTCCCTTCTGAAGGAATAGACCTTATCCAGCTTCTCTTTCAGTGGAGATTCTCCTCCCTCTCCGAACATTGGCTTCCGAAGCTGGTTGGCATTAGGCCCGCTCAACCCTTGCTTATTTCGGTTGGCCGAGGCATTGAAAGACTCAGAATCGTCGGAATTTTCGCCTTTGCGATTATCGTCCTTTCGGTTTCTCCAGGACCTATTGTTATTTTGGGAATCCGAGGAGGACTCCTGCTTTGAGCGCTCCAGCATTTGAACTTTTCTGGTCAGTTCTTGGAATGTTTTGAGACCCGCGGTGCATAGAAACGGGGCCATCCAATTGTTGAGATTTCCGACAAGGAGACTGACAGATTGGTCCTGCTCTATCGGTGGTTCACATTTGACGGAGAGATTGCGCCATCGGGTTATAAAATCCGTGTTGCTTTCGTTGTTCTTGGGCTTGGTCCTTACGAGCTCGGCAATGGTGATCTTATCGCTGACGCTCATGAACCTTTGTCGAAACAAAGATTCTATTTGGACGAAAGTAGTAATGGAGCCATCCGGTATGCTCGCGTACCAGTCGAAAGCAACATCGGTCAAGCTATTAACGAACTGGCGGAGGAGAAGCGCATCATTGCCCCCAGTATTCCCGCATGAGGCTTTGAAGTGGGCGATGTGCTGATTCGCATTTCCCGTCCCATCGAATCTTCCAAATTTGGGGATGACATAGCCGCTAGGAAATTCTACCAGATCATACTGAGCAGGATATGGTCTCCCACTACTGCCGATATCTTTTTGCGCTTCGGCTCCAGCCACCAATGTTTTGACTTTGCTGGCAACCAAATCCATGATTTGATCTTGAGTTAGCGGGCTACTGTCATCGGTAGCCAAGACATTTCCCGAGATGAGATGCGACTGATTTTCATGCGGTCCGCCCACTTTTGGATTTGAGGGAACGGGTGTCGGCTTTTTTGGGACACCGTTTCCCGGTTCATGAGAGCCCTGCGCCTAATTGGGCGGCTGAGAGGCAAGTTGGGCCGTGAGCTGTAGGACGACATTTGTCAAGTTGTCAATTTTTGAGTAGAGCTTGGCCATCTCCTTGTCATTGTTTCTGAGCTGCTTTCGGAGCTCTTGAAGAAGCTCTTGCTCCGCGGTCTTGGGGCGGAAAGTCGGCTCTTCTTCGCTTTCCGAGCCCGACTCCTCATGGACTGAAAGGTCTTTCTGCCTATCATCCTCATCGAGAGGGTTTTCATCACCCAGCAGAGGCGGCTGTTCTTGGGAAGCGGCCACCACATTCAAGCCAGATTGGGTTTGAGATGTGGTAGCCCCGTCCTTGCTCTTGCTGCGCGTGCCCACCGTGTAGACAGTGTGGACCACATACCCAGCCATTTCCTCATCTTCGACGGGGTAACCCTGTTCTTCGAACCTCATGAGGTTCAGCCTGGCAGGAGCCCTAGCCCTTTTGTTGGCTCTATATCTGAGCCTTTTCTCCCTCAGCTTCTCGATTTTGAAGGCTTGGCGGGCATCCGCTACCCGGGAAGCCATTGTGAGTTGATCAGCGGGGAGCTTAGAGAAGACACCCGATCGAGCATTTGTCAGGGGCGCCGCTGGAGCTTGCTCGGGACGCGTTGTAGCTTTGTTGGTGTTGATGGGCTTGCCCCCAGCTGGGGCCAAGGAAAGTCGTTCAGATACCGACTTGCGTTTGGGTTGGGGTGCCCTCGCGACCACCACATTTGGTCTCCTGCCTTTCGAGACCAGTTTGTCTGCCATCGGGGCTTGAGGAGCCGGGATGGTGCCAACAGGAATGAACATAATAGAGCCGAATGGTAGCAGCGGCTCCTCCCATTGTCGCCCGAGACTGGCCGGAAGGACCGTCCTAGAGTCTATCCTCATCGTGTAGGAGACGGGAGCTGAGTTCATCATCGAAGACATCGTCGGAAGGTGATTGCTTGAAAATCTGCATGAAAAAGCATTAGTTTTAGTATAAATACAGGTATGTATATTGATTGAGTTCGCATGAACGCTTAACCCGAAATATGGGAGGAGAGATTGGTCCCACCGGGCGTGCCAGAATCTGTAGGGTGTTTTTCGTCACCCAATTGAGATGGGAATACGCGCGCGCTTGTCAGGCGTACCACAGATTCCCCCTGCCTAGGGTAGGCTGGGGTTTATTGATTGTGGGGATCCGAATCTCCGGCAGCCGCGGACTAAGCTGCCGTTAATTACCCCTCGCCTTTGGGGCGAGGGAACCTCCGATTAACGGGTTAAACTGGTCATGCGAACTCAATGTGCAGTGTACGTGTGTTGTGTTTTGAAAGGGGAGGTTTGGATGTATCGGGAGCCACGCAGAGTTTTTACGGGGGCCCCGCTACCCGGATAGCGGGCTGGGGGTCAAGGGGGCTAGCAGCCCCCTTGCGGGGTGCGGGGCAGCGTCCCGTTAGAAATTTTTTTCTAACAGGGACAGTGTCATGGTGTATGTGTGTGTGCACATATGTATGCATATGTGTACATATGTATATATATATATATATATATGTATATACATATAAAAAAAAGAGGGGGGAGAAGCATCCAAAGGATGCGTGGGGGGCAGCACCTTGGGCGCTATGCGCCTAGGTGCTGTGCGCTCAGGCGCTAGAGTGCCACGTGTCGGCACGTGGACGCTCTGCGCTTGAGCGCAAGAGCGCCACGTATCGGGACGAGGGCGACTTGCGCTTGAGCGCACGCGCGCCACGTGTCGGCACGGGAGAGACTTGCGCTCGAGCGCCTGCGCTCGAGCGCAAGCGCTCCACGTGTCGGCACGGGGGAGACTTGCGAGCGCAGGTGCGCCACGTGTCGGCATGGGGGCGACTTGCGCCCGAGCGCTTGCGCTTGGGCGCGCGCCACGTGTCGGCACCGGGGCAACTTGCGCCCGAGCGCTTGCGCTTGGACGCAAGCGCGCCATGTATCGGCACCGGGGCGACTTGCGCTCGGGAGCTTGCGCTTGAGCGCAAGCGCGCCACGTGTCGGCACGTGGGCGACTTGCGCTCGGGTGCTTGCGCTTGAGCGCAAGTGCGCCACGTGTCGACACGCGGGCGCTCTGCGCTTGAGCGCCGGCGAGAAAAGGATGCTTTTAGCTTAAGAAACAGAAGCTATGCTTCAGAAAGGAAATATTTGTTGTTATATATATATATATGTTATGGAGTTAAAACTCTTAGGATGTTTTGAAGCCGATGAAGGCGGGGTTCTTCTTCTTCCTCCTGTTGTTTGGCCGGATCTTAAAGATCAAGAAGTAGGAGATTTTTAAAAATCACTCCTTTTTGAGATCTGATGGGAGATCTGAGTTCCCCTTTGTGGGTTTTGTGGTGGAAAACTACTTAGTTTTTGAAAAGAAAGAGTAAAACTCTTGATTTAATTCAAAAGAAATGGGAAGGTTTAGAACCTTGGAGAAGGAGAAGGAGGCACAAAGAACCCTAGTTTTTTGGGGGGAATGAAAAAAGTATCTTTTTATTCATCATCATTTTGCCTTTTATAGGCTTACATATTTACATATAGCCCCTTGGGCTTCACAAAATAGCATTTTGCCTATCTCATGGCTCATGTGCCATTTCATTTTTGCACATAAGCTATGGGCTTACAAAATATTGGCTTTATGCCCATTTTGCATACATTCTTGTATATAAAAAATTACATAAAAATTATTTATTACATGATTTTGTTGTTGGCATGGGAAGGCTGGCCACGGGCTCGACTTGGGCATGGGCCCGCTTGACCTGGGCTTGGGCCCACCTAGCTTGGGGGTTGACCTTGACTTTGACTCGGTCAACCGGGGTGCAAATTTTTACCCCAACAGCTGCATGAATAAAAACATCTACTAGCATGTATTTTCTTTCCAGAGCAATGTACCATCTTCCTAAGATCTTTTGTTTATACAATAAAAGAATCAATAGAGCATTGCAGAAAAGGAAAAGAGTCTTATTCATTCAAAAGGTACTATAGGCTCATCGGCCGTACACAAAAAAGGAGAAAAAATTATTATTACAACAGCGGGGGAATGGGGTGCAGAGAACACTGCTTGTGGTACTCTGAGCATATCTCCTCTAGCCGAGCCCTCGCAGCGTCTAACCTCTGCCTCCGACCCCCCTCCCCCCCGCTAGCTTCGGCATCAAGCCTCAACTGGTAGCACTCACGGACGAGCGCTTCCGAGCGGTTTAGCCGGCCCGCGGAGATCAGGCCGAAGCGCTTCAGAGACCTTAGCTTGCCTATGGCCTCGTTGAACAGCATTTCGGACAAGGGGTTGTAAAGCCCCGGCGATGCCCTCCAGATGGAGTACATCAGCAGCTGCAGGAAGGAGGACCGCCGGGGAAGCAATCGGCCGAAGTGGTCCTCGATCCTGCCGATTACCAACTGCACCATATCCTTAGTGCAATACGGGTCATAGAGGTAGACATCCTCGAAGCATACGATGTCTTCGATGGTGAAGGGGAAGTCCTGCATTTTTGCGTTTCGGGTGTGAGGAGGAAGCAAACAGTTACTCCCTCCGTTTTATAGACAACGACGTCTGGGAGTCCAACGGTCGCCCGCTTCACCTGCAACATAGGCGCCACGCGGCAAGCGTCGCGCCTCCCCATGAGAAACCGGAACGACGCAACTCCGGCGCTTCGCCTTCGCCACGCATCGCGACACGTGTCCCAAAGACTGTCCCACTGCTCGGTGCTCACCTTGGGAGGGTCGAACAGAGCCTCGCCAAGAGGCATCCGTGCAGCTACCCTGCTCGGCTATCCCCGGCCGGTAGCTACCCTACCCCATGACTCCAGGGATCAAAGCCCTCGCCAAGAGGCAGCCCTGCAACTACTCTGCTCGGCTATCCCCGGCCGGTAGCTTCCCTACCCCACGACGCCAGGGATCAAAGCCCTCGCCAAGAGGCAGCCCTGCAGCTACCCTGCTTGGCTATCCCCGACCGGTAGCTTCCCTACCCCACGACGCCAGGGATCAAAGCCCTCGCCAAGAGGCAGCCTTGCAGCTATCCTGCTCGGCTATCCCTGGCTGGTAGTTTCCCTACCCCCACAACGCCAGGGATCAAAGCCCTCACAATAAGGCAGCCCTGCAGCTACCCTGCTCGGCTATCCCTGGCCGGTAGCTTCCCTACCCCACGACGCCAGGGATCAAAGCCCTCACAAAGAGGCAGCCCTGCAGCTACCCTGCTCGGCTATCCCTGGCTGGTAGCTTCCCTACCCCACGACGCCAGGGATCAAAGCCCTCGCCAAGAGGCTGCCGGGCAGCTACCCTACTCGGCTATCCCTGGCTGGTAGCTTCCCTACCCCACGACGCCAAGGATCAAAACCCTCACAAAGAGGCAGCCCTGCAGCTACCCTGCTCGGCTATCCCTGGCTGGTAGCTTCCCTACCCCACGACGCCAGGGATCAAAGCCCTCGCCAAGAGGCAGCCCTGCAGCTACCCTGCTCGGCTATCCCTGGCTAGTAGCTTCCCTACCCCACGACGCCAGGGATCAAAGCCCTCACAAAGAGGCAGACCTGCAGCTACCCTACTCGGCTATCCCTGGCTGGTAGCTTCCTTACCCCACAACGCCAGGGATCAAAGCCCTCGCCAAGAGGTACTAGGCAGCAACCCTGCTCGGCCATCCTTAAGGACCCAAAAGCCCTCGAAAGAGGCAACCGCTTAGCACAACCATGCTCGGTTATCCCTGGCACACCACCAGGGATCAAAGCCCTCGCCATGAGGCACCGGGCGGCAACCCCGCCCGGGCATCCTTAGTAGGCCTCCTACGCCCCTCCCGCGCTAAGGATGAAAATCCCTCAAAAGAGGCATCCGCTTAGCACGATCCGTGCTCGGTTATTCCTGGCAAAACCAGGGATTAAAGCCCTCGCCAAGAGGCATCGGGCGGCAACCCTGCTCGGGCATACTTAAGGATCAAAGCCCTCGCCAAGAGGCACCGAGCAGCTGCCCTACTCGGCCATCCTTAGCAGGAATCATACGACCCCTCCAACAGCTAATGATCAAAGCCCTCGCCAAGAGGCACCGAGAAGCTACCCTGCTCGGCCATCCTTAGCAGGCCTCATACGGCCCCTCCAACAGCTAAGAATCAAAGCCCTCGCCAAGAGGCACCTAGAAACTACCCTGCTCGGCCATCCTTAGCAGGCCTCTTACGGCCCCTCCAACAGCTAAGGATCGAAGCCCTCGCCAAGAGGCACCGAGCAGCTAACCTGCTCGGCACAATCCTTTGCAGGCCTCCCACGGCCCCTCCAACGACTAAAGATCAAAGCCCTCGCCAAGAGGCACCGAGCAGCTACCCTGCTCGGTCATCCTCAGTTGGCCAATTACAGCCCCTCCAACGGCTAAGGATCAAAGCCCTCGCCGAGAGGCACCGAGCAGCTACCCTGCTCGGTACCATCTTTAGCAGGCCAATCACGGCCACACCAACAACTAAGAAATGTGACCTCACCGAGGGGCATTCGGTCTACCTATGTCTGAGCGGTCTCCACCTCGACTTCAGGGCCATGGAGATACCGTCTTACCACCTGTCTTGGAACACTTGGGAAGTGAGCGGATTCAAGTCAACGCGTAGTCGCCAGACAAAGAGACGACATAACACAAAGACAGTCCTATGCAGACAAGTGTTCACGCAACAGGAAGAAAAATACACGTGCAAACATGACTGCAAGAAGAATACCTTTATTCACAAAGTTAAAGCTTTTACAAGGTATTGTGGGCTCCCCAACCTTACAAAACGCCCGAAGGCCTACAAAACTCCCGAGGAAACAAATAAAAAGAAAAAGAAACAAAAGACGACGGGCCTCAGGCCTCAGGGCCGGGCGCATCCCCGGGAAGCCCAGCGCCCGCCGTAGGGGAATCCGCGTTGCCCTCACCGGGTATCTCCTCCTCGGCCTCGCCCCCGAGGTCCTCTCCCTGCTCTTCGTCCCCGTGAGGATCTTCGGCTCGGAGATCCTGGTCGGAGAACTCCGGCATTCGAGCCTTGACGGCGTCGAGGGCCTCATGCCAGATGGCGGTAGTGGCCGAGCCTAGGATGGTGTAAAATTCTTCCGATTTCTGGAAGTTCTCCACCGATTTCGCTGCCGAGAGGTCGGCTCATTTCACCGCCTCTACCGCCGCCCCAGCTCCTTCCGGAGGGTGCTCACCGACTTTTTCATGGTGCCGACGAGCGCCTTGGAGTCCTGAAGCTTGGCCTCGGCAGCCTGGGCGGCTTTGCGGAGCCTGGCAGCTTCCTACTTCGCCGCCGCCACTTCCTGCTTCCCGGCCGCCATCTCCTGCTTCGTGGCCACTAGCTCCTACTTCCCGGTCACCACCTCGACCTCGAGAGCGGTGACCCTTGCTGTCATCGCTTCCAGCGCCCACCTCGAGCTCTCCCTCAGCGAGGAGGACTCGCCCGAGGCTCGGACCGCCGGGCCTATCTCCTCCTCCTCCATCCGAATAGCAAGAGCGACGTGGTGGAGGACCTGGGGAAACAAGAAAGGGGTCAGAAAGAAGAAGGATCACCAAGTCTCATGAAAGATGAAACGAGCAAAGTACGAGCACAAACCTGCACGGCCTCTTGGGCGATGGACGCCAGTTGCCCTTTCAGACCTCCTCCGGGGACCCTGCCCCCGGTCGACCTCTCCATGTCGTGCAGAAGGCTGTCGGTGACGGAGAGCCCCGAGGGCACCTCAAAGCGGATCTCCCCATCGTCCACCAAGATCGGGGAGGCCAGGTCCTGCGGGGCAGCACGGGGGAACCTTTTGAGGGCCGCCGGCGGCGGACTGGTCTCCGCCTCCGAGGCCGGGGCTTCCTTCCCCCGAGCCCTCTTTCAGGTCGGCGCCCTGCTGGACTCCGGGACCCGATCCGCGCTCGAGCGCTGGTGCTGGACGGCTGCCGGAGGAGCCGGGGTCGGTGCCTGACGGGAAGAGCTGGCCCCTCCAGCCCTCGACCCCTTCTTCGGCTTGCGCATAGTCGCTCGAAGGTGGCTCAAATCCATGGGTTCTGCACATGAAGAGATAGAATGGGGTCAGCGACACAAGCAAAAATCAAGGTAAATACAAGCCTAACTTACCGATGAACTGGGCAGGGCTGAGCCCAGCCTAACTAAGGGCCCGCTCGGAAAGAAACACATCGGCCCGAGGAATGGGCTCCCATGCTGCCACTCTCACCGCGTCGGGGTCATTGGACGGGTTTCCGTGCCAGCACTTATCTCTAGACCACTGGACGGGTACAGGCTAGTCCTCACCTTCTGGTGGCCCGACGAAGAAAACTTCTTCTTCCAGTCGTGGATGGAAGAAGGCAGGACGACGACTCCCGACCCGGGCGCACTCACTCGACGTTTCCTAAAGGAGAGATGACCCACCTCGGGTCGCCAGAGTGTGAACCGGGGTGACTTTTGTAGATGAGAGAGGAGGCAAGGATAGACAGACCGAAAGGGACCATCTGTAATTTTAAGCAGACCAGAAACCCAAGGACAATCCTCCAGGAGTTCGGAACTAACTGGCCCGGGGCTTACCCGAAGTAAGACAGCGCTGCAGCGTCCTCAGGAGAGAAGGGCAAGCGCATTCCGGCCCAAAAGGATTCCAGGTACAGGGCAATCTCTTTACCCCGTACCTGATCTGCCCTCTCTCCTTCCTTGGCCAAATGCAGAGTATAGCCAGAAGGGATATGGAAGTAGGCCCGAGCGGTGGCAAGATCTCCCTCGTACCTCACCAAGGAAGGCACGCCGGGGGCTTCCGCCACCTCCACTCGGGAATCCGCTCCTGACACATGACCACGGGGAGAGGATCTGACCCTATATTCTCGGGAAGACCCCGACCCAGTGGATGAATCCCTACGATCTACCCCTGCGACATCTACAAACTCCCCAGAAGAAGACATCTAACCTGGTTGAGAAGCCCTCAGGAAAGCAGAAGATCCGACCTAAGATGAGAGCACCGAGCTTACGAGATGAAATATGAGGAAAATATGAAAAGAGATGGCCCCTGAAGAGGGCCCCACCTCTACCTATAACCTCCGGCGCCCCATCCAACGAAGACCGTCGACTCCCGCCAAAAACAACCCTTCACATTCGACGACCCAGATCGCTCCACCTGGCGCGCGCGCATTGTACAACATCCCATCAGACGCCAGAGGCCTGCGGCCCGTCAGGTCAGCCAACCAACGCTCGACACATGGGCCGCCGCTTCTTCAAAAGCGTGCACAATCTGGCGCCCCTCTTTAATGCAGAAGGTCTCGCCCTGATTCACCTGCGTCATCCAGAAAAAGACAACGGATTGCCCGGGGACACGCCCGATGATATCTTCGGAAGAGAGCTCACCTCGGGTGACCCGGTAGACCACTCTCGACCCGACCCGTCAGCTGGTCGGGATGAGAGTGGGGGGCTAATGATGATGCTCGATATCGGTGATCTCCCAGATCATGACACGTGGCAGATGACGTGTCCCAGGGCATGCAAGAAAGGGCCTACAGCAGCCGACCAAACCACCCTTATGCTCGTCCTACCGAGCAGACGCTGGATCGCCTCCGAGCCCCTGCATAGCCGGCCTCCTCGGCCTCACAGCTCATTCCCGAGATACCACAGAAACAAGATGCCTCGGCTCTCCCGCTAGTTCGCGAGCTCTCCCGCCGAGGTCATCTTCCTCGGTCCATCGACCGACCAACAACACCGCTTGCAGGCGTACCGCCATCCCGCGAATCTCGCCATGCACGAGATCTTCGCCGGCCACATCCCATGTTCCACGCCACCACGATCCCCCATTAATGAGCCTGTCTCGCCATTAATGGAAGGTCCCGCTCATCACGCCGGAGTGACGTTGGGAGCGTAACGGCCGACGTGATTCTCGCGCCTGCTGCACCTGCTGCCACCATTACTTAAACCCCTCTTTCAGACGGTCAAGGTAAGACATTTTGACTCCACTAAGCCGTTACTCTGCTCGGATCTCTAGTCTAACTTGATCGTCGGAGGGTCCTCGGTGGTTCAACCACCCCGGGATTTCCTTGCAGGTAGCTCGGCAACCACAACCTCAACCCATTGAGATCCACACGCTTCAGGAGCGAAACCTTCCAGATCCAATCTTAGCCACTCATCGCAGCCATCAGCAGATCAACGGAAAGCAACATCTGAAGGAGATTCCACCCTCCATCACCAGCACTAAAAACAGACTCCAAACTTACTGTGGGTACCAGAATTGTTAGCAAATCACAAGCTTTGGCAGAAAGCACAGAATACATGTGTTCATGTGTTTTCCACCAATCCAAAATATCAAAATTTCCTATTTGCTCAGAAATGAGAAAACTATTGAAATTATTTTATAAATACATTGTAAGTTCATTACAAGAAGAAATAGAAACAGTACTTTTCATTTCCTTTTACTTTAAAATTCAAAAATTCTTTTTTTAGAAATTTGATGTGAAGAGAAAGATGGCGAAGAAGTTTTGTTTTTTCCGTATTGTGAATCATATATGATATACATAATTTGCAAATAAGATTTTAAAATATTATTATAATTTTCTATTTCAGTATTCAAATTATCATGATATCTCTTTAATAAATCAAATAAACTATCTAGTTTAATTTTAGAATAAAAAACTATAACTAAACAAAACAACGTAGAAATTTTCTCCCAGTATTTATTAAATTTAGAAAGTATGTTATCTAACATTTCAGAAAATGGACCTTCAGTATTAAGTGTATGATCATTAATAACTTTACCAATATAAAATAATTTTTCTACCGCTAAACATGTAGTAGGATAATAAACACCAGATAAATTACTAGTTGCAGTATAGAATATTTTTAAAATATTCATAACGTATTCACAAACAAACCAATCAAGATCCTCTAAATCATTCCTGGGCAACTGTTCCTGATAAAATAAAGTAATAGAAATTCTATATTTAAAAAGACATTTCAACATTTCATAGGTAGAATTCCACCTATTTGGAATGTTGAATTGGAAAGATCTAAATTTTAAACTTAATTGGGCACAAATTTGTTTAAAAACTTGTTTTCTTGGTCCCGAGCTTTCAATGAATATCATGGCATTTCTAAGTTTTAATAAATTAGGATCAATAACTATAAGACAATCATATACAATTAAATTTAAAATATGGCATGCACATCTTTGATTAAATAATACTCCACTTAAAATAGAATTTAAATTATTTTTTAAAATTGCTATAACAATAGTATTATTAGTAGCATTATCAAAACTGATTGAAATTTTTTTATTTTGATCATCATAGTCACGTACAGTGATCATAATACAATTACTTATATTATTTCCAGTATTTGGATGCTCCATTTTTGAAAAACCAATAATTCTTTTTTATAACAACAATCATTATCAATAAAATGTGCAGTAACACAAATATAATTAATTCTCCATTTTGTTGTCCAAAGCACAAAAGTTAATGCAATTTTATCTTTAAAATTACCAAAAATACCAAATAAATTAGCTTGGTCACATAAAAAATTTTTAAAAGTGTCGCCTCTAAATGTATTTCTTGCTATTGTTTGAAATGCAGGATTATATACAGCTTTTACTAACCTATCGAATTTTACATTTTCAGCAAAACCAAATAGCTATTCAGTATGTATAACATATCTAGCAAGTTCTCTTCTATTAATTTCTTAAGAATAAGAAAACCAGTCAAAGAATTAGATACCATGCTTAGAGTCGTTTGTCGATGTCACGGTCCAAATTAGCACGTGACCGACATTTAGATCACGTAACGTCTAAAGATATCGACGCGATCCAAGTAAGCCAAAAACCAATATCTAAATCTTTCTAAAAAATAAAGAATGTGAAGTTTTCAAAAAAATGTATTTAACATGAAACACGATTTTATTTATAAGGATTGTTTGTTTTAAAGTACATGTCAAGTGTTTTGAAATAGGGTTGAAAATGTTTTCGTTATTTGAAATTTCTGCAGCACCTCTTTTGTAATTTTTGATAAAAACAAGTACATAAATATATAAATATAACGGCATCCCCACTTGGGAGCTATCTCAACGCCAATCGGCGGAATCAAAACCACGCTATTAATATACGACGCTCACAAGCGAAGAATCACAAGCAAAATATAAGTAAACTGCATAAGTAAAGTTCGTAGTCGACTTTACGCGAGTTCAACCCAAAATAATATACAAGCAAAGTCTCGACTCGATCTAAGTCATAAAATAATACAAGTGATCTGATAGAGTGACGATACAAGGTAAAATATATACAAAATAGGCGGTTACTATGCGTGTAACCCACCTAGCTGTTGGGACTTTACGTGCGCACACTTTATGTTTTGAAAGAAAGCTTTTAGAAATTCGGCGCACGTGAGCTCGGTCTCGTTTTAAAATTTATAACCGCAAGTATATGTCTCGTTGTAACTAGCTGGTAAGTACGGGTCGATCCACATGGAATTAGTGATTAAGAGTTTTTATTGCAAGTTCAAGAAGAAAATAATAAGTTTTGAATTGGTTTGTCATGAAATTAGAAAATACGTGTCACGATCCGGAATTGGCACGTGACCTGCTCTTGAATCACGTGAAGTCTATAGGACCCCACATTAACTCAAGTAAGCCAAAACCCATGAATCTAAACCATTTTGCAAGAAATAGCGGAGGTGGAATTTTGAAAAGGTTTTTACTAACTGAAAATCAAGTTTGGTTTGAAATCATTGCTATTGTTTAAAAATCGGATAGCACCTCATTTGTAAATTTCGATAAAAACAGATACAATAATATAATAATAAATGTATCCCAAACACGGGAGTAAAAATCAACGCCCAACGGCGGATCAAAAACCACGCAAGATATATATACGACGCCTCGGCGAAGAATTAAATGCGGAAAGTAAATAGAATAAATATACATCAAGTCACAACAGCACTAAGGTCTCGACAATAACTGGACTTGGTCTTTGATGGAGTACTTCTAAATACAATAGGTACAAGGCAAATGCCGATACAAAAGAATATTACCCACCACTCATGTACATGCGCAACTACGCCCACAAAACAGAAGATGTGCCCAAACCAGCCGCTACTGATCCAAGTGGTCAAACCTGCACAAAACTACGGCATAACAGGGTAAGATGCCAACTCGTGAATAGTATTATATAACGAGCTAAAAATTGTAAGGATAAGCTGTGAGACATCTAAACAATATAAATGTATATATCAAGGAGGGTAAAATGGCATGCATCGAAACTAGAGTTCGAGTAAAGAAATATGTGATGATAAGCCCTCATGTACAACTCATGTGCCGCTATCTTATATATGAATCCGTGTGTGGTTATCATGTCAGTCTCGACTAAACAACATCAAACCCGCTATGGGCATAGCATAACCACAAGCATTCGAAAGCATGTGAGTCACAGAAATAAACGCAATACTATGCAACGTAATGATGATCTATCATCAATAAACGATAATTCACTGCATACCAAATATATCAGTGTCAAATCACGATCACCGTAACCGTGGTGCAATATCTATAGCACACGACCAAACCGAAATAGAATCAAAGCTAGAATACGTATAGCACACATTCTTATGCAATCCAATAAAAGTAGCTGAAAGATATATGTATGTTAAATCTTTTCAAAACAACCATATGATGTCTATGTCATGGCACTAGTAGCGGGCGTTAATGTAAGAAGAAAATAAGTGTTTCATTTAATTGTACGTCCCACTCTATTTATTTGAAAATGATGAAGAAGGAGTTTCCTTTTGAAAGTTTCTGTGCTCATTGTCACGCCCCGCTTCCCAGTGTACGGCAAGAGGACGCGACGAGGCCGCTACGTATTTACTCAGAAGTAAACACGCTGAGCGCAACTAAGCAATATAAAGTAAAGTACACAAGAGACAGGAATGTAAATGAACAACAATTTTATTTATTAAATATTCTTGTACAAGTACAACTGAAATGAAAGTACATGAATAGAAAACGATACCTAAACAATGGCATAACTGAAATGAAATAAAAATGTATAAGTGTCTAAAGCTCTGGGTCAAATGGTATCTGCTCCAAATCTTCAGTGCTGGGCTCGATTTCTAGTGAGGCCGAATCACCTGACAACATTCCAAAGAAAGCAGAAAGGAATGTCGTCAGCGAACAATCGCTCGGTAAGTCCCAAAGGTAAGTAGAGATAGAATAGACAGAAAAAGGATATATCTTATAATGTTTGATTCTATTGCTAACACTGTTATTTGTAGTTTAGTACAGAAAATGCCAGTGTATATGAGAGGAGTCCCACTATTCCAGAGACTACGGTATACGGAGTACAAGGAACCGTTCAACCAAGGTACAACGGCAATGGATATTCAGGCTAGGTGTATTATGGTTACAGTCTCATGCCACTTTTAACACTTTCCATACCAATCTACCCCTTATAAACCCCGCGATGTCTTTTTTATTTATTGTATTGTTTTGTTATATAGATGGATGACTTTACCAAAACCATGATATCAGTAAATGAAATGGATATAAATGGAGAGTCATGTAGATGGAGGATATCCATGGTTCAGTTCGATCAATATAGATTGATATAGATTGAATAGACGGATTCATGTTGAATTGTAATTATACTTGAATCATATTCAAGTCAGATTGATTAGATTGAGACTCGGTCTGAGTCAGACACTTTAAAAAGAACTTGAAATCCTGAATTAGTTTTGATGTTATCGGTAACTGTTGCATATGGACGGCAGGATTTGTGTCTTTTTCCAAGACAATTACTGTGTTGATAACACCGTTTGTTAGATTGTCTACCTTAAATAGGCAAGCACCTATATCTCCGGCTCCCTAAGGCTCAAGAGACTGGTCCCGTTTAAATCTATATTTACTAGAGTCCTTATTGTAATTTACTATAACTTGAGGGGGTTTTATGTAAAAATAGTTTGATATAATTTTCAAAGTATACCTTAAGCATTTAATTATCGTCTTTAGGGTTTTCATAGATGTATATTTTATAAAAGTGAAATTTCTAGTGAGTAAAACCTAATTTTCATAGTATTGGGTATTTTATTGGAATATTGGTATTGTTTTGAATTTGGATGGTATTTTCATGTAATGGTGATTCCTTTTGAAAACTTGGAATATTTATATAATATAATTAAAGTATATATTTTGATAATATATATATATATATATTTAATGAAAGTAATTTTATTTATTTTCTTGTAGAAATCTCATTTTCTAAAAAAAATGCATAAAAATTACATCGAGATCG
The DNA here is from genome assembly GCA_030015575.1 of Agapanthus africanus. NCBI lineage: Eukaryota > Viridiplantae > Streptophyta > Magnoliopsida > Asparagales > Amaryllidaceae > Agapanthus > Agapanthus africanus. The sequence continues at coordinate 874,790,532 of JASDDO010000022.1, read as the reverse complement.
AATGCTTCTTTCGGAGGTCTGCATCTCGCTCTAGTAGGCCCGAGGATGTGCGATAATCTACACCATCCCGAACGGGGTCCCAAAAAATGGGTTGTAGATGCGCAATTGCAAGGAATTGTTTAATATATCTTTTTAAAGAAATGGTTTTATAAGTTAATGGTATTTATTTGAAATATCGTATTACCCCATAACTATGTTCCCAAATTTCCATCGTTCCATGTTAAGAAATGTGTGTTGTGATGAGATAGGTCATTACCTCGTGAGTTTTCTAAGGTAAAAGGGTAAAAAACAATAAGTAATGTCAAATCTAAACATAAGGGTATTTTAATGTAAAAATAAAATAGAACTTGCTATGATTATTATTTTGATATCAAACTTGTTTTATTATCTTTGTTAATGATTTCTAAACAATATATTAACATTTTGGAGGTTTGTTATTAAGAAAAAGTTGTATTTTTGAAGAAAAAAGAAATCGGAAGTCGGATTAACTCCGTTTCCGATGAGTTTTGAAATAGAAAAGTTTTAGAATAGAAAAAGAGAAGGGAAGAAGGGACTTACTGGCTTTTGGGAAAGAAGAGGGATAGGAGAAGACTAGGGAAGCGTCGGGATGTCGTTTCGTCACCGGAATCTCCTTGGATCGTCGCCGGAACTTTACCCTTTGTTAACTCCACTTGTACACTAAAGAGACTTGAAAGTTTTTTAGAGTTGTGGCAGGGAATTCTGAGTGAGGATGTGTGAAATGGGGTATGGTATTTATAGGAAAAATCAGGGTTTGGTGTGTTAAAGAATGCATTTGAAATTTTCATCAAAATTTGCATTTATTGGTGTTTTATTGTTCTCTGGATAATTGCAGAGAAGATAAACAGCCTAAGAGAAGTGAGGTAGGCCAAAGGGTTGCAGGGGAAAAGAATGGGGGGCATCACCGACGGTTGGCCCGATGGTACCGGCCAATTTGGGCATTTCGCCGGCCCAATACCGACGGGGGGTGTTGGGTTTGGTGCCACATGTTGGTATTGTCTCGTATACCCTCGTGCACATGTTTGAATAATCTGTGACTTTTCATTCTACGTGTTGTGCACGTGTAAACCTTTGGGCTTCTAAAAGATTAAAAGAAAATAAAATAAAAAGATAATATGGCTGATGGGATTTGAACACAGGTGCTATGTCTTAACAGTGTAATGCCTTTACCAGTGAGCTCCAAGCTCTTGCTTGCTGTTCAAAAGTAAAACAAATACTTATAGTATACACAAGTTTGCAAATACCCCAATTTTACATTAACTTTTAAACAATTTTCTTGTACATTGAAATTGGAGTTGTTACACTCATTATAGGCACGTGGAAAATATGAGACTATAACTCTTTGTAAACCCTCTTCAGTATGTATCGATATATGAAAATACTAGTCAGGTACTATCTCATGGACCAATCATGTCCGACTATTATGTATACAACATAATATATCTCATCAGTGCAGGTTATCTAGCTTGATCCTTCATATATATAATATATATCCATTTCAGTGCAGGACATCTATATCAATCCCTCACATATATATCCGTAGAGATATTCTGTGTCAACTGCCCTCAATCTCATGGATTGATCACAAATATATCCGTAAAGACATTCTGTGTCAACTACCCTCAATCTCTCATGAATTGATCACAAATATATATATATCTTATGGATCCCCGGCCATATCCACCGTGTCCGAATCTTAATCCTTTTTCTCTTATTTTTTCCACACACACACACACACTCAATCTTTTAGGATTGATATCATATCATATCATATCATATCCTAGTACCCCTTTTAGTTTTTATGCACTAGTTATAGCATAGGTAATATATAACAACATTAGCGAATATAATAATAGTAACGCGAATGATATTGTAAGTGTAGCATATTAGATAAAATGAATAACGCGTAAGCGAATAACATGTACAGCAAGTGTGACGTAAACGAACGGTAAATGAATATATATTGCAAATAACCCCATATATATACATTTTGTAAAGTATAATGAAACGTTGGTTTTTAAATAAGGAGGATGCGGTGTTTTAAAATATGTAAATGCCCTTTTTCAAATCGAACAATATGTCCTTATTATCTTTTTTGAAAATATGAAACGAATCATTGTTGTGAAATTAGGGGTTACTGTCACGTCCCACTTCCCAATAGACGGAAACGGTGACGTGGCAAGCCCGCGAAATATTTATCCAGAAAAGGTCATTCCCTAAATAAATATACTAAGCGTATTGAAAACAATAATACACAATACAAAAATTGAGACTGTAAAATTTTTCAATAAATATCTTTATTTACATTTAACTTCCAATATCTACAAATACAAGAGTTTATGATGGAAAATAAATATAATAAGAAAAATGCCTAAACAAATGACATACATAAACTGAAGAAAAATGAAGCTGAGCTAGCCCTGGGTAGCGATCTGGTTGTAGTCCTCTTTTGTGGGTTCAACCTCCTTCGTCTCAACCGTATCTGACGAACATTCAAAAAGAAGAAAAGTGAGTGGAATGCCCGTCAGCGAACTAGTGCTCGGTAAGTCCCAAAGACAGGTAAGAGTAAAGAAAATAACAAGTATAGAATATATATAACAAGTAAGAGTATATGTTCATGGATAAGTATATTCTATAGGTCTCTATATGGTCATTATATTAACGTTAAGTTCCAAGTGTGAATGTCAACGCAGCTGTAGAAGTATTCACGAGCTCAAGAGTGGGTATCCAAGAGCAAGGAAACACGGGCCCATTTCATGTGTTACCATCGGGGCTCTAGGCTGTGCATGAGTCAACCCGACCGATATTTGAGTAAAATAAAAACAGAGGTTAATACGGGGCTCCTGAAACTCTATTGGATTCACACAAGAAACTATTCCAAACACCCCGAGTATTATATATATAACTGGTTAATATAATTAATAAATTTGATTGATTGATTAATATGTCTTGATAGAAACCATAGATTGCAAAAGGTGTAGAATGTATTCGAGTGGGACGAATAATATGCGAGTCATGACACTTGCAATCTTTGTTCTAGTCAAGTTGGTTCGAGTAGTTCGAGTTCGAGTTCATAGTCGAGTTTTGATTCGAGTTAGCTTAGGATTCGAGTTTGAGTTCGAGTTTAGATTCGAGTTTGGATTCGAGTTCATATCTTTTTATGTGAATTGATGTAAATTGTTAAAAATCTTATGCTCGGGAAATATCGGCAACTGCTGCACATGGACGGCAGGATTTGTGTCTTTTTCCAAGACAATTGCCATTTGATAACTCCATTAAGTTGTCTAATCTGAATAGGCAAGCACTCACTTTCTCCGACTCCCTGGGGTTCAAGAGAATTAATTCCGCTTAAATCTATATTAATTTCAGAGTCCTTAAAATATTGTTTTGCATATCTCGAGGGGGTTTTATGAAAAATATATATTAATATTGTTTAAAAACAAACCTCGAGCGTGATTTGTAATATTTAAGATTTTCATGAACATGCATTTTAATTGTTGTGATATTTTGGTGATAATACCTAACTTTTTGAAAGTTTATGGTATTTTTTTTATGAAAACTACTATTTTTGGAAACTTGGTGGTATTTGATTAACAATTTTTTAATCTTTCTTTTTAAAAATATAGTTTCTTAATATGCTTTTATTGAAAATATGGATTTCATAATTTTATATAATTTTTCCAAAAATTATTTTTTATTAGAAAAGTCGCGTTTCTTAAAAACCATATTTTTATTTCTTTCGAGACCGAATACTTCGTGAGAAATTCTGTATCTCGCTCTACTGTCCCTAGAATGTGCGATAATCCGCACCATCCATTATCGGGTCTCCTAACGAGGCTTGTAGTGGCCTAATTGCCAAGAATTTCAAAATACCGATTTAAAAAAACCCGTTTTGAAACGGTGTGGTATTTTAATGAAAAAGTTCTTCTTTAAATTAACTATAGCTCTAGAATACCGTGCTATGGAATCATAGTGTGCGGGTGTGGTAGATCGTTACTCCGTGAAGTTTTTCTAAAGGTCTTTAAACCATATCGGAACCGATATATCAAACAAAAGCCCATAAGTTAGAACCTATGATCAACAAAAACTAGGCAAATAATAACAATAAGGAATACCCTCATGACATCGCTACTCAATCAAATCCACTTAAACCAGAATTATAAATTCAAATATGAAAATTTAAAACCTTTAAAATATCGCCAAAATCACACTAAAACACTCCCAGATTTTGACTCAGAGAATACTAGGAAAAATAGAGTATAAAAGAGACTTATTCTACTCATAAACAAGTTACAGACCAAGACCCACAGCCTAATTCCTAACCGTGGCCGCAAATAAATTCCATATAGTCGCAATTTGTGGTCTGGACTTGGTGTCTTGGTCTCGTACTTCTGTGGGTGTCTTCTGGTGATCCTACTAGGTTAATTCTATATGCTAAATATTTTATAAAGGTCCTAGTTCATTCCAGATTTGATTTGAACACCAAAAATATTACAAAAACTCCATTTTTCTGATATCAAACAAGAAATCTGAAACTGAAACACTTTGTAAACTTGTAAAAAATAAATCTGTACCTATTTAGATGGATCACTAAGGAAGTTCAGCTCTTGAGATATTTACTTGAGACTTCTTGAAGTTGTGTTGATTTTTGCTTGAAGTTTAAACAAGTTGTATGAAGAAATCATCAATTCTTTGTGATTTTGTGAAGGGAGGCCATGGTTTGAGGTGGGGTTGAAGGAAGTGAATATGTTCGGTTTAGAAATAAAATGAATATGAGAGTTATTGGATGAAAGAGGAGGTGTGTAGAGAAAGGAGGAGGTGTAAAGGTAGGAGGAGGAGATGCAGCCATGATGGTGTATGACATGGTATGATATGTGTGAAGGTTTAATATCAACCTAATATATACCAAACACACTTTTTAACTATTAAAAACCTTTTACAAAATAATTACTTTTTACAATTAAATACCATAATCTTAATAAAACCCTTTTATTATTATTTAAAACTCTAAAATAACATTTAAATTTTTTCTAAATGTTACAATACGAAAATAAAGAAACAAAGGTTAAAAATGGCCGTGGTTTTGGTTCAGATGAACGAATAGCGGTGAAGTCTTCTCCTCTCTCCTGATCATGCGTGTTTCTTCCTCATGTTAGAACCGACATGAAGCATGACTTGTCAAGGCGTTTGCAAAGCACAAACTATCAAAACGATGAATTCTCGAACCGGGGAATGAAACGAATCCATTACATTCTTTACTTACCGGTTATATGTCCAAGCATGTAGCATCAAGGCAAATCACTAGGATCATAAAGCATCATACTATATCAACAAATATTAATTAGCAAATAAGAAGTAAAGTGCTTTAGTATTAAATTTGTTAATGATTGTAGATGATAGTATAGGGTATATGATTTAGAAAGGGTTTCAATCCAACCATCAATCTATATACCCTATCAAATTAACTTAGCAAATTTAAACTAAACATGATTCTGAATTTAACATCGCTAAATGGAGAGAATGAAAGAATATGGTATAAGTTATAGGTTACCAAGTAACCGTAGAAACTAAATACCATATCAAACAATTACCATAAACAATCTTAAATTTACAATCTAAATTACGCTCAATAAAAATTCACAAGAAGAAGGAGGAAGGCTTTGTCATTGTAACACCCTAATTCATTTATACCAGTTCTATTTTGAGTATTTCTTTGTTTGTGGCTATTCGTGATTTATTGTGTTTTGGGTGCGAATAGTGTATTGGTATCTATCTTTGCATGCGACCCGACCCGCTTGCTGGAAATCCGTCTTGATTCCTGTTTATGATTTATCCCGGCTAGTTACGAGGATCCGTGCACTTTTAATATTATTTATACTGCATACTTGCATTACATCTGGCATCTGCATTTTTTTAGTATAACAAATAAAGTCAAATAAAATATTTTAAAAATATCTAGCATGGCCTGCATCATACTCCTAGTCCTGTGGTAGCATCCGCACCTCGTGTTCTCATCTCGTTCGGTAAAACGGAATCATTTAGATTGTAACGTGCATGCTGCGTGCATCCATTCTTGGGGGTAAGCATTTTCGTTACTCGGATATCCTATTTTGATTTTGGTTACTACTTATATTATTCGTATTTTCAAACTGTAATTTTAGACCCAACCCGGACATTTTCTGGAGTAAGTTGGTATTATCCAAAATCTCAAATCTAACCAATATTATATCCAAATCTTATTTCAACTATTAACATATATATAATACGCTTTCTAAGTTTTTTTTTCTTTAACAAAATAAATTTTTTAAAAAGATTTTCCTTATATCCTAACAACTCACAGATCACACACATACACACACACACACACTCTCTCTCTTTTTCATTATTAAAAATATTTTCTTTAACTAATCTCAACAGCCCCCCTCTTTCCCCCTCTGCTATATATTCATAAGTACGAGATCCCGTCACCTCTTTCCCCACTATTCTTACCGCCTCATCTCATCTTCGTCGCGAAGCCTTCGAGCTCGAACCCACGCCGTGCTCGCCTCCCGCCACCGCCGACTCCCTCGTCGACCTCGTCACCATCGCAGCCAACGCCTCCACCTCCTCATCCTCTTCCACACCATCATCCCGACACCACGAACCCAAGAACACACTAAACCTGCACACCCGAAACCCATTGCCGACACCCTCACCGTCGACCACCCTCATCGGCCTCCCCTCGTCATCTGCATCCCCGACTCCACCTCGTCAACCACCTTCACTTCTCCCTCTCCCCTTCTTTCCCCCGACGAACCCGGAGCCTGCAACCTCCAACCTCGCCTGCGACCCGACCCAGCACATCGCCTCACTTCCACCTTCGTCGCCGCCATCGGTCTACCCATCGCCACCACCTTCTCCTCCAGTTCCCTTCATCACCACCACCACCTGCAACTCTCCCCGGCAACCCAAGAAACCCACGCCAAGCCCCTTCCCTCGTCGCTGCACCTTGCCGGAGCTCTGACCCCGTCGACCTCACCCCATCACCACGACCTCCTCTGACCTGAGAAAACCCCATTGAACCACCACAGCCTCTTCTTTCTTCTTCTTCTTTTTCTCTTTTCTTGGTTCTTGATTCCGATGATCACCGCCGGAGCCGTGCTCGATGCTGACGATCCGGGCGACTCAGTGGACGTTCCCAGCCAGCGTGGTCATCTTCTTGTTTTGCCTGGACCTGTCCCGTGTGCGCGTGTGTACATTGCGATGTTTACCCGACGTCGGACGCTGCGTATACACCCCGTCGTGAGATCCGTTCAGGCAAGTTTATATTGCTACATGCTATGATACTTAATTTGCATCCATATGAATAAAAATCACATGTTGACTGCATTGTACATCCATATTATTGTTTTACTGTTTTCGGATAGCCGTACGCATCCATATCATTAATTACATATCTGGTTGCATGCATGTTAGCTTGATACTTGCTATATTATTATACTTGCATCTATATTAATAAAAAAATATTGCATATTTATTGTATTGTGCATCCATGTTACAGTTTTACCGTTTTCCCAATATCCATTCGCATCCGTACAATTTATTATATATCTAGTTGCATGCCATGTCATATTAATTTATATTACTGTTACATTAGCACCCCATGCTTGATAATGTGCATCCTATTTAGTCATGGAGTTGCAGATGAAATCCCTGATAGATATTTGTGCATCCGTGTTTTTATCGTGCATCCGTACTTTTATAGTGCATCCGTACTTGCTACAGTTTTATTATGAGCATCCGTGTGATACATATGCACTACCTGTCATGACCTGATACACCATTACTTGACCTGGTACCTGATCTTGTTTTTAATGCCGACAATCCTGACATGTTGTCCCGACAGACGTATCCTGTTGTCTGAATAGACAACAGGATATCAGCTTGATCCTGTATCTGCTTGATCCTGTGTTGGTATTAGCTTCAGATTATCAATACCCGACTTGAACACATAACTTGGGGGTAAGGGAAAATCAATGATGAAATCTGACTTGTAACTCAACAGTTCAACGCTTATACTGATCAGTTTTATGGGCTAGGCAGCCCGTGGATGATGCTGCTGACATCATTCATCTGTACATGTTTCCTGTTTAATGCCTAGCGGCATGTCTCGGATTTCAGCCTGAGAATATGGACCGTGGTCCCGGGCACGCACATGATACCATTGAGTTACATTGACGATTCATTAAATTGATTTCAAAGACTTGAGAGTAATTAACCCAGTAGCACACTTTTGATGGATCACCGCACGTCACATACACTGATACCCTTCACTGTTCCACATCCGTGTTTACTTATTACATTCATATTACTGTTCCTACTCATGCCTACATATCTTGTTACCTCCTGATTATATTTTATCGTTTGATATTATGACACACTGACGTCTGGGTTTTGCATGACCCAGATCCTCTACCTTTGTCGCAGGCTGATCAGGAGTATTTCAGCAGACAGGCCGAACAGTGAGAAGCATGTTAGTGTTTAGCTTTGTTTATTTTCCTTTCTGTACTTTCATTTCCTGATGTGAGCTCGTATTTGGGACGTACTTTCCAGATTGTTACTGTTTATTGGATTTATTGCTTCCGCATATTATTTCTTGATTCGTTTATTTTGGCATATGGATATGTATTAGATAGTTTATTCTTTTTTTCTGTTCTGGATATCTTATAGACAGCCGTAATGTGACTGTGGAGGGATGTTTCCTAGCCGCAGGTAGCATGGTTGGCTCAGTCACGTGCCGATCTTAGCGCACTCTAGGAAGCAGGGCGTGACGGGGTTTGTTTGGTATCAGAGCCATAGGATTTAGGTTAATCGGGTTTGATTCTTTTGTAGTTGGGTATTGGACCCAATACATGAATTAGAAAACCCGTAATTAGGAACATGTCCCGCCACATTGTTATCGTGATTCTTGAATCATATCTTTCTCTTGACCCTTTGTCTTGACGATATGCAAATGACTTTGCATCTCGGCTTGAAATCCTTTTGGTTCTATTGTTTCTCCTTTCCTATTCCTTTGATTCTGATACTAGGATTTGGGCGACTTGAACGGAGTTATGTGATTGTAACTATGAACTGCAGCATAGTTACAATGCTGTACTCTATTTAAGTACCTTGGAGTTCTAGTCTTGATTCATTTCCTTGTTTTATGTCGTCATATTACCTTGCTTTTCTCAGTTTCATTGCTTATCAGTTTATGTTTTATCGTAAACTTGAATCCTGTTTACCATGATTATCTTCTTCAGTATCTTGGCTTCAGATGAGTTGTTTCCGGTATCCTACTTGTTCATGGTTTTTCCGCATTAGTATTATTCGATTCTGGTGCATCCCATTGTTTTATGTCGTCCAAATTTATTGCTGCACACTTGATTGCTTACATGACCCTGTTTTGTTGTTGGGACATACACACTGGGAATGGGAAGATTATATCTAGTAGTGAGTGCAAGGATTGTTCGGTTGTTATCTGCGGACGTGAGTTATTTGCAGATTTCTTGGTGATTGATACCGGCAGTTATGATATTGTCTTGGGAATGGATTTTCTCGGCACTTTCCACGCTCACATTGATTGTAGGGCAAAGAAAGTGATTTTCCAGATCCTCGGACATCCGGAGTTTGTTTTTGCTGGAGGTAGCAGTTCTGTCAAGCCAGTCAAGTTTAGGGCTAGGCCGACAAGCGCTGTTCTTTCGTCGATGGAAGTTAATAAGGAGGAAGTGCCAGCTGTAGTTCAAGAGTTTATGGACGTGTTCAAGGACATCTCGGGTTTACCGCCAAAGCGAGATATGGTGTTCGCGATCGATCTTGTTCCTGGTGCAGCGCCAATCTCAAAGGCGTACTATCCGATGGCACTAGTAGAGTTGGAAGAAGTCAAGAAGCAGGTTACCGAATTGCTAGAGAAGGGCTGGATTCGAAGCAGTAATTCACCTTAGGAAGCTCCAGTTCTTCTAGTTAAGAAGAAAGATGGCATAAAGAGGATGTGCATCGATTATCGAGAATTGAACCGGGTGACTATTAAGAACAAGTACCCGATCTCTCGCATTGGCGAATTATTCGAGCAACTCAGTGGCGCGAGGGTATTCTCGAAACTGGATTTGCGATCCGGATATCATCAAGTTTGAGTTAAATCAGAGGATATTTGCAAGGCTGCGTTCCGAACTCGATATGAACATTACGAGTATTTAGTGTTGCCATTCGGAGTCATGAATGCACCGGCGATATTTATGGACTTGATGAACCGAATCTTTTCACCGTTCTTGGACCAGTTTATAGTGGCATTTTTTGATGATATTCTGGTCTACTCGAGGAGCCTAGAAGAGCATGCAGAACACTTGAGGATCACACCGCAAACGTTGAGGCAAGAAAGATTATATGCAAAGATGAGCAAGTGCGTGTTTTGGCTTGAAGAAGTGAAGTTTTTGGGGCACGTCGTATCCGGAGATGGAATCGCCGTTGATCCCGAGAAGATTGCAGCAGTTCAAGATTGGCCAATTACGAAGAACGTAGCAGAGATCAGAAGTTTTCTTGGACTTGCTGGATATTACAGAAGGTTTGTGGAGAATTTTGCTCGCTTAGCTGAGCCTTTGACCAAGCTTACGCGAAAAGAGGTACTGTTCGTATGGACGGATAGATGTGCGTCAGCTTTTGAGGCGTTGAAGCAAAGGCTGATAACCGCTCCTATTTTGACCGTACCAGACGGTTCTGGAGGATTGGTGATTCACAGCGACGCATCTGGGAAAGCTTTGGGATGTGTTTTGATGCAGCATAGGAAGGTTATAGCCTACACATCGAGATAATTGAAGACCCATGAGAAGAATTACCCAACTCATGATTTGGAGCTTGCGGCAGTGATTTTCACTTTGAAGATTTGGAGACACTACTTATTGGGCGAAAGGGTCGAAGTATTCACCGATCACAAAAGCCTAAAATATGTGTTCACGCAGAAAGAGCTTAACATGAGGCAGCGTAGATGGTTGGAGCTGATGGCTGACTACGACCTTGATCTCAAGTACCATCCTGGGAAAGTTAATGTACTACCGGATGCGATTAGTCAGTTGCCAGCAATTCGGATGTTGACTGTGCAGAAGGAGCTTATTGAAGATTTTCGGAGATTCGAATTGGAGATTGTGTTACCGCATTCTTCGGGACAGTTGATGCAGCTGCAAGTATAGTCATTGTTGATCGATAATATTAAACCAACACAGTCACAGGACCCAAGATTGCAAAAGTTTTGAGAACAGGTTGAAGCGGGACTTCGAACGGACTTGTTGATTCATGAAGATAGTTCTTTGCGATATGCTCGCCGTTTATGTGTGCCGAAAGGAGACATTCACGAAGAAATTATGAAGGAGGCGCACAGTTCCGCATATTTTGTACATCCAGGAGGCACGAAGATATATCGTGATCTACGACAGCATTTCTGGTGGGAAGGCATGAAAAGGGAGATTGCCCGTTTTGTAGCGATGTGCTTGGTGTGTTAGCAAGTTAAGGCTGAACATCAAAGGGTTGCTGGTTTATTGCAACCACTTTCGATTCCTCAATGGAAGTGGGAACATATAACCATGGATTTCGTGACAGCTTTACCGCGGAGTCCGAAGGGCAACAATGCAGTTTGGGTGATTGTTGATCGATTGACCAAGGCAGCTCATTTCATACCGTTTCGAGTTGGTCAGTCGACGGAAGCGTTAGCAGAACGGTACATGCAGGAGATTGCATGGTGTACCTGTAAGCATCGTTTCCGACCGTGATACCCGATTCTTATCACACTTCTGGAGGAGCTTATAGGAAAGCTTGGGGACGCGACTGAAGTTTAGCACTGCTTATCATCCACAGAAAGATGGCCAGTCGGAGAGAACGATCTAAACTCTTGAAGATATGTTGAGAGCTTGCATGTTGGATTTCAAGGGTTCATAGGAAGATCATCTACACTTGGTGGAGTTTTCTTACAATAACAGTTTTCAGGTGACTATTCAGATGGCTCCATTCGAAGCATTGTATGGTCGCAAGTGTCGCTCACCCATTTGTTGGGACGATGTTGGAGAACGAAGATTGTTGGGACCGGATCTTGTCGTGCAAACAGTAAAGAAAGTTAATACTATCCGGAATCACATGAAGGCAGCACAGGATCGGCAGAAGAGTTGGGCCGATACATTGAGAAGACCTCTAGAGTTTGTTGTTGGTGATCTTGTATTCTTAAAAATATCACCGACTAGAGGAGTGATTCGTTTTGGGATTCGAGGCAAGCTTAGTCCTCGATTCGTGGGGCCTTTCGAGATTTTTGAGCGTGTTGGAGAAGTGGCTTATCGATTGGCTTTACCACCATCTTTGGCGAGTGTTCATGACGTGTTTCATGTATCTCAACTCCATAAGTATGTTCGAGATGAAACACACGTGCTAGATCATTCAGAGCTGACAGTAAGGGAGGACCTGACATATGAAGAACGACCGATGTTTATTGTTGATCGAAGAGAAAAGGTCCTCAAGAATAAGGTTATCTCTCTAGTACTTGTTTCTTGGGGAAATCGCTCGCATGGAGAATCGACTTAGGAACGAGAAGACGTGATTCGACAGAAGTTTCCAGATCTCTTCTTGTAGACTCATGTTTGTTTATCTTTTCTTGTTCCGGGAATTTCGAGGACGAAATTCTTTTTGTAGTTGGGTATAATGTAACACCCTAGTTCATTTATACCAGTTCTATTTTGAGTATTTCTTTGTTTGTGGCTATTCGTGATTTATTGTGTTTTGGGTGCGAATAGTGTATTAGTATCCGTCTTTGCATCCGATCCGATCTGCTTGTTGGAAACCTGTCTTGATTCCTGTTTATGATTTATCCCGGCTAGTTACGAGGATCCGTGCACTTTTAATATTGTTTATACTGCATACTTGCATTACATCTGGCATATGCATTTTTTTAGTATAACAAATAAAGTTAAATAAAATATTTTAAAAATATCTAGCATGGCCTGCATCATACCCCTGACCCTGTGGCAGCATCCGCACCTCGTGTTCTCGTCCCGTTCGGTGAAACGGAATCGTTTGGATTGCTACGTGCACGCTGCATGCATCCGTTCTTGGGGGTATGCATTTTCCTTACTCGGATTTTCTATTTTGGTTTTGGTTACTACGTATATTATTCATATTTTTAAACTGTAATTTTAGACCCAACCCGGGCATTTTCTGGAGTAAGTTGGTATTATCCAAAATCTCAAATCTAACCAATATTATATCCAAATCTTATTTTAACTGTTAACATATATATAATACGTTTATAAGTTTTTTCTTTCTTTAACAAAATAATTTTTTTAAAAAGATTTTCCCTATATCCTAACAACTCCCAGATCTCTCTCTCTCTCTCTCTCTCTCTCTCTCTCTCTTTCATTATTAAAAATATTTTCCCCAACTAATCTCAACAACCCTCTCTCTCTCCATCTGCTATATATTCATAAGCACGAGATCCCGTCACTTCTTTCCCCACTATTCCCATCGCCTCCTCTCATCTTCGTCGCGAAGCCTTGAGCTCGAACCCACGCCGCGCTCGCCTCCCGCCACCGCCGACTCCCTCGTCGGCCTCATCACCATCGCAGCCAACGCCTCCACCTCCTCACCCTCTTCCACACCACCATCCCGACACCACGTATCCAAGAACTTTTAGTGTATATGCCCTAAAGGCCATTACTGTATCATACTAGCTTGTATATTACTTAATAGAAGCTTGGGATATTCACAGTTGTATAGACAATCTTGCTCGAAATGGTAGTATGCTACTTGGTTTGTCTCTACTTCAATATGTGCATGTGTTTCTTTTAGCATATCGCTTATATACATATTAGTAGAGCCCTTAGGATCTTTGTTTGATTACCAGCGTTGTGATGGCGCTCACACTCGTGGGGGCTGGGTAATCCATAAGCACATCCTTATACAGGTCCTTAGTCGTTGGACTATCGAGACAGGGCATCGATACTCCGGAGTAGACTAGCGTATGCGCTTCTCATCCCAGCATGGGAGACGGTCTGTCCCACGGCCGTCAGTACATCGTACTTGAGATAGTATGCGGGTGCTCGTTAGGTTACGAGTACACTGGACAGGACTCGTCGGGAACTGTTGGTTGGTATTATACCTATCGTCAGTTATCAGTTCGCAGGTGACATGAGTACAGTTTAGTCCGCTGACTTGACACTGTCACTTCGCCTCGAGTGTGTTCCCACTGTACTTTGATTACTACCCTACCACGGCTCAAAGGAGTCGTGCAAACAGGTAGTAGTTGGGTGCAGTCCCGAAGCACTTGGAGGCAGTGACGGTTAGACAGGATTCGTCTCTCCCGGTATTGGGGGTTGACATCGCGTTGTGTCTAGGAGAGCCATTACATGAGTAGTCCCTGGCCAGGGCAAGCGAGATATTCTGGTAGGTTTCCAGTGTTATCTCAGGGTGTTCTGGGCTACACTCCGACACGACTTGTACCGCTATTAGGGGACTGACGTTTACCGCCCCCCTAGGCCCGCCATGCGATGTATCAGACGAACAGACCGGACTGTACGGAGACTGTCACATACAGGCTCAGTAGGAGTTCAGATGGGTTCACCTCGTCAGTCTTCTTATCGGCATCTACCTGGGGACCATTACGTACAGCTAGTACCGCTTGCGGTCTGTGGTTAAACCCACTACCAGCGTAGTGTCGAGTCTTTAGAGTCCCACACAGAGAGTTATTCGCCTTTAGGCAAAATGAGTAGAGGTCGCATGGTTTTGCGACAGGGTTCGTTCACATCCGCGCACTTGTGCACGTTTGCTGTCCGGACAGCTTATACTAGCCGGCTTTGGTTTAAGCCGGATCCTAGTATGATTTGGGATTGGTTTTATCTCTTTGTATTCGTGTTCCTCGGATCACGAATACGGGTGCGTATGCACAGTTGATTGAGACAGAGGAAGAGGACTTTGATTAGGGTTAATGACCATTGTCATTTTATTAACCCTAATGCTTATGTGTGTATTATGATTAATTGATATTAGTTAAATATAATTGTGCATGGTTAGGGTTGTTGACCATTTGACTATCTTGACTTGTTGACCTAGGTTGACACTTTGACCATCATCATTCCATATAAAAGATGCTCTTTGATCCTTGCAATTTGCATTTAATATGAAATGATAATGGTCAAGTCTTGATTAAACCATGACAATTATCTTACTAATTATCTTTTTACAATAATTCACACATATATGTGAGGATGGCTCTTTATTCTCTCATTCTATCATATAGATTCTCTCTCCTCCTCTTCCTCTCTCTCAAGCTCTCCCCTCTCATGTGTTGAGAAACACTTGAGCTTGAGATAAACCTCTCCAAAGTAATCTCTACTCTCATCTAAGGTTCTAGGATTAGCACTTCTAGCACCTTAGTTACTTCTAGCTTGAAGTTGAAGCTAAAGGTTGAGGCTCTCGGGTGGATCCTTCTTCGACTAGAGAAGGCGACAAGGTGATCTCTTTCTTCCACTCCAAGGAGCAAGGAGAGAAGGACATAAAGCCCAAGGTATAACCTTTCTTCCATGTAGCTAAGACTAGTTAGCTTATAGTTAGTTTTTGTTTAGCAAAGATCCTCCTTTAGTTAGTCCATGTTGCCTAGTTCGATAAAAATCCGATTTTTATACCGTTTTCCGCCTCCCCGCAAGCACCGGGGTGGGAAACGTGGACTTACAGTGGTATCAGAGCCTAACTAAACATAAACTAGCTAGCTAGTAAAGTGTATGGAAGTTCGATCGGAAAAATCGCAAAACTAAAACATCAAAACCCTAAGTTTCTGTTGTTTTTATTCTGCTCAAAAAAATAAAAAATCATACTTCAAAAATCGGCTCAGGGGTTTTTCAAGAAGCACACCAAAAACGGTCCAGTAAACAGTTCAAAGCGCGGCGGTTCCGCGGCAAAAGCATGCCTATTGTTGCGGAACCGCGGCCGTTTTGACTCCGTTCTGAACCGAGTTTGGTGCAGTATTCCTCTGTTAAGGTTTTGGGATTTTTAAGATGGTTTATTTCTGCCCAGATTTTCCAGAAAAGAAATTGTATTTGGGGTGCCTATAAATCCGTATTTTTGATCGAACTTCACTACATTTTGACTAATGGGTTATATCTGTGATGTTTATATGTATTGAACGTCTGCTAATCGCTATACGTCGATTAGTGGGGGTTATACATATCTGTGATCTGTGTTTGTTGATGGTATGTGTATATGAATGCGTTGGATTATCGCGGGTGAATAACCGGGGGTTTTTGTGAGACGAGAGTTTTCTTTTCTTTCAATTCATGTAACATGTAAATTGATGTAATATTATTTGTATGGCCGCACAACCGGGTCGGGGTTGTAGCCGTCATTGTATAATTCTTTTTACTGTTTTTGCTCCTAGGATAGACCCATGGAGGGGGTGCACAAACTACCGGGTATCTCGAAGTGCCGAGTGGCCTACTCACGGTGTTGAGGGAGGTTGCTTTGCTTCGGATACTTGGCGGGTAGTTTGCCGCACCCGTAGGGGTCTTGGGTGGGGTATTGGCTATTCACCGCGACCGTGTAATCCGCTTTTCGTTGCAGGCTCGAACGGATTGCGGATTCCTAGTATATCCAATGTATTCATCTGTGATCTGTAATGTCTATCATTGCTATATATCTATATACGATAACTATTTAGGCGTTGCTTATGTTTTATAGCCGCGCTATCCCAGCCCCCGCTCTGTCGTTAGTTAAGTAACTTAACGGGTGATGACGGGGCCCCGCGGCGAATGCGAATGGCATAAGCGTACGTCATATTTTGGTTGTTTTCTGCAATGGTAGGATTAAATGATGGGACGCATTAAAAGAACTAATACAAGAAAATAAACCAAGTAAAAGTCGATTGGAACACTTTGAAAACCACTCGGTTTTTTTCAAAACCAAACTTTTAAATGCGGAGCTTGAACCACTCCTTTTAAAAGCTATCTCATTCCATCGATTATATCAAGTTCACTACGTTCACGGTTTCACCAAAACCATTCGTAGCCCTCCGTCATTTCGGTTAAATATTCAGTAGTATTCAAGCTATGTATTTTGACCTTCGCCAAGGCATAGTGATTGGTAGCTGCTAAATATTTATCTGTAGCATAGATAGATGCGTTGGTTTGGGACAGTCGTACTACTATTTTGGCCTTCGTCAAGGGTATGTATGGGTGGGTTCAAATTAACCTGGACAATGACGGGTAGAACTTGACATGTGACTTATGATATGTTGGCCTTCGTCAAGGTCATAAGAGCATGGGGCAAAAATCCACATCGGGAGTTTCAAAAGTACTGAAACTTGCTAGCGCTGCATACCATTTGGAGTGTGATGATTCTGGTAGGATTCCTTCAGTTTTGTCACGCGATGATATTTGGATCCCGATCCTACTGTGAGTATATGCTACTCCTCGGGAACTTTTTCACTTAACGATCAATACTATAAACCTAGTAGGTGTCTAGAAAGGTGTTAGCGGGACTACGCCCACAGGGAAAAGAGGTTACTTAATTAAGGAACTTCGCGAAAGCGTTAGAAAACCTCCCTCGAAGTACCGACACTGGCCTGGCTGAACGGTTAAGCAAGTATTGTACGATGAGATTGATCCTGACTAATTCTTCCTTTATGGTTTGAGGAGGGATTCGAGAGACAGTGGGAGCCATCCTGTTTAGATAAATTAAAAACCAATCTAAACTTGCAAGAGCATCATGCTAAGTGTTTTCTTCTCTCTCTCTTAAGCAGCGACCCAATGACCGCATCTAGGTTACATCTAGATAATAAAATGACTGAATCTGACTGTTATGACTGGCAAAGGTCTGTCCAGATGTCCATTGCCCATGACAAGCTGGGACACATCTTGACTAATCCAACCCCTGCCGTCTCAGGTCCAGTTTCCCCTATCACGGATATTGATATCCGTAGGACATCGGAAGAAAACTGTGCGAAAGCCAAGTGCCTCGTGTTAACCTCAGTTGATGGTGTAAGCCAGAGGCAACACGAGAAGATAGACTTAGTTTCTATCTTCCTCCATAACAATGATTTATATGGAGAGCAATCTTGTATCGCAAGATATGAGATCTCGAACGAATTGCTTCTAGCGAGTTGGCTATCGGGTCATCTGTAGGGGGCAACGTCCTTACAGAGGCCAGCTCTTTTAAGCTCTCGGACCTGAAGACCACGTTGAAGAACGAGTCAGATGCTGACTTAGTTCAACAGTCTCTACCTACTACCCTAAAGGAAACCAGGGAAGTAGAAAGAAAGGGAAGGGCAGAAGTTTCGGGAATAAATATAGTAAAATAGGGATGTTCCTATTGTTACGGGAATGAACATGGGCAGAAGGATTGCAGGGCTTGTAAAGCCAGTAGCCAGAATTCGAAGCATGTTGTGGCTTCGGCTTCGGGTGTGTTTGTAATAGAGAACTGTATGTCAGTTAACCCTACTTCCTGGGTATTGGATACCGGATCAGGATCTCATATCTGTAATTTGTTACAGGCTCTGAGAAACCGTAGGGTTATCAAGAAAGGTGATATGACTCTCAGGGTTGCTAACGGAATGAGCATGTATGCTGAATCCGTAGGGGAATATCATCTAGGACTGACAACTGGGCAGATATTGATTCTGCGTGACTGTTTTTATGTACCAGGTGCGACTTGTAACATCATATCTGTATCCTTACTATCTAAGGAAGGATATGATTTTACTTTTGTAAGCGATGTAGTAAACATCCACCTAAATCAAGTACTGATTGGGTCAGGTACATTGAAAAACGGTATATACGTTTTGAATCAAGCTCAGGTCTTCAGTGTCCAGAACATACTTAAAAGAAAGTCTCCGGAATTAAATCAGGCTTTCTTATGGCATTGTAGACTGGGTCACATCAATGAAACATGGTTAACAAAGTTACATAAAGAAGGATACTTGGATCCGTTCGAGTACCAGTCTTATGCCACTTGTGAATCTTGTCTCATGGGAAAGATGACAAAGACTCCGTTCACTGGACACGGAGAAAGAGCGAGCGAGCTCTTGGGACTCATACACAGTGACGTGTGTGGTCCAATGTCTACACATGCGCGAAGTGGTTATTCATGCTTCATTACTTTCACAGATGATTTCTCTAGGTATGGGTATGTCTTCTTAATGAAGCACAAATCCGAGGCCTTTGAGAAATTTCGGGAATACAAGAATGAAGTTGAAAAACAAACAGGCAAAAGTATAAAGACACTGAGATCTGATTGAGGTGGTGAATACTTAAGTGCCGAGTTTCTGGGCTACTTAAAAGAGAATGGAATTCTCTCTCAGCTTACTCCTCCATACACACCACAACACAACGGTGTATCGGAAAGGAGGAATCGAACCCTATTGGATATGGTTCGATCCATGATGAGTAAGGCTGAGTTGCCGCGATCCTTCTGGGGTTATACACTAGAATCAGCTGCATATCTTTTGAACAAGGTTCCCTCCAAGACTGTGCCTACCACACCATATCAGATATGGTGTGGGAAGAAACCCTGTCTTAAGTATCTGAAGATATGGGGATGTCCAGCTTTTGTAAAAAAGCAGCATGCGGAAAAGCTCGAGGCATGCTCAGTACTGTGTAAGTTTGTGGGATACCCAAAGAACTCCAGGGGGTATTTTTTCTATTACGCAGACGAACAAAAGGTTTTTGTTTCTCGTCATGCCCACTTTCTGGAACATCAGTTTTTAGAAAAAGAAGCAAGTGGGAGCGTAGTAGAACTGGAGGAAACTCCAGAACCACAAGCTATTACTGAAAGTTTGGAAGAACCAGAAGTTTCAAGAGAACCGGACATCCTTACGCCACTCCGCAGGAGTAGTAGGCAGTCTCATCCGCCCGAGAGATACTATGACTTTCTCATAGACGGGGATAGAGAGGATTGCACTATGGATTATGGTGAGCCTACTAGCTTCCAGCAAGCCATTCAGAGCGGCGACTCGGTAAAATTGCTGGATGCAATGCGGGCCGAAATGGAGTCCATGTACACCAACAAAGTTTGGACTTTGGACTTTGCTCTAGAAGGGGTAAAACCCGTAGGCTGCAAATGGATCTTCAGAAAGAAGATTGGTGTAGATGGGCAGGTTGAGACCTATAAAGCTAGACTTGTTGCAAAGGGTTTTCGTCAAAGACCTGGTTTGGACAATGACGAGACCTTTTCTCCAGTGGCTATGCTGAAATCCATTCGGATCCTTCTTGCCATTGCTGCCTTCCACGATTATGAAATCTGGCAGATGGACGTAAAGACGGCTTTCCTAAATGGAAATTTGGAAGAGTGCGTCTATATGGATCAGCCAGAAGGATTCATTCAGAGTGGGAGCAGCGGTAAAGTGTGCAAGTTGCTAAAGTCCATCTATAGACTTAAGCAGGCATCGCGGAGTTGGAACATCTGCTTTGATGATACTGTCAAAGAATTCGACTTTATCAAAAACCCAGATGAACCATGCATTTACAGTAAGATTGTAGGGAGAACTGTCGTATTCCTCGTCTTGTACGTGGATGACATTCTCCTAATAGGAAATGATATTCCTATGCTACAGTCAGTCAAAGGATTCTTGTCGCAGAGGTTAGATCTAAGAGGATGTTGGGACTTTCACAGTCAAGGTACATCGACACCATACTGAAAAGATTCAGTATGGAAGATTCCAAGCGCGGTAATTTACCGGCTTGTCACGGGATCACCCTCTCCAAAGAGATGTCTCCCAAGACTGATTTGGAAAGGGATCGCATGTCTATTATACCCTACGCTTCTGCGGTAGGCTCTATAATGTATGCGATGTTATGTACCAGACCAAATGTAGCATACGCATTGAGCGTTGTAAGCCGGTATCAGTCAAACCCAGGGAAGAAACACTGGATAGCGGTAAAGAACATTCTCAAGTACCTGAGAAGGCCTAAGGAGATGTTCTTGGTGTATGGCGGAAAGGACCTCCAGCTCGAGGCCTTTGCTGACTCCAGCTTCCAGAGTGACAAGGATGACTCCAAGTCCATGTCGGGTTATGTCTTTACCCTCAATAGAGGGACGGTTTGCTGGAAGACTTCCAAGCAGGAGACCGTTGCAGACTCAACTATGGAAGCGGAGTACATAGCTGCTTGCGATGCCGCAAAGGAAGCTGTCTGGATGAAGAAGTTCCTCACGGAGCTTCAGGTGGTTCCTACCATTGTTGATCCAATACCGCTGTATTGCGACAACAACGGCGCTATAGCTTTAGCGAAGGAACCCAGGTCCCATCAGAAGTCCAGGCACATTTTGAGGCGGTTCCACCTGATCAGGGAGATCGTAGATCGCCGGGAGATCGAGGTGAAGAGAGTAAATACGGAGAATAACACTGCAGATCCACTCACGAAGGCCCTACCTCAGACTCAGTTCGAGCGGCTGATCGAGATGATAGGTCTTCGATACGCCAGTACATGGCCTTAGTGCAAGTGGGAGATTGTTAGTGTATATTCCCTAGAGGCCATTACTGTATCATACTAGCTTGTATATTACTTAATGGAAGCTTGGGATATTCACAGTTGTATAGACAATCTTGCTCGAAATGGTAGTATGCTACTTGGTTTGTCTTTACTTCAATATGTGCATGTGTTTCTTTTAGCATATCGCTTATATACATATTAGTAGAGCCCTTAGGATCTTTGCTTGATTACCAGCGTTGTGATGGCGCTCACACTCATAGGGGCTGGGTAATCCATAAGCACATCCTTATACAGGTCCCTAGTCGTTGGACTATCGAGACAGGGCATCGATACTCCGGAGTAGACTAGCGTATGCGCTTCTCATCCCAGCATGGGAGACGGTCTGTCCCACGGCCGTTAGTACGTCGTACTTGAGATAGTATGCAGGTGCTCGTTAGGTTACGAGTACACTGGACAGGACTCGTCGGGAACTGTTGGTTGGTATTATACCTATCGTCAGTTATCAGTTCCCAGGTGACATGAGTACAGCTTAGTCCGCTGACTTGACACTGTCACTTCGCCTCGAGTGTGTTCCCACTGTACTTTGATTACTACCCTACCACGACTCAAAGGAGTCGTGCAAATAGGTAGTAGTTGGGTGCAGTCCCAAAGCACTTGGAGGCAGTGACGGTTAGACAGGATTCGTCTCTCCCGGTATTGGGGGTTAACATCGCGCTGTGTCTAGGAGAGCCATTACATGAGTAGTCCCTGGCCAGGGCAAGCGAGATATACTGGTAGGTTTCCAGTGTTATCTCAGGGAGTTCTGGGCTACACTCCGACACGACTTGTACCGCTATTAGGGGACTGACGTTTACCGTCCCCCTAGGCCCGCCATGCGATGTATCAGACGAACAGACCGGACTGTACGGAGACTGTCACATACAGGCTCACTAGGAGTTCAGATGGGTTCACCTCGTCAGTCTTCTTATCGGCATCTACCTGGGGACCGTTACGTACAGCTAGTGCCACTTGCAGTCTGTGATTAAACCCACTGCCAGCGTAGTGTCGAGTCTTTAGAGTCCCACACAGAGAGTTATTCGCCTTTAGGCAAAATGAGTAGAGGTCGCATGGTTTTGCGACAGGGTTCGTTCACATCCGCGCACTTGTGCACGTTTGCTATCCGGACAGCTTATACTAGCCGGCTTTAGTTTAAGCCGGATCCTAGTATATGATTTGGGATTGGTTTTATCTCTTTGTATTCGTGTTCCTCGGATCACGAATACGGGTGCGTATGCACAGTTGATTGAGACAGAGGGAGAGGACTTTGATTAGGGTTAATGACCATTGTCATTTTATTAAAAATGCTTATGTGTGTATTATGATTAATTGATATTAGTTAAATATAATTGTGCATGGTTAGGGTTGTTGACCATTTGACTATCTTGACTTGTTGACCTAGGTTGACACTTTGACCATCATCATTCCATATAAAAGATGCTCTTTGATCCTTGCAATTTGCATTTAATATGAAATGATAATGGTCAAGTCTTGATTAAACCATGATAATTATCTTACTAATTATCTTTTTACAATAATTCACACATATATGTGAGGATGGCTCTTTATTCTCTCATTCTATCATATAGATTCTCTCTCCTCCTCTTCCTCTCTCTCAAGCTCTCCCCTCTCATGTGTTGAGAAACACTTGAGCTTGAGATAAACCTCTCCAAAGTAATCTCTACTCTCATCTAAGGTTCTAGGATTATCACTTCTAGCACTTTAGTTACTTCTAGCTTGAAGTTGAAGCCAAAGGTTGAGGCTCTCGGGTGGATCCTTCTTCGACTAGAGAAGGCGACAAGGTGATCTCTTTCTTCCACTCCAAGGAGCAAGGAGAGAAGGACATAAAGCCCAAGGTATAACCTTTCTTCCATGTAGCGAAGACTAGTTAGCTTGTATTTAGTTTTAGTTTAGCAAAGATCCTCCTTTAGTTAGTCCATGTTCCCTAGTTCGATAAAAATCCGATTTTTATACCGTTTTCCGCCTCCCCGCAAGCACCGGGATGGGCAACGTGGACTTACAAGAACACACTAACCCTGCACACCCGAAACCCATTGCCGGCACCCTCACCGCCGACCACCCTTGTCGTCTGCGTCCCCGACTTCACCTCGTCGACCACCTTCACTTCTCCCTCTCCCCTTCTTTCTCCCGACGAACCCCGAGCCTGCAACCTTACGCCAACCTCGCCTGCGACCCGACCCTGCACATCGCCTCACCTTCGTCTTCGTCACCGTCGTCGGCCCACCCATCGCCACCACCTTCTCCTCCACTTCCCTTCATCACCACCACCACCTGCAACTCTCCCCGGCAACCCAAGAAACCTATGCCAAGCCCCTACCATCGTCGCTGCACCTTACCGGAGCTCTGACCCCGTCGGCCTCACCCCATCACCATGACCTCCTCTGACTCGAGACAACCCCATTGAACCACCACAACCTCTTCTTTCTTCTTCTTCTTCTTCTTCTATTTCTTCTTTTTCTCTTTTCTTGGTTCTTGATTCCGGTGATCACGGCCGGAGCCGTGCTTGACGCGGACGATCCGGGCGACTCAGTGGATGTTCCCAGCCAGCGTAGTCATCTTCTTGCTTTGCCTGGACCTGTCCCGTGTGCGCGTGTGTACATTGCAACGTTTACCCGACGTCGGACGCTGCGTATACACCCCGTCGTGAGATCCGTTCAGGCAAGTTTATCTTGCTACATGCTATGATACTTATTTTGCATCCATATGAATAAAAATATCACATGTTGACTGCATTGTACATCCATATTATTGTTTTACTATTTTCGGATTGCCGTACGCATCCAGATCATTAATTACATATCTGGTTGCATGCAGGTTAGCTTGATACATGCTATATTATTATACTTACATCTATATTAATAAAAAATATTGCATATTTATTATATTGTGCATCCATTTTACAGTTTTACCATTTTCCCGATATCCGTTTGCATCCATACAATTTATTATATATCTAGTTGCATGCCATGTCATATTAATTCATATTACTGTTACATTAGCACCCCATGCTTGATAATGTGCATCCTACGTAGTCATGGAGTTGCAGATGAAATCCCTGATAGATATTTGTTCATCCATGTTTTACTGTGCATCCGTACTTTTATCGTGCATCCGTACTTGCTACAGTTTTATTATGAGCATGTGTGTGATACATATGCACTACCTGTCATGACCTGATACACCACTACTTGACCTGGTACTTGATCCTGTTTTTAATGCCGACAATCCTGACATGTTGTCCTGACGGACATATCCTGTTGTCTGCATAGACAAACTTGTACCTGCTTGATCCTGTGTTGGCATTAGCTTCAGATTATCAATACCCAACTTGAACACATAACTTGTGAGTAAGGGGAAATCAATGATGAAACCTGACTTGTAACTCAACAGTTCGACGCTTATACTGATCAGTTTTACGGGCTAGGCCAGCCCCGGGATGATGCTGCTGACATCATTCATCTGTACATGTTTCCTGTTTAATGCTTAGCGGCATGTCTTGGATTTCAGCCTGAGAATCTGGACTGTGGTTCTGGGCATGTACGGGATACTATTGAGTTACATCAACGATCCATTAAATTGATTTCAAAGACTTGGGAGTAATTAACCCAGTAGCACAGTTTAGATGGATCATCGCACGTCACATACATTGATACCCTTCACTGTTCCACATCCGTGTTTACTTATTGCATTCATATTACTGTTCCTACTCATGACTGCATATCTTGTTACCTCCTGATTATATTTTATCGTTTGATATTATGACGCACTGACGTCTGGGTTTTGCATGGCCCAGATCCTCTATTTTTGTCGTAGGCTGATCAGGAGTATTTCAGCCGACAGGCCGAACAGTAAGGAGCATGTTAGTGTTTAATTTTGTTTATTTTCCTTTCCGTACTTTCATTTCCTGATGTGAGCCCGTATTTGGGATGTACTTTCCAGATTGTTACTGTTTATTGGATTTATTGCTTCCGCATATTATTTCTTGATTCGTTTATTTTGGCATATGGATATGTACTAGATGGTTTATTCTTTTTTTCTGTTCTGGATATCTTATAGATAGCCGTAATGTGACTGTGGAGGGATGTTTCCTAGCCACAGATAGCATGGTTGGCTCTGTCACGTGCCGATCTTAGCGCACTTTGGGAAGCGGGGCATGACAGTCATTCATCTCCATCCTAACCATAGTTATAGCTAAAGAGATTTACTTAAACATCATCATAAAAAGGAAAGAGAAACACACACAAAAAAAAGAAAACATAAAGAACAAGTAAGAAATGAACAAGAAGTTAAAGCAAACGAGTTAAACCTTTATTCACGCTTGGAAGGAAATGAGTTACAAAATAAGATTACAACTTCAATCTCCACTTTCCAAGCTCTCAAATGAGAGCTTGCAAGGGGAAGAAGAAGTAAACCATGAGTTATGCACCAAAATCTCACTCTAGAATCCCTCTCAAAACTAAACCAGTGAACTGCTATTTATACGGTTTTGTACAGAAGAAAAGAGGTATGCAAGTGGCTTAATTAGATATAGATGGACCCATGGCAGGAGGACGACCCACATGAAGGAGGTGGGGCCGAGATTTGCGGCCAAATGAAGGCCAAGAAGTGGCTGGTGGGGCCCACCTTCTTCCAGGGGTCTTCTGATATCTTAAATTGATTTTTAGGATATTTCTTTTCTTTTAAATCATTTTGGATTTCATACAGATGCATGGAGTCAAAGATGGTGGTAAATTTCTTCATCATTTCACACACCACATCTAATCTTTATGCATAAACCCACTTGCACAATATCATGAGTGTGTTCCTCCACTTGTGCATCATGTCATGCCCACTTGTGATGATCCATGGTTATCCCATATCATGAGCCATGCCCACTTGATCACATTTGTTGCAAAAACACTTGGATATTGATCGTTTTTCGTCCTAGTTATAGTTTCAGCTTAAATCCGTAGTATCCGTGCAAGTTGTGTGTGTTTCCAGTGTTATTCCCCTGTGTGCCTGTAACCTGTACTAATGAGTAGTCACAGATTAAAAGCACACGTTTATTAACAAAATGATACGGAATGAGCGGTATAAAATGCAGTTTTCGTGCTGAACACTAGCAAAATGTGTGATGAACCCCAAAAGGTGTGTTTGTAACGCCGCTAAGTGTCTATGCGGTCCGTCCTTATAGGGTGTTTTTCGTCACCCTATTGAGATGGAAATAAGCGTCGCTTGTCAGGCGTGTACAGATTCCCCCTGTCCAGGGTAGGCTTGGGTTTATTGATTGTGGGGATCCGAATCTCCGGCAGCCGCGGATTAAGCTGCCGTTAATTACCCCTCGTGTTTGGAGCGAAGGAACTTTCGATTGACGGATCAAACAGGCCATGCGAACTCAATGTGCAGTATTGTGTTTTGAAGGGTTTTTGGATATATTGGGGGGCCCGCAGAGTTTACAGGGTCTCGCTACCCGAATAGCGAGCTGGGGGTCAAGAGGGCTAGCAACCCCCTGCGGGGTGCGGGGCAGCGCCCCGTTAGAAATTTTTTCTAACGGGGAAAGTGTTGTGGAGTGTGTGTTAGTTATATATATACCCTAGAGGCCATTGTTGTACATATGATGTATATTATAATGGATGTGTAACGTTTTGAAAATCGTTTCGGTGAAATTTCGAAAAAACGGTAAAATAAGGGGGTTTTCTGTAAAAAGTCAAAATGCAAATATCTTTATTATAAAATTAAATATACATATTTTAGCTATTTAATTGCTAGTATTTGGTGTTTATTGAGCCACTGCTGAAATTTCAAATTTTCTGAAAATTTTTCCGAAATTAATTATTTTAATATTATTTTAAGCCGGTAAGAAAATACATTAAATTAGCGATAAATACAAATTTAAATGGGCTAATTTTAATCTTTAAAATCATGTTAATTAAAATCTAGTTGTAATATAATTTTTTAGTATTTTATTTCAAGTTTTAATTGATTTATTTTATGGAAAACAAAAATATAGTTATTTTGAACTAAAATTTGCAAATATGGTATTGTGGGGGGTCTTTTTGCATAGAATTTTTTTGTAAAGTCTCTCACACTCACCCTCACTCCCCTTGGCCATCCCCACACTATTGTAGCAGCCCAAGAATTTTATTTCCCTCTTTTTGACCTTAAATCATGTGAGAAATGGGTTAAAATAAGGTTTTTATATATAGTAAAGTAGGTGGGGGTATTATGGTAATTTGGGAGGGGCTTTGACTTGGATTCTTTTCCACAACTCCCCCACACCTCTCCACACTCCCTCCTCAGCCGAAATTCCTGCAATAAATAGCCCCAAAATTTCCCCTCTCATTTTTCTTCTAAACTCATCAAAATTCCATCAAAATTCCATTTAAACTTCACAATTTCAAGCCCATCCTTCATCCATTCTTCTTAACCTTTCTTGCATGGATTTTGGATGCTAGGAGGCCAACTTTGGAGTCAAAATTTCTTGCTAGATCTCTAGATCTAGAGGTATAATTCTTACCCATTTAAATTCTTATGGTTAGATTTCTTTAAATGAGTTGTTTTAGTGTTAATATTGGTGCTATTTTCATCTAGGATCTTCAAGAGAATGGTTTGAGTTAAACTAGGGTTTTTAGCACACCATTGTTAAGTTAATTATTCTATTTTGCTATCTAGTGTTTTATACAAACCAAATCTAAGAGTTTAACTTGCTTTTTGGGCTTCAAATTAGTGCTAATTTAGTGTTTCATGTATAGTTTGGGTTGGATTTTGTTAGTTATAAACTTCAAGAAAGGGTTTGAATGCAAGTTAGGGTTTTGTGAAATTGGTGTATGGTTGTGTAATGTATTAGGCTCTTATGGCTTGTTAAAACAAAGTTAGTAGCTAGTTGTTAATTGTTAGTTTAAAAATTATGATAATTACGCTAATTTGCTAACTAGCTATTTAAAATTGGTTAGATAATTGGGTTAAAAATGTAATTATGTTTTTATGACATCATTAACATTATTATGAGTGATTTAATATCTTAGGTTATGCAAAACCAAGCTTAATTGTTGAATTGTGAATTTTGCTTTAAAAGGTGTTAAAAATTGATATTTTTGCAAACTAGGATTTTGGAATTTATGCAAATTGATGAGAATAAATTATAGGAATGGTTTATATGACTTTGTTATGATATTTAGTGAATATTGTGGATGCTAGGTTCGTTTATACATCGAGTTTTGTACTAAAACGGTGATTTGTGCTTGCTAGATTTTCGGAAAAATGACTTTTTAAGTGAAATTGGGGTTTTTGTGAATTTTAAGCTATTTTATATTATAATTAGTGCTTGTAATTGTACAAATGAGTGTGTTGGGAGTTTTCTCGATGGTTTGGCGTTTGTACGCCGACGTCGAGGGTTTTTGGGTCGATTTGTGAAAGCAGCCATAGGTTTTGACCTATGTGGGATTCGTGCGTCGTTTTGGTCATGAGTCGGATTTTAATGCGGTATGGTGCGTTATGATATGTAGGTACCCCATGTGGACTTCGAGACGACAAGAAAGCGCGTGGCGACGTCGGCACCGGCGAACGAGGACCAGGTGAGTAGATTTATATCTACGGGGAGAAGTCGGGTGGATGGCGTATAGCACCCCCGCAGTCCGTGGTGGTGTATATGGATGCGTATACACACCAACAATTTATTATATGTTATTTGGGATTAATAACGATGTTTAGGATGGATATTGGTGTGTTGGATTATTTTAGTGTTGCGAACCCTAGGGTAGTGTTGCACTACACATACACACCTACATACTTGCATACATTCCTATTTATATGTGCTCATGGGATTCTTTATAGTTATGTGATCACATGGGTATGGGACTATGTGTTCACATACGGATTTGAGGATGATACTTGGGATTGAGCTGAGTCGATGAGATTTGTTTTGTGGTTGTGATATCGGTGATATGGCAGGATTCGTACTTAAGGTACGCCCTGGTGTTATAGCGGATCTTGGGGTGGCGATACGGGTGAATAGTGTTATAAATAAAATGGTCGACATGTGATCGTGATATGAGGCATGATATGCTAGGATATTGATATTAGGCCGTATCGGGCGATGTATACCCTTGATGATGCTATGTGCTGACGGTATCGGTTTGTACGAGATTGTCGATCTGTAGTCAGATCATGAGTATATTGAGGATATTAGTATTGTACTAGACATAGGTCAGTACCCTAGACTATGATCTTGAATAAAGAGGATACCAGAGGAATGGTGTGAGGAATATGATATTGACCCGTACCCAGATTTGGGGATGCCGTGCGACGGATTTACGTACGAGCTATATCTTGATGATTGATCCGCACTCTTGACTTGGGATGGCTGATTGTAGATATGGTATCGGATATGATATTATTGAGGCAAGATCACCGACTAATATATATACAGGTATGTATATGGATCGACTCAGATGTTAGGCGGTTTCCTTACCTGTAGTCCAGCTTGTTAGCTTAGCCCTTTAGTTTAGTTTAGTTGTTAGATTAGATTCGATTCTTACCTATTTCAAAAACTAACGAATCGTGGGTATTTTAAAAGACAGCCCAAGGGATCCTACGGATATTTCAAAAGACGTATCTTTTCATAAAAACACCGTAGCCCCTATTTTCAAAACCCCATGATTCGTGTTATTTCAAAAGGCACCATTTGTAGGACTTATATTATATTAATGCAGGTTAGTTACAGTTGCGTCTAGTATTCAGCTCCCGCTTATTATTGTGGTTCGCTTCGCATCGCATACTTATGTTATAATTTCTTATTGCAATGTTGATATCATATTGTTAGGACACCAGCACCATTACCGATGATGCGTATGTACCACGTACACTTACTTGCCGGCTCACACACATCTTCATCGGTAATTGCCATGTCACGTACACCTTAGAAAATATTATTGCTTGACTTAGCTTGTTAGTTAGTAATTTGACATGATATTAGTGTGCCTGCCTTATATGCGAGCTTAACATTGTAGTTATTACTTATCACTTCATGCATACTGTTATTCATTGTTATGCCTATATTCATGGTTTTTACATGCTATTGATGATTTGGATTCGGATTTCCATGAAATTTTCTGGATTTGGGGGGAAAACCGCAAAACTTATATAAACTGATTTCTCTCTTTTTAAATAAAAAGTGCGGTTTTTCCCATGATGTATGAGTCGTCCACCATGAGTTTGCTGATGGATTTCGAGACCCGATTCGAGGAGACGGATGAACCGTTTCGGGTACATGGTGGACCCGGTAAGGTACCCCGGGGCAAGAAGCGCGTGATGATGACGATGTGAGCCTGGCAGGGGAGCACTACCTACCGGTGATTTTACCCGACGCGTCGGATATCCGGAGGATACCGTCGTGGTCTTGAGATGGATGGTAGGGGCCGGTCTGGACTGACGGCGTCCTAGATATTGTGATTGAGACATTGAGATTTCGAGATATTGAGGTACAGAGACTGTGATATAGAGATATCGAGATATTGGGATTATATTTTGTGCCGATGCTAGGCACTGTTTTATGCTGATTTCATTATGATACCTCATTTTAAAAATACAAAGGAAATCTCACTAAATTATGAAAACGGTTCTTCATTTACATGTATTCTGTTTTCATGCATTTATACCTCATTCATATGATATATTGCTACCTGAGGCACTGATACGGGCACATGAGATTGCACTCGGGTTAGATATTTACCCTAGCCTTGTTATAGGCTACGTGTTATTCATATATTTGAGGATATATTATGATCATTGACCTAGGTTGCGTTATTTATGCGATTTCTGTGCGTAGATATTTTTCTATTCACGAGTTGGCAACTCACCCCCGTTGTGCCCCAGTTTCTTACAGGTTTGCCGTACATGTTTCTGTACGGCTTGCGGGCATAGTTTCCTTCGGGTGATTTGCTAGTAGGTGGGTTTACTTGTATCGTACCCCCATTTTATATCTTGTATATTATTATTCTGTTGTATCTAGAAGTTCCATCAACCAAACATGTATTGATTTGAGATAGAGACCAGTGATGTTTATTCTTTCGACCTTAGAGTCGCGCGTTGTATTTCTGTGGTTTTCTTATGGTTTTTGAGTTTCCTTTTGAATTTTGATCCTCGCCCTTGGCGTTGTATATTATATTGCTTGTGTGGTTGTGACCGTCGATTGACGAAGAGCTAGCTCCTGCTTGGGGATGCCTTTTTATTGATTTCGTATACTATTCATGTTGTATCCCATTTAGGTGCCAGTATTTACAAAGGAGACTCTGCCGAAATTTTCAGGAAATTTTTGATGTTTTTAAAACCGCCTAATTCGGCTTATGCTATTGAAACTACTTGCTTTAAGTTGGTTTTTCCTGCACTCCACATCTTTCTTGGTTTGGATTTCTAGGTTTTCGGTTTACTTAGATTACGTACGCCTCGAGACGTTCATAGTTTAAGTGCCGGTCATGTTCCGTACTTTCGGGTCGTGACAAAGTTGGTATCAGAGCGTTAGGTTTTACCTTCGAAGCGTAGGATGGCCCTTGGTTGATGGAATAGGTGACTAAAGTAGAGTGACGTACCGTGGGTATGTTCCGCGGCATATTTACGATACGCTACTCCACTTAAGAAGCCTTAGGATGTACATTTCTTTGCTCAGTATTATATTCATTCCGATCTAGCCTCATCAGTACCAGTTATGGTTTTGCTGCCACGATTACAGGCAGGGAGAGCTATGGCTAGAGTTGCGGTCAGCACAAGCTCGTCACGAACGAGGACTGACCAGGGCGAAATTCCGGCGACACTCGATTGCGGAGATGTTTCTTTTTACTGTGTTTCCGCGCCACGAGCGTTTGGCGGATCGCCTTTATGAGATTTCTCTGACGAGCCGATCAGTATCAGAGGATTGGGCCACTGACAGAGGCCAGCCAGATTTTGATGACCGTTGGTGTGTTGCTTATTCATGATGGTCGAGGCACTGTTCAGCGTGCAGACGAGCGAGCCAGTTATTGCTGCGAACGACGAGATATTGCCCCAGATGCTGGCGTTAGTGCAGAACGAGTTGTACTAAGAGATGATAGAAGGTCGCTAGTCATCGAGGATGAATGACTAGGACATGTGGATCGTTCGCCTACCCCGATGCGAGGTCATCAGATAGATTGATTCCAGCTAGAGACGACTTCACGCGGAGACGTTGGGAGTCGACAGAGACGATCGAATGTCAGAAACCTATTATTCCAAGTTTAAAGTAGTCGGAAAGACATGCAGGCAATTCTATGGTCCCTCTAGAAGAATGAAACCCTAACTCGACTTAATGACCGTGTGAAACCCTTTGAACCTTCGGGTTTGCGGCAGTTCTACAGCGCCATTAGTGAGGCTTGGGTTTGCCCTTCTACGGCTGGACCACCGATGCTGTGGTTTGTACTCGATACTATTAAACTGTGCCCAAGATGTTGAGCTCTTGGGGGATTATGAGGTTTTGACGACTCGATCGGATGGCTCGACTTAATTCGGATGCTAGGTGGTGAGATGCATTTCTTGGGAGACTCCAGATACGAGGATAGCCGTTGGAGCTCAGTCCATGCAGCCGCGACGAGACGAGTCCAAAGAAGACGACATTAGAGGAAAGTGAAGTAAGAGGTTCGTACCAGATCTAGATGAGATGACGTTCCACTCCGCCGACATCAGAGATGCGATGCGCATGCCGAGGCATGGTACTTGGATTTACCTTCCAGAAGGAGTCGTGATGAGTATGCAGCCGTTCTAGAACGAGAATAGATCTAGTAAGGAACGATGACTTTCGGACAGTTCGGCAGAGGCGAGATTTGGGAGAGACCTCAACAGGACCTTTCTGGGACAAATTACGAGAAGACTTGGACCCAGGAGTGGTCGTGTTACGCACACCAGCAGGCCAGAGTTCATGATCATCGACGAGACGTCCCACTAGTGACCGCGACAGTTGGTCCGAGATTCTTAGAGGATGCACTTGAGCGGTACTATTCCGCCATTATTGATTTCGATGTTTTGGGTGATCGATTCGCATGATTTGATTTTGATGATTGAGGATTTACGATCTTTGCACAGTGTTGCACTTGATATCGTTTTCGTGCTTGGTTCCACATGTTTGCGATTTTACGGTTTTAGACATTTGAGTTGATTTTGTGCGTATATACGCACACGATTTGGTTTTTGCACGCGGTATAGTTCATATATGCTTGCAGTGCAGTGTTACGTATGTTGTGCATTTAGATGCCCTGGACTTTGATTTCGATGGCGATGTTCGATATTTGTTTTGTGCACCTGATTTGATTTTGCGCATGTTCGGCACTTGATATTGGATTTCATGATTTCGTGCACGATGGATGCATCTGATTTGGATTTTCGCGCATATTGGGCGCATGTTTTGAAGTGTGATTTTGGTGCACACCAGATGCACTAAATCGAGATTTTTCGTGCATGTCAGATGTACCTGATTTTGCTTTCAGGCACACATGTTGCCTATGACAGATGTTTCGTGCACACCCGATGCACTTAGATGTTGTTTCTGTGCATATGTATGGCACATATTTGGATTTGGATTTCCGTGCGCACAAGACGCACGTAGTATTCATACGCGTATTTTGGGGATTGATTTTTCTTATAGAGCAGTACGTTTTTATGATAGTGCTATGTGTTTTCGTACTGAGCAGGACTAGTCAGAAGACAGTACCTGAATATATTTTACATGTATAGTTTCGAGTTCTATCATATTGGTTTTGCTTTGGATTTGGTATTGATGTCTTCCCTATGACTCCGATGATTGCGGGATGCTTGACGGTGTTCTGATTTGAGTTATATGCTCATTTTTCATGCGCATGCGTTGCGCTACGATTTGTTTTATGTATTTATGATTTCGGAGCCCCGGCGATTTGATGGTTTTGGCTGAAATATTTTAGTATTTGGGGGAAGTTTTAATTTGAATTCGGGGACCGAATTTCTTTAAGGGGGGAAGATTGTAACGTTTTGAAAATCGTTTCGGTGAAATTTCGAAAAAACGGTAAAATAAGGGGGTTTTCTGTAAAAAATCAAAATGCAAATATCTTTATTATAAAATTAAATATAAATATTCTAGCTATGTAATTGCTGGTATTTGGTGTTTATTGAGCCACTGCTGAAATTTCAAATTTTCTGAAAATTTTTCCGAAATTAATTATTTTAATATTATTTTAAGCCGGTAAGAAAATACATTAAATTAGCAATAAATACAAATTTAAATGGGCTAATTTTAATCTTTAAAATCATGTTAATTAAAATCTAGTTGTAATATAATTTTTTAGTATTTTATTTCAAGTTTTAATTGATTTATTTTATGGAAAACAAAAATATAGTTATTTTGAACTAAAATTTGCAAATATGGTATTATGGGGGGTCTTTTTGCATAGAATTTTTTTGTAAAGTCTCTCACACTCACCCTCACTCCCCTTGGCCGGCCCCACACTATTGTAGCAGCCCAAGAATTTTATTTCCCTCTTTTTGACCTTAAATCATGTGAGAAATGGGTTAAAATAAGGTTTTTATATATAGTAAAGTAGGTGGGGGTATTATGGTAATTTGGGAGGGGCTTTGACTTGGATTCTTTTCCACAACTCCCCCACACCTCTCCACACTCCCTCCTCAGCCGAAATTCCTGCAATAAACAGCCCCAAAATTTCCCCTCTCATTTTTCTTCTAAACTCATCAAAATTCCATCAAAATTCCATTTAAACTTCACAATTTCAAGCCCATCCTTCATCCATTCTTCTTAACCTTTCTTGCATGGATTTTGGATGCTAGGAGGCCATCTTTGGAGTCAAAATTTCTTGCTAGATCTCTAGATCTAGAGGTATAATTCTTACCCATTTAAATTCTTATGGTTAGATTTCTTTAAATGAGTTGTTTTAGTGTTAATATTGGTGCTATTTTCATCTAGGATCTTCAAGAGAATGGTTTGAGTTAAACTAGGGTTTTTAGCACACCATTATTAAGTTAATTATTCTATTTTGCTATCTAGTGTTTTATACAAACCAAATCTAAGAGTTTAATTTGCTTTTTGGGCTTCAAATTAGTGCTAATTTAGTGTTTCATGTATAGTTTGGGTTGGATTTTGTTAGTTATAAACTTCAAGAAAGGGTTTGAATGCAAGTTAGGGTTTTGTGAAATTGGTGTATGGTTGTGTAATGTATTAGGCTCTTATGGCTTGTTAAAACAAAGTTAGTAGCTAGTTGTTAATTGTTAGTTTAAAAATTATGATAATTACGCTAATTTGCTAACTAGCTATTTAAAATTGGTTAAATAATTGGGTTAAAAATGTAATTATGTTTTTATGACATCATTAACATTATTATGAATGGTTTAATATCTTAGGTTATGCAAAACCAAGCTTAATTGTTGAATTGTGAATTTTGCTTTAAAAGGTGTTAAAAATTGATATTTTTGCAAACTAGGATTTTGGAATTTATGCAAATTGATGAGAATAAATTATAGGAATGGTTTATATGACTTTGTTATGATATTTAGTGAATATTGTGGATGCTAGGTTCGTTTATACATCGAGTTTTGTACTAAAACGGTGATTTGTGCTTGCTAGATTTTCGGAAAAATGACTTTTTAAGTGAAATTGGGGTTTTTGTGAATTTTAAGCTATTTTATATTATAATTAGTGCTTGTAATTGTACAAATGAGTGTGTTGGGAGTTTTCTCGATGGTTTGGCGTTTGTACGCCGACGTCGAGGGTTTTTGGGTCGATTTGTGAAAGCAGCCATAGGTTTTGACCTATGTGGGATTCGTGCGTCATTTTGGTCATGAGTCGGATTTTAATGCGGTATGGTGCGTTATGATATGTAGGTACCCCATGTGGACTTCGAGACGACAAGAAAGCGCGTGGCGACGTCGGCACCGGCGAACGAGGACCAGGTGAGTAGATTTATATCTACGGGGAGAAGTCAGGTGGATGGCGTATAGCACCCCCGCAGTCCGTGGTGGTGTATACGGATGCGTATACACACCAACAATTTATTATATGTTATTTGGGATTAATAACGATATTTAAAATGGATATTGGTGTGTTAGATTATTTTAGTGTTGCGAACCCTAGGGTAGTGTTGCACTACACATACACACCTACATACTTGCATACATTCCTATTTATATGTGCTCATGGGATTCTTTATAGTTATGTGATCACATGGGTATGGGACTATGTGTTCACATACGGATTTGAGGATGATACTTGGGATTGAGCTGAGTCGATGAGATTTGTTTTGTGGTTGTGATATCGGTGATATGGCAGGATTCGTACTTAAGGTACGCCCTGGTGTTATAGCGGATCTTGGGGTGGCGATACGGGTGAATAGTGTTATAAATAAAATGGTCGACATGTGATCGTGATATGAGGCATGATATGCTAGGATATTGATATTAGGCCGTATCGGGCGATGTATACCCTTGATGATGCTATGTGCTGACGGTATCGGTTTGTACGAGATTGTCGATCTGTAGTCAGATCATGAGTATATTGAGGATATTAGTATTGTACTAGACATAGGTCAGTACCCTAGACTATGATCTTGAATAAAGAGAATACCAGAGGAATGGTGTGAGGAATATGATATTGACCCGTACCCAGATTTGGGGATGCCGTGCGACGGATTTACGTACGAGCTATATCTTGATGATTGATCCGCACTCTTGACTTGGGATGGCTGATTGTAGATATGGTATCGGATATGATATTATTGAGACAGGATCACCGACTAATATATATACAGGTATGTATATGGATCGACTCAGATGTTGGGCGGTTTCCTTACCTGTAGTCCAGCTTGTTAGCTTAGCCCTTTAGTTTAGTTTAGTTGTTAGATTAGATTCGATTCTTACCTATTTCAAAAACTAACGAATCGTGGGTATTTTAAAAGACAGCCCAAGGGATCCTACGGATATTTCAAAAGACGTATCTTTTCATAAAAACACCGTAGCCCCTATTTTCAAAACCCCATGATTCGTGTTATTTCAAAAGGCACCATTTGTAGGACTTATATTAGATTAATGCAGGTTAGTTACAGTTGCGTCTAGTATTCAGCTCCCGCTTATTATTGTGGTTCGCTTCGCATCGCATACTTATGTTATAATTTCTTATTGCAATGTTGATATCATATTGTTAGGACACCAGCACCATTACCGATGATGCGTATGTACCACGTACACTTACTTGCCGGCTCACACACATCTTCATCGGTAATTGCCATGTCACGTACACCTTAGAAAATATTATTGCTTGACTTAGCTTATTAGTTAGTAATTTGACATGATATTAGTGTGCCTGCCTTATATGCCAGCTTAACATTGTAGTTATTATTTGTCACTTCATGCATACTGCTATTCATTGTTATGCCTATATTCATGGTTTTTACATGCTATTGATGATTTGGATTCGGATTTCCATGAAATTTTCTGGATTTGGGGGGAAAACCGCAAAACTTATATAAACCGATTTCTCTCTTTTTAAATAAAAAGTGCGGTTTTTCCCATGATGTATGAGTCGTCCACCATGAGTTGCTGATGGATTTCGAGACCCGATTCGAGGAGACGGATGAACCGTTTCGGGTACATGGTGGACCCGGTAAGGTACCCCGGGGCAAGAAGCGCGTGATGATGACGATGTGAGCCTGGCAGGGGAGCACTACCTACCGGTGATTTTGCCCGACGCGTCGGATATCCGGATGATACCGTCGTGGTCTTGAGATGGATGGTAGGGGCCGGTCTGGACTGACGGCGCCCTAGATATTGTGATTGAGACATTGAGATTTCGAGATATTGAGGTACAGAGACTGTGATACAGAGATATCGAGATATTGGGATTACATTTTGTGCCGATGCTAGGCACTGTTTTATGCTGATTTCATTATGATACCTCATTTTAAAAATACAAAGGAAATCTCACTAAATTATGAAAACGGTTCTTCATTTACATGTATTCTGTTTTCATGCATTCATATCTCATTCATATGATATATTGCTACCTGAGGCACTGACACGGGCACATGAGATTACACTCGGGTTAGATATTTACCCTAGCCTTGTTATAGGCTACGTGTTATTCATATATTTGAGGATATATTATGATCATTGACCTAGGTTGCGTTATTTATGCGATTTCTGTGCGTAGATATTTTTCTATTCACGAGTTGGCAACTCACCCCCGTTGTGCCCCAGTTTCTTGCAGGTTTGCCGTACAGGTTTCTTTACGGCTTGCGGGCATAGTTTCCTTCGGGTGATTCGCTAGTAGGTGGGTTTACTTGTATCGTACCCCCATTTTATATCTTTTATATTATTATTCTGTTGTATCTAGAAGTTCCATCAACCAAACATGTATTTATTTGAGATAGAGACCAGTGATGTTCATTCTTTCGACCTTATAGTCGCGCGTTGTATTTCTGTGGTTTTCTTGTGTTTTTGAGTTTCCTTTTGAATTTTAATCCTCGCCCTTGGAGTTGTATATTATATTGCTTGTGTGGTTGTGACCGTCAATTGACGAAGAACTAGCTCCCGCTAGGGGATGCCTTTTTATTGATTTCGTATACTATTCATGTTGTATCCCATTTGGGGGCCAGTATTTACAAAGGAGACTCTGCCGAAATTTTCAGGAAATTTTTGATGTTTTTAAAACCGCCTAATTCGGCTTATGCTTTTGAAACTACTTGCTTTAAGTTGGTTTTTCCTGCACTCTACATCTTTCTTGGTTTGGATTTCTGGGTTTTCGGTTTACTTAGATTACGTACGCCTCGAGACGTTCGTAGTTTAAGTGCCGGTCATGTTCCGTACTTTCGGGTCGTGACAGGATGCTTGGATATATATAGAGAGGACTTTCTTGCTCGTCATGATAGTATGCTATTTGGTTTCACTTTATCTTAACATGTTGACATATATTAGTTTACTGTCTTACTCTCACATGTTGATAAAGCCCTTAGGATATGTACTCGACTACTGGGACTATGATGAGATCATACTAGTGGGGCCAGGGTAGCCAACGAGTACATCCTATAACTGTTCCTAGTCGAGGGTGTGTCGAGACAGGGCATCGATACACCGGAGTAGACCAGCGTATACGCATCTTGACCCATATGATGGGCGATGGATGATCCCATATCCATCGGTGTTTGACATCAAGGATGGTGTACGGGTGCTCAGTGGAGACTGGGTACACTGGACGGACTCGCCGAGAACTCCCAGATGGTATTATACCTCACGTCAGATGGCAGTTCTCCGGTGACACTGGTACAGGTTAGTCTGTAGACCGAAGATCGTCATAGAGTCTTGTGAGATTCCCACTGTGCTTTGATTTCCACCTTACCATGTCCAAGAGGGCGTGCAAAACGGTGGCTTTTGGGTTGAGTCCCGAATCACATGGAGGCAATGAGCGATAGGAGGGGATTCATCTCTCCCGGTATAGGGAGTTGATGTTGTGTTGTGTTCGATTGGCTATAACTGGAAATCCCTGGCCAGGGCTGATATAGAGTATTACTGGTAAGTGTTATCAGTAGGTTCTCGACCTGTTATGAGCCTCACATTGACACGAGTTATCGGTTACTGGGGTCTGACGTTTACCACCCCTAGACCAGATATGCGACATATCAGACGAAGAGACTGGACTGTACGGGAGTGTTACTGATTGGATTCACAGGAGAATGTACAGGCTTGCTTGTTGATCTTCTGATCGCTCAATACCTGGGTAGCTGTTACGTTCAGCTGACCGTTTGCAGCTTGTAGGTGTTTGATATGATCGTCACCTGCTACCGGCGTATTGACGATTCTTTAGAGTTCTACACAAAGGTTTCTTGACTCAGGCAAAACGGAGTAGGAGCACATATGTGATATGTGCGGGACCGAGAATAATACGATATGAGATATCGTATTCTATTCTCGCGATATTTGATATCAGCTGGGTCATCGGATCAAGTGTTGATTCGATTAATCGGTATATGATATATTAGTCGGTTATATGCGATATAACCGGATTATCGGATCAAGTGTTGATTCGATAATTTAATGTATAATTATATATGTGATATATTACATTATATTATCTAATATTGGCTCGCTTTATTGTTTCATTTTCTCACCGGATAATACATTGATAAATATGCGATATATGTTAATTGTATTATTTTCTTTTGTTACAAAAATATATTATATATGTGATATATAATATTGTAACAAGTTATGTTTACAAATGCAACATGATTAAACATGGTTAGGGTTTGATTTGGGTTAGCTTATTCATGAAGCTTCTAGAAGCTTTTCTTTTGTTTTAAGCTAAGATATTATGTGTTGATATTTGTGGAGATATTTCCTAACCCAACCCAAACCCTTGACCCTAGTTAAATCTCTACAATGGTTAGCCCTTTCATCTTTAACCATAGGTTGCATTTGTAATGAGAATAACAATTTCATTATTCATCACAAAAGAAATCTTCTTCTTCTTTCTCCTTGCAAAGCTTTCTAGATTTTGGTTTTGTGATGGATTAGTGTGAGAATTTGATAATAAAAGAGAGCATAAATCCTACTTCATCATCCTCATCTAATCTAGCCAATTAGATTAGGGTGTTCAGTTAATTAATACTTGATTAGTGAGTGAGAGCTTGAGTTAAAGAAACTTCAAGGTAGATCATCTTCGAGAAGGAAGACTTCAAGCAAGTATGGATCATTCGGGTTGTGGAGCCTCTCTTGAGTCCGGGAGATCATGGATCGCGGCGAAGGGATTACTACTCGGAGCTTATGAAGCGAAGGAGCGGACTACAAAGGTTGTAATCCCTCACTTTTAGTTGTAAAGATGTTTACTTGCATGTTTAACCCTAATAATCTAGCAAAGATCCTCGCTTTGGGTTGTTCGGCACGTCTAAATTTTAAATCGGGCATGGTTGATGCCTTATAGTGCCTTGTAACCATACAGTGGTATCAGAGCCAAGCTAGAGCATTAGGCTGTAGGGTTCCTAGGCACGCGCACAAGGGTCTACGAGGCATTAACCATGCCCGATTTAAAATTTAGCCGTGCCGAACAACCCAAAGCCGGATCTTTAAACTAGAGATTAGGTGAAAACTAGCATGTTAAACTCTTTAACACTAAGTGAGAGGGATTACAACCTTTATAGATCCGGTCCTTCACTTCTTAAGCTCCGTGTTGAGGTCCCTTCGCTGCGATCATCGTGTTCCGGACTCTCGAGAGGCTCCGCGAAGAGAAAGATGCAAGCTTGCTTCCGATCTTCGATAACAAAGATGATCTACCTTGAAGTTTCATTAACACAAACTAACACTCACTAAATGAAGTGAACACTCTCATCTAAAGGGCAAGGGTAGATGAGGATGATGAAGTAGAATTTTTGCTCTCATTTGTTTTCATATTCTCACTCATTTTCATCACTTAGGAAAAACCTAGAAAGCTTTTCATGAAGCTCAAAGATGATGAAGAAGAATAGTAATCCTTTTGTGATGAATAATGAAAGGATAATAATAATGAATAATGCAACCATGGTCAACTAAACCCTTGTAGAGATTTAATTAAGGCTAGGGTTTGGGTTGGGTTAAAGGTGAGTCACTTGAAAATATCTTAGCAAAAACAAAAAGAAACCTTCTAGAAGCATCAAGAAGGAACTAACCCAAAACAAACCCTAACCTTCTTTAATCTCCACTAATCATGTTGCATTAGTAATCATATCATGTTATAATATTATATATCACATATATAATATTTATTGTAACAAAATAAAATAATACAATTAACATATATCGCATATATATCAATGTATTACCCGAGTGAGAAAAAGAATCTTTTAGTGAGCTAATATTAGTTAATGTAATTTAATATATTATATATATTATTATACATTAAATTATCGAATCAACACTTGATTCGACAATCCGGCTATATCGCATATAACCGACTAATATATCATTTATCGATTCATCGAATCAACACTTGATCCGATGATCCGGCTGATATCAAATATCGCGAGAATAGAATACGGTATCTCATATCGCATTATCTCGGTCCTGCACATATCACATATGTGCCCCTACTCCATTTTGCCTGTGTCAAGAAACCTCTGTGTAGGACTCTAAAGAATCGTCAATACGCCGGCAGTAGGTGATGATCATATCAAACACCCACAAGCTGCAAGCGGTCAGCTAAACGTAACAGCTACCCAGGTATTGAGCGCTCGGAAGATCAACAAGCAAGCCTGTACATTCTCCTGTGAATCCAATCAGTAACACTCCCGTACGGTCCGGTCTCGTCGTCTGATATGTCGCATATTTCGCCTAGGGGTGGTACACGTCAGACCCCAGTAGCTTGATAAGTCGTGTCGATATGAGGTCTATAACAGTTCGAGAAACTACTGATAACACTTACCAGTAAATCTCAGCAACCCTGGCCAGGGATTTCCAGTTATAGCCAATCGAACACAGCACAATATCAACTCCCTATACCGGGAGAGACGAATCCCCTCCTATCGCTCATTGCATCCATGTGATTCGGGACTGTACCCAAAAGCCACATTTTTGCACGCCCTCTTGGACGTGGTATGATGGAAATCAAAGCACAGTGGGAATCACACAAGACTCTATGACGATCTCGGGTCAACAGACTACTCTGTACCAGTGTCACCGGAGAACTGCCATCTGACGTGAGGTATAATACCATCTGGGAGTTCTCGGCGAGTCCGTCCAGTGTACCCAGTCTCTACTGAGCAACCGTACACCATCCTTGATGTCAAACACCGATGGATATGGGATCATCCATCGCCCATCATATGGGTCAAGATGCGTATACGCTAATCTACTCTGGTGTATCGATGCCCTGTCTCGATACACCCTCGACTAGGAATAGTTATAGAATGTACTCGTCGACTACCGTGGCCCCACTAGTATGATCTCATCATAGTCCCAGTAGTCGAGTACATATCCTAAGGGCTTTATCAACATGTAACATAGAGACAATCAAAATACATGTTAAGATAAAGTACAACCAGATAGCGTACTATCATGTCGAGCAAGAAAGTCCTCCCTATATATGTCCAAGCATCCACTACAATATACATCGTATGTACAGTAATGGCCTCTAGGGCATACATATAACTAACAATCTCCCACTTGCACTAGGGCCATCTGTTGTGGTATCATATACCCAACAATTAGCTGTGGTTGAAGTATCTCATACTCAACCATCCCATAAAAGTCTCTACTGGGAAAAAGGCCTTTATGAATGGATCCGCGCTGTTGTCCTCTGTGTCTACTCTCCTAACCTTGATCTCCCTGGAGATCAACCATCTCCATGATCAGATGATACCGCCTAAGAATTATATCTGGATTTCTGATGGGACGGTAGTTCCTTTGCTAAAGCCATAACTCCATTGTCATACAATGGTAGGAACGAAGTTCATCTCATGAACTTATATGTATCCAGACTGCCTCTTTGGCAGCATCTTTGGTAACGATGTATCTTGTCTTTAATCGTCTGGTATGTTACGGTATCTAGCTTGGAACTCTTCCAACATACCGTCCCTACACTGAGGGTCAAGACAATGCCTGCGACTGACATTCAGTCGTCCTTATCTCCCTGGAACTTTTCCAGTGATTCTCCCCAGGATCGATTGATACCATCTCACTACAACTAGTGAGTATCCTAACATCCAATTAGATCTATCTCATAGATCCAAAACCCAGGATTTAGGAGGTATCACTTTGATCCTATCTGGAGAATCCTTGTGATAAGCGGAGATTGACCGAGCGTAGCACAGGAAACTCCTTCCCGATCAAGAGTATGTCATCCACATACTCTACGAGGATCACCACCATACTCCCTACTACCTTTTTGTATATACAAGGTTCATCTACCATTTTGATGAAGTCAAACTCTTTGACTACCATATCAAAACAGACGTTCCGACTCCGCGATGCCTGCTTTATCACATAAAACATCTTGCATACGTTTCCGCTGCTCCCA
This sequence comes from Agapanthus africanus, assembly GCA_030015575.1. Lineage (NCBI taxonomy): Eukaryota > Viridiplantae > Streptophyta > Magnoliopsida > Asparagales > Amaryllidaceae > Agapanthus > Agapanthus africanus. The sequence goes on along the minus strand of JASDDO010000022.1, from coordinate 874,746,000 downwards.
CTGTCTACAAAGCCCTCTGGCTGTGTACTTATAGACGCTCTCTTCTAAAACATCATTTTAGAAAAGCAGTCATGACACTCAACCACCAGATATCGTAGTCATGGTATGTAGCCGTGGTAAGTAGGATCTGGATGGACTTAAGCATAGCTTTGAAAGTCTCAACTTTTCCATGTATACCAAGTAATCTTCTCAAGATATACTTGCTCCTGATGGGGATTTAACCCTTCAGATAAAGCAACCAAAGTCCATACTTTGTTGCTGTATAAGGATTCCATCTCAGATCGCTAAGCATCCAGCCATTCTTACAGAGTCCCACTCCTGATGGCCAGCTCGAAACTAGTTGGGTCATCATCTCATGATGCAATCCTCGCTCCCACTGTCATAGAGAAATCGAAGTATCTCTCAGGTGGGTGAGGAACCCTGCTAGATCGCCGGAGAGGCTGAGGTTCGTTGGAAACTATTGAATCCACATTCAATAGGTATGCAGCTTCTCAAGTGCATAACTCCCAAAAGGAAATAGGAAACTTAGTAGTACTCATCATAGAGCACACCATATCACATAGGGTGCTATTGCTCCGCCCCGATATACCATCGTGCTATGGTGTATACGGAGGAGTAATGCTGAGAGAGAATCTCATTCTCCTTTAGAATAGTCCAGGGATTTCGTGCTCAAGTATTCTCCTCCTTGATCTCATCAAAGGACATAATACTTATACCCATTTTGGTTCTCTACTTCTAACTCATATTCATTGAATATCTCAAAAGCTTCGGACTTATGTTTCAACAGGAACATATGTCTGAATTTTGAGAGATCATCAGTGAATCTAATGAAGTATAAAGAACCGGTCTTGGCATGTGTAGACAGGGGACCTTCATACATCAACATGTATTAATCCCAAGAGTTCACTAACTCTTTCTCTGTTTCCAATAAACGGAGCTGTGGTCATCTTATCTCTGTGACATGACCGGCAAGTTTCACAAGATGTAAATTCAAACTAATTTAAATATGCATCTATATGTAACTTCAGCTAGTCGGGTCGTATTGATATGACCTAGTCTACAATGCCTCAAGAAGGATTCGTTCATTTCTGAACTCTTCCTCTTGTGTGTGTTCTGTATACTAAGAACTGTAGTTTGATTTAGAACGTCAATGCTTTTGGATAACGTGCCTGAACCGATCAACTCTTGATATAGGAAATGTTCAAAATATTATCCAACAATATAAAATTATATCCTTTCTTTACTAATAAAGAGACTGATATGATGTTGTATATCAGGTTCGGTATCTAATAACATTCGTTCAGAATCAATGTATTCTGGTAATACAGGGTGATAGTGACCAACAGACTTGGCTGCAACACTTGCACCGTTTCTATCTCATGAAACTTATCACCCGTTCTCAGTTCTCTACCTATCTGTGCCCATGTAACAAATTACATATGTGGGATCCTGATCCGGTATCAAATACCCAGGACGTAAAGGATACTGAGAAACAGTTCTCTGTAAAGAACACACCCGAAGAAGATGCATCAGCATGCACTTTCTTCATTTGGGCGGCACGGGAATTCTGGTAATCCCCTATTTCCTGCTCTGTCTTATAATAATTATAAGTTGGAGCGGGACCAACCTTCCCCAGCTCAGTATAACAAGCGGGTTTGGTCAATATATTCGTATTATTATCTTGATTAAGGCGTGACATAGTCGTAACCAGGAGAGAGAAAGAAGAAAATACTCAGCGTGCGCTTTTACAAGATTAGATTGGTTATCAATTTATCTAATCAGGATGTCTCCTACTGTTTTAGTCAAATCTTCCTTCAAACCCTAAAAGGAAAGACTAGCCGGGATTAATTACACTCTACAAGTTCGTCAATCTTTCAGCCAGGCCAGTGCCGGTACTTTGAGGGAGGTTCCCCGTGCTTTCGCACGGACCTAATTAAAGTAAACCTCGTTTTCCCAGGGGCGTAACCCCGTTAACACCTTTCTAGATACCTACTTGATCGGCTAATTGTAATGAGTAAAACTCTCCCAGGAGTAACTCTTACTCGCAGCGGGTATCGGGATCCAACTATCTCATAGAAGGTATCCAATCTCATGGCAAATTTCAACACTTGAAATTCCCAATAATATTTTACCCCTAGCGTCCTATGACCTTGACGAATGCCAAACCACCCATAGTCCGCTACTCAAGTTCAACTCGCACATTTCCTGATTGAATTAAACCCACCCGCAAGACCCTTGACGAATGCCAAACAACGCCCCACGAATACCCTAATCCAATCTCATCGTATGCTAGCAGATAAGCACTAGTTAGCTACCGTACACTACGCCTTGACGAATGCCAAACTACCGCAGCACGAATACTAAGTAGTACTTATCTGAAATGACGGAGGGCTACGATGGGTTTTTAAGAAAACCCTTTTGCGTAATGAACTTGATATCGTTATAGAATCGAGTGATTTTAAATGGAGTGTTTTTGAGGCTTTTCTAGTTTTGCTAAAGAGGTCACTCCTGGTGAAGGGATCGTCGGCTCTTTCCTCATCGAATAAGGTGCAGGATATTTCACAAATACCACTATGCAAAGCAAGAACTATAGAAACAATCAAAAGACAGACTGAGTTTATAGCATCTGCTAGTTTCACTAAAGAGGTCACTCCCGGTGAAGGGATCTCGGCTCTTTTCTTATCGAATAAGGTGCTGGATGTTCTACAAGGAACACCGCTATGCAAAACAAGAACTAGAGCTACCAATTTTTAAACAAGTTTCTACAACATCTTAGGTTTCTTTTATTTCATTAATCTCATTAATGAAGTCCCATTTTAATATGCTTCACAAGCATCACATTTGAAACGAAATCTGCAATATAACATATATCTCATATATATAATATAAACATTCGTCTCAGGCAGTAATATGATCTCATCACAGAACATTCATGCAGAAAAACATATATGAAATATTGGATATACTAGGATGTCCGTGTTTTTAATACGAGCCTGTATAAAACACGGATTCTACGGTTGCGATGAATAGTCAAACCCACATCCCTATGTAGGGTTTCTAGGCACACCCATGAGATTCTACAAGTGATCAAACATGGCCAATTCAAATTTTTCATGTGCCTACAAACCCTAATACGGATCGTTAACTAGATAATGAGGCGATGCAAGCAAGTAAACTACTTTATTGCTAAAGGAAAGTGACTACAACCTTTGTAGATCCGGTCCTCCACCTCCTAGGCTCCATGATGACGTCCCTCCACTGTCCATATCGGATCCCAGACTCTAGCATCGGCTTCATCGGAGAAATGGACGGGCTAGGTCGTCGACTTCGATGCCGAAGATGATCTACGTCGAGGCAACACAAGATCAAGCTCCAACTTCACCAAGCCATGAAACTTGTGAAGAAAACACCCTATACTACTTGGCAAGTGGTAGAGGATGAAGAAATAGGAAGTGGGTTCACTTTAGAATTGGATTTCTCACTCTTTTTCTCAAGTTGCCATTAAAGGTTGCAAGCTTTTCTTCTTGTTGATGAAGAAGAAGAAGAAGAAGAAAAGAATATGATAAGTTATTAAAAATAGGAAATAAAATCATACTTATCATATACACAACCATGGTCAAGTGTAGAGAATTAACTAAGGTTATGTGAATGGTTAGGTTTAGGAAAAGAACAAGAATGGTCAAAGCCTCTTGAAACTTCTAAGAAAAGAACAAAAGAAGCAACCATATCATTTTCTTTTCCTAAAATAAAGAATAAATAAATAAACTAAATAATCAAGAGAAGATGATAAAACCCTAACCATTTACTTAACCAAGGTTTAAGTCTTACACAAACCCAAGTTTGCATGTATCATCAAACATGATACAAACAAGTGTACAAAAGTATATTACATATACAACTTGTGTATTTCAAGTGAGAAAATCCATTTAAAGTGAACTAATATTAGTTAATGTAAAGTAATATATCCAATATATAATTATACATTAAATCATTAAATCAATACTTGATTTAACGATCCGGTCATATCGCATATAACCGACTAATATCCAATGTATCGGCTTATCGAATCAATCCTTGATTCGATAACGAGGTTATATCACATACAGCCATTCGATACATTTATCGCGAGAATAGAATACGGTATCACATACACGCATTATTCTCGGTCCCGCACATATCTCATATGCGCTCCTATTTCGTTTCGCTTGAGCCAGGAAATCTCTGTGTAGGACTCTAAAGACTCGTCAATACGCCGGCAGCAGGTGATGATCATATCAAACACCCACAAGCCGCAAGCGGTCTGCTAAACGTAACGACCACCCGGGTATTGAGAGATCAGAAGATCGACGAGCAAGCCCGCTCACACTCCTGTGAATCCAACCAGTAACACTTACCGTACAGTCCGGTCTGTTCGTCTGATATGTCGCATATCTCGCCTAGGGGTGGTAAACGTCAGACCCCAATAGCTCGATAAGTCGTGTCGATATGAGATCTATAACAGTTCGAGAAACTACTGGTAACACTTACCAGTAAATCTCAGCAACCCTGGCCAGGGATTTCCGGTTATAGCCAATCGAACACAGCACAACATCAACTCCCTATACCGGGAGAGACGAATCCTCTCCTATCGCTCATTGCCTCCATGTGATTCGGGACTGTACCCAAAAACCACCGTTTTGCACGCCCTCTTGGACGTGGTAAGGTAGAAATCAAAGCACAGTGGGAATCACATAAGACTCTATGACGATCTCGGGTCAACAGACTACTCTGTACCAGTGTCACCAGAGAACTGCCATCTGACGTAAGGTATAATACCATCTGGGAGTTCTCGGCGAGTCCGTCCAGTGTACCCAGTCTGCACTGAGCACCCATATATCATCTCTGATGTCAAACACCAATGGATATGGGATCATCCATCGCCCATCTGTATGGGTCGAGAAGGTACACGCTAGTCTACTCTGGTATATCGATGCCCCGTCTCGATACACCCATGACTAGGGACTTTGAAGGATGTACTTATGGACTACCATGTCCCCACTAGTATGATCCGCATCATAGTCCAGGTAGTCAAGTACACATCCTAAGGGCTTTACCAACATGTAACAGAGAGACAATCAGTATACACGTTAAGGTAAAGAGCAACCAGATAGCATACTATCATGTCGAGCAAGAAAGTTCTCCCTATATATGTCCAAGCATCAACTACAATATACATCCTATGTATAGTAATGGCCTCTGGGGCATACATATAACTAACAATCTCCCACTTGCACTAGGGCCATCTGATAGCAGTGGTTGTAGTATCTCATACTCAACCATCCCATAAAAGTCTCTATCTGGGAAAAGGCCTTTGTGAGTGGATCCGCCGTGTTGTCCTCTGAGTCTACTCTCCTAACCTCGATCTTCTTGGAGATCAACCATCTCCATGATCAGGTGATGCTGCCTCAGAATATGTCTGGATCACTGATGGGACGGACGTTCCTTGGCATAAGCCACAACTCCATTGTCACACAATGGGAGGAACTAAGTTCATCTCATGAACAAATATACATCCAGACTGCCTCTTTGGTAGCATCTTAAGTAGCGATATATCCAGCCTTTATCGTCTAGTATGCCACGGTATCTAGCTTGGAACTCTTCCAACATACCGTCCCTTTACTGAGGGTAAAGACAATGCCTGTGACTGACATTCAGTCATCCTTATCACCCTGGAACCTTTCCAGTGACTCTCCCCAGGATCAACTGATACCATCTCACTACAACTAGTGAGTCTCCTAACATCCAATTAGATCTATCTCATGGATCCAAAATCCAGGATTTAGGAGGTATCACTTTGATCCTATATGGAGAATCATTGTGATAAGCGGAGATTGATCGAGCGTAGCATAGGAAACTCCTTCCCTATCAAGAGTATGTCATCCACGTACTCTACGAGGATCACCACCATACTCCCTACTACCCTTTTGTATATACAAGGTTTATCTACCCTTTTGATGAAGTCAAACTATTTGACTACCACATCAAAACAGATGTTCCAACTCCGCGATGCCTGCTTTATCCTATAAAGCATCTTGTACACGTTTCCGCTGCTCCCACTGTTTACGAAGCCCTCTGACTGTGTACTTATAGACTCTCTCTTCTAAAACATCATTTAGAAAAGCAGTCATGACACCCAACCGCCAGATATCGTAGTCATGGTATGTAGCCGTGGCAAGTAGGATCTGGATGGACTTAAGCATAGCTACTTAGAAAAGGTTTCATCATAATCCATACCTGGTTAATGATGCAGACCTTTAACAAGTCTAGCTTTGAAAGTCTCAACTCTTCCATGTACACCAAGTAATCTTCTCAAGATATACTTGCTCCTGATGGGGATTTAACCCTTCAGATAAAGCATCCAAAGTCCATACTTTGTTGGTGTATAAGGATTCCATCTCAGATTGCTAAGCATCCAGCCATGCTGACAGAGTCTTACTCCTGATGGCCAGCTCGAAACTAGTTGGGTCATCATCTCATGATGCAATCCTCGCTCCCACTGTCATAGAGAAACCAAAGTATCTCTCAGGTGGGTGAGGAACCCTACTAGATCGGCGGAGAGGCTGAGGTTCGTTGGAATCTACTGAATCCTTTGGTTCTACCAAATCATCTGATGTAGTTTGTATAGTTGGAACTTTTCCAGTTCTACATTACAGACCTTGCCTCGAGTTTGTCCGGATTTTGCTTTTAGACATAGGCTGGACAACCCAAATCTTAACTAGCTTAAGACATGGGCTCTTCCCATACCATATCTTATATGGAGTGGTAGGCAACTGATTTGATTCGAACCCTTTTCAATAGGTATGCAGCTTCTCAAGTGCATAACTCCCAAAAGGAAAATAGGAAACTCAGTAGTACTCATCATAGAGCGCACCATATCGAATAGGGTGCAATGGCTCCGCCCCAATATACCATCGTGCTATGGTGTATACGGAGGAGTAATGCTGAGAGAGAATCTCATTCTCCTTTAGAATAGTCCAAGAATTCCGTGCTCAAGTATTCTCCTCCTTGATCTCATCAAAGGACATAATACTTATACCCGTTTTGGTTCTCTACTTCTAACTTATATTCTGTGAATACCTCAAAAGTTTCTGACTTGTGTTTCAACAGGAACATATGTCTGAATCTTGAGAGATCATCAGAGAACGTAATGAAGTATAAAGAACCAGTCCTGGCATGTGTAGACAGGGGACCTTACATACATCATCATGTATCAGTCCCAAGAGTTTACTAACTCTTTCTCTGTTACCAATAAACAGAGCTTTGGTCATCTTATCTCTGTGACATGACTGGCAAGTTTCATAAGATGTAAATTCAAACTGATTTAAATATGCATCTATATGTAACTTCAGCTAGTCGGGTCGCATTGATATGACCTAGTCTACAATACCTTAAGAAGAATTCGTTCATTTCTGAACTCTTCCTCTTATGTGTGTTCCATATACTAAGAACTGTAGTTTGATTTAGAACATCAATGCTTTTAGATAACGTGCCTGAACCGATCAACTTTTGATATAGGAAATGTTCAAAACATTATCCAACAATACAAAATTTTACCGTTTCTTTACTAATAAAGAGACAGATATGATTTTGTATATCAGGTTCGGTATCTGATAACATTCGTTCAGAATCAATGTATTGGTAATACAGGGTGACAGTGACCAACAGACTTGGCTGCAACACTTGCCCCGTTTTCTGTCTCATGAAACTTATCACCCGTTCTCAGTTCTTTACCTATCTGCTGCCCATGTAACATATTACATATGCGGGATCCTGATCCGGTTTCTCATATCCAGGACGTAAAGAATACTGAGAAACAGTTCTGTATAATGAACACACCCGAAGATGATGCATCAGTATGCACTTTCTTCGTTTGGGCGGCACGGGAATTCTGGTAATCCCCAATTTCCTTCTCTGTCTTATAACAATTATAAGTTGGAGCGGGACCAACGTTCCCCAGCTCAGTATAACAAGCGGGTTCGGTCAATAATCCGTATTATTATCTTGATTAAGGCGTGATATGGTCGCTACCTGGAGAGAGAGAGAGAAGAAAACACTCAGCGTGCGCTCTTGCAAGATCAGATTGGTTATTATTTTATCTAATCAGGATGGCTCCCTCTGTTTTTATCAAATCTTCCTTCAAACCCTAAAAGGAAAGACTAGCCGGGATTAATTACACACTACAAGTTCGCCAATCTTTCAGCCAGGCCAGTGTCGGTACTTTGAGGGAGGTCCCCCGTGCTTTCGCACGAACCTAATTAATGTAAACCTCGTTACCTGTTTTATTTTTGAGATTCGATTCTACAACATCTTTAGGTTTCTTTTATTTCAATAATCTCATTAATGAAGTCCCATCATTTAAGTCACCTAGATATCACAGATAAATACGACGTACACTTATGCCATCCGCATTCGCCTCGATGTCCCCTCGTGCACCGTTAGGTTAGGTAACTAACGGCAGAGCGGGGCAGGGCTAGCGCGGGTGTAAAACATAAGTAACGCCTATATAATATATCATATATACTATATACTGTATCTATCACAGAACATATCACATGATCACATCACAGATATCGCAGCAGAAGAATCATATGAAATATTGGATATACTAGAACGTCCGTGTTTTCAATACGAGCCAGTATAAAACACGGATTCCATGGTCGCGATGAATAGCCAAACCCACACCCCTAGACCCCTACGAGAGCGGCAAGCAACCCTACCAATTCTAGAGTTAGGAGACCCGGACTCGACTCCTCGAGTTGGTCTCCCACTGGACTCCAGAACCCGGTTACTTGTGCTCTCCTCCTTGGGTCTATCCTAGTGCGGAAAAGTAAATAATATACAAAAGGTGACATCTTCCGCAACCTGGAAGTGCCCCAATAAAAGAATATTATATACAAGTTTTTACATGAATGAAAATGAAAAACACTCATCTCACATAAAAACCCCCGGCTATTCAAACACGACGATCCAATATAACATATCCAGCAACACATAACATCACATGTCATCAACGTAAGTAAACATGCGTATCCCAATTGTCGTTGACATATAGCAACGAAACCGGCGATATCACATATTACACTTACGGTCACAGAAAAGAAAGTGTAAAACTACAATAGTTGGAATCCGCAATCTCTTTAGACATCGCATGCCTAATCAAATGAATTCCTTAGATATCGCATGCCTAACAATTATAAACTCCACATTTTTGTCTCATTATCGAAAACTCTTTTCAATATCAAGTCGGGCAATTCAACAAGATTCCCGACATCCTGATCGAATGCTCGTCGCAAACTTTAATAGACGGCCGCACCCCCGATACCGTCGACGAAGTGCACCAAGGCGGAACACCACTACCGCGAGCACTCGAACGGATGTTTCGGCGACGGGGTTCTCCTACAGTCACTTGGTCGGGGCTATGGGGTGGAGCAGTCTATTAAGTTTACCGGCGAGTATCCGCGTACGCTACGTGATTGCGACGGACTTTTGATCACATCAAAATTCCATGGCAACCGATCAAGTGAAACTAAACTGCTATGTTTATAACATTCATTCAGTTATCTCATAACTACTTGTGAATTCCAATTATTGTATCCCATTCCAGATAAATAGAAAATGTTAAACTTTCCGATCAAACATTCAAACACCCAAGTTTTCCCGAAACAAATCAACAAATGAAATAGGTTTAAAAACATCCAGTTCATGCCTCAGTACCAACGGTCCAGCCGTAGAAGGGTCAAGCCAACGCCCCACATGTGGCACGCCGTACTGCCCCCCAAACCCGAAGGTTCAAAGGGCAGTTCAAGACGGTCACATAATCGAGTTAAGGTTTGTTGTCTTCTAGAGGGACCATCGCGTTACTTGCACTACTTAGAACGTCGTTAAACTACGGAAAAATCCAACAATTGGAAATTTTCCGGCAGGGGAAAAAGTGGGTATTTATATCCGGTCGAACTTTTTTAACATTTTGCTAAAATTTATCCCGAAAAACACATAGACAAAGTTTGACAATCCGATCAAATCTACGAATTCCCAATACAACACAGAATATTCAACTCTTGAATAAATATTAAAAATTCCCAGAAAATACAGAAAACAAAATAAGACATTACTGTGCAAACAGTGTTTCAAGAAGAGATATTTTGGCCGCGGAACCGCCGCAGAAGCCAAGCTTCTGCCGCGGTTCCGCCGCACTTTAAGCATATCTTTTGGTCGTTTTTGCACCGTAATTCTTAGAACTTCCTAATGAATTTTTTAAGAATTTTTAATCTGGAAAAAACCCAGTTTTGGAAAAATGTACAGAGAGGGGTCCGGATTAGGGTTTCGTGTTTCGATCGGACGTAAAACATCGTCTACTCATCGCCTAAGGCTCTAGCTAGGCTCTGATACCACTGTAGGGTTCCTAGGCACACCCATGAGGTTCTACAAGTGGTCAAACATGGCCAATTCAAATTTTTCATGTGCCTACAAACCCTAATACGGATCGTTAACTAGATAATGAGGCGATGCAAGCAAGTAAACTACTTTATTGCTAAAGGAAAGTGACTACAACCTTTGTAGATCCGGTCCTCCACCTCCTAGGCTCCGTGATGACGTCCCTCCGCTGTCCATATCGGATCCCGGACTCTAGCATCGGCTTCATTGGAGAAATGGGCGGGCTAGGTCGTCGACTTCGATGCCTAAGATGATCTATGTAGAGGCAACACAAGATCAAGCTCCAACTTCACCAAGCCATAAAACTTGTGAAGAAAACACCCTATAGTACTTGGCAAGTGGTAGAGGATGAAGATATAGGAAGTGGGTTCACTTTAGAATTGGATTTCTCACTCTTTTTCTCAAGTTGCCATTAAAGGCTGCAAGCTTTTCTTCTTGTTGATGAAGAAGAAGAAGAAGAAAAGAATATGATAAGTTATTAAAAATATGAAATAAAATCATACTTATCATATACACAACCATGGTCAAGTGTAGAGAATTAACTAAGGTTATGTGAATGGTTAGGTTTAGGAAAAGAACAAGAATGGTCAAAGCCTCTTGAAACTTCTAAGAAAAGAACAAAAGAAGCAACCATATCATTTTCTTTTCCTAAAATAAAGAATAAATAAATAAACTAAATAATCAAGAGAAGATGATAAAACCCTAACCATTTACTTAACCAAGGTTTAAGTCTTACACAAACCCAAGTTTGCATGTATCATCAAACATGATACAAACAAGTGCACAAAAGTATATCACATATACAACTTGTGTATTTCAAGTGAGAAAATCCATTTAAAGTGAACTAATATTAGTTAATGTAAAGTAATATATCCAATATATAATTATACATTAAATCATTAAATCAATACTTGATTTAACGATCCGGTCATATCGCATATAACCGACTAATATCCAATGTATCGGCTTATCGAATCAATCCTTGATTCGATAACGAGGTTATATCACATACAGCCATTCGATACATTTATCGCGAGAAAAGAATACGGTATCACATACACGCATTATTCTCGGTCCCGCACATATCTCATATGCGCTCCTATTTCGTTTCGCTTGAGCCAGGAAACCTCTGTGTAGGACTCTAAAGACTCGTCAATACGCCGGCAGCAGGTGATGATCATATCAAACACCCACAAGCCGCAAGCGGTCTGCTAAACGTAACGGCCACCCGGGTATTGAGCGATCAGAAGATCGACGAGCAAGCCCGCTCACACTCCTGTGAATCCAACCAGTAACACTTACCGTACAGTCCGGTCTGTTCGTCTGATATGTCGCATATCTCGCCTAGGGGTGGTAAACGTCAGACCCCAATAGCTCGATAAGTCGTGTCGATATGAGATCTATAACAGTTCGAGAAACTACTGGTAACACTTACCAGTAAATCTCAGCAACCCTGGCCAGGGATTTCCGGTTATAGCCAATCGAACACAACGCAACATCAACTCCCTATACCGGGAGAGACGAATCCCCTCCTATCGCTCATTGCCTCCATGTGATTCGGGACTGTACCCAAAAACCACCGTTTTGCACGCCCTCTTGGACGTGGTAAGGTGGAAATCAAAGCACAGTGGGAATCACACAAGACTCTATGACGATCTCGGATCAACAGACTACTCTGTAGTAGTGTCACCAGAGAACTGCCATCTGACGTAAGGTATAATACCATCTGGGAGTTCTCGGCGAGTCCGTCCAGTGTACCCAGTCTCCACTGAGCACCCGTATATCATCTCTGATGTTAAACACCAATGGATATGGGATCATCTATCGCCCATCTGTATGGGTCGAAAAGGTACACGCTAGTCTACTCTGGTATATCGATGCCCCGTCTCGATACACCCACGACTAGGGACTTTGAAGGATGTACTTATGGACTACCATGTCCCCACTAGTATGATCCGCATCATAGTCCAAGGAGTCAAGTACACATCCTGAGGGCTTTACCAACATGTAATAGAGAGACAATCAGTATACACGTTAAGGTAAAGAGCAACCAGATAGCATACTATCATGTCGAGCAAGAAAGTCCTCCCTATATATGTCCAAGCATCCACTACAATATACATCCTATGTATAGTAATAGCCTCTGGGGCATACATATAACTAACACCCTAGACCCTTACGAGAGCGGCAAGCAACACTGCCAATTCTAGGGTTAGGAGACCCGGTCTCGACTCCTCGAGATGGTCTCCCACTGGACCCTAGAATCCGGTTACTTGTGCTCCCTGCCTTGGGTCTACCTAATGCGGAAAAGTAAATAATATACAATGGTGACATCATCCTCAGCCCGGAAGTGTCCCAATAAAAGAATATTACATACAAATGAATTTTACATGAATGAAAAAGAAAAACTCTCATCTCACATAAAACCCCCGGCTATTCAGAACGCGACGATCCAATATAACATATCACAGCAACACATAATATCTCATATCATCAACGTAAGCAAGTATGCGTATCCCGATTATCGTTGATGTATAGCAACGAAGCCGGCGATACACCACATACTACGCTTACGGTCACAGAAAAAAAGTGTAAAACTACAACAGTTGGAATCCGCAACCTCCTTAGACATCGCATGCCTAACCAAATGAATTCCTTAGATATCGCATGCCTAATAATTATAAACCTCGCATTTTAGTCTCATTATCGAAAACACTTTTGAATATCTAGTTGGGCAATTCAACAAGATTCCCGATATTCTGATCGAATGCTCGTCGCAAACTTTAGTAGACGGCCGCACCCCTGATGCCGTCGACGAAGTGCACTAAGGCGGAACACCGCTGCCGCGAGCACCCAAACGGATGCTTTTGGCGACGGGTTCTCCTACAGTCACTTGGTCGGGGCTATGGGGCATGGCTGTCTATTAAGTTTACCCGGCGAGTATCCGTGTACGCTACGTGATTGCGACGGACTTTTGATCACATCAAAATTCCGTGGCAACCGATCATTTGAGACTAAACTGCTAAATTTATAACATTCAAATTAGTTATCTCATAACTACTTGTGGATTCTAAATATTGTATCACATTCCAGATAAATATACAATGTTAAACTTTCTGATCGAATAATCAAACACCAAAGTTTTCCCAATAGCTCAACACTTGAGCGGAGTTTAAAAGCATCTGTCACATGCCACAGTACCAATGGTCTAGCCGTAGAAGGGTCAAGCTAATGCCTCACATGTGGCACGCCGTACTGCCCCAAACCCTAAGGTTTAGAGGCAGTTCAAGATGGTCACATAATCGAGTTAAGGTTTGTGTTCTTCTAGAGGGTCCACTGCGTTACATGTATGATTTTCCGGAAGTTTCGAACTCGAGAAAAAATCCAACTTTTGAAAAAATTTCCGACAGGGGAAAAAGTGAGTTATTGATATCCGTTCGAACTTTTTAACAGTTTCTAAAATTATCCGGAAAAATTTTAAACGAAGTTAAACTTTCCGATCAAATCAACGAGTCCCCAATACAACCCAGAAAACTCAACACTTGAGTAGAATTAAAAATTCCCATAAGAATCAGGAAGTTGGTACTGAAGTTACTGTACAAAACACTAACCCTAATTCTACTATTCCGCCGCGGAACCGCCGCGCAAGCAAGGTATTGCCGCGGTTCCGCGGCCCATTAGTAGAATTAAGATGTCGTATTTCACAGTAATTCCTAAAATACCCTGCTGATTTTTTTGAGTATTTTTAATTCACAAAAAATCACATTTTGGAAAAATTTCCTGAAACTAAAGTATATCGGGTTTTCCGGGTTCGATCGGACTTTAAACTTCGCCTAAAGCTCTAGCTTGGCTCTGATACCACTGTAGGGTTGCTAGGCACGCGTACAAGGGTCTACGAGGCATCAACGATACCCGATTTAAAATTTAGCCGTGCCGAACAACCCAAAGCCGGATCTTTAAACTAGAGATTAGGTGAAAACTAGCATGTTAAACTCTTTAACACTAAGTGAGAGGGATTACAACCTTTGTAGATCTGGTCCTTCACTTCTTAAGCTCCGTGTTGAGGTTCCTTCACTGCGATCATCGTGTTCCGGACTCTCGAGAAGCTCCGCGAAGAGAAAGATGCAAGCTTGCTTCCGATCTTCGATAACAAAGATGATCTACCTTGAAGTTTCATTAACACAAGCTAACACTCACTAAATGAAGTGAACACTCTCATCTAAAGGGCAAAGGTAGATGAGGATGATGAAGTAGGATTTTTGCTCTCATTTGTTTTCATATTCTCACTCATTTTCATCACTTAGGAAAAACCTAGAAAGCTTTTCATGAAGCTCAAAGATGAAGAAGAAGAATAGTAATCCTTTTGTGATGAATAATGAAAGGATAATAATGATGAATAATGAAACCATGGTCAACTAAACCCTTGTAGAGATTTAACTAGGGCTAGCGTTTGGGTTCGGTTAAAGGTGAGTCACTTGAAAATATCTTAGCAAAAACAAAAAGAAACCTTCTAGAAGTATCAAGAAGGAACTAACCCAAAACAAACCCTAACCTTATTTAATCTCCACTAATCATGTTGCATTAGTAATCATATCATGTTACAATATTATATATCACATATATAATATTTATTATAACAAAATAAAATAATACAATTAACATATATCGCATATATATCAATGTATTACCCGAGTGAGAAAAAGAATCTTTTAGTGAGCTAATATTAGTTAATATAATTTAATATATCATATATATTATTATACATTAAATTATCGAATAAACACTTGATCCGACAATCCGGCTATATCGCATATAACCGACTAATATATCATTTACCGATTCATCGAATCAACACTTGATCCGATGATCCGGCTGATATCAAATATCGCGAGAATAGAATACGGTATCTCATATCGCATTATCCTCGGTCCTGCACATATCACATATGTGCCCCTACTCCGTTTTGTCTGAGTCAAGAAACCTCTGTGTAGGACTCTAAAGAATCGTCAATACGCCGACAGTAGGTGATGATCATATCAAACATCCACAAGCTGCAAGCAGTCAGCTAAACGTAACAGCTACCCAGGTATTGAGCGTTCAGAAGATCAACAAGCAAGCATGTACATTCTCCTGTGAATCCAATCAGTAACACTCCCGTACAGTCCGGTCTCGTCGTCTGATATGTCGCATATCTCGCCTAGGGGTGGTAAACGTCAGACCCCAGTAGCTTGATAAATCGTGTCGATATGAGGTCTATAACAGTTCGAGAAACTACTGATAACACTTACCAGTAAATCTCAGCAACCCTAGCCAGGGATTTCCAGTTATAGCCAATCGAACACAGCACAACATCAACTCCCTATACCGGGAGAGACGAATCCCCTCCTATCGCTCATTGCCTCCCTGTGATTCGGGACTGTACCCAAAAGCCACCTTTTTGCACGCCCTCTTGGACGTGGTATGATGGAAATCAAAGCACAGTGGGAATCACACAAGACTCTATGACGATCTCGGGTCAACAGACTACTCTGTACCAGTGTCAGGATCACTTTTGGAAGTTGCCAGTTTCCAGTTTTCTATCAGCCGTATTTAACATTCGGTTAAATGAGGATTTATCTTTCCGCCACTTGGGTGAGTCATGAGGTGAGTCATGATTCTAGATGGTTCTAGTGTGGTGACTAGGTTCATGAATCATTCTTATGCATTAATGGTTTTGATGACTAGGTTAAGTGAGTCATTCTTTTCCTTTAATGCTTTTTGTTCTTGTTAAAGATATTTGATTAAGATCTTTTCCTTTAATGTCACCACTTTGCTCCTACACTCACCTCCCCCTCATCTATAAGTGGCCGGCCCCCTCTCATTTGAGAATCATGGTTGTTGATTGAAAAAAAATATAAGTTTTGGTGCATAGAAATTAGATGTGATCGATTTCTCATTTCCATTCGATCCAAAAGGCAACTTCATTAACCGTTCGTCCATAGCCTTGGACGTAACGAGACAAAGTGTTCTACTCATTCTCTACATCATCTTGGTCGTCTCTTTTGGCAAACTTGATGATCGAGTTGCCTCGGTTCAGAGGCGGGAGCCCGTTTAAAGATCCGTCGACGTGGTGCCACCTGGACGAGAAGACTGGAGATTCAGGAGATCGGAGCAGCCGCAACAAAGCGTGGGATGATGGTTGAAGACCGAAGGACTCGGATTGTTCGGTATAACATTTCTACCCACTTTGTAATTTGTTAGTTTAGCTTTAATGGCAGATCCGGGTTACGGTACACGATAGCGCCAGTTTGTAAAAAGTTTTTGTTCCGCATTTGGCGTCTGTTAGACGGCCGGGGCGCTACCGTGGACTTACAGGACGCCATAACGGCTCCAGAGGTAACTCTTGGCGCCGACGACGACGTACTATTGATGGAGGTCTTGAGAAGATCCGCTCTCACGGCCCGGGCGGAAAGGAAGCGTAGAATGCGCGCACCAAGGGAGCGTAACGCCGCCTTGGCCGTGGGTGCAGGTTCGAGCGCTGCTACCCCTGCCCCTACTCCTTCAGAGGATGCTTCGGCCGTCTTTTCTACCGCCCATAGACAGGCAGCACGTGCGGCTCGGGAAGCAGTCGAAAGACCAACCCAAGGTAACGTGACATTGAGTTCTTTTTGTCAAAGTTTTAATTTTCAGATTCTCATATATCCTATCCTGCAGGGCCGAGTCTTGATCAGGTAGCGGTAGGTGAGATGGCTGCAATCGCTGAGCCTGAGGTAGCGGTAAGTGAGATGGCTGCAATCGCCGAGCCTGAGGTAACCACTCTTTCTCAAGAGTCTGGCACTGCCCCAATCGCCACTCTTTCCCCTTGCGGCTCTTTGCCGTTGCCGGGCGCTGCGAGTGTCACGACGATTCTCGTGGAGTCAGGGGATGAAGCTACGAGCGGCGAGACCATTCTGATGGGAGAGGGTGAAGCAGTCGCTACACCCAGTGACGCCCTTGTCGCGGTTTCAACTAGCGACTCACCAAGTAGATTTTGGGTTATTGCTTTCTCTTTTATTCTGCAATTCCTTTCAATCACTTTTGACAGCGTTTCTCTTATTTCTAATGCAGATATGGTGAGCGTTGAGGTTGTGCCACTCGAGGAAGTATCTCCAGTTGCTGCTTTGACGGTGGCCGCCCCTTTGCCTTCTCTCATTCCCTCTCAAATGCTAGAAGGTGCGGATTTGTGACCCATCAGTTTCATTGTAGGCAGTATACTTTATGTACTGACATTGCATTATTACATTCTTGCAGGAGTCCTTTTTGATCACCTGTATCAGGTGCTGCACCCACATTTCTCCTTCCATTCAGAGATTGCCTCTTCTAGTGGAGCTGGTGAGTACAGCCTTTAGGTAATGTCTTTTCTTTTCTTTTACAGGCAATCAAATCGTTTCTAATTCTTCTTTGTTTTGATTGCAGCACTACAGATCGAAGGAAGAGACGAAAGAACAGTTGCACCACCGGTACTCCCGGCCTTGCCACCTGCTACAGCCGGTATAGTAAACTTCATTGTTCATGAGCCTCCTTTATTTCTTGAACCGTCACTTGACTGTGATTTGTTTTGCAGCGGTGATACCGACTTTAACTCCGCTCGAATCTTGAATCATAATGCCAGTGTTCATATCATAATTTTGCAATTTTATACTCCCCCATTCTTATTCATTTTACAAATAAACATGTGCTTTTGATCCATGTCTGCTACATAGTTGCAGGTTACAGGTTTTCGGAACAAAAACAGTGAAAATGGTGAAAAGACGATACAAAAGTGAGACTACGACCAACAAATGGAAGAATCTTGATCATGCCTACAGTTTGAAGAATAAACGAAGATCAATAGACAATTTCACAAAGCACAAAGGCAGCGCAAGGTTCAAGACTTCGACACGAAGTAAAGGGTAAAAGTCCACGACATTATGCATTGTGGAAATCTGGAAAAGAACTGGAAGACAATCTGAGAAACAAAGTGAAGAAACAAGAAGCCAAATGCAACCAGAAGCAGCCCAGAAGATTTGAGCCAACAAGCCCACAACATGGCCACGGAACCGCGGCCAAACATGCCTTCTGGCCGCGGATCCGTGGCCATATAGAGCACGTGTCGGTGCAATTTTGTGACGGTGGTGGCGGTGCGTTGACTAGTCTTCTTAGGGTAAATTTGTAAATGCAGATATGAATCGAATGTAACCCTAGGGTTTCTATAATCTATAAATAGAAACCCTAATGCTCTTTAGAGCATGCCTCTTCTTGAGAGCATGCCTCTTCTTGTGCCTCATTTTATTTATCAAATTCAGAATTTCAATTCCTGTAATGTATGAAGAGTGCATCAAATAAAGTAAGTTTTCTTTTCTTGCCTTAGTCTAATTTTCCTTTCTGCCCTAGTATAACTTTATTTATCTGCCCTAGTTTAGATTTTATTTATCCGCCGTAAATTAGATAATTAGGTTATTAAAGAACAATCATAAAAAATAAAATCTTTTAATTCCCTAATTAGTGAGTAGTTCCTCACTTATTAGGGTTAGAAATAGGAGAGCTTTAAGAGATGAAAATCCCTCACCCCTTTCTTGCCTGTCATATATTTTAATAGGACTCTATGCATACGTACACACACCGCTCACTACGGCACACTATCCCACGAGGTAGCGGTGATACCGTAGTTTAAAAGACCGGTTGTGTATGTTTTCCATGGAGGTTAGGGTAAGAGTTAAGAAAGGACGGACAAGGACCTAGAGGAAGAAACCTAGTTTCTTCCCGATGGTGCTAATCTCCTTTATTAATTATTACCATAACACCTAAACAGATCTTAATTAGGGCAGAGAAAACGGTGAGACTTATTGAGTTTCCAAATTTAATCTAAAGCTAACCCTAGCAAGATTTTAATCAAACTCATTTCAGTTTTTAGTGATAATCGATTCAACACCATTTGGAATTAACTCGTTAGAACAAATAGAAAATACACAAAATCCCTGTGGACCGACCCGTACTCACCAGCTAGCTACCAAGCGACGCCGTTCTTGATTGCGGTAAAATATTCTTTGACCACAAAACATTGAACCAATCAAATGGCGTCGTTGCCGGGGATGGCGTAGTTATTTTCTTTTTGTAATTTCGGGTTAATATAAAAATCATAAAATTCATAAAAACTGGAAAAAAAATTATAAAAAAAATAAATAATTTATCATCTTGTTATTCTTTGAAGGGTTTTCTTTTGAATTGTGCAGGATCGACGTACGGACTCAGATCTGGAAAATTCCAGTGAGCAAAACAGAAAACATCAGATCTGAACAGACAAAAGAAAATCACAACAGAGGAACAGAAGAATTTTGGAGATCTGAACTGCCAAGTCAACCGCGGAAACGCGGTCGAAAGCAAGGTTCGGTGGTGGATCCGCGGCCTGGTAGTGACGTCATCATTTGAAAAAGTCTCTGTAAGCATCTTTTCTTCTTCTGGACCCCCTGATATCCTCTGAAATATTTTCCTGCAGGGTTCTATGCGCAAAAAAATTTCTCTCCCTTCTCCAATAACTTGATCTTGTGCAGGATTCTTTGCGCCGCAATAAAAAATTAAAAAAAATATTTTTGGCAAGTGTTTGATTGTGTTTACTGTTTTGCATCTTTAAAAATTGACTTTAAGGGGCTTTTACACCAATCCAGATTGGGTGGGGATTTCATTACCCTTCCTAGGACCCCAAAAATCACAAAAAGCATATTGCATTGACCATCGAGTTAATTAAAAAAAATTAGACTCAGCCTTAAGGACTGTCGCGCTCAATAGGACAAAGGACTAGTTGTAGGCATCGATCGTTTATCTAAACCAGACTTTGTGGTGCCTAGGCTAGACAAGCGGGGAAAGGTAACTTTAAAAGGCCCGTGTCACCGTGATTCATGAGCGGATCCCTCCTTTCTCTACTTGTGCTTACCTGGCCACAATTGGCGGTGAAGAGGCGATTTGAGGTCCTCACAACTTGCCCTTTGGAACAGTTAGGAACAGTCTAGTTGACCTAGGTGACCCTAGATCTAGGCTTGATTGTGCATTTTGTGATTGATTAAACGTGTGTCTAAGATTCTTATTAAAAATCTTTTTGCTAAAAGCTCCTTATATATAAAAAAACACAAAACGGAAAAAAAATTTATAAAAACTTGCCACTTGTCGCTAAGAAATCCATTGCACCCCACTTGCACCCCACATTCTTTTTCTTTCTTACATCATGGGTACCCCACCTCCCAAAACTCTTGCCGAACTTTGGTACCCTCATCCAAACATTGCTTCCTATGTGAATTGTTTTGGTCGAATTACGGACGACCCCTCCATGCCCAAAATTTCTTTGAAAGATCGAATAGAAGCGTCTAGGAGAAACAGTTCGACTCCGCAATCCACTTTGAATCAACCATTTCAAGTTTCACCACCTTCTTACATTGATACTCCTTTTTCGAGCTCTGTTGTAACTCCGAAACCCATGTCTATTGCTGAACATATTGAACAATCTCGTAAGCGATCTTTCATTCCTTTCAACGCTTCTAGTTTTTGGGGATCAACAAGTCCATTCACCTTTTTATCCAAATGTTGATCCTCCTGTCCAACCATTCAATTCCTACCAGTCCTACCCGACTTTCGCACCTTCCCTAGACACTGTTTCTAAACAACCATTTAGGAGTTTCACGTATCCAAACAACTTTGAATATTTTACTGAACCCCCTTCACAACCCATGTCTAGTCTGGAACAGTCGTTGAAAGCTTATATTTTAGCGACAAACCAACAGATAAGGAATTTGGATGCGTCCATTGCCGCCCTTATGCAACCTAGTGATCCGGTAGCTAGTTTCCAACTAGCTCCAAAAATTCTAATATATGATGAGGCGGTTGGACAGATTGAGAATTTGAGTGGAGAGAGTGAGCTGTGCACCCTTCCAAATCAAACCTACCCATCACCAATTGAATCCCACAACTCCGGTTTTGAATGTCTATCAAGTGTCCCAAATGATTCACCAGTTGAAAATAAAACATTTAATGAGTTGTGTAATGTTGTAGTGCTTGATTTGCCAGATTGTGAAGGGTCCCTTTTGAGTGAAACCATCACCAATCCTTTCGACCTCTACACCTCCAATCTAGAACCTGAATTGATAAATATCCATGCTTTTGATGAGGTGTCCGAAAAAATTGATTTTCACTTGATTGAAGATATTGACGCCGGGAATATTTTGGATGATGAACCTGCAGATTTGATTGAAATTGTCTCTCCAATTCATCATCCCGAATCATTAAATGTTTTTCCCGAACTTCATATGCGTCTTGATTTTGATGATAATGGCATGGATAAGCTGAATTATAAGGATAATATTGAGGAAATTATTGAGGATGAACCAGTTTTGTTTGATGAGTCAGATTTCCAATTCATCCTCCTGAACCTTTAACTGTTATACTTCCTAAATCACCCATTCATCCTTTCCATCGTTCCGACCACGCAAGAGATCACGCAGGAGGACTGTGAGCTTGAAAAATTTCTGTTCGATCACAGCAGTTTTGACGCCACTAGTGCGTTCCTCCTTGAATCTGACACAGTTTTCACAACCGATAACAATTACGAGTGTTTCACTTTTTCGGACGATTTTGAAGACTCACAGCCCGAGTTTGAGTCCTTTCAATTTTCAGATAAGTTAGTTGAACCATAAGACTCGGTTCCTTACAGTCATTTCGAACCATTGATGGAATCCTTCGAGTTCGAAACAGTTTCACCAATTTCACCTTCAATTGTTTCACCTCTGAAACTCGAACGCAAGCTGTTGTCGTCTCACCTTACACACGCTTACTTAGGTGAGAATGAGATCCTTCCTAAATCACTCCCTTTCATCCTTTCTATCGTTTCGACCGCGCAAGAATTCGTCACGCTTCCATTTTCAATATTTGTCTCGCGAAACTTAGTAAATTAAAAACCCTAAAAATAACCTTTCTTAAAATTTAACGGTAGAAAAATATATGTCTTTATAGTTTACTTAGAAATAGGCAAATTTTGAGTTCACTTCTTAGGCTAAGTCAAAATAAGGGAAGAGTATTGAAATTTTTATTAAAGTGAAAGTCTGAAAAATAATCCCTAAGCTTAAGTCTAAATTCTGAAAATATATACCCTACAAATTGCACAAACACGAACCTTGAAACTTGGAATAGTAGAAGAGACCTTGAAATGCTCTTGTCTAAAGTCCTTAGTATGAAGGAAAATAAAATAAAAATACAAGTATGAATAAAGAGATAAAAAAAATGAACACTGGTTTTTGTAATTACTTAAGGCTGCATAAATAAAAAAAATATTTAGCGAGGGTGCTTTATCACGTAGTGCCTTAGACCAACTGGTTTGGGAGTCACTGCTAAAGTCTTAGGTGTTACAAAACTAGGAATTACGCCTTAATGTGCAAACACATTTTGTAATCGGTCGTTAGTACCTCAAGAAGTATTAACGGTCGCATGAAAGATGTGTGAGCAATTTCATCTAAAAAATTCACCAACTAAAATTACTTTGGACGATGGACAAGAGTATTAGAGCTTGAATTGAATTTCCAAGTGTAGGGGTGATACATACACACACGTAGGGGTATATGATTGGGGTTTAGATGAGAGATAGGAATGAAAAATAGGGCTTATATCTTTAGTAGAGATGATAAAAATTCCTAAGTTGAGATGGAACCTTAGAAGGAAAACTCAAAAGATGCTAAAAGCTAAGTAAATTTACAGAACATATACAATCTTAAGTTAAATGATAAGCAAGCGTGAAAAATACGGGTTGATAGTTTCTGAGTTGAAGATGATAGAATTTCTTGTTAGAAAACCGAATTGGAGAATAAAAGTTAATAGGCCGAATTGATAGGATTTTGTGGCTACTATCCGCTGAAAACCCTCAGGAGACAACACTCCACCTACTAGGGACACCTAGAGGTTTAACGGCTTGTTGCACGAGCTCGGTGCAAACGCGTTTCCCAGCGAAAGTGAGGCTAGGTCTTTTTCAAGAATAAAACTAGTTTTGCTCGAGGACGAGCAAAAGATAAGTTTGGGGGTATTTGTTCATATCATAATTTTGCATTTTTATACTCCCCATTCTTATTCATTTTACAAATAAACAGGTGCTTTTGATCCATATCTGCTACATAGTGGCAGGTTACAGGTTCTCGGAACAAAAACAGTGAAAATAATGAAAAGACGATACAAAAGTGAGACTACGACCAACAAATGGAAAAATCTTGATCATGCCTACAGTTTGAAGAATAAACGAAGATCAATGGACAATTTCACAAAGCACAAAGGCAGCGCAAGGTTCAAGATTTCGATACGAAGCAAAGGGTAAAAGTCCACGACATTATGCACTGTGGAAATCTGGAAAAGAACTAGAAGACAATCTGAGAAACAAAGTGAAGAAACAAAAAGCCAAATGCAACCAGAAGCAGCCCAGAAGAATTCAGCCAACAAGACCACAACATGGCTGCGGAACCGCGGCCAAACATGCCTTCTGGCCGCGGATCCGCGGCCATATAGAGCACGTGTCGGTGCAATTTTGTGACGGTGGCGGCGGTGCGTTGACTAGTCTTCTTAGGGTAAATTTGTAAATGCAGATATGAATCGAATGTAACCCTACGGTTTCTATAATCTATAAATAGAAACCCTAATACTCTTTTTGAGAGCATGCCTCTTCTTGTGCCTCATTTTATTTATCAAATTCAGAATTTCAATTCCTGTAATATATGAAGAGTGCATCAAATAAAGTAAGTTTTCTTTTCTTGCCTTAGTCTAATTTTCTTTTCTGCCCTAGCATAACTTTATTTATCTGCCCTAGTTTAGATTTTATTTATCTGCCGTAAATTAGATAATTAGGTTATTAAAGAACAATCATAAAAATTGAAATCTTTTAATTCTCTAATGAGTGAGTAGTTCCTCACTTGTTAGGGTTAGGAATAGGAGAGGTTTGAGAGATGAAAATCTCTCACCCCTTTCTTGCCCGTCATATATTTTAATAGGACTCTATGCATACGTACACACACCGCTCACTACGGCACCCTATCCCACGAGGTAGCGGTGATACCGTAGTTTAAAAGACTGGTTGTGTATGTTTTCCATTAAGATTAGGGTAAGAGTTAAGAAAGGACGGACAAGGACCTAAAGGAAGAAACCTAGTTTCTTCCCGATGGTGCTAATCCCTTTTATTAATTATTATCATAACACCTAAACAGATCTTAATTAGGGCAGAGAAAGCGGTGAGACTTATTGAGTTTCCAAACTTAACCTAAACCTAACCCTAGCAAGATTTTAATCAAACTCATTTCAGTTTTTAGTGATAATCGATTCAACACCATTTGGAATTAACTCGTTAGAACAAATAGAAAATATACAAAATCCCTGTGGACCGACCCGTACTCACCGGCTAGCTACCAAGCGACGCCGTTCTTGATTGCGGTAAAAATTCTTTGATTCGTATTTATAAAGCGAAAGCGCATATAAAATCTCAACCAATCAGCCAGCAGCCCCCTTTTCCAGGCGTTCATCTTCAAAAGGCGCTGTGAATAGTCTGCGCATGTTGAGCGATCATTTCGAGGAGCTTGACACGGAGACCCCTGCCCTTACTGCAGATTTTTTTGCTGAGGTTAATCCCATGCTGACGACACTCGTGCACTTTCATAGCGAGGGCATCGTTGAGTCTTGGGTTAATCACTGTAGGAAAATTGAGGCTTGTCTGCATGAGCTCAAGGTCGGACGTCCCGCTCTAGAGGTCCTGGCTATGAACTCCCAACGGGCTGCATGGGTCGAGCAGAGCACTCCCTACTTCCGCCATCTTGAACAAGAAGCGGCCTTGAAGCGTAAGGAGCGCGAGGAGATTTCAAGCGAATCTGCCCAGCTGCATGCTCAGGTTGACGCAAATGTCGTACAGCTGAAAGCTATCTTCGAAAACCTTCTACGATATATTTCTGACGGGCTAACGCTGAGGCAGAAGCTCGACCTCATTGAGCGGGATGCGCAGAGTCGTGTGGCAGCTCAGCAGGTCGTTGATGAGCAACTTTCATCTTATTTGCAGCAACAAGCTCAGGTTGAAGCAGAATTGGCCGCGGCAGCTGACCGTGAAAAGGGGCTGAGGGGAGTGTGCGAGCAACTGATTGGTCTATTGAAAATGCTTCCCTCCCAATAGTTGTTTTTGCACCATTTGTAATTTTTGAATGAAATGTATCCATTTTTTTATCCTTTCATATGATGTAAATTGTACTCAATTTGTCTTTATAAATAAAAGATACATTTCCGTTGCACTATCTCGTGTTATCTCTTGCTTTCTTGTCTTTTCTATGTTGCCGGCATGTCACCTTTAGCAAGCATAGTTTGTAGATAATAGAGAACATTCCGTCTTGAACTCTTCGAGAGGTAGCGATGGCTTAGGAAGCAGGTTAAGATCTGCTGCCTAAGGCTTTTCAACTTTATGAGCCGTGAGGGTCTCATAAAGATTTTTCTCCTTACAAGTCGAAAGGATCTCGTAGGTGTATTTTCGCCTTAGGGATCGTGAGGATTCCTAAGTGTGTTTTCTCTTGGGAGTCGTAAGGATCTCACAAGAGAATTTTCTTCCTTACGAGTCGAGAGGACCCGTAAGTGTCTAATGAGGTTGACATTATCCGCATTTCACGGATTCAGAAATTGCTCTGGGCATTTCCTACGGGGTTGAGATTGACTCTAGCCGTGTTCCACGGGACCAGGATTTGCTCTGGATGCTTCCCACAGGGTCAGGATTGACATAGCCGTGTTCCACAAGGACCAGGATCCGCTCTGGATGTTTCCCACGGGGTCAGAATTGACATAGGCCATGTTCCACGTAACCAGGATTTGCTCTGGATACTTCCCACGGGGTCAGTATTGACATAGGCCATGTTCTGCAAGGACCAGGTTCCGCTCTGGACGTTTCCCACGGGGTCAGTATTGATATTGGCCGTGTTCCACGTGACCAGGATTTGCTCTGGATACTTCCCACAGGGTCAAGATTGACATAAGCTGTGTTCTGCGAGGACCAGGATCCGCTCTGGACGTTTCCCATGGGGTCAGGATTGACATAGGCCGTGTTCCACGTAACAGGATTTGCTCTGGATGCTTCCCACGGGGTCAGGATTGATATAGCCGTGTTC
This sequence comes from Agapanthus africanus, assembly GCA_030015575.1. NCBI lineage: Eukaryota > Viridiplantae > Streptophyta > Magnoliopsida > Asparagales > Amaryllidaceae > Agapanthus > Agapanthus africanus. The sequence continues at coordinate 874,719,382 of JASDDO010000022.1, read as the reverse complement.
TGCGAGGACCAGGATCTGCTCTGGACGTTTCCCACGGGGTTAGGATTGACATAGGTCGTGTTTCACGTGACCAGGATTTGCTCTGGATGCTTCCTACGGGGTCAGGATTGACATAACCGTGTTCTGCGAGGACCAGGATCCGCTCTGGACGTTTCCTACGGGGTCAGGATTGACATAGATCGTGTTTCACGTGATCAGGATTTGCTCTAGATGCTTCCTACGGGGTCAGGATTGACATAGCCGTATTCTGCAAGGACCAGGATCCGCTCTGGACGTTTCCCACAGGGTCAGGATTGACATAGGTCGTGTTTCACGTGACCAGGATTTGCTCTAGATGCTTCCCACGGGGTCAGGATTGACATAGCCGTATTCTGCGAGGACCAGGATCCGCTCTGGACGTTTCCCACGGGGTCAGGATTGACATAGGTCATGTTCACGTGACCAGGATTTGCTCTGGATGCTTCCTACGGGGTCAGGATTGACATAGGCCGTGTCCGCAAGGACCAGGTTCCGCTCTGGATGTCTCCCATGAGGTCAGGATTGACATAGGCCATGTTCCACCAAACCAGGATTTGCTCTGGATGCTTCCTACAGGGTCAGGATTGACATAGGCCGTGTTCTGAGAGGACAGGATCCGCTCTGGACGTTTCCCACGGGGTCAGGATTGACATAGGCCGTATTCCACTAGACCAGGATTTGTTCTGGATGCTTCCCACGGGGTCAGGATTGACATAGGCCGTGTTCCACAAAACCAGGAGGGGTTGACTCTCGGTTGTCTGTGCATCGTCGAGTCATGAACTGGGAGCTTTGTCGTGGCTCCGATTTGCTGCTGTTGCGTCTGTTGTAATGAGACGAATGTTGAGATGATCTCCAGGCTGTCTGTGAATCGTCGAGATTTGGCTTCTTTTTCTGATGGAGCCTGGGGGAAGGTGTGGTTCCCTCTTTTTTTGTGCCCCTGGATTGTATACAGGGACCGATACAATCTCACCTGTAGGGTAAAAGTTTCATTTTATATTTTTCTTTCCGCGATGCTCTATCATTTCAGCTTTTATATCGCGAAAGTCGCGATCGCCCAATCATTTCGGCTATTTCTCGCGGTGCCCAATCATTTCGGCTATTTGTTTTTATTTACTCGCTGTTTTTTATTGCGAGTTGCCCAATCATTTCGGCTATTTTGCATGCATATACTTTTACTTGTTGATTTGCAAGTTGCCCAATCATTTCGGCTATTTCGTATGCATTTGTGGCTCGCTGGCTTTTTGCTGCGTGTTTTGGGATTTGACACCGATTTCGGCATCAGTATCGCTACAACTGAGATATTGCCAGGAGCGAATCATCATTTGCCTTTGTCGATGTCGAACAAATGTGGCTTAGCGAACAGGGTTAGGATCCCGTCGACTAAGGCTTTTAACTTTACGAGCCGTAAGGGTCTCATAAAGGTATTTCTCCCTACAAGTCGTGAGGATCTTGCAAGTGCGTTTTCTCCTTAAGAATCGTGAGGAGTCTTAAGTGTATATTCTCTTATAAGTCGTAAGGCTCTTACAAGAATATTTTCTCCTTATAGGTCGAGAGTACTTACAAGTGTCGTTTGCTGTGCGAGCATATCTCCAGTCTCTGGTGGGACTTTGTTAGGGAAATGTTTATTCACGCCCAGGGATTGTATACAAGGGTCAATACTGAACCGCTTGTAGGGTAAAATTGGAGGTATGACTGCTTAAGAACAGGTTTAGATCCCTGTAGCTTAAGGCTTTTGAATCCTATAAGTCGTGAGGGTCTCATAGGAGGGTTCTCCTTACGAGCCGTGAGGATCTCGCAAGTGTAATTTCTCTTTAGGAATCGTGGGGATCCCCAAGTGTGTTGCTCCTTTGTGAGTCGTAAGGATCTCACGCAGGTGGTTTCTCCTCACAAAGTCGAGAGGACCTTGCAAGTGTCTTTTAACGAGGTTGCGCCCATTCGGGTTTTTACAAAACTCGCCGGCAATCCTGCTATTTCTACTCACGGAGCCCTTTCGGGTTTTCATCCGTGCCCATTTTGCTTATGGACATACCATTTTTTTTAATTTTATATTTTTTTTGTGTCAGCCTTGGAATGCTGCGGTCCGTAGTAGTTTATCGACGTCTCGGTCAACGGCCAGTTTTAGGACATAGTGGTCCATTGTTAGTTTAAGGACATTTCGGTCCGTCGCCAGTTTTAGGACATAGTGGTCCGTCATTAGTTTTAGGACGTTTCTGTAGGGTTCCTAGGCACTCTAGTTAAGTCTCACAAGTGATCAAACATGCACAAATAAAATTTTACGGGTGCCTACAAACCCGACTACGGATCGTTTACTAGATATTTAGGCGAAACAAGCAAACTAGTTAACATTTTAACTAAGGGAACGGATATACAACCTTTGTAGATCCGGTCCACCACCTCCACGGCTCCGCAATGAAGTCCCCTCGCTGTCCAAATCATGTCTTGGGCTCTAGCGTCGGCATCATCGAAGAATGGGCGGGCTTGATCGTCGGTTCGATGCCGAAGATGATCTACGTCGAGGCATCGCTAGAACAAGCTCCAACTTCACCAAGTCGGAAAAACTTGTGAAGGAAACACCCTATACTACTTGGCAAGAGGTAGAGGATGAAGAAATAGGAAGTGGGTAAACTTTAGTTTTGGATTTCTCACTTGTTTTCTCATGTTGCCATTGAACTAGAAAGCTTTTCTTCTTCTTGCTCATGAAGAAGAAGATGAAAAAGATATGATAAGTTGAATAATAAAATGAATAAGAATTAAATCTTATCATACTTTTAACCTTAGTTAAGTGTAGAGAGAAGACCATGGTTAATGGAATGGTTAGGGTTAAGGATAAGAACAAAAAGGAGACTAAGTCAAAGTTTCAAGAAACTTCAACTAAAAAACAAAACTTACAACCATTCATTTATCTTTTCCTTTTTTCCAAAATGAATAAATAAGAAAAAGATAAATGAATAAATAATCAAAACCCTAATCATTAACTTAAACCATGGTTTGATTCTTTACACTTAACCAAGTAAGCATGTATCATCAAACATGATACAAACATGTGCACAAAACTATATCGCATATACAATGTGTACAATTCAAGTGAGAAAATCCTTTTAAAGTGAACCAATACTAGTTAATGCAAAGTAATATATCAAATATATAAATATGCACTAAATCATTAAATCAACACTTGATTTAACGATCCGGTCATATCGGATATAACCGACTAGTATGATATGTATCGGCTTATCGAATCAATCCTTGATTCGATAACCAGGTTATATCGCATATAACCATTCGACACATTCGTCGCGAGAATGGAATACGGTATCACATACACGCATTGTTCTCGGTCCCGCACATATCTCATATGCGCTCCTATTTCGTTTCGCTTGAGCCAGGAAACCTCTGTGTAGGACTCTAAAGACTCGTCAATACGCCGGCAGCAGATGATGATCATATCAAGCATCCACAAGCCGCAAGCGGTCTGCTAAACGTAACGGCCACCCGGGTATTGAGCGATCAGAAGATCGACGAGCAAGCCTGCTCACACTCCTGCGAATCCGACCAGTAACACTACCGTATAGTCCGGTCTGTTCGTCTGATATGTCGCATATCTCGCCTAGGGGTGGTAAACGTCAGACCCCAATAGCTCGATAAGTCATGCCGACGTAGGGTCCATAACATTCGTGAAACTACTGATAACTCTTACCAGTATATCACTGCAACCCTGGCCAGGGATTTCCTGTTATAGCCAGTCGAGCATAGCACAACATCAACCCCCAATACCGGGAGAGACGAATCCCCTCCTATCGCTCATTGCCTCCATGTGAATCGGGACTGTACCCAAAAACCACCTGTTTGCACGACTCAGTAGAGCCGTGGTAGGGTGGAAATCAAAGCACAGTGGGAGACACACAAGACTCTATGACGATCTCGGGTCAACAGACTAAGCTGTACCAGTGTCACCAGAGAACTGCCATCTGACGTGAGGTATAATACCATCTGGGAGTTCTCGGCGAGTCCGTTCAGTGTACCCAGTCTCCACTGAGCACCCGCATACCATCTTCGATGTCAAACACCAATGGATATGGGATCATCCATCGCCCATCGCATGGGTCGAGAAGATATACACTAGTCTACTCTGGAATATCGATGCCCCGTCTCGATATTCCCTCGACTAGGAACATTTGAAGGATGTACTCATGGACTATCCAGGCCCCACTAGTACGATCTGCATCACAGTCCTGGAAGTCGAGTACACATCCTAAGGGCTTTATCAACATGTAATCAGAGAGACAGAAAGTATACATGTTAAGATAAAGTGCAACCAGATAGCGTACTATCATGTCGAGCAAGAAAGTCCTTCCTATATATGTCCCAGCATCCACTACAATATACATCCAATGTACAGTAATGGCCTCTAGGGCATACATATAACTAACAATCTCCCACTTGCACTAGGGCCATCTGTAGCAGTGGTTGCAGTATCACATACTCAACCATCCCCTAAAAGTCTCTCTTTGGGAAAAGGGCCTTCGTGAGTGGATCCGCCGTGTTGTCCTCTGAGTCTACTCTCCTAACCTCGATCACCCTGGAGATCAACTATCTCCATGATCAGGTGATGCTGCCTTAGATTATGTCTGGGTCACTGATGGGACCAGGGTTCCAGGGCCTAAGCCACACTTCCATTGTCATACAATAGCAGGAACCAAGTTCATCTTATGAACCAATATACACCCAAACTTCCTCTTTGGTAGTATCTTCAATAGCGATGTTACCAGCCTTTATCGTCTAGTTTGCCACGGTATCTAGCTTGGAACTCTTCCAACATACCGTCCCTTTACTGAGGGTAAAGACAATGCCCGTGACTGACATTCAGTCGTTTTTATCACCCTGGAACTCTTCCAGTGATTCCCCCCAGGATCGATTGATACCATCTCACTACATCTAGTGAGAATCCTAACATCCAATTACATCTATCTCATAGATGAAAAATCAATATTTAGGAGGTATCGCTTTGATCCTATTTGGGGAATCCTAGTGATAATAGGAGATTGATCGATCGTAGTATAGGAAACTCTTTTCCTATCAAGAGTATGTTGTCTACGTACAATACGAAGATGACCACCTTACTCTCTACTACCCTTTTGTATATACAAGGTTCGTCTATCATTTTGATGAAGTCAAACACTTTGACTATCACATCAAAACAGACGTTCCAACTCCGCGATGCCTGCTTCATCATGTAAAGCATCTTGCACACGTTTCCGCTGCTCCCACTGTTTACGAAGACCTCTGGCTGTGTTCTTATAGACGTTCTCTTCTAAATCAGTATTTAGAAAAGCAGTCATGGCACCCAACCGCCAGATATCGTAGTCATGGTATGTAGCCGTGGTAAGTAGGATCTGGATAGACTTAAGCATAGCTACTGGAAAAAGGTTTCATCATTATCCACGCCTGGTCGATGACGAAAATCTTTAACAAGTCTAGCTTTGAAAGTCTCAACTTTTCCATCTATACCAAGTAATCTTCTCAAGATTTACTTGCTCCTGATGGGGATTTAACCCTTCAGATATAGCAGCTAAAGTCCATACTTTGCTGGTGTACATGGATTCCATCTCAGATCGCTAAGCATCCAGCCATTCTTACAGAGTCCTTACTCTCGATGGCCTGCTCGAAACTGGTTGGGTCATCATCTCATGATGCAATCATCGCTCCCACTGTCATAGAGAAACCAAAGTATCTCTCTGGTGGGTGAGGAACCCTACTAGATCGGCGGAGAGGCTGAGGTTCATTGGGAACTATAGAATCTTATGGTTCTATCAAATTATCTGCAGTTTTGTACAGCTGGAACCTTTCCAGTTCTACAGAACTGATCTTGCCTCGATCTTGTCCGGATTTTGCTTTTGACATAGGCCGGACAATCCCAAATCTTAACTTACTTAAGAGATAGGCTCTTCCCATACCATATCTCATATGGAATGGTAGGCACTGATTTGATTCGAACCTAATTGAATAGGTATGCAGCTTCTCAAGTGCATTACTCCCAAAAGGAAATAGGTAACTCAGTAATACTCATCATAGAGCACACGATATCTAATATTGTGTGATTGCTCCGCCCCGATATACCATCGTGCTATGGTGTATTCGGAGGAGTAATGCTGAGAGAGAATCTCATTCTCCTTTAGAATAGTCCAGGAATTCCATGCTCAAGTATTCTCCTCCTTGATCACATCAAAGGACATAATACTTTTACTCGTATTGGTTCTCTACTTCTAACTTATATTCTGTGAATATCTCAAAAGGTTCTGACTTGTGTTTCAACAGGAACATATATCTGAATCTTGAGAGATTATTAGAGAATGTAATGAAGTATAAAGAACCGGTCTTGGCAAGTGTAGACAGGGGACCTCCATACATCAACATGTATCATCCCAAGAGTTTACTAACTCTTTCTCTGTTTCCAATAAACGGAGCTGTGGTCATCTTATCTTTGTGACATGACTGGCGAGTTTCACAAGATGTAAATTCAAACTGATTTAAATATGCATCTATATGTAACTCTAGCTAGTCGGGTCACATTGATCTGACCTAGTCTACAATGCCTCAAGTAGGATTCGTTCATTTCTGAACTCTTCCTCTTGTGTGTGTTCCGTATACTAAAGAACTGTAGTTTGATTTAGAACATCAATGCTTTTAGATAACGTGCCTGAACCGATCAACTTTTGATATAGGAAATGTTCAAAACATTATCCAACAATACAAAATTTTATCATTTCTTTAGTAATAAAGAGACTGATATGATTTTGTATATCAGGTTCGGTATCTAATAACATTCGTTCAGAATCAATGTATCGGTAATACAGGGTGACAGTGACCAACAGACTTGGCTGCAACACTTGCCCCGTTTTCTGCCTCATGAAACTTATCACCCGTTCTCAGTTCTCTACCTTTCTGTAGCCCTATGTAACAGATTACATATCTGGGATCCTGATCTGGTATCACATATCCAGGACGTAGAGGATACTGAGAAACAGTTCTGTATAATGAACACACCCGAAGATGATGCATCAGCATGCACTCTCTTCGTTTGGGCGGCACGGGAATTCTGGTAATCCCCAATTTCCTGTTCTGTCTTATAACAATTATAAGTTGGAGCGGGACCAACGTTCCCCAGCTCAGTATAACAAGCGGGTTCGGTCAATATTCCGTATTATTATCTTGATTAAGGCGTGATATGGTCGCTACCAGGAGAGAGAGAGAAGAAAACACTCAGCGTGCGCTCTTGCAAGAATAGATTGGTTATTATTTTATCTAATCAGGATGGCTCCCACTGCTTTTTATCAAATCTTCCTTCAAACCCTAAAAGGAAAGACTAGCCGGGATTAATTACACACTACAAGTTCGCCAATCTTTCAGCCAGGCCAGTGTCGGTACTTTGAGGGAGGTCCCCCGTGCTTTCGCACGAACCTAATTAATGTAAACCTCGTTTTCCCAGAGGCGTAACCTCGTTAACACCTTTCTAGACACCTACTTGATCGGCTAATTGTAATGTATAAAACTCTCCCATGAGTAACTCTTACTCGCAGCGGGTATCGGGATCCAACTATCTCATAGAAGGTATGCAATCTCATTGCAAATTTCAACACTTGAAATTCCCGATAAAGGTTTTTACCCCTAGCACCTATGACCTTAACTATGGTCAACAAATCATAAGTACTAGTCAAGTTCTACCCGTCATTTCGTGATTAATTAGACCCACCCACATGACCCTTAACTAAGGTCAACAAAGTCACGCGACTGTCCTAACTAATCGCATCATATGCGGTGTAGGAAGACATCACTTAGCTACCGTACACTGTGCCTTGACTATGGTCAACAAACACAGCACGAATACTAAGTACTCTGCTTCCTAAAATGATGGAGGGTTGCGGCTGGTTTTTGTGAAAACCTTTAACGCTTTGAACTTGATCTCGTTGCGGAATCAAATGGTTTTTAAATGGAATGTTTTCGAGGCTTTTCTAGTTTTGCTAAAGGGGTCACTCCCGGTGAAGGGATCGTCGGCCCTTTCCTCGTCGAATGAGGTGCGGGATATATCATATATATCACTGTGCAAAGCGGAAACTATAGAAGCGATCAAAGACAAACCGAGAGTTGTAGCATCTGCCAGTTATTGCTAAAGGAGTCACTCCCGGTGAAGGGATCTCGGTCCTTTCCTCATCGAATAAGGTGCAGGATGTTATATAATGAACACCGCGATGCAAAGCAAGAACTGTAGCTACCTGTTTTATTTTGAAATTCGATTCCACAACATCAATTAGGTTTATTTTCTTTCATTAATCTCATTAATGAATATCCCATCATTTAAGTCTACCTAACCATCACAGATAAATATAACGTACGCTTATGCCATCCGCATTCGCCTCGATGTCCCGTCTGGACCGTTAGGTTAGGTAACTAACGGCAGAGCGGGGCAGGGCTAGCGCGGGTGTAAAACATAAGCAACGTCTATATAATATATCATATATATACTATAATATCTGTCACAAAGCACAGAACATCGCATGATCACAGATAAAACACAGCAGAAGAAACATATGAAATATTGGATATACTAGGACGTCCGTGTTTTCAATACGAGCCAGTATAAAACACGGATTCCACGGTCGTGATGAATAGCCAATCCCACACCCCTAGACCCCTACGAGAGCGGCAAGCAACCCTACCAATTCTAGGGTTAGGAGACCCGGACTCGACTTCTCGAGTTGGTCTCCCACTGGACCCCAGAACCCGGTTACTTGTGCTCCCCTCCTTGGGTCTATCCTAGTGCAGAAAAGTAAATAATATACAACGGGTGACGACTTCCGCAACCTGGAAGCGCCCCAATAAAAGAATATTACATACAAGTTTTTACATGAATGAAAAAGAAAAACACTCATCTCACATAAAAAAAACCCGGCTATTCAAATACGACGATCCAATATAACATATCCAGCAACACATAACATCACATGTCATCAACGTAAGTAAATATGCGCATCCCAATTGTCGTTGACATATAGCAACGAAACCGGCGACATCACATATTACACTTACGGTCATAGAAAAGAAAGTGTAAAACTACAACAGTTGGAATCCGCAACCACCTCAGACATCGCATGCCTGACCAAATGAATTCTTAAGACATCGCATGCCTAACAATTATAAACCCCGCATTTTAGTCTCATTATCGAAAACTCTTTTCAATATCAAGTCGGGCAATTCAACAGGATTCCCGACATTCTGATCGAATGCTCGTCGCAAACTTCAGTAGACGGCCGCACCCCTAATACCGTCGACGAAGTGCACCAAGGCGGAACACCGCTACCGCGAGCACCCGAACGGATGCTTTCGGCGACGGGGTTCTCCTACAGTCACTTGGTCGGGGCTATGGAGTGAGGCTGTCTATCAAGTTTACCCGGCGAGTATCCGCGTACACTACGTGATTGCGACGGACTTTTGATCACATCAAAATTCCGTGGCAACCGATCAAGTGAGACTAAACTTCTATGTTTATAACATTCATTCCGTTATCTCATAACTATTTGTGAATTCCAATTATTGTATCACATTCCGGATAAACAGAAAATGCTAAACTTTTCGATCGAACAATCGAACACCCAAGTTTTCCCGATACTACTCAACACATGAAATAAGTCTAACAACATTCAGTTCGTGCCTCAGTAGCAACGGTCCAGCCGTAGAAGGGTCAAGCCAACGCCTCACATGTGGCACGCCGTACTGCCCCAAACCCGAAGGTTCAAAGGGCAGTTCAAGACGGTCACATAATCGAGTTAAGGTTTGTTGTCTTCTAGAGGGTCCGTCGCGTTACTTGCACTACTTAGAACGTCGTTAAACTACGGAAAAATCCAACACTTGGAAATTTCCCGACAGGGGAAAAATTGGGTATTTATATCCGGTCGAACTTTTTAACATATTCTAAAATTTATCCGGAAATCCACACAGACAAAATTTGATAATCCGATCGAACTCATGAAAAACCCAAAACAACCCCTGAAAACTCAACTGTATAATAAATATTAAAATATCCCAGGAATATCAGCACAGAAATCTGAGAATTACTGTGAAAAACAAAATGCACAAAACGACAAAACCGCCGCTGAACCGCCGCGCCATGCGTAGCACGTGCCGCGGTTCCGCGGTGGAAAAGTTGACTTAGGCCCACGAAATTTACAGTAATTCTTAGAAAACCCTGCTTGATTTTCTGCATATTTTTAATTTGGAAAAATCTCAGTTTTTAAAAAATGGACAGAGAGCATTTTTAGGGTTGGGGTTTCGGTTCGTCCGGCTTTCAAACTCCGTCTGGACTTCGCCTAAGGCTCTAGCTAGGCTCTGATACCACTGTAGGGTTCCTAGGCACTCTAGTTAAGTCTCACAAGTGATCAAACATGCACAAATAAAATTTTACGGGTGCCTACAAACCCGACTACGGATCGTTTACTAGATATTTAGGCGAAACAAGCAAACTAGTTAACATTTTAACTAAGGGAACGGATATACAACCTTTGTAGATCCGGTCCACCACCTCCACGGCTCCGCAATGAAGTCCCCTCGCTGTCCAAATCATGTCTTGGGCTCTAGCGTCGGCATCATCGAAGAATGGGCGGGCTTGATCGTCGGTTCGATGCCGAAGATGATCTACGTCGAGGCATCGCTAGAACAAGCTCCAACTTCACCAAGTCGGAAAAACTTGTGAAGGAAACACCCTATACTACTTGGCAAGAGGTAGAGGATGAAGAAATAGGAAGTGGGTAAACTTTAGTTTTGGATTTCTCACTTGTTTTCTCATGTTGCCATTGAACTAGAAAGCTTTTCTTCTTCTTGCTCATGAAGAAGAAGATGAAAAAGATATGATAAGTTGAATAATAAAATGAATAAGAATTAAATCTTATCATACTTTTAACCTTAGTTAAGTGTAGAGAGAAGACCATGGTTAATGGAATGGTTAGGGTTAAGGATAAGAACAAAAAGGAGACTAAGTCAAAGTTTCAAGAAACTTCAACTAAAAAACAAAACTTACAACCATTCATTTATCTTTTCCTTTTTTCCAAAATGAATAAATAAGAAAAAGATAAATGAATAAATAATCAAAACCCTAATCATTAACTTAAACCATGGTTTGATTCTTTACACTTAACCAAGTAAGCATGTATCATCAAACATGATACAAACATGTGCACAAAACTATATCGCATATACAATGTGTACAATTCAAGTGAGAAAATCCTTTTAAAGTGAACCAATACTAGTTAATGCAAAGTAATATATCAAATATATAAATATGCACTAAATCATTAAATCAACACTTGATTTAACGATCCGGTCATATCGGATATAACCGACTAGTATGATATGTATCGGCTTATCGAATCAATCCTTGATTCGATAACCAGGTTATATCGCATATAACCATTCGACACATTCGTCGCGAGAATGGAATACGGTATCACATACACGCATTGTTCTCGGTCCCGCACATATCTCATATGCGCTCCTATTTCGTTTCGCTTGAGCCAGGAAACCTCTGTGTAGGACTCTAAAGACTCGTCAATACGCCGGCAGCAGATGATGATCATATCAAGCATCCACAAGCCGCAAGCGGTTTGCTAAACGTAACGGCCACCCGGGTATTGAGCGATCAGAAGATCGACGAGCAAGCCCGCTCACACTCCTGCGAATCCGACCAGTAACACTACCGTATAGTCCGGTCTGTTCGTCTGATATGTCGTATATCTCGCCTAGGGGTGGTAAACGTCAGACCCCAATAGCTCGATAAGTCATGCCGACGTAGGGTCCATAACATTCGTGAAACTACTGATAACTCTTACCAGTATATCACTGCAACCCTGGCCAGGGATTTCCTGTTATGGCCAGTCGAGCATAGCACAACATCAACCCCCAATACCGGGAGAGACGAATCCCCTCCTATCGCTCATTGCCTCCATGTGAATCGGGACTGTACCCAAAAACCACCTGTTTGCACGACTCAGTAGAGCCGTGGTAGGGTGGAAATCAAAGCACAGTGGGAGACACACAAGACTCTATGACGATCTCGAGTCAACAGACTAAGCTGTACCGGTGTCACCAGAGAACTGCCATCTGACGTGAGGTATAATACCATCTGGGAGTTCTCGGCGAGTCCGTTCAGTGTACCCAGTCTCCACTGAGCACCCGCATACCATCTTCGATGTCAAACACCAATGGATATGGGATCATCCATCGCCCATCGCATGGGTCGAGAAGATATACGCTAGTCTACTCTGGAATATCGATGCCCCGTCTCGATATTCCCTCGACTAGGAACATTTGAAGGATGTACTCATGGACTATCCAGGCCCCACTAGTACGATCTGCATCACAGTCCTGGAAGTCGAGTACACATCCTAAGGGCTTTATCAACATGTAATCAGAGAGACAGAAAGTATACATGTTAAGATAAAGTGCAACCAGATAGCGTACTATCATGTCGAGCAAGAAAGTCCTTCCTATATATGTCCCAGCATCCACTACAATATACATCCAATGTACAGTAATGGCCTCTAGGGCATACATATAACTAACAGTTTCGGTCCGTCGTTAGTTTTAGGACATTTCGGTCCGTCGTTAGTTTAAGGACATTTCAGTCCGTTGTTAGTTTTAGGACATTTTGGTCCGTCGTTAGTTTTAGGACATTTCGGTCTGTCGTTAGTTTTAGGACATTTCGGTCCGTAGCCGGCTACTACTTATAGAGTTTGGGCATAGAAGATAGCGAGTGGACATAGGCGTCGTCATCTATCGTTAACCTAGGCAGCGACTCGTTAGGCGTAGTATTTTTTTAGGAAGCGACCTTTTATTGGCCTAAAAGGTCTTTCGCCATGCATGTCCATGAGTAGATAGGCTCCACCCTGGTAAACTTTGTCTATGATATACGGGCCTTCATAGTTCGGCTCGAATTTCCCCCATTTGGCACGATTGGGGATCATAGGTCTCTTGACCACTAGCACGAGTTCGCCTTGGCGGAATGTTCTCGGCCTAGTCAATCTTTTATATGAGCGCGTCATCTTTGCCTTATAAGCCTCCAGATTTTGTCGCCATGAGCCGGGTTTCATCGAGGGCATCAAGCTCCACAAGCCGAAAGTGAGCATTTTCTTCGTCTGTTAGTTCATAGCGAACCGCCACTCGTAGAGAGGGTAACTCTATTTCGAGGGGGAGTACCGCTTCTGTGCCGAATACCAATGCATACGGCATTGTGTTCGTGGCGTAGTTCGATACGCCCAGAGAGCTTCATGCAGTCTCTCGTGCCAGTCTCTCTTATTTCGAGACACCGTCTTTTTCACGATCTTCGTCAAGGTCTTGTTGAAAGCCTCAGCTAGACCGTTAGATCGGGGATTATAGACTGAAGAGTATCTCCAGTCTATGTTATGCTGTTGTGCGAAGCGGCTAATCTTATGACTTCTGTAGGCCGGCCCGTTATCGGAGATAATCCATCGCGAAGTGCCAAACCGATAAATGACGTGCGTCTTGAAGAAATGAAGGATATTCTCCGTCTTCACTTCTCTCAGCGGTACTGCTTCTGCCCACTTAGAGAAGTAATCAGTTGTTGCCAAAATGAATCGATGTCCTCTAGATGATGTCGGTTCGATGGGCCCGATTATGTCAGTCCCCCACATTTCAAATGGCCAGCTAGCCACTGTTGGATGTAGTGGATTTATGTTGGTGGATAAAGTCCCCGTGAATCTGGCACGAGTGGCACTGCTTCGCGTATTTGAGGCAGTCTTGGATCATCATGGGCCAATAGTAGCCCATCCTTTTGATCTTTAGTTTCATCTTCGGCCCGGCTTGGTGAGAACCGCAGAGTCCGTCGTGAGTTTCTTGGACGACTCTCTTTGCCTCTTCAGGTCCCAGGCATCTTAGCCACATAGAATCAAATGATCTCTTATACAGAGTATCATTGACGAAGGCGAAAAACAGAGCTCGTTTCATGAGCTGATGTCTTGAGGATGCATCCTCAAGTGTTAAACGGGATTTGAAGTAGTCTATAAAGATTTCTCTCCAATCCTTAGACTTTTCTCGGTCTTTTATTTGTAGGGCCATTTGCTCGGCAGCTCCCTTTTCTTCGGAAGACTCCGGAGATATTTCTGCCGGTGCGAGAACCCGACGGGTTTGCACAACGATCCTCACGTCATCGAGGTTCTCGTCGATCAATTCTTTAGCGAGCTTGGCTAATGCATCCGCTTTGCTATTTTCCGCGCGCGGTATGTTTTCCACGGTGTAGGAAGGAATTTGAGTCAGCAGTTTTTGCACTCTCTCGCCGTACTTTACCGGCTCTGGCTTACACGTTTGATAGTCGCCGTTTACTTGACTAACAATCAGTTGGGAGTCTCCGTATATGAGGAGTTTCTCAATTCCCATGCTGACGGCGATCTCAAGACTTGCTATCAAAGCTTCGTATTCGGCTTCATTGTTCGTCCTCGGCTCTGTTAAGGAGAAGGCAAAGCGCATTATCCCTCCTTGTGGAGTCACGAAGATAAGGCCTACCCCGGATTTGATTATAGGAGTGCTTTGTTTGCGCTTCTTCATAGAAGATGCCCCATCAAAATAGAGTTCCCATTAAATATCATTCTCTCTTCTCTCCTCGTCGATCGTGTCAAACGCGTGCCCGTCTGGCAATTCGCAGTTCAAGGGGGATTTGGCAGGTATCGGATGCTCGGCGAGGAAGTCGGCGATGGCCTGGCCTTTCACTGCTTTGAGGGGTCGATAAGTTATCGAGAACTCCATCAAAAGCAGGGCCCATTTAGCGAGTCATCCCGTTAATATAGCCTTTGACATTAAATATTTGAGAGGATCCACCTTCGATATGAGATGGACCTCATGTGCCAACGCGTAGTGTCTGAGCTTCGTTATCGCGAAGATCAACGCCAGGCAGTGTTTTTCGATGGGAGAGTAATTGTTTTCTGCCCCCAGGAGAACTCGACTCAAGTAGTAGAGGGCTCTCTCTTTCCCTTGGTCGTTTTCTTGTGCCCATAGCGCGCCTAAAGAACCTTCAAGGGCAGTTGTATACAGAATGAGAGGCTTTCCCTTGACCGGAGCGATCAACACCAGCGGATTCTGCAGGTATTGCTTAATTTCGTCCAGTGCACTTTGGCATTTGCGATCCCAGATGAACGGAGTTCCCTTCTTCATTAGGTGACTGTATGGACGGCACTTGCCGGAGAGATTGGCTATAAATCGCCGGATATAAGCGAGCTTTTCTTGGAGAGACCGCAGTTGCTTGAGAGTCCTCGGCGGAGGCATTTCCATGATCGCCTTGATCTTTGACGAGTCTATATCGATGCCTCGATGTCTTACGATGAACCATAGGAATTTACCCGAGGAGACCCCGAATGCGTATTTGAGAGGGTTCATCTTCAGATTGTATTTTCGAAGGCGCTGAAACACAATCTTCATATGCTCTAAATGTTCCTCGTATGATTTGCTTTTAACTACGAGGTCGTCGATATAGCATTCGACGATTTAATGTATGATGTCGTCGAAAATCTTCGTCATGGCCCTCTGATAGGTGGCACCGGCGTTCTTTAGACCAAACGGCATCACCTTGTAGCAGAATATGCTTAAAGATGTCCGGAAATCGGTATGCTTCTGGTCTTCGGGATGTATCTTTATCTGATTGTATCCTGACGAGCCGTCCATGAAGGAGAAAACTTCGTGAGTGGACATATTATCTATCATCAGCTCAATGACCGGTACTGAAAAGCCGTCCTTTAGGCAAGCTTTGTTGAGATCCCGAAAGTCCACACATATGCGCACCGTCCTATTTTTCTTTATCACCGGGACGATGTTGGCGATCCAATCAGGATATTGAACCTCTTAGATGAAGCCGGAGTCGATTAGCTTCTTTACCTCGGCGTTGATGCTCATCTCAAGCTCGAGTCGCATTCTTCTCGGTGCTTGTTTGATCGGCTTGACGTCTGAAGAAATCGCCAATTTATGGATAGCATTCTCTGGATCAAGTCCCGGCATCTCTGAATAGTTCCATGTAAAGCAATCTTTATACTGCATGAGCACGTCTTTAAGCATAGCCACCCTTTCTTCGGACAACAGCTCACTGACGAATGTCGACCGCAGGTCACTTGCCGTCCCTAAGTCAATTTTCTTGAGATTATCTGCAGTAGTATGTATCCCATCTTCCAGCTCTTTTGGCGCTGGTGGAAATTCTGAGATCACCTCGTCATCATCATTTTCGAAGCACTAGAGGAAGTCATCTGTATTCTTGGGTTCTTCTTCTGACAGCGTTATCACGTGACAGGTACGAGATCGCTTCCAAGACCGACGTTGATCCGGCTCTACTCTCGTGGCTTTCGGTTCATGCTTCTGCGGCGGGGTTACCCTCCAACTGCTGGATAAAGCGAACTTGACTCACTAATACTGGTCTTCTATCCAGTCTTTGAATGTGAAGCAGTCTTCGAGAGGATGTCCTATCGCTCGGTGATAGGAGCAATAGTCTGGATGATGAACCTCACCTGCTTGCTCGGGGTGCTTAGACTCCGGGAGCGTCATCGTCTGATGTTTTATGACAAGATCGAATATCTTTCTTGTCTTGTCTTAGGGAAAAGAGTATACTCGGCCCATCTTCTTTATAAGAGACGAATCCAGGCTGCTCGATTCTTGATCGCGGGGCTTCTTGGTCCCGCTTTGTCGCTGTCGAACGCTTTTTCCGTTCTTGGGTTTATTTTTGCCTCTGCGTCGGGTCTTCTTTGTGACGGGTTGGCGATGAAGGGCATCATCATTCTTTGTAGATTGCTGAAGGAGGCGCTGCGTCCTGGCTTTCTCGTAGATGGCCATTTCGCGATTATGATTGTCTTGAACCTTTTGACCCGCTTCCCTTATAAGCTTGTCCATTTGTTCTTCGAACGACGAGTTTAGCATTTTCATGACGGGAGTTCGTTTTGGTTCAGGGTTAGCATCTACCCACAGAGCATCTCCTTCTTCATCAAAATCATGTATTACGTAGCAGCCGCGGAATCGCTCCCGTTTCTTGGATTGAACATATCCGAGTCCGATCGTTTCCATTCTCCCGTTGGGCAACTTTCGTTGAGTTCCGGGGACGCTCCAGATCCTATTATAGAACTGGGCTTGTCGAACAGTCTGTTTGAAGGGTATGCCTTGGCGCCTCAACAATCTTTTTAATCCGTCTGTGTAGTATCTGGGCAAATGAATGGGCTGGAGCCTGTCAAGACACCATGCCAAATTTCTTTCTCCACTTTGGTTTCCCCGGATCGATGGAATAGGATCGCCTTTTCATCATTTCTCCTGGGGGGAACGTAGAATGTCTGCAGTTCTTGCACACTATAAGTTTCAAGCACATCGAGCTCTTTGTAATGCTCCCGCGGAACCATGGCAACTTGCAAACCTTGATCTTCATCGGCGAAGGCTTGCCTCGATGGCCGAGTAGAGAATACGGCATTGACCTCATCTTCCAAATCGTTGCCGAAGACCAGAATAGGGGTGGACGGTCCCGGCTTATTGCGTCGGGGCGGCCCTGAATAAATTATTTCTTCTTCCTCCTCGGTATCACTCCCGAAGACCGGAATTGTGGTGATAGCTTTGTTCTTGTCCTCCGGTTTGCGACATCTTTCTGTGTCTTCAAAATCAGGCAGGAAGAATTTGGCATCCTCATATTTGCGGACTTCGTTCACGAAGAATGGGTTTAGTTCCCCTGTCACAGTGTACTCGAGACCATCTTTGAAGTACTTCATACACTGATGTTGTGTAGAAAGGGATAATGTTGTACTTGTGTAACGAAGGCCGGCCGAGCAAAGCATTATAGCAGGTATTGGCGTTAATGACATGAAACTTGATGTCTGTGACGAGCAGCCCAAAACGTAACGTCAGTATCACAGACCCGAGCGTCCGTGATGACTGGGAGTCAAACCCGGAGATGGTGATCTTATCCCGAGCGAGGTGTTGAACGCTCATGCAGATTTCCTTCAACCCTTTTACATTGAGGAGGTTGACGGAGGACCCATTGTCAACCAGGATTTTGCCTATCTTGATATCATGACAGTATCCGGAGACATAAAGGGGATGGTTATGCTCGCTCATCCCGATGAGGAGATCTTCATCGCCGAAGATGATATCGGCTGTGTGCACTTCTTCCAACTCGTCCTTCATCTTTTCTTCGGCGAGGAAACCTTGGAATTGTTCAGGCTCTTGTAACGCCTTGATCAGCGAATCTCTCACCTCTTTGGATAGCAGAAGGGCGTCGAGAATGCTGAGCTACGAGGGTATCTTCCTCAGATGCGTCAGAACGTTATAGTCCACTTTATTTTTCTTTGGCGGGTCCTTGGCTGTCAACTCTTTGACGACTTGATCATCGAGGGCAATATACTCAGGGACCTTTTCTTTCCCCTTATCCTTTTTGTTCGATCCCTTATCTGCAGGTCCGAGATTCTTTTCAGGTAGCGTACGATTGTGCAGCTGAATGTTCTCACAGGTCTTCATTTCTTCTGTTTCGGATGTGGGTTCTTTGAAGAGAGGGCCAAGGGCTATTTCTTCATCAGAATCACTCCCGAATGTGAGAACTTGCGATCCCCCAGCGTCGACCATGTGACAATTGCCGGTAGTTCTTTCGCGCTCCTCGGTAGTATTTCTTTGCTCCCGATGGGTTTTGCGTTTCATCCGCTTGAAGTGTTGTCGGTGAGCAACATATCCCTGCCACCAGTTTTTAAAAGTGTTGCACTCTTCGGTAGGGTGCGCAATCTTTCGATGATATAGGCAATAGCTAGGATGTATATCCGCTTCATCAGGAATGTTTTCTTCGGAGGGTGGCAGCTTCATTCCCATTGTTATGGCTTTAGCGAACCTTTTCCTCGTCTTGAATCTGATTTTATTTGCGGCAGATGTAGTTTGATCTGGCAGGAGTGCCTCGACCCTTTCGTCCAGTCGCCGGCGTTTGGCCTTTTCAAATATGGCCATCTCGCGCTCTCTATCGGCTTTGCTTTTAAGAAGAGATTCGTTCAGGAATGCATCAATCATTTCGTCTGATGGTCCTAGATGTTCCGGCTCAGAATCTGCCCCTAGTTTCTCTGCGTAAGAAGTTTCTTCATCGTTTATTAACGAGTAAGAGATCACATGGAAGCTTGCCACATAATCTTCAGGCTCATCCGACGAGTCTCCTTCATTGTCAACATCTCCGTCCTCAAGGACGTGGCTGAGAAATTCTTGGAGTGTGACTGGAGTCCGCGCCTTCTGATTATATTCTTCTAATGCGTCAATCTGCTTTTGCAGGTCCGTGCGCTTGTCACCAGGCTTCACGGGCTTCTTGGATTTCTTCTTCTTCTTCGAAGACTTTGACGGTTGGGTGTGAGCGCTTTGGCTATCACCACCAATTTTTGGAGTTGGGCGCGGTTTCAGCATTCCCTCGAAGATCTCGGGTTCTAATGGATTTTTCAACCTGATCGCCGAGCATGTTTGGAGATCCTTCAGTATTCTTTTCGTCTTGGCTGAAAGAACGACCTCCCATGGAGCTTCTTCTACAAAAGAGCATGATACCCCCGGTGTGTCTGTCTTTTTAAGAGCGTGCGACTGCGGCGGGCTTACTTTCTAATTCTCGGACAGTGCGAACTTGCCCTGTTGGTATTGGTCTTCGATCCAGCCTTTAAAGACGAAGCAATCTTCAATTGGATGGCTTACCGCTTGATGGTAGGGGCAATAATTGGGACTATTAGCCTCACCGGGTTGCAATGGGAGTTTTGGATTTGGCAAATTAATGAGCCTGTTGCGCACCGCTAGCTCGAACAATCTCCTCGTTTTGTCCCGAGGAAACGAATAAGGGCGCTTTATTTTCTCATTATAGTATCATCGTCTCTCGTCTAGGCGATCCGTTAATTTTGGACCACTGGGCTGCTGTTGAGCATTGGCGACGAAGGTCACTTTCCCTTTCCCTTTTTCATTCCGCGGCTCCGGTTTCGAAGAGGAAGGCCTGCGGCCCATCTAGTCCATTTGGGCCAGCTTATCAATCAAGGACTGGAAAGTGGTCGGCTTGAAAAACATCATGAATTGGGAGATAGTCGCTTGAGGGTCAAGAGTTCCCACGAACATGCCCACTGCGGGCGCTTCCTCGACGCGTTGCTCGCACTTTGACCATAGATTCCGCTATCGTATTGCGTATTGCACCCGCATTTCACCTGGCTTCACCCTGGCATTGATCAATGCCGTTATTGGGGTGCGTTCACTAGCACTCGCGAAGCGTTGGTCGAATAGCAGCTCCATTTCTACAAAAGTTTTGACGGAGTCGTTGGGAAGCTCCGAATACCACTCAAACGCCGTCTCCGATAAGCTACCAACAAACTGGCGGAGCAGAAGTTTATCATCACCTCCGGTGTTGCCGCACAAGGCTCTGAATTGAGCGACGTGCTGATGCGGATTCCCTGTTTCTTTATATACATGGAATTTAGGGATCGTATATCCTGGCGGGTACCTTATTTGGTCATACCAGCCTGGATAGGGCCATCCAGTCTTAACAATTTGCCCAGCCGCTTCGTTCGCCTGGTGAACTCGTATTTGCTGAGCGATGTAATCATCCAGAGCGGCCTTGGAGATGGTCTCCTCCTTGGCTGCTGAAAGAGCCGGAGGAGAGTTCGATGTCTCCCCTCTATCGTTTTCAATGATAATCGGGGGGTCTTCAGCTGGAGGTTTCGGCTGTAACATCATCCCCAGCCATGTCTTGGAACAAAAGAGCCATTCGTTTTATGTTGGCCGCCTGTTCCGCGGCCTTTTTTTCTTTCCTCTCGAGCATCCTTCGGAGGAATTCAGCATCAGCATCAGTTTCTTGTTCCTGATGCTTCTCTGAGATCACTGGATTTTCTTTCGGCCCCGTGAGTGCAGCCATTGCAGTCAGCATCTCCTGAAGTTTTTGTTGCTGTTGCTCCTGAGCCTTTGTTATCGATCGAGTAAGCGGTCGATGACCCGTAGAAGCACGGCTTTCCTCTTTTCCGGGAGCCATATAAACGGTATGTGTTACCATGCCCCAAGACTTGGGGCGTTTAGATTCAGCGTCCTTACGGTTCGCCGCGGTCACAGGGGTTTTCTTTGGCCTCCTTCTCTTGTGCGCGGTTGAAGTTGAGGGAGCCGTTGCAGCGGGCACCCAGACGGATGACATCTTCTGTGGTACTACGGGATGGCTCTCTTCTTGCCGAGCTTTAATCTTCTTTGGTCGGCGAGACTAGTCCTGGTCAATCACCGATTCCTGGCCTGTCGCCAGACTTTGTAAATTTTGGAGGACAGCCGCTGAGGGGGCTGTTTCGGCTTCTTCTCTATAGCATTCTCCACAGGTGGAGGAGATCTCTTCAGTACGGCAGTCGGAGAGTTTTTGCGCACCCTCCTTAGTGGTTCAAAGTTGTTCCCAGTTGGAACAGCAACATAAATTTCCACCGTTGAAGCTGGCGGAGTCAGTCCGGAAGGGGAATTGCCCCCAGCCTTCCTTACTCGGCGCCAGTGGCAACGTCGAGCGTGTCGAGCCGTTGGGATTGTCTCAGCTATAGGGGTGACTTCATCATGCCCCCTGTTTTGGCGAAGGGTTGTCGCCGGCGTCAGCTTCTTGAAGACCGATGTCTGTTGAAAAGCAATATCCAATCTGTCAAAGACAGACCTCTGGGCAGGGGAAGCAGCTTTGAAGACTTCGTCTGGAGCAGGAGCCGGCATGGCCAGCCTTGTGAAGACTGACTTCTTGGCAAAAGAAGCCTCTCCGATGATTTCTTTCGCTTGAGCCGGGATAGCTATCCGGTTTGGGATGGCTGCTTCAGGTATTGCGAGCTTGTTGGCGTTCTAGCCCAGTCTGTTAAAAACTGAGGCATTGGACTTGGGCGACCCGTTGAGAGGGGCCGCGGCAGTGGTAAGTCGATCAAAGACCGACTTCTTTGGGGCTTCTTGCGATAGCAGCGGGGCATTGAAGCTCATCGGTAGGATCATGGTCCCAAAGAACAGCCCAGTGGTGGCCTAAGTTACTTGCTCCACAGGCATCTTGAACAGTGAGGCCGGTTGGGGC
The DNA here is from genome assembly GCA_030015575.1 of Agapanthus africanus. Taxonomy (NCBI): domain Eukaryota; kingdom Viridiplantae; phylum Streptophyta; class Magnoliopsida; order Asparagales; family Amaryllidaceae; genus Agapanthus; species Agapanthus africanus. The sequence goes on along the minus strand of JASDDO010000022.1, from coordinate 874,697,292 downwards.
CCATAGGTTACACCTTCAGATGAGGCGGAATGGGAGTTGCAGTTGTAGTTGGAGCAGTTGGAGGCCATTGACGTTCTTTTTTCTGCGCGGAAGCAAAACCAAATCTTAGTACCTCGAACCCAAGAGCAACCATATCAAACCGCGATTTGTTCGCGAACACGACACATAAATTGTGGAGTGGAAAGAGGAAAAGGTCCCACCGGGCATGCCAGAATCTCTCATTCGTCGATAAACGGCAAAGAAGCTCCTGACGTAAAGAAACTGGGGGCAGATCCAGAACAAAAATTCATGCAACTGATCGACAAGCTACTAAACAAATCCCTCCAAAAGAGCAAAGCTGACCGAGGACGTGAAGCGGGCATATACGAAAAAGCCAAGCGTTGGCGTTAAGCTGAAGAAGCCCCGGTAATGAGAAGTCATAAAGTACCCCAACCGGATCAAAGCGCACCTGCCACCAGCAAAAGTAGAATCAAGGTAGAGAAGCAGTTCGCCAAAACTCTGTCAATGGGAATGAGGCTGCCTCCTTTCGAAGGAAATACTCCCGGGAGTACGTGCCGCAACGAAGCGAATGTACAGCCGAACTACTGCTTGTACCATCGGAAGGTCACACACCCCACCGAAGAGTGCAATGTCTTCAAGAAGTGGTGGCAGGGATATGTTGCCCATCAACAATACTTTAAGCAAATGAAGCGCAAAGCCCGTCGGGAACAAAGAAGCGCGACAGACAAGCGTGAAGAAACGGCTGGCACCTGTCATATGGTTGATACCAGTTCGACAAGAGCAAAACCTCAAGTTCTTACCTTCGGGAGCGATCCTGATGAAGAAATAGCCCTCCACCCTCTTTTCAAGGAATCTACCTCTGAAAAAGAAGAGGAGATGAAGAACTGTGAGAATATTCAGCTGCGTAACCGTACGTTGTCTGAAAAGAATCTCAGACCTTCAAAGAAAGGTTCGGGCAAAAGGGACAAAGGAAAGGAAAAAATCCCTGAGGAGATTGCTCTTGATGATAGAGTTTTCGAAGAGCTCACAGCCAAGGACCCGCTCAAGAAGAACAAGGTGGATTACAATGTCTTGGCACATCTGAGAAAGATACCCTCACAATTGAGTATCTTGGATGCTTTTCTCCTGTGTAAAGAGGTACGAGATTCCCTGATCAAGGCATTACAAGAGCCCGACCAGTTTCAAGCCTTCCTGGCGGAAGAAAAGATGAAGGACGGGCTGGAAGAAGTCCACACGGCTGACATCACCTTCAGCGATGAAGACCTCCTTCTCGGAACGTGCGAGCACAACCGTCCACTATATGTAACAGGGTATTGTCACAATATCAAAATAGGGAAGATCCTGGTCGACAACGGGTCCTCCGTCAACCTTCTCAACGTAAGAGTGTTGAAGGAGATTTGCATGAATGTGAAGCACTTGGCTCGTGACAAACTTACCATCTCCGGTTTTGACTCCCAATCATCACAAACGCACGGGTCCGTAATACTGACATTACGCTTCGGGCTGCTCGTCACTGACATCAAATTCCATGTTATTGATGCCAATACTTGCTACAACGCTTTGCTTGGTAGGCCTTGGTTACATGAGCACAATATCATCCTTTCTACACAATATCAGTGTAGGAAGTACTTCAAGGACGACCTCGAGTACACAGTTACAGGGGAGCTGAACCCATTCTCCTTATATGAAGTCCGCAAATATAAAGACGCCAAGTACTTCTTACCAGACTTCGAAGATATGGAAAGATGTCGCAAACCGGAGAATAAACAAAAAGCTATCGCCATTATCCCGATCTTTGGGAGCGATACCGAGGAGGATGAAGAGATAGTCTACTCGGGACAACCCCAAGGCAACAGGCCAGGACCATCTACTCATATTCTGGTTTTTGGCAGTGACTCTGAGGACAATGACAACGTAGTGTTCTCCGTCCGCCAGCCAATGCAGACCTTTACTGTAGCTGACCAGAGTTTACAGATTACCCTAGTCCCGCAGTGGCATTACAAAGAACTTGATGCACTTGATACGTACAACGTGCAAGAGCGGCAGACCTTCTACGTCCCTCCTAAGCAAATAGGTGAGAAGGAAATCCTTTTCTACCAATCCATGGAGACTAAAGTGGAGAAAGAAGTATGGCACGGTGCCGAACCTGCGCTCGACAGGCTTCAACCAATCCGTCTACCCAGATACTACCCAAAGGGACTGAAAAGGCTGTTGAGACGCCAAAGCGTACCATTCAAATATACTGCTCGATAAGCCCACTTCTATAACAAGATTTGGGACATTCCCGGGACTCAGCGAAAGATACCCAACGGGAGAACGGAGACGACCGGCCTTGGATACGTTCGGTCCAATAAAAGGGAGCGATTCCATGGCTGCCATGTCATAAATAATTCCGGTGGAGAAACGAATGCATTTCCAGATGGCGTTGATGCCAAACCAGAGCGAGATCCCGCCGTGAGAATACCAAGCCCATCATTCGAAGAAAAGATTGACAAGCTAATAAGAGAAGCGGGTCAAAATGTTCGGGATGACCATAACCGCGAAATGGACATTTACGAGAAAGCCAGGACGAACGTCTCATTCAGCAGGCTATGGAAGATGACGATGCCCTTCACCCCAGCCCGCTGTGCGCTCTCATGTCAAGAAAAAAGCCCGACGTAGAAGTAAAAGCAAGGTGAAGAACAGGGACGGCGTTCAAAAACAGCGAAGCGGTTCCAAGATGCCGCACGAGCGAGAAAATGTCAACTGGAACCCATCTTTTATGAAGAAGATGGGCCGTGAGTACTCTTTCCCTCAAAACGAGACAAGGAAAATATTCAATCTTATCATGAAGTATCAAATGATGATGCTCCCGGAGTCTCGATACCCCAAACAGATGAACGAGGTATATCACTAGGATTATTGCTCCTGCCACCGAATAGTGGGACATCCTCTTGAAGACTGCTTCACCTTCAAAAAATGGGTTGAAGATCAGTATCCACAAGGCGGGTTTGCTTTATCCGACAGTTGGAGGGTAGCCCCGCCATGAAAGCATGAGCCGAGAGCAACCTACACTGCAAGGGAAAGTCTAGATCAGTATCGAGCTTGGAAACGAGCTCGTACCTGCCATATGATAACATTCTCAAAGGAAGGAGAGCACGAGAATACGAATGACCTCCCCCAGTGCTTCGTAAATGAAGATGAGAACGAGGTGATCTCAGAATTTCCACCGGCGCTAAAAGAGCTGGAAGATGGAATACACACCACAGCAGAAAACTTGAGAAAAATCGACTTGGGGACGGCAAACGACCCAATGCCAATGTTCGTCGGTGTGCTGCTGTCTGAGAAACAGGTAGCCACGTTAAATGACATGCTTAAGCAGTATAAAGACTGTTTCGCATGGAACTATTCCGAGATGCCGGGATTAGATCTAGAGATAACTGTGCATAAACTGGCGATATCGCCGGACGTAAAGCCAGTCAAACAGGCGCCAAGAAGAATGCGGCTCGAGATTGAGTTGAGTATCAATGCCAAAGTCAAGAAGCTAATCGATTCCGGCTTCATCCAAGAAGTTCAATACCCTGACTGGATCGCCAATATCGTTCCGGTAATGAAGAAAAATGGGACAGTACGCATCTGCATAGATTTTCGGGATCTCAATAAAGCTTGTCCGAAAGATGACTTCCCAGTGCCTGTTACCGAGCTGATGATCGATAACACATCCACCCATGAAGTCTTCTCCTTCATGGACGGATCCTCATGGTACAACCAAATCAAGATGCATCCTGAAGACCAAAAGCACACGGCTTTCCGGACTCCGCTGGGCATATTCTGCTATAAAGTGATACCCTTTGGTCTGAAGAACGCTGGCTCCACCTACCAGAGGGCCATGAAAAAGATCTTCGATGACCTTGTACATGAGATTGTTGAATGCTATATCGACGACCTTGTGGTGAAGAGCAAATCATACGAGGAACACTGGGAGCATTTGAAAATAGTGTTCTAGCGTCTTCGGAAATATAATCTGAAGATGAACCCCCTGAAATGTGCATTTGGAGTTTCCTCAAGAAAATTCTTAGGATTCATAGTACGACACTGGGGCATCGAAATAGACCTGTCAAAGATCAAGGCAATTATGGAAATGCCTTCGCCAAGAACTCTTAAGCAACTGCGGTCTCTCCAAGGAAAGCTCGCGTATATCTGACGGTTCATAGCTAATCTCTTCGGCAAATGCCGCCCTTACAGTCATCTAATGAAGAAGGTGACCCCGTTCGTTTGGTATCGTAAATACCAAAACGCATTGGACAAAATCAAGCAATATCTGCAAAACCCGCCGGTACTGACTGCCCGGTCAAGGGAAAGCCCCTCATCCTATACACAACAGCCCTTGAAGGTTATTTAAGCACGCTATGGGCACAAAAGAATGACCAGGGGAAGGAGAAAGCTCTCTACTATTTGAGTCGAGTTCTCCTGAGGGCAGAAAATAACTACTCCCCCATCGAAAAGCATTGCCTGGCGCTGATCTTCACGGTAACGAAGCTTCGACATTATGCATTGGCACATGAGGTCCAACTCATATCAAAGGTGGATCCTCTCAAGTATTTGATGTCAAGAGCCATGCTAACGGGAAGGCTTGCCAAATGGGCCCTCCTCTTGATAGAGTTCTCGATAGTATATCGACCCCTCAAGGCAATAAAAGGTTAGGCCATCGCCGACTTTCTCGCTGAGCATCCGATACCTGCCGACTCTCCCTTAAACTGCGAGTTGCCGAACGAACACGCATTTGACGCAATCGACGGGGAGAAAGAAGGGAGTGATACCTGATGGGAACTCTACTTCGATGGAAGCGAAAGCAAAACACCCCCATGAAGAAGCGAAAGCAAAACACCCCCATGATTAAAGCCGGGGTGGACCTTATCTTTGTGACTCCACAATGAGGGATAATGCGTTTTGCCCTTTCTTTAACGGAGCTGAGAACAAATAATGAGGCTGAGTATGAAGCTTTGATAGCAGGTCTTGAGATTGCTGTCGACATGGGCATCGAAAACCTCCTCATATATGGAGACTCTCAGCTTGTCGTTAGCCAAGTAAATGGCGACTACCAGACGTGCAAACCAGAACTGATCAAGGTGAAAGAGTGCAGCAACTGCTAACGCAAATCCCCTCCTACAACCTGGAAAGCATACCGCGTGCGGAAAATAGCAAAGCGGATGCGTTAGCCAAGCTCGCTAAAGAACTGACCGACGAAAACCTCGATGACATAAGGATCATTGTGCAAAGCCACCGGATTCTCATGCCAGCAGAGATATCTCCGAAGACGTCTAAAGGAGGGAAAGCGACCAAACATGCGGCTTTCCAAGTAGAGGACAAAGAAAAGGCTGAGGATTGGAGAGAAGTCTTCATAGACTACTTCAAATCCTATCGAACGCCCAATAATGAATCGTCGAGACATCAGCTCATGAAGCGAGCTCTGCCTTTCGCTTTCGTCAATAATACTCTACATAAGAGATCGTTTGATTGTTTATGGTTAAGGTGTCTGGGGCCAGAAGAAGCAAGAAGAGTCGTCCAAGAAACTCACGACGGACTCTGCGGTTCTCATCAGGCTGGGCCCAAGATGAAGTTGAAGATCAAGAGAATGGGCTATTACTGGCCCACGATGATTCAGGACTGTCTCTAATATGCGAAACAGTGTCACTCGTGCTAAATTCATGGGGACTTCATCCACCAGTATCCGAATCCGCTACACGCAACACTGGCTAGCTGGCCATTCGAAATGTGGAACCGATATAATTGGGCCCATCGAACCGGCATCATCCAAGGGAAATCGGTTCATACTAGCAACAACTGATTACTTCTATAAATGGGCAGAAGCAATACCGCTAAGAGAGGTGAAGACGGAGAACATCCTCCATTTCTTCAGGACACATGTCATCTACCGATTCGGCACTCCGCGACGGATCATCTCGGATAATGGGCCGGCCTACAGAAGCCATAAGATCAGTCGCTTCGCACAACAGCATAATATAGATTGGAGACATTCTTCAGTTTATAATCCCCGAGCTAACGATCTAGCTGAGGCTTTCAATAAGACCTTGACAAAGATCATAAAGAAAACGGTGTCCAGAAATAAAAAGGACTGGCACGAGAGGTTGCATGAAGCTCTCTGGGCTTATCGAACCACGTTCAAGATGGCCACGAATACAACGTCATTCATGTTGGTGTTTGGCACGGAAGCGGTACTTCCCTTAGAGATAGAGCCACCCTCTCTATGAGTGGCGGTTCGGTACGAGCTAACGAATGAAGAGAATGCCCATCTTCGGCTTGAGGAGCTAGACACCCTTAATGAAACTCGTCTCATGGCGCAGCAAAACCTAAAAGCTTACAAAGCAAGGATGACGCGCTCATACGAAAGATTGACTAGGCCGAGGACATTCCGCCAAGGCGAACTTGTGCTAGTCGTCAAAAGACCTATGATCCCCGATCATTCTAAATGGGGAAATTCGAGCCGAACTATGAGGGCCCATACATCATAGACTAGGTCTATCAAGGCAGGGCCTACTTGCTCATGGATATGCATGGTGAAAGACCTTTCCGGACAATAAACGGCCGGTTCCTTAAGAAATAATACGCCTGACAAGTCACGGCTCAGGATAATGATGGATGACGATGCCCATGTCCGCTCGCTATCTCCCTGAGTCCAAACTATATAAGTAGTATCCAGCGAAACCTCGCCTCAAAATGCTACGGACTGAGATGTCCTTAAACTAGTTGTGGACCGAGATGTCCTTAAACTAATAATGGACTGAGATGTCCTTAAACTAACATTGGACCGAGATGTCTTTAAACTAACAACGTCGCCTCTAACACGACGATAGTGGAGTGCAAATCCACAAGTCCCAGCGATGAGGGCTGCAACTCAAATCCCACCAGCAAACAGATGGGTCACATGCGGCGAAACTATTGTCGAGAGTTTCATCGTGCAAAAAAAGCGGTACGTCTACAAGCAAAATGAGTATGGATGAAAACCTGAAAGGGCTCTGTGAGTAAGAACAGCAGGACTGCCGGCGAGTTCATGAAAACCCAAAAGGGCGCAGACTCGTAAAAAAATTCATGCACACTTGCAATGTCCTCTCAACCTTGTAAGAAGAAAATACCACGATCCCTAAGGAGAAATTACACTTACGGGATCCTCATGACTCGTAAGTAGAATCCCCTTTATGAGATCCTCACGGCTCATAAGGAAGCAACACACTTAGAGATCCCTATGATCCTTAAGGAGAAATTACACTTACGGAATCCTCATGACTCGGAAGGAGAATCTCCTTTATGAGATCCTCACGGCTCATAAGATTCAAAAGCCTTAAGATACAGGGACCTGAACCTGTTCTTAAGCCATCAAATTCCCCAAGTTTCCCTACAGGCGATCCGATATCGGCCCTTGTATACAATCCACGGGCACAAATAAACGTTTCCCCCACCAAGTTCCACCAATGGCGCGAAATTTTACCATTTGATGAACGACACTTTTAAGTCCTCTTGATTTATAAGGAGAAAACACTCTTGTAAGATCCTTACGACTTATAAGAGAACACACACTTAAGAATCCTCACGATTTCTAAGGAGAAAATGCACCTACGAGATCCTCACGACTCGTAGGGAGAAACACCTATATGAGACCCTCACGGCTCATGAAGTGAAAAGCCTTAGTCGACAGGATCCTAACTAAGCCACCTTTGTTCGAATCGACAAAGGCAAATGATGATTCGCTCCTGGCAATATCCCAGTCGCAGCGATGCTGATGCCAAAAGTAGTGTCAGATCTCGAGTTCCATACTCGCATTAAAAATTAGAGAGCAAAAATGCATATGAAATAGCCGAAATGTTTGGGCAACTCGCAATAAAAATCAGCGAGCAAAAATGCATATGAAATAGCCGAAATGTTTGGTCAACTCGCAATAAAAATCAGCGAGCAAAATATATGCATATAAAAACAGCCAAAATGATTGGGCACCGCGAAAAAATAGCTGAAATGATTGGGCAATCGCGACTTTCGCGATATAAAAAGCTGAAATGATAGAGCATCGCGGAAAGAAATTAAAAAAATGAAATATCTGCCCTGCATGTGAGATCACATTGACCCATGTATACAATCCATGGGCACAAACGAAAAGGGAACCATATTGTTCCACCAGGCTCCATCATAGGGAAGCCAGATCTCAATGGCTACATCTACAGCCTAGAAATCAACAACAGCGTTCTTCTTCTTGTTCCAACCAGAAGCAGATACGACGTCAGAAAAACGGAGCCACGGTAAAGTCCCCTAGTTCCAAATCTCGACGGTTCACAGAAAACCTAGAGACTACCTCAGAACCAGGGCAAAGTCCCTAGTTCCAAGTCTCGACGGCGGCATCCACAGCCTAGAGATCAACCAACAACGTTCTTCCTCCCTCCAGCAGGATACAGGCGCGACATCAACAAAATGGAGCCATGGCAAAGTCCCCTGGTTCCAAATCTCGACGGTTCACAGACAACCAGGAGACAATCTCAACATTCGTCACAATATTGCAGACACAATGTCAACCAATGAAGCAAAGGAAGATCCCTAGATTCAGGGTCTTGATGGCAACTCAAATGAGACCTGAAAGACTATCGGACACTATCCCACTCCAGCGCGGGGTGGTCATGACTCATCAGGGCTCCCAAACTGAGCTTAACCTCAAGTAAAAAGCGACATGGAATATCCCTAACACTTGCACTTTCGACGGTAATATTACCTGGAAGATTACTTGAAGACGTCTTATCCAGCCCCCAAAGGGATCAGAGACACGACAGTCGGGGGGCTACCCGAACAGCAAGATTGCATATCGGGGAATATATTGACCTACGCGATGGTGCGACGGGTAAAAAACCCTAGTACCACAGACCCTAACGGACTTTTATTAGTAGGAGTTAACTGTGACGTTAGGACACCCTTGCGAGAACTTCTTGATTCGTCTCGACTCGTGAGGAAATTAGTGTCCTTGCGAGAACTTCTCAATTTGTCTCGACTCGTAGGGAAAATCCTTAGGCAATAGGGATAAGGACCTGTTTCCTAAGCACTGCGGCCCTGCAAGTCGATCCAAGATGGACTATTGCATACTATTCATGGGCCACACTCTTCAAAGTCGAATCTCGACAATGAGGGAAACAACCACTTACGAGCCCTCTCGACTTGTAAGGGGGAAAAATTCTTTTGTGAGATCTTTACGACTCTCAAGAGAAAACGCACTTAGGAGTACTCATGACTCCTAAGGAGAAAAGCCACCTACGGGATCCTCTCGACTCGTAGGGAGAAAAGTCTTTATGAGACCCTCACAGCTCATAAAGTTGAAAAGTTTTAGGCGGCAGATCTGAACCTGTCTTCTAAGCCATCGCTGCACTGCAAGGAGATCAAGGTAAACTATCTACAAGACGCATTTGCTAAAGGGACACGCCCATATAAAATGAAATATGTCTTTTATTCATGAATTCAGGTGAATATAAGATACATTTCACAAAGGAATCAAAATGAATACATGTTATTCATAAACCGCAAGTTTACAGTCAACAACAAAAAGGGGAACAAAGACGGTTATTTAGGAGGAGGCGTCTTCAACAAATCAGCAAGCCGCTCGCGTACTCCTCTCAATCCTTTCTCATGATCAGCCGCCGCGGCCAACTCCGCTTCCACTTGAGCCCGTTGCCTTAAACAGGATGAAAGTTTCCCACCGGCTTCTAGCATGGCAGCTTCACAGTCTTGAATGACCCGCTCGGCGAAGTCAAGCGTCCGCCTCAGCGTCAACCCATCCGAAATACATCTCTGGAGATTGTCAAAAACAACTTTTAGCTGTGCAGTATTCGCTTCAATCTGGGTGCACAGTCGGACGGATTCACTGGAAGCCACCTCATGTTCCTTTCGTCTTAGGGTCGCCTCTTGTTCAAAATGGCAAATGAAAGGAACACTATGCTCGATCCAAGCAGCCCACTGAGAGTTCGAATTTAATACTTCAGGAGTTGGACGCTGAAACTCAATCTCGTGCAGGCAAGCCTCGATCTTTCTGCAGTAATCAACCCAAGAGCCGACAAGATCTTCATCATGGAAGTTCACAAGTGTCACTAGCATTGGGTTAACTTCAATAGAAAAATCTGCAGATGATGTAAGGGCCTCGGCGTCAAGATCTTCGACGAATTCGATGGCTGTTTGCGGCGCCCTTGGAAGATATGTGTTTGGCAAAGGGCCCTGCGGGCATCGGAATGCGGGACTCGAAGAGAGCGGGAGCCAGTGCAAATGCTGCAAAATGAATTACAGTCAAATGCTGACTCAGGAAATGAAAGAAACATATGATCGATGAAGTTTATTATACCAGCTGTGACAGGCGGCAGGGCGGGGAGCGTTGGAGGCACGATTGTTCTTTCACCCCCTCCTTCGACCCATGACGCTATATTCAATATGAAGAAGGATTAGCAACAACATGTCCATCCGTAAGAAAGAGACGTCGGTTGAAGAATGTACTAACCGATACCAGAAGGTAAAACGATTTCCGACTGGAAGGAGAAATGCGGGTTCAGTACCTGGTATAGATGGTCAAAAAGGACTCCTGCAGAGTTGTGACAATATACTATCAGTACAAGGAGGATGGTACCTACAGTGAAACCGATAAGTCAAAACCCATACCTTCCAACATTTGAGGGGGCATGGGAGAAGGCGAAGGGACGGCGACCGTCAGAGCAGCGACTGGTGGCGCTTCTTCAGATGGCACGGCCTCGGGATTCATCATGCCTGTACTCAAGACAAACGAAATATCATCAGGAAGGCTGAACAGGGATAAAAAAAACTTTAAAAAAAGGTCGCCAAAAGACTACTTGATAGATCATGGACCAAAGCCATGATGGAGGCATCACCGGGTATAACGGCTTCTTCACTCCCTCTCGGAGGAATAGAATCCGCGCCCATAGCTTCGTCCCCTGACTCGATGAGGGCCGTCGTGACGCTTGCGACGCCCGCCGATACCAAGGAGCCACAGGGAGAGAGAGCAGCGGTCTGAACGGTCCCAGATTCCCGGGAAAGAGTAGCCACTTCGGACTCTGTAACCGCCAGCGTTTCGCCTGCCATCCCATCGTCAGGACTTGGCCCTGCAAGAAATGAGTATATCATAATTTGAGGATTGAATTTTAATAAAAAGACCGGGCGTCACATTACCTCAAAGTAACTTTCCAGTTTCTTCACGAGTCGCGTGTGCAACCTGTCTATGGGCAGTAGACAAGGCAGCTGGAACATCCGCCAAAGGAATATAACAGATGGGTATTACTTGAGCCTGCACCTACGGCAAAGACGGCGTTGCGCTCCTTCGCTGTACGCTTCCTGCGCTTCCTTTCGGTCTGGGCCATGAGAAATGACCTCCTCAAGACTTCCGACAGGGGAACGTCATCATCCGAACCAAGCTCTGCCTCCGGAGCCGATACGGCATCCATCATCGGCTGTTTCAGCGAAGCCTCCTGCGGTAACCCTGGGAAGGCCGTGGTCACGGTAGCTGGTTTCAAGGGTTCTGCTGCATCGCCGCTCGGGATTGGCACTGCATTCGGAATGACCTGAGTTGAGGTAGTCCCTGCAACAAGATGAAAGAGAGGGTCAGAGCACGAATAAAAAAAAGAATAAAGGCATAATAAACTGAATTTTACCAAGGCCCAAAAAAGCGCAGAGCCTCTCTTCCTCCTCGAATGTCCGGAAGGAAGCCGCGAGAGCCTCTTCGGCAGAAATACCTGTGGAAAAAGAAAGAGTCAATACAAACATGACAAAGAGAAAAGAGATAACCGTGGAAGAATGTAACTGAAAGTATACCTGATTTCGCGATAGTAATCAGCACCGCTTCTTCGCGAGCTAGTCGCTCGGAAGCCATAAGGGCAGCCTGGAAATCAGTATCGTCCGCAGGCGCGATAAATAAGCCCTCATTGGTCCCGTACTCGCACAAACCCTCGCGATAGGGAGCATGTGGCTCCTGGCCAAATATGACATCGGCGGAGAATGGCAACTTCTTCTTTTTCTGCGAGCGAACACCGGCGGCCTATTATAAGAGCTTGAGCTTGATGGGCATTTTCGGGCGACGGTTCCTAACTTCTGCACCAACGCCAGATTTCGGGAACGCTGCAGCTACCATTTCTACAGGAACACGGGGTGGAGGCTTCTCAGGGAAGGCGGCGGGACCACAACCGCAGCAGCTTCTCTTAAGGAAGGACAAACGGTGGGCCGTCGCTTCAAAGGAACTGTCGAATTACCAGCTGGGACAACATCCTTATGATCAAGTAATATCCGCCTCTCTTCCCTAATAACAGCACCTGTCGTATGATGATACCACGCCACGTAGGCATTCGAAGCTTTCGGCATGTAGCTTGGCTCGCTGATGAGAAAGCTAGACCCCGTGTTTAGCCGCATAAAGTAGTGCAACGCGCTACGAATACCCTCTTCCGTAACAACTGGCTCGGCTAAGAAAGCCTCGAATGGGACACCCTGATCATAACCCGACTGTTGAGCAAAACGGTACGGATTATACCTCATGAACAATTCCAAGGCGCCTTGCCTGAACACTAGAAAGCCTGGCATGATCGAATATAAGTGCAGGATCACCCAAGCCTTCAACGTAGGAGTCCCATCTTTGAAAGTATCATACAGCGGTTGCACTGCCTTGGTAGATTGACTCTGTCAACAAAAGTCATACTATCCCTGACCATACGCGGGCGCAGGACCAGACGTCGAGCCTCTCACTGCGACGGATCTAATGCGGAGGCGTCAACTAGAAATATGACCCGGGGAAAGTTATAGCTGTCGTAGAAGAGGGGCCATTTGTGGACTCCGAAAGCACCAAACACGTGCATTTCAACCCAGGACGTAAAGTAGTGCAGCGGAAGATGTACAGGTTTTACCCCAGATTGAGTAGTATCCGCTGCTAAGCTCAGGCCATGATATAGATGAGCCAGCCCCGCTATCCCAACGGCCACACGCGTCCCCATAACCATGCGGTGGGCTGGGTAAAAGACTGACGGACTCATATAGCGAGGGTGCATCGGAAGCACGAACATGTTCAACCACAAGCCAATAAATCCCAGGAAGAACGTCTCTTCATCGACGTCTGAAGCAGCGAGCTCTGCAAAAGGGACGACTGGGGTGTCTGGAATGAAGAAGCTTCTTAAACCTGCTTCCGCCGTCGGCTGGTTATCCAAACTGAAACCGAACGGGTCGTCAAGCTTAGCGAATTTCGTGGCTTTTTTTGACAAGACTGTTGGGCGAAGGAAATGGGCGATGAAATCTGTGAAGCTGACTTCGTGCCCTCCAGACTCTAGAAATAGACTCTTGTAAATGTTCAACACCTTGATCAGGCTCAGGAATTGATGTTGAATGGAATTCTCCGGGGTAAGGCCCATAACCACTGATTTGGTGGCGAAGATGTACTCGTCAGGGGGAAGTATCTCCTCGTAATGTTCCCCTCTGACGGGTAAGCCGGAAATCTCCGCGAACTCCTCCAAGGAGATTGAAACTTCCCGATCTGATAGAAGAAAGGTGTGAGTCGGGATGTTCCACTATTCCAAGAAAGCTTTGACCCACCATACAGGGGGTGTGGAATACTGGAAAAGAGACGCATAAATTGCGGGGTATAACCCGAGCTTCAGCAGTAGTGATTTCTTGGCCGTCAAGATGTATCGAACCCACTGCAGATATCCGGCTGAATGGCGAGGAGTCAAGCCAATCATGTATACTTGTCCCCAAGGGCACGACTCGCCTTGATATATGCGCCGCCCCAAAATATCTAAAGCCATCGGTGGCTGTACAGATATTGAGGCCATATAAGGCTGAAGGCGACCCTCTGAGGTCCAATTGACCTCCTCTACGGCGTAATTCACCTGAGGCGAGTCGGCGTAGTGAATCGCTGAAATAGGCTCTGAGGGTACTGCATAAGAAAAACTACGCCAGCCCTGGATAATTTGATTGTACCACGACCCCCATAGATGAAGAGATATTTGCTCCGGGTCGTGATCTTTAATGAGTGCGAAGACTTCCCGATCCACGGGCGCGTCAGCGAAGGCGCTCTCTGAATGAACAAAAGGAAAGGAAGAATCAAAAGCCATGGTACCCGCACGAAAAAGGCGAGGGTTAGTTGCCAACGCTATAATCTGAATTCTGGCATTTGGTAATTTAAAATTGTACCATACTGCAATGCAGGAGAAAGGGACCAAGGGGGACCTACAAAATCAAAGTGACAGCTCATCATTGATGAGACAGTTACTCATTAAGGAGGAAATCCTAAAAGGATTCTCATTTAATGAGAAACTCTTTGGGCCAACGAGTTGAACTCCCTCGAGAGCAGTGCTCTGCAGACAGAAATCATATTTGTCAAATGTAATTAAGAGGGGAATAAAAATTCCCCATAAATTTCTAAAAAGCTATGCTCTGTAAAATAAATGGTACAAGGTATAACCCCAAGATCTTTAAAGATCTGAAGTACAAATCCTAGAAACTTTAAGAGTTCTTCATTAACGAGTTAAGAAACCCTAAGAAAGATTTTTTTGATCTATGATCTAAGAAGAGCAAACCTCTGTTTTCATTTAACAGGTTAAGAAACCCTAAAAAACATTTTTAAGATCTGTGATCTAAGAAGAGCAAAGCTTTGTTTAATGGGTTTGAGCATAATCCTTACCAAGTTTTGGACAAAGTTCTAACTCTAAAAGAGTTTCCTTTGGCAGAGATCTAAGCTCTGAAAAAGAGAATTAAATTCTCAGAAGAACAAAGAAGAGAAGAAGATGAACAGCAGTCACCTCAAGGGCCAAAGGCCCTACTTATAGGCAGAGAAAGCCGATCCAACTTCTAAGAAGATCCAACGGCGGAAAAGCTGTCACCGCTGCACCCACGTGTGAGTCGTGTGAGCGCAACGGTGGGGGGCATTTGTTTCCCCCCAATAATAGAAGAGCAAGGCTCTGTTCAAAAATTGAAAAGCGGCAGCGCCTCGTGTTCATTGCACAAGGGCGCCAACGCCGAGAGTTAAAAATTCTGAGGCAGCGCCTCATGTACCTTGCACGAGGGCGCCAGCGCCAAGAGTTAAAAACTCTAAGGCAGCGCCTCACGTGCCTTGCACGAGGGTGCCAGAGCCAAGAGTTAAAAAACTCTGAGGCAGCGCCTCACGTGCCCCGCACGAAAGCGTCGGCGCCAGAACTAAAAGTTCTCTGCCGTTGGATCAAAGATCCAACGGAGATGATAAATCATCAAAACACAAAATTAAATTTTTTGAGGAAATATTCCTGAACGATAAAGATTACTCTCTGTAAAACAGAGCACCGTTGGATTAAAAATCCAATGGTGATTAAAAAAATCACCAAGTTACAGAATAAGCTCTGTAGGAGAAAATATTTTCCCCAATCTTTCTAAACAAGAAAGATTACGCTCTGTAAAATAGAGCACCGTTGGATTAAAGATCCAATGGTGATTAAAAATCACCAAGCTACAGAATAAGTTCTATATGGAAAATATTTTCCCAATCTTGTTAAAAACAAGAAAAATATCTTCTGTAAAACAGAAGTTCTCGGATCAAAGCTCTAACAGTGGATAAAATCCCCAAATCAATTAAGGATCTCTCAATGAGAGATTTCTTTAACTAAATCAACAAACTTGCCTGCACTATATAAAGGCCCCAAGACCTCAAGTCTTGTACAGAGGAACCCCCCATAAACTTCAAGTTCAAAATGAAGAGCAAGCAAAAAAGAAAGCTTTAAGAGAGAAGAAGGAAGAAGAACTTTTTTCAAGGTAAATAAAGATAATAGAAATCATAGTATCTCATTTGCATATCTAAGGGTTTAACCCTCATAAAGAATATAGTTCTTTCTCCTGGATCCGACATCCATGAGACAAGTCTCCCACAAATGAGAATTTAATTCTCGTAGGGACGAATTTGTTCTTAGGGATCGAAGTCCATGGGAAAACAAAGAATTGAACTCTTCAGAAAAATACATAAAGAAAAAGACAATGCCAAGCGCCTTACATGCCCCTCATGTGAGCGTTGTTCAATAAAGAGTGCCTAGCACTCAGTGGTTGGCACCCAGCGCCATGCACCCTACGTGCCCCTCACGTGGGCACTGCCCAAATAAAGAGCGCTTAGCACTCATTGGTTGGCGCTTAGCGCCAAGCGCCTCACGTGGGCGTTGTTAAAATAAAGAGTGCTCTGCACTCAATGGTTGGCGCTCAGCGCCAAGCGTCTCACGTGGGCGCTGTTTAACATAAAGCACTCTGCAAATAGAGCACAGCGCCATAAAGAGTGTTCAGCACCTCATAAAGAACAAAAAAAAGGGAAGCAAGGGCATCATAACCCATATGAATGCTCGGCATCGTTGGCACAGAAAGGAGACCAAGCCCAAGCAAGTGTTTAACACTTTATTCAAAAAATGAAATGACTGGGTTGAACCCAAGTTGGTCCAACTCCTAATCAACCGAGCCCATGGGCTCTTTATTTTCCAGATTGGTCTTAGTCCCAAACAAGACCATCAAGCTTCGGACGAACATTCATTGGGTACATCTCCCCACACCTCTGATATATGTCATTGTAATTCTTCAACGTCTTCAGAGAGGTGGCGAGTCCCGACAACCAACAATTCTATAGACCGCAGTTTCCTTAAACTAACTGTGGACCGCAACGTCTTTAAACTAACTGTGGACCGTAACGTCCTTAAACTAAAACGATAGAACCCAAACGCTCTTTTGTTGGATCAAAAATGATCCCGAACTCCCGTTAAGTAGATCTTAGTCCAATATCGGATTAACGTATCCTTAACAAATATTTAAGTTGATCTTAATCTCAAACAAGGTTAACGGTTCTTAAATCAAACCAAACCCAAATCTAAGAAAATACGGATTTTGACTATTCACACCCTATGGGCGACAACATAAATTAGTCTCCATATACAATCCATGGGCAACCAAAAATAAAACAAACACGCATGACATGAAGTGACCTTATGGAGCAGGAGAAAATGGTTATCGCTACGCGGTAACGTAATTAACTGTAGGGGCTTGCGCCTGCAGGGAAGAGCGTCCCCACAATCAAAAAACCCCTCGTAAACGAGGGGGAATCTGACGAAGTCTGCTACAACGGCCGCATCCGTCCAGACATCCGATACACGGTGCCATAAATCAACTTGGAATCTTCGGAGAGGTAGATGGATAAAACCAAATAGCATCTGCCCCCAAATGCAGTCAAGATGTCTGTCTTTCCCGGCTTTCGGCGGTAAACAATCACCATTTTGGAGGTGAGGTTTTTGTTTAAGGACATCTCGGTCCGTTGATCACCATTTTGGAGGTGAGATTTTAGTTTAAGAACGTCTCGGTCCGCTGATCACCATTTGGAGGTGAGATTTTAGTTTAAGGACGTTACGGTCTGTTGTTGCCATTTTGGAGGCAACGGTTAGTTTAAGGACGTTTCAGTCCGTTGTTGCCATTTTGAAGGCAACAGTTAGTTTAAGAACGTTTCGGTCCGTTGTTAGTTTAGGGACGTCTCGTTCCATTGTCCATCTTGCGTGCACGTGTATTTGTTACGTGACCGGATGAGTAACGATGATATGTGTAGAAGACGTCCCTCGCTGTATAACGGAGGGATAGTCTTTCTCCTGCTGAACCTTCATTTTCATCAGTCGGCAAAAGTAGTCTTTGTCAATTAGAGAATCTTGGACTTTCTGCCAGACCCTGTGGATTTAGGAGGACAGCTGCTGAGGGGGCTGCTCCAGCTTTGCTTGCTTCATATTTTCAGCAGGAAGTGGGGATTTCTTCAACACCGCGGTTGGGGAGTTCTTCCGCACCCTCCTAAGCGGTTCAAACCTATTCCCGGTTGGAACAGCAGCGTCAACTTCCACCATTGGAGCTGGTGGAGTAAGTCCAGAGGGGGAGTTGCCCCAGCTCTTCTCACTCGACGCCAGTGGCGACGTCGAGCGTGCCTTGCCGATGGGACCACCTCAGTTGTGGTGGCAGCTCCGTCGTGCCCCTGCTTTAGTTAAGGACCGCTGTTGGTGCCAGCCTGTCGAAGACTGACGTCCGTTGAGAGGGAATGGCCAATCTTTCAAGGGTTGACTTTCTGGCAGAGGAAGCACTTTTGATGACTTCGCCCGTAGCAGGAGAGGGCAAGACTGTTCGTTTTGGAATAGCCCTTTCAGGTATCACGAGTCCCTTTGCGGGCCCACTTGAGCTTCGGCTCAGCCTGTTGAAGACTGAGATGGCAGACTTGGACGACCCGTTGAGAGGGGCTATGGTGGTTGCAAGTCGATCGAAGACCGATTTCTTGGGAGCTTCCTGTGGTGTCACTGGGGCGCTGAAGCTTGCTGGCGGGAGCATGGTCCCGAAGAACAATCCCGTGGTAGCTTGAGTCACTTGCCCTACCGGTATAGAAAAGATGGAGGCCGCATTGGGCCTATATGTCACTCCTCCTGTTGGGGCGGAGCGGGAGTTGCTGTTGCAGTTGGTGCAGCTGGAAGCCATTGATATTCACTTCTTCTTTATGCATAGGAGAAAGACACCAAATCTTAGTACCTCAAATCCAAGGGCAACCATAGCAAACTGCGATTTTGTTCGCGAACACGACACACGAAGTGTGGAGTGGAAAAAGGAAAAGGTCCCACCGAGCGTGCCAGAATCTGTTTACCGCCGAAAACAGAGGCGAACCGGGATGGATCGTCTTTCCTGAATTTGGGGGCAGATGCTATTTGGATTTATCCGTCCACCTCTCTGAAGATGCCAAGTTGATTTATGGCACTGTATATTGGAGGTTTGGACGGATACGGCCGTTGTAGCAGACTTCGTCAGATTCTCCCTCGTTTATGAGGGGGTTTTGATTGTGGGGACGCTCTTCCCTGCAGACGCAAGCCTCTGCAATTAATTACGTTACCGCATCGCGATAACCACTTTCTCCTGCTCAGGAAGTTCACTTCATGTTGTGATTGTTTGTTTTATTTTTGGTTGCCCATGGATTGTATACGGAGACTAATTTATGTCGTCATTCGTAGGGTGTGGATTAGTCCAAATCCGTATATCTTAGATATGAGTTTGGGTTGATTTAAGGATCGTTGATCTGTTTTGAGATCAAGATCGACTTAAATGTATACGAGCAGTTGGGGCTCGGTTGTTTTTTTTAAGGATACGTCAGTCCACTTTTGAGACTAAGATCTACTTAACAAGGTCTTAGGATCATTTTTGCTTCAGATCCAGCAAAAGAGTATTTGGACTCTGTTGTTTTAGTTTAAGAATGTTTCGGTCCGTTATCGCCATTTTGGAGGCGAAGTTCTAGTTTGAGTACGTCTCGGTACGTTGATCACCATTTTGGAGGTGAGATTTTAGTTTAAGGACGTCAAGGTCCATTGATCACCATTTGGGGTGAGATTTTAGTTTAAGGACGTTATGGCCGTTGATCACCATTTGGGAGTGAGATTTTAGTTTAAGGACGTTACGTTCCATTGATCACCATTTTGGAGGTGAGATTTTAGTTTAAAGACGTCTTGGTCCGTTGATCACCATTTTAGAGGTGAGATTTTAGTTTAAGGACGTATCGGTCCTTTGATCACCATTTTGGAGGTGAGGTTTTAGTTTAAGGACGTCTCAGTCCATTGATCACCATTTTGGAGGTGAGGTTTTAGTTTAAGGACGTCTCGGTCCGTTGATCACCATTTGAGGGTGAGATTTTAGTTTAAGAATGTTACGGTCCGTTGTTGCCATTTTGGAGGCAACGGTTAGTTTAAGGACGTTTCGGTCCGTTGTTGCCATTTTGGAGGCAACGGTTAGTTTAAGGACGTTTCGGTCCGTTGTTACCATTTTGGTTTAAGAACGTTTCGGTCCGTTGTTACTTTAGTGACATCTCGGTCCATTGTCTATCTTGCATGCACGTGTTTTTGTTACATGACGGGATGAGCAACGATGATATGGGATGCATCTAGTCTGGGATGTGGTTTGATTTGGGATATGCATGTCAGTTTGGGAAGTGCACCAAAAAGCAGTTGGTTGTCAGGACCCGCCACCTCTCTGAAGACGTTGAGGAATTACAACGACATGTATCAGAGGTGTAGAGAGATGTACCCTTGAACCAATTCCCGTGTTTAAGAGAAAAGGGATTAATGGTAAACTCATGAATCATTGGTTGTATTTTGAGACTAAGATTTCCTCAGGGGAATGTGGGACGAATATCGTTTTGGGATATCATCAGCTGGAAGATTGATAGTCATATTTGGGACTAAGATCAGTTTGGGAAGTAGTGTGCACATGGGCTTGGTTGATCTGAATTAGTGAGTTTCTACTCTCAATGGACCTAACCAACCTGGGCTTGGTCCACTGAGTTTTCTTTTTATTCGAAAAAGAGTGCTAAGCACTTGTTTGGGCTCAGTCCCTTTTTTGTGCAAAAAGTGCCGAGCACTTATGTAAGTTCTGACGCTCACATATAATCATGTGGGGTTTTCAGTCATGGGAATTGCTCGATAAGTGTTAAACACTTTACCTCATTTGTCTTTATATGGAGTGCTAAGCACTCTTTATGGTGCCCACGTGCGAAGCACGTGAGGTGCTAGATGCTAGGCGCTGCCTAGTGAGTGCCAAGCACTCTTCCATTCTGTGGCGCCCACGTGAGGAGCTGGGCGCTGGGCGCGGCTCATTGAGTGCTAAGCATTTTTATTTTGTGGCGCCCACATGAGGCGCTAGGCGGTGGGCATCGCTTACTGAGTGCTAAGCACTCTCGAGTTCTTTCTTAGCGCCCATGTGGGAGGCACATGGGGCGCTGGGTGCTGAGCGTCACCCATTGAATGCTAGGCACTCCTGAGTTCTTTTATAGCGCCCACGTGGCACGTGGGGCGCTCAGTGCTGAGCGTCACCCACTAAGTGCTAAGCACTCCTGAGTTCTTTTGTAGCTCCAACGTGAGAGGCAAGTGGGACGCTGGGCGCTGAGCGCCACTACTTGAGATCTTTTTATTCTGTGGCGTTTACGTGAGGGGCACGTGGGGCACTAGACGCTAAGCGTCGCTCAATGGGTGCTAGGCACTTTTGTAGCGCCCATGTGAGGAACACGTGGGGCGCTAGGTACTGAGTTCTTTTTCTCTTGAATGATCCACGGGATCTTTATCTACTTTTATTTACCTAAAATTTCCAAGAAGAGAGTTCTTCTTTCTCAAGAATTTAATTCTCTGTTCTTTCGAAACTTTCTCTTTTTTTAAGCTTATGGGGGGTTCCTCTCCCTCAGACTTGAAGTCTTGGGTCCTTTTTATAGTAGGGGCAGTTTGTCGATTAGCTCCGAGGAAATCTCTCATTAAGAGATCCCAAATGATTTGGGAATTTTACCCACCGTTGGATCTTTGATCCAAGGACTTCTGTTTTACAGAAAGTATTTTCTTGATTTTAACAAGATTAGGGAAATATTTACCCTTACAGAATTTTTGGGGATTCACCTAAGTTACGGGCAGGTGACTCAAGCTAATCACGATTAGTGTAAATAAAAATGTAGTTCTATGCCGGTAGGGCAGGTGACTCGTAGGTGTATTTTCTCCTTAATGCGGCCTCCATCTTTTCTACCAAGGTTGGGCAGTTTGTTGAAAGCATACCGCTTGTGGAAAATAGCAAGGCAGATGCATTAGCCAAGCTTTCTAAGGAGCTGGCTGACGAAGATCTCGATGACGTAAGGATCGTTGTGCAATACTGCCGGGTTCTCGCGCCAGCAGAAATACCTTCAGAGGATTCGATCGAGCCATCTGAAGGAAAAGAAACGACCAAACAAGCGATCCTCTAAATAAAAGACAACGAAAAGGTCAAGGATTGGAGGGAAGTCTTCATAGACTACTTCAAATCTCATCGAACGCCCGAAAACGCGTCATCAAGACATCAACTCATGAAATGGGCTCTGTCTTTCGCTTTCGTCAATGATACTCTATATAAGAGATCATTTGATTGTCTGTGGCTGAAATGCCTGGGACTAGAAGAAGCAAAGAGAGTCGTCCAAGAAACCCACGACGGACTCTGCGGTTCTCATCAAGCCGGACCAAAAATGAAGCTGAAGATCAAAAGAATGGGTTACTACTGGCCCACAATGATTCAGGACTATCTCGAATATGCGAAGCAGTGTCACTCATGCCAAATTCACGGGTACTTCATCCACCAGCATCCAAATCCGCTACACCCAACAGCAGCTAGCTGGCCGTTCGAAATGTGGGGAACCGATATAATCGGCCCCATTGAGCCAGTGTCAACCAAAGGACACCGGTTCATACTAGCAATGACCGATTACTTCTCTAAGTGGGCAGAAGCAGTACCGCTAAGGGAAGTGAAGATAGAGAACATACTCCATTTCATCAAGACGCATGTCATCTACCAGTTCGGCATTCCGTAATGGATAATCTCGGATAATGGGCCAGCCTACAGGAGCCATAAAATCATCCACTTCGCAAAGCAGCATAATATAGATTGGAGATACTCCTCTGTCTATAATCCTCGAGCCAACGGTCTAGCAGAAGCTTTCAACAAGACCTTGACCAAGATTATAAAGAAAACGGTGTCCAGAAACAAAAAGGACTGGCACGAAAGGCTGCACGAAGCTCTTTGGGCCTACCGAACGACGTTCAAAACAGCTTCAAATACAACACCATACGCGTTGGTATTCGGCACTGAAGCGGTACTCCCATTGGAAATAGAACTCTATTCTTTTCAAGTAGCGGTTCGATACGAGCTAACAGATGGCGAAAATGCCCATCTTTGGCTTCAGGAGCTCGACTCTCTCAATGAAATTCGCCTTATAGCACAACAAAATCTGGAGGCTTATAAGGCAAGGATGACACGGTGATACGAAAAACTGACTAGGCCGAGAACATTCCGCCAAGGCGAACTCGTGCTAGTCGTCAAAAGACCGATGATCCCCAATCGTGCAAAACGGAGGAAATTCGAGCCAAACTGTGAAGGCCCTGTTTACCGTCGAAAGCTGGGAAAGACAGACTTCTTGCCTAAATTTGGGGGCAGATGCTATTTGGATTTATCCGTCCATCTCTCCGAAAATGCCAAGTTGATTTATGGCACCATGTATCGGAGGTTTGGACGGATGTGACCGTTGTAGCGGACTTCGTCAGATTCCCTCTCGTTGTGAGGGGTTTTTGATTGTGGGGACGTTCTTCGCTGCAGGCGTAAGCCCTTACAGTTAATTACGTTACCGCGTAGTGATAACCACTTTCTCCTACTCCAGATGTTCACTTCATGTCGCGTGTATTTGTTTTATTTTTGGTTGCCCGTGGAATGTATACGGAGACTAATTTATGTTGCCGCCTGTAAGGCGTGGATTAGTCCAAATCCGTATATTCTTAGATTTGGGTTTGGGTTGATTTAAGGATCGTTAATCTCGTTTGAGATTAAGATCAATTTAAATGGTTGTTAAGGATACGTTAGTCTAATTTTAGACTAAAATCTACTTAACAGGATTTAGGATCATTCAGATCCAACAAAAGAGCATTTGGGCTCTATTGCTTTAGTTTAAGAACGATACGGTCCGTTGTTATTTTAAGGACGTTTCGGTCCATAGCTAGTTTAAGGACGTTGCGGTCCGTTATTAGTTTAAGGACGTTGCGGTCCATAGATCACCATTTTTGGTGTGAAGGTTTAGTTTAAGGATGTGACGGTCCACAGCTAGTTTAAGGATATTGCGGTCCATAGCTAGTTTAAGGACGTTGCAGTCCATTGTAGTTTAAGGACGTTACAGTCCATAGCTAGTTTAAGGACGTTGCGGTCCGTTGGGGTGTGCTCATGGTTTTAGGAGTGCTCTAAAGAGCTGTTGGTTGTCGGGACCCTCCACCTCTCTGAAGACGTTGAAGAATTACAGCGACATGTATCAAAGGTATGGAGAGATGTACCCTTGAACCGAATTCCAGATTGAAGGGAGAGATCATGGTGGAATGAATATCATTTTAGATACCATCTGCTAGGAGATCATTAGTCATCTTTGGAACTAAGATCGATCTGGGGAAGACCTGAGTATAGGAGGGCTCGGTTGATTGATAGTCAAAAGGTTTCTTGGCCTCGGGAGACTTGGCTAATTTGGGCTAAGGTTAGCCTCTCATAGTGTAAAACACTAATATCTGCTCGACGCTCACGTGCTCCTACGTGAGGCTTAAAAGAAACGTTAAACACTGAAATTTGGGGCGCTCACGTGAGGCACGTGAGGCGCCTGAAAGTTGGCACTGTATACTAAATCCCCATCTGTATATAAGTGTTAAACACTTAATTCTTTTGGCCATCACGTATGGGCACGTGAGGCGCCCCAAAGCTGGCCACTGTCTCTTTGGATTTATTCCCTCTTCCTTTATAAGTGCTAAGCACTATTGGGGGTCACGTGTGGGCACGTGAGGCACCCTAAAATGGGAATTGTCTTTGATTTATTCCCCCTTCCTTTATAAGTGCTAAGCACTTGGACCCTGTGATGCTCACGTGCGAACATGTGAGGTGCCTTTAAAATGTAAGCACTGTTTTTGGATCTATTCCCTTTTCTATATAAGTGCTTGTTCGGGGGTCACGTGGGAACACATGACTGCCCTAGGAGGCACTTCTAGTTTCTCTTTTAAGTGCTCGCGTGTGAAACACGTGAATCGGTCTCAACCATTCTTTTATTGTTCGTCAGAGGCGCTCACGTGGGAAACACGTGAGTTTTCATATTAGTGTTAAACACTAATGAATCACTAGGCCGTTCTTCTGTGGTTCTGAGGAATCAAGTTCTCCTTTTGTTCTTTGCAGGGATTAAATACTTTTTAAAGGGTTAAACCCTAGTTTCAGAGAAATTAAATTCCCATATGTTTTGTAAGAGTTAAACTCTTTTGGACTCAGTTCTTTTCCCTAGGTTTTGAATCTGCATGATAGAATCTCCCCAATGAGAATTAAATTCTCAACTTGTGGGAAGATCTGCTTCTGCAGATCTTAACCAGAGGAAGAACTAAGCTCTTTAAGAAGAGTTAAACTCTTGGTTTGAGGATTAAATTCTCTTTTTGTTTTTGTGGGAGCTTTTGGGAGGGGTTTCTCTTCTTTCTAGAAAATTAAATTCTCTCTCTATTTTTCTTTCTTTCTTCCCCTTTCTGTATATATGTGTATCTCTCCTCCCTTTTTTTTCTTCTCTCCTTGCTTCTATTTATATGAGAAGAAAAAAGAATCAATTTGTTAAGAAAATCCATCATTGAGAGATCATGATTGATTCCATGATCTTTTAGATCAATCGGTGAATTTTATTCACCGTTAGATTTTTAATTCAAAGTCTCTCTGTTTAACAGAAAAGATTTCTTGTTTGTCTAGCAAGATTATGAATATCTTGTTAGTTTTAACAAGATCAGAATTTTATTCTATCATATCTTTTAGTTTAATAAGATCAGAAATATATTTTCTTAATATAGAATTTAATTATATCATATGGATATCTCGTTAGATTAATATAGAATTTTATTCTTATCATATGAATGTTGGTTTAATAAGATTAGGAAAATATTTTCCTATGATAGAACTTTATTCTACCAGATGATCACCGTTGGATCTTTGATCCAAAGGTCCTCTGTTTAACAGAGAAGATCTTTCTAGTTAGAGAAAGATCAGGAAAATATTTCCCAAATAGAATTTAATTCTAGAATTTGACAGGAGTATTTTAAATTGGGGAGCTCGCATGCTTTGCATGTGAGTAGCAAAAGAACTCACGAGTTTAACAAGTGACCCATAGTGTGGGTTTTAGCCTGTTCATTTTCAGCGCTCATATTCATTATATATGAGTGCTCACGTGTTTTGCACGTGAGGCCTGTTTGGCCATTAGTTGTTATCTTTCAGCGCTTACATGCTTTGCATATAAGCGCTCACGTGTTTAACTCATGAGGCCAAATTTTGAGGACTCTCCCCCTTTTTTTATAAGGGAACCAGTAGCTCTTGGCCGAAAATTTTGGCGGGAACAAATGCCCCCCCACTGCTTTGCCCACGTAAGTATGTACATAGGTGAAGTAGTGCAGAGTTATGTATGGCCATAGAATTGATGGCTTATGAGACAAGTTTAAGGTCCTTGTAGCCTAAGACTTTTTCATCTTCATGAGCCGTAAGTTCTCGCAGGAACATTGTTTTCCTTACGAGTCGAGATGAATCAAGAAGTTCTCGCAAGGACACTAATTTCCTTATGAGTCGAAACGAACCGAGAAGTTCTCGCAAGGACACTAATTTACTTACGAGTCGAAATGAACCGAGAAGTTCTCGTAAGGACACTAGTTTCGTTACGAGTCAAGACGAATCGAGAAGTTCTCGAAAGGACACTAGTTTCGTTACGAGTCGAGACGAATCGAGAAGTTCTCGCAAGGACACTAGTTTCCTTACGAGTCGAGACGAATCGAGAATTTCTCGCAAGGACACCAATTTCCTTACGAATCGAGACGAATCGAGAAGTTCTCGTAAGGACACTAATTTCCTTACGAGTCGAGACGAATCAAGAATTTCTCGCAAGGACACTAATTTCCTTACGAGTCGAAAGGATCTCAAAGGTGTATTTTCTCCCTAGAAATCGTGAGGATTTCTAAGTGTTCGTCGCCTCCATGAGTCGTAAGGATCTCAAAGGTGTATTTTCTCCCTAGAAATCGTAAGGATTTCTCGTAAGGATCGCTTTCCAGGATGTAGGAGGGGATTTGCGTCGGCAGTTGCTGCACTCTCCTGCTATATTTTATCAACTCTAGTTTGCACGTCTGATAGTCGCCGTTTACTTGGCTAACGACCAGCTGGGAGTCTCCATGTATGAGGAGGTTTTCGACTCCTATATCGACAGTGGTCTCAAGACCCGCTATCAAAGCTTCATATTCAGCCTCGTTGTTTGTTCTTGGCTCCGTTAAGGAAAGGGTGAAACGCATTATCCCCCCTTATGGAGTCATGAAGATGGGACCCACCCTAACTTTAATTATAGGGGTGTTATGATTCTGCTTCTTCATGGAGGATGCTCCATCGAAGTAGAGTTCCCATTGGACATTATTTTCTTCCTTCTCCCCTTCTATTGTGTCGAATGCGTGTTCATATGGCAATTCGCCATTTAAGGGGGAATCGGCTGGTATCGAATGCTCAGTGAGAAAGTCGGCGATGGCCTGACCTTTCACTGCCTTGAGAGGTCGATACGTTATCGAGAACTCCATCAAGAGGAGGGCCCATTTGGCAAGCCTTCCTGTTAGTATAGTCCTTGACATCAGATATTTGAGAGGATCTACTTTTGATATGAGATGGACCTTATGTGCCAAGGCGTAGTGTTTGAGCTTCGTTATAGCAAAGATCAATGCCAGGCAGTGCTTTTCGATAAGGGAGTAGTTTTTTTCTGCCCCCAGGAGAACTCGACTCAAATAGTAGAGAACTCCCTCCTTCCCCTGGTCGTTCTCCTGTGCCCATAACGCGCCTAAAGAACCTTCCAGGGGCTGTTGTGTATAGGATGAGGGGCTTTCCCTTAACCGGAGCGGTCAACACCGGCGGATTTTGTAGGTATTACTTGATCTCGTCCAGTGCACTTTGGCATTTATGATCCCAAACAAACTGGGTCCCCTTCTTCATTAAATGGCTGTAGGGGCAACATTTTCCGGAGAGATTGGCTATGAACCGCCGAATATACGCGAGCTTTCCTTGGAGAGATCGTAGTTGTTTGAGAGCTCTTAGTGTAGGCATTTTCATAATTGCCTTGATCTTTGATGGGTCTATTTCGATGCCTCGGTGTCGTATAATGAATCCTAGGAATATGTCTGAGGAGACTCCAAACGCGCATTTCAAAGGATTCATCTTTAAATTGTATTTCCGAAGACGCTGGAACACTATGTTTAGATGTTCCCAGTGCTCCTCGTATGATTTGTTTTTCACCACAAGGTCTTCAATATAGCATTCAACACTCTCATGTATGAGGTCATCGAAGATCTTCGTCATGCCCATCTGGTAGGTAGCGCCTGCGTTCTTCAAACCGAAGGACGTCACCTTATAGCAGAATATGCCTAGCGGAGTTCAGAAGGCGGTGTTCTTTTGGTCTTCAGGATGCATTTTATTTGATTGTAGCCTGAAGATCCATCCATGAAGGAGAAGATCTCATGAGTGGACATGTTATCGATCATCAGCTTGCCAAAAGGTACTGGGAAGTTATTCTTCGGACAAGCTTTGTTAAGGTCCCTAAATTCCACGCAGATGCGCACTGTCCCATTTTTCTTCATCATTGGAACAATGTTGGCATTCCAGTCAGGATACTAAATTTCTTGGATGAAACCGGAGTCAATTAGTTTCTTGACTTCAGCATTGATACTCATCTCGAGTTCGAGCCGCATTCTTCTTGGTGCCTGTTTGACCGGCTTAACGTCCGGCAATATAGCCAGCTTATGTATCGCTATTTCTGGATCTAGCCCCGGCTTCTCAGAATAATTACATGCAAAGCAGTCTTTATATTGCATGAGCATATCCTTTAGTGTGGCCACCTGTTTTTTAGACAACAGCTCACTGACGAACGTGGGCCTTGGCTAGTTTTCCGTCCCTAGGTCAATTTTTCTTAGATTGTCCGCCGTAGTATATATCCCATCTTCCAATTCTTTTGGTGCTGGTGGAAACTCTGAGATCACCTCCTTCTCGTCCTCATTTGCGAAGCGCTTGAAGCAGTCACCCATATTCTTGTGCTCTCCCTCCGTTGAGAGTGTTGTCATATGGCAAGTACGAGTTCACTTCCATTCTTGGTGTTGAGCTGGTCCAGCCTTCACGATATAGGTTCTCTTTGGCTCATGCTTTTGCGGTGGGGTCACCTTCCAGCTGTCGGATAAAGCGAACCTGTCCTATTGATATTGGTATTCGACCCAGTCTTTGAAGATGAAGCAGTCTTCAAGGGGATGAGCTATTGCTCGGTGATAGGAGCAATAATATGGATGATGGATCTCGTTTATCTGTTCAGGGTACCGAGGCTCCAAGAGCGTCATCATTTGATGATTTATGACAAGGTTGAATATTTTCCTTGTCTTGTCTTAGGGGAAAGAGTATTCCCAACTCATCTTCTTCATAAAAGACGAATTCCAGTTGACTTTTTCTTGATTGCGTGGCTTCTTGGATCCGCTTCGCTGTTTTCGAACATCATTCTCATTCTTCACTTTGCGTATGCCCCTGTTTCGGGCTTTTTTCTTGTCGCGAGAACGTACAGCAGGCTGAGAGTGAAGGGCATCGCAATTTTCCTTTTCCACGGACAGCTGAATGAGACGCTGAGTCCTGGCTTTTTCGTAAATGACCATTTCGCGGTTGTGGTCATCCCGAACCTTTTGACCGGCTTCTCTTATTAGCTTGCCATCTTGTTCTTCGAACGACGGACTTGACGCTCTTTCAGTGGGATTTTGCTCCGTTCCGATGCCCCAGCTATCTGGAAAAGCTTTCCTTTCTACATAGGAACTATTTATGGCGCGGCAGCTATGGAATCGCTCCCGTTTCTTAGACCGAACATATCTGAGACCGTTTGTTTCCATCTTCCCGTTGGGCATTCTTCGCTGAGTTTCGAGAATGTCCCAAATCTTGTTGTAGAACTGGGCTTGTCGAGCGGTTTGTTTGAAGGGTACGCTTTGGTATCTTAACAGCCTTTTCAATCTCTCTGCGTAATATCTGGGCAAACGTATTGGTTGAAACCTGCTAAGCGCAAGATCGGCACCATACCAGACTTCTTTCTCTACTTTAGTCTCCGTAGATTGGTAGAAGAGTATTGCCTTTTCACCTCTTCGTCTAGGAGGGACGTAGAAAGTCTGTAACTCTTGTACGCTATATGTATCAAGCGCATCAAATTCTTTGCAATGCCGTGGCGGAACTATGGTGATTTGTAAACTCTGATCAGCTTCAGTAACGGTTTGTGCTGACAGCCGAGTGGAGAACATGGCGTTGGCCTCGTCTTCAGTGTCACTGCCAAAGACCAAAACAGGATTAAATGGTCCGGGCCTGTTGCACTGGGGTTGTCCCGAGTAGACTATTTCCTCATCTTCCTCGGTATCGCTCCCAAAGATCGAGATAGTGGTGACGGCTATTTGTTTATTCTCTGGCTTATGACATCTTTCCGTGTCTTTAAAGTGTGGTAAAAAGTACTTGGCGTCTTCATATTTTCAGACTTCGTTTACGGAGAATGGATTTAGCTCCCCCGTAACGGTGTACTCGAAGCCATCTTTGAAATACTTCATACACTGGTGTTGTTTAGAAGGGAGACATTGTGCTCGTGTAACCAAGGCCGGCCGAGCAGAGTATTATAGCAAGTCTTGGCGCCGATGACATGAAAATTGATGTCAGTGACGAGAAGCCCAAAGCGTAATGTCAATATTACGGACCCAAGCGTCCGCGATGACTGAGAGTCGAATCAGGAGATGGTAATTTTATCCCGAGTTAGGTGTTGAACGTTCATGCAAATCTTCTTCAGCGCCTTCATGTTGAGAAGGTTGACAGAGGACCCGTTATCGACCAGGATATTCCCTATCTTGATGTTGTGGCATTACCCGGTGACATATAGAGGACGGTTGTGCTCGCACATTCCGAGGAGGAGATCTTCATCGCCGAATGTAATGTCAGCTGTATGAATCTCTGCCAGCTCGTCCTTCATCTTTTCTTCTGCCAGGAAAGCTTGGAACTAATCGGGCTCTTGTAATTCCCTGACCAGAGAATCTCTTGCTTCATTAGACAGGAGGAGAGCATCCAGTATGCTCAGTTGTGAGGGTATCTTCCTCAGATGTACCAGGACATTATAATCCACCTTGTTTTTCTTAGGTGGGTCCTTGGCTGCGAGCACTTTGACGACTCTATTATTGAGGGCAATTTCCTCAGGGACTTTTTCATTCCCCTTGTCTCTTTTGCTCGAGCCTTTGTTTGTAGGCCTGAGATTCTTTTCAGGCAGCGTGCGGTTACGCAGCTGAATATTCTCGTAGTTCTTCTCCTCTTCTTCTTTTCCGGAGGTGGATTCTTTGAAGAGAGGGCCGAGAGTTATTTCTTCCTTAGAATCGCTCCCGAATGTAAGAACTTAGGATTTTCCTTTTGTTGAACTAGTATCAACCATATGACAGTTGCCAACCATTTCTTCACACTCATCTATCGCGGTTCCTTGCTGCCGATGAGCTTTGCGCTTCATCTGCTTGAAGTGTTGTCGGTGGACAACGTATCATTACCACTACTTCTTGAAGGCATTGCACTCTTCGGTAGGGTGGGTGACCCTCTGATGATATAAGCAGTAGTTCGGATGTGATACCTCTCCATTGAGGCATGTGGCTCCGGGAATATTTCCCTTGAGAGGTGGCAGCTTCATTCCCACTGACAGGGCTTTGGCGAACCGCTTATCTGTCTTGATTCTGCTCTTGTTTGCCACAGGTGTGCTTTGGTCTGGTCAGAGTACTTTACGACTCATCTTTGCCGTAGCTTGTTCATCCTGACGCTGACGCTTAGCCTTTTCGTATATGGCTGTTTCGCGTTCTCGGTCAGGTTTGCTCTTTTGAAAGGCTTCGTTTAGCAGCCTGTCAATTGGGTCTTCTGACAGTTCCAGGGATTTTTGCACCGATCCTTCCCCCAGTTCCTCTGCGTTGTTTTCCAACGCCGAGGGAGTTTCTTCGTTATTTAACGACGAATGAGAAACCATGTGGCAACTTACTACATAATCTTCGGTTTCTCCCGACGAGCCATTTCCCTCATCATCGTCACTATCTCCGTTCTCAAGTATATGGTTGAGAAACTCTTCGAAGGCGACTGGGGTCCGCGCCTTCTGGTTGTACTCCTCCAGCGCGTCGATGTACTTTTACAGGTCCGTGCGCTTGTCGTCAGGCTGTACAGGCTTCTTGGTCTTCTTCTTTCCCTTCGAAGACTTTGAAGGCTTGACCTGGGTGTTTTGCCCATCGTTAGCAGTTTTCGATGTGGTACGCGGTTTCAGCATCCCTTCAATGATTTCGGGCTCCAGCGGGCTTTTCCACCTGATCGCCGGACATGCTTGAAGATCCTTCAGCATTCTTTTGGTTTTAGCTGAAAAGACTACTTCCCACGGGGCTTCTTCCACAAATAAGCATGATACCCCCGGCGTATCCACCTTTTTACGAGCGTGCCTCTGTAGCGGGTTCACCCTCCAGTTCTCAGAAAGCGCAAATTTCCCCCGTTGATACTGGTCCTCGATCTAATTTTTGAAGATGTAACAATCTTCAATTGGGCGGCTCACTATTCTGTGATAGGAGCAGTAGTTGGGGTTGTTGACGTCACCGGGCTGCGATGGATGTTTTGGATCCGGTAGAGTGATGAGCTTTTTGCACACTGCCAGTTCAAACAATCTCCTCGTTTTATCACGGGGAAATGAGTAAGCATGTCCTAGCTTCTCTTTCGGGGATTGGCCCGGGCGCGCGTTGGTTTGCCGAGCAACCGGTTTCGGGTCACTCGGTTGTTGTTGAGTATTGGAAACGAAGGCCGCTTTCCCTTTACCCATTGCAGTCTGAGGGTCCATTTTTGAAGAGGAAAGTCCGTGGCCCATCTGGTCCATTTGGGCCAACCTGTCGATCAGAGCCTGGAAGGTAGTCGGCTTAAAGAACGTCATGAACTAGGACACAGTCGCCTGAGAATCTAGAGTCCCTATGGACATGCCCACGACCGGAGCTTCTTCGATGCATTGTTCGCATTTTGACCATAAGTTCAGCCACCGAATTGCGTATTGAACCCAGGTCTCTCCCGGCTTTACCCTGGCATTTATTAACGCCGTGATCGGGGTGCGCTCGCTTGTGCTGGCGAACCGTTGTGTGACTAGCAATTCCATTTCCGTGAATGTTTTGACGGGGTCATTTGGGAGCTCCGAGTACCATTCAAATGCCGTTTCTGACAGGCTGCCAATGAACTGACGAAGCAACAATTTGTCATCGCCTCCAGTATTGCCGCATAAAGCTTTGAACTGAGTGACGTGCTGATGCGGGTTGCTTGTTCCTTTGTACATATGGAATTTGGGGATCGTATATCCCGGCGGGTATTTGATTTGATCGTACCAGCCTGGGTACAGTCTCCCGGTTCTAACGACTTGGCCAGCCGCTTCACTTGCCTGATGAGCTCGTATTTGTTCAGCTATGTAATCATCAAGGGCAGCTTTGGAGATCGTTTCCTCCCTGGCTGTCAATAAAGATGGAAGAGGGTTTGATGTTTCCCCTCAGTCCTCCTCGATAATTATCTACGGGCCTTCAGCTGGAGGTTCTGAATGGATCATCATTCCAATCATGTCTTGGAATAGGAGCGCCGTCTGTTTTATATTAGCAGCCTGTTCCGCGGCCTCCTTATCCTTTCTTTCCAATACCCTTCGCAGGAACTCCGTATCGGTCTCCTGCTCCTGGCGCTGTTCAGACGTGTTAGTTGTATGTATGTGTTGGGGTCAAAAATTACACCCCGGTTGACCAAGTCAAAGTCGAAATCAACCCCAAGCCAGGTGAGCCCAAGCCCAGGTCAAGTGGGCTCATGCCCAAGTCGAGCCCCGCAGCCAGCCCCCCTGCCAAAATAAAAATCATGTAATAAATATTTTTTTTGTTATTTTTTTATGCATGAATGTAAACAAAATGGGCATAAAGCCAAATTTTTGTAAAGACCATGGCTCATGTGCAAAAGAAATGAGCACATGAGGTATGCAATGGGCAAGATGTCATTTTGTAAAGCCCAGGGGGCTATATGTAAATTTATAAGCCTATATAAGGCAACATGATAATGAAATAAAGCATAACTTTTTCATTCTCTCAAACTCTAGGGTTTTTGTGCCTCCTTCTCCTTCTTCAAGGTTCTAAACCTTCTTCCCCTTTTCTGGATTAAATCAAGAGATTTACTCTTCCTTTTCCAAAAAGAAATATTTTTTCACCACAAAACCCTTGAAGGGGAACGCGAATCTTCCATCAAATTTCCAAAAGGAGAGATTTATAAAATATCACCATCTTTTCTCCAAGATCCAGCCAATAGAGAGGAGGAAGAAGGAGACACACCTCAAAAAACCCTACTTTGGGGAAGATCCAGGGTCCAAGTGAGAAGAAAGGAGTCCCCTTTCATCAACTCTGAAAATATCTTAGGAGTTTAACTCCTCAAAAAAAATATAAAATATATATATATATATACATATATAAAATAATAAATCTTTCTTTTTGGGAGTACAACTCTCAGTGCAGGGGCTAAGCCCCTTTGTCCTCTTTGTCAGGAGTTCAACTCCAAAAGTCAATCGGGAGCACAGCTCCCAGTGTAGGGACCAAGTCCTTTTTGCTGCCGGTGCCCGGCGCCCGCGTGCCAGGCACGTGGGGCGCCGGTGCCCAGCGCCCTTTGGACGTTATTCTTCTTTTTTTTATATACACACACACTCCACAACACTGTCCCCGTTAGAAAAAAAATTCTAACGGGCGCTGCCCCGCACCCCGCAAGGGGGCTGCTAGCCCCTTTGACCTCCAGCCCGCTATCCGGGTAGCGGGACCCCCGTAAAACTCTGCGGGGCCCCCGATATATCCAATTCCCCTCCAAAACACATACGCACACTGCACATTGATTTCACATGACCCATTTGACCCGTCAATCGGAGGTTCCCTCGCTCCAAAGGCGAAGGGTAATTAACGGTAGCTTAGTCCGCGGCTACCGGAGATTCGGATCCCCACAATCAATAAAGCTCAGCCTACCCTAGGCAGGGGAAATCTGTAATGCGCCTGACAAGCGCGCGCGTATTCCCATCTCAATGGGGTGACGAAAAACACCCTACAGTATACCCTAGAGGCCATTGTTGTATATGATTGTATATTACAATGGATGCTTGGACATATATAGGGAGAATTTTCTTGCTCAACATGATAGTATACTATCTGGTTACTCTTTATCTTAACATGTAGACTAGTATTGTGATACTGTCTTGCTCTTACATGTTGGTAAAGCCCTTAAGATGTACTTGACTACCAGGATTATGATGCAGATTATATTAGTGGGGCCAGGGTAGTCCATAAGTACATCCTTTAATTGTTCCTAATTGAGGGTGTATCAAGACGAGATATCGATATTCCAGAGTAGACTAGCGTATACGCTTTTTGACCCATTTGATGAGCGATGAATGATCCCATATCCATTAGTGTTTGACATCAAAGATGGTATACGGGTGCTCAGTGGAGACTGGGTACACTGAACAGGACTCGCCGAGAAATCCTAGATGGTATTATACCTAACGTCAGATAGCAGTTCTCTGGTGATACTAGTACAGGTTAGTCTGTTGACCCGAGATCGTCATAGAGTCTTGTGTGATTCCCACTGTGCTTTGATTTCCACCTTACCACGTTCAAGAGAGCGTGCAAAATAGTGATTTTTGGGTACAGTCCCGAGTCACATGGAGGAAATGAGCGATAGGAGGGAATTCGTCTCTCCCGGTATTGGGGGTTGATATTGCGTTGTGCTTGATTGGCCATAACAGGAAGTCCCTGGCCAAGGCTGATACAGAGATTTACTGGTAAGTGTTATCAGTAGTTTCTCGACCCGTTATGAGTCTCATATCGGCATGACTTATCAAGTTACTGGAGTCTAACGTTTACCACCCCTAAACTCGATATGCAACATATCAGACGAAGAGACTAGACTGTACGGTAGTGTTACTGTTGGATTCACAGGAGTATGGACAAGCTTGCTTGTTGATTTTCTGATCGCTCAATACCCGGGTAACCGTTACGTCCAGCTAGTACCGCCGATGGCTTGTGGGTGACTGATATGATTATCACCTACTGTCGGCATATTGACGAGTCATTAGAGTCCTACACAGAGCTTTCCTAGCTCATGCAAAACGAAGTAGGGCATATATGTGATATGTGCGGGAGCGAGATTAATACGTGTATGTGATACCGTATTCCAATCTCGTGATATAGGTTATATGTGATATAACCGGATTGTTGAATCAAGTATTGATTCAATGATATGTTATATGTATATGTGATATGCATATAAATGATATTAGTCGGTTGTATGCGATACAGCCTGGTTATTAAATCAAGTGTTGATTTAATAATTTAATGTATAATTATATATATGATATATTAATATATATTAACTAATATTAGCTCACTTAAGAAAATGTTTTTCTCATTATACATTTAATATATATATGATATATGTTAATGTATTTATTTTGTGTCATGCTAGATAATACATTGGACTTGGGTGTGTGAGACTCATACCATACTTAAGATACTGTGGGATTTAATTATTAAGGGAAAATCAAAATTAGGTGGAAATTAGTCATGGTTTGAAGCTTGGAAAAGCTTGTGGAAATCATTGACTTAGTCCACTAATTTTGTTTTATTTTAGATATTTATTAACCTAACCATTATCTTTATCCATGGTTTAGTCTCTACATGAGTTATATATGATATTTTCGCACCCATGGTTCATGAGTTAATCACTTGATCATTTTTCTTTATCTCCTTCAATTGCTCTCTAACTTTGAGTGAGAAAAGAAAAGAAAGAGAGAAAAATAATTCTAAAGTGGGCAAAATTCCTACTTCATCAATCTACACTAGACTAACCATTTAGTATACGTTGTTTGCTTCATTAATTCTCAATTAGTGAAGAGGTAGCTTGAGTTAGAGATTCCTCGACGTAGATCATTTTCGGCCTCGATGTTCTTCAAGCAAGCTCGTTCCTTTCACCTAGTGGAGCCAAAGGAGAGTCCGGGATACCACTACTTGGAGCAAAAGGGACTACTACAAGGAGCTTTAGAAGTGAAGGACCGGTCTACAAAGGTTGTATTCCCATTTCACTTAGTGTAAAGTTGTTTACATGTTAGTTATAATCATAATCCTCTAGTTAGATCCTCATTCCGGGTTGCTTAGCGCTCTAGGTTTTTTAAAATTGCATGCTAGATGTCTTAGAAAACATGATGAGGGTGCTAAGGAACCATGCAAGACACTGCTTCCGGGCTTTCTTTCTGCCCAGTGAGTGCTACTATTTTCGTTAGCATCTCCTGAATCTTTTGTTGCTGCTCCTGAGCTTTTGTTAACGACCGAGTTTACGACCGATGACTCATGGAAGCACGGCTCTCCTCTTTTCCGGAAGCCATGTAAACCGTGTGCATGATCATTCCCCCAGACTTGGGGCATTTGGATCCATCACCTTTGAGATTTGCCGCCGACGGTGGGAGATTCTCCGGCCATCTCATTTTGTGAGAAGTCAAAGTCGAAGGAGCCATTGTAACAAGGGCCTGTTTAGAAGACGTCCCTCGCTGTATAATAGAGGATAGTCTTTCTCCTGCCAAACCTTCATTTTCTTCAGCCGGCAAAAGTAGTCTTTGTCAATTACAGAATCTTGGACTTTCCGCCAGACCCTGTGGATTTGGGAGGACAGCCATTGAAAGGGCTGCTCCGGCTTTTCCTGCTTGATATTTTCAGCAGGAAGTGGGGATTTCTTCAACACCGCGGTTTTGGAGTTCTCCCGCACCCTCCTAAGCGGTTCAAAGTTGTTCCCGGTTGGAACAACAGTGTCAACTTCCACCATTAGAGCTGGTGGAGTAAGTCCAGAGGGGGAGTTGCCCCAGCTCTTCTCACTCGGCGCCAGTGTCGACGTTGAGCGCGCCTTGCCGATGGGACCACCTCAGTTGTGGAAGCGGCTCTGTTGTGCTCCCTTCTTTAGTTAGGGACTGTTGTCGGCCTGTCGAAGACCGACGTCCGTTGAGAGGGAACGACCAATCTTTCAAAGGCCGACTTTCTGGCAGGGGAAGCACTTTTGATGACTTCACCCATAGCAGGAGTGGGCAGGACTGTTCTTTTTGGAATAGCCCTTTCAGGTATCGCGAGTCCCTTTACGAACCCACTAGAGTTTCGGCTCAGCCTGTTAAAGACTGAAATGGCAGACTTGGACGCCCCATTGTGAGAGGCCGTGGTGGTTGCAAGTAAATCGAAGACCGACTTCTTAGGAGCTTCCTGTGGTAGCACTGGGACGCTGAAGCTTGCTGGCGGGGGCATTGTCCCGAAGAACAATCCCGTGGTGTCTTGAGTCACCTGCCCTACCGGTAGAGAAAAGATGGAGGCCGCATTGGGCCCATATGTCACTCCTCCTGTTGGGGCGGAGCGGGAGTTGCTGTTGCAGTTGGTGCAGCTGGAAGCCATTGATGTTCACTTCTTCTTTCTGCACAGGAGCAAGATATCAAATCTTAGTACCTCGAATCCAAGGGTAACCATAGCAAATCGCGATTTTGTTCGTGAACACGACACACGAAGTGTGGAGTGCAAAAGGGAAAAGGTCCCACCGGGTGTGCCAGAATCTGTTTACCGCCAAAACAAGAGACGAACCGGGATGGATCGTCTTACCTGAATTTGGGGGCAGATGCTATTGGATTTATCTGTCCACCTCTCCGAAGATACTAAGTTGATTTATGGCACCGTATATCGGAGGTTTGGACGGATGCGGCCGTTGTAGCAGACTTCGTCGGATTCCCCCTCCTTTATGAGGGGGTTTTTTATTGTGGGGACACTCTTCCCTGCAGGCACAAGCCCCTGTAGTTAATTACGTTACCGCATCGCGATAACTATTTTCTCCTGCTCCGGAAGTTCACTTCATGTCGTGTGTGTTTGTTTTATTTTTGGTTGCCCGTAGATTGTATACGGAAACTAATTTGTGTCGTCGCCCATAGAGCGTGGATTAGTCCAAATCCATATACCTTAGATTTGGGTTTGGGTTGATTTAAAGATCATTGATCTGTTTTGAGATCAAGATCGACTTAAATGTATACGAGCAGTTGGGGCTCGGCTGTTTTTTTAAGGATACGTCAGTCCACTTTTGAGACTAAGATCTACTTAATAAGGTCTTAGGATCATTTTTGCTTCAGATCTAACAAAAGAGCATTTGGACTCTGTTGTTTTAGTTTAAGGGCGTTTCGGTCCGTTATCGCCATTTTAGAGGCGAAGTTCTAGTTTGAGGACGTCTTGGTCCGTTGATCACCATTTTGGAGGTGAGATTTTAGTTTAAGGACGTCAAGATCCGTTGATCACCATTTGGGGTGAGATTTTAGTTTAAGAACGTTATGGTCCGTTGATCACCATTTAGGGGTGAGATTTTAGTTTAAGAACGTTACAGTCCGTTGATCACCATTTTGGAGGTGAGATTTTAGTTTAAGAACGTCTCGGTCCTTTGATCACCATTTTGGAGGTGAGGTTTTAGTTTAAGGACGTCTCGGTCCTTTGATCACCATTTTGGAGGTGATGTTTTAGTTTAAGGACGTCTCGGTCCGTTGATCGCCATTTGAGGGTGAGATTTTAGTTTAAGAACGTTACGGTCCGTTATTGCTATTTTGGAGGCAACGGTTAGTTTAAGGACGTTTTGGTCCGTTGTTGCCATTTTGGTTTAAGAAAGTTTCGATCCGTTGTTAGTTTAGGGACGTCTCGGTCCATTTTCCATCTTGCGTGCACGTATATTTTTTACATGATGGGATGAGCAACAATGATATGAGATGCATCCAGTCTGGGATGTGGTTTGATTTAGGATGTGCACGTCAGTTTGGGAAGTGCACCAAAAAGCAGTTGGTTGTCAGGACCCGCCACCTCTCTGAAGACATTGAGGAATCACAACGACATGTATCAGAGGTGTAGAAAGATGTACCCTTAAACCAATTCCCGTGTTTGAGGGAAAAGAGATTAATGGTAAACCCATGAATCATTAGTTGTATTTTGAGACTAAGATTTCCTCAGGGGAATGTTGGACGAATATCGTTTTGGAATATCATCAGCTGGAAGATCGATAGTCGTATTTAGGACTAAGATCGGTTTGGGAAGTAGTGAGCACATGGGCTCGGTTGATCTGAATTAGGGAGTTTCTACTCTCAAGAGACCTAACCAATTTGGGCTTGGTCCACTCAGTTTTCTTTTTATTTAAAAAGAGTGCTAACCACTTGTTTGGGTTCAGTCCCTTATTTTTGTGCAAAAAGTGCTGAGCACTTATGTATGTTCTGACGCTCACATAAAATCATATGGGGGTTTCAGTCATGGGAATTGCCCGATAAGTGTTAAACACTTTACCCCTTTTGTCCTTATATAGAGTGCTAAGCACTCTTTATGGCGCCCACGTGCAAAGCACGTGAGGAGCTAGGCGCTAGGCGCTGCCTAATGAGTGCTAAGCACTCTTCCATTCTGTGGCGCCCACGTGTGGGTCACGTTAGGAGCTGGGTGCTGGGCGCAGCTCATTGAGTGCTAAACACTTTTATTCTGTGGCGCCCACATGAGGATCACGTGAGGCGCTAGGCGGTGGGCGCCGCTTACTGAGTGCTGAGCACTCCCGAGTTCTTTCTTGGCGCCCACGTGAGAGGCACGTAGGGCGCTAGGTGCTGAGCGTCACCCACTGAGTGCTAAGCACTCCTGAGTTCTTTTGTAGCGCCCACGTGAGAGGCACATGGGGCGCTCGTGCTGAGCGTCACCCACTGAGTGCTAAGCACTCCTGAGTTCTTTTGTAGCGCCCATATGAGAGGCACGTGGGGCGCTGGGCGCCACTCTCTGAGATCTTTTTATTCTGTGGCACCCACGTGAGGGGCACGCGGGGCACTAGGTGCTGAGTGCCGCTCAATGAGTGCTAGGCGCTCTTGTAGCGCCCAGGTGAGGAACACGTGGGGCGTTAGGTACTGAGTTCTTTTTTCTCTTGAATGATCCACAGGATCTTTATCTACTTTTATTTACCTAAAATTTCTAAGAAGAGAGTTCTTCTTCCTCGAGAATTTAATTCTCTGTTCTTTCGAAACTTTCTCTCTTTTTTTAAGCTTATGGGAGGGGTTCCTCTCCCTCAGACTTAAAGTCTTAGGTCCTTTATATAGTAGGGGCAGTTTGTTGATTAGCTCCGAGGAAATCTCTCATTAAGAGATCCCAAATGATTTGGGGATTTTACCCACCGTTGGATCTTTGATCCAAGGACTTCTATTTTACAGAAATTATTTTCTTGTTTTTAAAAAGATTAGGGAAATATTTACCCATACATAATTTATTCTGTAGATGGATGATTCTTTAATCACCATTGGATTTTTAATCTAACGGTACTCTATTTTATAGAGGGCAATCTTTCTTATCTAGAAAGATTTGAGGAATATTTCCTCTAAAGAGAATTTAATTTTGCATCATGATAATTTATCATCTCCGTTGGATTTTTGATCCAACGTCTCTGTTTAATAGAGAGTAGAATTTAATTCTACTGGGCGCCGGCGCTCACGTGTTGTGCACGTGGGCGCTGCTTAAGATTTTTGTATGCTTTGCACACTGGCGCCGCTCATATAAGAGTTTTTAACTTTGTCGCTGGCGCCCTCGTGTAAGGCACGTGAAGCGCTTGAGTGCTAGGCGCTGCCTCACAGAGCTTTGCTCTTTTATTGGGGAAACAATGTCCCTATCACTAAAGACTTTTCAATTTTATGAGCCGTAAAGGTCTCATAAAAGCATTTTCTCCCTATGAGTCGAAATAATCTCATTGGTGTATTTTCTCCTTAGGAGTCGTGGGGACCCCCACATGTGTTTTTCCTTTGTGAGTCGTAAGGATCCCACGAAGGTGTTTTCTTACGAGTCGAGAGAATCTCGCAAGCTTTGTTCTCCTCATGTATCGTGAGGACACATGAGTGGGTCTTCCTAATGGAGCATAATTCCAAGGCGGAGACTAGCCGCGTGACTGGTGATTGCGGCGGGACATGGGTGTGATGAGAATTATTTGAGCCCGTGGATTGTATACGGTAGTCAACTTGGGAACCAACCGTAGGGCTAGGAGGATTTTAGGATTTTGTTGGCGTCTACATCGCTGCTCTAGAATATGGTACAAGGAGCGACTCATCATTCGCCGTTAGGACATTCAGAGATTTGAAATTTTGGTTGGCATCTGTATCGCTGCACTGGACTATGGTACCACAAGCGACTCATCATTCGCCACTTGGGAATTTGGATTTTGGTCGGCGTCTGCATCGCTGCACTGGAATATGGTACCAGGAGTAACTCATCATTCGCCTTTGGGAGTTTTTTTTACCGCGATTGCTTTATCATTTCAGCTTTTCTTATCGAGAAGGTCGTGATTGCCCTATCATTTCAGCTATTTATACGCGGTTGCCCCATCATTTCGGCTTTATTTTTCATCTTTATTTTACTCGTTGATTTTTATTGCAAGTTGCCCCATCATTTTTTCTTTTATTTACACTTTTTTTTATTTACACACATTTTTTTTACATTCCCA
Organism: Agapanthus africanus; assembly: GCA_030015575.1. Taxonomy (NCBI): domain Eukaryota; kingdom Viridiplantae; phylum Streptophyta; class Magnoliopsida; order Asparagales; family Amaryllidaceae; genus Agapanthus; species Agapanthus africanus. The sequence goes on along the minus strand of JASDDO010000022.1, from coordinate 874,655,121 downwards.
GTTCAACGACTTAGGGGTCGTATGGTCCCAGTTTAATGACGTGGTGGTCAGCTGTTCCCAGTTTAACGACATAGTGGTCATATGTTCCCAGTTTAATGACGTAGTGGTCAACTGTTGGAGCCTGGGCTCGATTCTGCAGGAATCACGGGCTCCTTTGGCTTAATTGCATAAGCGGTCTCTTCGTCATCTAGACCGAGCCGGTGTTGGATGGCAACAACCACGTCATCATCATGGCTATAAGGCGTAGGAGGACTTGTTCCTCTGAGCTCCATCATGTAGATCGTATAGGTTGTGTGCCCGTCTATTGCTTCTTCGTTAGCAATATTACCCGTTTGGCTCTTAGCTTGTTGCCTTGGTCTGCTCTTTTCAGAGAAAGACAGATGTCTGAGAGAATCAGATTCCCGAAGGGCTTCGGTCTCCGTTTGTATGAAATTGGCGGTCGCAGCTTGACTGTTTGTTAACATGCCTTTAGACAGTTCTATCCCTCCTACCTTGTATTGTTTTTCGACCCAATCTTTGAAGACGAAGCAGTCCTCAATAGCATGACTTATCACTATGTGATAGGGGAAATATTTAGGGTCGTCGGTCATATTCGATTCTTGCGGTCTTTTTTATTCCGGCAATTGTAGACCGTTTCTTAAGGCGTCTTTGAATATTTTATGGACTTTTTCCCTTTTGAAGGAATAGGCCTTATCCAGCTTCTCTTTCAGTGGAGATTCTCTCCGAACACTGGCTTCCGAGGCTGGTTGGTATTAGGCCCACTCATCCCTCGCTTATTTCGGTTAGCCGAAGTGTTAAAAGATTCAGCATCGTCGGAATTTCCGCCTTTGCGATTATCGTCCTTTCGGTTTCTCCAGGACCTATTGTTATTTTGGGAATCAGAGGAGAACTCCTGCTTTGAGCGCTCCAACATCTGGACTTTTCTGATCAGCTCTTGGAATGTTTTGAGACCCGCGGTGCATAGAAACGGGGCCATCCAATTGTTGAGATTTCCGACGAGGAGGCTGACCGATTGGTCTTGCTCTATCAGCGGTTCACATTTGACAGAGAGATTGTGCCATCGGGTTATAAAATCAGTGCTGCTTTCGTTGTTGTTTGGCTTGGTCCTTATGAGGTCGGCAATGGTGATCTTATCGCTGACACTCATGAACCTTTGCCGAAACAGAGATTCCATTTGGACAAAAGTAGTAACGGAGCCATCCGGTATACTCGTGTACCAGTCGAAAGCAACATCGGTCAAGCTATTAACAAACTGGCGGAGGAGAAGTGCATCATTCCCCCAGTATTCCCGCATAAGGCTTTAAAGTGGGCGATGTGCTGATTCGCATTTCCCGTCCCATCAAATCTTCTGAATTTGGGGATGACATAGCCGCCAGGAAACTCCACCAGATCATACCGAGCAGGATACAGTCTCCCACTACTGCTGATATCTTTTTGCGCTTCACCTTCGGCTACCAGTATTTTAACTTTATTGGCAACCAAATCCATGATTTGATCTTGAGTTAGTGGGTTGCTGTCATCGGTAGCCAAGACATTTCCCGAGATGGGATGCGGCCGACTTTCATGCAGCTCGACCACCTTTGAATTTAAGGGAATAGGCGTCGGCTGCCTCGGGACACCATTTTCCGATTCATGAGAGGAGCCCTGCGCTTGATTGGGCGGCTAAGAGGCAAGTTGGGCCGTGAGCTGTAAGACGACGTTTGTCAACTCGTCAATTATTTAGTAGAGCTTGGCCATCTCTTTGTCTTTGTTTCTGAGCTGCTTCTGGAACTCTTGGAGAAGTTGCCGCTCTGCGGTCTTGGAATGGAAGATTGGCTCCTCTTCGCTTTCCGAGCCCGACTCTTTATGAACTAAAGGATCTCTCTGCTTATCAGCCTCACTGGAAAGGTTTTCATTACCTTCCATAGGAGGCTGGTGTTGGGAAGTGGCAGCCACATTCATCTTAGATTGGATTTGAGATGTGGTGGCCCCATCCTTGCTCTTGCTGCGCGTGCCCACCATGCAGACAGTATGGATCACATATCCAGCCATCTCTTTATCTTTGGCGGGGTAACCCTGTTCTTGGAACCTCATGAAGTTCAGCCTAGCAGGAGCCCTGACCCTTTTGTTGGCTTTGTATCTGAGCCTTTTCTGTCTTATCGTCTCAATTTTGAGGGCTTGACGGGCATTCGTCATCCAGAAGCCATCGTGAGTCGACTGATGGGGAGCTTAGAGAAGATACCCGATAGAGCTGTTGTCAGGAGCACCGCTGAAGCTTGCCCTGGATGACTTATTGCTTTGTTGGTGTTGATGGCCTTACCCCCAGCTAGGGCCAAGGAAAGTCGTTCAAATACCGACTTGCGTTTGGGTAGTGGTGCCCTCGAGAGCACCGCATTTGGCCTCCTACCTTTCGAGGCCGATCCGTCTGTTACTGGAGCTTGAGAAGATGGGACAGTGCTAGCTGGCACGAATAGAATAGAGCCAAATGGTAGTAGTGTCTCCTCCCACTGTCACCCGAGACTGGCCGGCAGGACCGTCCTGGCGTCCATCTTCATCGTGTAGGAGATGGGAGCCGTGTTGAGAGCTGAACTTGACCTTGGAGACATTTTTGCTGCGTCCGAAGATTGCAATTGGAAATTATTAACCTACAAATAGAAATATGATTTCAGTACAGGCAATCGGTATGTATATTGATTGAGATCGCATGAACGTTTAACCCGAAATATGGGAGGAGAGATCCGTCCCACTGAGCGTGTCAGAATCTGTAGGGTGTTTCTCGTCACCCCATTGAGATGGGAATACGTGTCGCTTGTCAGGCGTGTACAGATTCCCCCTGTCCAGGGTAGGCTGTGGTTTATTGATTGTGGGGATCCGAATCTCCGGCAGCCGCGGACTAAGCTTCCGTTAATTACCCCTCGCATTAGGAGTGAAGGAACCTCTGATTGATGGGTCAAATAAGTCATGCGAACTCAATATGCAGTGTTGTGTTTTGAAGGGGTTTTGGATATATCGGGGGTCCCGCTAGCCGAATAGCGGGCTGGGGGTCAAGGGGGATAGCAGCCCTCTAGCGGGGTGCGGGGCAGTGCCCCGTTAGAAATTTTTTCTAACGGGGGAAGTGTTGTGGAGTGTGTATATATATATAAAAAAAAATAGGCAAAATAGCGTCCTAAGGACTCGTGAGCGCCAGCGCCTCACGTGCCTAGCACGCGGGCGCTAGCGCTGGGCGCTGCGCCTCACGTGCCCGGCACGTGGGCGCTAGGCGCTTGGGCGCCGGAGGAAATAAGAGGGCTTTTAGCCCCGGAAATAGGAGTTAAACTCCGAAATAGGGTTTTTTATTTATGGAATTAAAACTCCGAAATATGTTGAATGGAGTTAAACTCCTGTATAATAAAAAAAAGGGTTTAGTTTATGGAGTTAAACTCCAACAGATCTTGGATGGAGTTAAACTCCTATAAATATTTAGAAATGATCAAATGGGACCCCTTTCTTCTCTCCTTTGGTCCTGAATCTTCTTTTAGGCCTTGGATTTTCCCAAGATGGGACTTTTAGAGATGGGTCTCCTTCTTCTTTCTCTCGGTCGGCCGGATCTTGGAGGAAAAAAGGGGGTGGGATTTAAAAATCTCCCCTTTTTAAGATCTAATGGAAAATCTGAGTTCCACTTCAAGGGTTTGATGGTGAAAAACTGTTTATTTTTTAAAAAGGAAGAGTTAAACTCTTGATTTAATTCAAAAAGGGAAGAAGGTTTTAGAACCTTGAGGAAGGAGAAGGAGGCACAGAAACCCTAAATTTTGAGTGGAATGGAAAAAGTCCTTTTCATTTCATTATCATGTTACCTTTTATAGGCTTACAAATTTACATATAGCCCCTTGGGCTTTACAGAATGGCATTTTGCCCATCTCATGCCTCATATGCTTATTTCTATTGCACATGAGCCATGAGCTTTACAAAAATTTGACTTTATGCCCAATTTTCTTACATTCATGCATAAAAAATTACATCAAAATTATTTATTACATGATTTCATTTTGGCATGGGGGAGGCCGGCCGCGGGGCTCGACTTGGGCATAGGCCCACTTGATATGGGCTTGGGCCCGCTTACTTGTGGTTGACTTTGACTTTGACTTGGTCAACCGGGGTGTAATTTTTGACCCCAACAGTCCTGCAAGAAACTAAGGCACTGTTCCCCGTCGAAACACGGAGACGAGACCGCGTAGGTCCGTCTTGCCTGAATTCGGGGCAGATGCTAATTGGTGCTATCCGTCTACCTCTCCGAAAATGCCAAGTTGATTTATGACACCATGTATCGAAGGTTTAAACGGATGCGGCCGATGTAGCAGATTTCGTCAGATTCCTCCTCATTTGAAGGGTTTTTGATTGTGGGGACGCTCTTCCCTGCAGACGCAAGCCCCTGCAGTTAATTACGCTACCGCATCGCGGTAACGACTTTCTCCTTCTCCGGATAGTCACTTCGTGTCGTGTGTGTTTGTTTTATTTTTGGTTGCCCGTGGATTGTATACGGAGACTAATTTATGTTGTCGCCCGTAAGGCGTGGATTAGTCCAAATCCGTATTTTCTTAGAATTGGGTTTGGGGTTGGGTTTAAGGATACGTTAGTCTTATTTAAGACTAAGATCAACATAAACGTTTGTTAAAGATACGTTAGTCTAGTTTTAGACTAAGATCAACTTAACGGGATCGTTTAGATCCAACAAGAGAGTATTTGGGCTCTATTGTTTAGTTTAGGGACATTGCGGTCGATTACCAGTTTAAGGACATGGTGGTCCAACGTTAGTTTAAGGACATTACGTTCCAAGGTTAAGGACATCATAGTCCGTGGGTTTAAAGGGACCCCACAGTCCGAGGTTAAGGACATCATAGTCCATGGGCTTAAGGACCCCACAGTCCAAGGTTAAGGACGTCATAGTCCATGGGTTTAAGGACCCCACGGTCCAGTTTAAAGACGTCATAGTCTATGAAATGTATGGTTGTCGGGACCCGTCATCTCTCTGAAGACGTTGAAGGATTACAACGACAAATATCAGAGGAGTAAAAAGATGTACCCTTGAACCGATATTGGTTGGGAGATCTATAGTCCAATTTGGGACTAAGATCAAAGATTTATGAGCATGTGGACTCAATTAATCTGAACGAGGGAGGAGTTTATGGCCACTTTGGGCTCGGCCCATTCAGTTAGAATGTTAAACATTTGACAATGCTGAGCATTGATTTGAATTCTGACAATGTTTTTGTCTTTTATTGAATGCTGAGCATTCATCATAGCTCTGGGGCTTTATTAAAGAACAATTTATGTTCTATCAGCGCACATGTGAGAAACACGCAGCGCGCTTGGCGCTTTGCGCCAGTCAAAGAGCGCAGTGCGCTTCTGCTGGTTAGCGCACACGTGAGGAGCACGTGGTGCGCTTGGCGCATTGCACCAGTCTGTGAGCGCATTGTACTAATTTATGAGCGCAAAGCGCTATTAGTTCAGTGGCGCACACGTGAGGAGCACGTGGTGCGCTTGGCGCTGAGCGCCAGATCATGGGCGCATTGCGCCAGTTTATGAGCGCAGAGCGCTATTTTATGAGCGCAGAGCGCTACTTGTACAGTGGCGCACACGTGGGGAGCACGTGGTGCGCTTAGCGCTAAGCGCCAGTCTTATGAGCGCACAGCGCTAGTTCAAGAGCGCACAGCGCTAACTGTTGAGTGGCGCACACGTGAGGAGCACATGGTGCGCTCGGCGCTTTGCGCCAGATCAGAAGCGTTAAGATGCTTCTTTTTTAATATGGAGCACTAAGGCTCTTTTTATGCAGCGTTGTGCGCTAGTTCCAGTGCGCTGAAGCGCTTTTTAATACGGAGCGCTAAGGCTCTTTTATGCATCGGTATGCACTGAGAATTAAATCCTCTTTTAAGAGACTTTGTCTCATATATCTAAGAACAAAGTTCTTAGCTTCACAGGAGATGTTTTAATTTCTTATATCGATGAAAGGCTTTGCCTTTATGGATCTGTGATCCTTAAGAGAATTGAATTATTCTCCCCCCTTTTTATAATGAGATGTTCATGATCTCTTTGAGAAAGACTTTAGTCTTATAGATCTATGATCAGTGAGAAAGAAGTAATTCTTCTTTTATTTTATGATGAGATCTTTTGATCTCTTTGTAAAAGACCTTGGTCTTATAGATCTATGATCTTGAAGAAAGAAGTGAATTCTTCTTTTTAATTATGAGATGATTTCATCTCTCTGTTCATTTTTTTACCTTGAAGAAACTCTTCTTTTTCTGAGAGCTTGGCTCTTGTTTCTGAGATCTCTCAAAGCTTATAGGGGGTTCCTCTCTTTGCTTCTATATATCTGTTTCTTTTCCCCTTTTTTTTGAAAAGAAGGATCATTGGTCGTTGGGACCCACCACCTCTCCGACGACACTGAGAGATTACAGCTCCATATATCGAAGGTGTGGAGGAATGTACCCTTTGAACCATGTCCCACTCATTAGGGGGAAAGAACAGGCTGGAGCTTAAGCTTCTCGCTGCTGAAAAAGGCTTCTTTGCATTCGCGCACGTGTGTTGCACGTGTTGGGCGCACGTGCGTCGCACGTGTTGGGCACAAATGTTTGCACGCAGCACACATGGAGCTTGCGCATATGCACATTATGGGAGGAGCAAGCTCCTATGGAAAAATAATCTCCTTTGACTATTATGGAATACCTCCACGTGCGTTGCACGTGTTTGGCTCACGTGCGTTGCACGTGGCGCGCATGTGGCCGGCGCACGTGCATTGCACGTGGCGCACATGGCGTTTGCGCATATGCGCATTATGGGGGAGCAAGCTCCTATGGAGAAATAATCTCCTTTGAGTATTATGGAATACTCCCACATGCGTTGCACGTGTTTGGCTCACGTACGTTACACGTGGCGTGCATGTGGCCAGCGCACGTGTATTGCACGTGGTGCACATGGCGCTTGCGCATATGCGCATTATAGGGGAGCAAGCTCCTATGGAGAAATAATCTCCTTTGAGTATTATGAAATACTCCCACGTGCGTTGCACGTGTTTGGCTCACGTGCGTTGCACGTGGCGCTCATGTGGCCGGCGCACGTGCATTGCACGTGGTGCACATGGCGCTTGCGTATATGCGCATTATAGGGGGAGCAAGCTCCTATAGAGAAATAATGTCCTTTGAGTATTATGGAATATTCATCCTTTTCTAAAAGGTATGCCCTCTTATTTATATGGGAATGGTAGATAATGAATCTCTCTTTTTCCCGATGTGAGACTAAAAATGCATCCCCCATGTAGTAGAGCATTAGTTTAGATTACACGTGCGTAGCGCATTTGTTCATAACTTTTGATCTCGGATGAATTATGAGGCCTATAATATATCAAATCGAAGGATTTTTTGAGACACTTTCGATACCATCAGAATTTAGCTGTTTCTTATTCAGTAGTTTGTCAAAATACAGCCCGGAAAATACTGGTTCGCATTTTCTTCCTTAGATTACACGTGCATAGCATATTTGCTCATAACTTTTGATCCCGGATGAATTATGAGGCCCATAATATATCAAATCGAAGGATTTTTCGAGACGCTTTCGTTATCATTAGAATTTAGTTGTTTCTCATTTGGGAGTTTATCAAAATACAGCCCGGAAAATACTGGTTCACATTTTCTTAAGCGTATCGCTACCACATGATACCTTGGGCTCTTTTGCGCAAATTTTTTTTTTGCGGGAACAAATGCCCCCCACTACTTTGCCCACGTAAGTATATATGTGGGTGAAGTTGTGCAGAGTAATTCATAGTGTATGACCAGTATCGGGTTGGTATATAATTTCCAGAATCTTGATCTGAGAAGATAACGAGCGGACACAAGCGTCGTTATTTATCATTGACTCAAATCTCGACTCTTAAGGGATATAGTTCCAAACCCTCAGCTCAATGAGCCGCACCCTTCTATTTCTTTATGTTTTACTCTGGCGTAAAGTAGTTTATATGGTCATGAGTAACTTCTCCATTTCGGTGGCATGTAGTTTTGGCAAGTGTGGCTCATAGATGGTAGATAACAGTTCATCTTGAACTCTTTATAAGGTAGCAATGGCTTAGGAAACAGGGTTAGGATCTGTTGCCTAAGACTTTCCAACTTTATGAGCCGTGAGGGTCTCACAAAGGCTTTTCTCCCTACGAGTCGTGAGGATCTCGTGGGTCTCTTTTCTCCTTAGGAGTCGTGAGGACTCCTAAGTGCGTTTTCTCCTGAGAGTCGTAAGGATCTCACAAGAGAATTTTCCGGCCTACAAGTCGAGAGGACTCGTAAGTAGTTGTTTCCCTCTTCGTCGATGTTTGATTTCGGAGAGTGTGGCCCGTGAATAGTATGCAAGAGTCCATCTTGGACCGACTTGCAGGGCCCCAGTGCTTAGGAAATAGGTTTTTTAATCCCCATTGCCTAAGGCTTTTCCCTACGAGTCGAGACTAATCGAGAAGTTCTGGCAAGGATGTCCTAACGTCACAGTTAACCTCTGCTCTTTACGACAGAGCTCCGTTAGGGTCTGTAGTACTAGGGTTTTGCCTGTCGTACCGTCGTGTTGGCTGATGTATCTCTCGATAGGCAATCTTGCTGTTCGGGTAGCCTTGCGACTGTCGTGTCTCTGATCCCTTCGAGGGCTGGACAAGACGTCTTCAAGCAATCTTCCTAGGCAGTTTGACCGTCGGAAGAGCAAGGGTTAGGAATTTTGCCATGCCGCTTTTTTACTTGAGGTTAGGCTCATTTTGGGAAGCCCCGATGAGTCATAACCACTCCGCGCTGGTGTGGGATGATCTCCGATAGTCTTTCAAGTTTTATATGAGTTGCCGTCAAGACCCTGAAGCTAGGAATTTGGCATTTGCTTCGTTTGCTGGCATTGCGTCTGCTGTATCGAGATGAATGTCGCGGTTATCTCTAGGTTGTTGGTGAACCGTCGAGGTTTGGAACTAGGGATTTTGTCGTGACTCCGTTGTTTGATTGTCGCGTCTGAATCCTGCTGGAGGAAGAATGCTGTGGTGAAATTCCGTCTGCTGTATCGAGACGAACGTCGAGGTGGTGACCACTCCGCGCTGGTGTGGGATGATCTTCGATAGTCTTTCAGGTTTTATATGAGTTGCCGTCAAGACCCTGAAGCTAGGAATTTGGCTTTTGCTTCGTTTGCTGGCATTGCATCTGCTGTATTGAGACGAATGTCGCGGTTGTCTCTAGGTTGTTGGTGAACCGTCGAGATTTGGAACTAGGGATTTTGTCGTGGCTCCGTTGATTGATTGTCGCGTCTGAATCCTGCTGGAGGAAGAACGCTATGGTGACGTCTCGTCTGCTGTATCGTGACGAACGTCGAGGTGGTGACCACTCCGCGCTGGTGTGGGATGATCTCCGATAGTCTTTCAGGTTTTATATGATTTGCCGTCAAGACCCTGAAGCTAGGAATTTGGCCTTTACTTCGTTTGCTGGCATTGCGTCTGCTGTATCGAGACGAATGTCGCGGTTGTCTCTAGGTTGTTGGTGAACCGTCGAGGTTTGGAACTAGGGATTTTGCCGTGGCTCCGTTGTTTGATTGTTGCGTCTGAATCCTACTGGAGGAAGAACGCTGTGGTGACGTCTCGTCTGCTGTATCGAGACGAACGTCGAGGTGGTGACCACTCCGCGCTGGTGTGGGATGATCTCCGATAGTCTTTCAGGTTTTATATGAGTTGCCGTCAAGATCCTGAAGCTAGGAATTTGGCCTTCGCTTCGTTTGCTTTAGCGTGTCTGAATCATGTTGGAGGAAGGACGCTGTAGTGACATCTCGTCTGCTGTATCAAGACGAACGTCGAGGTGGTGACCACTCCGTGCTGGTGTGGGATGATCTCCGATAATCTTTTAGGTTTTATATGAGTTGCCGTCAAGACCCTGAAGCTAGGAATATTGCCTTTGCTTCGTTTACTGGCATTGCGTCTGCTGTATTAAGATGAATGCCGTAGTTGTCTCTAGGTTGCTGGTGAACCGTTGAGGTTTGGAACTAGGGATTTTGCCGTGGCTCCGTTGTTTGATTGTCGCGTCTGAATCATGCTGGAGGAAGAATACTGTAGTGACATCTCGTCTGCTGTATCAAGACGAACGTCGATGTGGTGACCACTCCGCGCTGGCGTGGGATGATCTCCGATAGTCTTTCAGGTTTTATATGAGTTGCCGTCAAGACCCTGAAGCTAGGAATTTGGCATTCGCTTCGTTTGTTTTAGCTTGTCCAAATCCTGTTGGAGGGAGAACGCTGTGATGACATCTCGTCTGCTCTATCGAGATGAACGTCGAGGTGGTGACCACTCCGCGCTGGTGTGGGATGATCTCCGATTGTCTTTCAGGTTTTATATGAGTTGCCGTCAAGACCCTGAAGCTAGGAATATTGCCTTCGCTTCATTTGCTTTGGCATTGCGTCTGCTGTATCGAGACGAACGTCGAGGTGGTGCTGGGATTGTGCCATCACTCCGCTTTGTTTTAACCGTAAGGTCTTTTGTTGACGTTGTGGCTGCATCCTGCTGGACTGCGAAGGAACGCCGTTGTTGACATTGCGTCCGGTGTGACAAGACGAATGCTGAGGTGGAGCTGGGATTTTATCATCACTCCGCTTTGTTTCGACCATGGGGTCTTTCGTTGACGTTGCATCTGAATCCTGCTGGACTGCGAAGGAACGCCGTTGTTGACATTGCCTCTGGTGTAACAAGACGGATGCTGAGTTGGAGCTGGAATTTTGCCATCACTCCGCTTTGTTTCGACCATGGGGTCTTTCATTGACGTTGCATTTGCATCCTGCTGGACTGCGAAGGAACACCGTTGTTGACATTGCGTCTGGTGTAACGAGACGAATGCTGAGGTAGAGCTGGGATTTTGCCATCACTCCGCTTTGTTTCGACCATGAGGTCTTTCGTTGACGTTGCATCTGCATCCTGCTGAACTGCGAAGGAACGCCGTTGTTGACATTGCATCTGTGTAACGAGACGAATGCTGAGGTGGAGCTGGGATTTTGCCATCACTCCGCTTTGTTTCGACCATGGGTCTTTCGTTGACATTGCATTTTTATCCTGCTGGACTGTGAAAGAACGCCGTTGTTGACATTGCGTCTGCTGTAACGAGACGAATGCTGAGGTGGAGCTGGGATTTTGCCGTCACTCCGCTTGGTGATGTTGTGTCCGAGTCCTGTTGGAATGAGGAGGATCACCGTTGCTGATTTTTAGGCTGTAAATATTGCCGTTAAGATTTGAAACTAAGGACTATGTCGTGGCTCCGTTTCGTTGTGTCGCTTCCGTACCTTGCTGGCATAAGGAGGAACACTGTTGTTGGTCTTCTGGGATGCAGATGTAACCGTCAAGACTTGGCTCTCTTTCTGATGGAGCCTGATGGGATAATATGGTTCCCTCTTTGTTTGCGCTCCTGGGTTATATACAGGGATCAATGTGATCTCACCTGTAGGGCAAAAAGTTTCATTATATATATATATATATATATATATATATATATATATATATATTTCCGTGATGCTTTATCATTTCATCTTTATATCGCGAAAGTCGCGATTGCCCAATCATTTCGACTATTTTTCGCGGTGCCCAATCATTTCGGCTATTTATTTTATTTACTCGCTGCTTTTTTATTGCGAGTTGCCCAACCATTTCGGCTATTTTGTATGCATTTTTGGCTCGCTGGCTTTCGCTGCGAGTTTGGGATTTAAAACCGATTTAGGCATCATCATCGCTACAACTGGGATATTGCCAGGAGCGAATCATCATTTGCCTTTGTCGATGTCGAACAAAGGTGGCTTAGCGAACAGGGTTAGGATCCTGTCGACTAAAGCTTTTAACTTCATGAGCCGTAAGGGTCCCATGAAGGTATTTCTCCCTACGAGTCGTGAGGATCTCGTAAGTGTAATTTCTCCTTAAGAATCGTGAGGATTCCCAAGTGTATGATCTCTTATGAGTCGTAAGGATCTTACAAGAGTGCTTTCTCCTTATAAGTCGAGAGGACTTACAAGTGTCTTTTGCCATATGAGTATATCCCCAGTCTCTGATGAGACTTTGTTAGGGAAATGTTTATTCGCGCCCGTGGATTGTATACAAGGGTCAATATTGAACCGCTTGTAGGGCAAAATCGGGGGGTATAACCGCTTAAGAACAGGTTCAGATCCTTGTAGCTTAAGACTTTTGAATCTTATGAGCCGTGAGAGTCTCATAAGAGGGTTCTCCTTACGAGTCATGAGGATCTCGCAAGTGTAATTTCTCCTTGGGAATCGTGAGGATTTCTAAGTGTGTTGCTCCCTTGTGAGTCGTAAGGATCTCACGCAGGCATTTTCTCCTTACAAAGTCGAGAGGACATTGCAAGTGTCTTTTAACGAGATTGCACCCTTTCGGGTTTTCACAACACTCGCCGGTAGCCCTGCTGTTTTTACTCACGGAGCCCTTTCAGATTTTCATCCGTGCCCATCTCGCTTATGGACATACCGTTTTTTTTTGGGTCAGCCATGGAATGCTGCGGTCCGTAGTAGTTTTTCGACGTCTCGGTCAACGGCCAGTTTTAGGACATAGTGGTCCATCATTAGTTTAAGGACGTTTCGGTCCGTAGCTAGTTTTAGGACATAGTGGTCCATTGTTTGTTTAAGGACGTTTCAGTCCGTCGTTAGTTTTAGGACATTTCGGTCCGTCGCTGCCGTTTTTAGGCAAATTTCTAGTTTACGGACTTTTTGGTCCATCGTTGCCGTATTGGAGGCAAATTTCTAGTTTACGGATATTTGGTCCATCGTTGCCGTATTTGAGGCAAATTTTTCGTTTACGGACTTTTCGGTACATGGGGTTTTCTCTATGAATGAGCACGATGCCCCCGGTATGTCTATCTTTTTCGGATCATGTGGTTGTGGCGGGTTCATCTTCCAGTTTTCGGACAATGCGAACTTGCCTTATTGGTATTGATCCTCAATCCAGCCTTTGAAGACGAAACAGTCTTCGATTGGATGGCTTCCCGCTTGGTGGTAGGGGCAGTAATTAGGATTGTTGACATCGCCTGGCTGCAACGGACGTTTTGGATCAGGCAGATTGATGAGTCTGTTATGCACTGCCAGCTCGAACAGTCTCCTCGTTTTATCCCTGGGAAACGAGTAAGGACATCCCAGTCTCTCTTCGAGGGATGGGCGTGGACGCACGTTGTTTTGGCGAGCAACCGGCGTTAAGTTGCTCAGCTGTTGTTGAGTATTGGCGACGAAGGTTGCTTTCCCTTTTCCTTTTTCAGTTCGAGGATCCGTCTTTGAGGGAGATGGTCTATGACCCATCTGATCCATTTGGGCTAGCTTGTCGATCAAGACTTGGAAAGTAGTTGGCTTGAAGAATATCATGAATTGCGAAATGGTCGCCTGCGGATCAAAATTACCCACGAACATGCCTACCGCAGGCGCTTCTTCGATGCGCTGCTCGCACTTCGACCATAAATTCCGCCACCGTGTACTGGACCCAAGTTTCTCCCGGCTTCACCCTGGCATTGATAAGCACCGTGATTGGGGTACGTTCGCTAGCGCTGGCAAAACGTTGGGTGAATAGCAACTCCATCTCTGCAGATGTCTTGACAGAGTCATTTGGGAGTTCTGAATACCATTTGAAAGCCGTCTCCGCCAAGCTGTCGATGAATTGGCGAAGCAATAAGGTGTCGTCCCCTCCAGTGTTGCCGCATAGAGCCCTGAACTGAGCGACATGTTGATGTGGATTTCCCGTCCCCTTATATACGTGGAATTTGGGGATCGTGTATTCCGGCGGGTACTTTATTTGGTCATACCAACCCGGATAGGGTCGTCCAGTCTTAACTATTTGCTCAGCCGCTTCATTCGCCTGGTGAGCTCGTATTTGCTGAGCAATGTAATCATCTAGAGCGGCCTTAGAGATGGTCTCCTCCTTGGCTGCTGAAAGAGCCGGAGGGGGGTTCGATGTCTTCCCTCTGTCGTCTTCAATGATAATCAGGGGGTCTTCAGCTGGAGGTTTCAGCTGTAACATCATCCCGGCCATATCTTGGAACAAAAGAGCCATTCGTTTTATGTTGTCCGTCTGTTCCACGGCCTCTTTTTCTTTTCTCTCGAGCATTCTTCAGAGGAATTCAGCATCAGTTTCTTGTTCCCGACGATGCTCTGAGGTCTCTGGATTTTCTTTCGGCCCAATGAGTGCGGCCATTGCAGTCAGCATCTCCTGAAGTTTTTGCTACTGTTGCTCCTGAACCTTTGCTATCGATCGGATAAGCGGTCGATGTCCCGTAGAAGCACGGCTTTCCTCTTTTACGGAAGCCATATAAACGGTATGCACCACCAAGCCCCCAGCCTTGGGGCGTTTAGGTTCAGTGGTCTTGCGATTCGTCGCAGACTCAGGGATTTTCTCTGGCCTTCTCCTCTTGTGAGCGGTCGAAGTTGAGGGGGCCGTTGCAGTGGGCACCCAAGTAGCCGTCGCCTTTTGTGGCTTGACAGGACGGTCCTCTTCTCGCTGAACTTTCACCTTTTTCTGTCGGCGAGAGTAATCTTGCTCAATCACCGAGTCCTGAACCTGTCGCCAAACTTTGTAAATTTTAGAGGACAGCCGCTGAGTGGGCTGCTCTAGCTTCGCCTTTGGGGCATTCTCCACAGGTGAAGGAGATCTCTTCAGCACAGCAGTCGGAGAGTTTTTGCGCACTCTCCTCAGCGGTTCAAAGCTGGAACAACAGCATCGATTTCTACCATGGGAGCTGGCGGAGTCAATCCAGAAGGGGAGCTGCCCCCAGCCTTCTTTACTCGGTGCCAGTGGCGACGTAGAGCGTGTCGAGCCGTTGGGATTGTCTTAGCTGTAGGGTTAACTTTCTCATGCCCCCTGTTTTGGCGAAGGGTTGTTGCCGGTGTCAGCCTCTTGAAGACCGATGTCTATTGAGAAGCAATGTCCAATCTGTCAAAGACAGACCTATGGGCAGGGGAAGCAGCTTTGAGGACTTCGCCTGGAGTGGGAGCCGGAATAGTCAGTCTAGTGAAGACCGACCATTTGATAGGAGAAACCGCTTTGACGACTTCAGAACCCGGAATAGCTATCCTTTTTGGGATAACCCCTTCTGGTATTGCGGGTTTCTTCATGGGCCCGTTAGAGGTTTGGCCCAGTCTGTTAAAAACTGAGGCAGTAGAGTTGGACGACCCGTTGAGAGGGGCCACGGCAGTGGTAAGTCGATCAAAGACCGACTTCTTTGGGGCTTCTTGCGATAGCAGCGGGGCATTGAAGCTCATCGGTGAGATCATAGTCCCAAAGAACAGCCCAGTGTTGGCCTGAGTTACTTGCTCCACCGGCATCTTGAACAGTGAGGCCGCTTGGGGCCCGTAGGTTACACCTCCAGATGAGGCGGAATGGGAGTTGCAGTTGGACCAGTTAGAGGCCATTGATGTTCTTTTTTCTGCACGGGAACAAAACTAAATCTTAATACCTCGAACCCAAGGGCAACCATATCAAACCGCGATTCGTTCGCGAACACGACACACGAAGTGTGGAGTGGAAAGAGGAAAAGGTCCCACCAGGCGTGCTAGAATCTGTTCCCCGCCGAAACACGGAGACGCGACCGCGTAGGTCCGTCTTGCCTAAATTCGGGGCAGATACTAATTGGTGCTATCCGTCTACCTCTCCGAAGATGCCAAGTTGATTTATGACACCATGTATCGAAGGTTTAAACAGATGCGGCTGATGTACCAGATTTCGTCAGATCCCCCCTCATTTGAGGGGTTTTTGATTGTGGAGACGCTCTTCCCTGCAGGCGCAAGCCCCTGCAGTTAATTACGCTACCACATCGCGGTAACCACTTTCTCCTTCTCCGGATAGTCATTTCGTGTCGTGTGTGTTTGTTTTATTTTTGGTTGCCCATGGATTGTATACGGAGACTAATTTATGTTGTCGCCCGTAGGGCGTGGATTAGTCCAAATCCATATTTTCTTAGATTTGGATTTGGGGTTGGGTTTAAAGATACGTTAGTCTTATTTGAGACTAAGATCAACTTAAACGTTTGTTAAGGATACGTTAGTCTAGTTTTAAACTAAGATCAACTTAACAGAATCGTTTAGATCAAACAAGAGAGCATTTGGGCTCTATTGTTTAGTTTAGGGCGGTAGATTACCAGTTTAAGGACATGGTGGTCCAACGTTAGTTTAAGGACATTACGGTCCAAGGTTAAGGACATCATAGTCCATGGGTTTAAAGGGACCCCACAGTCCGAGGTTAAGGACGTCATAGTCCATGGACTTAAGGACCCCACAGTCCGAGGTTAAGGACATCATAGTCCATGGGCTTAAGAACCCCACAGTCCGAGATTAAGGACATCATAGTCCATGGGCTTAAGGACCCTACAGTCCAAGGTTAAGGACATCATAGTCCATGGGTTTAAGGACCTCACAGTCCAGTTTAAAGACGTCATAGTCTATGAAATGTATGCTTGTCGGGACCCGTCACCTCTATGAAGACGTTAAAGGATTACAACGACAAATATCAGAGGAGTAAAGAGATGTACCCTTGAACTGATATTGGTTGGGAGATCTATAGTCCAATTTGGGACTAAGATCAAAGATTTATGAGCATGTGAGCTTAATTAATCTGAACGAGGGGTTTATGGCCACTTTGGGCTCGGCCCATTCAGTTAGAATGTTAAACATTTGACAATATTGAGTATTGATTTGAATTTTGGCAATGTTTTTATCTTTTATTGAATGCTGAGCATTCATCATAGCTCTGGGGCTTTATTAAAGAACAATTTATGTTCTATCAGCGCACACGTGAGAAACACGTGGCGCGCTTGGCGCTTTGCGCCAGTCAAAGAGCGCAGTGCGCTTCTGCTGGGTAGCGCACACGTGAGGAGCACGTGGTGCGCTTGGCGCATTGCGCCAGTCTGTGAGCGCATTGCGCTAATTTATGAGCGCAAAGCACTATTAGTTCAGTGGCGCGCACGTAAGGAGCACGTGGTGCGCTTGGCGTTGAGCGTCAGATCATGGGCGCATTGCGCCAGTTTATGAGCACAGAGCGCTATCTTATGAGCGCAAGCGCTACTTGTACAGTGACACGCACGTGGGGAGCACGTGGTGCGCTTAGCGCTAAGCGCTAGTCTTATGAGCGCACAGCGCTAGTTCAAGAGCGCACAGCGCTAACTGTTGAGTGGCGCACACGTAAGGAGCACGTGGTGTGCTCGGCGCTTTGCGCCAGATCAGGAGCGCTGAGATGCTTCTTTTTTAATATGGAGCGCTAAGCCTCTTTTTATGCAGCGCTGTGCGCTAATTCCGGTGCGCTGAAGCGCTTTTTAATACGGAGCGCTAATGCTCTTTTATGCAGTGCTATGCACTGAGAATTAAATCCTCTTTTAGGAGACTTTGTCTCATAGATCTAAGAACAAAGTTCTTAGCTTCACAGGAGATATTTTAATCTCTTATATCGATGAAAGGCTTTGCCTTTATGGATCTGTGATCCTTAAGAGAATTAAATTATTCTCCCCCTTTTTTTATAATGAGATGTTCATGATCTCTTTGAGAAAGACTTTAGTCTTATAGATCTATGATCTGTGAGAAAGAAGTAAATTCTTCTTTTATTTTATGATGAGATCTTTTGATCTCTTTGTAAAAGACCTTGGTCTTGTAAATCTATGATCTTGAAGAAGGAAGTGAATTCTTCTCTTAATTATGAGATGATTTCATCTCTATGTTCATTTTTTTATCTTGAAGAAACTCTTCTTTTTCTGAGAGCTTGGCTCTTCTTTCTGAGATCTCTCAAAGCTTATTGGGGGTTCCTCTCTTTGCTTCTGTATATCTGTTTATTTTCCCCTTTTTTTTTGAAAAGAAAGATCATTGGTCGTTGGGACCCACCACCTCTCCGACGACACTGAGAGATTACAGCGACATATATCGAAGGTGTGGAGGGATGTACCCTTTGAACCATGTCCCACTTATTAGGGGGAAAAAACAGGCTGGAGCTTGAGCTTCTCGCTGCTGAAAAAGGCTTCTTTGCATTCGCGCACGTGTGTTGCACGTGTTGGGCGCACATGCGTCGCACGTGTTGGGCGCACATGTTTGCACGTAGCGCACATGGAGCTTGCGCATATGCACATTATGGGAGGAGCAAGCTCCTATGGAGAAATAATCTCCTTTGAGTATTATGGAATACTCCAACGTGCGTTGCACGTGTTTGGCTCGATGCGTTGCACGTGGCGTGCATGTGGCCGGCGCACGTGCATTGCACGTGGCGCACATGACGTTTGCGCATATGCGCATTATGGGGGAGAGCAAGCTCCTATGGAGAAATAATCTCCTTTAAGTATTATGGAATACTTCCACGTGCGTTGCACGTGTTTGGCTTACTTGTGTTGCACGTGGCGCGCATGTGGCCGGCGCACGTGCATTGCACGTGGCGCACATAGCGCTTGCGCATATGCGCATTATAAGGAGAGCAAGCTCCTATGGAGAAATAATCTCTTTTGAGTATTATGAAATAATCCCACGTGCGTTGCACGTGTTTGGCTCACGTGCACGTGGCGCGCATGCGGCCAGCACACGTGCATTGCATGTGGCGCACATGGCGCTTGCGCATATGCACATTATGGGGGGGAGCAAGCTCCTATGGAGAAATAATCTCCTTTGAGTATTATGGAATACTCATCTTTTTCTAAGAGGTATGCCCTCTTATTTATATGGGAGTGGTAGAGAAGAGATCTCTCTTTTTCCCGATGTGAGACTAAAAATGCATCCCCCATGTAGTAGAGCATTAGTTTAGATTACATGTGCGTAGCGCATTTGCTCATAACTTTTGATCCCGGATGAATTATGAGGTCCATAATATATCAAATCGAAGAATTTTTCGAGACACTTTCGATATCATCAGAATTTAGCTGTTTCTCATTCGGAAGTTTGTCAAAATACAGCCCGGAAAATACCGGTTCGCATTTTCTTCCTTAGATTACACGTGCATAGCATATTTGCTCATAACTTTTGATCCCGGATGAATTATGAGGCCCATAATATATCAAATCGAAGGATTTTCGAGACGCTTTCGCTATCATCAGATTTTAGCTGTTTCTCATTCGGGGGTTGGTCAAAATACAGTCCAGAAAATACTGGTTCACATTTTCTTAAGCATATCGCTGCCATTTGATACCTTGGGCTCTTTTGCGCAAATTTTTTTTTTGCGGGAACAGGCACAACGGGGGATAAGTTGCCAACTCAGTGAATAGAGGTAAAATATCACAAGATATAAATATGATATGCATGGTAATAAATACAAGTGCGATATAAATGAAGTCGCATAAAAATATAATCAATATCATCGAATCGTCATAAATCTTGTATCTATCATCAGCACATGAAATCCAAATATCGTAGGCATCGTATCACAGACCGACCCTCTCTCGATATTAATATAGCATTGGTCGGTATCCTCTGGATATCCGCCACGCTCCAATACTATCTCCGGTATCGATCATCCTCGTAGGCTCTCCGTACCTCTCTATGGACTTCCTGCCCCTCGGAATCGTACCGGATCCACCATATATCTGTAATCGGTTAAGCCCTTTAGATATCTCATCATGAAAACCAAGAATCATGATGGACGTCAAATCATTATATCACAAGAAAACCGCACTTTTAAAAATATAATCTGTTTTGTAAAAGATACCCGCGGTCTTTCAAATCCATAGAAATATCAAATCTATGATATCAACAGTGAATGTTCATTCATGCAACATTTGGCAACTGTAATATGTAATTATACGGACTATAGCATTCGAATAATGAAACATGGTAAATAGAAACCAATACTATCATGATACATGGTAATATGGTTAAACATAGCAATTCTGCGTGTCATGATAATACTAATGATGTGTGGTGCAGCATGTGAGTCTGTGAACTGTGCAATATGGAATCATTAGTGTTGTGCGTGTGTTTTATCCAATATATTTATTTTAGCAAGTATAATTATACACCAGGGATGTCATAGTACTCAATGTAAGTGTATAGCATGGAAATGCAGTTAAGTATCGCAATTAATGTTTAAAAACCGATACGGAGTTTTATAAAACTTCTGGTAGTCGGGATGCTATATGTGATCCGTCCGAGTTCCCACTTGTAGATACCCCCTACTCACCTAAAATCGACACGTGCTAGATGAAGCTCGCGAATGTTTTGCCCTTCTTTGCCACATCAGATGTCTCCGCAACCGATCATAAATATTAAATCAAGCATACTCGTAAGAATCGAAACGCAAACGTTACTAACACTCTAACGCACATAGACTAGGGCGTGCGATCGACGTGTTTTAACGCGTGCTATCTATATCGAATCACCCCCGACAATAATGAAAACCAAAACTTAAGTTTTTAAAACGCAAAATATTGAACTTTTATAAGATACGTGCTCCAGATTTTTCTACAAGTAAACTGGGACAAAAAAAAGTATACAAGAGTATAATTGGGATGTGTAGGAGCTACTATAAAAACCCCACACCATAACTTAACTTCAAAACCACAATTTGCGGTTAATCCTATTAAATCTGCGGCCATGCTATCTCCAGATGGGAACGGGCTTTGGGCGTGGTTTCTTGTTGTTCTTACCATCTTAGAAAAACTCTCAGACAATTTTTCAGAGCTCTCAAATAATAGCAGATATCATTTGAGCACCGAAAACACTAAAATCCTAGTTCAAAAACGTAGTCTACAAGTGCTAAAATACTTGGATATCTTGAAAAGTATGTTTTTTTTTTACCTATTTGGATGGATGCCAAAGAATTTCCAAACCCATGAAGTGTTTACTTGAGGCTTCTTGAAATTGTAGAGGCTTAGGTTTGAAGTTTTGAAACTCATCACACCCCATGTGATTTGGTGAAGGAATAGCAAAAGTTTATGATGAAGATTTGAGGGAAATGGTATGCTTAGTTTAAGAGTGATTAGATCATAAGATGAAAGAAAAAGAAGGAGAAGGTGTAGAAAGATAATGTATAGAAAGGAGGTGTAGACATGTAATGTATAGTATGGTATGATGGGTGTGAGGTTTCCTATAACCTAACATAAACCATTCACTCTCTCATGTACAAATAAAAACCTTTTAAAATTAATTATCATAATTTTTAATAAAACCCTTTTTATCATTATTTAAAATTCTAAAATAACATTTAAAATTTTTCTGAAATGTTACATTCGAGAATCTGCTTTTTGATGATGGTTTGCATGTCTTCTTAGATGGTTAGTTTCATCTTTTCTAGTACAGGTAAAATCTTTACTGTAAGTCTTACAAACAGCCCGTATGCCTTTACCTGTGGCTTCTTCTTGTAAAAAATATTTCCAAACTTCTGAGGTTCTAGCTTTTTCGGATTTGGGAATACGAGAACCAGAAACACCAGCATTAGCAACATTAAGAGCAAGAACTTTTTCTGGGGCGTGACTTTGTGGTGTATGCATTTCAAAATTAGGAGAATAAGAATCATTTATTGGCACCATATTGCTTAATCTAATTGCATCATGTGCATTCAAATCAATCTGAAAAGAATATTTATGTGATAATGTACTGGTCATATTTCTTAATCTAATTGTATTTTGTGAATTCGAATCAAATTGAAAAGAACGTCAACGCGATGATGAACCAGCCCTATTACTTTGTGATGATGATGAACCAGTTATGCTTAATTAAAAAAAATTAGAAATGGAGGAAGAGAGATGATAAAAAAAATTAGACGCAAAAAATATGTAACTAATACTAAAAAACCTGATTCTAAATAGCAGAATCAAATTGCTGGAGACTGAAGTGAACCTTGAAATTGCAGGAACGAAGATCGCTTGATTCCAAATTTTAACAGTAAACTTCTTGGTAATTAAAAAGAGAGACGCAGAGAATGAAAATTATATTATTGTAAATTGTGATGAAAATGAGAAGTGTAGGATGATATTTATAAAATTTTGGATGCAGGAAATGACCAAAATACCCTTTACACTAGCCAGTTTACAACTGTTAGGAGGGTCAAAATAGACATTTGACTTAATTTTTTTTTATTTGAATTAAAAAAAAATCTTGATTTGAAGGTCTTGCCTTATGCAGAGCAAAAGTAAATAAAATAATAATAAAAAAAATGTTGATTTGAATGATTTGCTTTATGCAGAGCAAAAGCAAAAGTAAAAAATTCTTAAAAAATGTTGATTCGAATGCCTTGTTTAGTTTTGTGCAGAGCAAAAGCAATATTTTAAAAAAAATATGTTGATTTGAATGCTATGCCTAAAAATAATTTAAAAAGCTTGATTTGCGACTGTTAAATATTTTAATTTTTTTTAAATAACATATTTTAAAAAGGAGAAGCGGGCTCGGATCGGGCCTTGGGCCGTTCGAAATAGGGCTCGGGCTCGGGCCTGGCCTTTGGGCCGCCGAAGTCCAGCCTGGCTCAAGCCGGGTCCTTCTCTCAGCCGGGTTGGCCCAGGCCCGTCACATGGCTTTCGGGCCAGGCCGGGCCAAGGGTTGCTCGGCTCATTTACCACCTTGAATTGAGCTGCATTATTTTTTTTAATCTTTTCTCTCTTCTTTTATCTCTCCGTCTTCTTAACTTAATTATCAAATATATTTATTTCGCTGCCAAAATAAGATTTTAACTTGGCGAAGAGCTAGTAGAAAACTATGGTTTGGAATTTGAAGGCGGGAGAAAACAAGGGGTTTTATGATTTATTTTTATTTCATATAAATTTTCAATAAATTAAACGTCAAATTTAATATGTAAAACCTACCATTACTGGAAACCGTGTTTAACATGTCCGAACTAATGAAACCTGAACACGAAAGAACCCCTTTCTCTGATTCCAACGGGTGGGTTTAAAGTGGCTTGAAAACCTGCCTGCACGAGCGGGCTCAGGTTCATTTATGGTCCAAAACCCGCTCAACCCGACCGTGCACATCTCTAGCATGTATGGTCAGACGACCTAGTGGCCTAGTAGTCTCAGAGCCCAAAAACTGAAAGCCCAAGCCCAACAAAATTTACCCACAGCCACCATTGAGATATTTTCCTTCTGCAAATCGGATATTCGTTTACTTCTACGATCCATCCCATAAAATCTCAAAACCGTACCCGCAAAGATCCCCTTTCTCCCCCCTCCTTTTCTCTCTCTCTCTAGCGCGCTATCTAGGTCTAGGGTTTCTTCTCTCGTGCTCTCAATCTCCCTCTTTTTCTAAATCAAGAGAAGAGAAGAGAAATAAAAAGAGGAGATTTTAAAGAGGAGGAAGAAAAAGCGCCATGGGAGTTCCAGCGTTCTACCGCTGGTTGGCGGAGAAGTACCCGATGGTGGTGGTCGACGTCGTTGAAGAGGAGGCGGTCGAGATCGAAGGCGTCTCGGTACCTGTCGACACGTCGAAGCCCAACCCTAACAAGCTCGAGTTCGATAATCTCTATCTCGATATGAACGGCATCATTCATCCTTGCTTTCATCCCGAGGATCGCGTAAGCGCTAACAATTTGTGTTCTTTTTCTTCTTCTTTTTTGTTTAATTCGTTGGAAAATTGGATGGATAATCATAGTTGTAGTCATCAAAATGAAACTTTTAGATTGGAAAAGTTCTTTCTTTGACATTATAGCTTTAGTTCTTGGCTGATTCAATTTGTTTCTTTTAGAATTTATAAGGTAAGGGTTTTTATTAGAAAGGGTAAGAAGTGTGGAGCTAGAACTAGAAGAGGGGGTCAGACGTGTCCACAGGTTATATGGAGAGTGTAAACAAATGTCCAGAAATTTGACATGTCTATCCCACATGGGTTTTTATACGAAAGGGTCAGATTTTGTTTCTTTTAGAATTTTATTATGTTATTGAAAAATTGTTCAATAATCCAACTACGTCATGCATTGGAAATTTTTTAAAAAGACATATTTTCCCATTTTTTTTGTGTTGAACAAGTAGTGCAAATCTTCCATTGAAAAGGATGGAGGTGAGATAGCATACTTCATTGGAGATGTTTTAAGGTATGTAGATCATTATGAGTGGGATAAATTAACTTTTGGGATGACATAACATGCACTTTCGTATGCACATAGCAACAGACTAGTCAAGCTGACAATATCCAAATATATCCTAATATATTATATGTAATTAGCTGAGAGTTCTTAGCATTTGAACTCATGTTATTAAGATATTACATATTTCTCCTTGACTTTTGCCATCTTCTTAGTCCTCACATGATCTTGTACTTTAATCTTGTCGTAGACATATATTTGGTTATATATAGCTCAAAAATGCAGATTAATTATGAATTAAACATGGTTAATTTTCACAATGCACATAAATGCTGAGTGTTGAATCAACAAACACATGCTCCTCTAAACAAATAGAATGATTGGTACAACTGTACAAGTAAAGCTCTTCTTGTGGATTGGAAGGCTTGTAGATTATTATGATTATCTCTCTCTTTTGTTGTTTAGGGAATTTTTTTGGTGGTCCGAAGTTAGTATCAAATGCTTTAAAATTAATATCAGAAGCATCTAAAAAGTTATTAAGATAAATTTCTTTACGTCTTCAAAAGACAACTTAGCTTCATTTAATATATAGCTTTTTCGACGTAATTTTATGAAACATCAAGGGTTATAATACAATGATCGAGAAACTTAAATTCTCTAGTAGAAGTAGATTAATGAAAGTACATGAAAGTAGGTGCACACAATTTATATTTTGAACCAAATTCTTCGATTGCTTCTGATATAATTATGGTCGTTGAAGACTATATTTTTATTGTAAATAAAAAAAACATCTACATGATTATCTTATTAAACTAACATGTATGGTTTGTGTGCATTCCCTTCTTTTGGATTATACACCATGTTCTTTTATCTCAAGTTTTAATATTCAAAATGAGATGCCTACATAATAATTTCTAAAGATTTTTTGGAATTATCCATGTTGTTTAGGATTAGAATAAATTATGGTTTGTTGATGTTTTAGTTATTAAATCCTTTTCATATCCAACCATATTAGGATATTTGTGAAGTCTTACCTTTGTCGGCAATGCATATATGCATTAAATTGTAATTCTGGAGAAAAAACATAGTTGTCATAGTATGAAAAAGCAGTCAATAGTGTCATCAATAATTTTCCAAAGAAAAAACCCTACGTCTTTACACCTATTTTTTTTAAAGAAACATAGTATCCATTCCTACTAACATCCCTCTTCTCTTTTCATCCTTTACCTTTATCTTTTAATCGTCACTTGCAGTCCTGTTCTCTTCCTCTTCCTTAGATACAATAATTTTACCCGTCTTATTCTCGACTTGTGATACTCTCTGATGGCAACAAACGAAGAAATTGATAATTTGTAAGATACTTGAAAAAGTGTTCGATAACGTATTTGCTTGAATGAAAAACTATTGACATTTTCATCGCTATAATTTTTTGAGAGTTGGGACTCGTTAATGATGAGAAATCAAATTTACTCGGTGACAACTTATAGAATATAACCTAACTAAGTCGCAAGTATAATTATTTTTCACATGTTAAACAAATGTGATGATGATATGCCATGGTTTTATATTATTCAATTATAGCACACCACACATGCAAAACAAGTCTTATATAGTAAAATAACTAAAATTTTACATTTATTTCAGACACTGGTTTGAGTGAGTATATATTTTTATTAATGTTGAAATTAACGATAGCGTGTATCGTAGCGTTTCGTATCTGAAAAGCGAAAAGCGCAAAAGCGTTCTGTAAGGCATAAGTTACATAGATTATTGTTAATTAATTTTAATAATATATATTTATATTAAATGACAAATATAACTAAATTAGTCTTAAAAATATAAAATAGATTTACATTTTAAAAAATTTAATAAAATGCAAAATCTACTAACAATTAACATGACAAATTTTTAATTTTCAATTTTACAAGTCTACAATCATACTTAGGTATTTAAAGTCAACAAGTAAAATTAGTTTTTTAAAATATCTTTAGGTTATGAAGAATTGAAACTTGGAGGACGTGTAAACTATATATTAGGTTAACTTGATTTATTAACATTCAAATCCAGTTTAATAACAAAAAAAATCTATGTAAAATCTTATTTACAAAGACTGTAGGCTATGCTATTGCCATAAATGCGTAGCGTAAGCTATTTATAGAAATATCGTTAAGTTATTTTGTTGAATTACATGGCAAATGGGTTGAGCTATGTTACATAGTGCAAAATAACGGGTTATTTAACGAGTTTTCCAACATTGATTTTGTATATGTATACTTAAGTACATCTTACATGGATCCGAGACAGAACATGAATTGCGATCACTAATTTATAATATTGCTGAAGTCTTTTGTTAGGATACACTGTTTTTTGTTTAGGATCCTACAAGCTTAAATCCTTTTAACCATTAGATATGATTTGGGATGTGTAATAGCAATTGTTATTAAGGAAAATGAAAGCTTCTCTTCAGGAATACTAGCTTACATTCCAAACTAATCAAAATGTTTAAGAACATGTCGTATTTGTTTCTAAATGCTTTTGGGAAGATTATAGTCTCTCTATGTATGTATGCCTATTTACATGAATAAAAAATTATAATTTTAGAAAACCTAAAGGATACAAATAATTTTATTATTGCTGATGCCTAAATAGTTGGTGTCTTGGCCATTGAGACATGATAGACACATCTTGACTACTATTTAAATTTTAGATAGGCCGAAAACAGTTTTACCAGTATCCCTGATGGATCCGAAAGAATCTGATATACATAATAATCAGTTATGAATTTGATAAGGATATGCAATGTTGTTAATGCACAAGACGCAGCGCGAAGTGCTAAAGTTGTAATGCCCTCGAGACGCAAGGCGAGCGCCCGAGTATGTGATGCCTTAGTTTATTTAATATTTTATTAACCTATACTATAATTCGGCATTGTAGTCTTGTATCTCATACACATAATATATGCACTTGGTCTAATGGTAAGGCTTCCTAATCACCAAGATTTCTAAACTCAATTTCATGTTTTATACACTAAAAATTTAACTTGGAACTTGAGTTTCAAATTAAATATGACCACGAAAATACCAACAAACAATAGCATCAACTCAAGTTGACCAATATTTTTTCAAGTTAAGAATTTGAGGTCCTTGTCAAAATATAACACTGACAATCAATTACTCAAATAAAAATTAAGAAAAATTAACTTGAAAGAAAGAGATGAAGTGGAAGAAGAGAATAAATTATACCTCAAATTTATGTTTTGACGAAGAAGTGAAGCTATCAAACTGCTGAGAAGAAGAGAATCTCGAGTTGATAAGGAGACGAGAAGCTCTCGAGTCGCTGGAGAAGTCTCGAGTTCGAAGTCGAGGACGAAGACGAGGAGAATCGACGAGGACGAAGAAGAGAAAGTAGACGATGAAGAGAAAAGAAATCCAGCACCCAAATCGACAAGCCGTAGTTGCTATGCTCTCGGGTTGATTTCTCTCATGTAATCAACTCGATACGGGTCCCATCTTTGCACACTTATTTGACCCATTTGGCTAAATTAGCCATTTCGAAAGAGGCATGCACCACGATGGCGCCTTGCGCCTCACGGGAGGCGCACGCCTCGTGCGCATAAGTGCTTGCCTCGCATTAGCACGCCACCTCGATGGCTTCTGGGATGTCTTGCTCGAGGCGCTGCGCCTTTGGCGCATTTAACGACACTATTGATATGTCTGCTTAGTGACTAATTTGCGCAACAATATCATCATTGTCATCATCGAAGCCTTTCCCAATCCAAATGGGGTCAGTTATGAAGCAAAGGTTCAGTAAAAATTTGCAAGGTTTTACGATCGGCCGCCAACCTAACGTCATACTTCTCTTAGTAAGCGTTGTCCAGGAAACTATGATAAGAGGGGTTTCTCATAGCCATAGGCTATGTTACCGTAAATCACTAAACCATTAACGATTTTCTATTTGGAATGGTCGTGCACGATTGGGGAACACTAGCGTTCCAATCTAACCCATTAAGTACTTAACTTAAATAGCCATAAAGTCGGCTTTGTGTTTATTTATATTAAAATTATATTAAATTCTTCTTCAAGAACTTAATAGACAACAAAGGAATTGAATTATCTATATGGATACTACATATACACACCCCTTATAAACACATACGATCCAAAAAACATTCCACGTTCCGGAGTTATGTTTTCTATTTTGAATGAGTGTCGAAGAAAATCATCCCTTATTGTACCACATTCCATGACAAGTGGCGTTTCACGTTCATGTTTTTGTTCTGCATACGGAAGTGTTTCGCAATTCGGGTAACATTAGTCGTATATTACTGGTTGGCATCCTCCAAATTCTTTAGATTATGGAGAAGTCTAAAAGAAAGGAAAAAGATGATATTTTTGCTATATGGAATTATATTCAACTCTAAGACATTTTTAATGAATTTGCGCAACATAGTTTGTATATGTCTGTGCATGCATGCATATCTGGGTCCATGTGTACTACATGAACACAATTCTGTTCAATCTTCATGTCATAGCCTTTGTTGTGTATATGTTTACGCTTCACAAAAGAGAGATAGTTATGTAGCTGAGTCTAACACTTTGGGATAAAGACGTGTTGCTACATGGAGAGAAGCTTTTTTATTTGGGGATAATATTTCATATGATTAGATAATTTCGATGAAGTAAAGTAGATAAGTAGAATTTTAAAAATCAAAGTTGTTTTTCCTTTCGTTTGGGTGAGGTGGTAATGGTGGGACAAAGTTGTCCCTTATGTAGCATGGATACGGATACGGGACATGATATGAGTCGGATTCGAGGTTATCACAGTTTTCAAGTCTTGGATACGATTCGTTTGGATACGCTAACAATAACATTTATAAATACATAATAGCAAAAAAATATTATTTAAACGAATAAAAACTTATACTACAAGTCATGCGTTAATTTTGATGCATATATTGTTGGTGTCCTAGCCATCATCACTTATTTGATATATACAGTATACAATAAAAATTTAACGGCGTGTGAAATAAAGTTCCATAAGTCCGATATGGATTCGTCAGCTCGATGACGAATCTGCGCAACATTGGTTGTCTGGTTGTCCCCACCTGCATATGTAGTTTCCTTGTCCATGATTTAGAAAAATTTCCTTGGTGATGTCAGGAGACTTGATAAGAAAGTACAAAGAAGTGGGAAAAAAACTGACAGCTCGGTATCATCCTTCTGTTTAGTTAGGTGATGTCCCTTAGTTAGAGGTATTTAGGTAGTTAGTATTGTTGCCTTGTGAAGTCAAAACACTTGAGCGGTGAGCGAAAATAATTATAATCAATGCCATGGTGTAATTATTCCATTTAATGAGAGGGAGCGAGCAGCATAGGGTTATAACTTGCTAGTACAAACATTTTTTTAGTTTACATCTATTGGTGGCTTGTCGTTTCTTTTGATGTGCCATCAAGGGAAAATATATGAGCGAGAACTCTTGTGTTGTTTGTTCCGTTTATTTTGTGGTTTTTTCGCATCTTCTAAAATAATAGACAGCTCAATCGATTCCATTACTTGTAATTCACTATCATTCATATAGTTTCTTTTATAAATGAATTAAAGACCTTCTAGTACATCTCTTTAATCTCCACAGAATAGAGCACATCACATTGTCCTACTAGCTTCCCAGTACATATTTCTTTTTTCTCCCTAGGTCTTGACAGCAATATGGCACCTATCGAGAGAGTTGATTCAAGGGCAGTCATCCCTTAGATTTCATCAATCCTTCCATATTACCTTCTCTGTTTTGATGACATGCGCCTAATGTTGTATGGTTGTACTATATAGGACACTGCTTGTTAATTTTCTCACATTGGTTATAACTGTTGGGTTCTGTCATGTGGCTTTTCAACTGATTCGTATTTAATTGTTTCCAACAGCCAGCCCCGACAACTTTTGAGGAGGTCTTCCAGTGCATGTTTGACTACATTGACAGGCTTTTCGTCATGGTTCGGCCTCGGAAGCTTTTATTTATGGCGATTGGTGAGTGTATCTTGGAGCCTTTTTTGTGCAATTTTTATATGTAGGCTCATGGTTCTTCTGAATGTCTACCCTTTTTTTGAGAGTACTCTGATTTTATTTTGTCTTCTGATTTTATTTTGTCTTCATATATCATTCATGGTTTTTAGGTAATATAAAATAGAACTGTTTGGTCGAAGTCGATGACGCTATTATTGATACAACTTGTAGATGCTTGTTTAGATCTATTTCTTTTTCTGTGTCTCACACATAATTTATTTGAATAATAATGATCGTAGATGGCGTTGCACCTAGGGCTAAAATGAATCAGCAGCGATCAAGACGCTTCAGAGCAGCTAAAGATGCAGCAGATGCGGTGGGTAGATGCTTATATTCGTTCCATACTCATGTTTCCATTTACAAATTTGATATACGAATGAAATCTCAACCCATTCATAATTACAATTATTTGATGGTGCTTGAACACCCATTGCTCTTGTTCCCAGGCTGCAGAAGAGGAGCGTTTGCGCCAAGAGTTTGAGAGTGAAGGCAGAAAACTTCCTCCAAAACAGACGTCACAAGTTTGTGATTCTAATGTCATTACTCCTGGAACTGAATTTATGGCTGTATTATCCACTGCATTGCAGTATTACGTTCACATGAGACTTAATTATGACCCTGGGTGGAGGCAGATAAAGGTAAGAATGATGAAAACTTGGTACCGGCAATTCATTTGCTTCCCGAGTCCCTTTTGACAATCTTATAGCATTTATTTTGTTATTAGTATTATCATTATATATATATTTTAAACCTTGTTTTACTACATTGTAGCCTGGCTAAATTCAAATATATTTCTGTTATTTATTTTCTTGTAGGTTATTCTTTCTGATGCCAATGTTCCTGGTGAAGGAGAGCACAAAATAATGTCATACATCCGACTTCAGAGAAATCTTCCTGGTCATGACCCAAATACTCGGCATTGTTTATATGGCTTGGTAAGTTTTACAATTTTCCAGCTAGCATGTTTGCATTAAAGAAAAAGCTGTTTCTTTTTGGCACTTGTATTGCATTTCATACATGAAGAAATTGCTTTTAGTGTGTGTGTGTGTGTGTGGTTATTTAGGAGTTACGGAAAGCCCGTCAATTGCCCATAATTTCCTTGACCAAGAATTTAGCATTATGAGTGGGTTGGCTTTCGGTTGACAACCGGCCATAGAAGCTTGTTACATTCTTCATTGATCATTGCTTGAGAACTGATCCCATTTGATAGGAAAAGGCTTAGATGACGATGACGATATATTTTCCATTTCATAGGTTTACTTGTTTCTGCAATTTCATATGGATTTTCTTTATTCATGTTCAAACATGTTGCATGCGTTCCCTTCGTTGTTGATATTTCAAATAGTATCCCATTTAAACCCATCTCATTTTCTGACACCTTTTCTTTGCTTAGAAATATAAGGTCAGGAACAGTTAACTATAATACCGAAGAAATTTATCTATGAGCAATATTACCTTTTTTATTTTTTTAGGGTCGTCACTTATCATTCATCTTATCCTTCTTTTTCTCTGAAGCAGCAATTGTCAAATTATCTCTTCTTCCTCTGAAATCTGTGCTGTATGTAGGTGTTGTTACTTAGGCTAGTGCGGAGTGCTGACTTGTGCTTCTATGTTCCATTTCAATATTATGAGCTTTAGGAATTTTAAAAATATTTTAGACTACAACTGTTTGGATTTTTCAAAATTACTGAAAATGATCTTCCTTTTGATGCTGATGCCCAACATCATTTAAAGCAACCCTCTTTTTCCATGACCGGGGCCTTTTTTCAGTCAGTTTCTGCGCTTTCCCTTTATGTTTCCTGATTTTTCTTTTTGGTTTACCTTTTTGTACAGGATGCAGATTTGATCATGTTAGCTTTGGCCACGCATGAAGTGCACTTTTCAATCTTGAGAGAGGTTATCTTCTACGCTTCTTTTAGATACTTTTTCAGGCATGAATAGTAAGCGCTGATTCATGTTCGATTGAAAATAAACAGTTTGTTGCTTAATTTCCATTTTCTCCATATTATTTTCTATGGTAAACTATTGTTTGTTCTCTCTCTTCTCATAAGTGTGTTTATATGTTCCTTGTGTTTTGGGTCCTACCTTAGTTCTTGTTGTTGGCATAGCCTGTATATTGGTTGGAATTTTACTGTGCTCTTGTATTTTTCTGTGCAATCCCTTTGATACACGCATTCATGTATCATTGTCAGATTGTGTTCACTCCGGGGCAGCAGGATAAGTGCTTCCTGTGTGGTCAAATGGGCCATTTAGCAGCAGATTGCCAAGGTAAGGCGAAAAGGAAATCCGGCGAATTTGATGAGAAAAGCGATGATGTGACTGTTGCAAAAAAGCCTTACCAGGTGTGAACTAAAAAGTTATGTTTGTTTCGATATTATATTTGGTTCATGTTTGCAACTTCTAATAGTTTTTTTTCCGTTTTATCTTAATATTTGCAGTTTGTCCACATTTGGACGCTTCGGGAGTATCTTGATTATGAGTTTAGAATTCCTAATCCACCTTTTGAGATCGACTTTGAGCGCATAGTGGATGATTTCATATTCATGTGCTTCTTTGTCGGCAATGATTTCCTCCCACACATGCCAACACTAGAAATTCGCGAGGTTTGCTAAATCCCCACATTGTCTATGGTATTTCTAGAATCTCTAATGATCAAATTTGTTTGTTTGTTTTTTAATTTTTTATATATCAAACTATCACTTTCTTTCCCATGATTTCCTTTCGGTCCCTTTTCAAGTTATTAATGAGTGATGCTATCACTTGTTTCTTTTTTATTTTGGGACTTTCTGATTGTCTATTTCACCCAGTGCATATGATTCTTTTTCTTTTTCTAAATAAAAAATAATGCAACTGGAAATTAAATGTGTGCTTCTTTGTACTTTGTGGCAGGGTGCAATAAATTTGCTAATGGCCGTCTATAAAAAGGAATTCAGGATGATGGGTGGATATTTGACCGACGGATGCACGGTGGGCAGCTCTAATTTCTTTCTATGTGCTTACTATTTTCTTAATATGATCGGTTTTTCTACTAAGAATAGCATACATATTTTATCGTTTATGAATTTAGGTTTTTCTTTGACGAGTGACAAATGACAATTCCTCTTTTTTCTGTTAGCCGGATTTGAGCAAAGTCGAGCATTTTATTCAAGCTGTAGGGTCGTTCGAGGACAGGATATTCCAAAAAAGAGCTCGCCTGCATCAGGTCCATATTTTTTATGCCTCAAATTTAGACACATGCATCAGTAATATAGGTGGATTTTTATTTTGATCTTCTAATTAGCAGTGATTATAGGGGTAAGGTTAGTATATAGTTTACAATTTTTGCTCATGCTTAATGCGAGGTGAATTGTTTATTCATTATTGAAATTATGCTGCATTTATTGTGTTCAACTATGAAGTAAATATTTGCATGATGCATTTTTGAGATATTGTCATGCTTGATTTAAAATTCAACAGTTGGCAAGATTTTGTGTTGTCATGTAGTTCTTATTCCTTTTCCTTGTTATAAGTGTTATCCATATGCTTGGGATAGGGATGGGTATACTACAGTGAGGGTACACAATAAGAAACTGTAGGCAGTAGGCTTAATCAGGTTGTTATTGTGATCTGGTACTCTTTTAGGGACGATCTTTTGGTAGTTTGTATGTGTTACATGCATGCACATGTACATATACACAACACACATTTATACTTCTATGTTGATCTGGAGACATGCAAAGGATTATGATAGTACTACTATATATATATATATATATATATATATATATATATATATCTGAAGTCCTGATCTTGTACTTAATAAAACCTAGATAGAAAGCAACTGCATACTACAACAACACGTTTCCTGAACCGTTTAGGTTTGCTTGTGTTGTATATAGTACATAATAAATATATTTTGTTGGGGAACTTTCTTAAAAGATTCTTATACAGCCGGCAATACATCAATGCTAATGCCGTGGTGATTTTCTTGAACAAGTGTTATTTTATCCACCTATCAAGATTTTCTCTCTCTCAAGTTTTCAGTAAGTTTTCCTGGAGGCGATTTTTCTTCTCAATTTCTTGAATTTTCTTTTCCAGCGTCAAGCAGAAAGAATTAAGCGGGAAAAAACACAGGCAAAGCGACGTGATGATGTAGACCCGCAAGTTAGGCCTGAAGATTTAGTTCCTGTTACTCGTTTTCAGGGTTCACGACTTGCTTCTGCAGCTATTCCCTCACCCTATCAGCAGAATGGATCTTCTGGCAAGTCCAATAGTACTAGATCTGCCCGAAAAGACAACCAAATTGGGAAAGCGACTAATGTAATGTCTGGATTGGAGATTAAGGCACAACAGTGGGTCCGGAAAGACAGGAAAGATACACTTCACAGAGCCCAAAAAGTTGCACGTATATCTTCTTCAGAGGCATCAGTGGGTGCTGCCATTGTTGAAGCTGAGAATAGCCTTGAAATAGATGTAAATATATCTTTTTTGAATAATGAACGTTAAAGTGTGAATTTATTAATTATACACCCTTCAAGCTTATTCTGCTTTCGTTGATTATAGGCTCTACAAGTTAAAGTTTATTATTTCATCATTATTACTAGTTTTGTTAAAACCTTTATGTAATGAAACGCAGCGGTTTATGCTTCTGTTTTGATCAAAAATAAAACAAGTAACCAAAATATAACATTTAAAAAGTGAATTTATTGATTATAGACTCTTCAATGTTATAATCGTTTTTCCATGCCATTTAAAATTTTCATGAGGTCTTTGTTATATTTCCTTTACTCAATTTTCAGGTAAAGGAAAACAAAGATGACTTGAAAGCAATGCTCAAGGAAGTGCTCCGTGAGAAATCTGATCTTTTCAATGCCGAAAATCCGGAAGAAGACAAGGTCAGTAGATTATTACTTTTTTTTGGTTAATATGCATATATGGTAGCAATTAATCTCTTTATCACTTTGCTGTCTATGATAATCGAATTTATGAAATGGTGTAAGATATGGAGGAAATTCTCCAAATAAGACTCTGTTAACGTTTTGAATGGCATGACACCATCTCCTAATTAATGCCAAGTTCATTGCCTAGGGATCTATGGTTGCCATAATCCTGAATGCTCCCATTTTCCAGATTCTCAGACTGAAAAATTCGTGTTGAAGGGGAAGCACAATAAATTTGCTATAGACGATATGTTTTTAGCATTGAGTCACTAATAAAGTGAATAAATTCACGACTTCTTTGCTTGCTTATCTTATAGCCAGAAGTTAACTCCCTCTCAGCTGCTGTTGTAATTTCTAACTACATCTCTCTCTCTCTCTCTAACGCAAGCACACGCTTGTACTTTTGGGAAAACTGAAAACCATATTTGTCTATGGCTACTTTACTTTTGAGATTCTTAAATTAGAAATCTGTGGTCTTAGTATGTGTTAGGTTTTGTATGTAACCTTTTCATCTAGCATTGATAAGTTTCATATATTATGGCTGTGACTGTTAACGTGAAAGAGCTGCTTCTAGTAGATAATAACTTTTGTCAAGCAAAGACTATTATTTCTTATGTATCCAATGCTGATTCTATCAGGTTAAGTTGGGAGAAGATGGATGGAAAGAAAGGTACTACGAAGAAAAGTTTTATGCAAAAACTCCTGAAGAAATTGAATCGATCCGGAAAGATGTTGTGAGTCAATTGCAGAGCATAATAACTTATTTGTTCTTGATTGCTTGATATCTGTGCCAGCCGGTTTATGCTTTTTTTTTAATTGCTGACTAATATGGCATCTGCTACCCATTCTATATCTTAAGGATGCCACCTTAGGGGCTGTTTGGTTGGTGGATTTTCCATGGATTTGGAAATTTTTGAGAGTAAATCCATGTGGAATTGCTAATTTGTTGTTTGGTTGGAAGAATTGAAAGTGGAATGGATTGATGCCACATAAGCTTTTTGGGGTTCTTCTGAATCCTCAAAAAAGTTGGGATTTGCAAAGAGTTTTGGGCCATGTAGGATTTAATAATAATGAAAAAAGAAGAGAAGGATACAGTCACCTCAATGGAACTTTTGGGCTTGATGGTTGGGAATAGCCTATTTTTGTCCTATATGGGGTGACCAAACTTATGATCACCTTGATAAAATTACCTACAAATCCTTCTTTTGGAATCCACGATCAATTTATGACCACCAAACAATGGATTGTAAAGTAGAGTATTTTTTTATATTTTGTACCAAACAAACAAGAAATTAATAAATCCATTAAAACTTATATGGATTTGGAATTCCATAGTTTGCAATCCTCTAACCAAACAGGCCCTTATTGTATTGTAATCTTTTGCATATCACTTATTTTTTCTAATGTTGAAAATGAATGTAACATGTATAGCTTATAGTATTTAATTATTAGGGTTAATTTATTCCTTTCAAATATTAATGTAATATTTATTTTTCATGATTTTTTTTTTATTTTGGTTGTTTTGTTCACCTTGTTGCTTCATATCCTTTTTGATAGTCTGGCAAATTTACCTTTGTAAAATTATAGTGCAAGTCTCCTTGTCAACAAGGTTCGGGGTTTTGGCCGAAACCACCGATACGTGGTGGTTTTATTTCGGTTTTGGTGGAGACTGATTCGAAAGCCGAAACCGATACGAAATCAACCATACAATATCGTTTCGGCTGAAACCTTTAAAAACTTATTTTTTATACTATTTGTACCGTCATTGTGATCATTGTAGGCCTTTATTGTTAGAAAACCGCAAAAAAGTGAACCCAAACCCTATATTAATACTTATCTATGCACACTTTTCAATATATTTTGCATCATGGTTGTATTTTTAAACACTAGGATCATTGTCTTGTAATATAGAACCATAAATTTAAGTATTTAATATATTTACATTTATGTATGTTGTATTACCGTTGAAACCGAAACCCGAACCGAGATTAGTGAAACTAGCCGAAACCCAGCGAAACTAATAAAATTATGAGAGACCGAAACCGAGTTCTTGAATCTTGGTTTTATGCCTATTCACATAATCAAAATTTTGATTTAATTTTTTCTAGCATTTAACATGCTTAACTTGGTTATCGTTGCTTAACTAGTCTTTTTTATTGCTGGAATAGTGTGCTGTTTTTCCTCCCTGGTACTGTAACTTAAAATTTATTTGGTTGATGTTTATTAACAATTTTTTGCTTCATGTTCTATTAGGTTTTAAGGTATACAGAAGGCTTGTGCTGGGTTATGCACTATTACTATGAGGGGGTCTGTTCATGGCAATGGTTTGCATCGATTCCATTTTTGTTGAAACCTATAAACTCGCATTTATCTTCTATATTTGCATTAGGCAACTTGATATTTTTACTACATTCATTGGAGCTATATGCTGCACTTTGCGCAGCTAAATTATTTATGGCTTTTGCATGAAATTTCTATTTTGCCTACTTTAGAAATTCTCCTTTCACCATTTTCAAATCGCCTAGTGCTATGTTAATTTTACTTGCTGCTCCACTAACCTAGTTTCACTTGAGCGAAATTGTGAGAATAAATAAGCATATAGTGCAGGTTGATGCTAAGAAATACATAGGATTAATTGGTATCTTTACAGAGAATCAATTATTCATCATATGAATTTAAGATCGAGGATGATGTGGTTCATTAAAATCAAAATGGTTAATGCAGAGAAATGCTTCTGGATATTATGTGATTATAGATCATGAAGAACTTGAGGGAAAGTTCTTTTTAATTGTTGTACATCAAACTGTCTTAGAATGATGGGAAGAAAATATGTTTAGGACGAGTGTAGCGAAACTAAAGATGTTGAGATTGATGAGTGACAGTACTGAAAGATGCAGCATTACAAATAAATGAAATAATCATCCATAAGAAGAGGTAGCTTCCATAGCGGAAAAATGCTACAAGGGAGAACTGAATAAGGTGATTTGGGCATGTGTGCTGGAGGCTATAAAGTTTTGAGGAATGTTGAAAAATAACGATAGCGTAAAGTGTAGCACTCCGCCATCAAATAGGAAAAGGAGCAAATAGCGTAATGTATAGCGTAAGATACTAGGTTTAGTATTATATATATATTGTTAAACTAATGTAAATAACAGTAAAATTACTTTACAAATCAAGGAATAATTTTTTTTATAAAAAATCTAAGGAACTACTAAGCACCTGCATACGAACAATAATCCTAATATTTAATCCACGAGTTCACATTTCTATTCATCTTTAGTAGTTCACAATAACGTAATATACCCATGCATGTTATATAAATCGACAATCAACTTAAGTATTCAGAAAACAAAATAATATAAGCAAATAACTTCAGTATTTAGAACACCATATATACATTAATGGCCTTAGATAGCCTAGAAAGAGGTAGACGATGGCCTCAAAGGCCAACGATGTGACAAGGCGTTGGATGGACGGTGATGGCCTTGGTTGGGAAGATCGAGTTAGTGGAGAAAAGGGGGAAGAGAAGAAAGTGCAGCGTTGATACCCTAAATGATCGATTTGGGTTTTTGAATGGTTTTGTTTATGGGTTTAAGAGATTCAGACCGGATTTAAAAAAAAACCATGTTAGAAGTCCTATGCTCCATAATTTAATCACTTAAGCTATATAACTTAAGTTATGTAGCGTAAGCTATTTATAAAAATTGCATAAGCTATGGTGTATTTGTGCTATGTGCAATGCTATGTAGCAAATAGCCCTCGCTACACTATAAAGCATATTATTTAACCCATGCGACATGCTATTTTCTACTATGGTTTTAAGAACACATGTTTGGAGGGTGAAAATTTTGTAGTTAATAAAGCAACATGGACTAGAGGTAGACCTAGATGAGCATGAACGGAGACGGCAATAAAAGACAAGTTAGTTGATTAAAGAAGAAGAGGATTCTTTTAGTTGGGTGGTGTTTTAATTGCAGGGCCTTCTTTGGAGGAGTAGGTTTTGTTATCATTCATTCTGAGCATAAGCTCAGTTTACTTCTAATCCTGTTGACCATCTTTCCCCTCTAATTACTTGCAAGATTAAATGATGCTATCATGCACAGCACAGACTATGTGGTCTAACTAGAATATTTTTGAAATATTTGCTTAGGGAAAATCTGATGTTTAGAATATTGAGTTGTGAGGTACAGTTGTGTTTGTTGATCTTAATTTTTTTACTTCATTTTTTAATATTATTATTTTGCTTAGACATAGACGAGCTCCACCAGGTTGCCTTCCACCTCTCATATGGGGTTGATATATGAGAATAATGAAGAAACGAGGCCATAGGAGGGAATATCCTCATATGGCGTCGAAAAAATACACCCTCCACGATATTTTCCGACGATCGGCACTCATCATCTTTATAATCTAAGATGTGGATACACCAAATTTCATATGATTTGACCACCCTTTCACCGTTGAATTTGCAATGTAAATAGTTCTATTGTCGGTAAACCGTTTATTTTGCTCCACTAAATCAACGGTGAAAAGGTAGCAGAATCATATAAAATTTGGTGTATCCACATCTTAGATGATAAAGACGATGTGTGCCAATCATCGGAAAAAATCATGGATGGTGTATTTTTTCGACGTCATAGGATGAAATCCCTCTTGTGGAACCTACTCTTGATATATTTATATATTACTTGAGATATTCAAATTTGTGGTTGTGAATGCTGCATGCATAAATTGTGAGGGCATAGGGTTAGGGTATTTCTCTCCACAATTTCTCAATAATGAATTTGACAATCCCCTCAACTCTCCACAATTTCTCAATAATGAATTTGACACTATTTAATAGGGTTGGCGTAGTTAGACAGCTGGTCATAGAACTTTATCTTCTTCTTTTGGGTTGCTCCACGGCCTGCCCCCTTTCCCCCCGGAGTAAAAGGCTTAGATGATACTGGTGGTGCAAGTAAGCAGGATTTCTATTTTTCTATGAAGATCATGACAGACTTGGAATACCTGGAACAATCAGTGTTTTCTTATTAGTTCTGGTCCTTCTGGAGAACCTTTTTACATTTTGCTGAAGTGGATTAGTTAGACTTGCATATGATATCCATAAAATGCAGACCAAAATATTGTCTCAGATTATTTTCTTACTGGCTGTGGGCTTGCATTGGGTTGAATTTTCTCTTCTCATTGGATTAGTTCTAACTATTTTTCCACAAGTTGTCATACAGATTGCTATACCACATTATTCTGTACAAAGAGAAATCCTTTTTTAACTCGTATACTTGAGTTTTTAAAATCTTCCATAATGGTTTAAAAGAACCACTTAAATATTTACATGAAAAGCTTACTTATTTTCATAATACAGAAAAAGAATCTCAGTCTCTTTATGTGCATAATATACTTAATAGTCTTCTAGAAAAAGGGAGATGTTATTTTTACTTTATGGTCTAATTCTTTAGTTGTGCGCATATAACGTGTTATCTTATTTTCAAAAGGACTGCAGTGTCCTATTTGACTACTTATGAGGGTTGGAATATTTTTTGGATAAATGTAAAGTACCCTAAGGTCCCCAACTCCCCTTTCCTTTTTCTTAGCTTCCTTTCTTCCTGTTCTTTGCACAATGATTAGTGAACTGCTAGAATTTTTTTTGTTTTTGTTTTTTTTGGGGGTGGGGTGTGTGTGTGTGTTTGGGGGGGGGGTACTGAACTGTTAGATGATTATTTGATTTTTCATTATTTTTCTTCAACAATATGATCATTGGCCTACATTAAAGTGAATATTGATATTCATATGGCGATTCTTATAATATCTTTACCTTGTTAATGGACTCATGTATTATGTCCAGGTTCTATCCATATCATTATGCGCCTTTTGCTTCTGACCTCAAGGGTTTGGGTGAGCTGAAAATTAATTTTAATCTTGGTTCACCTTTTAAGCCATTCAATCAGTTAATGGGGGTATTTCCTGCTGCAAGGTTAGATATTTTGAATATTTTCTATTAAATCCGCCTTTTGATGAATATATACATGGATCCCTAAAAATTTGAGCATTTACAGTTCGCACGCACTTCCTTTCCATTATCGGAAATTGATGAGTGATCCAAACTCACCTATTATTGATTTTTATCCGACTGGTATGTTTCTCGCATCATGATTTACTGTCTTTCCCCGAACAAGTATAACCTTTTTTACCCCAAACTCTCTCCAGATTTTGAGGTGGACATGAATGGGAAGAGGTTTGCTTGGCAGGTAAGTTATGTTTAATTATGATTTTCTGGAAATGGTTTCTCTATTATAGGGCCATCTGATTGAGGTTTTCTTGTATTGTCTATAATGAAGGGTGTTGCAAAACTTCCTTTTATTGATGAGGACCGCTTACTCGCTGAGATTAAAAAAATAGAGTACACTCTAACGGTATGTTTCTGACCTAGAGATATGACTAC
Source organism: Agapanthus africanus (assembly GCA_030015575.1). NCBI lineage: Eukaryota > Viridiplantae > Streptophyta > Magnoliopsida > Asparagales > Amaryllidaceae > Agapanthus > Agapanthus africanus. The sequence continues at coordinate 874,613,772 of JASDDO010000022.1, read as the reverse complement.
ACATGCTCCAATCTGTCCATTGATGGCAAAATTTCTTGTGGAAAATTTTGGATTTCAATGTAGGAGGAGGAAGTGCGGCGAAACAGTGTGATGTTCGATATGCTTTTTATTAACTTGTGCCACCCTCTTTCCCCTTATATATTTTCACTCAACAACCAATTTGGACAACTCTCAGACAAAGAACGGACAAGTATTAAAGAAAACCTTGATCCTGTAGCAAGGTAAGTGCCATCATGTTTGAAGTAGTATTATTCCATTTGATATATTACCACCGATTAAATTTTTGGTGATTGGTGAACAATTGTTGGCCCGAAGTGGTATGCATCATATAATTAATTTTACACTGTAATCCTGAAGTTAAAAATGTAAAAACTTATGGTATAATTGAGGATATAGAGAATTTTAGTTGATATACAAGCTTTATATAACTTCTGCATTAAATAGGGACCTAAATAGAAATATTTGTTAATTTTTTGGAAAATTGTTGACATTACAATAATAATTAGAAGGATTGGGCTCCAAATCTTTATGGAGCCAAGTCTATACACAATATGCACATGTGTGTATACATGTATATGATAAACTACACAAATATTTGTGCAAAAACTGCAATACGTCTTTTGAGGGTGTTTCACATCTGATTTCAATTTTATGCAGTGGTGGGATGAACGGGTATCTATCCCTCTGTAACGGGGATCCTTGTCCCCCAGTCTTTAGGTCTCCTGTCAACGGAATGGAAGATATAATGGACAATCAAGTCATGTAAGCTAATTAACGAGTCTTTATGATTGCAGTTCAACTTTCATTCTTTAATCATATTTGCAATTTCACCTTTTCCAGATGCTCTATATACAAACTCCCAGATTCACATAAACATATTACTCGGCCACCTGCTGGTGTTATATTCCCAGAAAAGGTATGAATTGGCATGAGAAGTAGAGTTTTTGTTATTCAATTATATGTTGCAGTACCTAAACATTCTTTATCAATTGGCAGTTTATGGAACTTTCTGTTCTGTGGTGCTTTTGTTTATGTGATCTAGGGTAATTTGGTTCTTGGGAGAATATGTCAATTTTCTCTTACAGATTTTCATTCTTTCCATTCATTACAAACATCTTTGATCTATCATATATACTAAATTCAATGATCATCAGCATCATCAGCATCTTCTCTATCAATACAACGGCAACTCCCAAGTGAGATGCCAAATTGATTTGTGGCTAATCAACATGTCTAGATTTTATGGAAATACAAGGAAAAGAGGAGATAAAAGAAGATCACAACTTTTTTTTGGGGCACTGTGAAGAAGATCGCAACTAATAATGAACTAGACCTAGCTATTTCATTACAATAAACATAGAAAAAAGACAACTTTCCTCCACTAGCACCAAACATTAAAATTCAAATTCAAACCCAATATAGGAGCCAAATCTCCATTTCAGATCTTCGTACACCACTAAAAGACTAATTTTATACAACCCAACATCAATAGCGATGACATGAAAAATTCTTAGTTTTGGGGGGAAAATATTAAGAAATAAATATCTAACTTTTATAATCTTCTGAAATTATAAAGTATTATACTAGAAGCATCATAAACCTATATTATGTTAATTACAATTCTTTTAAAAGTATTCTCAAATCCTTGCCCATGATGTTAACATATATACACATGAGTCGCATGTGCTGAACACCAGTTATTATAATGCAAACTTCTGGGTTTTTGTTTAATTCTGATATTCTATTCTTATATCATTAGTAGTCTTCATATATGCATCTCGTTGAATGTCATGAAATCATTGATGGCATCCACATGGGCAAAGGCCATGGTGAAAACTGAAAAGTCTATGATGCACCATTTCTATTCTTGTACAAGTACTATAATATGTTAAGTTTGCAAAATGTAAATTTTATACTCTTTAGTTTATTCCTCTTTGCACACCAATCCTCTAAAAGGTAGAATTACAATATAAGCTGAAAATTACAATTGTGCTGGGTGAACAATTTCTAAATTTGTTTTCGTCCATGTGCGAAGCTTGTGCAGTAACCTAGTTCAGTAGAAACTGGAGAAATTCAGACGTCCATTGCTTAGTGATGCTAATTATTTTTTTTTGCCAAAAATTGGGTTCTTGAAGCTGCCTGTCAACGTCATGTTACATTGGTGTTTTTATGAAGAGGCAATCATAAGCTAATATAACAGTTCCTTATTCCAAGCATTTAAGATTTCTCTTATATTCTGCACTGTTTTCCATTTTAAGCATCTATATTGTGCCAATATGGTAATGCAATAATTCTGAGAATACCCCTGAAAGCTCTTTACAAGGGGAATGCTCCATAGTCTCATAATAGTTTCTTATTTTGCAATGGCAATATTTCTTCATTATTAGTCACCTAAAGTCCTCTATATTTTTCCTTCTGAATGCAGACTGTTACTAGCAGTGATTTGAAGCCACCGCCTGTTTTATGGCATGATGACACTGGAAGGAGGCCAATGGATAATAGAAGGTAGTGGGAGTTTAGGGTCTGTTTGGTTTTGCTATAATAAAAATGCAGCAGTTGTTGCAATTAAATCACCCAAAATCTGTCAGATGCTTGTGTCAAGTTACATTGAAGGATTCCTAAAGCCAAATACACATTTTGTGTTTGGTCAAAAAACACGCGGAATCGCAACATCTGCTGCAAATTACCAACTATATCAAATCAGGGGGATGATACAGCGCCCCTAATAAATTTCTTAAAATTGCTTCATCTGTTGTAGCTAAATTGGTTTCAGCAGATAACTCCTAAGTTTGCTACATTCTGCAACACTATTCAAATTCTTATCGAAATGTCCCTGATTAAACCTAGGAAGACATCCTTTCCAGTGTTCTTGCAGCAATGTTGCAGAAGTTTGTTTTTTTAGCAACTGAACAACCCCTTTTGTAAGTCCAATTCCGAATAAATTCATATGATCACAATTCTTTTTGCAGACAAAACCCCCCTGGAGCAATCTCAGGCCGGCAACTTGGCGATGCAGCTCATCGGCTTGTAAGGAACAGCCTACAGATACAACCTGGACGACACGGTGTAGGTGAACCCAGACATGCTTCACATTCACCTCGTGATGTGGGCCCCAACGGCATCCCATATTCCAATGGACGACATCAACATCAACATCAACATCAACATCAAGGCGCTACCCGCATGCAGTGGCAACTTTCTTCCGGGGCTCACCCGAACAACGGCTACATGCACAGGATTGGGCCTGGGTACGAACGACCTGGTCATCATTCACATTTTGAAAGACCTCAATACAGTCAATCTCATAGCAATCCCCCCTATGGGAGAGAGCATCAACCTGATCCGCGAAGAGTTGCACCTGTGCATGCCTACCCACAAAGTAGCGGGTATGTGTATCCCCCGCCCGTTGTCCAAATACCTACCCAAATACCCGTAGCAGGCCCCTATGTTCAGAACCCCCCAAGGGTTTATGGGGGCTACCAAGCTTATGGGGCTCAACAATGGCAGCCGAGGTATGACCCTAATAGGGGAGCCTATGGTAATAATAGTAATAATAGCCAACAAACGACTAATCGTTATTCTGCATTGAGTAGAGGTGGATCGAACAGTGGCCCCCCGCCCCGATCTGGGTATAATCGATACTAGGAACATTTCTCAGGTTTAATTATATATGTAGACTATGCAAAATTGATTTGTATTATTCATGCAACCATTTATATTTATTTCTAGTTGTATGCGATAATGTGAGGTGGTTTTAATTCAGGCATTTTTGCTGAGCCATAGAGGAGCGAGACAAGGCCAAGTATATGCACAATGATTTGTAGGCCATCTTAGTTAAAATTTGTGCTAGTGTATTTTATAACTGCAGTTTTCGGGATTTCACACGATCAAAATCTGGATGTTACTGCATTGATCTTATACAATATATTTTTTCCAGTTGTGTAAATCCTGTAGGATCACCGATGGTGGATCAGGTATCTAAATAATGATTAAATATTGTTTATTGTACTTGGGTGATCGTTTGATTTTAGCTTGATTGATCTTTTTGAGTCTTCTATGTTTTCGTAAGTTTCTTTTCCCCCCAATGCTATATTATTATCATTCAGTATCAAATTTGTGTGTATACCATGAAGTTGTCTTGCCTTGAAAGGCTAGTCAAAACTTTTTCTTTATGATTTATGTGGAGTGGTGGATTTTTGTGTTATTTTCGCAATTTGGATCAATGGAAGACAGGATCCAACAAAATTTCGTCCAGTGGAAGAATTTTGAGCCGAAAGTTATTTTTTCTATGCTGCCAGTTAGATCTGTGACGGTCATGGAAAAGAGACTGACTTGTTGATTCAAAATTTTGCTCTTTACATATTTTTTGGCGGAAACAATGAAATTGAAATATTGAAGTATTACCCAAAAGATAAGGAAATAACGGAGATTCAGTATGCCACAGCTCCATGGCCATAGCTAAATTAGCTAAATGCCGGAGCCCTCCCAACTTAAATCTTGCGGCGTTTCACTGCATTGGGTCTGTTCAGCGAAATTAGCGGGTCTGCTTGTCGTAGCCGGCATACTGCAAACCCATTGCCCTAAAAAAATGATCATTGAACTCTCATAGCAAAATTCTAAGAAATGTGAGATTCAACCCTAGGAGTGAATTTTTATTAATCGATTAAATTGTTAACCGTATATCAATTGTTTTTTGATAATCTGACACTGTAGATAATATATCTATACTATGTCACATAAAAAAAATTTGTAATTTCGATATCTATTGCATTTGTATCGGAAGATCACATATTCAACAGTTAACGATAATAACATTTTCCGTAATATACTCGGAGTTAAAAAATTATCTTATAAAAGTTGGTGTTTATATGTTTAGGCCATGAAAATCAAAATTGATAATGTTGACCATCAAAACAACAAAGGTCGTAGATAATTGGCTTTTCCATAAATCTAGATGAGAAATTTTCTCCAAGAACATCCCTTGTCCCCCTCCCCCCACGCCACCAACAAAAAAATAAAAACCTTTAGACAAATTACATTATTTCATAGGGAAAACTTGCCGAGCAGACACGTGCACCACACGGGTCTGTTGGCCGCCACATTTAAGTCTTCCTCTTCCTTCCTTCAACTTCTAAACCCAAACAACCAAAAATCTCCTCCTCTTACAAACAAGGTTTTTTTTTTTGAAATAGGACAGTTTGAAATTAAAATTATAAAAGCAGGGTAGTTTGGTTTTTATTTGTGATAATAGGACGGTTTGTGGACCCCACCCTCTTCAGGTAATTTTTTTTTTAATATATAATAGAGGGCGGGTTCTGAACGCGCCCTCTTCATATTTGAGTGGAGGACGGATTCTAGGAACCCGCCCTCCCCTATCCCCTATAATAGATAGAGGACGGTTTTTAGGAACCCGCCTTCTAAACTGGGGAGGGATGCGGTCCACCAAACCGTCTTATTATTACAAATAAAATCCAAACTCTCCTATTTTTATAATTTTAAATTCAAATTAATCTATTTCGAAAAAAAAACCGTACAAATAAACCCCCGCCCCCCCCCAAAATAAATGCCTCCTTTTCGCTTCGCCTCCAAGTTCCGCCGCTCACTCGTCCGCATTCCGCCTTCAAGGCCCCTCTCTCACCAAAAACCTAACCCTAATCCGCCATTAGAGGAGCTCGGTCCCCTCGCCTGCCGCCTCGCCTCCCGCTGCGTCATCCGCTTCCAGGGCCCCAACACCGTCAAGTTCCTCCAAGGTCTCCTGACCAAAGACGTCCGCCCCCTCGCTCACCCCCTTAAGTCCGCCGCCGGCGATGGCCAGGACCCCACCTCCGCTTCGTATCTGTCGACCCCCAACGTTCCCTTCAGGACGCCGCCGCCAATCTACGCGGCGATGCTCACGCACCAAGGGCGGTTCTTGTATGACTTATTCCTGTATCGGCCGCCGAGCGGGGAGACGAAGCTGGATCGGACCAGGTCCGGACCCGGATCCGATAATCCGGAGGAGCCGTTTAGGGTTTTGGCCGATGTGGACTCGGCGGTGGCGGATGAGGTCTTGTATTGCTTCAAGAGGTGAGTTTTCTTGAAATTTGAGGGTTTTTCTTTTTGGTAGGTTAGGTGTTCGTTGGATTGCTTAGTAGTGATTGAGCTTAGCTTGTGTGTGCGCATCTGGATGTTTAGTTTGGCTAATGTAAGTTATCAAAAAAGGGATTTCTTTAAAGGAGATTGTATTCGAAAAGTTCTGCCTTTTATTTCGCATTTATTGCAATAAATGTCGATTACATTAGTAACTAATAGTAGTTATTCTCATTTATTAGAATTTGAGCTGGCTCCTTTATGCATGTTTGAATGTTTAGTTTAGTTAATATAAAATTATGAACATTTGATTGCGATGTGCTTTGTTTGTTATGATTTTTTTGGAGATTGAATTTGGAAAACTCCAGATTTGCATAAATATTTTTTTAAAAAAATGCCTCACTTTGAGGACTCAAAGTCGAATCAAACAGTGAAGAGTTTAGGAAGAATGACTTTCCATAGACAGTTTAACACGGTGAAAGTCGAAAAGACTGATAAAAGTTTGGTTCTTTGAACCATTTGAGATGATCAAGGGACAAATATGCATGTCAAGCCTGCAGATCGCTATGTCTAAATGTCAACAACAAAATTAGCACTAAGATATTTGGATTTAAAGATTGATTGATGTAGGTCGTAATTTTCCCACTTGACATTAGCATCATGTAACTATTCTGCTTCCGTTTTTGCATAATGTTATTAACAGCTACCAGTTTTTGGCTCTTTAGCTCGGCAATCACAGTGGGAATTTTGTTAATATTTCTGTTCTTATGATGTAGATACCGCTTAAGATCCAAAGTTGAGATAGATAATGTTGCGGACGAATTCTCATGTTGGCAATGCTTTGGTGGCAATCTCTCTAACAACAACCCACAGGATCAAGAACCAGAGGCAGGCGCAATTGGCTGGGGCACTGGCGTTGATCGGGCTGGCGAATCTGCTGTGCATGGAAATAGCATTGGTTGGCAATGGTTCAAGGATCCTAGATTGGATTGCTTAGGATATAGGGGAATTTTCCCATCGAGCACAACTCGTAAGAACTTGCGCCCATCAAAATTTCTATTTGCATGATTAGTTCTCTAATTTGTATCTTTATTTCCTTTTTATTTAATTTTATTTGATTATATTGATTGTGTTCGGTTACAGCACCGTTGGTTGAGGCTGATAAGGAAGCTGATGAACAACATTACTTGCTGTGGAGAGTAGAGAGAGGAGTTGCAGAAGGCTCCACTGAAATTCCTAAAGGTATTCTTCTTTTGATCTGAGCATGTCTTGCTGAAATTTTCTGCTTTCATATGGGCATTCATGTCAAAAGATTTTGAATTTATGTGGTTATGCAATTTAGTTATTGTGTTGTAGTTTGGAGGCACAAAACAAAATTTAAAATAAACCGTCACATCAACTATTTACATTCAATCTAGTTTTTTGTGTGTTGATGAGTGAGTTTTGGGTGGGTGGGGAATAGCGTATGAAATTATTCAGGAGCTCTAAGCGAAAACTCTTAGAAACAGTAGTGTATGAAATGAGTCAGGAGCTACACGCCGGCAATCTTTTTATTGTTTTGCATTTTTTCTCCTGGTTGATGATTAACCATTATCTTTTAAATTTTTGTACTCTTATATTTCTATCGTGAAGCACCCAATAAACATTTAATATTGAAAATCTAGTGACTGAAACTTTCAACTTTTCCCTCAGTTGCTTCCATGTTTTTCTAATGAGATTTTCAATTTCTGAGATGTTTGTTATTCTTATTTGGGTTTTTATTTTTTCAGAAATATCAAATATGGAGTATCGTCCTTTATCCACTGTATTGCGCCATGTTAATCATGTAGTTCTGCAAATAGTTTAACATTCCATTTCTTGTCCCCAACAGTGTATGCTCTCCTACATTCTTCTGTCAATTTGGACTGTTGTGACAGTAGCCTTAATATCTAGGTTTTATAAATGCTCTTTTATTTAGTTATAGTATTTATACACTTAAGAGTTATTGTTCATCATTAGGCTTTTAATTCTTCCACCTTAGCTTGAGCTTGTCAAGCTTTACCTTGTTAGATCCTTTTCAAGTTCTCCCTTTGTGATGTATTATATTATCAACTTTATTCATCTATACAGGTGTTCCTCTTGAATACAATCTCGTGGGATTAAATGCCATCTCCTTTGACAAAGGATGCTACGTTGGTCAAGAGCTGGTTGCTCGTACTCACCATCGTGGCGTTATTCACAAGCTGATGGGGGTCCTTTTCACGCCTCCGTCAGATGTTGTCTTCCGTTGATCTCGAAGTGAACTGGGTTGATTGTCCTTCGTTGTATGTGGGTCTCAATGGGTTTTGAGATGACAAAGTGGGATGAGAAGGCTGCCGCTGTGTACCTGCAAAGAAGTCCCGGGATGGTTTGGTACCACCGAGGACCCTCCGACGCTCAAGTCAGTGACAGAATCCGAGCAGAGTAACGGCGTAAGTGTTAAGAAAATGGCTTACTTGACCCCTCTGTGATATGGGTTTATATAGCGGTGGATCACGCAGCAGCAGGCGCGAGAATCTCGCCGGCAGTTACGCACCCGACGTCACGCCCGCGTAAAGAGCGGATTGCCCATTGATGGGGATCGTGATGGCGTGGAACGTGGGACGTTGCTGGCGGAGAATCTGCGCGTGGCGAGATTTGCGGAGCGGCGGTTACGCCTGTGAGTGGTGGAGTTGGTCGGTCGGAGGGACCGAGGAATACGGCCTCGGCTGGGGAGCTCGGAGGCGAGCAAGAGGGCCGAGAGGGCCGAGGAGTCTTGGTCCTGTGGCAGTTCGGGACGAGCTGAGGGGCCGAGAAGGCTAATTTGCCGGGGGCCCGAGGAGGGCCAGCTTGCGCTTGCAGGTTGGGTATAAGGGTGGCCTGGTCGGCCTCTGTGGGCCCTTTCTTCTGGGTCTTGGGGCACGTCACCTGCCACGTGTCACGATCTTGGGGATTGCCAATATCGAGCATCATCATTAGCCCCCCACTCTTGTCCCGACCAGCTAGTGGGTCGGGTCAAGAGTGGACTGCCGGGCCGTCTGGGGTAAAGCTCCCTCCTAAGGTTTCGTCGGGACGCGTCCCTAGGCTGTCAGCTGTCTTTTCTTCCAGTTTATCGGGACGAGATCTCTGCGTTTAGGGAAGGTGCGCCGGTTCGTGCGTTCTTCTACTGAAGTGACGGTCCACGTGTCAAGCGCCGGTCGGCCGACGCGACGTGTGCAGAACTGTGGACTGATGGGACGTAGCCCGGTGTGGGCGTGACATGTGGGGCGACCGGTCGTCAAGTTGATTTCGATCACTTGCCGAGTGTGCCAAGTGCTGCTGAGAAGGAGGCATCTCCATGGCCCCGGAGTCGAGGGGGGATTATTCAGACTTGGATAGACCTGGTGTTTCTTGTTGGGGCTTTGGATCCGCTGCATGTGATGAGCTCAGTGGCCTCGTTATGAGGGCTACAAACCCGCAGCGTCTGTTTGGCAGGAAGATGCCTGCTGGGGATGACCGAGTAGAGAAGCTGCTCGGTTGATCTTGGCGAGGGCCTTGATCCCTGGCGTTGCGAGTAGGGAACCTACCGGCCAGGGATAGTCGAGTCTGGAAGGATTTTGATCCTTGTCTTTGTTGGGTAGGAAGCTATCCGCTGGGATGCGCCGAGCAGAAAGGGGCTCGGCGGCCTCGCGAAGAGGGCTTCAGATCCTCAGCGTCTGATGGACAGGAGGATGCCCGCTGGGATGCGCCGAGCAGGAAGGAACTCGGCGGCCTCACGACGAGTTCTTGAGATCCTCAACACCTGATGCGCAGGAGGATGCCCGCTGGGGATGCGCCGAGCAGGAAGGAGCTCGGCGACCTCACGATGTGGACTTCAGACCATCAGCGTCTGCTGGGCCGGAGGGTGCCCGCTGGGGATGCGCCTAGCAGGAAGGAATTCGGCAGCCTCACGGTGAGGGCTTCAGACCATCAGCGTCTGACGGGCAGGAGGATGCTTGCTGGGGATGCGCCGAGTAGGAAGAAATTCGGCGGTCTCGCGGTGAGGGCTCCAGACCATCAGCGTCTGATGGGCAGGAGGATGCCCGCTGTGGATGCGCCGAGCAGGAAGGAATTCGGCGGCCTCGTGGTAAGGGCTTGAGATCCTCAGCGTCTGATGGATAGGAGGATGCCCGCTGGGGATGCACCGAGCATGATAGCTGCTCGGTGCCTCTTGACGAGGGCTTCGATCCTTGACGCTGGAGGGGCCATGAGAGACCTGCGAAGGATGGACGAGCAGGGTAGCTACTCGGTGACTCTCGACGAGGGCTTTAATCCTTGACGTTGGAAGGGCCGCGAGAGGCCTGCGAAGGATGGCCGAGCAGGGTAGCTGCTCGGTGCCTCTCGGCGAGGGCTTTTGATCCTTGACGTTGGAGGGGCCGCGAGAGGCTTGTGAAGGATGGACGAGCAGGGTAGCTGCTCGGTGCCTCTTGGCGAGGGCTTTGATTCTTGACGCTGGAGGGGCCGTGAGAGGCCTGCGAAGGATGGCTGAGCAGGGTAGCTGCTCGGTGCCTCTTGGCGAGGGCTTTGATCCTTGACGCTGGAGGGGCCGTGAGAGGCCTGCGAAGGATGGCCGAGCAGGGTAGCTGCTCGGTGCCTCTTGGCGAGGGCTTTGATCTTTGACGTTGCGGTAGGGATGCTACCTACCAGGGACAGCCGAGCGAGGGATCCTTTGGCTCAACTGTCTCTGGGAGGACTTTCTGATCCCTGGCGTTGCGGTAGGGAAGCTACCCGCCAGGGATAGCCGAGCGAGGGATCCTCGGGCTCGACTGCCTCTGGGAGGGCTTTTTGATCCCTGGCGTTGCGGTAGGGAAGCTACCCGTCCGGGATAGCCGAGCGAGGGATCCTCGGGCTCGACTGCCTCTGGGAGGGCTTTCTGATCCTTTAGGACGGGGACCGAGCAGGGTTACTGCCCAGTGCCTCTTGGCGAGGACTTTGATCCTTGTCGGTTGTGGTAGGAAGCTACCAGCCGGGGATAGCCGGGCAAGGACCCGACTGCCTCTGGGAGGACTTTGGTCCTTGGCACGAGAAAAAGCTATAGGGCTGTAAGAAGCCTACCAAGGACCCTTGGTCGGGTAGGGTTACTACCCGGTGCCTCTTGGCGAGGACTTTTGTCCTGAAGGATAGCCGGTGTTGCGGTAGGGGAGCTGTCCGCTGGGGTCGACCGAGCAGGGTAGCTGCTGGGTTGAATCTTTGACGAGGTGCAGCCCGCCCGTCCAGCTGGGGCTTTTTGATCCCCGGTGTTGCGGCAGGGAAGCTGTCCGCCGGGGATAGCCGAGCGAGGGATCCTCGGTCTCGACTGCCTCTGGAAGGGCTTTTTGATCCCCAGAGTTGTGGCAGGGAAGCTGCCCGCTGGGGATACCCGAGCGAGTGAACCTCGGGCTCGACTGCCTCTGAGAGGGCTTTTTGATCCCCAACGTTATGGCAGGGAAGCTGCCCGCTGGGGATAGCCGAGCGAGGGAAGCTCGGGCTCGACTGCCTTTGGGAGGGCTTAGATCCTTGGGCGAGGTGGCCCTCGAGCCGCCGTGGCGACCCCGTCAAGGGAGGGGGTGTCGGTCTATTCGGCCGGCGAGGGCGTTGATGACGGTCGCCGGAGGGGGTTCACCCGCGCCTTCGGTGAGGGGGGCGGCGGCTGGTATCTGGATCTTCAGGATGATCGCTTGCCATGGCGATGGAGATCGGAAGGCCAACTTTGTATTTTGTGGAGTTTTTCCCACAGACGGCGCCAACTGATGGAGGTCATTTTCACGCCTCCGTCAGATGTTGTCTTCCGTTGATCTCGAAGTGAACTGGGTTGATTGTCCTTCGTTGTGTGTGGGTCTCAATGGGTTTTGAGAGGACAAAGTGGGATGAGGAGGCTGCCGCTGTGTACCTGCAAAGAAGTCTCGGGGTGGTTTGGTACCACCGAGGACCCTCCGACGCTCAAGTCAGTGACAGAATTCGAGCAGAGTAATGGCGTAAGTGTCAAGAAAATGGCTTACTTGACCCCTCTGTGATGGGGGTTTATATAGCGATGGATCACGCAGCAGCAGGCGCGAGAATCTCGCCAGCAGTTACGCACCCGACGTCACGCCCGCGTAAAGAGAGGATTGCCCATTGATGGGGATCGTGATGGCGTGGAACGTGGGATGTTGCTGGCAGAGAATCTGCGCGTGGCGAGATTTGCGGAGCGGCGGTTACGCCTGTGAGTGGTGGAGTTGGTCGGTTGGAGGGACCGAGGAATACGGCCTCGGCTGGGGAGCTCGGAGGCGAGCAAGAGGGCCGAGAGGGCCAAGGAGTCTTGGTCCTGTGGCAGCTCGGGGCGAGCTGAGGGGCCGAGGAGGCTAATTTGCCGGGGGCCCGAGGAGGACCAGCTTGCGCTTGCAGGTTGGGTACAAGGGTGGCCTGGTCGGCCTCTGTGCCCTTTCTTCTGGGTCTTGGGGCACGTCACCTGCCACGTGTCACGATCTTAGGGATTGCCAATATCGAGCATCATCATAAGCGCTTTCTTCCCATGAAATTTACGGATGACAGTGGACAAGTTATCAATCTTCACATGGCGGCTTAAAATCCCCTTTAGACTTTGCTTATATTCTCTTTCTTGGCCCTCACATTTATATTTTATTTAAGCAGACATAGAGCAAGAGGTGTCTCCGGGCTCGGAAGGCGTAGATTCCACTTCAAACAAAAAGGATGGAATTGTGAGTACAGCTCTTGGGAGCCGTGGAATGGGCTTATTGAAACTTGAAGATGCTTTAAAGAAATCGGCCATGTTGAGCATCAAAGATAAGGGCAAGGTGAAAGTGAAAATTATGAGACCAGATTGGTGGCCAGATGAATGGACACCATTGCATGAATAGCAAAAGGCGGCTCTTTAAAATATACAAATTCTGAGTTTAGTTTTTTTTTCTTTTTTTTGAATAATAGGATGTAACCTAATGCTAGCAGGTTTTGGGGTCCAAAAATTTTCAGAATAATAGGGCGTAACCTAATTCAAGCAGGTTTTGAGTTTTGGACCCGAGACTTATTGCTCAACTGCAAGAAGTTCTACTGCTGTGCTATGGTGGCAGTTGTGTGCAAAATTTTAGTATATTTATGGGGAACAAGCATTGAATTCATGAGGGAGGCAACAAGCCAAACCTGTCATATCCAACCTATGGAGCCAAAATATTTCAAGTTAGAGCCAATTTTGTCTGGAGTTCTGTTGTATGTAAATCAAGTTGAAAGTTCTGTATCTAATAAATAATTCTGAAGGTGAATAATGAGTTAATGTTCCCAATTTCATAGCTCGCTTCTTTGTGCTTGATATCTCTATTCAAATTTCAAAGTTGTCCAGTCTTTTTATAAAAGTATGGATCGACACTCGGAAGGCATAAGTTCTGGTGTAAGTAAGTGCAGATGGAAAAATTTATATGGGTCTTTTTCACATTTATGTGTAAGATTGATCAGGTTTGATTCCTATGAACAGAACCTTACAAAGCAGCAAATGAGCCAACTCCTTGCTTCTGCTTTGTGACACTGCAGGTTTATGCTACTGAAAGAAGATATAACTGCTGGGTAAAGCTGAATCCAGCATGCTACAGAGCAAAAGAAAGACCCATAGGTATGTTACCAATATTCTCGATGCGTTTTAATTCATTTTATCAGATATTATCAATGTTCTTGATGTATTTTAATTCATTTTATCAGATATTATCAATGTTCTTGATACGTGTTCGTCTGGTACTCTGCTGTCTATCTCTTCATATGTTTATTAAATAATTTTCTTGGTCGCCATAATTCAAAGTTTACTGACATAATTTGTGGTTAAATAAGTTGAGGTTCATTCATAACCCAAGTTCGTCTTTTTTTTTGGGTGAGCTTTTGCACACAATGCAAACTTACATACTTAGAATGGCAACTGAAGGGGGTATACACTTATGTCGGAGAGAGAAACCAATACCCCTTTATTCAAAACATATAGACTTGAACTAGAAAGCAAATAAGATTGACCTTAGATGCACTTTTCATCAATAAAAAGCCACCTGTCTATGAGAAGGTCTGAGCAAACATTATTAGCCTATTATATTGCTAAACTCCATAGGGATGAAGTTGAACCGGTGTTGAATTATGGAGCGACAGGAGCATGTGCTCTTATCCTATTGCACACCTGAGGAGTTCTGCAGCTCGGCGTCCAATGGGTTGATGCCTTTCTCGAACCATCTGCATGTGGTGCAAAGTAGAAGATATTTATTAATTTCATTTCATCTTATGTATGAAGGATAAATTATAATTTAGACAATAAATTAATTTAGGGTAAAGGTAAACTACAGGAATCTTCTTCACTTTTGGATGAAGACACAAAAACTATCCTGACTCCAAATAAACCTGCACTTTCCTTCCCTATTTAATGTTTTGAATCTTTTGATTTTATCCTTCAACCTTTGAAGCACTTAATTATGCATAGATCACTTAAGTGGATACACATAATTTCGAAACAAGTGGTGTCAAGTAGAGAAGTGTGTTATTTGGTATCATTGTGGGTTCATGCTGGATTTGCTGCAAATTAGCCAAAATTAATACCATTAACTGGACTCTTAAATGCATAATAAGCATTAAAAAGATAAACTATTTTCTCTTTAGAAGTTGGAACTTATAAACTCACAACCATGCAGCTTTCCCTCTGTCATTGAGATGAGTAGGAGGAGAGAGAAAACGAGGACCAGGTTAAGGAACATAACAGCAGCCTTGGCCATCTTCCAACTAAATATAGCCTCTATAAGTTTTAAGTTTTATTTTGTGAGGTTGGTTTGCTTTTGCTCCTCCTAGATGTACTTACATATAGCTTTAATAAGAAAGAGCCAAGATGGCAGGATCATCAAGGGAAGCTTTGTTGTTTAGCTTTGGTGGCAACTCCAAGGTTCTGAAATCTAGCTTTCTTCACCATCTTAAACAATATGGTTGTCCAGTATTGGCGTTCATTGCATAGTTGCATGGTAACTAATACAAAAATATAAGAGTCCACTTTCGATGCTTTTTAATTATGTTTTATTAGTGTGTACGGATTCAACATGAATATCTGGATCAAATGGTTACCGGTTTTAGCGATAGAATCGGTTACCAATCCGTGTTTTTTTTTGTTTGGGGGGGGGAGGAGAGAGGGGGCACACTCTTATTGTTTGTAGCGGAAGATGTTGCCATTAATTATACGTACACATTTGTTGAGGGAGACAAAAGTGGGTGTATTGAAATAAAATTCAAATATGAAACCGTGAAAATGGAAAATATTAGTGGACACTACTTATGACATAGAGCTGGAATGGAAAATATTAGTGGAGACTACTTATTACATAGAGCTGGAATGAAAGGGCTAAAGAGTCGATTCATGCTCAACATTAAATTAACCCTACAACCTCTAGTGCAGAATTTATTCACTATGTCTTGAGTGCAGAGTTCAAAACAATCTAGGCATTCTTGATCATGTGCTAGAAGAGCATCAGCTTGGTAATGCCAAGCTGGTAATGCCAAGTGGTGAAAAATATAAAATAAAAGATTGATTCATGTCATAATGGATCGTATCATTTTTATTAAGGAAACTATGGGACCTTGAGGCATGTCCCAGATGCGAGATAATGATGTGGATGAAGTCAAAAAAATTAGCAAACTTTTGTTAGGAACAAAGGAGGTGACATAGTGGATATAATTATTACTATTTTGTCCTATAGGAAGATTATGTAAAGTCAATTGTTGTCGAATCTAGATCTTCTGTATTGATAAATATAAGATCAAAGTTTTGACCTGATGCATATGTGTGGAATTTTAGAAGGGGGAGGATTTTTTTGGGGATGCGATCCCATTGAGAATTGAACCAGCTACCTCTCATTTTGGAGAGGAAAACTTTACCCCAAAAGCTATTCTCCTTTGGTCATAGTGGGCCAGGGATTACATAAATCATCGGTCGGATTTTATCAGTTTATATTGAAAATAATGAAAGCAGATGATGTTGGTTAGTTAGTGCCAAGGACATAACCAAAATTAAGATGACCTGCAGATCGTCGAATTGGTTATGTCTATGTACAAAAATTTTGATGATCGAACAACATTAAATCCAGTAGATCATACTTATCTATAATTCCCAATTTAAAAAAAAAATATTTACTTTGAAAGTGACTCTTTTGGGTTAATGAATCAAGTTAACCTATTTGTGTTTCAACCATGTTTCAATGTACAACAATCATTGAAAGGTTGCAAGAATGCACAGGTAGAAGAATATCAGCGATTCAGCGATAATGTCGAATGTTTAATTTAGGAAATACAAACGCATAAATAATATACAATGCCATACAGGATCTTTGGGGAAAAGTTAAATAGAGTACAAAATGTCTGCCGATTTATCGTGTGTTAGAAGTATACATATGAATTTATCTATGGACGCCGTTTTCCGAGTTTAGGCTTCAATATCAGGACCAATGGATGCCTGTGTCTTGTACTTGTAACGTAAAGCCCAAATCAAATAAATCAAAAAATTAATAAAGCAAAGTACCGCAAGCAACCCATAAAAATTGTTCAAAAAGTCCCTATTCAAGTTGTTCCCGCCCAACCAACCTCCACTACTCGTGAACCTTTTTGTCGCCAAATTAACCAACTGCACCAATATCGTACTTAAAAAATACCCAAGCGACAAAGAGCACCAGTGAAACGAAGTGGCAGTTGATTTCAATGTGTTTGGTGCCTCCGAGTAGAAGAACTCGAGCAACCCAACGTACGTTAAAAAATCCGCAGCACCAAATATAAAATACTGAAACGAAAGCCAAAACATGCTAATTGGCAACGGATCGTCCGAGTCAATCATACCGTTGTCTTTTGCAACATTTTTCCGCTTGATTTCCACTATTGCGGCCACAACCATTGAAATCCCTGAAAGTATTAAGCCGACACCTATCCTTTGCAAATGAGTGATGCCTGTGTTATGCCCGGTGAATTTTTGGGCTATAGGGACCACGATTCGATCGTAGACTGGGACTATAATGATGAGGAAGAGAGTAGGGATGATGGGTAAAGAAGCGGGCGCAATTTTGAAGTCTTTTGTGAGATTAATGTTCATGGTTGATCCTTGATGGATGCTAAAAGTTTGGAGTTGAGCTAAACAAGTGCTCACTATGATTGAGCTGCAAAAAAATGGTAGCATTCCTAAGATTGTTTTTGCCTTTTCTACTTGTGTCACTCTACATAGTTTCCATTGGCTTTGGTGTTTGACTGTTGAGTCTGAAGTTGGTTGAACTGCTGCTTTGTCCAAAAATCTGTATATTTTGGAATTTTTTTTTTGTGTAAATCAGTTGATATTTCTAATTAGTTAACGAGAAGGAAATCTTGTGAAATTTGATTTGTTACCTGTAGTTTTCAGTGTGTGGGAGAAATTCAAATTCAAGTGCAGATTCTTTGTCTTGGATGAGCTCGTAAAGGTGATCTGAGGTTTTTGGGAGCTCAAGCTTTCTGTTCCTGATTGATGCAACATATACCTGCATGAATTCGGTATGTGGTTGAGATAATAATTAAATTAAGTGATTTTGAGCTCATATTCTTTCCATGTAAATATTTTGGAAAGAAGTAAAGGGAAGATTAACAACTGCTATAAGATTGTAGAAATGCAAATGTACTGAAAATGAAATCAAATTCCAAAGAAACCAAATATATTTCTTTCTAGTTAAATATATAGTATTAGGTTTTGCATGTGCAATGTGTTATATGTGTGATGTACATACAATATATATGCTATATCATCAAGAAATGCCTGCATGAAATTTAGATAGTGTATTAGAGATTTCTTAACATTCGATAAGAGATGAGCAATTAGACTTCGGAAAACAAATTAAAATGCTATTTTTAGAAGTTAATTAATACTAGTTCTTGCATGCGTTATGTATTGCATGTGTAATGTATGTGTGTATTTATGTGTGATATCATCAAGAAATGCATGTACATTTCTAGTTAGAGTATTAGAGATTCTTGAAGATTCGAGAACAAGCAACACTATTTCTTTCCTTCTTAAAAGTCTATAGTTGTCATGTGTAAAGCTGAGCATTAAATTGGCATTTCAATTTTAAAAGCAAACCTGAATGATCTCGACTATGGGATTAGTTCCTCCAACGATATGAAAACGATACTTAGAAACCCCAGCAACAAAAACAATTACTCCCAAGAATACTCCAGCTACAGAGACACCAAAACCCCAATCCCATCCTTTATTGTTTTGGATCCAAACCACAGCTATCAAGCTAAAAGCCCCACCAATGCAATCACTTAGAAAAAGCCAATTGAAGAAGGTCGAGATTTTTGGTGCCTCATCCTTGTCATTCTCATCAAATTGATCAGCCCCATGTGTTGGCAACCCTGCTTTTACACCAGCCATGCCAAAGGCTATGAAGAATAAAGCTACGTAGAGAAGTAGTGCATTGTTTCCTTTGACTTGTTGACATTGAGAGTTTGGATTGGATTTGTTGCATGGTGGTGGTCTTAGAGATGGGTAGTGTGCTTGCATTGTTAACATTCCTAGTCCCTACAAGAGAGAGACAAAGATGAATCGAAGTACTTGAGAACAAGAAGACTAGTTAGAGAGGGAGATAAAAGCAGAACACACACACACACACACACACACACACACACAATATTTTGCGTTTCAAGTTCAAGGGGTGCATAAGTGTCTTGTTTGCTGGGGGGGGGGGGCAAGAGAGGATGATTTGAAAACTCTAAGAATTTAGAACAAAATGTAGAAATTTGAACATTTTTGAGTTTCTTTTTAAAAAATGACAAAATGCCATATAACGACCCTTGAGTTTTTGTTATATATGTAGATAGATAGATAAAGTTGATAGGTTAATGGAATTTCTACTATATTTGTTTCAATTTATTTTATTATTTTTTTTGGAACTAACCAATGCACACAACACGTCCACACACAGCACACCCAAGCATCCAACACACATACACACCTAGGGACTTACGAATTTGTCTCGAAAGCGTTAAATTGTTGTCATTTTTCCTTTTGTGCATCGCACTTCACACTCTTCCTAGGAGGGGAAGTGCCATTACCAACATAGCTTTTACTCATTGGTATTTGTTTCAATATATGCCTTGTGATTAGCAATGCTATACATAAAAGTAAGATTAATTTCGAATCTTAAAACTTGAAGAGTGCATTATATGTAGAAGAATCTAGAAGGGCACTTTTATCAAGTTAAGGATATAATCCAACGGCCCTGATGAATTTTCATTGACTACTTTTCCAATAAGTTTGGGACATGGTGAAGAATAGATCTCGATTACTTGATTTTTATTCACTTGTAATGGATATATCTTTATCTTTACTGTTATATCTTTTCAATACATATAAGCATGAGCAAATATCTAGTGAAGGCTTAACTATAAGAACTCTTATTCTCAAATCAAAGAATATTTGTACGTTTCAGAATTTAGACATATTAGCTTTTCTCATGGTGTTTTTTGATATTGCTTCCTAAATATTTTTCTGATTTTAAAAAAAAACTTTCTTTTGTCTTAGTGTTTTATTTTATTTTATTGCTATCCAAATATATGTTAAACTCTTTTTGTTATCCTGTTAACATCGTGAAATTCCCCTACTTATTTTTACACTTTTCATTCTAATAAGCATCATGCTTAACTCCGTTTAGTATATATTTAGCAATTTCTGCTTCTTACATATTGAAATAAATGTTTTAAACTTCACCTTTTCTTCCTAAAACTAACTAGTTTAGAAGGTTTTTCTTTTTGAAATAAAAGAGGAATTGATGCTGAAATTTGAAAATAGAATGATATATTCAATAGTTTGTTTAAAATAATAAAATACTTTGGGTATAATATCAAAACAGATCCAAAATTTACGGGCAAAAACTTTTAAAACACCAGTGTTTTTATCCAAGAAAATAAAATAAAATAAATATGATTTTTTGTATTCCCCCTACCATATTCTGTATTTACCACTCTAATCGTATTTGTATATACCTTCTTGAAATCTTTAGAATTGTTAGAAAGAACACCTTTTTATCGATAATTGTTCAAAACTTTATGCTATCAGGTTCAGGGGAGGACCCAGAATTTTTGGTTAAAGGGGGCACAACATCATACATATTCTTCTAGACTCTTTATGAGTATACAAAACGATATTTTATTTAAAAGTCTATATCTTTCTTTAAGTTCCTAATTGTAAGAGTAAGCTTTCGGAAAAAAACAAAAGCTAAATAAAAGCCAAAATTAATAATGGGCTTATTTGGAAATGCAATGTACTACCATTTGAGCTATACACTCTTTGTATTTATTTTTAAGGAAGAATATATATATATATATATATATATATATATATATATATATATATATATATATATATATATATATAAACATTTTTTCCCGAAGTTTTGTTTTAGAGGGGCATGTGCCCCACTCTAGCTAAGCTTTGGATTGGGTTGCAATAACAAACTTTACTTGATCTATTCTGTATAATAAAAAATGAATGGAAACTGAATATTTTTTTCATTATTTTATTATTTTTAGTAAAATATACAAGGAAACATATTTTTATTCAAAGTTTATTAGATTGTCTTAGTTTATACAAATTTATCATTTTTATCATCCATTTTACTACAACATATTCATTTTCCTCGAATACAACCACAGCCATGAGGTTTTAGTGAAAGCATAAACGACAATATACTTATAATAGGTTGTGTTAACTAAGTTAATGTCCGTTTTGTGTATATCCATTCAGAGGCCGAAGGTTTTTTTTTACGCTAACATATATGATTTGAGGGCGGTATATATAAATATAAAAGATTAGGGGGTATATGTGAAAAATCCCAATAAAACAGAGATGATTTTGTGGGATCATAGTGCGTTTCAACTGAAAGGGTTCTTGTAGGGCTTTCAGCTGGCAAGGAGGCTGAGGAGCTATTTCCTATGGTGTTACTTTTATTTATATGAAAACTGCATGCATGCATGCATGAAATGTCAAAATTTATATATATATACATACCAGCAACTCAATCCATGCAGAGATGAGGGCAGCTTTGTATCTGCCCACAAAAGTGTCAGCAAAGCAAGCGACAACAACTGACAGCATGAAGCTCGTCCCTAACCAACTGGTCACCATGTTTGCAGCTGTTGCGATGTTCAGGTGCATCACGTCGCTGAAGTAGGTCACCAAGTTTACGGACAGCGCGATGGTCGCAAAACTATGAACCCCAAAAAATACTGCATGCAACAACACATATAATAACATATCAATGCATGATTCATGCATATAGGTAAAATTAATATTTCCGTATAATTGATTAATAGAGCAGAATTATTAAGAGTTGACAAACCTAATTAAAACTGGGTAGAATATTGCTTACTTTGGGTGAGGCACAAATTCATCCGGAATAATTCGGCGAGATTGAAAATTCGTATTCAGAGAACTAATTGGAAAAAATCGGCAGGTATTCGGAATAGATTCAGCAAGTATTCGGGAAATATTTAGGAAGGATTTCGAGCAAGAAATTAATATATGAGGCTCTGGGTTTTGATGTTGAATTTTTCGCTGTTATTGCGAATTATTCGGTGTTTTGTCGAATAATTCACGAATTATTCGAAACATTCGTCAACGGCGATTAAATCAGAAAATTAATTGGCCGATCAAAAGTTCACGAACTATTCACGAATTATGTGATTATGGTATAAAGTGTATCCACGACCTGCAAATAAATTGATACGTCCGTCTTGGTGGCTTACCTTCTGTGGCTTGCCTTCTGTGGAAAAAGACTTGCCTGTTATAAGTTGTGGGCATTACCTATTGTTCGATGATGCTTTAGTAATTATATTGTTCTGCCACTACAGGAAATGAGGACCTATCTCGACGATCGTTTTATTTCGACACAATTAAGCTGTTGAAATAGGTCCTGCTTACTGTTTTGGTTTTTTTGAATTCGGTCAAGAAATATTTCGACAGAGTCTCACATCTAAATATTTGTTGAGCAGTCAAAAAAAAAACAAAAACTGTGATCTCCCTCTCCCCAAAAAAAGATTCGTGATCATGATCCCCAAGTCCCTTCCCTCCCCACCTCCCACCCAAATTTCATTTCCCCTGCCTCCCCTTCATCCCCCATCCGCCTCCTCCAACACCTGCCGGCCACCTCCGAGACCCCAGGTTGCTTCTCGCCCCCGATCCCCTAGCCTCCGCGCCTCCCGCCTCCGATCTGCCGCCTCCTCGACCATCTCTCCGAACCTCGGCCTCCAGCCCCCTCCTCTTCAACTCCGATCTACTGCCTCCGATGCCAAAACCGGTGAGTAGTTTATTAATTTAATTAATTTGTTCTATTTTTGTTAAATTTATTTAACCGTGAGTAGTTTATTAATTTAATTAATTTGTTCTATTTTTGTTAAATTTATTTAATTTTAGGGTTACTGGTAGGATTAATTATAGGGTTATAGTCAATTTTAGGATTAGGATTAGGGTTAGGTTCAATTTTAGGGTTAGGGTCAATTTTAGGGTTAATTTTAGGTTTAGGGTTAATTTTATGGTTAGGGTTAGGGTTAATATTTTGTTAATTTTAATTAATTTAGGGTTAGGCTAATTTTGGGATTAGGGCTAATTTTAGGGTAATTTATATGTGTATGCGCACGTGCATTTTAGGGTTAGTCTAATTAGGTTTAATTTTAGGGTTAGATTTAGGTTCAGAATTAATTTTATGTTTAAGGTTAATCTAATTAGGGTTAATTTTAGTGCTAGGGTTGGGGTATATTTTAGGGTAAGGATTAATTTTAGGGTAATTTAGAAAAATTTTGTAGGTAGTTTAGTAAAAATAACAATAGTTAAGGGTAATTTAGTGAAAAAGATAAAATAGATAAGGGATTTTAGTGAAATTTATAGTAATTTAGTAAATGTGTGTGTATGTGTGTGCACACACACCGACACACACACACACTTGCAAGTGTACACATACACATATACATGTTCCCGCCAATTATTTTTTGGCTAAGAGCTATTTCTTCTCTTATAATAAAAGGAAGAGAAGAAAGAGGAGAAGAATTCCCACAGTTTGTCATCACATGTTAAACACGTGCGCTTATATACAAAGCATATAAACGCTGAAAGCAAATAACAAAAAGGCCAAACATGCCTCACGTGTTTAACACGTGAGCGTCCATATGCAAAATATATGAGCACTGAACATAAATAATCAAATGCCAAATATGCCTCACGTATTAAACACGTGAGCGCTCACATGCAAAGTATATGAGCGCTGAATATAAATAACCAAAGGCCAAACATGCCTCACATGTTAAACACGTGAGCGCTCATATGCAAAGTATATGAGCGCTGAACATAAATAACAGAAATGCCAAACAGGCCTCACGTGTTAAACACGTGAGTGCTCATATTCAAAGCATATGAGCGCTGAAAATAAACAAGCAAAAACCCATACTAGGGGTCACGTGTTAAACACGTGAGTTCTCTTGCCACATTCTTTTGGCAGCGCTCACATGCAAAGCACGTGAGCGCCCCAATTTAAAATGTTTTCATCTGATAGAATTAAATTCTATGTGATAGAATTAAATTCTGTTTGGGAAATATTTTTCCTGATCTTTCTAATATGGAAAGATTTTTCTCTAACAGAGAATCTTTGGATTTAAAATTAATGGTGATGAAATATATCACCAATTAAACCATCTAACAGAATAAAAATTCTATGTTAGGAAATATCTTTCTAATCTTGTTAAACTAACAAGATATTTATATGATAGAATAAAATTCTATCTTAGGAAAATATTTTCCTAATCTTATTAAAACAAACAAGAAATCTTCTTTGTTAAACAGAGAGCGTTTGGATTAAAAATCCAGCGGTGAATAAAATTCACCGGTTGACCTAAAAGGTCAATTTGATTGATTATGAAATTAATCATGATCTTTCAATGAGAGCTCCTTATCAAATTGATTCTTTTCCTTCTCCTAAAAATAGGAGCAAAGAGATGAAAAGAAATAAAAGGAGAGAAGAAAAAGAGAGGAGACCATCCCATAAACTTCTATAAAAAATATACAGAAGGTTCTCCACAAACTTCCACAAAATAACAGAGAATTTAATTCTCAATAAAGAAGACCGTCTCCCTTTTCTAAACCCTAGGTAAAGAAAACACAGAAATCAAAATATCTTCTTTACCTATCTAATGATTTAACCCTTTAAAATAACTTAGTTCTTTCTCTGGATCTGAGATCCATAAAACAAATCTCCCACAAATTGAGAATTTAATTCTCATCGGGAAGATCTTGTTCTTGAGAATCAAAGATTCAGGGAAGAACAAAGTTGAAAAGAAAAAAGATAGAGTTCATAATACTCTAGGAACTTAGTTCTCTCAAATTAAGAACTTAGTTCTTAAAGAACCTGATCCTAAATCCTCAAAATAGTGATCTTGATGATCGTTAATGATCAAAATACCATCAACGGAGATTTAACCTCTCAGAAAACATGAAAAAGAAAACATGGATAAAAGAACATGGGGAATATGGAGTCATGAACTTAGTTCCTTCAAAAATCAAGAACTTAGTTCTTAAAGAACCTAATCCCAGATCCTCAAAATAGTGATCTTGTTGATCGTTAATGATCAAAATATCATTAACAGAAGTTAAACTTTTATAAAGACATGAACAGAGATTAAATTTTTAAGAAAATAGCGTCTCACGTGAAACACATGTGAGCGCCGAAAAAGGTTAGTGCTTAGCACTATTGGAGCGCTTCACGTGAAAAGCACGTGAACGCCCAAGGCTAAAAACTCAGCGCCTCACGTAAAACACACGTGAGTGCCAGAAAAAGTTAGTGCTTAGCACTACTGGAGCGCTTTACGTGAAAATCACGTGAGCGCCCAAGGTTAAAAGCTCAGCGCCTCACGTGAAACACACGCGAGCGCTAGAAAAAGTTAGTGTTTAGCACTACTGGAGCATCTCACGTGATAACACGTGAGTGCCGAGTTACATAGCGCCTCACGTGATATTCACGTGAGCGCTACGTAATTGAGTGCTTAGCACTGCTGGGTGGTATAGAAACCCAATTTTAGCTCAAATTGGCTAAGTCTATGAACCTTGTGCTTCCTCTTTGATTTTAAATCAATCGAGCCCACATGCTCGTGATCTTCAAACTGATTTTAGTCTCAAACATGACTGATGATCTCTCGTTGATGATATCCAAAATGATATTCATCACATATCTTCTAAGTTAATCTTAGTATCAAATAAGACTAACGATTCTTAGCTCCACCACCACCTCTTCCCTCAAATATGAGATTTGGTTCAAGGGTATATCTTTCCACGCCTCTGATATGTGTCGTAATTGCTCAACATCTTCAGAGAGGTGGCGAGTCCCGACAACCAACAGCTCTTTTCTCGTCCCAACTTGATATAAAATTTCATCAAGACAGAGAATAATATATCCTGCATTGATGCACTCCCAAATTGATGTGCACACCTCAAATCAGATCGCACCCCAAATTGGGCGCATTCCATGTCACCATCGTTCACTCCGCTACATAACAAATACACGTGCATGTAAGATGAAAAATGGACCGAAATGTCCTTAAATTAACATTCGTCCCCAAAATGGGAATGATGGATCGAAATGTTCTTAAATTAACATTCGTCCCCAAAATGGGAATGTTGGACCGAAATGTCCTTAAACTAATATTCATCCCCAAATACGGGAATATTGGACCGTGATGTCCTTAAACTAAAATAATTGAGCCCATATGCTCATTTGTTTCTAAGTTGATTTTAGTCTTAAATATGATTAACGATCCTTAGATCAAACCCAAATATCCTATAAACGGATGAACCTCACAAATGTGAGAAATGCGTCCTAAGTTTATTCCCATTGACAAACCAAGTTACCAACGTGGACCCCGTCAAGCAAATTCTTGATTCAAACCCAAATCTAATATATACGGATTATGACTAATCCGCGCCCTACGGACGACGACATAAATTAGTCTACGTATACAATCCACGGGCAACCAAAATAAAACAAACATAACACGACACGAAGTGAACTTCCGGAGCAGGAGAAAGTTGTTATCGCAACGCGATAACGTAATTAACTGCAGGGGCTTGCAGGGAAGAGCATCCCCACAATAAAAAAACCCTCACAAATGAGGGGGAATCTGATGAAGTCTGCTACATTGGTCGCATTTATCCAAACCTCCGATATTTATTGCCATAAATCAACTTGGCATCTTCGGAGAGGTGGGTGGATATGTTCAAATAGCATCTGCCCCCAAATTCAGGTTAGACGTCCTCCGTGTCTCATTCCCGTTTTCGGCGATAAACAACACGCACAAGCACATACAGACACACACATGCAAACAAGGCCAAACTTTAATTAATCATCATTTCTTAAACAAATAGTCAATGTCGGGATCTTCATCCGCCCCTTCAATGGATGACATCAAGAGGTGCATCCCTTACACTGTTGTGAAAGCTGAGCTCACGAAGATAGACTACGTTGATTACGACAGCATTCTCTGCCGATTACGGGGTGGTATGATCTGGCCGATGAAGATCAATCGCGACATCTTTGGGCTCTTGCACTTAGCCGTATTGGATGCGCTCCCGTCTCCCCCTGAAGAAGTAACCTATTTCCACCATAGCGAAGCATCGTTGTCTCCGCTTCTTTCATTTTATGGGTCTTCTTTCCGATCGCGCTGTCAAGTACTCCGTAAGCACTCTCTACCGCATCTTTATGCACCGTCGGACTTTGCACCGTGATGTTGTGGTAGATGATGAGGCTCTTACAGAGCGGATCAATTCTATTGTTGCGGAGCTCAATGTTGAAGATAATCAATTTCTGAATTATAAGTGATGAATGCTGGTGTTGTGACCATTCTTGCTATCTATTTGCGTGTCTGTTATGGATGTGTGTGTACTATATTGTGTATGGACATGTGTTTGTTAGAGAAAGAGTGAGATTTACCTTTATGCAATGTTCCTTATATGGATACGTGATTATTTTAATGAATTCAGATGCGGCGTTATTAATATCAACCGTTTGAGCAAATTTACCATTCAAACTAAAAAGTCTAAAACCATAAACTGAATATTTCAATAACCGATGATACTGAAACAATAACCTTCAAAACTAATCAAATTAAGTGCATGATACTCGATGATGACAAAAAGTATACCGATACATATCGCCATCGAGTATCTCACATTATAAAATATCGCGCCTTAAAACCCGTCTATCAGTTATATGCGTACGGTTTTTTTCGTGATATAAAACTATGCGCTGTTGTTAATCTCGAACGTTAGTCGTGTTGGATATAGTGCCCTCAAGACAATTATTGTAATCACAGACAGACGATTAGAATGATTGAGGAAGGACCTATACGGGTAGAATAGTCTTACTCGAGATAATATTATGCTATCTCATGCATTATGGGGTATTACGGATCACTATTACATGTTGATAGAGCCTATAGGATTCTTGCTTGACTACTAGCATTATGATGGCGATCATATACATAGGAGCTGGGTGGTTTATCAGCACATCCTTAAATGTCCCTAGTCGAGAGCGCATCGAGACTGGGTATCGATATTCCGGAGTAGACTAGTGTATACTTTTCGAGACCGTGACGAGGGGCGGTGGCCGGTCTCACAAGGCATTGGTGTCAGTTAGTCACCTAAGATAGTATACAGGTGCTCATTGTGTTATAAGTTTCACTGGACGGACTCGCCGGGAGTATGCTAGATGGTATTATACCTATTGTCAGATAGCAGTTCTCAGGTGACACGAGTACATGTTAGTCTGTCGAACTGAGATCGTCATTTATGTCGTGTGAGTCCCCACTGTGCTTTGATTACTACCCTACCATCGCTCAAAGGAGTCGTGCAAACAGGTTTTAATTGGGTACAGTCCCGAGCCACATGGAGGCAGTGAGCGGATCGTCAGGGATTCGTCTCTCCTGGTATTGGAGATAGATATCGCATTGTGCATGGGTGGCCATCACCAAAAATCCTTGGTCAAGGTGGACGAGAATTACTTATTTGGATCAGTAGTTTCTTAGTGGGTGATGGGATTCACACCGCCATGAAATATCGTGTTATTAGGGGTCTGACTTTATCCACTCTCTAGACCCGATACGCGATACTCATAGACGAACAGACCGGACTGTACGGAGATTGTTTACATACAGGTTCAGTAGGGGTACGAATGAGTTTACTCGTCGGCCTTTCTTTCGCTCAATATCCGGGTAGCCGTTACGTACAGCTAATGCCGCTGACATGCTTGTGGTTAAACCCACTGCTAGCGTATTGACGAGTCATTAGAGTCCCACACAGAGGGTTTTCCCGGTTCAGGCGATATGATGTATATGACATATGTTGGTACATACAAGAGTCCAATTAAATATGTATACATGCTACACAGACTTTAATCGGACGGTAGGTAATACTAACGGCTTAGGATTAAGCCGGATTATTAAATTAAGTTTTGATTTAATAATTTATATATATATTTTTAATATGTATTCTAGTATTATTGTCCACTATTCATTTTCTCTCTTGGCTATTCGTATTTTTATACGGATACGCGTATATGTATTTTGATAAGTATACCGGGTTGTATTATGTATTTCTACGGAATATTTTCTAGAAGATGGACACCACATTATATGATTTTCTTTTTAGAAAATCATTTGCAAATGAGGTGGAGGGCGAGGTGGCATGAGCATGGTTGGAGGTATGTAGAGAGGAATGAGGCTTCATTTGTTTATTGAAAATTATTGTGAGATTTTTTGTTTGTATGGTTGCAAAATAATGTGAAGCCATTCCATTCTTTTCTACTCTTCATATATTCATCCTCTCATGTGTCTTCTTGAGTTGCTCATGGCCATTTCATCATCTCCTCCTTTTTTAGTTGCTCACTTGAGCTTTTGATATGAGAGAAAAAGATAATGGAAAATTTATACATCCCCACTCTCCATTCCGAGCGAGCTTGGAGCGTTGGTTGTTTTACTAGGTGAAACCGGAGCTTGGATCGGCTCTTTCGGATGGATCATCTTCTACGAAGGAGGACCGGTTTGGAAACGCGACCTAGAGCTTTTGAGATCATGCCAGAGTCCAACCCAATTGGAGCATTTGAAGAAAACTTGAGGATGTGAGTATTCTACACATAGTAGATTAGTTTGGTTCACTAGGTTTTTGTTAGCAAGTTCTAACTCTTTAGTTCGATTCATGGTTTTGGAATTTTAGCAAACTAGAAATTTTTTAAATCCATGTTGTCATCTTGTAAAATTAGTTTGCTAGTGTGCCTAAGTTCTCCGCAGTGGTATCAGAGCCACGTTAAAGGTTAGACTTGTTTGCAC
The DNA here is from genome assembly GCA_030015575.1 of Agapanthus africanus. Classification (NCBI taxonomy): domain Eukaryota; kingdom Viridiplantae; phylum Streptophyta; class Magnoliopsida; order Asparagales; family Amaryllidaceae; genus Agapanthus; species Agapanthus africanus. The sequence goes on along the minus strand of JASDDO010000022.1, from coordinate 874,584,339 downwards.
TAATTTAGAGTTTCGATCGACGGAATTTTTCGAATCACATTTCCAAAATTCTTGCTTACTGTTCGAATTTCAAAGATGTTCAATTTTTTTCAACTTGCATTAAAATTATGTGCAGCCAAAATTAGAGCTAGGAAAAAAATTTGGACGCCTAACCCCAAAATTCGACCGCTGATCCGCGACCTAATTTTAGCTGCAGTGCCCCAAATTTTTTCTGGGGCTTTAATACATGGAAATATGGTTTTGGTCTAGATTTGTTTGTCACCTGGTTTGTACTTGAGATCAATGCGGAAAGTTTTAATCGATCGAAATTTTAAATTCATGTTTTTCTGTGCATCTGTTTCTGTGACCGTGAATATTATAGCGCGGTATAACCCGACTGGTTGCTATATGTACAATCAGACAGGTTTACGAACATGATATTCGCGTTGATGTTTTGTGTTGCTATGTTGATTATGGTTGTGTTAGATTTGTCGCGATGGATAACCCGGTGTACGTAGTATTAGATGTAGTTCTTTGTGATGTAATGTATATTCATATTGCATGACGAGCGTCCGACATGTGGACTGTCGTCATTACGGTTTGTATTATTCTTTGGGGCGTGTCCAGATTGCGGACGTAGTCACCGTTGTATATTCAGGTTTTCATTACATGCACTAGGATTACCCCACGGCGAAGTGCTCGAGCAGCCGGGTTCTAGAGGACAACGGACCTCCATCTCATGGTGTTGAGACCGGGGTGCTTTACACTAGAATTGGCGGGCTGTTCGCCGCATTTATAGGAGTATAGGATTGACCTGCGGAGGGGTGCCCAAGTCACCGGATCTTAGAAGTGCTGGGTGGACCGTTCACTTCGTTGATTGGGGTTGCATCACTTCTGGGATTGGCGGGTGGTTTGCCGCACTCGTAGGGGTCTAGTATCCGATACTACGGGCTATCCACATGACCGGAAAATTATATTTCATATATGGCTCCATTGAAATGTACTTTTCCTAGTTTATCCGCATTTCCATATTGTGTTTGCTTCTGCTGTGATTCTGCTGTGATGTTACTTGATCTCATGTGTGAGGCAAATGTTCATATATATATATATATATATATATATATATATATATATGTTTTGCATCCGCGCTAGTTCTGTCCCCGTCCTGCCGTAAGTTAAGTAACATTACGGTGAAGACCCGGGATTCTGTGGCGAATGCGAATGGCATATATGTGCGTGTCTATTTTCGTTTCTTTCTGGCACAATATGTTTAAATGATGGGACTGCATTAATTCTGGTTAATGCAAGGAAAACAAACCTATATGATGTTGGAACAAAATTTTGAAACTATTGGCGTTTCCTTTTACTTTGCATCGAGGTATTCGGTTAGGAATATTCTGCATCTCATTCGATGAGAAAAGAGCCTAGATCCCTTCGTAGGGAGTGGCATATTTGGCAAAAGTTTACGTGACTATAAACTACTCGGTTTTCTTCAAAACCATCGGTTTTCTACAAAACCACTCGGTTTAAAAATGCGGAGCCTAAACCACTCCTTTTCAAAACTCCTCGAGTTCCTTCAACGATATCAAATTCATTACGTTAAAAGTTTTTCGCCAAAAACTAGCCGTGGCCCTCCGTCATTTCAGATAGGTAGCGCCTAGTATTTGTGTTATGTTTGTTGGCAAGCGTTAAGGCATAGTGTACGGTAGCTGAGTGATGCTTATCTGTTGTATAGAAATGCGATTGATCGGGACAGTCACACTGCTTGGTTGGAAAGCGTCAAGGCCTAGTGCGGGTGGGTTCGATGCAATCAAGATAATGACGGGTTGAACTTGACTAGGATCCTTGAATTGTTGGCAAGCGTCAAGGTCCTTTGGTCTTAGGGGTAAAAATCATATCGGGAGTTTCAAATATAAAGAAAACTTTCCAAGCATGTGCATACCTTCTGGAATGTGGTGACTTGAGTGGCATTCATCAAGTTATCACGCGATGATAGCTGACTCTCGATTCCCACTGATGAGTAGGTATTATTCCTCCGGTGATTTTCAAATGATCCCGACTAATTCTCCTTTTAGGGCTTGAAGGAGAGTTCGAGAAAACAGTGAGAGCCATCCTGATTAGATAAAGTATTTAACCAGTCTAGTATAGGTTAGAATGCACGCTGAGTGTTTCTTTTCTCTCTCTCTTTGGCAGCGACCATGACCTGACCTTAAACTAAAACTCATGAACCAAATTAACCGAACTTTCTTACACACTTTGGTTTTGGATTGTCATGATTCATGACAAAGCTGCATATATCCCTGCTACACCTACTTCCCTTTGCATTTCTCTAGAACACTCCGTATCACTACGAAAATCCATATCGTTTACGTATTCCATCGTATAGTTACATACGACTCCGAAGAAACTTGTTTCAGTTCGAGAATGGATTCTGGTTCGGGAGAAATTGAATAGGATTATTCGGTCGTCTTTTCTCTTTATCTTCTCTCAGGTTGCGAGGGCTCATTATATTAGGAGAGTACACCTATTACGCATATTGGATAGTCTTCTTCCAAATATAGGCAGGTGTTGAAAGGTAGGGAAGAAGAAAACCAATTAGCCTAAGTATGGTGTACAGAAAGTAAGAAGTAAAGACATATAAAGGGATTGGAGTGAGGGCAAGGAAAATTGCGACTACTGTCATGAATCTGGATAGTGGAAGAGGTATTACTAGGAATACCCGGCTACCTCCTTGAAACATTTTCATGTTTTAGTTTTACTGTACGGTGTTAATTGCTGCTTTCCCAAATAAATTTTTATTTCAGGGTATGTATTTACCAGGCTTGATCTTCACATCTGCATGGCGTTACAGATGCTGAGTGGAAGTAGAATATTGAGAATTGCGTGATTAGATCCTCAATATCATAATTCTTTGTAATTGATGATATTTGAGGAAATCACATGGGTTTTGCCTAACGGCAAATATTTGGTTTTGAATATCTGTTGTTATGCACCAATTTCAAATTGATATATTTGTACGTTTATTTTATAAAGTGATATAACTTTTTGAAATTATGTTTATGACATTTACCTTTATCAGTTGATAATTAGGTAAGGTGCATTCAATAACGGTGTAATTCTTCTTAACCATAATATAGTTTTCAACTTACGACGCACAAGGTTTGAGTTATTAAACTCAGAGAACTTATACAAAGTATTGTATGTTGTCCATTGTCCATTAGGATAAAGGGTTGGTACTCATACTATATTCTATTTACTTGTGACTTCTCTGTTTTTAGACACGCATCTCGTTGAAATATAAGATCCAAATTTTGAGAAGTTATACGTATAAAAATAAAATAAAGAACCATGTTTTGGAAGTGTCGGGATTCTTTAAGATGATCGAAAATGTAGATACTTATGCTTGGTATTCCGTCGTAAGTAATATATTTGAGAACTTGCTTCTCTCTCAGATTACTCATCCGTGAGTGCGCTCCTTGATAAGCAATGCTGCTTGGGCTTCTTCAATTGAGTCGATATGCACAGGAAACATCTGCATGATTTTTGAATCTGGTACCAATTAAATTAGTGCCTTTGATTCTATATTGGATATAGAATAGATTCATATTTTAACGATGTTAAGGTATATGGAGTAGTCTGGCTTATGCTTAAAACTAGAATCCGGATAAACTCAAGGCACGTTTCAGTAATGACAGTTTGTGGGTTATCCCGGGTTTTGACGAGAGTTAATATTCTACCATTTGCAGGATCAATAGTTATATTGTTCTTGACTCGCCACATTTTTAGTAAAATGAATTCTTTTCAGAAAACATTAGTGAGTGTATGGTTGAACTAGAAGTGATTCCAGAACTACAAACGATTACTGAAAATTTAGTAGAACCAAAGGATTCAATTGGATACGACATTCGATTAGCCACTCCGCAAATTTGGTGGGTAAGCTCAGCCATCCGAGAGGTATTTCGGTCTCCTCAAAGATGGTGACATGGAAGTTTTTGATGACCTAAACTTGCCACTACTGCTGTTCTAAACTATGAGATCTGGAAGGTCGATGACTATAACGTCCTTCTAAATTAGTTTTAGAAGTGCATGTGTATATGACTCTGTCAGAGGGTTGTTGAAATCAGTGGGAGCAGCGTAAGCATGGTAGACCAGTAGCTTATGTCTATTTATAGACTAAAGCAAGTACAGTGAAGAAACATCATCTATTTTTGATGTTACAGTCATAGAGTTTGATTTCATCAGAACAACAGATGGACCTAGCCAGAAAGTAGTAAGGCGTGATGTCCTGGTATTTGGATGACGTACTCCTTATAAGAAGTGATATTCCTATACTACGATCGGTTATACTGTGATTGTCATAAGGTGTTTCTCCATATAGGATTTGAATAAAACATCAGGGATTCTGGTGACTAGATCTATGGTTTTAGATCTAGATTTTGGAAGTGTCCCATTTCTGGTACTTTGACACTATTCTAAAGTGTTTTAGAATGGACGGCTCCTGGCGTGGTGGTGTACTCGTAGGTGATGGAGTCACCCTCTCTAAAGAGATGTCTTCTAGACTGATGAGGAAAGCGATTTGCATGATTGACATATTACCTGTTTAAGCAATTGAGTCAATCATGAGATGTCAAGCACCATACCAGATATTGTTTTTACACTAGCTTCAATAAGTATATATTAATCCAATCCTGAAGAAACATTGGGAAGCAGTTGTGAATATAAGAGGATGTTCTTGGTATATGATAACGACATCCTCCTTCAGGAGGCAGTTATCATTTCAGGCTTCTAAGGTGATCTAGATGATAGAGTGTCTGTCAGAGTTAAAGTTTACCCTCTTCTAAGGGATAGCATGTTGGACAAGGGGTCTAAGCGGATATTGAGGAAGGCTTGGTGCAGGATACTGATTAAATTCAGTGGAAGATACAGTTTAAGGAGTTTGTTGGATTTAGAGTTCATTTATGAACTTGGTCCCAGACATGTATCGCTCAGTTTGAGAGACGGTCTTTTTCCGTGAAATTGAGATATAGAGAGATAAAAATAGAAACATTGGAGCGGATCCACTTATTGAGGCTATTTCTCGAACGCGAATGTCTCGCAAACATGATTTGCGAAACTGATTAGAAAAGAAGTTGGGTGTTCGGTAGCATATGGGCCTTGGTATGCAACACTGTAATAATTAACCTTAAGTGCAAGTGGGAGATTGTTGGATATAGTGCTCTCAAGGCAATTATTGTAATCGCAGGCAGACGATTATGATGATTGAGGGAGGACCTATACGTGTAGAATAATTTTACTCGATACGATAGTATGCTATCTGGTTTGTCTTTATCATCATGTACATGCATTGTGGTATTACAGATCACTATTACATGTTGATAGAGCCCATATGATTCTTGCTTGACTACTAGTATTATGATGGTGATCATATACGTGGGAGCTGGGTGGTCTATAAGCACATTCTTAAATGTCCCTAGTCGAGAGAGTATCGAGACTGTGCATCGATACTTCGGAGTAGACTAGTATATATACTTTTCGAGACCCCGACAAGAGGCGGTGGCCAGTCTCATAAGCCATTGGTGTCAGTCACCTAAGAATATACATGTGCTTATTGGGTTATGAGTTACACTGGACGGACTCGCCGGGAACATATTAGATGGTATTAAACCTATTGTTAGATAGCAGTTCTCAGGTGACATGAGTACATGTTAGTCTCTTGACCTGAGATCGTCATTTGTCTCGTGTGAATTCCCACTGTGCTTTGATTACTCCCGTACCACGGTTCAAAGAAGTCATGCAAACAGGTTTTAGTTGGGTACAGTCCCGAGCCATATGGAGGCAGTGAGCGGATTGTCAGGGATTCGCCTCTCCCCGTATTGGGGGTAGATGTCGCGCTGTGCACGGGTGGGCATCACCAGAAATCCTTGGCCAAGTTGGACGAGAATTACCGATTTAGATCAATAGTTTCTTAGTGGGTGATGGGCTTCACACCGACATGAAATATCGCGTTATGTACAGACCAGACTGTACATAGATTGTGACAGATAGGCTCAGTAGGGGTATGGATGAGTTTGCTCGTCGGTTTTCCTTTCGCTCAATACCTGAGTAGCCGTTACGTACAGCAAGTGTCGCTGACGTGCTTATGGTTAAACCCACTGCCATTGTATTGACGAGTTTTTAGAGTCCTACACAGAGGGTTTTTCCGGTCCAGACGATATGACGTAGATGACGCATGTTGGTAAATACAGGTGTCTGATTAAATGTGTACATGCTACACGGATTTTAATTGGACGGTAGCTAGCGGCTTAGAATTAAGCCGGATTATTAAATCAAGTTTTGATTTAATAATTTATATATATATATATATATATAAATATGTATTATAGTATTATTGTCTACTATTCATTCTCTCTTGGCTATTCGTATTTTTATACGGATACGCGTATATGTGTTTCGATACGTATACCGGGTTGTATTCCGTATTTCTACGGAATATCTTGTAGAAGATAGACATCTCATTATATGATTTTCCTTTTAGAAAATCATTTGCAAATGAGGTGGAGGGGGAGGCGGCATGAGCATGGTTGGAGCTATGTAGAGAGGAATGAGACTTCATTTGTTTATTGAAAATTGCTGTGAGATTTTTTATTTGTATGGTTGCAAAATAATGTGAAGCAATTTTATTCTTTTCTACTCTTCATACATTCATTCTCTTAAGTGTCTTCTTGAGTTGCTCATGGCCACTTCTTCATCTCCTTCTCCTCCTTTAATTACTCACTTGAGCTTTTGATATGAGAGAAAAAGATAGTGGAAAATTCCTACATCCCTACTCTCCATTCCTAACGAGTTTGGAGCGTCAGTTGCTTCACTAGGTGAAGCCGAATTTTGGATCGGTTCTCTCGGATGGATCATCTTCGGCAAAAGATGACCGGCTTGCTAACACGACCCGGAGCTCTTGGGAGCATGCTAGAGTCCAACCCAATTGGAGCAATTGAAGAAAGCTTGAGGATGTGAGTATTCTACACATAGTAGATTAGTTTTGCTCACTAGGTTTTTGTTAGCAAGTTCTAGCTGTTTAGTTCGATTCATGGTTTTGGAATTTTAGCAAACTATAAATTTTTTAAACCCATGTTGTCATCTTGTAAAATTAGTTTGCTAGTGTGCTTAAGTTCCCAGCAAGTCGTCCTTCGCTGACAACTATCTCGTACTTTATACGATGAGAAGACTAATAGTACTATAACCAATAGATTTGTCCCGTTTTGGACCGGTTAAGAATGTATAACGTATACACTTCTCTATATGCTTATGTTTTCATTTGTTTCGAGATGAGTTTCATCAGAATCTTTCCGCTGATTCTCCGTGTACAAATATAGTTGAGATGAATATCTCCAACACTTATAGTATTGAGATATTTATCTCTTCTATTGCAGTATACTCGGAGAACAGTGGAGATGTGCTGCCGAAATTTTCTCGAAGTGAATGGAAGCTTAAGTGCGGAGGGTGTATGCGTTATACATTCTTAATGAGATAGAAGTCTTACCTCCGACAACATCTAAGATAGAACCGTTAATATCCCCGGTCACGATAAACCACTCAAATGTATTTCCGAGACACTGTTGTTATTCTATTATTTGTCAATAACCATCTCGTTCATAACTTTCTCAATGCCATCGGCGGTCGTAGAATCAGAAGTCTAATCAAGACTTTAAACATCTTGATATATTAACTCGCTCATGTATGATATTCATAACTTAAGTAATGTGAAATTTACAATTTATTGTATCTTTACGACATTCAACGGTGTGTCCTATATTTCATCTACTTTTCTGCATATTATTTCCAGCATATGTTGCTTCTGTATAATATTCTTTTCAGCATTAATTTTCTCTATTATTTTGCTCTCTAACATACTGAACTATATGCCGTGAAGTTGTTTTAGATATGTCGGGTTCTGATAGCAGAACCGATCTGTCTACGGGGGACAAGAGACACTCCTCCCAGAAACGGACACGAAGTGGGAGAGGTCCCACCCGGGCCAGTGATGTCTGGAGGAGGATTCTGTATGGCCTCGACAAGCCGATTGTATACCTTACGTTCTTAGGGAACGCTGTAATAAGGGCCAGCAAAGATGTGAAGAAAATGATATCCTCTATCGTGAACAGCGAAGACCGCATGCCTCATGTAATCGAGGACGAAGATGGCGAGTGGGTGGCCCTTGATTGGGAATGTGAAAAGTTGAGGCTTTTAAGCAAGTTGCTATATAGGAGATGATGGTAAGATTTGTTTATACAATTAAATACTGAACTTTATTTTGTTATGCACACATACACATACACACAGGCACACACACATACACACACACAAGCACGTCCGTGCGCACACACACACATTTACTAAATTAATATAAAATACCCATACGATGATAAATTATCTCGTTTCGCAGGCACGGTTCGAGTTTCGGCGGTATGGCATACAGGGTCCCCAGGGGTTTGCGATGAACGCGCAGTTTATGAAAAGATGTGCAAGCATATGGGGCAAAATTTAAGAGACCATAAGAACAAGATCTTGAAGAAGCATAAAAGTTGTTCTTCACTGGAGGAGATATATGCGATTAAGCCGGATCCAGCTTGGTCCGGCGCATACTGGCGTGCCTTGGTTGGTATTACTTGACCGGAGAGTTTAGAGTATATCTTTGACGATATCTTTTTACTCTTTTGTAGCAACTAAATAAACAATATTTGATGTAATTACAGGAAAAGAGCAAGCGACGCAAAGCATCTCGCGCTCAACTGTACAATATTTACAGGGGAAGGAGCAAGTGTTTCCAACATGTCTCCATCGAACACGTAAGTATGTAATATTAATACATTAAAAAAAATATCTTAAAAATTTATATGTTAACTTTCTAAATGTAGTAAGAAAGTCATGGTGGAGAGCCTCTTGATCGGATCGAAATCTACCGAGCTCAATTTGTACGAGACGATGGCATGCCTGCATCGATTCAGGCCCAAGAGCTATATATAAGACTCCACTAATGCCGTACTTCTTAATTATTTCATAATAATTATTGTGTAGATTTTAGAACGACAGTGATATATATCTTCTACAAACAGGTGGCGATACCGGCTGAGAGAGATCGGTTGATCCAGACGGTTGAGGCGTAGTAGGGACACCCGGTTGATGACGCGCAGATAACATTTGCCGTAGATACAGCTTCACGACGTATCGACCGGATCATCATGGGAGAGTATAGTGTGTGTCCTCCAAGATCTCTCCACACTAGTATAACGCTTCTTTCTAGCTGATTGGGCATTCACCTTCTAGGTTTCAGCGGATTGACGACTCGGCATCGGAGACGTCGCGCCAGACCAAGGCCCCTAAGAGCAGGACCCCTGTGTTCCATGAATCTCTCCAGGATCGGACGCTGAAATACGGCGGTTTCTCACGCCAATCGGCCCCTACACCCGCTCCCGCTCTCACTGCCGATCAATTAGCTGGCTGGACTCGCAAGCAGAGGCTTAATCTCATCACCATGTACATCCAAGAAGGGACGCCAGTACCTCTGGTAAGTTCGATAATCCTTCCACAAAAGTGTACACACGCGCGCACATACATACACACAAGCATCACATACACACACACAAGCATACATACACACACAAACAAGCGTGCGCGCGCACACAAGTATACACATACACACAAACAAGTGCGCGCGCACACATTTACTTAATTACTATAAAATATCCATACATACTAAATCATGTATTTTAAACTTTTAACCGCAGGGGCTTTATCCCGGAGATCCATGAACGCCTCATTTGTGATCGACTCTTCCTCCCCATGATCGTCCTCTGTTGTGATTTCATTTACTGCTTTTGTAAATTTATGATGTTAAGATTGTAATGGAGCGTGTAATATCTATTGTAATCGATATTTGGATAATTTATATTTGAATGGAATGGATTTTGGATTAGAATCAATATTTGAATGGAATATAATTGATATTTGAATGGAATAGATTGGATGTAATTGGATTTTAGATTATCTGGTTTCATTTAATTTTTTCTGTAATTTATACCTATTTTGACGCTCCCGGTTCATCGAAATAGAAATAATTTCGACTAATGTGTCGAAATAGATAAAAATTATTTTATAATATTTTCAGAAACCATTCTATAAATATAAAATCTTATTTTTTTGGGGTTAATATATGTTGAAAAATTATTTATTGCCACATTTAAAAGCCGTCGAAATAACGTCATTTATTGAGACGGCTATTAAATGTCGAAATAACCTACAACTTATTGCGTCGGCGGTCTTCAGTGGCTGTTTGAGGAGTCCCGACGAAACAAGTTTATTTCAACGTTAAAATTCCGTCGAAAAAACTTGTATTTCCTGTAGTGTGCAAAGTGAATATCTAAGTTCACTGATCGTAGAGCAATCCCAAAGCACTCTTATATATAGACTGTAATATAATGTAGAATAATATTTGCTTAGGTTAGATAATTAGCATGTTTAGAAAAGTTTTTATTTTGATCAGATATAATCGAGATTTATTTAGCTTAGTTTTTATATTTTTATATTTTCTTGTAACGTCAGAAAGGCTCTCTTTATATATAAAAGCATCTATTTGTAAACTCGTTAAACTTTTGCTAAAAGTTTCGGGTTTGTTCGCTGCCGCCCACGTCGACCATATATATATTAACACTCTTCTGCCTTCTAAGCACTTCATTTTGGCACGCTGTCAGATAAGCTTTCATTAGTCTAATTTAAACACATGGATCGCACGGGATTTGAACTTAGGCACTTCACATCATCTTAATATCCCTTGAATCAATACTATAAAGTTTAGGGCGTGCAAATTTTAACCTAAAAAATTACAAGTGAAGAAAGCATTTTTTTATATATTCTAACTAAAATTTGAAGTGCATTTAATCTATAATTAATCTTGCTTAAATATGTAAACTAGTCCTTACAGTGTACAAAAAGAGCACCAAGATCTCCTCCATGTTCATCTTTTCTTGCTGCTCTTCCTTTCCAGTCCACCTTCCCCTCTACTACTTTGCAGTCATCATCTTCCTGCATGCATGCAATCAAAAACATTATTTAGAGAGAGAGAGAGAGGAGGGAGAGAGAGAGGGAGAGATGCATGCGATCATAACATTAGCGTGAGTGTGAGAGAGAGAGAGAGAGACAGAGAGCATTAGTGAGAGAGAGAGAGAGAGAGAGATCTAGAGAGACCATGATGCAATTAATAACGAAAGAGAGAGGAGAGAGAGGGACCATGATGCACTAAAAAAGTGTTGTGAAAGTGAGACAAAAGATCATGGCATGTAAGCATTATATATGCACGGAGGGAATAATTATTATTTCGGCACTTGGATTTAGTGGATGCAAGCATCTTATGCGTAAATTAACTTTGTGTTTTATTAGCTAGTTTAATTATTATATTTTTTGACACCAAAAGATGCGATGGAGTATTCAAAGATGTGATTGACCTAAGATGCTATTAAAAATTGTGGCATATGATCCAAAAGTCAATGATGGAATCTATACACCATGATCATTATATAATCGTTATATATCCTGGAGATCATCAATTCTTTTGTTTGCATTTTACATAACTTCTAGCAATTTTCCCGTGACATGCACGGACACACAAAGTTGCTCAAGAATTCAATAAATATGTTATTACAGCAATTAATGATCAGTATTTCAACTAAAATTCATTGTCTCGTTAATTTTTGAAGCTTGACCTAAATTCTCCGAAAATAATTACGGAAAATTTCTTTTTTTTCTTTTAAAACAATTCTATAAAAGCACCTTAGACTTTACATCTTTATCAAAGCTTGATCAAAATTCTTTCAAAACAATTTCGAAAAAATTTCTTTATTTTATTTGAAAACAATTTCATAAGAATCTTTGAGACTTTACAACTTTATTCATATTTTGCATTTATTAAATAGACGCTGAATCGCGTTTGAAAATCTCTAGATAAGTCAACGTGTCCTAGATGAAGATTTCAATTCTTCTTACCTATTAAAAAAAATTTAGACATTATTTTTCTTAAATCTATTTGCAGACATCATTATTTTTCGAAGAAAAAATCTACAATATTATGAATTATGAGATTTCATCAAACATGAAACAACTTACATATAAAGTGGCTTGTTGAACAATTATAACACACAAAATTATAAAAAAACATAAAATGCATAAGTTTCTCTACAATGTCATGACTTGTGAGTTTTCATTAAAGAAAACATAGAATAAGGCAAATTCATAATAAAAGCTATGAGATTTAATCAAAATCCAATTTGCGTTTTATCGTTAATGAAAAATAAAAAAAGATTATAGCAAAGCAAAGATAAAAGTTAAGAGACCAAATACAAATTTAAAACCAAAAAAGGGTGTAGAAAATTAAGAGAAACTAATAATGAAAGTTGAGCAACCAGATTCACAATAAAAGCCTAAGGAGGGGTTAAAGAGAATTGTGAGGATGATTTGATTTGAAGGTGGGGATAAATATGGCATTGAAGTATGAGGGGCAAATTTGAAAAAACCAAAAGCTTGATTTCAAGCCAAAAGCTTGAAGCAGGAATTTATATTATATATATATATATAACACTTATAACAATACCCTTCATTGGTGTGGTGTATATATAATTTTAATGAATGGTCCTTTTGTATATACCCCCATTGTTTGGTTTGGGTGTGTGTGTACACCCCCCTATACGCCTATCTTTTCTTATGTTCTATTATACCCTTGACTAACTATTGATGAAATGAAGAATAATGGAGGAAAGAGGCATTAAGCGGCTTTTTTCGTCTGGTGGCATCAACAAATACACTCTCTATCATTTTATTTGACGATCGGCATTGGCTGTCTTGATCTTCGTCGTCTAATATGTCGATATACCAAATTTCATGTGATTCTAACACCTTTTCACCGTTGATTTAGCAATGTAAAAAATTCTTTTGCCACTAAACCATTAATTTTGCACTCACTAAATCAAAGGTGAAAGGTATTAGAATCTTATAAAATTTGGTGTATCGACATATTAGATAATGAAGATCTTGATGACCGGTGCCGATCGTCGAATAAAATGGTGGGGGGCATGTATTTTCTGACGTCACCTAACCAAAAAAGCCGGCCTCTTTCCTCCATTATTCTCGGTGACTTGAGGATTCTTTTAGCGCCATCAAAATAATAATATCAATTTATTTTTTGGGAAAAAGTTAATTTATTTATCGATCATTTTCCCCTTATTTGATAAGAACAAAATTACAAATTACATCATACTTCAAAGAACATGGGAAAAAACACCAAAACCTAAGGATCTTTTGAATTTAATTAATGATATAAATTAACTTAACATCCTACTTGAAGATACTTTTAAGATTTTTTTTCTTTTAATTTAAGTAAAAAAAAGAGTTTGGAAGAAGTAAGAAAGAGTAGTTAAAAGCGCTTCAATTTTAATAGATTAGACCATTACACACACACAAAAATACTATACACACACACATAAAAACACATACATATACATATACGCGTGCCTGTACGCTTGTATATATATGTGTGTGAAGGAGAGAGTGTGTGTAACACATATATATATACACATGTATACATGCGTGCGCCTATGTGTGTAATATATACACATACATGCATATATACATACACACGTGTCTTTGGATACACACACTCATGCGCGCTTATATATATATATATATATATATATATATATATATACGCGCGCGCGCATGCGCACATATACATGTATATATATCCATGCATACACATTATACATTCTGAATATATAGTGACTAAAACATAATATGTGTGAGGAATTTAAATGTTGTAAATACGAACATAAAAGTTCCCATTTTTTTGTTGTTTAGAAAGCACTAGTACAAAGATGGTTTGCCCCTACGGATAATAAAATCCGTAGGGGCAATTTTATGCTGTCCATACAGATTTATCCATAGGGGCAAGTAATGCCCCTACGGATTAGACCGTAAGGCATATATAAGTAAAAATTTGTTAAAATTTAACACTTGCATTTGTCCCTAAGGTGCCGCAAGATAAGGACCTACAGATATATCCCTAGGGGTAAAGAAGAGGATTTAAAAAAAAAAACCAAAAGGTTTATCCTCCCCGTTACAAAGTACACTAATTCCCAAAATTTCCTTCCAAAATTTCCCTCGTCGCCTCTGACCTCGTCGTCTCCCTCGTCGTATCCGACAAACTCGTCGCCTCCTCTCTCGTCGCATCCTCCGTCCTAGTCGCCTCCTCTAACCTAGTCGCATCCTCCCTCGTTGTCTCCTTCGATCTCCAGCGCCGCTTCCATCACCTCTAGTGCCGTCTCGATCGTCACCATCCTCACCGTCGAAATCCTCCTCATCACCGTCGAAATCCTCAACTGGTTAGTTAATTTATTCAATTTAAAATTTTATTTTCCTAAATTGAATTTGGTGGGTAGAGCTTTAATTTGGGGATTTTAGATTGTGGTGGTGGATGGTGGTGGCTGTGGTGGTGGCTATTTGGGGTTGTTTGGGGATGTGGGCAGTGGTGGTTGTTGTGATGGGGATGTGGGAGGTGGCTGTGGTGGGTGGTGTTTGGAGATGTAGGTGGCAGTTGTGGCTGTGGTGGGGATGTGGGTGGCGGTGTGGTGGCTGTAGTGGGTGCGGTGGCTGTGGTGGCTAGTTGGGTTTTTTTTGGGGATGTGGATGGCGGTGGTGGCTGTGGTGGGGATGTGGGTGGTGGTGTGGTGGTTGTGGTGGACGGTGGCAGCTGTGGTTGTGGGGAAACCCGTCGAGGAAGGTCGACGGGGACCGGATAGGTTGGGTAAGAGGCCGGGAAAAGTAATTTTAGATGAGATTGGTGGTGATGGTGAAAGGAAGAAGAAAAAGAAGATTGGTTGTGGGTTAGAATTTGGTTTGGTTTGATTAGGGTTATGGTTAATGGTTAGGGATAGTTTAAGATTAACGTTAGGATCAGGGTTAGATTTAGGGTTTAGTGGAAAAAAAATAGCTAAGAGTAGTTCATTGAAGAATTTATAGAGTGTTAGGATTAATTATGTCTAGGGTTAGGATTAAGGGTAGTTCATTGATATGTATGTGTGTGTGTTTGTGATAATATTGATGATGATATATGTGTGTGTGAGATAATGTTGACGAGATGTGTGTGTTTGTGATAATGATGATGATGATCTTTCATATTAAATAAGGCCAAATCCTAATTTTAAACTTAACACCAGAACAAAATCCAAAATCTTAAATTTAACACCAGAACCAAATCCAAAATCTTAAACTTGATTAAGAAAACCATTAATTTTAAAAAACTTTACTAAAAAATTCAAACCCTTGAAATTGAAACGTAAACGTAAAACTAATTCAAGTTAAATATTATAATAAATGTATATATGATAATCGATGATAATATGAAATTTCCATATGCTCATCGATAGTCATATGTAAAAATCAAAGCGCGTCTTAATCCCTGTCTATCGGTTAACATACGTTTGATTTTCGTCATGACATAAAACTATACGAAGCTTGTTAAATATCGGACGGTATCGTCCCGTCTTGTAATCTATATGACGAGAAGATTCAATCGAATGATAACCGATAGATTTGTCCTGTTTGGACAAGTTAGGAATGTATAAAGTAAACACCTGCATTCACTTGTGTTTTCATTCGTTTCGAGTTATTTCGTCGGTACTTTTTCGTTGGTTCTCCGTGTACAAAGATAAATTAAACGTTCCTTTCAATGTTGTTTCACAATATTGAAATGATTATTTATTCTATTACAGTGTACTCGGAGAACAGCGGGGAGGCGTTGCTGAAATTTTCTCGAAACGGATGAAAACACAAGCGAATGGGTGTTTGCTCTATACATTCTTAATAGGATAGAAGCCTTATCCCCGACAGCCGAAACACACACACACAACACGAATACACAACACACGCACACACAAAGCACATACACACTAACAACCCTACATCTAAACGAAATCATAAATTGAAACACATACACACAAAATATAACTCATACTTGGGTATTTTCAAACATAACTTTGTTAATTGTCTAGCTGATGACGACGCTAGGAGTAGCAAGGGGCGACAGGAGCACCAGCCGCGGCAGCGGCAGAGGCAGAGCGGTTTTGCCGTCTGGGGAGCTACGTTGGGAGCTCCAGAGGGCTGGTCTTGCACCCCGATCCGTATCCCCTTTGGATGACTCCTTCCGTGTGGAATTTGCCACCCCTCTAGGTATATTGCACGGATATTCATTTCGAATGTAATATTATAGATATACACTGTAATACCCTAACACTGTTATACTATATTTATTTGGGGTATTTCAAATCTTGCAGTAAAATTCTTGATTATTGTTGTTTTGGGTTCCGAATGATGCAATTATCAGCTGTGGTTATTATCCGATCCGACCCGCATGTTTGAAACCCATTATGGTTCAAGATTATATCAAATATTTGCTAATACAGAATATCCATGCAAATCTAGATTTTATACACATATATAATATATTTTAGAATTCATATATTTTTTTAAAATACAATACCAAATAATAAATTTTCTTATCTAGCCTTGTATATCATGGTACCCCATATCATGTGGTTGCACATATATATCATGTTCATATCCTAATTGTTAATCTGACAGATTATTTGGTCGCTACGTATATTTACGTAGATCTGTATATGTTTTTATTTACTGGATATCATATTATGGTGTAAACTTTTACGTATATTCTTCATATTGAAAAACTAGTTTTTTGAAGAGACACATGTAATATTCGGAGTAATCTGGTATTATCTGTAAAATCCCATATGTATATAAAATATTTATATAACTAACATATAATATAAAAACTGTTATATAAATATATATATATATATATATATATATAATATTAATTATTTAAAATAAATAACTCTCTCTGCCTTTCTCTCTCTAATATCATTCACTCTCTCATTACACACACACACACTATATATATATATAATAAACCTATTATTATAAAAACCTTACTCTCTCTGCCTCATTTCCTCACGTCCTCACCTGCGAACCCTAACCCATGCTCGTCCCCCGTCGTCGCCGCCACCTCACCATCACCGTCCCCATCACCTCACCGTCCTCCTCTCCTCTTCTCCTTTCCTCGACGACACCCAAGCACCTAACCCGACCTTCCCCGATGCCAAGAACCCAACATATCGCCGCAACTCCTCATCGCCGGAAAACCCACCAACACCGACCACCCTCTTCACCCTCCTCATCTCCCGGCAACCCCAGACCACTACCACCACTCGTCTCCCGCCTTGTTCCATCCCCGAGCACATCAAACCTCACGGCGACGCCACCTCGCCGTCGACCTCATCGCCGTCATCTCCTCTGTTCTCAACAGAACACCAGTAACCCAGCAACAACAACAACCCTTTCTCTTCTTCTTCTTCTTTCTTTTCTTTCTCTTTTTCCGGCCGTTTCACCGGAGTTGCGCACATCGCCGACGATTCGGACGATCCAGTCACCATCGTCATCTGGCCCAGTCACCACATCACGCAGCTGCTCCGCCAAGTCCAGTCCTGCATGCGTAAGTTTGCGTCGTAACTTTATTTCGATGTCGGAATGTGACATCCGTATCTCGATGTGAGATCCGATCAGACAAGTTCTAAACTTGCAACATGCTATTTTGATTATATCGATATTCATATGCTCGACTAGAGTGTATACGTTTTAATATTCAACGAGTAGTAACGATTTACAGTTTTACAGTATCCGTCTGTATCCGTACTGATAATAGTTTATCCAGTTGCATGCCGGAACATCACGATAATATAGTACTACTATATTAGTTCAATATGATTATCTAGATTGCATCATATATGGTAATGGACGTATAACGGTTATTACAGATAGATACATATGCATCCTGGTATTAATTGTGTTTCGATATTGATTACAGTTTTACATTGGTATTTATTTTGGTTAATATACAGTACATGGCATGTTCACAACACATTGCCAGACTTGTTACTTGGATCTTATTGCTAATACCAACAATCCTGATTGTTGTTCTGATGGACGTGACTTGTTGTCTGCATGGACAAGACCGGTACCTGCTTGATCTTGTGTTGGCATTAGATTATATTGGCAATACCTGACTTGAATACAGAACTTTGGGGGAAAAGGGGAAATCAAGAATGTAACTGAAATGTAACTCAAGAGGATATTATTAATGTTTGCCGTGATTCCGGGTGTTATCGAATAAATCATTGCTTGCCGTGATTCTGGGCATTACGGAATAATTATTGTACCGTGGTCCCGTGGGGAATGAACGGGATATATACTGTTGAGTTATGACAAGAATTACATTAATTGATTTCAAAGACATGTAGAATAGATAACCTAGAAGCACAGACTTTAGGATATACATCACATACATATATCTCATTGTTTTACCCCTGTGTTAATTATTTATATGCATATTTAATCATATCATCATATCATGGTTATTACTATTGTTTGATATTTGGGCGACTTAAATGGAGTTATGTGATTGCAACTATGTACCGCGGCATGGTTACAATGCGGTACTCTATTTTGGTAATCTGGAATCCTATTTCGATTCATTTTCTTGACTTATGTTCATTTTACTACTTTGTTTCTGTCGGTTTCATTTCTTACGAATTTATTCCTTATAGCGAACTTGAATCCAACAACCGCGTTGTATTTTTCCCCTTGTCACGCAGTGACCAGTCCGTCTGCGTTTTGAAGAACAAGGAGAAACACATGAGAACATATGATGATTACAGTAGTTCGAGATCAACCCCAGCGGGAGCTGGTACAGACTGCTTCAAGGAAGATCAGAGGTAAGATGTTTGATTGAAGAAGTTCTGACGAACCTGCCTCGGTTTATCAGAGTGGCACAGCGGAAGTGTGGTTGGCTGATAACCCACAAGTCTTAGAATAAACTTGTAAATTCATGATGAAGGAAACCGTTTACTGAATGGTGAAGTTTGTAAACAAGTTGCAGATGAAGCGCTGATAGCAGTTCGGGATTTCATAGATGTGTTCAAGAACATCTTGGGTTTACCACCAAAACGAGATGTGGAGTTTATGATTGATCTTATTCCTGGAGCAGCGCCAATTTCAAAGGCTTATTATCCAATGGCACCGGTGAAACTGGAAGAGGTAAAGAAATAAGTTGCTGAGTTACTAGAGAAGAGTTGGATTTGTAGCAGCGGTTCACCATGGGGAGCTCCAGTTTTTCTACTCAAGAAGAAGGATGGCACACGACGGATGTGCATCGATTATCGAGAATTAAATTGGGTGACTATTAAGAAAAAGTACCCAATCCCTCGCATCGGCGCATTATTCGATCAATTTAATGGTGCGAGAGTATTCTCGAAGTTGGATTTGCGATCAAGATATCATCAAGTTCGGGTGAAATCAGAACATATTTGTAAGACAACGTTCCGAACTCGATATGGGCATTACGAGTACATAATGATGCCATTTGGAGTTACTAACGTACCGGCAATATTTATGGACTTGATGAATTGAATCTTTTCACCGTACCTGGACCTGTTCGTAGGGGTGTTCAGTGATGATATTCTGGTCTATTCGAGGAGCAAATAAGAGCATGCAGAACACTTGAGGATCGCACTGCAAACGTTGAGACGAAAAAAGTTATATGCTAAGATGAGCAAGTGCGAGTTTTGACTTGAAGAAGTGAAGTTCTTGGGTCATGTTGTATCCGGAGATGGAATTTCCGTTGACCCCGAAAAGATTCCAGCTGTTCATGATTGGCCAATTCCAAAGAATACAGGGGAGATCATAAGTTTTCTTGGGTGTCCCGGATATTATAGAAGGTTTGTGGAGAATTTCGCTCGAATAGTAGATCCATTGACCAACCTAACACAAAAAGAGGTACATTCATATGAGCCGAGAAGTGTGCGTAGCTTTTGAAGCGTTGAAACGAAGATTGACCACCGCTCCTATTCTGACAGTGTCAGATGGTTCCGTAGGGTTAGTTATTCACAGCGACGCATCTGGGAAATGCTTGGGATGTGTTCTAATGCAGTATGGGAAGATTATAGCTTCTGCGTCGAGACAATTGAAAACTCATGAGAAAAACTACCCAACTCATGATTTGGAGCTAGCAGCAGTAATTTTTGCTCAGAAAATTTGGAGACATTACTTAGTGGGCGAAAGGGTAGAAGTATTTACCGATCACAAAATCCTAAAATATGTGTTCGCACAGAAAGAGCTTAACATGAGGCAGCGTAGATGGTTAGAGCTGATGACTGACTATGATCTTGACTTAAAATACCATCCAGGGAAATTTAATGCAGTGCCGGATGCTCTAAGTCGGTTGCTAGCAATACAGATGTTGACTGCATAAAAGGAGATTATAGCTGATTTTCAGAGATTCAAATTGGAGATTGTACTACCAAATTCTTTGGGACAGTTGATGCAGTTGTAAGTACGGTCATCCTTGATCGATAACATTAAAGTAGCGCAGTCGCACGATCCAAGGTTGCAAAAGGTTCGAGAACAAGTAGAAGCGGGATTTCGAACAAACTTATTAATTCATGATGATGCTTCTGTTCCCGCCAAAAATTCCTGCGCAAAAAAGCTTAAGGTATCAAATGGCAGCAATACACTTAAGAAAATACATACCAGTATTTTCCGGTCTGTATTTTGCCAAACTCCCGAATGAGAATCAGGTAAATTCTGATGGAATCGAAAGCGTCTCGAATCTTCGATTTGATATATTATGAGCCACACAACTCTTCCGGAATTAAAAGTTATGAGTAAATGTGCTATGCACGTATAGTCTAAGTAATACTCTATCACAAGAGGGATACATTTTTAGTCCCACATCGAAAAAAAAAGAGATCCCTTCTCTACCACTCCTCTATAAATAAGAGGGGATACCTTTTAGGAAAAATAGAATTCAATTCTCAAAGGAGCTTAGTTCTCCAAGTTAGGGCCTTAGCTGCCTCCCATAATGCGCATATGCGCAAGCGCCATGTGTGCCACGTGCAACGCACGTGCGCCCGCCACGTGGGCGCCACGTGCGAGAATTCAATTCTCAAAAGAGCTTAGTTCCCCAAGTTAGAGTCTTAGCTGCCCCCCATAATGCGCATATGCGCAAGCGCAGTATGCCCGCCACGTGCAACACACGTATGCCCGTCACGTGCACACCATGTGCGAGGATTCAATCCTCAAAAGAGCTTCGTTCTCCAAGATAGGGCCTTAGCTGCCCCCATGATGTGCAAGTGCCACGTGCGTCGCACGTGGCGGACGCACGCCCGTCGCACGTGGCGGACGCACGCGCGTCGCACGTGGCGCCCGCCACATGCGCACCACGTGCAACATACGTGCGCCCACCAAGTGCACAACACGTGGGACGCACATGCGCCCACGCCGTGCGTCCTCCACGTGCAACGCACGTGGGCCTAACACGTGTGACGCATGTACGTGAAAGCAAAGAAACCTTTTTCAAGCAGCTCGAAGTTTAAGCTCCAATCTGTTCTTTCCCCTGATGAATGGGAAATGGTTCAAAGGGTACATCCCTCCGCACCTTCGATATATAGCGCTGTAATCCCTCATCGTCATCGGATAAGTAGTGGGTCCCAATGACCAATGATCTCTCTTTCCAAATAAGGAAGAGACCACCCCATAAGATTCTGTAAAAATACAGAAAGCTCTCAAAACAACAGAGAATTTAATACTTAATAAAGAAGAAGATCTTTCTCCTCTCAAACCCTAGGTAAAGAAACCACAGAGATCAAAATATCTCCTTTACCTATCATAGCATATCTAAGGGTATAACCCTTCTCAAGAACTTAGTTCTTTTTCTGGATCTGAGATCCACAAGACAAGTCTCTCACAAGTTGAGAATTTAATTCTCATCGGGAAGATCTTGTTCTTAAGAATCAAAGATTCAAGAAAGAACAAAGTTGAAAAGAAAGAAGATGGAGTTCATATTATTTCAAGAACTTAGTTCCTTCAAATCAAGAACTTAGTTCTTTAAGAACTCGATCCAAGATCCTTAAAATAGTGATCTTGGTGATCGTTAATGGTTAAAATACCATTAACAGAGCTTTAACCTCTTTGAAAATATGAACAAAAAAATATGGATAAAAGATTATGGAGAATATGGAGTTCATAATATTCCAGGAACTTAGTTCCTTCAAATCCAGAACTTAGTTCTTAAAGAACTTGACCCCAGATCTTCAAAATAATGATCTTGATGATCGTTAATAGTCAAAATACCATTAACAGAGATTTAAGTTCTCTAAGAACATCTACAGAGATTAAATCTCCAAAGAACTCAGCGCCTCATATGAAAAGCATGTAGGCATCTAAGGCCATGTTACATAGCGCCTCACGTGAAACACACGTGAGCGTCAGAAAACAGAAAAGTTTAGTACTTAGCATTAGTGCAGCGCCTCACGTGAAACACATGTGAGCGCCAGACGCTCAGCGCCTCACGTGAAACACACATGAGTGCTATATGCAACTGAGTGTTTAACACTGCTGGATGATACAGAAACCCAATCTTAGCCCAAATTGGCTAAACTTACATTCATGATATCCAAGCTGATCTTAGTCCCATACATGACTAACATGATTAAAGATCTTCATCCCATACCTTCTAAATTAATCTTAGTCTCAAATAAGGCTAATGATTCTTAGATGATCCATCATGATCTTTCCCTTAAATAAGGGATTTAGTTCAAGGGTATATCTTTCCATATCTCTGATATATATCATTGTAATTCCTCAGCGTATTCAGAGAGATGGCGGGTCCCGAAAACCAACAACTCCTTTCATCCCACATTGATGCACTTCCAAATTGACATGTACAACTCAAATCGGATCGCACCCTAAATTTGGTGCATTCCATGTCACCATCGTTCACTCCGCCGCATAACAAATACACGTGCACGCAAGATGGATATTGGACCGAAATGTCCTTAAACTAACATTCGTCCCCAAAATGGGAATAATGGACCGAAATGTTCTTAAACTAACATTCGCCTCGAAAATGGGAATGTTGGACCGAAATGTTCTTAAACTAATATTCGTCCCTAAAATGGGAATAATGGACCGAAATGTCCTTACATTAACATTCGTCCCCAAAATGGGAATGTTGGACCGAAATGTCCTTAAACTAACATTCGTCCCCAAAATGGGAATGTTGGACTGAAACGTCCGTAAACTAATATTCGCCTCAAACATGGCAATGTTGGACCGAAATGTCCTTAAACTAACATTCTTCCCAACAGTGAATGTTGGACCGTGACGTCCTTAAACTAATATGTTTTACCCTACAGACTGTCTCCATAATGACTATCGTATACTATCCATGGGCTATTCATATATGATCTAATGATCAGTTGAGCCCATCCGCTCACTGTTTATAAGTCAATCTTAGTCTCAAATATGACTAACGATCATTAGATCAAACCCAAATTTCATATGAACCGACGGATCTCATTTATATGAGATCCGCGTCCTAAGTTCACTTCCGTTGGAAAACCAAGCTACCAACGTGGACCACGTCAAGCAAATCCTTGACCCAAACCCAAAATAAAACAAAAACACACACGACACGAAGTGAACTGCCGGAGCAGGAGAAAGTGGTTATCGCTATGCGGTAACGTAATTAACTGGAGGGGTTTGCGCCTGTAGGGAAGAGCGTCCCCACAATAAAAAAACCCTCACAAATAAGGCGGAATCTGATAAATTCTGCTACAACGGTCGCGTCTGTCCAAACCTCCGATATATGGTGCCATAAATCAACTTGGTATTTTTGAAGAGGTGGATGGATAAATTCAAATAGTATATGCCCCCGAATTCAGGCAAGACGATCTATCCCAGTTCGTCCATGTCTCCGGTGATGAACAGGTTTTGGCACGCCCGGTGGGACTTCTTCCTCTTTCCATTCCACACTTCGTGTGTCGTGTTTTTCCACGATCAAATTATCGTGGTATACATATGTTTGTAGTTGTCTTTGGGTGATGAGATACTGAAGCCGACGTTTCGTTTCTTCCTAGAATGGCATTTCTTCCACCCACAGCAACTCAGGCTCTGCCACATCTGGTGGAGTCAAATATGGGCCACTTGCAGTCTCAAATCTCTGCAACCAGCTCTTCAAGAAATCAATGGGCTTACCTTCGGGTCTATGCTCCCACCTCCTACCCTCACTACCTCAAAACTGAAGGAGGAAGCCCAGAAGAAATCTATCTTTCATAAACCGGATCCTCCAACTTCAGCTTTGCCGACAGAATCAGTCCTCAAACAACTGGCACCTGCCAAAGACCAAGGTCGACGCAGGGGCAGAATATTCAAGCTTTCAAAGGTAGCAGGGGAAAACTCAGCAAAATCCTGAGGTTAATCAAATTCCGGTCGTAAGAAACGATCGACGTCGATATCGGTGTCATACAAAACAAGCTGGGGGAAGTTCTCCATCAGCGTTGACTCCACCTGCTTCAACTCTGATGATGAATTCTGCTGTTCCAACCGGGAACAGCTTCAAACTGCTGCGAAGGGTCAGGCAAAATTCTCCCACCGCAGTATTGAAGAAATCTCCGCAGCCCATGGAAATCTAACGAGAACAGAAACCAGTTCGCTCCCTAAAACAACTTTCCTCATCTGTATATAAGGTGTGGAAGCAGGTGAAGGATTCAGTCGCCAACCGCGATACTTCCCCTAAACGTCAGCCAAATTCTGATAAATCTCCTTTAAAATACAAGGGGACTCATCCCAAGACGGTTCTTGATACAACGGTTCCTCCTAAAGCCAAAGCGACTTCTCACAAAAAAGAGATGCATAATAAAATCCAAATGCCCGAGGCAAACTACAAGGGTCAAGATTCCAGATGCCCCAAGCCTGGGGGCATGGTAATTCACACAGTCTTTGTGGTGAACCCCAAAGACGCAGTTTGTGCTTCTACTAGTCACGGACCGCATATTCGGTCTTTGAAAAAAGCTCAACTGCGACGTGAAAAGCTACATGAGATGCTTGCTCAGGCGGCAACACTCTATAACCCATCACCTAAGGAAAATTTCAAGGACGCATCTGAAGAAAGAGTTGGGAAGGAGTCGGATATTGATTTGCTAAAGAGCGCTTTCAAAAAGAGAGATGAAGAAGAAGCATGGATGTCCGCTAAAATGACCAAGATGTCCCTTCTGATCCAGAATATGGCTAGAATTATGGTTCAATCGGAACCACTGGCAGATGAAACACCGGTAGTCGCTATCAAAGATAAGGGTGACATTGCAAATTCTCTGCAAGCTTCATCAACGGCCGAAGAGAAAATGATTCCAAAAGCAAAATTGGATGAATATATCGCTCAGCAAATCAAAGCTTACTACGCCAGTGATACTACAAATAGATCGATCAAGACTGGTCGACCATATCTGGCATGGTACGATCAAATACAGTACTCTCCAGAGTACACACTTCTAACGTTCCACATGTACAAAGGAACTGGGAATCCTCGCCAGCACATTGCGCGTTTTAAATCCATGTGCGGCAACACTGGAGGAAATGACATATTGCTCCTTTGACAGTTCGTCAGTAATCTGACAGGCATCGCCTTCGAATGGTATGCGGGACTCCTAAATGATTCCGTGAAGACCTTCGACGAGATGGATAAGCTCTTCAGTCAGAGATTCATTAGTGTGAATAAATACACTACCGTAGCGGCGTTGGTCAACGAAACGGTTGTACCAAATGAGACCTGGGTTCATTATGTTATCCGATGGAGAAATCTTTGGTCAAAATGCGAGCAACGTATCGATGAAACTGTAGCCGTAGGAATGTTCATAGCCACCCTTGATCCAAATTCAAAGGTGTTCCCATATATGGCCCTTTTCAAGCCGACGACCTTCCAAGAACTCATGGATAAAATGGCTCGATTGGATTAAATGGGTCAATATTATTCCTCATCTGATGAAGATAAATGAAAAGCAAAGGTAAGGTGGCATTTGTCACTAACGCTCAACAAAAATGAGCGGTTCTGAAGCAATCTGTCGCCAAAATAGCGACGACGTGGGTACTCGCTCCCCCCGAAATATACACAGGGGGCATATTTCTCACCGGTGGAAGAATCTCTACGTGGGATGGTTCTTTCTTCTCAAAGAACAGAAAGAATATCAAGCCTGCAATCAAGTGGAATATCCCACTTGAACCAAAAACCTTGGGAGGGATGTGAAATCCATGTCCCACTCTGAATCAGTTCAATCTTCTAAGAAGGAGGAAGACTCGGCAGAAAGAATGACGTAATATCTCGCTCCTTCGTATATGAAGAATACTCTCCATCAGTATCGGAAAGCGATATTGATGAGCAGGGGGCAGGTGCCGTTTAAAATACCCGGTATTTCTCGCAAAACAACCCGATTGCTGCGATGATAAAATAAGCAGTCCAAGAGGGTGAAGACAGCTTAAGGCGCAAAGTGTCCATGCATATAAAAGACATGCAGCAGCGCCTCGGCAAGCAAGCGTTGGAAGGAATGAGTTATCTAACGTCCCGACCGAATGAAAAAGAACGGGCCGAGAAGTCCCTAAACTAAAATTTCGCCTCAAACATGGTGATAACGGACCGATATGTCCTTAAACTAACAATGGACCGAGAAGTCCTTAAACTAAAATTTCGCCTCAAACATGGCGATAACGGACCGAGATATCCTTAAACTAACAACGGACCGAGAAGTCCTTACACTAAAATTTCGCCTCAAATATGGCGATAACGGACCGAGATGTCCTTAAACTAACAACTGACCGAGAAGTCCTTAAACTAACTATTTGCCTCAAATATGGCGATAATGAACCAGAACGTCCCTAAACTAGCACATCGCCCCAAATATAGTGATATGCTCCTTTGAGAGCTATATTGCAACCGAAGTCCTAGCGGCAAAGGTTGCAACTCAAGTTCTATCGGCCACACAGCTACTCCAGTGGTGAAGCCGCCCTTAAGTCCTACCGGAAAACAGATGGGTCACCCGCGACGAAGCTACTTTCGTGAGTTTCACCGTTCGTATAAAAAAAAGGGGTACGTCCACAAGTGAAATGGGCACGAATGAAAACCCGAAAGGGCGTCGTGAGTAAAAACAGCAGGACTACCGGCGAGCTTGTGAAAACCCGAAAGAGCGCAAACTCGTTAAAAAAACCAAATAAAAGAAAAGAAAAAAACGGTACGTCCACAAGAGAAATGGGCACGGATGAAAATCCGAAAGGGCACCGTGGGTAAAAACAACAGGACTACTGGAGAGCTTGTGAAAACCCGGAAGGGCACAATCTCGTAAAAAAAATAATAAAATACACTTGCAGGGTCCTTTCGAGCTTGTGAGGAGAAAATACCTGCGTGAGATCCTTACGACTCACAAAGGAGCAACACACTTAGGAATCCCCACGATTCCTAAAGAAAATACCTGCGTGAGATCCTTACGACTCACAAATGAGCAACACACTTAGGAATCCCCACGATTCCTAAGGAGAAAGTACACTTACGAGATCCTCATGACTCGTAAGGAGAATTCCCCCCTATGAGACTCTCACGGCTCATAGAATTCAAAAGTCTTAGGTTCCAGGGATCTAAACCCGTTTTTAAGCCGTCATATCCCCCAAGTTGCCCTACAGGCGGTCTAATATTGACCCTTGTATACAATCCACGAGCATAAATAAACAATTCCCCACCAAGATCCACTAATGGCTAGAAATATCCCATATGGCGAACAACACTTTTAAGTCCTCTCGACTTATATGGAGAAAACACTTTTATAAGATCCTTACGACTTGCAAGGAAAACACCACTAAGGAGTCCTCACGACTTCTAAGGAGAACGTGCATCTATGAGATCCTCACGACTCGTAGGGAGAAAAGCCTTTATGAGATTCTTACGGCTCATAAAGTCAAAAAGTCTTAGTCGACAGGATCCTAACCCTGTTTGCTAAGCAAATTTTGTTCAAATCGATAAGGGCAAAAAATGATTCGCTCATGGTAATATCCCAGTTGTAGCGATACTAATGCCTAAATAAGTGTCAAACTTCAAGTCCTCTCACGGCAAATGATGATTCGCTCCTGACAATATTCCAGTTGCAGCGATACTGATGCCAAGATTGGGATCAAATCTCAAGTCCCTGACTCATAATAAAACCTAGCGAGTAAAAAAAATGCATATGAAATAGCCGAAATGATGGTGCAACTCGCAATAAAAATCAGCGAGTAAAAAATATGCATATGAAACAACCGAAATGATAGGGCAATTCGCAATAAAAATCAATGAGCAAAAAAGATGCATATGAAACAGTCGAAATGTTTGGGCGACTCACAATAAAAAAAATAGCGAGTAAAAATTAAAAAATGAAATAACCGAAATGATTGGACACCGCGAATAAAATAGCCGAAATGATTTGGAAATCGCGACTTTCGTGATATAAAAAGCTGAAAAGATAGAGTATCGCGGAAAGAAAAAAAATAAAAATGAAATTTTTCTGCCCTACAAGTATGTCCATATTGACTCTTGTGCACGATCCATGAGCACAAATAAAAGAAAAGGGACCATATTTTCCCACCACGTTTCGTCAAAGAGAGAACCAGGTCTTGATGGTTCATATACAACCTAGAGACTATCCCG
This sequence comes from Agapanthus africanus, assembly GCA_030015575.1. Lineage (NCBI taxonomy): Eukaryota > Viridiplantae > Streptophyta > Magnoliopsida > Asparagales > Amaryllidaceae > Agapanthus > Agapanthus africanus. Next base: position 874,555,691 of record JASDDO010000022.1, on the reverse strand, counting down.
GCGTTCCTTCTCATTCCGGCGGAATGTAGACACAGCGTCATCATAAAAAAAAAGAAAGACCCAAGGATCAAAACACCAGCTCGACGTTTCTTCTCGATGTAGACGCGGCGTCAACAAAGGCTCCAAGGAGCCGAATCAAAAAAGAGTGATGGAAAAATCCTAATTCCAGTTCGACGTGCTTCCTATACCAGCAGGATGCAGATGCAACGTCAACAAAAGACCTAAGGGTCAAAGCAAAAATGGAGTAAAGGCAAAATGCTAGCTCCATGTCTTGACAGTTCATATACAATCTAAAGACTATCTCGGTGTTCCCCTTTCATTTCAGCAGGGGCGGACACAACAATCAAATAATACGAAGTGACGGCAAAATCCTAGTTTCAGGTCTTACCCCACCAGCTCCAATGGTGGAAATTGATGCTGCTGTTCCAACTGGGAACAATTTCGAGCTGCTCAGGAGGGTGCGCAAGAACTCTCTAACAGCCATCTTGAAGAAGTCTGCTCCGCCTGTTGAAAACACAACACAAGTGAAGCCGGAACATCCTCCTCGGCGGTTGTCCTCCAAGATCTACAGGGTCTGGCGGAAAGTCCATGACTCTGTAATTGACAAAGATTATTCTCGCCGGCTGAAGAAGACGAAGGCTCGGCAAGATGAGGACCATCCCTTCGTCATACCACGGAAGGTATCATCTGCGTGGGTGCCTGCTGCAACGGCCCCTCAACCTCGACCTCCCACAAGAGGAGAAGGTCGGAGAAGATCCCCATGCCGGCAGCAAATATCAAAAGCAGTGGACCCAAACGCTCCAAGTCTGGGGGCATGGTAGTACACACGGTGTACATGGCTTCCGGGAAAGAGGAAAGCCGTACTTCCACGGTCCATCGACCACTTACACGATCTGTGACAAAGGCTCAGGAGCAACAACAAAAGCTCCAATAGATGTTGACGAGGATGGCCGGATTTACTGGGCAGAAAGAAAGCCCAGAAGTATCGTCGGAACAACACCAGGAGCAGGAGACCGACACCGAATTCCTACGGAGGGTTCTTGAAAAGAAAGACAAAGAGGCCGCGGAACAAGCGGCTAATATAAAACAAATGGCGCTTCTGTTCCAAGACATGGTGGGGATGATGATCCAACCGGATCCTCCAGCAGAAGTCCCTCCAATAATCATTGAAGACGACAGAGGGGAGATATCAAACCCTCCTCCGGCTTTATCAGCAGCCAGGGAGGAGACGATCTCCAAAACTACCCGTGATGACTACATAGCTCAACAAATACGAGCTCATCAAGCGAACGAAGCGGCAGGCCAAGTCGTCAGAACCGGGCGACCTTATCCAGGCTGGTACGACCAAATTAAGTACCCGCCAGAATATACGATCCCCAAGTTCCATATGTATAAGGGGACGGGTAATCCGCATCAGTACGTTGCTCAATTCAGAGCTTTGTACGGTAATACCAGGGGTGATGACAAACTGTTGCTTCGCCGGTTTGTTGGCAGCTTGTCGGAGACGGCATTTGAATGGTACTCCGAGCTCCCAAATGACTCTGTCAAGACATTTACGAAGATGGAACTACTGTTCGCACAGCGGTTCGCAAGCGCAAGAGAGCGCACCCCAATCATGGCATTAATCAATGCCAGAGTGAAGCCGGGAGAGACCTGGGTTCAATACGCAATTCGGTGGTGTAACCTATGGTCAAAGTGTGAACAACGCATAAAAGAAGCTCCTGCTGTGGGCATGTTCGTGGAGACCCTTGATCCTCAGGCAACTATATCCCAGTTTATGATGTTCTTCAAGCTGACCACCTTCCAGACCTTGATTGACAAACTGGCCCAAATGGACCAGATGGGCCATAGGCCGTCCTCTTCAAGGACAGATCTTCGGAATGAAAAGGGCAAAGGGAAAGCGACCTTCGTCGCCAACACTCAGCAACAACCGAGTGACCCAAAACCGGTAGCTCGCCAAAACAACAAACCAAGATCCCTAGAAGAAAAGTTGAGACGTCTTTACCCATTCCCCTGGGATAAAACAAGGAGACTATTCGAACCGGCGGTGCGCAACAGGCTTATCACTCTGCCGGATCCGTGACGCCCACTACAACCGGGCGACGTCAACAATCCCAATTACTGCCCCTACCACCGAATAGTGGGCCACCCAATCGAAGATTTCTACGTCTTCAAAAACTGGGTTGAAGACCAGTACCAACAGGTCAAGTTCGCGTTGTCCGAAAATTGGAAGGTAAACCCGCCACAGCAGCATGCTCCTAAAAAGGTGGATACGCCGGGGGCATCATGCTCATTTATAGAGGAGGCTCCGTGGGAAGTTTTTCTTTCGGCTAAAACTAAAAGAATGCTAAAGGATCTTCAAGCATGTCTGGCGATTAGGTGGAAAATCCCGCTGGAGCATGAGATTATTAACGGAATGCTGAAACTGCGCCCAACGCTGAAAGTTGGTAACGATGGGCAAAACCTCCAGGCCAAGCCTCCGAAGTCTTCAAAGAAAAAGAAAAAGGCCAAGAAGCCCATGTAGCTCGACGACAATCGTACGGGTTTGCAAAAATACATCAACGCACTGGAAGAATATAACCAAAAAGCGCGGACCCCAGTCACACTGGAAGAATTCTTCAAGCATGTTCTTGAGAACGGAAACAGTGACATTGATGAAGAAGACGATTCTTCAGAAGAACCCGAGGATTATGTGGCGAGTTGCCACATGATCTCTCACTCGTCGATAAATGACAAAGAAGCTCCCGACGTAGAGAAACTGGAGGCAGATCCAGAACCAAAATCCATGGAACCGTCAGATGACCTGATCGACAAGCTGCTAAACGAAGCCCTCCAAAAGAGCAAAGCTGACCGAGGACGTGAATCGGCCCTATACGAAAAGGCCAAGCGTCGGCGTCAAGCTGAAGAAGCCCTGGTAATGAGAAGTCATAAAATACCCTAACTGGATCGAAGCGCACCTGCCACCAGCAAGAGCAGAATCAAGGTAGGAAAGCAGTTCGCCAAAGCTCTGTCAATGGGAATGAAGCTGCCACCTTCCGAAGGAAATACTCCCGGGAGTACGTGCCTCGATAAAGAGAATGTACATCCGAATTACTGCTTGTACCATCGGAAGGTCACACACCCTACCGAAGAGTGCAATGCCTTCAAGAAATGGTGGCAGGGATACGTTGCCCATCGAAAACACTTCAAGCGAGTGAAGCGCAAAGCTCATCGGGAACAGAGAAGCATGACAGACAAGCATGAAGGAACGGCTGGCAACTGTCATATGGTTGGTACCAGTTTGACAAGAGCGAAATCTCAAGTTCTTACCTTCGAGAGCGATTCTGAGGAAGAAATAGCCCTCGGCCCTCTCTTCAAGGAATCCACCTCTGAAAAAGAAGAAGAGATGAAGAACTGTGAGAACATTCAGCTGCGTAACCGTACGTTGCCTGAAAAGAATCTTGGACCTTCAAACAAAGGTTCGGGCAAAAGGGACAAAGGGAAGGGAAAAATCCCTGAGGAGATTGCCCTCGATGATAGAGTCGTCGAAAAGCTCACGGCCAAGGACCCGTCCAAGAAGAACAAGGTGGATTACAATGTCCTGGCACATCTGAGGAAGATACCCTCATAATTAATCATTTTGGATGCCCTTCTCCCGTCTAAAGAGGCACGAGATTCCCTGATCAAGGCGTTACAAGAGCCCGATCAGTTCCAAGCTTTCCTTACGAAAGAAAATATGAAAGACCAGCTGGCAGAGGTTTATACAGCTGACATCACATTCGGCGATGAAGATCTCCTTCTCAGAACGTGCGAGCACAACCGTCCTCTCTATGTCACTGGGTACTGCCATGACATCAAGATAGGGAAGATTCTGGTTGACAACGGGTCCTCCGTCAACCTTCTCAATGTGAGAGTGTTGAAGGAGATTTGCATGAATGTTCAACACCTGGCTCGGGACAAATTTACTATCTCTGGGTTCGACTCGCAGTCATCACGGATGCTTGGATCCGTAATATTGACATTACACTTCGGGATGCTCGTCACTGACATTGAGTTTCACGTTATCGACGCCAAGACTTGCTACAACGCTTTGCTCAGCAGGCCTTGGTTACATGAGTATAATATCATCCCTTCTACACAACATTAGTGTATGAAGTACTTCAAGGATGGCCTCGAATACACAGTTACAGGGGAGCTGAACCCATTCTCCATAAATGAAGTCCGCAAATATGAATACGCCAAGTACTTCTTACCAGACTTCGAAGACATAGAAAGATGTCGCAAACCGAAGAATAAAAAAAAAAGCCATCGCCACTATCCCGATATTTGGGAGCGATACCGAGGAGGATGAAGAGATGGTCTACTCGGGACAACCCCAAGGCAACAGGCCAGGACCATCTATCCCTATTCTGGTCTTTGGCGGTGACTATGAAGTCGAAGCCAACACAGTGTTCTCTGTCCGCCCGTCAATACAGGCCTTTGCTGGAGCTGACCAGAGTTTACAAATTACCATGGTTCCACAGCGGCATTACAAAGAGCATGATGCACTTGATACGTACAACGTGCAAGAGCTGCAGACCTTCTACGTCCCTCCTAAGCAAAGAGGTGAAAATTCGATCATTTTCTACCAATCCACGGAGACTAAAAGGGAGAAAGAAGTTTGGCACGGTGCCGCTCGACAGGCTTCAACCAATTCGTCTGCCCAAGTACTACGCAGAGGGACTGAAAAGGCCGTTGAGACGCCAAGGCGTACCCTTCAAACAGACTGCTCGATAAGCCCAGTTCTATAACAAGATTTGGGACATTCTCGGAACTCAGCAGAAGATTCCCCATGGGAGAATGGAGACGACTGGCCTTGGATACGTTTGGTCCAAGAAACGGGAGCGGTTCCATGGCTTCCATGTCATAAATAACTCCGGTGGTGAAGCGAATGCATTTCCAGATAGCGTTGATGTCGAGCCAGAGCGAGATCCCGCCGTGAGAATACCAAGCCCATCATTTGAAGAACAGATTGACAAGCTGATAAGAGAAGCGGGTCAAAAGTTTCGGGATGACCATAGCCACGAAATGGCCATTTATGAGAAAGCCAGGACGCAGCGTATCATTCAGCAGGCTACGGAAGGAGAAAACGACGATGCCTTTCACCCTCAGCCTGCTATGCGCTCTCGCGGTAAGGAAAAAGTCCGACGCAGAAGCAATGACAAGATCAAGAATGAGGAAGGCATTCAAAGACAGTGAAGCGGATCCAAGAAGCCACGCGAGCGAGGAAAAGTCAGCTTGGACCGTCTTTTATGAAGAAGATGGGTCGGGAGTACTCTTTCCCTCAAGACAAGACAAGTAAAATATTCAACCTTGTCATGAAGTATCAATTGATGACGCTCTTGGAGTCTCGATACCCTGAACAGATAAACGAGGTCCATCACCCGGATTATTGCTCCTACCACCGAGTAGTGGGACATCCTCTTGAAGACTGCTCCACCTTCAAACACTGGGTTGAAGATCAGTATCAGCAAGACATGTTTGCTCTATCCGACAGTTGGAGGGTAGCCCCGCCACGAAAGCATGAGCCGAGAGCAACCCGCACTGCGAGGGAAAGTCTAGATCAGCATCGAGCTTGGAAACAAGCTCGTACCTGCCATATGATAACATTCTCAAAGGAAGGAGAGCACGAGAATATGGACGACCTCTCCCAGTATTTCGCAAATGAAGATGAGAACGAGGTGATCTCAGAATTTCCACCGGCGCCAAAAGAGCTGGAAGATGGGATACACACCACATCATATAACTTGAGAAAAATCGACTTGGGGACGGCAAACGAGCCAAGGCCAACGTTCGTCAGTGAGCTGCTGTCTGAGAAACAGGTGGCCACGTTAAAAGACGTGCTTATGCAGTATAAAGACTGTTTCGCATGGAACTATTCCGAGATGCCGGGATTAGATCCAGAATAGATGTGCATAAACTGGCAATATCGCCGGACGTCAAGCCAGTCAAACAGACACCAAGAAGAATGCGGCTTGAGCTTGAGATGAGTATCAATGCCGAGATCAAGAAGCTAATTGACTCCGTTTTCATCCAAGAAGTTCAATACCCTGACTGGATCGCCAATATCGTTCCGGTAATGAAGAAAAATGGGACAGTACGCATCTGCGTAGATTTTCGGGATCTCAACAAAGCTTGTCTGAAAGATGACTTCCCAGTGCCTGTGACCGAGCTGATGATCGATAACACGTCCATCCATGAAGTCTTCTCCTTCATGGACGGATCCTCAGGGTACAACCAAATCAAGATGCATCCTAAAGACCAAAAGCACACTGCTTTCCGGACTCCGCTAGGCATATTCTGCTATAAGGTGATGCCATTCGGTTTGAAGAATGCAGGCGCCATCTACTAGAGGGCTATGACGAAGATCTTCGATGACCTCATACACGAGATTGTTGAATGTTATATCGACGACCTCGTGGTGAAAAGAAAATCGTACGAGGAGCACTGAAAGCATATGAAGATAGTGTTCCAGCGCCTTCGAAAGTACAACCTAAAGATGAACCCTCTGAAATGCGTGTTTGGAGTCTCCTCAGGCAAATTCCGAGGATTCATCGTACGATACCGAGGTATCGAAATAGACCCATCAAAGATTAAGGCGATTATGGAAATGCCCGCGCCAAGAACTCTCAAACAACTACGGTCTCTTCAAGGAAAGTTCGCGTATATCCGGCGGTTCATAGCTAACCACTCCGACAAATGCCATCCCTACAGTCATCTAATGAAGAAGGGGACCCCATTCATTTGGGATCGTAAATGCCAAGGTGCACTGGACGAAATCAAGCAATACCTGCAGAACCCGCCGGTACTGACCGCTCCGGTCAAAGTAAAGCCCCTCATCCTGTACACAACAGCCCTTGAAGGTTCTTTAGGCGCGCTATGGGCACAAGAGAACGACCAGGGGAAGGAGAGAGCTTTTTACTATTTGAGTCGAGTTCTCCTGGGGGCAGAAAACAATTACTCCCCCATCGAAAAGAATTGACTGGCACTGATCTTCGCGGTAACGAAGCTCTGACATTACGCCTTGGCACATAAGGTTCATCTCATATAAAAGGTGGATCCTCTCATATATTTAATGTCAAGAGCCATACTAACAGGAAGGCTTGCCAAATGGGACCTCCTCTTGATAGAGTTCTCGATAATATATCGACCCCTCAAGGCAATAAAAGGCTAGGCCATCGCCGACTTTCTCGCCGAGCATCCGATACTCGCCGACTCTCTCTTAAATTGCGAATTGCCGGACGAACACGCATTTGATGCAATCGACGGGGAGAAAGAAGGGAGTGATATCTGATGGGAACTCTACTTCTATGGAGCATCCTCTTTGAAGAAGAGAAAGCAAAACACCCCCATAATCAAAGCCGGAGTACGCCTTATCTTTGTGACTCCACAAGGAGGGATAATGCGTTTTGCCCTTTCCTTAACGGAGCCAAGAACAAACAACGAGGCTGAATACGAAGCTCTAGTAGCAGGTCTCGAGATTGCTGTCGACATGGGGATCGAAAACCTCCTCATATATGGAGACTCCCAGCTGGTCGTCAGCCAAGTAAATGGCGACTATCAGACGTGTAAGCCAGAGCTGGTAAAATATGGCGAGAGAGTGCAGCAATTGCTGATGCAAATCCCCTCCTACATTCTGGAAAGCATACTGCGTACGGAAAATAGCAAAGCGGATGCGTTAGCCAAGCTCGCTAAAGAACTGGCCGACGAAAACCTCGATGACGTAAGGATCATTGTGCAAAGCCGCCAGATTCTCGCGCCAGCAGAAATATCTTCGGAATCGTCTGAAGAAAAGGAAGTGGCCGAACAAGCGGCATTCCAATTAGAAGATGAAGAAAAGGCGAAGGATTGGAGAGAAGTCTTTGTAGACTACTTCAAATCTCATCATATGCTCGAAAACACATCTTCAAGACATCAGCTCATGAAGCGAGCTCTGTCTTACGCCTTCATCAATGATGCTCTATATAAGAGATCGTTCAATTGTTTGTGGCTAAGGTGTCTGGGATCAGAAGAAGCAAGGAGAGTCGTCCAAGAAAATCATGACGGACTCTGCGGTTCTCATCAAGTCGGGCCAAAGATGAAGCTGAAGATCAAAAGAATGGGTTACTATTGGCCCACGATGATTCAGGACTGCCTCGAATATGCGAAGCAATGTCACTCGTGCCAAATTCACGGGGACTTCATCCACTAGCATCCGAATCCGTTACACCCAACATTGGCTAGCTGGCCATTCGAAATGTGGGGAACCGATATAATCGGGCCCATCAAACCAGCATCATCCAAGGGACATCGGTTCATACTAGCAACAACCGATTAGTTCTCTAAGTGGGCAGAAGCAGTACCGCTAAGGCAGGTGAAGACGGAGAACATCCTCCATTTCTTCAGATCACATGTCATCTACCGGTTCGGCACTCCGCGACGGATCATCTCGGATAATGGGCCGGCCTACAGAAGCCATAAGATCAGCCGCTTTGCACAGCAGCATAAAATAGATTGGAGATACTCTTCGTCTATAATCTCCAAGCTAACGGTCTAGTTGAGGCTTTCAACAAGATCTTGACAAAGATCATAAAGAAAACGGTGTCCAGAAATAAAAAGGACTGGCACGAGAGATTGCATGAAGCACTCTGGGCTTATCGGACCACGTTCAAGACGGTCACGAATACAACGCCATTCGCGTTGGTATTCGGCACGAAAGGAGTACTTCCCTTGGAGATAGAGCTACCCTCTCTACGAGTAGCGGTTCGATACGAGCTGACGGATGAAGAAAATGCCCATTTTCGGCTTGAGGAGCTTGATGCCCTCGATGAAACTCGTCTCATGGCGCAGCAAAACCTAGAAGCTTACAAAGTAAGAATGATGCGCTCATACGAAAGATTGACTAGGCCGAGAACATTCCGCCAAGGCGGACTCGTGCTAGTCGTAAAAAGACCTATGATCCCCAATTGTGCTAAACGGGGGAAATTCGAGCCGAACTATGAGGGCCCGTACATCATAGACAAGGTCTACCAAGGCGGGGCCTACTTGCTCATGGATATGCATGGCAAAAGACCCTTCTGGCCAATAAACGGCCGGTTCCTTAAGAAATACTACGCTTGACAAGTCACGGCTCAGCTTAATGATGGATGATGGCGCTCATGTCCACTCGCTGTCTTCTTGAGTCCAAACTCTATAAGAAGTATCTGGCAAAACCTCGCCTCAAAATCCCAGTGGACCACAACGTCTTAAACTAGCTGTGGACCGAGATGTCCCTAAACTAACAATGGACTGAGATGTCTCTAAACTAACAATAGACCGAGATGTCCTTAAACTAACATTGGACCGAGATGTCTTTAAACTAACAACGGACCGAGATGTCCCTAAACTAACAACGTCGCCTCAAACACGGCGATAGTGGAATGCAAGTCCACAAGTCCAGCGGTGAGGACTACAACTCAAATCCCACCGGCAAACAGATGGGTCACATGCGGCGAAACTATTCTCGAGAGTTTCATCGTGCAAAAAAGGGTACTTCCACAAGCGAAATGGGCATGGATGAAAACCCGAAAGGGCTTCGTGAGTAAAAACAGCAGGGATACCGGCGAGTTTGTGAAAACCCGAAAGGGCGCGATCTCGTTAAAATAAAAAACACCTGCAAGGTCCTCTCGACCTTGTGAGGAGAAAACACTTGCGTGAGATCCTTACGACTCACAAGGGAGCAACACACTTAGGGATCCCCACGATTCCTAAGGAGAAATTACGCTTACGAGATCCTTACGACTCGTAAGGAGAATCCCCCTTATGAGACCCTCACGGCTCATAGGATTCGAAAGCCTTAAGTTACAGGGATCTAAACCTGTTCTTAAGCAATCACATTTCCCAGATTGCCCTATAGGCGGTCCGATATCGGCCTTTATATACAATCCACGGGCATAAATAAACGTTTTCCCCACCAAGTCCCACCAACGACGAGGAATGTTATCATGTGGTGAATGACACTTGTAAGTCCTCTCAACTTATAAGGAGAAAACAATCTTGTAAGATCCTTACGCCTTATAAGAGAACACACACTTAGGAATCCTCACAACTCCTAAGGAGAAAACACAACTACGAGATCCTCATGACTCGTAGGGAGAAACACCATTATGAAACCCTTACGGCTCATAAAGTCAAAAGCCTTATTCGACAGGATCCTAACCCTGTTTTCTAAGCCACCTTTGTTTGAATCGACAAAGGCAAATGATGATTCGCTCCTGGCAACAATCCCAGTGGTAGCGATGCTGATGCCTAGATTGGTATCAAATTCTAAGCCCTTTCAAGGCAAATGATGATTCGCTCCTGGCAATATTCCATTCGCAGCGATGCTGATGCTAAGATTGGTATCAGACCTCGGGTTCCATACTCGTAATAAAAACCAGCAAGCAAAAATGCATATGAAATAGCCAAAATGTTTGGGCAACTCGCAATAAAAATCAGCGAGTAAAATATATGCATATAAAAATAGCCGAAATGTTTGGGCAACTCACAATAAAAAGCAGCGAGTAAAAAGAAAAAAACAGCCGAAATGATTGGGCACCGTGAAAAAATAGCCGAAATGATTGGGCGATCGCGACTTTCGCGATATAAAAAGCTGAAATGATAAAGAAATAAAATAAAATAAAATTTTTGCCCTGCAGGTAAGATCACATTGACCCCTGTATACAATCCATGGGCACAAACGAAAAAGGGAACCATGTTTCCCCACCGGGCTTCATCAAGAGGAAGGCAAATCTCGATGGTTCACAGACAACCTAGAGACTATATCGGAGCCATGGCAGAGTCCCCAGTTCTAAGTCTCGACAGCAAAATCTACAGCCTAGAGATCAACAACAGCGTTCTTCCTCCCTCCAGCAGGATGCAGACGCGACATCAACAAACAGAGCGATGGCAAAGTCCCCTATTCCAAATCTCGACGGTTCATGGACAACCTAGAGACTACCTCGGAGCCATGGCAGAGTCCCTAGTTCCAAGTCTCGACAGCAACTTCTACAGCCTAGAGATCAACAACAGCGTTCTTCCTCCCTCTAGCAGGATGCAGACGCGACATCAACAAACGGAGCCATGGAAAAGTCCCCTAGTTCCAAATCTCGACGGTTCATGGACAACCTAGAGACTACCTCGGAGCCATGGCAGAGTTTCTAGTTCCAATTCTCGACGGCAACATCTACAGCCTAGAGATCAATAACAGCGTTCTTCCTCCCTCCAGCAGGATACAGACGCGACATCAACAAACGGAGCCATGGAAAAGTCCCCTAGTTCCAAATCTCGACAACCCAGAGACAACCTCGACGTTCGTCGCAATATTGTAGACACGATGTCAACAAACGAAGTAAAGGAAGATCCCTAGCTTCAGGGTCTTGACAGCAACTCAAATGAGACCTGAAAGACTATCGGAGATCATCCTACTCCAGCGCGGAGTTGTCATGACTCATCAGGGATCCCAAACTGAGCCTAATCTCAAGTAAAAAGCGACATGTAATATCCCCAACGCTTGCTCTTTCGACGATAATATCACATGGAAGATTACTTGAAGACGTCTTGTCCAGCCCCCGAAGGGATCAGAGACACGACAGTCGCGGGGCTACTCGAACAGCAAGATTGCATATCGAGGAATACGCCGGCCAACGCGACGGTACGACGGGTAAAAAACCCTAGTACCACAGACCCTAACGGACTTCTATTAGCAGGAGTTAACTGTGACGTTAGGACACCCTTGCGAGAACTTCTTGATTCGTCTGGACTCATGGGGAAAATAATGTTCCTGCAAGAAATTTTCGACTCGTCTCGACTCGTAGGGAAAAGCCTTAGGCAACGAGGATAAGGATCTGTTTCCTAAGCACTGGGTCCCTGCAAGTCGGTCCAAGATGGACTATTGCATACTATTCACGGGCCACACTCTCCAAAGTCGAATATCGACAAGGACGGAAACAATCACTTACGAGTCCTTTCGACTTGTAAGGGGAAAAATTCTCTTATAAGATCCTTACGACTCTTAAGAGAAAACGCACTTAGGAGTCCTCACGACTCCTAAGAAGAAAATACACCTACGGGATCCTCTCGACTCGTAGGGAGAAAAGTCTTTGTGAGACCCTCACGGCTCATAAAGTTAAAAAGTCTTAGGCGACAGATCTAAACCTGTTTCCTAAGCCATCGCTGTCTTACCAGGAGGTCAAGATAGACTATCTACGGGCCACATTTGCCAAAGTTACATGCCAATGAAATAAAGAAGGTACTTACGGATCCTCACGATTCGTAAGAAAAAATACCTGAGTGAGATCCTTACGACTCACAGAGGCGATGAAAACTTAGAAATCCTCACGATTTCTAGGGAGAATATGCACTGTGAGATCCTCTCGACTTGTAGGGAAAAAAAACCTTCTTGAGACCCTTACGGCTCATGAAGATGAAAAAAGTCTTAGGCTACAAGGACCCTAAACTTGTCTCCTAAGCCCTCAATTCTTTGGCCATGCATAACTCTGAACTATTTCACCCACGTACATACTTACGTAGGCAAAGTAGTGAGGGGCATTTGTTCCCGCCAAAATTTTCGGCCAAGAACTATTTGTTCCCTTATAACCTTTATAAAAAATAAATAATAAATAAAAAGCGATGGGAAAAATTCCCCAAATGGAGCATCACGTGCCCACACATGATACGCTTTGGAACAAAGATTATAGGCATTGCGCTTAACAAATATGGCTGAAATTGAGCCTCACGTGCAGGCACGTGAGCATCTATATACAAAGGATATAGGCGCATTCCTAAAATAAATAACAGGCCAGAGAAGCTCACGTGTCAGCATGTGATGCTTTTTGTTGGGCTTAACATCGTGGGGGTCACGTGCCACACGTGACATTCCTGAACATCAGCTTACGTGCCAACACGTGATGCCTTTCTCTGGGACTGCTGCATATAAGCAAACCGGTTTAATGCTATGGGGGTCACGTGCTACACGTGAGGGTTCCTAATCATCTTCCAAGCTGATAGAATTAAATTCTAAATAAAAGGGATCAAAACTCTATTTGGGAAATATTTCCCCGATCTTTCTAAACAAGAAAGATTACGCTCTGTAAAACAGAGCACCGTTGGATTAAAGATCCAATGGTGATTAAAAATCACCAAGATACAGAATAAGCTCTGTATGGGAAAATATTTCCCCAATCTTGTTAAAAACAAGAAAAATATCTTCTGTAAAATAGAAGCCTCTGGATCAAAAATCCAACGGTGGATAAAATCCCCGAATCAATTAAAAAATCTCTCAATGAGAGATTTGCTTAACTAAATCAACAAACTTGCCTCTACAATATAAAGGACCGGAGACTGAAAGGAGAAGAGGAGGAGATCCCGCATAAGATTTGAGAAACAAAAAAAAAGAAGAGTTCTCTTTGAAGAAAAGAAACCCTAGGTAAAAAAAAAAAAGAATACCTAGAGATCATTTTATCTCCTCTTTCAAGAGTTCAACTCTTCCAAAAACAGAACTTAGTTCTTTCTCTGGTTGAGGTCTGCAGAAGCATATCTCCCCACAAGTTGAGAATTTAATTCTCATCGGGGAGATTCTGTCATGCAGTCCCAAATCTTAAGTTTGAAGAATTTAATTCTTCTAAAAGATATATGAATTTAATTCCTCTGACAAAACTAGGGTATAACCCTGCATAAAAAAAAACTGAGATCGACTCACGTGTTCCCACGTGACCCCTTAAGACAAGTGCTTAGCACTTATAAATGAAAAAAGCCAATAAACCCAAAGACAGTTCCCATTTTGGGACGCCTCACGTGATCCCACGTGACCCTCAATAGTGCTTAGCACTTAGAAAAGAACAGGAGGATAAATCCAAAGGAGGCAGTGCCCAACTCGGGGGCGCCTCACGTGTCCACATGTGATGGCCACAAGATTTAAGTGTTTAACACTTATATGTATAGACGGGGATTTGAACCCAAGGGCACCACACCAACTTTCGGTTGCCTCACATGCCACACGCGAGCGCTCCAAATTGCAGTGTTTAACACTGCTTTAGAGCCTCACGTGGGAGCACATGAGCGCCAAGCAGATATCAGTATTTAACACTGTGAGAGGCCAACCTTAGCCCAAATTAGCCAAGTCTCCCGAGGCCAAAACCTCTTGACCATCAATCAACCGAGCTCTCCTATACTCAGGTCTCCCCAAATCGATCTTAATTCCAAAGATGACCAATGATCTCCTGACACATGGCATCTAAAATGATATTCGTTCCACCATGATCTCTCCCTTCAATCTGGAGTTCGGTTCAAGGGTACATCTCTCCACATACATGTCATTGTAATTCTTCAACGATATCAGAGAGGTGGAGGGTCCCGATAACCAACAGCTCTTGGATGGACTCCCAAACCCATGAGCATACCTCAATGGATCGTAATGTCCTTAAACTAGCTGCGGACCGCAACGTACTTAAACTAAACCCTCATACCAAAATGGTGATCTATGGACCGTAATGCCCTTAAACTAAAGCAATAGAGCCCAAATGCTCTTTTGTTGGGTCAGAATGATCCCAAAATCATGCTGAGTAGATCTTAGTCTAAAGTTAGACTAACGTATCCTCAACACACATTTAAGTTGATCTTAATCTCAAAACGAGATTAACGATCCTTAAATCAAACCAAATCTAAATCTAAGAAAATACGGATTTGGACTAATCCACGCCCTACGGACGACAACACAAATTAGTCTCTGTATACAATCCACGAGCAACCAAAAATAAAACAAATACACACGACATGGAGTGACCTTCTGGAGCAGGAGAAAGTGGTTACCGCGATGCGGTAACGTAATTAACTGCAGGGGCTTGTGCCTGCAGGGAAGAGCGTCCTCACAATCAAAAAACCCCTCACAATGAGAGAGAATCTGACGAAGTCTGTTACAACGGCCGTATCCGTCTAAACTTTCGATACACGGTGCCATAAATCAACTTGGCATCTTCGGAGAGGTGGACAGATAAAACCAAATAGCATCTGCCCCCAAATGCAGGCAAGACGTTTGTCTTCCCGGTTTTCGGCGGTAAACAGTATGTATATTACATATTAGTAAAATATTATATCACATTATAGATAGTAGCATATGCAATATTAGTAGCCTGAGCTTATTTGATTTTAGACTTAAGTTTGATTAATCATATTTATATAAAACTATCTAACTAAACTGAACTCTATAATCATAACCATGCCACATCTTTCTTCATTTTAGAGTTTAAAAAGTTATAATTATCCAAACTCAAAACTTGAGAAGAAAACATAACTTTGTAAATTATACAACTCCAAAACTAAGCATCCAATTAAAGCTAAATAATTAAGGAAAGATACGGGCTTACAAGTTAGACTAAATATCATTTCTATCTCCCCTTAAAATAAACTACGGTTTTCCAAACTAGATACCCAAATTAGGCCTAAGTCCCTAAGTATTCATAGATTGAGAGAAAAAAGGTATAGCCTTGAATATGTGGAATCTCAAAATGTATAATTTTTTATACATAACATATGAATTTCAACAGAACGTGTGAAATCTCAACAAAGTATATATAAATTCGCGGTTCCACAATAATCTAATAATGATACGAATTCGACTAAAATCTAATACACCGTTCTTACCAGTTTATTACACAAACACAAAATTTTAAAGATTCGGCAGGCAATTTCGGCTGCAGCTCCACATATCTCTCCTTTGGTTGTAGTGCCGCAAGCCACCATCTCAGCTGCGACTGCGCATGCCACTCTTATAGTTTCACAACCCACTCAGACTCCTGCACAGACCGCTCCTTCATTAGTCGGGTTTTTGACGACTCAGGACTACCGAGGAGTAGATGTGCCAGATTACAACGTTTATTAGAGGTGAAGCTAGACCGAGCTAGGATAGGTTTATTTATATTTTTGAGGATGGATATACTTATTTGATACATATTGTATGTTTTGGACGATATCGGTGGTTGTTTAGATGTTTACGATAATTTTAGATTGATTTCGTATTCTGTTTGTTTATTTTTTTATATATTATGCGTGAGATATTGTTTATGAATATTTCTGTATTTGTGTGTGTGTGTGTGTGTGTGTGTGTATAGTGCACATGGCTGGAAAAAATGGGAAGCCACTTTGTAAAAAAACTCTGATATAATGTCCCTACGGATTAATCCGTAGGAGAAACAATTGCTCCTACACATTTATCTGTAGGGACAAAATATCAGAATATCTGATATTTTGTCCCTATGGATGCAGTAATATGGGCAAAACATGCTTTTACAGAGTAATCCATAGGGACATTTAGAAGGCCCTATGTATAACTCCGTAGGGACAATTATTTTATTTTATAAATAGATAAATTAAAAAAAGATTATGTTCTTACGGAATAATCCGTATGACTACGCAGCCCTACAGATTATTCCATAGGGGCAATATTTATTCCGTAGGGACATATTCAGGGCAAAGACTTGCATCTGCAATCTTTGGACCTACGAAAATATTTTATGTTCCTACGGATTAATCCGTAGGGACTACAGTTTGCTCCTACGGCTGAATCCGTAGGAACAAGTGGATATTGTAGTAGTGTAGGCATGTCTTTTTTTTCCAAATGACTAAATGGTGAGGAGGGGATGTGCATAATATGAGAGAGAGAGTGGAGAGAGAGAGTGTGAGTGAATGTATTCAGCGGGAAAGGCGGGCAGATTTTACTCTGGGGATAAATTAAAACAATTCTCTCATTTAATGACAAATAATGGATATGTGTGCGCGCTAACTGTGTGTTTGTTAATTGTGACTATTATTTTGCATTTACATCGGATGCACACTAGTGTGTATTTTAAACAACATATATATTGAAGTCGCATGTAATTTCTTTTATCATAGACATTATATGAAAATTTCTAAACATATCTATAGTTTTTCTTAATTTAAATTAAATTAATGGGGTCAGTGATAATATTAAAATCAAGAAATTTATGAGTACACAAAATAACAAAAATATAAGGGGTTATATATAAATTTGCAAGACATATCTATTTTTGGGATTTGAAGTGTGAAAGAGAATATGTAATGGATGGCGAGAGAAAAATGGTTGTTGACTTTTCATTTTCTTAATTTTGTCTTTTGTAGTGGATGATGTGAATATCTCCAGTTCTCAAGTTTGGAATATTAGAATTTTGTCATCTTTTATTTTGTATTTTGTTGATTAATGACATCAGGAATTTTATTTATAACAGTAAACATGATGCTGTGAATATCTTGGAAGAAAGAATATATTAGGAGATTTTCCTTCTTTTTTTGATTTTTTTTACTTAAAAAAAGACCATTTATGGATGATAGCTAGAACTTTGGAGTTTGCTTTATAACTACCAAGATCCCCAGGGAATGTGCGGACACAAAGTCCAAAATCAAGAAAAATCATATTAAATCTATAATTTATTTTTATATCATTTGTAAGTTGTCATATCTCATATTTAGTAACTTTATATGTAAATATATGATGATTAACTTGTAAATACTTTGGCATTTTCCCCCCAGCTTTTCGATGTTTAAAAATCTAATGTTTTTAAGCTTTTAAAATATTTTGTTTGCTATATTATAGCACACGAGGATCATGATATTTTCAAAAATTCAAAAAATATACATTATATTAAAACTTTCAACATATTGTACGCTGCACACGAATATGTTTAAATTTTAAAAATCTCAAAATTTTTGTGTTCTTTGGTTTTCCCATATTTTGCTTGTTATAGCATAAGAAAATTATAAAATTTTCAAAAATAAAATATTTTTGGATCTCTTTGAGTTTTCAATATTTTCCTTGATATAACACACGAAAATTGCAATATTTTCAAAATTTCCAAAACTTTATGTTTTCTTTCTTTTTTCAATATAATACATGGTATATAGCACACAAATAACATGAAATTTCCAAAAATCTATTTTTTTAGCTTTATTTGGTATTTCATTTTTACATCCTATACAGCCCATGCCAATCACAAAATTAAAAAAATTCCAAAAGTATTTGTTCTCTTCAACTTTACAATAGGCAAACCACCACACGAAAATTGCACAGTTTTTAGCAATCTCAATTTTTTTCTATTTATTTGGCTTTTTAATACTTTGCTAACAACATATAAATGTCGCGAAATTTTCAATATTTTGCATGCTATATAGCACCGAAATCATGAAATTTTAAAAAATACCATTTTTTATTTTTTATTTTCAATATTTTATTTGCTGCACGTAAACATCGCGAATTTTTCAAAAATATCAAATTTTCTATTTTATTTTATTTAATATTCCACTTCTCATAGAACAAAAATTGATAAATTTTTAAAAGGCTCAAAACTTTTTTGTTTTATTCGGTTTTATAATTTTTTTTTGCTGGCGTACGAAAATAGTGAAATTTTCAAAAATATCAAAAGTTTCTTTTCACGGTTTTTTATTATTTTGCTTGTTATATAAAGCATGAAAACTACAACAATTTCAAAAATCCCAAAATTTCTGTTTGCTTCGTTTTTACAACATTTTCTTTACTGCAACAAACAAAAATTGCAAAATTTTCTCAATTTTTTTTTCTATTTTATTCATTTTTTCAATATTTAGCAAACCATAGCACATGAAAACATAAAATTTTCAAAATTTTCAAAAAAATCATGTTTCATTAGATTTTTTTCAACAATTTGCTTGCAATAACAAATGAATATCGCAAAATTTCTAGAAATCTAATTTTTTTTGTTTTCTTTAGCTTTTTCAACATTTTAGTTGCTACAAACGAAAATCACATAATTTTTCAGAAATCTCAAGAACACGAAAATAATGAAATTTCAACAATCTCAGAATTTTCTGACATTTTTGCTTTTCCAATATTCTACTTGCTCATACCTTTTGAAGAACTTTTGAGTATCAAAAACATGTGAAGTTAAAAAAGAAAAGGTTACCGATTGCTACTAATGGTTTAACAGAACAAAGAAACCCGGTCTGATTGACTGAGACTTCCGGTGACTGGGAACTTCTGGCAATATACAAATCAGAAATTTTAAGAAATCCGACTCCGGGTGCCGAGGAACTCCAACAGTATACGAAAATCACGAAATTTTAAAAATCACGAAAATTTCTCTTCAAATTTCCAATATTTTGAATGCTGTAACAAATAAAAATCGCAAAAATTTAAAAAATCACAAAATTTTCTGTTTTATTTGGTTTTCAATATTTTGGTTATTATAACATACGAAAATCGCAACATCTCAAGAATTTTCCTCTGTATTCAATATTTTTGGTTTTCGTAGCACAGGAAAATCACTAAATTTTCAAAAGTCTAAATATTTTCTTTTTTTCTATATTTTACATGCTATACACAAAAAATTGCAAAATTTTTTAAAATTCCAATTTTTTTATTATCTTTTGTTTTTCAAAATTATGCATTCTAACACCCAAAAATGCAAAATTTTTACAAATCTCAAATTTTCTGTTTATTTCATAATTGTAATGTCTTACATGCCATAACACATTAAAGTAATGATTTTTCAAAAATGTCAAAAAATTTGTTTCTTTGTTTTTCTATATTTCTTTTTTCAATAACAAACGAAAATCGTAAAAATTTTAACTCGAAAAAGTTTCCTTTGTATTTTGAATTTTCAATATTTTATATTGTAACACCCTAGCATGATCTTATGTTATTTTACAATATTAATTAGTATTTTGGATTTCTATTAATTATTATTGTCTGGGTTATAATTAAGGGTTTGATAGTATGCGTGATTATCATGTTTATACCTGACCCGTTTGCATGAAGTATGCTATGGATTGAGATTTAGATAGAGTATATTTTACAGATATTTATCCATAGAATAAATTTAGATGGATCCCAAATAATAGATATACAATAATTAAACTGATATTTTTTCATAGCCATACATTATGGTTATACAAGTTATATAATCTACTGTCTAGATAGTTTATAGCAATGAGATTATAGTTAGCATGTTGTGAAATAATACATATAGATGTTAGTTATTTATTATCTCATAAATATATTTGAGATTGCGTAGAGATTGATGGGGTTTTACAATATCTTTATAGTATTATTTTCTTTTACCTAATATATATATATATATATAGATATATATATATATAAACATAAACTAAAAATAAACCATATATATATATATATATATATATATAGAGAGAGAGAGAGAGAGAGAGAGAGAAAATAATGTTGAAAAGAGGCCATAGGAAGGGATTTCCTCCTATGGCGTCGAAAAAATACAATCTCCACCATTTTTTCCGACGATCGGCATCCAGCATCATCATCGTTATCATTTAAGATGTGCATACACCAATTTCTTGTGATTCCATCACTTTTTCACCGTTGAATTAACAATATAAAAAGTTCTATTGTCGGTAAACCATTAATTTTGTACCAATTATATCAACGGTTAAAAAATGGTATAATCACATGAAATTTGGTATATCCACATCTTAGATGCTAAAAATGGTCGTGATGTATGCCGGTCGTTGAAACAAATGATGGAGGGTGCATTTTTCCGACGCTATAGGAGGAAATTCTCTCCTATGTCACCTTTCCTCCATTAACCTCATATATATATATATACCTGTTAGTGATATATGCCCTAGAGGCCATTATTGTATCATACTGGATTGTATATTACATATTGGATGCTTGGGACATTTCACAGTTATAATAACAGTCTTGCTCGATATGGTAGTATACTACCTGGTTTGATTATACCTCAATATGTGCATGTGTTTCTTTTAACATATCGCTTATACATATTGGTAGAGCCTTTAGGATCTTTGCTTGACTACCAGCGTTGTGATGGCAGTCCCAATCATGGGGGCTGGGTAGTCTATAAGCACATCCTTATACAGGTCTCTAGTCGTTGGATTATTGAGACGGGATATCGATACTCCGGAGTAGACTAGTGTATACGCTTCTCATCCCAGCAAGGGATATCGTCTTTCCAACAGCCACTAGTATGCCGTACTGGAGTTGGTATGCAAGTGCTCATTAGGTTATGAGTTACACTGGACATGACTCGTCGGGAACTGCTGGTTGGTATTATACCAATCGTCAGGTAGCAGTTCCCAGGTGGCATGAGTACAGATTAGTCCGTTGACTTGTCATCGCTACTTCGTCTCAAGTGTGTTCCCACTGCATTTATATTACTACCCTAACACGCTCAAAGGAGTCGTGCAAACATGTAGTAGTTGGGTGTAGTCCCGAAGCACTTGGAGACAGTAGCAATCAGATAGGATTCATTTCTCCTGGTATTGGGAGTTGATATCGCGCAGTGTTCGGAGAGCCATTATACAAAGTCCCTAGTCAGGGCAGTCGAGATATATTGGTAAGGTACTCCAGTAGTTTCTCAGGATGTATGGGGCTCTCCTCCGACACGACTTATCACGTTGTTAAGGGTCTGACGTTTACCATCCCCATAGGCGGATATGCTAGTATCTTAGACGAACAGACCGGACTGTACGGAGATTGTCACAGATAGGCTCAGTAGGAGTCCGGTGAGTTTGCCCATCGGTCTTCTTATCGACAGATACCTGGGTAGCCGTTACGTGCAGCTAGTACCGCTGACGGCTTGTGGTTAAACCCACTGCCAGCGTACTGTCGAGTCTTTAGAGTTCTACAGAGAAGGTTTCCCTGCTGCAGGCAATTGATGTAGACGTCGTATGGTTTTACGACAAGGCTTCAATCACATACGTGTACTTGTACACGAATGCTGATTGGGCAGACAATACTAGTGGGCTTTGGTTTAAGCCGGATCCTAGTATTGTATTATTGGATTGTTATCATCTCAGTGTATCCGTATTTTTCGGAATACGGATACGAGTATGTATATACGGTGAGAGGGGCATTCTTGTAGTTTGTCAAGGCATGCTTGTAGAAGGTGCCACCTCATTATTTGTATTATCCATTTTCCAAATGGATTAATGAGGTGGATATTGGAGGAGACATCTATGGCATGGGTAAGGAATGGGTATTTGATTTCTTTATTAGTCTTGATTTACTATTTAAGCATGGGCAATATTTTCTATTGTGAAATATTGCATGCTAGAATTATTGTGAAGACATATACCCATTTCTCACACACTTAGCCATTCACTTGTTGATTATATTTTTCACTCTTGAGTTTTTCTTGAGTTTCTCTCCTTGAGCTCTCTAGGTTTCCTTCATCTTCTTCTTCCTCTAACTAAACCCTAACCTTCACATGTGTTGTGAGACAAGGGTTTAGTGAGACTAAACAATCCATTAGACTTTCTACATCTTCTAGGCTAGTTGGTTTAGCGAACCATCTACCTTAATTTTCTTATTTAGAGGTTGGAGCTTGGAGCACATTCTCTCGCGGTGGATCATCTTTAACGCAAGGAGGCCGATGGAGCTTTCGTCATTCGATCATCGAGGTGCCTTGGAGAGGAGCACTAGAAAACCCGAAGGACTCAATCTTGGAGGTATAACCATTCTAACAGACTAGTCAAATCTCTAGATAGATTAGCTAGTTAAGACTTTAGTAAAGATCCTGGAGTTTTAGCCAGTGTTGCGTAGTCAAATATCATCGTTTTTGAAAATTCCGCCTCCCCGCAAACCGCGGGGTGCACGACATCGGCTTACAGTGGTATAAATTCGATCGATGGTGAAATCCCAAAATCACGTCTGAAATGCACGTTTTCTGTCAATTTTCAAAACTGGTCTAAAAATCTTTTCAGAGGCCTTGAAATTACGTGCATGTTTTTCTAAGAAAGCAGAAGAAATTTGGGCTCCTGAATCGGCAAGACCGCCGCAGAACCGCGGCAGAACAGAGCGTACTGCCGCCGTTCCGCGGCCGAGTCAACCCCGACTCGGTCCAAATTTTTTCTGTTGTTCTATTTTGGTGATTTGTGATATTTGGGATATTTTGTTTCTGCCCAGGATCTTGTGTGTACAGTCTTGTACTTGGGGTAGACAGTGTTGTACTTGGGGTAGACTCAAATTTGATTAATCGATCGAAATTCTAAGTACTTTAGCTAATCGGGTTTTCTGTGTTTGATATATGTGTTCGTAAACCTCCGCTAATTGCTATACGTTGATTAGTTGGGGGTTGCACATATCCATGATCTGTATTGATGGTTTGTGTATATGAATTTTATTGGATCGTCGTGGATGAATAGTCGGGAGATGTGAGAAGAGTGTTTTCTTTTTTTTCATTCAATGTAATTTGTAATATTGATGTAATATTATTTTGCGAGGCACATCCAGATTGAGATTGTTGCCATCGTTGTATATTATTTCTTTTACTGTTTTCTGCTCCTAGGATAGACCCAAGGTGGGGTGCACAAACTACCGGGTTCTTTGAAGTGCCGTGTGGCCTACTCATTTTACTGAGAGAGGTTACTTCACTTCGGGAATTTGGCGGGTAGTTTGCTACACCCGTAGGGTTCTAGGGTGGAGTATTTGGCTATTCATCACGACCGTGGAATCCGTCTTTCGTTACAGGCTTAAACGAAACGCGAAATTCCTAGTATACCCAATATATTCATCTGTGATCTGGAATGCCTATTATTTGCGTGAGACGAATGCATATATATATATATTATATCTAGTAGACGTTGCTTATGTTTTGCACCAGCGCTAGTCCAGCCCCCGCTATGGCGTTAGTTAAGTAACATAACGGTGTAAGACGGGGCCCAGTGGCGAATGCGGATGGCATAAGCGTACGTTGTATTTTCGTTTCTTTTGCTGCAATGATAGATTATAAATGATGGGAACACATTAACAAAGATTAATGCAAGATAAAACAAACCAAAGCTTAATCGTTAGAACAATTTCAAAACCACTCGGTTTTCTTCAAAAGCAATTTTAAATGCGGAGCGTAAACCACGCCTTTTAAAAAGCTATCATGGTTCCTTCGACTATATCAATTTCACTACGTTCACGGTTTTGCCAAAACCATTCGTAGTCCTCCGTCATTTCATATGAATATTCAGTAGTATTTAAACTATGTATTTTGACCTTCGCCAAGGCATAGTGATTGGTAGCTACTGTGTATTCGTATATAGCATAGATAGATGCGTTGGTTTGGGACAATCGTACTACTATTTTGTCCTTCGTCAAGGGTATGTATGGGTGAGTTCAAATTAACCTGAATAATGACGGGTAGAACTTGACATGCGATTTATGATATGTTGGCCTTCGTCAAGGTCATAAGAGCATGGGGCAAAAATCCACATCGGGAGTTTCTAAGGTACTGAAACTTGCTGGTGCTGCATACCATTTGGAGTGTGATAATCTTGGTAGGCTTCCTTCAATTTTATTATACAATGATATTTGGATTCCGAACCTATTGTGAGTATGCGCTACTTTTCGGGAGATATTTTCACTAAACGATTAATGCTATAAACCAAGTAGGTTTCTAGAACGGTGTTAGCGGGGCTACGCCTCCAGAGAAAAGAGGTTATGTAGTTAAGGAATTTCGCGAAAGCGTTGGAAAACCTCCCTCGAAGTACCAACACTAGCATGGCTGAAAGGTTAAGCAAGAATTGTAAAAGTGAGATTAATTCTGACTAATTCTTCTTTTATGGTTTGAGGAAGGATTCGAGAAAACAGTGGAAGCCATCTTATTTAGATAAACTAATAACCAATCTAAACTTGTAAGAGTATCATGCTAAGTGGTTCTTCTCTCTCTCCTAATTGTAGCGACCATAATGACCGGACATAGGTTATTAGATAATAAATTGACTAGGCCAAACTATATTGATTGGCTACGGTATGTCCAGATGGCATTTACCTTTGACAAGTTAGACTACCTTCTTACTACAAAACCCCCTCCACCGTCCCAGGTCCAAGTTCCACCGTCGCGGATATGTATATTTGTTAGATATGGGAAAAGGATTGTGCGAGAGCCAAGTGCATCGTGTTAGCCTCCATGGATAGTAAAAACCAGAGGCAGCACGAGAAGATGGACTTAGCTTCCATCTTCCTTCATACCAAAGTTTTATATGAAGAGCAATATCGTATCTCAAGATATGAGATCTCGAAGATATTGCTTTAAGCGAGATTGGCTGTCGGGTCATCTGTAGGGGACCACGTCCTTACGATGATTAGCTATATTAAAGAGCTCACGGATCATGGGATCACGTTGGAGAACGAGTTGTGTATCGACTTTATTCTATAGTCCCTACCATCTACTTACGCTTAGTTTATCTTGAATTCCAAAATTTTAGGGAAGGAAGTTACACTTCTAAGTCTCCTCAATTTATTGAGAAGCTCAGAGGGCACCCTGAAAGAATTTGGGGAGACACCCGCTCTGCTTATTGGGGAATCTTAGGAATCACTCTCTTCTAGATCCGAGGCGAAAGCCAAGGGAGAGAAGAAAAAAACCTCCACCAAGCCGATAAGCGGTGTCAGTAAGGTAGAAGGAAAGGGCAGGGCAAAAGTTTCGGGGCTAGTAGTAAGGAAGGGGGTATGTCTTTGCAGTCACGGGAAAGCGCATTGTCAGAAGAACTGCAGGGTTTGGAAAGCCAGAACCCAGGATTCGAAGCACGTTGTGGCTTCGACTTCGAATGTGTTTGTAATTGAAAACTGTCTATCATTAATTCTACTTCCTGGGTACTAGATACCGGATCAGGATCTCATGTCTGTAATTCATTACAGGTTTTGAGAAACCGCAGAGTTATCAAGGCAGGTGATATGACTCTCAGATTTGCTAATGGAATGAGCGTGGACGCTGAATCCATAGAGGAATATCACCTAGGATTGACAAGTGGGCAGATATTAATTTTACGTAACTGTTTGTATGTACCTAGTCTAGCCTGTAATATCATATCTGTATCTTTACTTTCTAAAGAAGAATATGATTTTACATTTGTAAGAGATGTAGTACACATCCACCTAAATCAAAATTTGATTGGGTCAGGTATATTAGATAACAGAATATACGTATTGAATCAAGCTCAGGTTTTCAACATCCAGAATACACTTAAAAGAAAGTCTCCGGAATTAAATCAGGCTTTCTTGTGGCATTGTAGACTGGATCACATCAATGAAAAACGGTTGGCGAAGTTACATGGAGAGGGATATTTGGATCCGTTCGAATATCAGTCTTATGCAACTTTTCAATCATGTCTCAAAGGAAATATGACAAAGACTCGGTTCACTGGACACGGAGTAAGAGCGAGCGAGCTCTTGGGACTCATACACAGCGATGTGTGTGGTCCAATGTCTACACATGCGAGAAGTGGTTATTCCTACTTCATTACTTTTACGGATGATTTCTCTCGGTATGGACATGTGTTCTTGATGAAACATAAATCCGAGGCCTTTGAGAAATTCCGGGAATACAAGAATGAAGTGGAAAAAACAAACCGGCAAAAGTATCAAGACACTGAGATCTGATCGAGATGGTGAATACTTAAGTGCCGAGTTCCTGGGCTACTTAAAAGAGAATGGAATTCTCTCTCAGCTTACTCCTCCATACACACCTCAGTACAACAGTATATCAGAAAGGCGGAACAGAACCCTATTGGATATGGTTCGTTCCATGATGAGTAATTCTGAGTTACCACGATCCTTCTGGGGCTATGCACTAGAATCAGCTGCAAATTTTTTGAACAAGGTTCCTACTAAGTCAGTGCCTACCACACCATATCAGATGTGGAGTGGGAAGAAACCCTATCTTAAGTACCTTAAGACATGAGGATGTCCAGCTTTTGTAAAAAAGCAGCATGCGGAAAAGCTCGAGGCACGTTCAGTATTGTGTAAGTTTGTGGGATACCCAAAGAACTCCAGGGGGTATTTTTTCTATTACGCAAAGGAACAAAAGATCTTTGTTTCTCGGCATGCCCACGTTTTGGTAACTGAATTTTTAGAAAATCAGATAAGTGGGTGCGCAATAGAACTGAAAGAAATTCCTGAACCGCAAACTATTACTAAAAGCATGGTGGAACCAGACGTTTCGAAAAAACCTGACATACCTGCGTCATTCCGCAGAACTAGTAGGCTATCTTATCCGCCCGAAAGATACTACGGTTTTCTCATAGACGGGGATAGAGAAGATTGCATCATCGACGATGATAAGCCAACTACCTTCCAGCAAGCTATTCAGAGCAGAGACTCGATAAAATGGCTGGATGCAATGCGGACCGAAATGGAGTCCATGTACACCAACAAAGTATGGACTCTGGACTTTGCTCCAGAAGAGATAAAACCCGTAGGCTGCAAATAGATCTTCAGAAAGAAGATTGGTGTAGATGGACAGGTTGAAACCTATAAGGCTAGACTTGTTGCAAAAGGTTTTCGTCAAGACCTGGTTTGGACTATGATGAAACCTTTTCCCCAGTGGGTATGCTCAAATCCATTCGGATCCTTCTTGCTATTGCTGCCTTCCACGATTACGAGATCTGGCAGATAGACGTAAAGACCGCTTTTCTAAATGGAAATTTAGAAGAGTGCGTCTATATGGATCAGCTGGAGGGTTTCATTCAGAGTGGGAGCAGCGGAAAGGTGTTCAAGTTGCTTAAGTCCATTTATGGACTAAAGCATGCATCGCGGAGTTGGAATATCTGTTTTGATGAGACGGTCAAGAAATTTGACTTTATCAAAAATCCAGATGAACCATACATATATAGTAAAATTGTAGCGAGAAGTGTGGTATTCCTCATCCTGTACATGGATGACATTCTCTTGATAGGAAATGACATTCATATGCTACAATCACTCAAGGGATTCTTGTTACAGAGGTTCTCCATGAAGGACCTGGGTGATGCCTCCTACATTCTTGGGATCCAGATCTATCGTGATAGATCTAAACGGATGTTGGGACTTTCACAGTCAAGGTACATCGACACCATACTGAAATGATTCAATATGGAAGATTCAAAGCGCGGTAATCTACCGGCTTGTCACGGAATCACCCTCTCCAAAGAGATGTCTTCCAAGACAGATTTGGAAAGGGCTCGCATGTCTATTATACCCTACGCTTCAGCGGTAGGCTCTATAATGTATGCGATGTTGTGTACCAAACCAGATGTAGCATACGACCTGAGCGTTGTAAGCCGGTATCAGTCAAACCCAGGGAAGAAGCACTGGATAGCAGTGAAGAACATTCTCAAGTACCTGAGAAGGACTAAGGAGATGTTCTTGGTGTACGGCAGGGAAAACCTCCAGATCGAGGCCGCCGACTCCAGCTTCCAGAGTGACAAGGATGACTCCAAGTCCATGTCGGGTCATGTCTTTACCCTCAATAGAGGGGCGGTTGTTTGGAAGAGCTCCAAGCAGGACACCGTTGCTGACTCTACTATGGAAGCGAAGTATATTGCTGCCTGTGATACCGCGAAGGAATCAGTCTGGATCAGGAAGTTCGTGACAGAGCTTCAGGTGGTTCCATCCATTGTTGATCCAATACCGCTGTATTGTGACAACAACGGCGCTATAGCTTTGGCGTAGGAACCGAAGTCCCGTCAGAAGTCCAGACACATCCTAAGGCGGTTCCACCTGATCAGGGAGATCATTGATCGAAGGGAGATCGAGGTGCGGAGAGTAGAGACAGAGAACAATACTGCAGATCCACTCACCAAGGCCATCCCTCAGTCACAGTTCGAGCGGCTAATCGAGATGATAGGTCTGCGATATACCAATACATGACCTTAGTGCAAGTGGGAGATTATTAGTGATATATGCCCTATATGCCATTATTGTATCATACTGGATTGTATATTGCATATTGGATACTTGGGATATTTCACATTTATAATAACAGTCTTGCTCGATATGGTAGTATGCTACATGGTTTGATTCTACCTCAATATGTGCATGTGTTTCTTTTAGCATATCGCTTATATATATTGATAGAGCCCTTAGGATATTTGCTTAACTACCAGCGTTATGATGGCAGTCACACTCGTAAGGGCTGGGTAGTCTATAAGTACATCCTTATACAGGTCCCTAGTTGTTGGATTATCGAGACGGGGCATCGATACTCCGGAGTAGACTAGTGTATACGCTTCTCATCCCAGCAGGGGATGTGGTATGTCCCACAACCATTAGTACGCCGTACTGGAGTTGGTATGCAGGTGCTCATTAGGTTATGAGTTATAATGGACATGACTCGTCCGGAACTGCTGGTTGGTATTATACCAATCGTCAGGTAGCAGTTCCCTGGTAGTATGAGTACAGCTTAGTCCGTTGACTTGCCATCGCTACTTCGTCTCAAGCGTGTTCCCACTGCACTTAGATTACTACCCTACCATGCTCAAAAGAGTCATGTAAACAGGTAGTAGTTGGGTGTAGTCCCAAAACACTTGGAGACAGTAGCGATCAGATAGGATTCGTCTCTCCCGGTATTAGGGGTTGATATCGCGTAGTGTTCGGAAAGCCATTACACAAAGTCCCTGGTCAGGGCAGTTAAGAAATACTGGTAAGGTTTCTCAGGGCGTATTGGGCTCTCCTCCGACACGACTTATCACGTTTTTAGGGGTCTGACGTTTACCATCCCCTCAGGAGGATATGCGAGTATCTTAGATGAACATACCAGACTGTACGGAGATTGTCAAAGAGAGGCTTAGCAGGAGTCCGGGTGAGTTCTCCACTTTCTCCAGCCACAAACCCATCTTCCCCGAGCACCCATCTCGTTTCCGCTTTCTCTCGTCACTAAACCCAAACCCATCCCCCTCGTGCTCATCATCTTCATTGACGTTTCCTCGCCGACCTCCATCCTCTTCGTCTTCGAATCCATTGACCTCACCATCATCGTCGCCTCGTTCTCTGCACCTAACCGAGATCCCAACTCCAGCCGTCGATCCCCACTCGTCGGCATCGGCAGTTTTGTCTTCCTCATTCTCATTAATCGGTTGCAACCCTCGACTCTGACAGCTTGTTTGATGCCGTTTCGAGCCGTGAACTGAGAATTCAAGGTTTGGCCTAAGTTCGCATGAGCGAGACGATCGTTTCTATGTCTCCGGATCTTCGTTACGACGATATTTCAGTTTTGCGCGAAAGTGTTTGAAGAAATACCTCAATGAGATCTCCATCGTCCCGTTCATTGCGTTCATATCCAAGGCAAGTATCTTTATACTTGCTACATGCTAGTTACGGCAAATTCATATCAGGCCGTAACATTTTACTATTATTATCATATCATTTTATATAGATAGTTAATTATGAGTTTAGTGTATGAATAGATAAAGTTATAATATATCAATTAAATCATTTCATAATCGTGCATATAACTGGCATATAAAGTGATTCCCTTGTCTAAAGATTACTTTAATAGGGTTAAACTGATATAATGAATTGATAGGAGACGATTTGATCAATATCTTTATTTAATACCATCAGCTAGATTAACAATAATAAGTTTCATTAATAATGATAAGTTTAATTTAAGTTTAATTGATATAGTTTGATTTGCATTTAATTAATAATACTTGATAATCTTGACAACACTATTTTAAATACGGTCATACTAATATATTGCACCAGTAATAGTTGATACATCATTTTCGTTACATCATGTATCGTATCTAGATAACGGTTACAACTATATTTCCTGCTATTCATCATGACTTATTTGTGCGATATTATTGTGATATAAACACTTCACATGTTTTAGTATATTATCCCTAACATGTTTATAACCTGCTATCTTATTACTTTTATTGCTATCATGCTAATACCTATTTGACTGTAATACTTATCGATATCAACAATCCTGACTTGTTGTCCTGATAGACGTAACCTGTTGTCTTGATAGACATAACCTGTACCTGCTTGTTTTTGTGTTGGCATTAGTTAGATTTTATTTTCATACTTGACTTGGAAAACAAAATCTGGGGAAATGGGGAAGTCAAAAGTGTAACTCAAAGGGATATTACATGTTTCCGTGGTTCCGGGGGTTAACGGAACAAATTGTTCTTAATTCATACATCTTGCATCCGTGTTCCCAGGGGGTAACGAGATATATCTTGCATCCGTTGTCCCGGAGGATAACGGGATATATACTTTTGAGTTATATGGAGGTGTACATTAATTGATTTCAAATATTTTTGGATAGATGATCTAGCGATATGGACCCTTAGGATACACATGATATGATTGATATTGATATCTTGCTTATTACATCACATGATATTGATTATTGTTTATACCCATGACTTCGAATTTATTGCATATGGTATACTATATTTTTTACCGGTCATATTATTATTATTATTATTATTATGACACTCTGACGTCTGGGTTTTGCATGGTTCAGATCTTTTGACTTTAGCACAGAAGGATCGTGGGTGTTTCGACAGGATTACCGATCAGTGAAGAGCATTCCATTGGTGTAGTTCTTATTTACGATTTAGGTTTTATATTTTGTATCACACTTGTTAGATTTATCATTGTGAGTCCGTAAGGGACAAATATTGGTTATTGTTTCCTTTTATTTTCTTGGATCGTTATTGCTTCCGCTATTATTTCATGTTATTATTTCTTGTGGTTATTGGACATACGATAGATAGATGTATTAGTATATGGTTCCTGATTAGTGATTGACAGCCACAATGTGACTATGAAAGGATATTTTCTTACCGTAGGTTGCATGGTTGGGTTTGTTACTTTGCCGTATTTACGTATTTTGGGAAGCGGAGCGCGACATATATAGTTATAGCACAAAATATCATGAAATTTTTCGATATTTTGCTAATAAAACCTAAGTAATGAGAGAAAAATAGAAAGATTTTAACGAAGGGGCCGATCATAATTTTTCACTAAATAATACGAGTTGTATGGGATAAAAGTGATAAATATTGAGCGATGAGCAAATAAAATATTTTCATGATCTAAATATAGTAAGAAAATTAAATAGGGGTTAGATAACAAATTTTCTATTAAAGTGATAAAGGAACATTCCAAAAAAATATTCTAATATTGCTTTTTTAAAAATATTTTGCACACTTATAAAGAAGTGGTTAACTAATCTAAAATCATTTAGAAGATGCTCTCATTACTTTACTTGTACTTGAAAACTTAAAAGAACTTTCATTTTGGAAACGAATGAAAGAGCGATAAAAAACTTCCACTCTGAAACGGAGGGTGTATATATTATATAGTCTAGCAACGGTATTATATAGTCCAGCAAGGGCCTCTGCGTTTTGCATGGAAAAGGAGGTCGAAATCTACATTTTGTTGTTCAATATCTGAAATTGATACAATTACTTGCTCCTATTTCATGTGGGTTGTCTGGGGTTATTTCAGTAGATGATTCATGGTAAAACTGAAAATTCAAAATCTCAATTTCCCCCTCATTCCCTTTGCCATAAATCCGTTACGAAGCATAAACAAAATTAAAAATTGAAGTGCAATCTCCGTCGAATTCTTCCCAAGCTCGTTACAAATGAGAAGAGAAGCGGGTTGCAAGTGAAATTGGAAAGAAGAAGATGTAGGCTACTTAATAAGAAAAAAAGACTAAAATGGCCAAAAGCTTTTCATTTTTTGCACCATGCCAAATATATATTAGATAAATAAGAGAAAAATCCAAATATTTTCTTTTTTCTCACCAAATCAAACCCATGCCAAATACAGAAAAGAGAGTAAGCTCAAAAATCTAATAAATGCAAAAAAAAATAAAAAAAATTTAAAAAAAGCATCATAAGGTTTCAACTTTTCCTGACCAAAAAGAACACAAAAACTAAAGAATTCATAACATTTTCATTTCTTTCACAGCGGCAAAATACCCTAAAACTTTCGCTAATTTCACACAATGCCAAAAGTATTTTATAAAAGAGGTGAAAAAAAATTCAAGCAAAATGGAAAACGCAAATACACTCTTTTGCCTCTCTTTTTCGTAAAAACAAGTTAATTTCCCTACTCCAAAAAATGCCAAATATGAACATAATCTGGAAAAAATCTAAAGATCTAATCCAATATCTAATAAATAGAACCTAAATTAAAAAAGTTCCAAATTGGTGGCATTTTCCTCTCCATGACAAAAATAATTCATAAAAGTAGAAGGGGGGAGAGGAGAAATTGATGAGTTTGAAAGTTTTGTAAGTAAAATTTAGATATTAAATAAATGCGATCTATTAGGAATCTCTATGTCTAAGTCTAAATCAATTGAAATTTAATACCACAAAAACATAAGAAGAGAAAGTATAAGAATATTCATTTAGAAGCTGCTCTCATTAGCAAGGAGATGTGTTTGCCTATAAAATTGGATGGGACATAATTCAAGCTGCAAACTGTAATTTGTAGGGAATCCGAGGGTATAATTCTAAATGCAAGTTGTTATTTACAGGGAAATTAAGGGGCTGGGATTAAGTACATGCCTATGAAATTATACATAATACTAGACCACATACTTAAAAGTACTTGTACAATCAATTTAAATTTATAAAGTAGTGTTGTATTAAAATAACTTTTACATCAAATTTTAGTAGAATTAAATTATCTTTAATTACAATGAATATTGTTGTTATAAATCTCCTGGGCACATGATCTGGCTTTCAAAAACTTTATATGTGACCTAAGCAGAGATTTATAGATCAAAAATGTGCTTGTGTGAAGAATAGGTGATAAAGAAATAGCAATCTCAAATAAATATGAAAATAGTAACGATAACAAAATAAAAGCATCGAATCACAAATATAAGAAATAATTGTATTTTGAATATATGGTAACTGAAATTCTCTTTCAGCAAATGCGTATTTATAATTTATAAAAAACAACAGGAGCAAGCATATAGACTTACTAGTTAATTAGTTTTGATTGGTATTTGTTGTAGATTATAACAAGATAGAGAATAGTTATTAATATTTAGCAAATATATCCAAAATATAAACAATAGGAGCTATAATTTAAGAAAAGGACGGTTCAGTTATGAACTAAGTAGATATTTTAAGAGTTGATGTTATTGTTTTTAATAAGGATGCTTAATTTTTAGGAAATATTGTTAGTGGACGTAGAAATTCAAGGTACGCTATTTTTTTATGAAATATTGTCAGCGGACAAATCTTGTTTGTTTTTGATAAATACCTTCATAGTGAAAATATTATTTTGTGAAGAAGATCAAGCCAAAAAAGTATTATATTTGGGAACTTAGGATGCGAAAATTATCGGCCGTATTATGAACTTATATAATTTCTTTTCTTACGTAAGTGATTAGCACTAGGCTATTTATATATTAACTAAAGAAAGTCTTAGGCAGGGAGCAGAATCCAGGAATTTATTGGCGTTTAGCATGGAAAATTACCTTAGCCGCCTGGAATTTAAGTTAATGCGCATCTGGCCGCTCCAACTGTGGATACAAGCAGACAAAGATTCACCCAGCCCCCTGAAATTCATGCAAATTTACGTCTGCCCTCTTTTGGCCCATCTCATCTCTAGGGGAATTTCGCTCCACCCCCTAAATTTCTGGGAAATTCGTACACCCATATGTGTGAGGGCACCTGCTAGCTATATTAATATATATTAGCGAAGATACTAGCTATGTCTCAATATACAATTTTTTTTAATAATTAATTAGTTAATCATGTCTTGTTATTGTTGACCTAATTGATATTTCAAAAGTTTTTGATGGAAAACACAAGGATGTCAAAGTCAATATGATTAAATATATTGCGATGATTTCATGGTTAAGGATCTTGAGATTGTGTTTGGTGTATCAAACAAAGGGCTGCAAAGTGGAGAATTTTAAGTTGAAGAGAGAGATTTTGATGTTTTTATCTGCAGCACTTCGCTCCAAAGATACAAGAGAAAAGTTGAAACGTGTGTATATTCTTACTTTTATTTTTATGTTTTATTTATTTGTAATGAATTTTGAGAGGTATTAGTCCAAAGGTCATTTGAAAACCAAATGCTTGGAATTTGAAAAGGTGTGTTAATCCCAAGTCTTTTGTAGCCAGCATTTTAAAATAAAATGTTAGTCACAGTGTCTAATTGAAATACCAGAATTAGATTTTAATTAAAATTCTTCATACAAAATTATAATATAAACATGAGTGAAATTTTCCGTCTCAAATTCGCCTATACCTCGAAATCTAAAATTCCTCAAGCCATTAGCCATGGTCACTGATCATCTCCTCCAGCAAGCGACAACAATTCGTCGATAACGGTCTACTGCCGTCGGCGATGTCGGCGATCGTCTGCCTCTCCTTCAACCGCTCGTCAACAATCATAGTCGGCGACTGCACGCCGATGGCCGCCCATTGCAGCCGAATGATGACCGTCCACTGATGACTGCCGATGGCCGCCCACTGCAGCCGAATGAAGACCATCCAATCGATAATCATTCGCCGACAACCGTCTACGACAACCGCTCTCCTGCAATCATCATCGGTAACCGTTTGTCGAGGACCGATAACCATTCGCTGTCGTTGAATGACGACCGCATATCGATGACCGCTGCAATCCGGCGCCCACGAGCACCCCAGTCCGCTGCTGGACTACTCCGCTGTCCTAAGCAAGCCGCCTACAGAGATAACCGCCGTAAACCGCCGACTGCCAAATACCGCTGCAGTCCGCCGACTGCCAAATACCGCTACCGTTTGCTAACCTCTGCTGATGTCTAGTGTTGTTTTCTTTTGATTGTCGTCATCGTCCACAAATCATCTATTACCTGTTGCAGATGGAGAAGCCGATGTACGGAACAAGGCTCGCGACAAACTAATCACGCAATAAACAACCACACAATTAATAACGAGAAGACAAATTAATAACAACGCGAGAATAAATAAATAAGAATCACAAACCAAACAAGAGAAGGATTTGTTAATAAAGTTCATCCACCGTATGGCTAGTCCCCGGCAGAGCGGAATCTGCAATATCTACTATAAACTTGAATCAAGTACACCTCGAGCAAACACTAAAAGATTTCTCTCAAATCTCTTTAGATCTAGGCCGTCGCCATCTCATACAATGATCTCTCTTCTATTTGGCTGTAGATAAAATATATAAGAGGTTCCTATTCATACACAAACCAATTTCTTAATTAAGAAACTACCATAATTAAGGAACTGCCATAAAACACTTTTTAATTAAGAAACTGCCATAAGATACCGCTTAATTAAGAAACTGGCATAATTGTGAAACTGCCATAAGACACCCCTAAATTAAGAAACTGTGGTTTTGGTAAAATCTGATATGGCTTGTGTGCACGTCCAGACATCTGCCTAAAGTTTCTCCATAATTTCAACAATCTCCCACTTGAAGATAGTTCAGCCTTGATTCCAAACACTAGTAGACTTCACACGACTCCACTCTACTCTCTGCTCACCAGATTTTCCTGGAAAGCTTCACCAATCTGCAACAGAGATTCGGCCTATCTCTGTCTACGACCTTGGTGAACATATTCGCCGGATTCTTTTCTCCCGTGATCTTCTATAGTGTTAACTCGCTTTCTTCTACCGATATGCGTATGAAGTGGTACCACACCTTGATGTGCTTCGCCCGAGAGTGATATGCCGCATTCTTTGCTAAATGTATCGCACTTTGGATATTGCTCCACAAGGTATTGAAGTCTTGCTTTTTTTTCCAATTCTTCAAGTAGCACTTGCAACCATATTATCTCCTTACTAGATTCCGTGATCGCCACGTATTCAACCTCCGTTGTCGACAATACCACCACCTTTTACGATTGAGAGACCCAACTCACCGTTGTTCCCCCAACTATGAATACGTACCCTGTCATGATCTTCCCATTATCTCAATCTCTCGAATAGTTTGCATCAATATAACCTTACACCTTTAGAGAGTCACCCCCGAGCAATGACTTGACGTACCCCTTAGATACCTCAAAATCCACTTCACCGTATTCCAATATTTTTTTCCCGGTTTTTGCATATACCTGCTAACAACTCCCAATACATGTGCAATATATGGTCTTATACTTACCATCGCATACATCAAACTCCCCACCGCAGATGTATAAGGCACGCTTGTCATCTCATCTTTCCACTCTTGAATTGTCGAACATAACTCCTTACTGAGTTTGAAATGCTCCATTAAGAGCATACACACCAGTTTTGACTTGTCCATATTGAACCGCTTTAAAACCTTCTCGATGTGGTCCCTTTGCGATAACCATAACTTCCGCTGTTTCCTATATCTCACGATCTTCTTGCCCAAGATTTGCTTTGCTGCTCCCAAATCCTTCATAAAGAATTTCTCAGCCGTCATCTTCTTCAAAATTTGAATTTTCTTGAAACCTGTCACGCCCCGCTTCCCAGTATACGGTGAAGGGGACGA
The DNA here is from genome assembly GCA_030015575.1 of Agapanthus africanus. Lineage (NCBI taxonomy): Eukaryota > Viridiplantae > Streptophyta > Magnoliopsida > Asparagales > Amaryllidaceae > Agapanthus > Agapanthus africanus. The sequence continues at coordinate 874,518,439 of JASDDO010000022.1, read as the reverse complement.
GACTGGCCGCTACGTATTTACTCTGAAGTAAATACGCTAAGCGTATCTAAGCAATATAAATAAAAATGCACAAGAGACAAAGACAATAGTATAACTGAACAAGGCTCCGAAAAGGAAATACAGAATGTAAAGGAAATGTATAAGTGAAACTACAGCTCGGGATCTTCAATAAACCGGTCCAAATCTTCAGTGCTAAGCTCGATCTCTGGAAGGTCCGAATCACCTGACGACATTCAAAGAAGAAAGAAAGAGAATGTCGTCAGCGAACAAATCGCTCGGTAAGTCCTAAAGATAAAGGAGAAGTAGAATAGATAGACAGAGAGAGAGAGAGAGAGAGAGAGAGAGAGAGATTGTAACTTTTAAAGTTGCATTACATTGTTATATTGATGTATTTAGTGTTAACGTTGTTGTTTGTAGCTTGGTACAGAAGAATACCAGTGTATACGAGAGGAGTCTCTATATACCAGAGACTAAAGGCAAATGGAAGTACAAGGCTCCGTTAGAATACCCGGAACAACGGCGATTGTATTCAAGTTAGGTGTCTTAAATCTTGCAGTCTCGTGCCACTTCTAATACCTTCCATACCAATCTACCCCTTAAACCCCGTGATGTCTTGATTGTATTGTTTGTATTGTATTGTAACTTGTATTGTCTTGTAATATAGATTGTATAATTGGATGACTTGCCGAAACCATGATATCAGTAAATGGATGTAACTGTAGAATCATGGATGTGACTGGAGAATCATGTAAATGGAAGTATATCTATGGTTCGGTTCAGTCAATATAGATTGAATAGATTGAATATATGTATTCATGGATTCATATTGAATTGTTATATTGTAGATTGTACTTGAATCATATTCAAGTCAGATTGATTATAATGAGACTCGGTCTGAGTCAGAACAATTAGAAAAGAAATTAAATCTTGAATTAAGTTTTGATATTATAAATAACCGCTGCACATAGGCGGCAGGATTTGTGTCTTTTTCAAAGATGATTACCGTGTTGATAACACCGTTTATTAAATTGTCTACCTTAAATAGGCAAGCACTCACTTCTCCGGCTCCCTGAGGCTCAAGAGACCAGTCCTGCTTAAACCTATGTTTACTAGGGTCCTTAGGATAATTTATAGAACTTGAGGGGGTTATATGTAAAAATACTTTTGTATAGTTTTCAAAATACATCCCAAGTATTTAATTATCGTCTTTAGAGTTGTCATAAATGTAGATTTTTATATTTGTGACATTTCTAGTGAAAATAACCTATTTTCATAATATAGGATATTTAATTGTAAAGTGTTGGACTTGTATGGAATTTCATGGTATTCTCATGTAAAGTGATTCTTTTGATTTAGAAAAGTTGGAATATTTATAATATATCAAAAATAGATATTTTGATGATATATATATATATATTTATAAAAATAATTTTAATTTATTATTTTCTAGAAATCTCATTTTCTTAAGATATTTGTATTTTAAATCTTTCGAGACCGAATGCCCCTTGCGGAGGTCTGCATCTCGCACTACTAAGCCTGAGGATGTGCGATAATCCGCACCATCCCGAACGGGTTTCCCAAATGGGTTGTAGCGGCGCTTTGCAAAGATTTGTGTAAAATACATATTTCTTGTGAAAATGGTTTTAATAATAAATGGTATTTATATGTAAAGTTTCGTTTTTCTGTATTCTATGTTCCCGAAAGGTATTGTGCTATGTTGCATATGAGTGTTGTGAGGATATAGGTCATTACCTCATGATCTAGTTAAAGATATAGCAAGATTAATGATGTTTTATAGTCGAAACTAAATTACATGGTATTTTACTGAAAAAGAGCGGTAAAAGTTACAAAATGAAATATTTTGCTATGAAACTTGTTCAACATATTTTGTTAATGATTAATAATCAAGATATAAGAGTTTAACATGGTTGTGTTAAGAAAAATTGAATTTTATAAAGAAAACCGAATCGGAAGTCGGATTTAACTCCGCTTCCGTCGGGTTTTATTAAAAGAAGTTTTAAGAATAGAGAATAGAAGAGGGAGGAGGGACTTACTGGTTTAGAGGTTAGAGAAGAGAAGAAGAAGCGGTAGGAGGTGCCGGTGCGTCGTTTCGTTGCCGGGAGCTCCTAGGGTCGTCGTCGGAAGATTGCCGGAGTTTTGCCCTTCGCTAACTCCACCTGTACACAAATTTCTAGAGCAATTTCTTGAGAGTTTGGACAGAATTTTGAGTGAGGGGTGTGTGTTTAGGGGTGATATTTATAGGGTAATGCTAGGGTTAGGGTGGTGAAAGGCTGTGAAAGAAAAATGTATTGAATTTTGTATTAAAAAAGGTTTTAATGGGATTTTTAATTCTCTGTAATAATTCAGAAAAATTAAACATGACAGGGGTTATGGGGATACAGAAAGACACAGAAACCAAGAAGGACAAACTCGGATTTGGCCGAGTTAGGCTGGCGGTGCCGGCCGATTCAGGCGCGTCGCCGGCCCGAGTCAACCGAGTCGGGCCCCATCTTTTCTCCACGTGTCCCTCGACTGATGGTCTATCCCCTGGTCCAGTTTGTTTTTAGTGTTGTTTCCCTCCGAAAGACGCGACAAAGACGCGGCGAACGTCTAGCCTGAATTTCGGGGCAGATGCTAATTGGTGCTATCCGTCCACCTCTCCGAAGATTCCAAGTTGATTTATGGCGCAATGTATCGAAGGTTTAAACGGATGCGGCCGATGTAGCAGATTTCGTCAGATTCCCCCTCGTTTGAGGGGTTTTTGATTGTGGGGACGCTCTTCCCTGTAGGCGCAAGCCCTTACAGTTAATTACGCTACCGCATTGCGGCAACAACTTTCTCCTTCTCCAGATGGTCACTTCGCGTCGTGAGTGTTTGTTTTGTGTTTGGTTGCCCGTGGATTGTATACGGAGAATAAGTTATGTTGTCGCTCGTAGGGCGTGGACTAGTCCAAATCCATATCTTTCTTAGATTTGGGTTTGGGGGGTTTGGGTTTAAGGATACGTTAGCCTCATTTGAGATTAAGATCAACTTAAACGTTTGTTAAGGATATGATAGTATAATTTTAGACTAAGATCAACTTAACGAGACCGTTTAGATCCGACAAGAGAGAAATTGAGCTCTATTGTTTAGTTTAGTGACATTGCGTTCGATTAGTTTAAGGACATTACGGTCCATTGTTAGTTTAAGGACATCTCGGTCCAATATTAGTTTAAAGACATCGCGGTCGAGGTTAAGGACATCATAGTCCGTGGGTTTAAGGACTTCACAGTCCGATGTTAGTTTTAAGACATTACGGTCGAGGTTAAGGACATCATAGTTCGTGAGTTTAAGGACCTCACAGTCCGATATTAGTTTTAAGACATCACGGTCGAGATTAAGGACATCATAGTCCATGAGTTTAAGGACCCCACAGTCCGTGAAATATGTGGTTGTTGGGACCCGTCACCTCTTTGAAGACGTTGAAGAATTACAACGATGAATATCAAAGGAGTGAAGAGATGTACCCTTGAACTAAGGTGAGTCGGTTGAAAGAGCAGATGTGCTCAATTTGAGATAAGTTGAGGACTTATGGACAGAATTGGGCTAAGTCTAATTAAAAATGTTTAACATTTTATTTTTGTTCTGGCTATTAAGCCTTTATTTGGGTTCGGCCCTTTTAATAATGCTAAGCATTGAAGTCTGACATTTTTTGTCTTCATCAAAACAGATTGTGTTCTGACAATGCGCCACGTAGCGCGCCAGGCGCATTGCGCTAGCTAAAGAGCGCATTGCGCTTCTGTCAGGTAGCGCACACGAAGAGGACACGTGTCGCGCTTAGCGCTAAGCGCTAGTTTATTAGCGCATTGCGCTTTTAATTTATGAGCACTTTGCGCTAGTCTGTTGGCGCGCCAGTGAGTGACACGTGGCGCACTTGGCGTTGAGCACCAGCCCATGAGTACAGTACGCTGTTTCAGAAGCGCTAAGCGCAGAATGTGTCTTTGGTTGACACGTGGCATGTTTTGGCGCTGAGCGCTGGTCCAAGAAGCGCAAAAGCGCAATTCATGAGTGCAAGGCACTTTCTAATAGCGCAAAGCGCATTTGATCAGATTTAATATCAAAGAACAAATTAATGTTCTTCTTAAAGGAGGCTTTGCCTCAAGATTCAAGAACAAAAGTTCTTGTTTTTATAAAAGGCTCTGCCTTTATAAATCAAAAATCTGTGAATGAAGTAAAATACTTCTTTTATTATTTTACGATTAGATCTTTTGATCTTTTTCTTTTTATTAAAGAGCTTGGTCTTTTTTAGATCTCTGATCTTTTTAGAAGACGGTTCTTCTTTTTACGAGATGGTTTCATCTCTATTGTTCAAGAACATAGTTCTTTATCTTGAAGATGAAGAAAAATCTTCTTTTTTCTAAGACTTGCTCTTCTTTTTCTTAAACTTTGCAGAGTGTTTCTCTCTCTCTTTTTTCTCTGTCCCTTAGATTTGAAGTCTAGGGGCCTTTATATAGGGCCAAATGATTTGTTGAATCAGTTTTAAGAGATTCTTCTCTGATTGATTTGGGAATATTTCCCACCGTTGGATCTTTGAACCTAAGGCTTCTGTTTTACAGAAGATAATCTTCTTGTTTCAATAAGATTGAAAAATCTTTCCATAACAGGATTTTAGTTCTGATTAATTAATAATTTATTATTAGTAGATCTTTTGATATAACGGTGGGGGATTTTTAATTCCAGCGCTGGCGCACCTTGCGCGAGGGCACCTATGTTCGACACGTGGCGCATAGCGCATAGCGCAGCGCAACTGCGCTAGCGCACCCATGTTTGACACGTGGTACGCAGCGCAGAGCGCAGCGCAACTGCGCTAGCGCACCCGTGTTTGACACGTGGCGCGCAGCGTAGAGCGCTGGATCTGAAGCGTTGCTTCAACTTTTAAATTTTGAATTTTAAAACAGAGTTTTGCTCTGATTGGGGTGTGCTGCCTAGGGCGCAGCGCTCCTGGCGCTGGCGCGTCTGTGTTTGACACGTGGTGCGCAGCGCGCAGAATCTGAAGCGTTTCTTCAATTTTTGAATTTTGAAATTCAAAACAGAGCATTGCTCTGATTAGGGGAAGGAAGGGTCGCTTCATTCCAAATCTTAGAATTTGAACAGAGCTTTGCTATGATTGGAGAAAGCAGAAGTGTCGCTTCATTTCAAATCTTGGAATTTGAACAGAGTTTTGCTCTGATTCGAGAAACAAATGCCCCCACCGTTGTGCTTGCGTGGCCCACACGTGAGCGCAGCGGTGGCAACATCTGAGCCCTTGGATCAGCTCAGAAGTTGAAGAGACGTCTTAACGCCTATAAATAGGACCTTTGGTCCTCTAGATGATTATCATCTTCTTTGAGAATTTTGTTCAGAGCACAGCTCTTCTGTTCGAGAACTTCTCAAAAGCAAAAAAGAAACTCTTTCCAAACTTAGGTAAAATTTTAATAAATCTTAATGAGTTAGGGTTTTACCTATTAACAGAGCCTTGCTCTTAATAGATCTTTGATCTTCAGAAAACCCATTTGGGGTTTCACTAGCAGAGATTTGCTCCATAGCTCTAAAGAGATCTAAAGAGAACCCTGTTAGCGTTCCATTAATAGAGCTCTGCTCTCTAAAAGGATTTTTCTTAATTCATTAATGGAGCTTTGCTCCTTTCAAATCATATAGAAGAACTCTTAAGAGTTTTTCATGGATCTTGAAGATTAAAAATGGAATTTTATTTTTGATGAATTGTATCATCTTCTCAGAGCAAGGTTCTCAATGTTCTCAGGGAATTTCTTTAAATTCCCCTCATAATTGATTTTGACAGGTGTCACCCCTGTGTGCAGAGCATTGCTCTCGAGGAGTTTAACTCCTTGTTCCTGTTTTTAATAAGAATTTGCTTAATCAGTCTGTCTGCTAATTTTGTTGATTTTCTTTTTCAGGAGTAATGGATGCTCACATGTATGATCTCGACGAGATTATCTCTTACGGAGACATCCGCTCACTCGGCCGTTCTCAGAATCGAGAATTCACAAACGCCGAGTGTGCCGAAATTATAAGTCGCTTTGATGCATACAATGGTCGACTGCTTTCTCGACGCTCCCCTCTCCTGAAGCTTATTGTGGGAGCGATCTGGGAAGCGCTTCCTCTATTCTGTACCGGCGTGCCGCTTAGGGCATTGGATGCCGCCGAGGATAAGGTGCATTCGGTGTGCCTGATGAGCCTAATCTCGAAGAGAAGGCGAGACAATCTTATCGATCTCCTGCATCAGGTTTTTCAACAGTCGGCCATACTTGCTGCCTATCGGAGGGTGGAGGGCATCCGTGGGGATCCCGACGCTTGTGATCGCGAAAGAAAGCATACTAGGATGGTTCGCCAGGCCTGGAAAATTCTGGACAAAGTCACTTTTGAGTTCCTCAATCCATGCCCTGGATCTGAGGTCTTGCCATTGTAATTATTTTGATAATGTTTTTGTTTACTGCTTTCATAATTGTAAGAACTTTTTCGCAGTATGAATGGCAAATTTCTCATTTTAGCGTGTTTTATTTCATGTTCTAAATCTTTTGCACATGCATGAATGGGTATGCCTCGAACGCTTAATTAGATGCAAATCAGATGTTCTTTCTTCTCCTTACTATGTTGTTGCCTTGTGATTTTAACAAGTGTGGCCTGTAGATAGTATATAACTGTTAATCTTGGGCTCTTTGTAGGGCAGTGATAGCTTAGAAAACAGGGTTAGGATCTGTCACCTAAGACTTTTCAACTTTATGAGCCGTGAGGGTCTCATAAAGAATTTTCTCCCTACCGGTCGAGAGGATCCTGTAGGTGTAATTTCTCCTTAAGAATCGTGAGGATTCCTAAGTGTGTTTTCTCTTGAAAGTCGTAAGGATCCCACAAGAGAATTTACTCCCTTACGAGTCGTGAGGACCCGCAAGTGATGGGTGAAGTTGTCCTTATCCGCATTTCACGGAGTCAGGAGTTGCTCTGGATGCTTCCCACGGGTTCACTGCCGTGTTCTGCGAGGACCAGGCTCCGCTGTGGACGTTTCCCACGGGGTCAGGGTTGACATTATCCGCGTTCCACGTAACTAGGAATTTTGCTCTAGATGCTTCTCACGGGTTCACTGCCGTGTTCGGCGAGGACTAGGCTCCGCTCTGGATGCTTCATATGGGGTCATTGCCGTGCTCTGCGAGGACCAGGATCCGCTCTGGACGTTTCCCACGGGGTCAGGATTGATATAAGCCGCGTTCCACGTAGCCAGGAATTTTGCTCTAGATGCTTCCCACGGGTTCACTGCCGTGTTCGGCGAGGACTAGGCTCCGCTCTGGATGCTTCACACGGGGTCATTGCCGTGCTCTGCGAGGACCAGGATCCGCTCTGGATGTTTCCCACGGGGTCAGGATTGACATAAGCCGCGTTCCATGTAGTTAGGAATTTTGCTCTAGATGCTTCCTACGGGTTCACTGCCGTGTTCGGCGAGAACTAGGCTCCGCTTTGGATGCTTCATACGGGATCATTGCCATGCTCTGCGAGGACCAGGATCCGCTCTGGACGTTTCCCACGGGGTTAGGATTGACATAAGCCGCGTTCCACGTAGCTAGGAATTTTGCTCTAGATGCTTCCTACGGGTTTACTGCTGTATTCGGCGAGGACTAGGCTCCACTCTGAATGCTTCATACGGGGTCATTGCCGTGCTCTGCGAGGATCAGGATCCGCTCTGGACGTTTCCCACGGGGTCAGGATTGACATAAGCCGCGTTCCACGTAGCCAGGAATTTTGCTCTAGATGCTTCCCACGGGTTCACTGCCGTGTTCGGCGAGGACTAGGCTCCACTCTGGATGCTTCACATGGGGTCATTGCCGTGCTCTGCGAGGACCAGGATCTGCTCTGGATGTTTCCCACGGGGTCAGGATTCACATAAGCCGCGTTCCACGTAACCAGGAATTTTTCTCTGGATGCTTCCCACGGGTTCTCTGCCGTGTTCGGCGAGGACCAGGCTCCGCTCTGGATACTTCACAAGGGGTCATTACCGTGCTCTGCAAGGACCAGGATCCGCTCTGGACGTTTCCCACGGGGTCAGGATTGACATAAGCCGCGCTCCACGTAGCCAGGAATTTTGCTCTGGATGCTTCCTACGGGTTCACTACCGTGTTCGGCGAGGACCAGACTCCGCTCTGGATGCTTCACATGGGGTCATTGCCATGCTCTGCAAGGACCAGGATCCTCTCTGGACATTTCTCACGGGGTCAGGATTGACATAAGCCGCATTCCACGTAGCCAGGAATTTTTGACTTCATCCGCATTTTACGAAATCAGGGTTTGATTCTCGGTCATCTGTGTACCGCCGAGCCATGGAGCTGGGAATTGCCGCTGTTCCGCTTTGCTTGATGTTGTGTTTGTCATAAATGAGACGAATGTTGAGACGACCTCTAGGCTATCTATGAACAGTTGAGATTTGGCTTCTTCTTCTGATGAAGCCTGGGAAAGAAAGGTGTGATTCCCTCTTTGTTTGCGCCCCTGGATTGTATACAGGGATTGATGTAATATCACCTATAGGGCATAAATTTCTCATTTATTTTATTTTATTTCTTTCCGCGATGCTCTATCATTTCAGCTTTTATATCGCGAAGGTCGCGATTGCCCAATCATTTTGGCTATTTTTTGCGGTGCCCAATCATTTCGGCTATTTGTTTTGTTTTTACTCGCTGCTTTTTATTGCGAGTTGCCCAATCATTTCGGCTATTTTGCATGCATATATTTTTACTTGCTGATTTTGTTTGCAAGTTGCCCCATCATTTCGGCTATTTCGTATACATGTGTGGCTTGTTGGCTTTTCGCTGCAAGCTTAGGATTAGACACCGATTTCGGCATCAGCACCGCTACAACTGGGATATTGTCAGGAGCGAATCATCATTTGCCTTAATCAATGTCGAACAAAGATGGCTTAGTAGACAGGGTTAGGATTCTGTCGACTAAGGGTTTTGACTTCATGAGCCGTAAGGGTATCATAAAGGTATTTCTCCCTGCGAATCGTGAGGATCTCGTAGGTGCATTTTCTCTTTAAGAATCGTGAGGATCCCTAAGTGTATGCTCTCTTATAAGTCGTAAGGATTTTACAAGAGGGTTTTCTTCTTATAAGTCGAGAGGACTTACAAGGGCTGTTCACCATGTAGACATATCCCTAGTCACGGATGGGACTTCGTTAGGGAAATGTTTATTCGCGCCCGTGGATTGTATACAAGGGTCAGTGTTGAGCCGCTTGTAGGGCAGTATCGGAGGTTGTGGGGGCTGCTTAAGAACAGGTTCAGATCCCTGTAGTTTAAAACTTTTGAATCTTATGAGCCGTGAGGGTCCCATAAGAGGGTTCTCCTTACGAGTCGTGAGGATCTCGCAAGTGTAATTTCTCCTTAGGAATCGTGGGGATCCCTAAATGTGTTGCTTCCTAGTGAGTTGTAAGGATCTCACGCAGGTGGTTTCTCCTTACAAAGTCGAGAGGACCTTGCAAGTGTCTTTTAACGAGATTGCGCCCTTTCGGGTTTTCACAAAACTCGCCGGCAGCCCTTCTGTTTTTACTCACGGAGCCCTTTCGGGTTTTCATCCGTGCCCTTTTTGCTTGTGGACATACCATTTTTTTTCTCTTCTTTTTTTTATTCTAACGAGGTTGCGCCCTTTCGGGTTTTCATAAGACTCTCCGGTAGCCCTGCTGTTTTTACTCACGGAGCCCTTTCGGGTTTTCATCCGTGCCCATTTTGCTTATAGACATACCGTTTTCTTCTTTCTTTTTTTTATTCTTTTTTTTTGTATCAGCTTCGGGATACTGCAATCCACCGTAGTTTATCGACATCTCGGTCAACGGCTAGTTTTAGGACATAGTGGTCCGTTGTTAGTTTAAGGACGTTTCGGTCCGTCGTTAGTTTAAGGACGTTTCGGTCTATTGTTAGTTTAAGGACGTTTCGATCCGTTGTTAGTTTAAGAACATTTCGGTCCGTTGTTAAGGAAGCCGGATACTACTTACAGAGTTTAGGCTTAGGAAGATAGCGAGCGGATATAGTCGTCGTCATCTATCATTGACCTAGGCCGTGATTCGTTAGGCGTAGTATTTCTTCAGGAAGCGACCATTTATTGGCCTGAAGGGCCTTTTGCCATGCATGTCCATGAGTAGATAGGCTCCACCCTGGTAGACCTTGTCTATGACGTACGGGCCTTCATAGTTTGGCTCGAATTTCCCCCGCTTGGCACGATTGGGGATCATAGGTCTTTTGACCATTAGCACGAGTTCGCCTTGGCAGAATGTCCTCGGCTTAGTCAATCTTTTTTATGAGCGCGTCATCTTTGCTTTATAAGCCTATAGATTTTTTTGCGCTATGAGCCGGGTTTCGTCAAGGGCGTCGAGCTCCTCAAGCCGAAGGTGAGCATTCTCTTTGTCCGTCAGCTTGTAATGAACTGCCATTCGTAGAGAGGGTAGCTCTATCTCGAGGGGGAGTACCGCTTTTGTACCGAATACCAATGCGTACGGCGTTGTGTTCGTGGCCGTCTTGAACGTAGTCCGGTATGCCCAGAGAGCTTCATGCAGTCTCTCGCGCCAGTCCTTCTTATTCCGGGACACCGTCTTTTTCACGATCTTCGTCAAGGTCTTGTTAAAAGCCTCAGCTAGACCGTTAGCTCGGGGATTATAGACCGAGGAGTATCTCCAGTCTATGTTGTGTTGTTGAGCGAAGCGGCTGATGTTATAGCTTCGGTAGGCTGGCCCGTTATCGGAGATGATCCGTCTCGGAGTTCCAAACCGATAAATGACGTGCGTCTTGAAGAAATGGAGGATATTTTCCGTCTTCACTTCCCTCAGCGGTACTGCTTCTGCCCATTTAGAGAAGTAATCAGTTGTCGCCAAAATGAATCGATGTCCTCTGGACGATGCTGGTTTGATGGGGCCGATTATGTCAGTCCCCCACATTTCGAATGGCCAGCTAGCCACTGTCGGATGTAGTGGATTTGGATGCTGATGGATGAAGTCCCCGTGAATCTGGCACGAATGGCACTGCTTCGCGTATTTGAGGCAGTCCTGAATCATCGTGGGCTAATAGTAGCCCATTCTTTTAATCTTTAGCTTCATCTTCGGCCCGGCTTGGTGAGAACCGCAGAGTCCGTCGTGGGTTTTTTGGACGACTCTTTTTGCTTCTTCAGGTCCCAGGCATCTTAACCACAGAGAATTAAATGACCTCTTGTACAGATCATTGACGAAGGCAAAAGATAGGGATGTTTCATAAGCTGATGTCTTGAGGACGCATCTTCGGGCGTTCGACGGGATTTGAAGTAGTCTATAAATACTTCTCTTCAATCCTCAACCGTTTCTTGGTCTTTTATTTAGAGGGCCGTTTGCTTGATCGCTCCTTTTTCCTTGGACGACTCCGGAGATATTTCTGCCGGCGCAAGAACCCGACGGCTTTGTACCACGATTCTTACGTCATCGAGGTTCTCGTCGGCCAATTCTTTAGCGAGCTTAGCTAATGCATCTGCTTTGCTATTTTCCGCGCGCGGTATGCTTTCCAAGGTGTAGAAAGGAATTTGGGTCAGTAGTTGTTGTACTCTCTCGCCGTACTTCACCAACTCTGGCTTGCACGTTTGGTAGTCGCCATTTATTTGACTAACGACCAGTTGGGAGTCTCTGTATATGAGGAGATTTTCAATTCCCATGTCAATAGCGATCTCGAGATCTTCTATCAAAACTTCATATTCGGCTTTATTGTTTGTCCTCGGCTCTGTTAAGGAGAAGGCAAACCGCATTATCCCTCCTTATGGAGTTACGAAGATGAGGCCTACCCCTGATTTGATTATGGGGGTGTTTTGTTTGCGCTTCTTCATGGAGGATGCTCCATCGAAGTAATGTTCCCAGCGGGATCCATTACCGTCAATCGTGTCAAACGCATGCTCATCTGGCAGCAATTCAAATGAGAATCGGCAGGTATCGGATGCTCAGCGAGGAAGTCGGCGATGGCCTGGCCTTTTACGGCCTTAGGAGGCTGATAAGTTATTGAGAACTCCATCAAGAGCAAGGCCCATTTAGCGAGCCGCCCTGTCAATTTGGCCTTTGACATCAAATATTTGAGGGGATCCACTTTCGATATGAGACGGACTTCATGCGCCAACGCATAGTGCCTGAGCTTCATTATCGCGAAGATCAATGCCAGGCAGTGTTTTTCGATGGGAGAATAATTGCTTTCTGCCCCCAGCAGAACTCGACTCAAATAGTAGAGGGCTCTCTCCTTCCCTTGGTTGTTCTCTTGTGCCCATAATGCGCCTAAGGATCCTTCAAGGGCGGTTGTATATAGAATGAGAGGCTTTCCCTTGACCGGAGTAGCCAGCACTGGCGGTTCTGCAGGTATTGCTTGATTTCGTCCAGTGCATTTTGGCATTTGCGATCCCAGACGAAAGGGGTTCCCTTTTTCATCAGGTGGCTGTAAGGACGGCACTTGCCTGAGAGATTGGCTATAAATCGCCGGATATACGCGAGCTTCCCTTGGAGAGACCGCAATTGTTTAAGAGTCTTTGGCGGGGGCATTTCCATGATCGCCTTAATCTTCGACGGATCTATCTCGATACCTCGGTGTCGGACGATGAATCCTAGGAATTTTCTCGAGGAAACTCCGAACGCGTATTTGAGAGGGTTCATCTTCAAGTTGTATTTACGAAGGCGTTGAAATACGGTCTTCAGATGCTCTAAATGCTCCTCGTATGATTTGCTCTTAACCACAAGGTCGTCGATATAGCATTCGACGACTTCATGTATGAGGTCATCAAAGATCTTCGTCATGGCTCTCTGATAGGTGGCACCAGCGTTCTTTAGACCGAAAGGCATCACCTTGTAGCAGAATATACCCAAAGGGGTCCGGAAAGCGGTATGCTTCTGGTCTTCGGGATGCATCTTTATCTGATTATATCCTGATGAGCCGTCCATGAAGGAGAAGACTTCGTGAGTGGACGTATTGTCTATCATCAGTTCGGTGACTGGCACTGGGAAGTCGTCCTTCAGGCAAGCTTTATTGAGATCCCGAAAGTCTACACATATGCGCACTGTCCCATTTTTCTTCATTACCGGGACGATGTTGGCGATCCAGTCAGGATACTGAACCTCTTGGATGAAACCAGAGTCGATCAGCTTCTTGACTTCGGCGTTGATACTCATCTTAAGCTCGAGCTACATTCTTCTCGGTGCTTGTTTGATTGGCTTGACGTCCGGGGATATGGCCCGTTTGTGGACAGCAATCTCTGGATCTAGTCCTGGCATCTCGGAATAATTCCATGCGAAGCAGTCTTTTTGCTGCATGAGCACATCCTTTAGTGTAGCTACCCTTTCTTCAGACAGCAACTCGCCGACGAACGTCGGCCGAGGGTCACTTACCGTCCCTAAATCAATTTTCTTGAGCTCATCTGCAGTGGTATGTATTCCATCTTCCAGTTCTTTCGGCGCTGGCGGAAACTCCGAGATCACCTCGTCATCATTGTTTTCGAAGCACCAAAGGAGGTCATCCATATTCTCGGGCATTCCTTCTTTCGATGATATTATCATGTGACAGGTACGGGCTCGCTTCCAAGACCGATGTGGATCTTGTTCTACCCTCATGGATTTGGGTTCATGCTTTTGCGGCGAGGTTACCTTCCAGCTGGTGGATAGAGCGAACCTGCCTTCCTGATATTGGTCTTTGACCCAATTCTTGAAGGTGAAGTAGTCTTCGAGTGGATGCCCTATCGCTCGGTGATAAGAGCAATAGTCTGGGTGAGAGATCTCGTTGGCTTGCTCGGGATGTTTGGACTCCGAAAGCGTAATCATTCGATGTTTTATGGCAAGATCAAGTATGTTCCGTGTTTTGTTCTGGGAAAAAAAGTACGCTCGACCCATCTTCTTTATAAGAGATGAGTCCTGATTGCTCGGTTCTTGATCGCGTGGCTTCTTGATCCCGCTTTGTTGCTGTCGAACGCCTTTCCCGTTCTTTGGTTTGTTTCTGCCTCTGCGTCGGGCCTTTTGTACAACGGGTTGACAGGGAGGGGCATTTTCATCTTTCGCAGCCTGTTGAAGAAGGCGTTGCGTCCTGGCTTTCTCGTAGATGGCCATTTCGCGATTATGGTCGTCTCGAACCTTTTGACCTGCTTCCCTTATAAGCTTGTCCATTTGTTCTTCGAACGACGAACTGGGCATTTTCACGTCGGGAGCTCTTTCTGGTTTAGGGTTAGCATCTTCCTACAGAGCATCTCTCTCTTCATCAAAGTCATTTATGACGTAGCAGTCGCGGAGTAGCTCCCGTTTCTTGGATTGAACATGCCCAAGCCCGGTTGTTTCTATCTTCCCGTTGGGCAATTTCCGCTGAGTTCCAGGGACGTTCCAGATCCTGTCATAGAACTTAGCTTTTCGAGCGGTCTGTTTGAAAGGTGCGCCTTGGCGCCTTAACAGCCTTTTTAGTCCGTTCGTGTAATATCTAGGCAAACGGATGGGCTGGAGCCTATCAAGTGTAGAATCCGCGTCGTGCCAGATTTCTTCCTCCACTTTGGTTTCCCCAGATCGGTAGAATAGGATCGCCTTTTCACCTTCTCGCCTGGGAGGGACATAGAACGTCTGCAGCTCTTCCACACTGTAGGTATCAAGCGAGTCTAGTTCTTTATGATGCTTTGGCGGAACCATGTCAAGTTGCAAACTTTGACCTTCACCAGCGATGGTTTGTATTGATGGCCGAGCAGAGAGTATGGCGTTGACCTCATCTTCTGAATCACTGCCGAAGATAAGCATAGGAGCGGAGGGTCCCAGCTTGTTGTATTGGGGCGGACCTGAATAAACTATCTCTTCCTCCTCCTCGGTATCACTCCCGAAGACCGGAATGATAGGGATAGCTTTGTCCTCGGCTTGTGACGTCTCTCTGTGTCCTTGAAATCTGGTAAAAAGTATTTTGCATCTTCGTACTTTCGGACTTTGTTCACGGAGAATGGGTTCAGCTCTCCTGTTACAGTATACTCAAGACCATCCATGAAGTATTTCATACACTGATGTTGTGTAGAGGGGATGATGTTGTACTCGTGTAACCAGGGCCGGCCGAGCAAAGCGTTGTAGCATGTCTTGGCGTCAATGACATGGAACTTGATGTCCGTGACAAGCAGCCCAAAGCGTAACGTCAGTATTACGGACCCAAGCATCCGTGATGACTGGGAGTCGAACCCGGAGATGGTGATTTTGTCGCGAGCGAGGTGTTGAACGCTCATGTAGATTTCCTTTAACACCCTCACGTTAAGGAGGTTAACGGATGACCCATTGTCGACCAGGATTTTGCCTATCTTGATATCGTGACAGTAGCCGGAGACATATAGGGGACGGTTGTGTTCACATGTCCCAAGTAGGAGATCTTCATCGCCGAAGGTGATATTGACTGTGTGTACTTCTTCTAGCTCGTCCTTCATCCTTTCTTCGGCGAGTAAAGCTTGGAATTGCTCTGGCTCTTGTAGCGTCTTGATCAATGAATCTCTTGCTTCTTTTGATAGTAAAAGGGCGTCGAGAATGCTGAGCTGCGAGGGTAACTTCCTCAAGTGCGCCAGAACGTTGTAGTCCACCTTACTTTTCTTTGGCGGGTCCTTGGCGGTCAGCTCTTTCATGACTTGGTCATCTAGGGCAATATACTCAGAGGCCTTTTCTTTTCCCTTATCTTTTCTATTCGTGTGTCCGAGATTCTTTTCGGGCAGCGTACGATTGCGCAGCTGAATATTTTCGCAGGTTTTTGGTTCTTCCTCTTTTCCCGAGGTGGATTCTTTGAAGAGAGGGCCAAGAGTCATCTCTTCGTCAGAGTCGCTCCCGAAGGTGAGAACTTGTGATTCCCCAGCGTTGACCATGCGACAGTCGCCGGCAATTCTTTTACGCTCCTCGGTCGTATTTCTTTGCTCCGGACGAGTTTTGCGTTTCATTCGCTTAAAATGTTATCGGTGAGCAACATATCCCTGCCACCATCTTTTAAAAGCGTTGCACTCTTCGGTGGGGTGTGCGATCTTTCGATGATATAGGTAGTAGCTAGGATGCATCTCTGCTTCACCGACAGTGTTTCCTTCGGAGGGTGGTAGCTTCATTCCCATTGATATGGCTTTAGCAAACCTTTTCCTCGTCTTGAACTTGTTTTTATTCACGACAGATGTCCCTTAATTCGGCGGGAGTGTCTCGACTCTTTCGTCCAGCCACCGGTGTTTGGCTTTCTCAAATATGGCCATCTCACGCTCTCGATCAGCTTTGCTTTTCAAAAGAGCTTCGGTTAGGAATGCGTCGATCATTTCATCTGATGGCCCTGGAAGCTCCGGTTCGGGGTTTGCCCCCAGTTTCTCTGTGTAAGGAGCTTCTTCATCGTCTGTAGACGAGTGAGAGATCATATGGCAACTTGCTATGTAATCCTCAGATTCATCTGATGAGTCTTCTCCATCATTTCCGTCTTCAAGGACGTGGCCGAGAAATTCCTGGAGCGTGATTGGAGTCCGCGCCTTCTGGTTATACTCTTCCAGCGCGTCGATCTGTTTCTGTAGGTCCGTACGCTTGTCGCCAGGCTTCACGGGCTTTTGGATTTCTTCTTCTTTTTCGAAGATTTCGACGGCTGGATATGAACACTTTGGTTATCACCACCAACCTTTGGAGTTGGGTGCGGCTTCAGCATTCCTTCGATGATTTCAGGTTCCAACGGATTCTTCCACCTGATCGCCGGGCATGTCAGGAGATCATTCAGCATCCTTTTGGTTTTGGCCGAAAGAACGACCTCCCATGGAGCTTCTTCAACAAAAGTGCACGTTGCCCCTGGTGTGTCCATCTTCTTAGGAGTATGCGGTTGTGGTGAGCTCACTTTCCACTTCTCAGACAACGCAAACTTGCCTTGTTGGTACTGATCCTCGATCCATCCCTTAAAGACGAAGCAATCTTCGATTGGAAGGCTTACCGTTTGGTGGTAAGGGCAATAATTGGGATTATTTGCTTCGCCGGGTTGCAATGGCCGCCTTGGATTCGGCAGATTGATAAGCCGGTTGCACATCGCCAGCTCGAAGAGTCTCTTCGTTTTGTCCCGTGGGAATGAGTAAGGACGCTTCATTTTCTCATTATAATAGCGCCGTCTCTCTTCCAGTTGATCTGTTAATTTTGGGGCACTGGGCTGCTATTGGGTATTCGCAACGAAGGTCGCCTTCCCTTTACCTTTTTCGTTTCGCGACTCCGGCTTCGGAGGAGACGGTCTATGCCCCATCTGGTCCATTTGGGCTAGCTTGTCGATTAGAGCCTAAAACGTGGTCGGTTTGAAGAACATCATGAACTGTGAAATAGTTGCATGAGGGTCTAGGGTGCCCACGAACATGCCCACCGCTGGTGCTTCTTCGATGCGCTGTTCACACTTCGACCACAGATTCCGCCATCGGATCGCGTACTGAACCCATATCTCGCCCGGCTTTACCCTGGCATTGATCAATGCCGTTATTGGGGCGCGTTCACTGGCACTTGCGAATCGCTGGGTGAACAACAACTCCATTTCTGCGAAAGTTTTGACGGAGTCGTTTGGGAGTTCGGAGTACCACTCAAACGCCGTTTCCGATAAGCTACCGATGAATTGGCGGAGCAAAAGCTTGTCATCGCCACCAGTATTGCCATAGAGAGCCCTGAACTGAGCGACATGTTGATGGGGATTGCCTGTCCTTTTGTACACGTGGAATTTGGGGATCGTGTAGCCCGGCGGGTACTTTATCTGATCATACCAGCCTGGATACAGTCGTCCAGTTTTGACGACTTGGCCGGCCGCTTCATTTTCCTGGTGAACTCGTATTTGCTGAGCGATATAATCATCCAGGGTGGACTTGGAAATAGTTTCCTCCTTAGCTGCTGAAAGAGCCGGAGGTGGATTTGATGTTTCTCCTCTGTCGTCTTCGAGGATAATCGGAGGAACTTCAGCTGGAGGGTCCTACTGGATCATCATACCCACCATGTCTTGGAACAGAAGAGCCATTTGCTTTATATTGGCCGCTTGTTCCGCAGCCTCCTTGTCCTTCTTTTCGAGCATTCTCCGAAGGAATTCAGCACCAGTCTCGTGTTCGTGACATTGTTCCGATGACGCCTCCGGGCTTTCTTTTGGCCCGGTAAGTGCGGCCATTGCAGTCAGCATCTCCTGAAGCTTCTGCTGTTGTTGTTCCTAAGCCCTTGTTATTGATCGGGTGAGCGGTCGGTGGCCCGTCAAAGCGCGGCTTTCCTCTTTTCCAGAAGCCATGTAAACAGTTTGTACCACCATGCCCCCAGACTTAGGGCGTTTGGGCTTGGCGTTTTTATGGTCTGCCACGTTTACAGGGGCTTTCTCTGGCCTCTTTTTCTTTTGAGTAGTCGACGTGGAGGGGGCCGTTGTAGTGGGCACCCAAGTGGTTGTCGTCTTTTGCGGCTTACTAGGACGGTTCCCTTCCGGCTGAACCTTCGGCTTCTTCTGTCGGTAGAGGTAGTCTTGATCGATCACTGACTCTTGGACACGTCGCCAGACTTTGTAAACTTTGGAGGACAGCCGCTGAGGGGGCTGTTCCGGTTTTGCTTCTGCGACAGTCTCCACCGGTGGAGGAGATCTTTTCAGTATGGCGGTAGGCGAGTTCCTACGCACCTTGTTCAGCAGTTCAAAGCTGTTCCCGGTCGGAACAGCAGTATTGACTTCCACCGTTGGAGCTGGTAGAGTTAGCCCAGAGTGGGAGTTGCCCCCAGCCTTCCTCGCTCGGCGCCAGTGGCGACGTCGAGCGTGTCGAGCTGTTGGGGTTGGTTCAGTGATGGGGACGGTTTTGTCTTGCCCCCTATCCAGATGAGGGGCTGTTGCTGGCGTCAGCCTCTTGAAGACTGATGTCCGTTGATAAGCGGTATCCAACCGGTCAAAAACAGACTTCTGAGCAGGGACGGGAACCGTAGTGGGAGTCGGAACAGCCAGTCTTGTAAAAACTGACCCTTTGGTAGGAGAAGCCGCCTTGACGACTTCAGGAGCAGGGATGGCTGTTCTCTTCGGAACAACCTTTTCTGGGACTGCAGGCTTCAACATGGGCCCACAGGAACTTCGGTCCAATCTGGAGAAGACTGAGGTGCTGGAGCTGGGAGACCCGTTGAAAGGGGCCGCAGTAGTTGTAAGCCGATCAAAGACCGACTTCTTGGGAGCTTCCGGCGTTGGCATAGGAACGGTGAAGCTCGTTGGCGGGAGCATGGTCCCGAAAAACAACCCGGTGGTGGCCTGAGTCACCTGGTCCACCGGCATTGTGAACAGCGAAGCCGCTTGAGGCCCGTAGGCTATGCCTCCGGATGCGGCGGAGCGTACGTTGTAGTTGCAGCTGGAACATTTTGCATAAGTGAACGCCATTGATCCTTCGCTTTCTGCACCAAGAAAAACGCCAAATCTTAGTACGTCGAACCCAAGGGCAACCATCAGCAAACCGCGATTGGTTCACGAACACGACACACGAAGTGTGGAGTGGAAAGAGAAAAAGGTCCCACCGGGCGTGCCAGAATTTGTTCCCCTCTGAAAGACGCGACAAAGAAGCGGCGAACCTCTAGCCTGAATTTCGGGACAGATGCTAATTGGTGCTATCCGTCCACCTCTCCGAAGATACCAAGTTGATTTATGGCGCCATGTATCGAAGGTTTAAACGGATGCGGCCGATATAGCAGACTTCGTTAGATTCCTCCTCGTTTGAGGGGTTTTTGATTGTGGGGACGCTCTTCCCTGCAGTTAATTACGCTACCGTATCGCGGCAACAACTTTCTCCTTCTCCAGATGGTCACTTCGCGTCGTGAGTGTTTGTTTTGTGTTTGGTTGCCCGTGGATTGTATACGGAGAATAAGTTATGTTGTCGCCCGTAGGGCGTGGACTAGTCCAAATCCGTATCTTTCTTAGATTTGGGTTTGGGGGGTTTGGGTTTAAGGATACGTTAGCCTCATTTGAGATTAAGATCAACTTAAACGATTGTTAAGGATATGTTAGTCTAATTTTAGACTAAGATCAACTTAACGGGACCGTTTAGATCCGAAAAGAGAGCAATTGGGCTCTATTGTTTAGTTTAGTGACATTGCGGTCGATTAGTTTAAGGACATTACGTTCCATTATTAGTTTAAGGACATCTCGGTCCAATGTTAGTTTAAAAATATCGCGGTCGAGGTTAAGGACATCGTAGTCCGTGGTTTTAAGGACTCCACAGTCCGATGTTAGTTTTAAGACATTATGGTCGAGGTTAAGGACATCATAGTCCGTGAGTTTAAGGACCTCACAGTCCGATATTAGTTTTAAGACATCACGGTCGAGGTTAAGGACATCATAGTTCATGAGTTTAAGGACCCCACAGTCCGTGAAATATGTGGTTGTTGGGACCCGTCACCTCTTTGAAGACATTGAAGAATTACAACGACGAATATCAAAGGAGTGAAGAGATATACTCTTGAACCAAGGTGAGTCGGTTGAAAGAGCAGATGTGCTCAATTTGAGATAAGTTGAGGACTTATGGCCAGAATTGGTCTAAGTCCAATTAAAAATGTTTAACATTTTATTTTTGTTCTTGCTATTAAGCCTTTATTTGGGCTCGGCCCTTTTAATAATGCTAAGTATTGAAGTCTGGTATCTTTTGTCTTCATCAGAACAGATTGTGTTCTGACAATGCGCCACGTGGCGCGCCAGGCGCTTTGCGCCAGCTAAAGAGCGCATTGCGCTTCTGTCAGGTAGCGCACACGAAGAGGACACGTGTCGCGCTTAGCGCTAAGCGCTAGTTTATTAGCACATTGTGCTTTTAATTTATGAGCACTTTGCGCTAGTCTGTTGGCGCGCTAGTCTGTTGGCGCGCCAGTGAGTGACACGTGGCGCACTTGGCGCAGTGCGCTGTTTCAGAAGCGCTAAGCGCAGATTGTGTCTTTGGTTGACACGTGGCATGTTTTAGCGCTGAGCGCCGGTCCAAGAAGTGCAAAAGCACAATTAATGAGTGTTTCTAATAGCGCAAAGCGCATTTGATCAGATTTAAGATCAAAGAACAAATTTATGTTCTTCTTAAAGGAGGCTTTGCCTCAAGATTCAAGAACAAAAGTTCTTGTTTTTATAAAAGGCTCTGCCTTTATAGATCAAAGATCTGTGAATGAAGTAAAATACTTCTTTTTTTACTTTACGATTAGATCTTTTGATCTTTTTCTTTTTATTAAAGACCTTGGTCTTTTTTAGATCCCTGATCTTTTCAGAAGATGGTTCTTCTTTTTACGAGATGGTTTCATCTCTGTTGTTCAAGAACATAGTTCTTTACCTTGAAGATGAAGAAAAATCTTCTTTTTTCTAAGAGCTTGCTCTTCTTTTTCTTAAACTTTGCAGAGGGTTTTTCTCTATCTTTTTTCTCTGTCCCTTAGACTTGAAGTCTAGGGGCCTTTATATAGGGCTAAATGATTTGTTGAATCAGTTTTAAGAGATTTTTCTCTGATTGATTTGGGAATATTTCCCACCGTTGGATCTTTGATCCTAAGGTTTCTGTTTTACAGAAGATAATCTTCTTGTTTCAATAAAATTGAAAAATCTTTCCATAACAGAATTTTAGTTCTGATTAATTAATAATTTATTATTAGTAGATCTTTTGATCTAACGGTAGGGGATTTTTAATTCCAGCGCTGGCGCACCTTGCGCTAGCGCACCTACGTTCGACACGTGGCGCATAGCGCACCTGTGTTTGATACGTGGCGCGTAGCGCAGAGCGCTGGATCTGAAGTATTGCTTCAACTTTTAAATTTTGAATTTTAAAACAGAGCTTTGCTCTGATTGGGGTGCGCTGCCTAGGGCGTAGCGCTCCTGGCGCTGGCGCGTCTGCGTTTGACACGTGGCGCGCAACGCGTAGAATCTGAAGCGTTGCTTCAATTTTTGAATTTTGAAATTCAAAACAGAGCATTGCTCTGATTAGGGGAAGGAAGGGTCGCTTCTTTCCAAATCTTGGAATTTGAACAGATTTTTGCTCTGATTGGGGAAAGCAAAAGCGTCGCTTCATTTCAAATCTTGGAATTTGAACAGAGCTTTGCTCTGATTGGGGAAACAAGTGTGACGTGGGGTTTCTGTGAGTTATGCACGTGTAGACCCTTGGACTTCTAAAAATTTAAAAAAGAAATCAATATTAAAACTAATGTGGGTGATGGGATTTGAACTCTGGTGGTTTGGTTCAGCAGTGCAAGGTCTTACCAATGAGCTACAATCTCCTTCTTGCTATTAAAAAGAAAAACAAACTTATAACTTGTGCTCAGGCAAAAGTACCCCTTTCTTTATTTTTGAAAAAATTGTACAGAAAGTTGTAAGGAAAGTTTAGGGTTGTTACAAAATCTGGACCCACAACCAACATGTCATCAACGTACAGTGACAAAATAATGTAGTTTCCGTCCTTGAAAGTTTGAACGTACATGTAGTGATCTGATTCACAATGCATAAATCCCGTCTCCAACATAAACTGATCGAATTTGTGATACCACTGCTTAGGAGCTTGCTTGAGGCCATACAAGCTCTTTCGCGGCTTACACACCATATTTTCTACCCTTCACCTTGTATCCTGGTGGCTGCATCATATAGATTGCCTCCTTCAAATCTCCATGAAGGAATGCGGTCTTCACATCAAGCTGCTCTAAGTGAAAATCCTCCACCTTCACGATACTAAATATCATCCGAATTGATGTCATCTTCATCACAAGGGAAAATATCTCTTGATAGTGAATTCTTTACTCTTACGCGTAACCCTTGACTACCAAGAGAGTCTTGTACCGCTTCACACCATCAACCTCATCTTTAATCCTGTACACCCACCTATTTAGCAATGCCTTCCGACCCTTGGGTTGCTTCACTATGTCCCACGTACGGTTCCTCTTCAAAGAATTCATCTTCTTGTCCATAACTTGCTCCCACTGCTTGCTAGCACCATTGCTTGTTGCTTTTTCAAGGGATTCGGGCTCCCTCGAATCTGTATACAATATGAAGTCGGCCACAAGTCTTTCAGTTAGCCTCCTATCTCACGTAGATCTTCTCAGAACTGATACATCTGGTTGCTGAATATAATCACCATTATGTTCTTGAACCTGATCCTACAGGTATCAACCTATAGGTATATGAATACTCTCTTGAGTTTTGTTCAACTCGACGAACTCCGATACCACACCATCTTTGGCTTGCTTCTCTTCATTGTACAAGTGCTGCTCATCAAAGAAAACATTCCGGCTTTGTATTACTTTTTTGCTTTTCTAATCCCACATCCTATATCCGAGTTCGTCTATATCATACCCGATGAAAGCATAATTTCTAGATTTGGAGTCAAGCTTACCCCTTTCTGCCTTATCAATCAAAGAATATGCAATACAACCAAATACTTTTAGGAGTGCGTAATTAACCGGTTTACCTGACTAAATTTCTTCCGGAATGCCTTCATCAAGCGTACTGATTGGTATAGCTTTCGTGATATGATATGTGTTCTACTTGTTCCACTTACTGCAATCAAGTCGTTTTCGCTTGGTAACTAGCCGGTTGAGTACGAGTCGATCCACGGAGAGAAGGTATGTATTTTCGTTTTTATTTTAGACGAGTCAAGTAAAGAATTTCCAAGTTTGTTCAACTGTAACACCCGAGCCCAATGCTACTATTTTCAGTTACTGTTTGAGCATAATGTGGTACTCATTTCATTTAACTTGCTTGTTTGTTGCTTACTGTAAATTTTTACCCGGTAAATTCATTTCTGCATATAACAAATTTTGGCATCTAAAATAAAATTGAAAATATTCATCATGGCCTACTTGACACCCCTAGCTTCGTGGTAGCATCCGTGCATTGTGTTCTCGTCCCGTTCAGTGAAACGGACGAGTTTGGATGGCTACGTGCACGTACGTGTGTCCGTTTTGGGGGTATGCTTTTTAATCATAAAACACTTAATTTTAAAATTTGGATCTCGCTTAAAATCCTATTATTTCAATTCAAATTTTTGGACTCGACCCGGGCGCGATTTGGAAATGTTTTATTTGGCGCCAAAATCCCAAATTTTAATATTATTAAAACCATCGCATATATTTTTCTAACTAACCTGATATCTTACTGTTCATTACCTATCTTTTAAATCTTTAAGTTAACCATATAATATTTTTACAATCTTTTATATCCTTCTCAATTTATTCTCTCAGCCAATTGCAACCTCTCCTTTAACCCCGTGGGCCCCACTTTCCCTCTCTCCCTCTTCTCTCTCTCCACTTTTTCTCTCTCTATCTCCCCCTCATATATTCTCTCGTACTTCTCTTTATCATTCTTTCTCTTCTTATTTCATGTCTCGTTTCTCATTTTTTTTAACTGTTCTTTTGTTGCCGGAATTCCGTCGTGCCGGTGACGTTTCTCGACGTTCCAGTGAGGTACCCCGACCCGTGTGGTTCCTTTGTTCGTCGTTTGGGTTCATTCCGTGAACCGTGCTCCCGTCGTGAGTTTTCCCCGCCGACGGTTAACGTTCCGTTTTCCCGATTCGCGACCCATCGAGGCAAGTTAATCTTGCTACATGCTATATAATTCATTTTATACCTATTTAAATAAATACCATACCTATTGTTTAAATCTAGTGCCCCATGTTTAATTTTATAACGTTTCGATGTTCCGTTTGCATCCGTTTATATCATATTAAATCTAGATCATGAAAACTTTTCTTGTAACATACTAGATTACATTATACTGCATCCATATCAATTAAAATATACATCGTCGTAATATTTCTTATTATTATCTTTAATTAGTTTATAATCTGCATTTTATGATATTATATATATTTAAAATATTATAGTTCACACATGAAACGTCGTTGAAAAATTGGATATGACAAATCTGAAATTTACTGTACACCTTATCTTATAAAATTCATTATAAATCATAGAAAAATCATTAGTATACGTTCTTTAGTTCGTTACGAAGCTAACTCATAATACTATAACTCTATGAAATATTTACTTGCAAAATAAATTGTTTAAATAACGTAAAATGCAAATGAAAATGTCTCCAAACTGCTGTCCAGGGAAATTCCAGCAGCAAACTTTCAACTTCGAATGTTTATAACTTTTTTTAGGAACAACCTGAGATGCTTATACTTATAAAACTGAAAACCTTATTGAATTATCTTTGTTTTGGTATAAGACACGTCCCTTTTGGAGAACGTTTGTTATTTTTAAGCTATTTTACAAATTATGGTGACGCTGAATTTCTGAACGGAACTTTCTTGTGCATGGTTAATCAATACCACTTTTTTTTAGTTATTAATCGCTTTGAATATGATATCCATATTAATATTATTATATCAATATTTATATCACATATTGCTTAGTTGTACATCCCACATTACCATTTTATAGTTTTATAACTTTTCGGATACCCGTTTGCATCCATCGCATTTAAGATACATATAATTGCATCCATAGATCACATTACTACATAATAATGTGATATTAACGCTCCATGTTTAATAAATTGCATCCTAATTAATATTGGAACTATAAATGTAACCCTAATCGATAACTGTGCATCCATGTCCTTGAAATTATATCTATTTGCATATCATATTACATGTTCCAGTTTATTTTTCTAATAGTACTCATGCTTGTTTATTTATACACATGCTTATGTTAGTTTGATTATGAGCACCCACATGACATCTTGTGCTTCCTGACATAACCTGTTACACTTCCTACTATACCTGACATGGTACCATGTACTGTTGACTTGACCGATGTACCATGACTCGACCCGTTACCTGATCTTGTGTCTAATGCCAACAAACCTGACATGTAGTCCTCATGGACCGTTCCTGTCGTCTATCCAGACAAACCTGCTTTTACCTGATCCTGTGTTGGCATTAGTCCTTGATTACTGAATACCTGACTTGACATACACAACTTGGGGGTATGGGGAAATCAAAAGTGTAAACTAAAGTGTAACTTAAAAGGGTATTGCTTGATCCGTGGTCCCGGGGGGTAACGGGACAGAGCCATTCGTGACTCTTACATTTTCCTGATCCGTGGTCCCGGGGGGTAACGGGACAGAACCACTATTGGTTCACATATTCCTGATCCGTGGTCCCGGGGGATAACGGGACATATCCTTTGAGTTACATGGAGGATTACTCAAATTGATTTCAAAGACTTTAGAATAGAAAACCTGATAGAACAGTTTAGTTTATCCACTGCACGCTACCCTGTACTGGTATGATTCATATTATTGTTATTCTTGCTGTATTCATGTTTATATTACATTGCCTGCTACACTGTTCATATTATATTACTTGATGACATGACGCGCTGACGTCTGGGTTTTGCATGGCCCAGATTCCGTACCGCTGTTGCAGTCCGAGCAGGAGTACTTCAGCCAGCAGGCTGAGCTGTGAGTTCAGTAGTAGTTAATTTTATTTCCTGCATTTATTTCCTGATGTGAGCCCGCATTATGGGACACACTTTTCAGTTATTTGTATTGGATCATTTGCTTCCGCATTTATTTATTATTGACTCCTGTTATTCTGGATTATGGACATGTTTTAGATAGTTTTATCTTGTTCATGATATCTCTACAGCCGTAATGTGACTGTGGATGGATACTTCCTACCCACAGGTAGCATGGTTGACTATGTCACGTGCCCAATCTAGCGTACTCTGGGAAGCGGGGCGTGACATGGTTCTTTTGGTATCAGAGACATAGGATAGTCGGGTTGATTCTTTTGTAGTTGGGTATTGTACCCAATACACGAATCAGAATACCCGTGTTTAGGAAACATGTCCTGCCACCTTGACCGTTTTACCATTCTTGAATCACATTCTTCCTGATTATATCTTTTACGATGTGCAAACTTCCTTTGCATATCGATTCGAAAACCTGATTCCTTGTTATCTCTAGGACTTAGGCGACTTGGATGGAGTTATGTAATTGTGGCTATGATACCGCGGCATAGTTACAATGCGGTACTCTATTTAAGTATCTTGGAGTTCTAGCCTTGATCTATATTCAGAATCTATCATCATGCTAATGTTGGGTATTTTGAGTTCAGGATTATGGCCGGTAAGAAATTGAAGACATACCAGAGGCGTGTGGACGAAGCCGCCATGCTTGGAGTGATAAGAGGAATGCTGGAGAATCAAAGAAACAGACCGAGCTGATCCAGCAGCAAGCGGACTCATTTCGGGAAGGTTTGCAGATCGTTCAGCAGTCTGTGAACAATGTTGGAGCTAGACCAGTTGACCGAGTAGGGACCGTAGCAGATTTCAGGCGGTTGGGTCCGTCTACATTTACTGGTTTAAAGGAGTCGTTGCCAGTGGAGCAGTAGCTAGTTGACACAGAGAACTTTCTTTTTGCGGCACAGATTCCAGATGACAAAAAGGTTGTTGTGGTACGCATTCAGCTAGTGGACTACGCCCGAGAATGGTGGCTTGTTGAGGAGAACCGTTTGCCCAAGCCGATCAAGTGGGCGGATTTTTCGAAGAGTCTCCTGGAGAAGTTCTTCCCGCGGACTGCACGGGAGGAAATGGAAGTGAAGTTCATCGGACTAAAGCAGAAGGGAGCACCCGTAGATGTGCATGCAGCAGAATGGACGAGACTCAGTAGTTTCGCTGGACCTTTAGTTGCCAACGATGCAGACAGGACACGGAGGTTCATGCGCAGCCTGGACGTGGACATCCAAAGGCGGATTGTCTCCCTGGGTTTGACCACTTTCTCACAAGTAATTGCGGCAGCCGAGAGCAGCAGAGTTTATCTGGGATGGAGGGGAGTTTTTCTGTCGGGCCAGTCGAGTTTAGGGCTAGGCCGACAAATAATATTCTTGCATCAATGGAAGTGATGAAAGTAAAGAGCCGGCTGTTGTTCGTGATTCTATGGACGTGTTTGAAGATATATCGGGTTTACCGCCGAGGAGAGATGTGGAGTTCGCAATTGATCTTATTCCTGGTGCAGCGCCAGTATCTAAAGCGTATTATCCAATGGCGCCAGTAGAGTTGGAAGAAGTAAAGAAACAGGTTGCTGAATTGCTTGAAAATGGTTGGATTCGAAGCAGTAACTCGCCTTGGGGAGCTCCAGTTCTTCTAGTAAAGAAGAAGGATGGCGCAAGAAGGATGTGCATCGACTATCGAGAATTAAACCGGGTGACTATTAAGAACAAGTACCCTATCCCTCGTATTGGAGAACTTTTTGAGCAGCTTAGTGGTGCGAGGGTATTCTCGAAGCTGGATTTGCGATCCGGATATCATCAGGTCCGAGTGAAAACAGAAGATATTTGCAAGACGGCGTTCCGAACTCGGTATGGACATTACGAGTACTTAGTGATGCCCTTCGGAGTAACGAATGCGCCGGCAGTATTCATGGACTTGAGGAACCGAATCTTTTCACCGTTCTTGGATCAGTTCATTGTGGTATTCTTTGACGATATTCTGGTATACTCGAAGAGTTTTGAAGAGCATGCTGAGCATTTGAAAATCGCACTGCAGACGTTGAGACAGGAGAAATTGTATGCGAAGATGAGTAAGTGCGAGTTTTGGCTGGAGGAAGTAAGGTTTTTGGGGCATGTTGTGTCTGGCGATGGAATTGCCGTCGATCCAGAAAAGATTGCAGCAGTTCGAGACTGGCCGATTCCAAAGAATGTTGCTGAGATAAGAAGTTTCCTTGGATTAGCCGGATACTACAGGAGATTTGTGGAGAACTTTGCTTGTCTGGCAGAGCCGTTGACCAAGCTTACGCGCAAGGAGGTACCTTTTGTATGGGCGGATAAGTGTGCGTTAGCTTTCGAGACGTTGAAGCAGAAGTTGATAACCGCCCCTATTCTGACCGTGCCAGACAATTCCGGAGTATTGGTGATTCACAGCGACGCATCTGGGAAAGGATTGGGATGTGTTTTGATGCAGCATGGGAAGGTTGTAGCATGCATCGAGACAGTTGAAGACCCATGAGAAGAATTATCCAACTCATGACTTGGAGCTTGCGGCTGTGATTTTCGCTTTGAAGATTTAGAGACACTACCTTTTGGGCGAAAGAGTCGAAGTTTTTACAGATCATAAGAGCTTGAAGTATGTGTTCACACAGAAGGAGCTTAACATGAGGCAGCGTAGATGGTTGGAGCTGATGGCTGACTACGATCTTGATCTTAAGTACCATCCGGGGAAGGTTAATGTTGTGCCGGATGCGCTTAGTCGGTTACCAGTAATTCAGGTGTTAACTACGCAGAAGGAGATTGTCGCAGATTTTCGAAGATTTGACTTGGAGGTTGTGCTACCGCGTTCTACGGGACAGTTGTTGCAGCTGCAAGTACATTCGTCTTTGATCGAGAATACTAAAGCAGCTTAATCGCAGGATCCTAGACTGCAAAAGTTTCGAGAGCAGGTTGAAGCCGGGCTACGAACAGATTTATTGATCCACGAAGATGGTTCGTTGAGGTATGGTAGCCGTTTGTGTGTGCCAAAGGGTGATGTTCGTGAAGAGCTTTTGAAGGAGGCACACAGTTCAGCTTCTTCTGTACATCCAAGAGGCACAAAGATGTACCGAGATATTCGACAGCATTTCTGGTGGGAGGGCATGAAGCGGGAGATTGCTCGCTTTGTGGCAAAGTGCTTGGTGTGTCAGTAAGTTAAGGCTGAACATCAAAGGGTTGCTGGTTTATTGCAACCACTTCCGATTCCTCAGTGGAAGTGGGAACATATAACCATGGATTTCGTGACGGCTTTACCACGGAGTCCAAAAGGCAACAATGCAGTATGGGTAATTGTTGACCGATTGACCAAGGCAGCTCACTTTATTCCTTTTCGGGTTGGTCAATCAACAGAGACTTTGGCAGAGCGGTACATGCAGGAGATCGTAAGATTGCATGGAGTACCGGTGAGCATCGTGTCCGATCTGGACACTCGGTTCTTATCACACTTCTGGAGGAGTTTACAGGAAAGTTTGGGGACTCGATTGAAGTTTAGCATAGCTTATCATCCACAAACTGATGGTCAGTCGGAGAGAACGATCCAAACTCTTGAGGATATGTTGAGAACATGCAGGTTGGTCTTCAAGGGGTCTTGGGAGGATCATCTACTTTTGGTGGAGTTGTCTTACAACAACAGTTTTCAGGCAACTATTCAGATGGCTCCATTTGAAGCTTTGTATGGTCGTAAATGCCGTTCACCTGTTTGTTGGGACGATGTCGGTGAACGAAGATTATTGGGACCAGATTTGGTTGTGCAGACAGTTGAGAAGGTTAACCCTATCAGAAATCATATGAAGGCAGCACAGGACCGACAGAAGAGTTGGGCATATACGTCAAGAAGACCTCTGGAGTTCACCGTGGGTGATTTGGTATTCTTGAAGATATCACCGACTAGAGGGGTGATTCGTTTAGGAAGTCGAGGAAAGCTTAGTCCTCGATTCGTTGGACCCTTGAGATCGTAGAGCGTGTTGGTGAGATAGCGTATTGTTTGGCGTTACCACAGTCCTTGGCAAATGTGCACGATGTGTTTCACGTATCTCAACTCCGTAAGTATGTCGAGATGAAACACACATTTTGGATCATTCGGAGCTAACAGTACGAGAAGACTTGACTTTTGAGAAGCGACCGATTGAAATCGTGGATCGAAGGGAAAAGGTTCTTAAGAACAAGGTTATCCCCCTTGTGCTTGTTTCTTGGGGTAATCGCTCGCATGGAGAGTCCACTTGGAAACGAGAAGATGAAATCCGGCAGAAGTTTCCTCACCTTTTCTTGTAGTTATCTATATTTGTATTCTTGGAATTTCGAGGACGAAA
The DNA here is from genome assembly GCA_030015575.1 of Agapanthus africanus. Taxonomy (NCBI): domain Eukaryota; kingdom Viridiplantae; phylum Streptophyta; class Magnoliopsida; order Asparagales; family Amaryllidaceae; genus Agapanthus; species Agapanthus africanus. The sequence goes on along the minus strand of JASDDO010000022.1, from coordinate 874,487,684 downwards.
TTCTTTTTGTAGTTGGGTATAATGTAACACCCGAGCCCAATGCTACTATTTTCAGTTACTGTTTGAGCATAATGTGGTACTCATTTCATTTAACTTGCTTGTTTGTTGCTTACTGTAAATTTTTACCCGGTAAATTCATTTCTGCATATAACAAATTTTGGCATCTAAAATAAAATTGAAAATATTCATCATGGCCTACTTGACACCCCTAGCCTCGTGGTAGCGTCCGTGCATTGTGTTCTCGTCCCGTTCAGTGAAACGGACGAGTTTGGATGGCTACGTGCAAGTACGTGTGTCCGTTTTGTGGGTATGCTTTTTAATCATAAAACACTTAATTTTAAAATTTGGATCCCGCTTAATATCCTATTATTTCAATTCAAATTTTTGGACTCGACCCGGGCGCGATTTGGAAATGTTTTATTTGGCACCAAAATCCCAAATTTTAATATTATTAAAACCATCGCATATATTTTTCTAACTAACCTGATATCTTACTGTTCATTACCTATCTTTTAAATCTTTAAGTTAACCATATAATATTTTTACAATCTTTTATATCCTTCTCAATTTATTCTCTCAGCCAATTGCAACCTCCCCTTTAACCCCGTGGGCCCCACTTTCCCTCTCTCCCTCTTCTCTCTCTCCACTTTTTCTCTCTCTATCTCCCCCTCATATATTCTCTCGTACTTCTCTTTATCATTCTTTCTCTTCTTACTTCATGTCTCGTTTCTCATTTTTTTTAACTGTTCTTTTGTTGCCGGAATTCCGTCGTGCCGGTGACGTTTCTCGACGTTCCAGCGAGGTACCCCGACCCGTGTGGTTCCTTTGTTCGTCGTTTGGGTTCATTCCGTGAACCGTGCTCCCGTCGTGAGTTTTCCCCGCCGACGGTTAACGTTCCGTTTTCCCGATTCGCGACCCATCGAGGCAAGTTAATCTTGCTACATGCTATATAATTCATTTTATACCTATTTAAATAAATACCATACCTATAGTTTAAATCTAGTGCCCCATGTTTAATTTTATAACGTTTCGATTTTCCGTTTGCATCCGTTTATATCATATTAAATCTAGATCATGAAAACTTTTCTTGTAACATACTAGATTACATTATACTGCATCCATATCAATTAAAATATACATCGTCGTAATATTTCTTATTATTATCTTTAATTAGTTTATAATCTGCATTTTATGATATTATATATATTTAAAATATTATAGTTCACACATGAAACGTCGTTGAAAAATTGGATATGACAAATCTGAAATTTACTGTACACCTTATCTTATAAAATTCATTATAAATCATAGAAAAATCATTAGTATACGTTCTTTAGTTCGTTACGAAGCTAACTCAGAATACTATAACTCTATGAAATATTTACTTGCAAAATAAATTGTTTAAATAACGTAAAATGCAAATGAAAATGTCTCCAAACTGCTGTCCAGGGAAATTCCAGCAGCAAACTTTCAACTTCGAATGTTTATAACTTTTTTTAGGAATAACCTGAGATTCTTATACTTATAAAACTGAAAACCTTATTGAATTATCTTTGTTTTGGTATAAGACACGTCCCTTTTGGAGAACGTTTGTTATTTTTAAGCTATTTTACAAATTATGGTGACGCTGAATTTCTGAACGGAACTTTCTTGTGTATGGTTAATCAATACCACTTTTTTTTAGTTATTAATCGTTTTGAATATGCTATCCATATTAATATTATTATATCAATATTTATATCACATATTGCTTAGTTGTACATCCCACATTACCATTTTATAGTTTTATAACTTTTCGGATACCCGTTTGCATCCATCGCATTTAAGATACATATAATTGCATCCATAGATCACATTACTACATAATAATGTGATATTAACGCTTCATGTTTAATAAATTGCATCCTAATTAATATTGGAACTATAAATGTAACCCTAATCGATAACTGTGCATCCATGTCCTTGAAATTATATCTATTTGCATATCATATTACATGTTCCAGTTTATTTTTCTAATAGTACTCATGCTTGTTTATTTATACACATGCTTATGTTAGTTTGATTATGAGCACCCACATGACATCTTGTGCTTCCTGACATAACCTGTTACACTTCCTACTATACCTGACATGGTACCATGTACTGTTGACTTGACCGATGTACCATGACTCGACCCGTTACCTGATCTTGTGTCTAATGCCAACAAACCTGACATGTAGTCCTCATGGACCGTTCCTGTCGTCTATCCAGACAAACCTGCTTTTACCTGATCCTGTGTTGGCATTAGTCCTTGATTACTGAATACCTGACTTGACATACACAACTTGGGGGTATGGGGAAATCAAAAGTGTAAACTAAAGTGTAACTTAAAAGGGTATTGCTTGATCCGTGGTCCCGGGGGGTAACGGGACAGAGCCATTCGTGACTCTTACATTTTCCTGATCCGTGGTCCCGGGGGGTAACGGGACAGAACCACTATTGGTTCACATATTCCTGATCCGTGGTCCCGGGGGATAACGGGACATATCCTTTGAGTTACATGGAGGATTACTCAAATTGATTTCAAAGACTTTAGAATAGAAAACCTGATAGAACAGTTTAGTTTACCCACTGCACGCTACCCTGTACTGGTATGATTCATATTATTGTTATTCTTGCTGTATTCATGTTTATATTATATTGCCTGCTACACTGTTCATATTATATTACTTGATGACATGACGCGCTGACGTCTGGGTTTTGCATGGCCCAGATTCCGTACCGCTGTTGCAGTCCGAGCAGGAGTACTTCAGCCAGCAGGCTGAGCTGTGAGTTTAGTAGTAGTTAATTTTATTTCCTGCATTTATTTCCTGATGTGAGCCCGCATTATGGAACACACTTTTCAGTTATTTGTATTGGATCATTTGCTTCCGCATTTATTTATTATTGACTCCTGTTATTCTGGATTATGGACATGTTTTAGATAGTTTTATCTTGTTCTTGATATCTCTACAGCCATAATGTGACTGTGGATGGATACTTCCTACCCACAGGTAGCATGGTTGGCTATGTCACGTGCCCAATTTAGCGTACTCTGGGAAGCGGGGCGTGACATCAATTCTATCCTAAGTGTTTATGTTCAAGAGAACTTGTTAGGGTTAGGGTTGGTTAGTTGAGTTAGAAATTAATCTTATACTTGTCTTGTGCCATCATTAAAATGATGTTGGAATAATCATAAGTAACAGGAATTAGGAGGACATAGAAATGGTATTTGCGAGTTTAAGTAAGCTTTCCAACGCTAAATCCAATTCTAGTGCCCCTTGTCCGTCCGTTCCATGCTCTTATTTCCAACCCCGTCTCCAATTAGGTTGCAACTACATGTCACGTTGTGGTGAGCCTAAAAAAATTCTCAACTTAGGTCACGGCTATATGTCACTTATAGCGCGCCTAAACGAGAGGGTTTTGTTTGTTTGGTGTAGATTCAATTCAAGTTGTTTGGTGAAGAAAAGCACAAGGGATTTTTCAGTCTCTCATACTACCCTTCCTTAACCCTAATAAGTGAGTAATTTACTCACTCATTATCAAAAATAAATAAAATTGAAGAAGAGAAAAGAAATGAGAAGAAGGGCATAAACTAGCTTCTTAGGATCTCACCTAAGCAAAAATCACACTTGATCATCATAGTTTTGCAAAAAATAAATAAAAAAGAATAAAAGAAGAACAAATAAATCTAACAACTAATTAACAAACATGTAATAAATTTTAAGCTAAGAATCAAAATACAATGCAAGAAAATAAAAATACAAGATAGATAAAACTCTCATCTTTATTATTCATCCACTCAAAAACTCTCACTACATTTTAATGAAGAAGAGGGCGTTTATACTAAACTAGAACTAATCCTAGGAAAATAAAGCATGGTTTCTTTGCTTCTGAACTGGAGTATTTATAGGCAGTGAAATGAAATCCTAGGGCAATATTCTGAGCCCTTACACAATGACTAAAACACCCATGAAAATTCGTCAAGTCTTGCGTCGGTGGGACCGTTGATCCGCCGCCAAAATGACCAAAATTTTGTTGACCCGCGGTCATATTTTGGAATTGGTGCGCCGTTTTTCTTATGGGTTCTCATGTTACTTTCTTCTTCTGTTTGGTAGGTTCACATTTGAAAAATACTTTCAAAATATTCTCAGATTTTCAAAAGTCCAAAATGGTAACTCAATTGAATTTTGTGCCTTGATCTCCATCGAGCTCCGTGTTGCCACCTTGATCCATGTGCTGCCTTCCTCGTGTTTTATTCTTGTCCTAAACACGAATGGCCATCGCTTGATCTTGTCCTTTATACTGGTAAGCGGTAACTGACGGATGTGGATGACCGGAACCCAAATTTTATCTATTTTCGGCAGTTCTGAATTTGTCATAACTGTAGAGAATGTGCCTGATTTGCATTATTCTGGACTGAGAACTTGTAATCTGTAATAATGTAGCAAACACGGATCAAAAACACCTATCTATATACAAATGTACATAAGAATGAGAGGTATTAAATGCAATATTCTGATATGAACAAATACTCACAAACTTATCTTTTGCTCGTACCGAGCAAAATCAAATTATTTTCAAACAAAAGTCCTAAGTGTAGGGTTCCGTAGCGCGGCAGCAAGGTTTCGAAAGACATTGTTCATGCCGTTTTCAAATTTTTGCCGTTCTAAAGAACCCTAACCCTAGAATCTTAACTAGAAAATTAAACAATACAACATACAAACAACTTTGCATACAAGTGAATGAGGAATACAACCTTTGTAGACCGGTCCATCACTTCTAAAGCTCCGTGTAGTAGTCCCTTCGCTCCAAGTAGTGAAATCCCGAACTCTAGTAAGGGTTCACATGAAAAAATGAACAAACTTGCTCGATGTCTTCGAGGCCGAAAATGATCTACGTCGAGGAGACTCAAGCTCATGCTACCTCTTCACTAATTGTAGATTAGTGAAGCAAACACCCTAAACTAAATGGCTAAAATAGTAGAGGATGATGAAGTAAGAAATGGGCTCACTTTAGACTTATTTTTCTCACTATTTTTCTTCACTTTGAGAAAAGCTAGCAAGCTTTCTCAATGAAGAAGAAGATGAAGAATGAAGATGAGAGAATGAACTCATGAGGTGAGAATAGCAACCATGGGTGAGTTAGTGTCATACACTAACTCATGTATAGAATGAACCATGGCTAAGGTATAATGGTTAGGTAAACAAATATGTACAAGTGAAACAAAAATGATGGACTTGGTCAATGTTTCCATAAGCTTCTACAAGTTTGTAGCCATGACAATTTCCATCCAATTTTTTAATTACTTAGATAAATATAAACCCTATATTATATCAAGCAAGGTGTAAGTCTCATACACCCATGAAGCATGTGGCATCAAGCATGACACAATAAAATGTACATTAATATATATATATCACATATATACTAAATGCACACAAGTGAGAAAAAGAAATGTTTAAGTGAGCTAATATTAGTTAAAGTAATTCAATATATTACATATATAATTATAAATTAAATTATTAAATCAACACTTGATTTAATAATCCGGCTATATCACATACAACCGACTAATATCATATGAATCAACTTATCGAATCAACACTTGATCTGATAACCCGGGTATATCTCATATAACCGACCGATATCACATATCGCGAGAATAAAATGCGGTATCACATACGCGCATTAATCTCGGTCCCGCACATATCACATATGTTCTCCTACTTCGTTTCACATGAACCAGGAAACCTCTGTGTAGGACTCTAAAGACTCGTCAATACGCTGGTAGTAGGTGATAATCATATCAAACACCCACAAGCCGCAAGCGGTCTGCTATACGTAACGGCCACCCGGGTATTGAGTGATCAGAAGATCAACAAGTAAGCCTGCTCATACTCCTGCGAATCCAATCAGTAACACTACCGTACAGTCCGGTCTCTTCGTCAGATATGTCGCATATCACAGCTTGTGGGTAGTAAAACGTCAGACCCCAATAGCCTGATAAGTCATGCCGATACAAGGTCCATAACGGTTTGAGAAACTACTGATAACACTTACCAGTAACTCTCAGCAATCATGGCCAGAGATTTCCTGTTATGGCCAATCGAGCATACCGCAACATCAACTCCCAATACCGGGAGAGACGAATCCCCTCCTATCGCTCATTGCTTCCATGTGACTCAGGACTGTACCCAAAAACCACCTTTTTGCACGATCTCTTGAATGTGGTATGGTGGAAATCAAAGCACAGTGGGAATCACACAAGACTCTATAACGATCTCGTGTCGACAGACTAACATGTACAGGTGTCACCAGAGAACTGCTATCTGACGATAGGTATAATACCATTTAGGAGTTCTCGGCGAGTCCGTTCAGTGTACCCAGCCTCCACTGAGCACCCATATACCATCTCTGATGTCAAACACCAATGGATATGGGATCATCCATCGCCCATCATATGGGTCGAGAAGCATATACGCTAGTCTACTCTGGAGTATCGATGCCCTGTCTCGATACTCCCACTACTAGGAACATTTGAATGATGTACTTACCGATTACCTCTGCCCCACTAGTATGATCTGCATCATAGTTCTGGTAGTCAAGTACTCATCCTAAGAGCTTTATCAAAATGTAATAGAGAGACAATAAGTGTACATGTTAAGATAAAGAGCAACCAGCTAGCATATTATCATGTCGAGCAAGAAAGTCCTCCCTATATATGTCCAAGCATCCACTACAATATACATCGTACATACAGTAATGGCCTCTACGGCATATATATAACTAACAATCTCCCACTTGCACTAAGTCCATTTGTTGTAGTATCTCATACTCAACGTCCTATAGAAGTATCTCTAGGGTAAGGCCTTTGTGAGTGGATCCGCCGTGTTTTCCTTCGTGTCAACTCTCCTAATCTCGATCCCTTGGAGATCAACCATCTCCCTGATCAGGTGATACTGTCCTCAGAATATGTCTGGAACGCTGATGGGATTTGCGTTCCTAGACCAAAGCCATGTTTCCCCTAATCAGAGCAAAGCTCTGTTTGAATTTCAAAAATTCAAAAATTGAAGCAACGCTTCAAATTCCTTGTGCTGCGCGCAACGCGCCACGTGTCAAAAGCTGATACGTCAGCGCAGCGCCCAAGGCAGCGCGCCCAATCAGAGCAAGACTATATTTAAAACAAAATTAAAGGAAGCAACGCTTCAGATGATTTGCGCTCTGCGCAGCGCGACACGTGGCAGCGCAGTTGCGCTAGAGCAGTTGCGCTGCGCTCTGCGCTGCGCGACATGTGGCAGCGCAGTTGCGCTGCGTGACACCTGTCAAGCGCTGGTGTATCTGCGCCAAACAGAATTAAAGTTCCAGTAAAATATTTCTATTCTTGTTAAAACAAGAAGATTGTCCTCTATAAAACAGAAGCCCTTGGATCAAAGATCCAACGGTGGGGAAAATTCCCCAAATCACTCAGAGAAAGATCTCTTTAACAAATTTAACAAATTAATGTGCACTATATAAAGACCCCTAGACCCCAATTCAAAAGGAGGATCAAGATCAAAAACAACAACACAGAGAATAGAGAGAGCTCTGAAAAATTGTGAAAAGAACTCTAGAAAAGAAAAAAGGTAAAAACCTTTATAAAAGAGAAGAATTTCTTCTGAATAGATCATTGATCTTCAATAAAAAATAAATAATAACAGTGCCTTGCACTTTTTTATGAACCATTGGTTCTGGAATCTTAAAGATTCCTCTCTTAAATCCAAAATTGGATTAAGTTATTAAAACAGTGCCCTGCACTTGCAAAATCTGCACTGTTGCGCTCCTGGGTTGGCGCAAGCCACCAGAGAGCGCCACGTGTCAGCTCCAAGACCACTTGCGCTGTGCACTTTTAAGATAGAGCATTGCTCTCCGAAGTTGGCGCAACTCACCAGAGCGCGCCACGTGTCAGCAGCGCAACAGCGCGGCGCACTGGCGCAGCGCACTGCGCTGTTGCGCTTGCGCTCACCCGAGCATGACACGTGTCATCTCCATATGCGCTTGCGCTCTATAATTGGCGCAAAGCGCCTGACAGGCCACATGGCCACTGTCAGTTGGATTAATGCATTGCATTATTTACAGAAGGGCCAAGCCCAATTGAGAAAGGCTTAACAGGCCTAATTAAATGCAATGCATTATTTTAAAGAAGGGCAGAGCCCAAACAGATACTCTGCATCATTTATAAAGGGACAGAGCCCAAATCAGAAAGGCCTAGCAAGCCAAAATAAAATGCAGTGCATTATTAAACAGGGGCAAAGCCCTAACACAAGCCTAATAGGCCAAAGATAAAAAAGTTGAATATTCTCAACTGGACTTAGCCCAATCATGGCTGTAAGTCCTCAAATTAAATTGACTGAGCACGACTGCTCCCTTAAATCAATTTACATCTGGTTCAAGGGTACATCTCCGAACTCCTCTGACACCTATCGTTGTAATCCTTCAACGACGTCAGAGAGGTGACGGGTCCCGACAACCACACATTGATACGGACTAATGCGTCCTTAAACTCATGGACTAATGCGTCCTTAAAATCACGGACTAATGCTTTCTTAAACTCACGGACTAATGCGTCCTTAAACTCACGGACTAATGCGTCTTTAAACTCACGGACTAATGCGTCCTTAAACCTACGGACTTATGCGTCCTTAAACTAATAGACTAATGCGTCCTTAAAACACATCTATATGGACTATGGGGTCCTTAAACCCATGGACTAATGCGTCCTTAAACTAATATCCGTCCCCAAAATGGGAACGATGGACCACCATGTCCCTAAACTGGCAGTGGACCACCATGTCCCTAAACTGGCAATGGACCGCAATGTCCTTAAACTACCTATAGACCACTACGTCCCTAAACTGGAACAATAGAGCCCCAAAACGCTCTTTTGTCGGATCTAAATGATCCCGTTTAAGTTGATCTTAGTCTCAATATGGCTAACGTATCCTTAAACATTCAAACAGACTTTAGTCCCAAATTGGATTATAAGACCCCCAATCAATTTTGGTCCAAGGGTACTTCTCTGAACTCCTCTGACACCTATCGTTGTAATCCTTCAACGACGTCAAAGAGGCGACGGGTCCCGATGGCCACGCATACTATGGACCACTACGTCCCTAAACTGGAACAATAGAGCCCCTAAATGCTCTTTCCGTTAAGTTGATCTTAGTCTCAAATCAGACTAACGTATCCTTAACAAACGTTTAAGTTGATCTTAGCCTCAATATGGCTAACGTATCCTTAAACTAAAACACCAAACCCAAATCTAAGTAAATACGGATTTGGACTAATCCACGTCCTACGGGCGACGACATAACTTAGTCTCCGTATACAATCCACGGGCGTCCACAAACAAAACAAACACACACGACACGAAGTGAAATTCTGGAGAAGGAGAAAGTGGTTACCGCGATGCGGTAGCGTAATTAACGGCAGGGGCTTGCGCCTGCAGGGAAGAGCGTCCCCACAATAAAAAACCCCTCAAGCGAGGGGGAATCTGACGAAGTCTGCTACATCGGTCGCATCCGTTTAAACCTCCGATACACGGTGCCATCAACCAACTTGGCATCTTCGGAGAGGTGGACGGATAAAACCAAATAGCATCTACCCTGAATCTCAGGCAAGACGTCTTCACGTCGTCGCCGTCTTTCGTAGGGGAACAGATTCTGGCACGCCCGGTGGGTCCTCTTCCTCTTTCCATTCCACACTTCGTGTGTTGTGTTCGCGAACGAATCGTGGTTTGCTGTGGTTGCCTGTGGATTCGAGGTACTTAGATTTGGTGTCTTGCTCCGTGCAGAAAACAGAAGATCAATGGCTTCCAACTGCACTACCTGCAATGGCAACTCTCGCTCCGTCCCTGCTGGAGGAGTGACTTACGGGCCCCAAGCGGCCTCTCTTTTCAAGATACCAGTGGAGCAGGTAACTCAAGCCACCGCTGGACTATTCTTCGGGACCATGCTCCCACCGATGAGCTTCGATACCCTAACAACATCGCAAGAAGCTCCAAAGAAGTCGATCTTTGATCGGCTTATAACTACCGCGGCCCCTTTCAACGGGTCGCCCAACTTCAATACCTCAGTTTTCAACAGACTGGCACAGAACGTCTACGAGCCCGCGATACTCGAAACTGCCACACCAAAGCGGATAGCCATCCCGGCTCAAGCGGACGAAATCATTGGAAAGGCTCCTCTTTCCAAGAAGTCAGTTTTTACAGGGCTAGCCATTCCGGTTGCTGCTCCAGGCGAAATCACCAAAGTTGCTTCCTCTACTCGGAAGTCTGCTTTTGATAGGTTGGCCGTCCCCATCCAACGGACGTCGGTCTTTAAAAGGCTGATACCAGCGAATTCTGACCAACACAGGGGGCATGACGAAGTCACCCTTATAGCTGAAACAACTCCATCCGCAAGACACGCTCGTCGTCGCCACTGGCGCCGAGTGAGGAAGGCTGGGGGCAACTCCCCCTCTGGGTTAACTTCACCGACTCCAATGGTGGAAGTCAATGCTGATGTTCCAACTGGGAACAGCTTTGAACCGCTAAGGAGGGTATGTAAGAACTCTCTGACTGCCACGCTAAAAAGATCTCCCCTACTGCCACGCTAAAAAGATCTCCCCTACCCGCGGAGAATGTTGCGGGAACAAAGCCGGAGCAGCCCCCTCAACGGCTGTCCTCCAAAATTTATAAGGTCTGGCGGAGGGTTCAAGATTCCGTAATTGATCCAGATCACTCTCGCCAGCAGAAGAGGGTGAAAGTGCAAGAAGAAAAGAATCGTCTAATCAAACAGCAAGGGACGACAACCTGCAGGGTGCCCGCTGCAACGGCCCCTTCAATTTCAACGGCCCACAAAAGATGAAGGCCGGAGAAGGTCCCCACACCTACAGCAAATGCCAAAGGCGGTGAGCCTAAACACCCTAAGTCCGGGGGCATTATAGTCCATACTGTCTACATGGCGTCCGGTAAAGAGGACAGCCGTACATCTACAGGTCATAGACCGCTTACACGGTCAGTGACTAAAGCTCAGGAGCAGCAGCAGAAGCTTCAAGAAATGATGAACGCGATGGCCGCACTCACTGGGCCAAAAGAAAGACCCGGAGCGTCCTCGAATCAACGCCAGGAACAAGAAACTGACGCTGAATTCCTTCGCAGGATATTGGAAAAGAAGGATAAAGAGGCTGTTAAACAAGCAGCCAATACAAAGCGAATGGCCCTTCTGTTCCAAGATATGGTAGGGATGATGTTACAGCCGGACCCTCCAGCTGAAGACCCTCCAATCATTGTTGGAGATGACGGAGGGGAGACATCTAATCCTCCTCCGGCCTTTTCAGCAGTCAAGGAGGAAACCATTTCCAAGGCCGCGTTCGATGACTATATAGCTCAGCAAATACGAGTTCATCAAGCGAATGAAGCGGCTGCGCAAATTGTTAGAAACAGACGACCCTATCTAAGCTGGTATGACTAAATCAGTTATCCGCCGGGATATACGATCCCTAAGTTCCACGTATATAAAGGGATATGGAATCCGCATCAGCATGTCACTCAATTCAGGGCCTTATGCGGCAATACTGGAGGCGATGACAAATTGTTGCTTCGCCAATTCGTCGGCAGCTTAGCAGAAACAGCCTTTGAATGGTGTTCGGAGCTACCTAACGACTCTGTCAAAACATTTGTGGAGATGGAGTTACTGTTTACACAAAGATTCGCGAGTGCTAGTGGACGCAACCCGATAACAGCACTGATCAATGCCAGGATAAGGCCAGGCGAAACGTGGGTCCAATACGCAACACGATGGTGGAACCTATGGTCGAAATGCGAACAACGCATAGAAGAGGCACCTGCGGTAGGCATGTTCGTGGGCACTTTTGATCCGCAAGAGACCATCTCGCAATTCATGGCGTTCTTCAGGCTGACCACCTTCCAGGCCCTGATCAACAAGTTAGCCCAAATGGACCAGATGGGCCATGGACCGTCTCCTCCAAAACCAGATTCTCGAAATGAGAAAGGAAAAGGGAAAGCGATCGTCGTCGCCAATGCTCAACAACAGCCGAGCAACTCAAAGCCGGTCGTTCACCAAAATAACATGCGTCCACGCCCATCCCTCGAGGAGAGATTGGGACGTCCTTACTCGTTTCCTCAGAATAAAACGAGAAGACTGTTCGAGCTGGCCGTGCGCAACAGACTCATCAATCTGCCGAGTCCAAAACGTCTGTCGCAGCCAGGCGATCTCAATAATCCCAATTATTGCCCTTACCACCAAACGGTAAGTCACCTGATCAAGGATTGTTTCGTCTTTAAAGGATGGATCGAGGATCAGTACTTACAAGGCAAGTTCGTGCTGTCTGAAAACTGGAAAGTAAACCCACCACAGCCGTACACTCCAAAGAAGACGGACACGATGATGGCAGCTTGTTCTTTTGTCGAGTACGAAAACGATGGAGAAGACTCATCAGATGAATCCGAAGACTACGTAGCAACCTGTCATGTGATCTCTCACTCATTGGCGGATGATGAAGAGGCTCCTTGCGCCGAGAAACCGAGGGCGAACCCTGAACCAGAAATTCTGCGGCCATCAGACGAGTTGATCGATGCCTTCCTGAATGAGATTCGTCTGAAAGTTAAAGCCAATCAAGATCGTGAGATGGCCATACTGGAAGGAGCCAAACACAGACTACTAGACCAAAGAGTCAAGGCACTTCCGTCAAATCAAAAGTCATCCGCTGCGGATGAAAACAAATTCAAGACGAGGAAAAGGTTCGCCAAAGCTCTATCATTGGGAATGAAGCTACCGCCCTCTGAAGAAAATACTCTCGGTGGAGTAGAGATGCATCCTAACTTCTGCTTATAGCATCAGAAGATCATACATCTTACTGAAGACTGCGACTCCTTTAAGTGTTGGTGGCAAGGATATGTCGCTCAAAAGCAACACTTCAACAGGACAAAGTGTGAAGCTCGTAGACACCAGAAAAATGCGATAGATGAGCGCAAAAGAGTCGCCGACGACTGTCATATAGCCGACTCCAAGGGATTGCAAATTATCACCTTTGGAAGCGACTCTGACGAAGAAGCCGCCCTCAACCCTCTCCTCAAGGAATCCATTTCAAAAATGAAAGAATTGAGGAGTTGCGAGAACGTTCAGCCGTGCAATCGCACGCCACTCGAAAAAAATCTCGGCCCCATAAACAAAAGATCGAGCAAAAGGGATAAAAGGAAGGGAAAAACAGCCCTCGTAGCCAACACTCAACAGCAATCGAGTGGCCCTAGACCGGTTGTTTGCCGAAACAACAAGCGGCAACCCCTCCATGAAAAGTTGAAACGTCCTTACTCGTTTCCTCAAGATAAAACAAGGAGACTGTTCGAGCTGGCAGTGCGCGACAGACTCATCAATCTGTCGAGTCCAAAACGTCCGTTGCGGCCAGGAGATGTTAACAATCTCAATTATTTCCCTTACCACCAAACGGTAGGTCACCTGATCGAGAATTGCTACGTCTTCAAAAACTGGGTTGAAGACCAATACCAACAGAGCAAGTTCGTCATCTCCGAAAACTGGAAGGTGAGCCCGCCACAACCGCACGCTTCGAGAAAGATGGATACGCCGGGGGAATCATGCTCAGTCATAGAGAAAGCCCCATAGACCGAAAAGTCGTTAAACTAACAATGGACCATTATGTCCTAAAACTGGATACGGACCGAAACGTCCTTAAACTAATGATGGACCGCAATGTCCTAAAACTTGCAAACGACCGAAACGTCTTTAAACTACTACCGCAGCATCCTCAGGCTGACGAGAATAAAAAAAAAGAATAAAAAAATAGTAATAAAAACGGTATGTCCATAAGCAAAATGGGCACGGATGAAAACCCGAAAGGGCTCCGTGAGTAAAAACAGCAGGATTACCGGCGAGTGTTTGTGAAAACCCGGAAGGGCGCAACCTCGTTAGAAAAATAAAAAAAAGAAGAATAAAAAGAATTAAAAAAAAGAGAGAGAGAAGACGGTATGTCCATAAGCAAAAGGGGCACGGATGAAAACCCGAAAGGGCTCCGGGAGTAAAAACAGCAGGACTACCGGCGAGTGTTTGTGAAAACCTGAAAGGGCACGGCCTCGTTAATGGACACTTACAGGATCCTCTCGACCTTGAAAGGAGAAACCACCCGTGTGAGACCCTTACGACTCACAAGGGAGCAACACACTTAGGTATCCTCACGATTCCTAAGGAGAAAATACACTTGCGAGATTCTCATGACTCGTAAGGAGAACTCTCTTATGGGACCCTCACGGCTCATAAGATTTGAAAGTCTTAAGTTACAGAGACCTAAACCTGTGCTTAAGCAACCACCACAACCTTCGATATTGCCCTACAAGCGGTTCAATACTGACCCTTGTATACAATCCACGGGCGTGTATAAACATTTCCCTAATCAAGTCCCATCCATGACTGGGGATATGTTCGCATGGTGAACAACCCTTGTAAGTCCTCTTGACTTACAAGGAGAAAACCCTCTTGTAGGATCCTTACGATTTACAGAGAAACATACACTTAGGAATCCTCACGATTCCTAAGGAGAAAATACACCTACAAGATCCTCACGACTTGTGGGGAGAAATACCTTTGTGGGACCCATACGGCTCATGAAGTCAAAAGCCTTAGTCGGCAGGACCTTAACCCTGTTTGCTAAGCCATCTTTGTTTGACATCGACAGAGGCAAATGATGATTCGCTCCTGGCAATATCCCAGTTGTAGCGGTGCTGATGCCGAAATCGGTGTCTAATTTCAGGTTTACGGCGAAAAACCAGTAGGCCGCACATGCATACGAAATAGCCGAAATGATGGGGCAACTTGCAATAAAAAGCAGCATGTAAAAACGTATGCACACAAAATAGCCGAAATGATTGGGCAACTCGCAATAAAAAAGCAGTGAGTAAATATAAAATAAACAGCCGAAATGATTGGGCATCGCGAAAAATAGCCGAAATGATTGGGCGATCGCGACCTTCGCGATATAAAAGCTGAAATGATAGAGCATCGCGGAAATAAAACAATAACAAAAAAATATGATGAAACTTTTGCCCAACAGGTGAGATCACGTTGATCCCTGTATACAATCCAGGGGCACAAACAAAGAGAGAACCATACCTTCCCGACAAGCTCCGCCAGAAGGCGAAGCCAAATCTCGACGGTTCACCAACAACCTAGAGACAACTGTGACATTCGTCTCGATACAGCAGACGCAATGTCAACAATAACGTCTTTCCTCCGATAAGATTCGGACATGACAAAGCAAACGAAGCGAAGGCTAAATTCCTAGCTTCGAGGTCTTAACGGTAAGTCATATAAAGCCTGAAAGACAACCGGAGATCATCCCACACCAACGTGGAATGGTCACCACCTCTATGTTCGTCTTAATACTGCAGACGCGACAATCAAATTAATGGAGCCACGGCAAAATCCCTAGTTCCAAACCTCCACGGTTCACCAGCAACCTAGAGACAACCACGACGTTCGTCTCGATACAGCAGACGAGATGTCACCCCAGCGTTCTTCCTCTAGCAGGGTTCAGACGCGACAACAACAACGGAGCCACGGCAAAATCCCTAGTTCCAAATCTCGACGGTTCACCAACAACCTAGAGACAACCGCGACATTCATCTCGATATAGAGGATGCAATGCCAGCAAATGAAGCAAAGGCCAAATTCCTAGCTTCAGTGTCTTAACGGCAAGTCATATAAAGCCTGAAAGACTATCGAAGATCATCCCACACCAGCGCGGAGTGGTTATGACTCATCGGGGCTCTCCAAAATGAGCCTAACCTCAAGTAAAAAGCGACATGGCAAAATCCCTAACGCTTGCTCTTCTGACGGTCAAACTGCCAAGGAGGATTGCTTGAAGACGTCTTGTCCAGCCCCCGAAGGGATCAGAGACACGGCAGTCGCAGGGCTACTCGAACAGCACGATTGCCTATCGAGGAATATATCAGCTGATGCGACGGTACGACGGCCAAAACCCTAAGTACCACAGACCCTAACGGACTTCTATCGTAAAGAACAGAGGTTAACTGTGACGTTAGGATATTCTTGCGAGAATTGCTCGATTCGTCTCGACTTGTGAAGAAATTGATGTCTTTGCGAGAACTTCTCGATGCGGCTCGACTCGTAAGATAAAGCCTTAAGCAGTAAGGATTAAAAAACTTGTTCCCTAAGCACTGGGACCCTGCAAGTTGGCCCAAAACGGTCTCTTGCATACTATCCACGGGTCTCACTCTCCAAACTCGAATCTCGACAAGGAGGGAAACAACCGCTTACGGGTCCTCTCGACCCGTAAGAGGGAAAATTCTCTTATAGGATCCTTACGACTTATAAGAGAAAATGCACTTAGGAATCCTCACGATTTCTAAGGAGAAAATCCACCTACGAGATCCTCTTGATCCATAGGGAGAAAAATCTCTATGAGACCCTCACGGCTCATAGAGTTGAAAAGACTTAGGCAGCAAATTTGAACCTGCGGCCTAAGCCATCGCTATCTCTTCAAGAAACCAAGATGCTTACTCTATTATCTGTCAACCATGTTTATTAAGACAACATGCTGATAATAAGAGAAAGGAGAAAGCAAAGGAGCATACAAGACATTGCAGAGAAAAAATGTGTATCTTTATTTATTAATTCAATCAAGTACAAGGTGAATCGTACAAAAGAATAAAGAATGGATATATCTTATTCGAATTTTTTTTTACAAGTATATTGATACTAGGATAACTACTGGGAAAGAAGCGTCTTAAATAGCCCTATCAGTTGTTCGCGCACTTCCTTCCATGCCTTTTCCTGACCGGCCACCACCGCCAGTTCCGCCTCCACTTGAGCTCGCTGCTGCAAGAAGGATGCAAGCTGCTCCCTGACGGCCTGCTGAGCTGCTTCGCGGCCTTGGGCGTCATGCTTGGCGGCATCAAGCTTTCGCTTCAAGTTTAGCCCATTAGAGATACGCTCCAGAAGGCCCTCGAAGATAGCCTTCACCTGGGCAGCGTTCGCCTCAACCTCAGCGCGCAAACGAGCCGTCTCGTTTGAGGTCTCTTGGCATTCCCTCAGCTTTAAAGCCGCTTCTTGTTCCAAGTGACGGAAGTAAGAAGCGCTTTGCTCAATCCACGCTGCTCTTTGATTGCTTGCGGCTAAGATCTCGGGAGCAGGGCGCATAAACTCCGATTGATGCAAGCGGATCTCGATTTCCCTGCAGTGATTAACCCAAAGCTCGACGACGCCTCCATCGTGAAAATTCACAAGCGCCGCCAACATCGGGTTAACCTCCGCAGCGAAATCCATGGCAGAGGGGAGAGCGTCTGTGTTAAGCTCCTCGACGTACCTGCTCAGCATACCTAAGCTCATTACGGCACCCTTTGAAGACCGACGTCTCAGGAAGGGGCCTGCCGGCATTGTGACACGAGACTCGAAAGGCGCCGAGATCGGAACGACAGCTGAAAAAACAAAATACGATTAGATGACGGTTCAAGAAATAAAAAAAAGTCATCGATGCGATAGTTTACTATACCGGCTGCAGCAGGTGGCAAGGCCGGAAGGGCCGGTGGCGCGACCGATCTTTCATCCCCTCCTTCGATTTGTAGCACTGCAATCAGGACGAGGGAAAGTTAGAAATAATTCCATTACTGAAAAAAGAAAGACATCAGTTGGAAACTACACTCACCAGCGCCACTGGAGGAAGAAGCGAGTTCAGATGGGAAGGAGAAGTGCGGGTGCAACACCTGATAGAGATGATCAAAAAGCACTCCTGAAAAGACGCAACAGTACGGCATTAGTACATAAATTATGCGGCTGAAAGATAAAACTAATGGGTTGCAAATCCATACCTTTCAACATCTGCGATGGTACAAGGGAAGTCTGAGAGGTGACCACCGCTAAGGCAGTAGTTGACGGCGCTCCCTCAAGCAATGGAGCATCGGCACTGGCCGCACCTGCGTTAAAAAATAAGGATAAACTTGTCAGAAAGGATTGCAAGATAAGAAAGGGGACAGTAACTCGAATTTACCTGATGATCCGCCAGCTGAAACGGAGGCGTCTCCCTCCTCCATCGATACGAGTCCACCTCCCATGGCCTCATCACCGGACTCGACAGGGGCTGTCGTCGTACTCGCCCGACCAGGAGACGGTGGAAGACCGTAGACGGGGAAAGCAATAACTGGAGCATTGCCAGACTCTTGAGAAAGAGCGGCTGGCTTGTCCCCGGGAGTCGTGCCCATCTCACCTGCTACTTCTTCAGGCTCGGCGGTCGCCATTGTCTCGTCCGCCATTACCATGGGGTCACCAGTCTCAGATGCTCCGCCCGCCGCTGCCCCAAGCTCAGTTATAGCGGTCGTCTCATTTGCCGCCACCCTAGGCTCGGCATCAACGACCTTCTCTGGTGCAGCTCCCTCAGCCCCCAGCTCAGGCTCAGCAACCCCGGCGACGTTGCCCACCGTCAGCTCGGGTCCGGCCGGTGCCTCTTCCTATGACCCCTTAGGTTCGACGGTTTCCGTCTCCCCTTCGGTTGGACTTGGCCCTACAGGACAAGATATATCAGAACCGACAGGTTCACATTCCTTACATCAAAAATCTTGAAAGATAAATTACCTGAGGTGGACTTATCATTAGCCTCCCTATTTGCGCGCGCCGCCTGTCTGTGAGCTGTAGACAAGGTGACCGGGGGCTCTTCCGAGGGGGTATCAGCACGAGGGACGCTGCTTGGGCCCGCTCCCACGGCCAAAGCAGCCCTGCGTACCTTCTCCTCGCGCCTTGACCGCTTTCTCTCTTCCTGAGCCGTCAAGATGGAGCTTTTCAAAGCTTCCTTCATTGAGGCATCATCGTACGTGAACAGAGACGCCTCCAGAGCCTTCAGGGCATTCCTCATCGGTTTTTCGAGTCGAGACTCTCGCGGCAGCCCCGAGGAGACCGGAACTTCAGTAGTTGGTCCAGGAAGAGTCTCTGCGTCGCTTTGGGGGACCAACATTGTGGTTCCTGTGATGAGAAAAAGAAAGGGTTAGATCGACCATAACAAAAGGAGAATAAAAGACTTAATGAATCGAAATGTACCGAGCCCTAACGATGCTCTGAGTCGTTCCTCCTCTTGAAAGGTTTTGAGGGAAGCAGCGATGGCTTCTACAGTGGTGATGTCTGTTTGAAGAAAAGAAAGGAAAAGCATTAGCTAAAGACAATAATAAAAGTACGATGCAATAAAGAAAATGTGACTAGTAACTACCCGATTGTGCAAGCTTAGCTAGCCATGCATCGTGCCTCGCCAATCGCTCTGAAGCTGCAATGGCGGCCGCCAGATCAGTGTCATCTGGCGGCATAACCAATCCTTTATTGGTCCCGTACTCACCCAAACCCTCAATATAGGGAGCATGGGGTTCCTGACCGAATACAACGTCAGCTG
This sequence comes from Agapanthus africanus, assembly GCA_030015575.1. Lineage (NCBI taxonomy): Eukaryota > Viridiplantae > Streptophyta > Magnoliopsida > Asparagales > Amaryllidaceae > Agapanthus > Agapanthus africanus. Next base: position 874,468,226 of record JASDDO010000022.1, on the reverse strand, counting down.
AGAAGAGTGACTTCTTCTTCTTCTTTTGCCCGCCAGCCTTCGGTGCACCTAAGATCAACTTGCGCTTTGCAGGCACCTTAGGGCGGCGGGTCCCGATATCCGCACCCACGCCGGACTCCGGCGATACCACATTGACCGTTTCTGCTGGAGCACGGGGCGCTGGTGGCGCATCTACCATATCGGGAAGCGGCAATCCGCGCGGGGGGCTCAACACGCGCGATGGCCTAACATCGGCATCTTTCAGCGGAGGAATGACCGGGGTCCTTGGCTTCAAGGGAGCCTTGCGATCGCCGCCCGGAGGAACACCCTTGCGGTCAACCAGCATGCGCTTCTTCATAAGGATAACTGGACCTATTGCATGCGCGTACCAAGCCACGTACGCGTTGAGCACCTTGGGGACGCAGCTCGGCTCGCTGATGAAGAAATAGGAACCCGTGTTAAGCCGCATGAAATGGTGCATTGCATTCCTTATCCCCTCTCGGCTGGCCACAGGCTTTTCCAAGAAAGCTTCCATCGGGATCCCCTGGTGATAGCTCGATTGCTGAGAGAACCGGTGAGGGTTATACCTCATGAAGAGTGCCGTCTCATTCTGCTTAAACACCAGGTAGCCCGGCCGAATAGAGTAGAGGTGTAGGATCTCCCGAGCTTTCAATAAGGAGGCCCCGTCCTTAAAATCATCGCGCAGCGGCACTACCGACTTATCGGTCTCTGGGCCTATGGTTATGACTTTATCCAAAAAAGAAACCTTCGCTCCGACCAGGTGTGGACGAAGGAGCAACCCCCTAGCCTCCCGTAGAGGTGCAACCACGATCGAAGCGCCGACCAACCGCATGACTCTTGGGAGTCTGCACTTCTCAAAAACTGGAGGGATCTTATGGGCGCCGAACACCCCGTGCACATGCATTTCCATCCAAGAGGTGAAGTAGTGCATCGGGAAGTTAGCAGGCTGCACCCCAGGCTCATTAGCGTCCGCCGCTACGCTAAGTCCATTATAAAGGTGAGCCAGCCCGGCGATTCCTACTATCAATTGCAGACCAGCCACCATCCGATGCGCTGGGTAGAAAACAGATGGCCGCATGTGGCGTGGGTGCATGGGTAGCACGAAGCTGCACAACCACAATCCCAGGAACCCTACAAAAAAGGTCTCCTCATCCATGCCCGGGACGGCAATTTCTGACAAGGACATGACGGCGGCGCCAGGGAGATAAAAGTCTTTGTGATCATCCTCCGATATGGGTCGGCGGTCCAAGCCGAAGCCAAAAGGGTCATCAAGCTGGGCGAACTTCTCGCTCCGCTCCGATAGAAACTCTGGTCGAACGAAACGGGCGATAAAATCTGCGAAACTGACTCCCCGGATGCCCAATTCTAGATAGAGCCCTTCATAAATCTCCATCACCTTCACCAAGCCCGGAAATTGGTGCTGAGTAGCGTTCTCCGGCGTCAGATCAAACACCAACGGCTTAGTGGTAAAGACGTATTCGTCAGAAGGAAGCAGCTCCTCGTAATGCTCCCCCCTCATCGGCAGACCCGAGATCTCAGCAAACTCCTCCAAAGAGATAGAGACTTCTCGGTCCGTTATCAGGAAGGTGTGGGTGGGGATATTCCATTGCTCGATAAAAGCCTTAACCTACCACGTTGGAAGAGAGGGATACCCAAAGAGCGAGACGTAGATGGCCGAATGCAAACCAATCTTCATCAGATGAGTCCTCTTCGTCGATAAGATGTACCGGGCCCACTGCAAATACCCGGCGAGCGGTCGCGGGATCAATCCAATGTTATAGGCCTGTCCCCAAGGGCGTACTTCACCCTGACAGATTCGCCTCCCCAAACTGTCTATTTCCGGCGGCGGCTGCACGGGAACAGCACCAATTGCAGGCTGGAGGAGATCATCCAAATTCCAATTTTTAACCTCTACGACATACTTCACCGGGGGTTCATCCGCATAGGGGATTGAAAATATGGGCTCAGATGGCATAGCGGAACCGAAGCTTCAGCGACCCTGGATGATCTCGTTATACCACCTACCTCACAGGTGAAGGTTCTTGTGCTCAGGGTCATGACCCTTGATAAGAGTGAGCACCTCTCAGTCCACTGGTGCCTGGGGAAATCCTCCCTCCGAGCGAATAAACGGGAATGATAAGTCAGCAAGCATGTTTCCTGTAGAGAGACAAAAGTCAGCCGTTAGTGTTGTAATTCCAATGCTTGGCGTTTTAAAAAATTTTATACTACATTACAATGCAGTAGATAGAGGACAAAGAGGGACCCACAAAATCTGGATGACAGTGCACCAGTTCATAAGACAGACCCATCATTGGATGAGACTGTCAATTAATGAAGAGATCCCCAGGAGAATATTCTCATTAATGGGAAATCCCTAGAGACCAGGAGAAAATCTCCTCTTTCAGAGCAAAGCTCTGTCACAGAGTGACATTTGTCAAACTCTGGTCTCAGGGGAATAAAATTTCTTTAAAAGTAGCCTAGCTCTGTAATAATGATGGAAAGATCCATTAAAAGAAAATTTTAACTCCTAAAGATTAAAAATTTGGAGTCTTTAAAAATCCATGAAAACTTATAAAAAATTTCTTCACTTTCAGGTCAAAAAAGATCTACATTTGATCCATGAGCAAAGCTCTATTCAGGGGTTAAAACCCATGAACAAGATCTCTGTAGATCTATGGACTTTTGAGAGCAAGGCTCTGTTGATGAAACCCCAAAGGGGTTTTCTTTAGATCAAAGATCTATAAGAGCAAAGCTCTGTTAATTAAATTTAATTAAATTTAATTTTACCTAAGATAATTCTAAGTTTTGAACTCTGGAGTTCTTGAAAAGAAACAAGAGCAAGGCTCTGAAGTTCTTAAAAACAAGAGCAAGGCTCTGAAAATCAAAGTTCTTGAAAAATGGTAAAACATTTTCCAAGGACCAAGGGTCCTATTTATAGGCGCCTGTGCCCTGTCAACTCACCGGTTGATCTAATGGCTAGGATCTTGCCACCGCTGCACTCACGTGTGCGCCACGTGAGCGCAACGATGGGGGGCATTTGTTTCCCCCAATCAGAACAAAGCTCTGTTTGAATTTCAAAAATTCAAAAATTGAAGCAACGCTTTAAATTCCTTGCGCTGCGCGCAACGCGCCACGTGTCAAAAGCTGATACGTCAGCGCAGCGTCCAAGGCAGCGCGCCCAATCAGAGTAAGGTTCTATTTAAAACAAAATTAAAGAAAGCAACGTTTCAGATGATCTGCGCTCTGCGCAGCGCGCCACGTGGCAGCGCAGTTGCGCTGCGCGCCACGTGGCAGCGCAGTTGCGCTGCGCTCTGCGCTGCACGACACGTGTCAAGCGCTGGTGCATCTGCGCCAAACAGAATTAAAGTTCCAGTAAGATCTTTCTGTTCTTGTTAAAACAAGAAGATTGTCTTCTGTAAAACAGAAGCCCTTGGATCAAAGATCCAACGGTGGGGAAAATTCCCCAAATCACTCAGAGAAAGATCTCTTTAACAAATTTAACAAATTAATGGGCACTATATAAAGACCCCTAGACTCCAATTCAAAAGGAGGATCAAGATCAAAAACAATAACACAGAGAATAGAGAGAGCTCTGAAAACTTGTGAAAAGAACTCAAGAAAAGAAAAAAGGTAAAAACCTTTATAAAAGAGAAGAATTTCTTCTGAATAGATCATTGATCTAAGAACAAGATTAATGATCTTCAATAAAAAATAAATAATAACAGTGCCTTGCAATTTTTTATGAACCATTGGTTCTGGAATCTTAAAGATTTCTCTCTTAAATCCAAAATTGGATTAAGTTATTAAAACAGTGCCCTGCACTTGCAAAATCTGCACTGTTGCACTCCTGGGTTGGCGCAGGCCACTAGAGAGCGCCACGTGTTAGCTCCAAGACCACTTGCGCTGTGCGCTTTTAAGATAAAGCATTGCTCTCCGAAGTTGGCACAACTCACCAGAGCGCGCCACGTGTCAGCAGCGCAACAGCGCAGCGCACTGCGCTGTTGCGCTTGTGCTCACCCGAGCATGACACGTGTCATCTCCATATGCGCTTGCGCTTTATAATTGGCGCAAAGCGCCTGACAGGCCACATGGCCACTGTCAGTTTGATTAATGCACTGCATTATTTACAGAAGGGCCAAGCCCAATTAAGAAAGTCTTAACATGCCTAATTAAATGCAATGCATTATTTTAATGTAGGGCAGAGCCCAAACAGATGCTCTGCATCATTTATAAAAGGACAGAGCCCAAATCAGAAAGGCCTAGCAAGCCAAAATAAAATGCAGTGCATTATTAAACAGGGGCAAAGCCCTAGCACAAGCCTAATAGGCCAAAGATAAAAACGTTGAATATTCTCAACTGGACTTAGCCCAATCATGGCCGTAAGTCCTCAAATTAAATTGACTGAGCACGACTGCTCCCTTAAATCAATTTACATCCGGTTCAAGGGTACATCTCCGAACTCCTCTGACACCTATCGTTGTAATCCTTCAACGACGTCAGAGAGGTGACGGGTCCCGACAACCACACATTGATACGGACTAATGAGTCCTTAAACTCACGGACTAATGCGTCCTTAAACTCACGGACTAATGCGTCCTTAAACCCATGGACTTATGCGTCCTTAAACTAATGGACTAATGCGTCCTTAAAACAAATCTATATGGACTATGGGGTCCTTAAACCCATGGACTAATGCGTCCTTAAACTAATATCCGTCCCCAAAACGGGAATGATGGACCACCATGTCCCTAAACTGGCAGTGGCCCACCATATCCCTAAACTGGCAGTGGACCACCATGTCCCTAAACTGGCAATGGACCGCAATGTCCTTAAACTACTTATGGACTACTACGTCCCTAAACTGGAACAATAGAGCCCCCAAACGCTCTTTTGTCGGATCTAAATGATCCTGTTTAAGTTGATCTTAGCCTCAATATGGCTAACGTATCCTTAAACATTCAAACAGACTTTAGTCCCAAATTGGACTATAAGACCCCCAATCAACTTTGGTCTAAGGGTACATCTCTGAACTTCTCTGACACCTATCGTTGTAATCCTTCAACGACGTCAGAGAGGCGACGGGTCACGATGGCCATGCATACTATGGACCACTACGTCCCTAAACTGGAACAATAGAGCCCCTAAATGCTCTTTCCGTTAAGTTGATCTTAGTCTCAAATCAGACTAACGTATCCTTAACGAACGTTTAAGTTGATCTTAGCCTCAATATAGCTAACGTATCCTTAAACTAAAACACCAAACCCAAATCTAAGTAAATATGGATTTGGACTAATCCACGTCCTACGGGCGACGGCATAACTTAGTCTCTGTATACAATCCACGGGCGTCCACAAACAAAACAAACACACACGACACGAAGTGAAATTTTGGAGAAGGAGAAAGTGGTTACCGCGATGCGGTAGCATAATTAACTGCAGGGGCTTGCGCCTGCAGGGAAGAGCGTCCCCACAATCAAAAATCCCTCAAGCGAGGGGGAATCTGACGAAGTCTGCTACATCGGTCGCATCCGTCTAAACCTCCGATACACGGTGCCATAAATCAACTTGGCATCTTTTGAGAGGTGGCCGGATAAAACCAAATAGCATCTGCCCCGAATCTCAGGCAAGACGTCTTCACGTCGTCGCCGTCTTTCATAGGGGAACAAGCCACAACTCCATTGTTGTCACAATTACAATTATTGGACGCTCAATGGTAAGAACCTTGTTCATCTCATGAACAAGAAATGTCCAGACAACCTCTTTGGTAGCATCGTTGGTAGCGATGTATTCAGCCTTTATCGTCTAGTTTGTCTCGGTATCTAGCTTGGAACTCTTCCAACATACCGTCCCTCCACTGAGGGTAAAGACAATGCCTGTGATTGACTTTCAGTCGACCTTATCACTCTGGAAGCTCGAACCAAGAATATTCTTTTAGTACTTCTCAAGTACTTAAGAACGTCCTTCACAGCTGTCCAGTGATTCTCCCAAGTTCCGATTGATTTCTGATCACTACACCTAGTGAGTTATCTACATCTGGTTTGGTACATAACATCGCATACATGATAGAGCCTACTGCCGAAGTATAGGGTATCCCTTGCACGCGAGCTCTCTCCAAATCAGTCATCTTTTTGGAGAGAGTGATCCATGAGTAAGTGGGCAAACCACCACGCTTAGAATCCTCCATACTAAACCCCTTTAGTATGGTGTTAATGTATCTGGATTTGGTACACTCCCAACATCCACTTAGATCTATCACCATAGATCATAATCCACAAGATGTAGTAGGTATCATCCAGATCTTCTATTGAGAATCCTCGTGATAAGAGGAGCTTGACCGAGTGTAGCATAGGAAACCATTTCCTATCAAGAGTATGCCATCTATGTACAATACGTGTAAAACAACCTCACTCTCTACAACCTTTTTATAAACAAGGTTCATCTACCTTTTTGATGATGTCAAACTCTTTGACTGCCACATCAAAACAGATGTTCCATCTCTGCGATGCATGCATTGATTCTGATGGACTGCCACATCAAAAGCAAGATCCATTTGCTCCCAATAGGTTTTACCCCTTCAGGTGCAACATTCAAAGTCATACTTTGTTGGTATATGGATTTCATCTTTGATCGCATAGTATCCAGCCATTTCACAAAGTCCCCACTCGTGATGGCCTGCCTAAACCTAGTTGGGCCATCATCTACCATGATGCAATCCTCGCTCCCACTGTCACCGAGAAGACCGTAGTATCTCTCAAGTTGATGAGGAACCCTACCAGATTCGCGGAGAGGCTGAGGTTCATTGGAGACTATTGAATTCTTTGGTTCCACTAAATCATCAGCTGTTAGTCAAGCTGGAACAACTTCCAGTTCTACCTCATGTCCACAAATTTCTTCACAAGAAATTCCTTTTCTAAAATGGTGGCATGCTGAGAAACAAAACATCTTTTGCTCCTCAGTTAGGTAGAAGATATACCCTCACAAATGTTTGGGATATCCTTACAAACTTACAGAACTGACCTTGCCTCGAGCTTGTCCGGATTCTACTTTTAAACATAGGCCGGACAACCCTATATCTTAACTCGTTTAAGACATGGTCTCTTCCCATTCCATATCTCATATATAGTGGTAGGCACTGATTTGGTTGGAACTCCATTCAATAGGTATGCAGCTTCTCAAGTGCATAACTCTAAAAGGAAATAGGTAACTCAGCAGCACTCATCATAGAGCGCGCCATATCTCATAGGGTGTGATATCTCCATCCCGATACACCGTTGTGCTGTGGTGTACTCGAAGGAGTAAGCTGAGAGAGAATCAAATTCTCCTTTTAGAAAATCCAGGAACTCCATACCCAAGTATTCTCCTCCTTAATCACATCGTAGGACTTTAATACTTCTACCCTTTTGGTTCTCAACTTCAAGCTTATATTCCTTGAATTTCTCAAAGTTTCAGACTCGTGTTTCAATATGAACACATGTCCGAATCTTGAGAGATGATCAGTGAATATAATGAAGTACGAAAAACCAACCTTGGTATTTGTAGACACAGGACCGTATACATCATCATGTATTCATCCCAAGAGTTCAATAACTCTTTCTTTGTTTCGAGTAAACGGAGTATAGGTCATTTTACCTTTGAGACAAGACTGGAAAGTATCATAAGATGAAAATTCGAACAGATTCTCATATTCATCCTTATGTAACTTAGCTGGTCGTGTCGCATTGATATGACCTAGTCTACAATGCCACAAGAAAGATTTATTCATTTCTGAACTATTCCTCTTGTGTGTGTTCGGTATACTTTAGACTGTGGTTTGATTTAGAACGTATATGCCATTACATAACGTGCCTGATCCAATCAACTCTTTATTCAGGAAAATATTCACAACATTATCCTCCAATACAGAATTATATCCTTCTTTAACTCATTAAAGAAACCAATGTAATATTGTATATCAGGTTCTGTTGGAGATAGTGCCCTTAGAGTCAATTATTGGATCACAGGCACGTGATTGCAATGATTGAGAGAGGACCTATACCGTTAGAACAGTCTTACTCAAAATGATAGTATGCTATCTGGTTTATCTTTATCATCGTGTACTGCTTTAGGTGACCTTACAGGTCACTATTGCGCGTTGCTAGAGCCCTTAGGATTCTTGCTTGACGGCCAGCAGTATGATGGCGATCATATACGTGGGAGCTGGGGTCTATAAGCACATCCTTAAAAGGTCCCTAGTCGTGGGAGTTTCGAGACAGGGCATCGATACTCCAGAGTAGTCTAGTGTATACAGTCGAGACCCTGACGAGGGGCAGTGGCCGGTCTCACAAGCCATTGGTGTCAGTTAGATTACCCGTTGTATGTATGTTTTACTTTCTGTACTAGGATTACCCCAAGGTGGGGTGCACGGATAGCCGGGTTCTAGAGGGCAACGGGCCCGCATCTCATGGCGTTGAGACGGAGGGGGCTTCACTCTAGAATTGGCGGGCTATTCGCCGCACTCGTAGGTGGTACAGGTTGACCCAAGGAGGGGTGCCCAAATTACCGGATTCCGTGAAGTGCTGGGTGGTCCATTCACGTTGCTGAAGGGGGCTGCCTCGCTTCAGGTTTTGGCGGGTGACCCGTAGGGGTCCAGGATTTCATTGCACAGGCTATCCACACGACCAGGGGAACGTCGGGTTTCAGTAGCGGCTCTATGAAACCCGGGGATCCCAGATATCTGTGTTGTTCTGTGATACTTATTATATTTATGTGATGTTGCATTTTATCACGCCTTGAGCGAATATTATATATTGATATATATACTAGTAGATGTATATGTTTTGCATCCGCGCTAGTCCAGTCCCCGCTTTGTCGTTAGTTAAGTAACCTAACGGGTGATGACGGGACCCAGTGGCGAATGCGGATGGCATATACGTACATCATTATTTTTGTTATTTATTGGTGTGATCAATTGATGGGACTGCATTGATTCGGATCAATGCAAGCTAAACAAACCTAATCTGATGTTGTTGGAATATTTTTCAAAAAGCTGTTATTGCAAGGGCGGTCTCTTTTGTTTTGCACAGTGGTATTCGGTTATGAATATCCAGCACCTCAGTCGACGAGGCAAGGGCCGAGATCCCTTCACCGGGAGTGACCCTTTGGACAGAAGTTTGCGTCAGGGCAATAACTTCACTATAGTCGTTTACTTTTGCTTTGCATCATGGTATTCAGTTGGAATATCCTGCACCTCATTCTACGGGGAAAGAGCCGAGATCCCTTCACCGGGAGTGACCTCTTTAGCAAAGGTTTTCGCCACTATATTTTTATAAAGCTATCCAGTTCCTTCAACGATATCAAGTTCATTACGTTAAAGGTTTTTCGCCAAAAACCATTCGTAGCCCTCCGTCATTTCAGACGGGTAGCACGTAGTATTCATGCTATGTTTGTTGGCCTTAGTCAAGGAATAGTGTATGGTAGCTTCTTGTTACCTTTCTGCTGCATAGATATATGCATTGGTTTGGGACAGTCGTACAGCCTTGTTGGACCTAGTCAAGGGCTTGTACGGGTGGGTTCAAATTAACCTGGACATTGACGGGTAGAACTTGACATGTGACTTATGATTTGTTGGCCTTAGTCAAGGTCATAAGAGTATGGGGTAAAAATCACATCGGGAGTTTCTAAAGAAACTGAAACTTGCCAGTTATGCGCATACCTTCTGGAGTATGATAGCGTGTGTGGATTCCATCACGTTATCATGCAATGATAGTTGGATCCCGATTCCCACTGATGAGTTGGTTTACTCCTCGGGTGATCCCGACTAATTCTTCTTTCAGGTTTGGAGAAGAATTTGACGTTACAGTGGGAGGTTTCCTGATTAGATAAATTGGTAACCATTCTGATCTAGGTTAGAGTGCACGCTGAGTGTTTCTTTTCTCTCTCTCTTTGGCAGCGACCATGGCCCGACCCTTGACTATGACTCAGTGACCAAAATTAACCGAACCTTCTTAAACACTGGCTTTTGGATTGTCAGAGTTGCAAACCTCATTGTCACTCCTACTTTTATCCTTTTCTCCAGGACACCCCGTATTACTACGAACGTCCACTTCCATTGGATAAAACCATCATATGGTTATATACGAACTTGAAGGAATTTATTCGAGGATGGTTTCTGGTTCTGGAGAAAACGAATAGGACTATTCAGTTGTCTTTTCTTTTTACCTTCTCTCAGGTTGCGAGTGCTCCTTGGATTAGGGGATAGTACACCCGTTACGCCTATTGGATAGTCTTCTTCCAAACCTTAGGCTGGTGCCGAACGGTAGGGAATGAAGAAAGCCGATTAGCCTAAGTGTGGTGTACAGAAGGTATTAAGTTAAGACAAATATAGGGATTATAAGGAGGGCAAAGTAAATTGCGACTGCTATTCACGACCAAACCAAGTATTTCATTACCACTCTCACTTCACCTTTGTATTTCTTCAGGACACTCCGTATCACTACGAAGATCCACAGTTTATTAGATACTCCATCGTATGGTTATATACGAACTCGAAAGAAACTTGTTCCAGTTCGGGGATGGATTCTGGTTCAGGAGAAATAGGAATAAGGTTTATTCGGTTTTCTTTTATCTTCACTTTCTCTCGCTTTGCGAGTGCTCCTAGGATTAGGACAGTACACCCATTATGCTTATTGGATAGTCTTCTTCCAAACCATAGGCTGGTGCCGAACGGTAGGGAAGGAAGAAAACCATTTGGCCTAAAGGGTGTGCAGAAGGTAATGACTAAAGACATATAAAGGGATTTGGAGAGATGGCAAAGAAATATACGGTTACAGTTGTGAATCTGGATAATGGAAGAGGATTACTAGGAATACCAGGATACCCCTACGAAACATTTCAATGTTTCAGTTTCACTGTGTACTGTTAAAAGAAAACTGATTTCCCAATTAGCCCTTGCTCCTGGGTATGTATTTATCAGGTATGATTCTCACATCTGTATGGCTTTACAGATGATGAGTGGGAGTAAGTTATTGGGAATTAGGTGATTGTCCTCATTATATCGGAATTCGTTGTAATTGGTGATATTTGAGGAAGTCACCTGGGTTGTTTGCCGGACGGCAAATATTTGGTTTTGAATATCCGCTGTTATGCACCAATTTCAAATTGATACATCTGTACGTCTATTTTTATAGAGTGAGATATACCTTTTTGAAATTATGTCCATGACATTTGCCTATATCAGTGGATGGTTAGGTGAGGAGCATTAAACAGCGGTGTAATTCTTCTTAATCATAGGTACAGTTTTCAACCTACGACACACATGGAATGAGTTATTAGACTCAAGGGACTTATACAGAGTATTGTATGTTGTCCAGCGTCCATGAGGACAGAGGGGTCGGTTCTCGTACTATATTCAGTTTACTTATGACTTCTCTAGTTTTTAGACAGGTGTTTCGTAGAGAACCCGGTGTTGCAAGTATCGGGATTCTTCAGGGTGATCGAAGATGTAGATACTTGTGTATGGTATTCAGTTGATAGTAATGATTAAGAGAACTTGCTTCTCTTTCAGGTTACTCATAATTGGAAGTACTCCTAAGTTGAGTAATACTGATCGGCCTCTTTCCATTTAGTTAACATGCACTGGAGACAGCTGTATGATTTGAATCTGGTTTAATTAAATCAGTGCCTCTGGTTCTATATTGGATATAGAACAGTTCATATCTTAACGATGTTAAGGTACGGGGAGTTGTCCGGCTTATGCTTAAAACCAGACTCTGGATAACTCAAGGCATGTTTCTGTAATAGCTGTTTGTGGGTTGACCCAGGCTATGACGAGGGTTGACTTTCTACTATGTGGAAGATCAATAGTGATATTGTTCTAGACTCGCCACAGTTTTAAGTAGAATGGATTTTTCAGAAAACAGTAGTGGGAGTATGGTAGAACTGGAAGTGATTCTAGAACCGCAAATGATTACTGAAGATTTGATAAGAACCTAAAGATTCAATCTGATTTGACATTCCATTAGCCACTCCGCAGATATAGTGGGTAACCTCAGGCACCCAAGAGGTACTCCGGTAGCCTCAAGGACGATGACAGGGAGGTTCTTGTTTACCCAGACTTGCCATTGCTGTTGTTCTAGACTGTGAGATCCGGCAGGAGGATGAGTATAGCGTCGTTCTAAACTGGCTTTAGAAGTGTACGTCTATATGACTCTGTCAGAGGGTTGTTGTAGTCAGTGGGAGCAGCGGAAGCATTGGTGAACAAGTAGCTTATGTCTATGGACTAAAGCAGATATAGCGGAGATAGATCATCTATTTCTGATGTGATAGTCAAAGGTTTGACTTCATCAGAATAGGGGATGGATCTGTTGAGAAGGTAGTAGGGTGTGATGTCCTGGTATTTGGATGACATACACAGAGTAGGAAGTGAAGTTCCTATACTACGATCGGTTATACTTTGGTTGTCACACAGTGGTTTCTCCACATAGGAATTGGATATTATATCAGATATTCTGGTTACTGGATCTATGGTTTTAGATCTAGATTTAGGAAGTGTCCCAATCAGGGTACTTAGACAACATTCTAAAGGTATTTAGAATGGACGGCTCCTGGCACGGTAGTGTACCTGCAGGTGATGGAGTCACCCTCTCTAAAGGTGTCTTACGGACTAAAGGGGAGAGGGATGTGCATGATTGGCAGATCACTTGCTTAGGCAATTGAGTCAATCATGAGATGTTAAGTACCACACCAGATGTTGTTTTTGCAGTAGGTGCAATAAGTTGATATTGATCCAATCCTGGAGAAACATTCGGAAGCAGTTTTAGAACATAAGTGGATGTTCTAGGGATATGATAACGACAGCCTCATTCAGGAGACGGTTATCATTCCAGGCTTCCAAGGTGACCTGGATGACAGAGAGGTTGTCAAAGTTATTGTTTTCCCTTTGACGAGGGGCAGTATTTTGGACAGGTGGTCCAAGTGGATACTTAGGGAGGCATGGCACAAGATACTGATTAAGTTCAGTTGACGATACAGTCTAAGAAGTTTGGATTTGGAGTTCATTTATGAACTAGGTCCCATCAGACATCCAGACATATTCTAAGACAGGTATTGCTCATTTCGAGAGATGGCTTTCTCCGCGAACTTGAGATAAAGAGAGACATAGAAAGAAACATCAGAGCGGATCCACTCACTGAGGCTATTCCTCGAACGCAATAGTTTCGCAAACGGGTTTTGTGAGACTGATTAGTAGAGGAGTTGGGTGTTCGGTATCATACGAGCTATGAGTATGCGACATCGCAATAATTAGCCTTGAGTGCAAGTGGGAGATTGTTGGAGATAGTGCCCTCAGAGTCAATTATTGGATCACAGGCACGTGATTGCAATGATTGAGAGAGGACATATACCGTTAGAACAGTCTTACTCAAAATGATAGTATGCTATCTGGTTTATCTTTATCATCGTGTACTGCTTTAGGTGACCTTACAGGTCACTATTGCGCGTTGATAGAGCCCTTAGGATTCTTGCTTGACGGCCAGCAGTATGATGGCGATCATATACGTGGGAGCTGGGGTCTATAAGCACATCCTTAAAAGGTCCCTAGTCGTGGGAGTTTCGAGACAGGGCATCGATACTCCAGAGTAGTCTAGTGTATACAGTCGAGACCCCGACGAGGGGCGGTGGCCGGTCTCACAAGCCATTGGTGTCAGTTGGATCACCTAAGATGTATAAAGGTGCTCATTGGGTTATGAGTACACCGGACAGGACTCGCCGGGAACATGCTAGTTGGTCTTATACCAGACGTCAGATAGCAGTTCCCTGGTGACATGTGTACAGGTTAGTTCATCGACCTGAGATCGTCATTTGTCTCGTGTGAGTTCCCACTGTACTTTGATTACTACCCTACCACGCTCAAAGGAGACATGCAAACAGGTTTTAGTTGGGTACAGTCCCGAGCCACATGGAGGCAGTGAGCGGATCTTAAGGGGTTCGTCTCTCCCGGTATTGGGGGTGAGGTCGCACTGTGTCTAGGAGAGCCATTACATGAAGTCCTTGGCCAAGGCAGGAGATTTACTGGTAGGTATTCCAGTAATATCTCAGGGTGTTCTGGGCTACACTCCGACACGACTTGTACCGCTTTTGGGGGTCTGACTTTTACCAACGCCCTAGGCCCACCATGCGATACTCATAGACGAACGGACCGGACTGTACGGATATTGTCACTGACAGGCTCAGTAGGGTGTCAGGATGAGTTCGCTCATCGACGTCCCTTTTGGTCAATACCTGGTAGCCCGTTACGTATGGCTAATACCTCTGACGTGCTAGTGGTTAAATCCACAGCCAAAGTATTGACGAGTCTTTAGAGTCCCCCACAGACCATTTCTTAAGTTTCGGGTGAAACACTCTAGAAGCCGTATGGAGATATGGCAGGGTTCGATCATATACGTGCGGTATTGCACGGATCATGATCGGACGGATTATACTAGCGGGCTTTGGTTTAAGCCGGATCCTAGTATAGTACAGTGTAGATTTTGTCTTATTGCATTTGTATTCGGTTGGAATACAAATGCAGGTATGTATATACAGTCGCGGGGTTTTCTTGTAATTTATTACGGGATCAGTTTTCTGAAGTTGCCAGTCTGCTTTTCGTTTCGGCCATTTTCCTTTGTTTCCTTTCTTTGGCTGAAATTTGGTGGAGGGGGTTATTTGCAATTGTGCAATTAACAATTGAGAAGACTTTTGCATCATGATGGTTTCATGATGGTGCACCACCATTTGACTTCTTTATTTCATGATGGATTACTTTATATGATGGGAGTAGGTGGAGACTTTTTGGTGTGATCATTGTTTCTCATCATCACCTTTCTCTCTCTCTTGTATCATTGCTTTCCACCTACCCCTTGACTTTGCTCTCTCTCTCTCTCCATTCGCAAAAGGGGGGCCGACCACTATTGTGGGGGGAGTAGATTCATTTTTTTGATGGGAGGAAATATTGTTCTCATTCTTGCTTGCAAAAATTGCTAGGCCTCTCAAAAGTTCATTACATCTCATTCCTC
Source organism: Agapanthus africanus (assembly GCA_030015575.1). NCBI lineage: Eukaryota > Viridiplantae > Streptophyta > Magnoliopsida > Asparagales > Amaryllidaceae > Agapanthus > Agapanthus africanus. Next base: position 874,453,198 of record JASDDO010000022.1, on the reverse strand, counting down.
CACCAAAACCATGGCAACTTCATACCCCAATGAGACATAGAGTTCCACACTATTCTACAGTAATTCTTAGACACATCGACTAGCCAACTTCATGCCCGAGTTGACTCGGTCCAGAGGCGGGAGCCCGTAAAAGAACCCGGCGATGTGGTGCCCGTTCCGACGAGGAGGTGAAGACCGGTGATTCCGCGGGGAGATCGGGACGACGACAAGAAGACCGAAGGACAGGATCGCTCGGTATATCTCTCTACCCCTTCTCTTGTTAGCTAGGATTGGGTTAATGGCCCGACCCGGGATTTTAGTGCGCGGTGGTGCCGGTTCAAAAGTTTCGTAAAAGTATCATTTCCGCATTTTGGCCTCGTTCAGACGGCCGGGGCGCCGCCGTGCACTTACAGGTTCGGTATATAATAACATTCGTTCAGAATCAATGTATTAATATAAGGTGGTATTTGCCAACTGATTTGGCTGCAACACTTGCACCATTCTCTACAGTTAGAGATATATCACCCATTCTCAGTTCTCTACCTTTTTATAGCCCATGTAACTCTTACATATGTGGGATCCTGATGCGGTATCTCAAACCTAGGATATAGAGGATACTGAGAAACAGTTCTCAGTAACGAACACACCCAAAGAATATGCATCAAAATGCTTAATCCTCGATTGGGTGGCATGGGAATCCGGATATTCCCTTATTTCCTACTGAGACTTATAACAATTATAAGAAAGAATGGAACCAACGTTCCCCGGCACAGTAATAAGAAGGTTCGGTCAATGCATCTATATTATTATCTTGATTAAGACGTGACATGATCGCTACCAGGAGAGAGAGATAAGAAAACACTCTGCGTGCGCTCTTGCAAGATCAGATTGGTTATTATTTTATCGAATCAGGATGACTCCCACTGTTTTTATCAAATCTTCCTTCAAACCCTAAAAGGTAAGACTAGCCGGGATTAATTACACCCTATAAGTTCGCCAATCTTTCGGCCAGGCCAGTGTCGGTGTAACAACCCTAAACTTTATGTACAACTTTCTGTACAATTTTTTCAAAAATACAGAAAGCGGTACTTTTGCCTGAGCACAAGATATAAGTTTGTTTTGCTTTTTAATAGCATGTAAGAGTCATTGGTAAGACCTCGCACTGCTGAACCAAAGCACCAGAGTTCAAATCCCACCCCCACATTATTTTTAATATTATTTTCTTTTAAATTTTTAGAAGTCCAAGGGTCTACACGTGCATAACTCATAAAAACCCCACGTCACACTAAAAACAAACTGTCCCAGGGAGTAGACCAACCAACGACGGACTCAGGGGACCCCTGACCCGGCCTGACTCGGCCGGATCAGGCCGACGACGGCGGCGACTCGGCCGGCGGCGGCGGCCGAGTCGGCTCTGATGCGGAGTCGTCCAATATGAAAGTTGTGCCTCTTCAACTCCCCATCACTCCTGCCTACTTTAATTCCTTGGATCGGTTCCAGAGCTCATTAAAATCCCATTAAACCCTATTTTTATTACAAATTAATACAATTTTCAATACACCCCTTCACCTAACCCTAACCCTAACTTTACCTTATAAATACCACCCCTACACACACCCCCTCACTCATAATTCTGTCCAAACTCTCAAGAAATTTCTCTAGAAATTTTAGTGTGCAATTGAAGTTAACAAAGGGCAAAACTTCGGCGATCTTCCGATAACGACTTTAGGAGCTTCCGGCGACGTAACGACGCACCGGCAAATCCTATGTCTTCCTCTCCCTCTTCTCTTGATTTTAAACCCGTAAGTCCCATCTCCCTCTTCACGTTGCTATTCTAAAAATACGTATTTCTAAAACCCGACGGAATCGGAGTTAATCCGATTTCCGATTCGGTTCTTCCTAAAAATCCAACTTTTTCTTAAATACAAACATACCAAACCCTTACATGTTGACTATTAAATATTAACAAGTTATACTGAACAAGTTCCATATCAAAAGGATTTCTATTTCAATTTTTATCGTACTTTTTCAGTAAAATACCATGTAGTTTAGTTTCGTCTTCAAAACATCATAAATCTTGCTATACCTTTAATTAGATCACGAGGTAATGACCTACCTCCTCACAACACTCATATGCAATATAGCACAATACCTTTCCGGAATATAGAATACGGGAAAATAAGATTTTACATATAAATACCGTTTACTAATAAAACCTTTTTCTACAAGAAATATGTATTTACACAAATCTTTGCAAAGCGCCGTTAAAACCCATTTTGGGGAACCCGTTCGGGATGGTGCGGATTATCGCACATCCTCGGGCTTAGTAGTGCGAGATGCAGACCTCTGCAAGGAGCATTCGGTCTCGAAAAATTTGAAATACAAATATCTTAAGAAAATGAGATTTCTAGAAATATAATATATATTAAAATTATATATATATATATATCTCATTAAAATATCTATTTTTGTGATAATATAAATATTCCAACTTTTTCTAAAATCATAAGAATCACTTTGCATTAAAATACCATGAAATTCCATACAAGTTCAATATTACAATTAAATACCCTATATTATGAAAATAGGTTTCGTTCACTAAAAATGTCACATATATAAAATCCACATCTATGATAACTCTAAAGAAGATAATTAAATACTTGGGGTGTATTTTGAAAACTATACAAAAGTATTTTTACATAAAACCCCACAAGTTTTATAAATTACAATAAGGACCCTTGTAAATATTGGTTTAAGCGGGACCAGTCTCTTGAGCCTCGAGGAGCCGGAGATATGGGTGCTTGCCTATTTAAGGTAGACAACTTAACAAATGGTATTATCAACACGGTAATCGTCTTTGAAAAAGACACAAATCCTGCCGCCCATGTGCAGCGGTTACCGATAAGACCAAAACATAATTCAGGAATTTAATTTCTTTTATAATCGTCTGACTCAGACTGAGTCTCATTATAATCAATCTGACTTGAATGTGATTCAAGTACAATCTATAATATAACAATTCAACATGAATCTATATATTCAATCTATTCAATCTATCAATCTATATTGACTGAACTGAACCATAGATATACTTTCATTTACATGATTCTCCAGTTACATCCATTTACTGATATCATGGTTTCGGCAAGTCATCCAATTATACAATCTATATTACAAGACAATACAAGTTTCAATACAATACAAACAATACAAACAAGATATCACGGGATTTAAGGGGTAGATTGGTACGGAAGATGTTAGAAGTGGCACAAGACAGCAACAATAAAACGTAATTACATCCATGCCGTTGTTCCGTGGTATTATCGACGGAGCCTTGTACTTCCATTTGCATTAGTCTCTGGCATATAGAGACTCCTCTCGTATACACTGGCATCCTTCTGTACCAAGCTATAAACAACAGCGTTAACACTAAATACAACAGTATAACAAAATAATACAACTTTAAAAGCTATACTCTCTCTCTGTCTATTCTACTTCTCCCTTATCTTTGGGACATACCGAGCGATTGTTCGCTGACGACATTCCTTCTCTTTCTTCTTTGGAATGTTGTCAGGTGATTCGGACCTTTAGGAGATCGAGCCTACCAGCGAGGACTTGGATCACATAGCCTACGACACAGAGCTTTAGATTCATTATACACATTTCATTTCAATACTTTCCAATTCTGTTATGCTACTGTTTAGGCATTGCTTTCATTCAGATGTATTTACTTTTCCATGCATAGTACAAAAGAATGTTAATAAATAAGTTGTTGTTCATTACATTTGTCTCTTGTGTATATTCCTTTTTTATTGCTTAGTTACGCTTAGCATATTTACTTCTGAGTAAATACGTAGTGGTCTCGTCCCGTCCCCTTCACCGTATACTGGGAAGCGGGGCGTGACAGTCGATACTTTGAGGGAGGTTCCTCGTGCTTTCGCACGGACCTAATTAAAATAAATCTCATTTTCCCAGGGGCGTAACCCCATTAACACCTTTCTAGACACCTACTTGATCGGCTAATTATAATATGTAAAACTCTCACAGAAGTAACTCTTACTCGCAGTGGGTATCAGGATCCAACTATCTCATAGAAGGTATGCAATCTCATTGCAAATTTCAACACTTGAAATTCCCGATAATACTTTTACCCCTAGCGTCCTATGACCTTGACGGAGGTCAACAAACCATAGGCTGCTAGTCAAGTGCTACCCGTACATTTCATGATTGAATTAAACCCACCCGCAGGACCCTTGACGGAGGTCAACAAGGTCGCACGACTACCCTAATCCAATCGCATCATATGCAGCAGATAAGCACTAGTCAGCTACCGCACACTACGCCTTGACGGAGATCAACAAACGTAGCACGAATACTAAGTAGCACTTATCTGAAATGACGGAAGGCTATGACAGGTTTTTAATAAAACCCTTTGTGTAATGAACTTGATATCGTTGTAGAATTGAGTGAATTTTAAAAAGGAGTGTTTTTGAGGCTTTTACTAGTTTTGCTAAAGAGGTCACTCCCGGTGAAGGGATCTCGGCTCTTTCCTTATCGAATAAGGTCCAGGATATTTCACAATACGACTATGCAAAACAAAAACTATAGAAGCAATCAAAAAACAAACCGAGTGGATTGTAGCATCTGCTAGTTTCGCTAAAGAGGTCACTCCCGGTGAAGAGATCTCGGCTCTTTACTTATCGAATAAGGTGCTGAATATTCTACAAGGAATATCGCTATGCAAAGCAAGAACTAGAGCTACCAGTTTTTAAACAAGTTTCTACAACATTTTTAGGTTTCTTTTATTTCATTAATCTCATTAATGAAGTCCCATCAAATTATGCTTCCTAAGTATCACAGAAGAAACGAAAGCATCAATATTTATTATATATCATATATATAAAATATAAGCATTCGTCTCAGAATATCAAGTGATCACATCACAGAATATCAGCAGCAGAAGAACACATATGAAATATTGGATATACTAGGAATTCTGTGTTTTAATTAAGCCATTAAAAATGCGGATTCCACGGTCGCGATGAATAGCTAAATCCACATCCCTAGACCCCTACGAGAGCGGCAAGCAACCCTACCAATTATAGAGTTAGGAGACCCAGTCTCGACTTCTCGAGATGGTCTCCCACTGGACTCTAGAACCCGGTTATTTGTGCTCCCCTCCTTGGGTCTATCCTAATGCAGAAAAGTAAATAATATACATCAATGGTGACATCATCCTCAACCCGGAAGTGCCCCAATAAAAGAATATTACATACAAGCTTTTACATGAATGAAAATGAAAAACTCCCATCTCACATAAAAAAAACCCGGCTATTCAAAACACGACGATCCAATATAACATATCACAACAACACATAACATCACATGTCATCAACGTAAGTAAATATGCGTATCCCAATTTTCGTTGACATATAGTAACGAAACCGGCGATACACCACATATTATACTTACGGTCGCAGAAAAGAAAGTGAAAAACTACAACAATTGGAATCCACAACCACTTTAGACATCATAAACCTAATGTATCACATACTTTGGATTTCATACCCAACCAAATGAATTCCTTACACATCACATGCCTAACAATTATAAACCCCGCACTTTAGTCTCGATATTGAAAACACTTTCTAATAACCTGTCGGATAATTCAACAAGATTCCTGATAACCTGATCGAATGTTCGTCGGAAACTTTAGTAGACGGCCGCACCCCCGATGCCATCGACGAAGTGCACTAAGGCGGAACAATGTTCGTTGGAAACTTCAGTAGACGGCCGCACCCCCGATGCCGTCGACGAAGTGCACTAAGGCGGAACATTACGGCCGCGAGCACCTGAACGAATGCTTTTGGCGACGGGGTTCTCCTACAGTCACTTGGTCGGGGCTATGGGGAGTGGCTATCTAGTAAGGTTACCTGGCGAGTATCTACGTACACTACATAATTGCGACGGACTTTTGATCCACATCAAAATTCCATGGTAACCAATCAAATGAGACTAAACTGCTAGATTTATAAAATTCAAACTAGTTATCACATAACTAATTTTGTGGATTCCAAATATTGTATCACGATCACAGATAGTTAGATGATGTTAAACTTTTCGATCAAATAAACAAACACCCAAAATTTCCCAAAAAGCTCAACACTTGAGCGGAGTTCAAAAAATACCCAGAATATGCCACAACTCCTATGAACCATCCGTAGAAGGGCCGACCCATGCCTCACTCATGTCGCCACGGAGCTGCCGCAAATCCTAGGGTATGACTGCGGTTCCACGATCCCAAAAAGTCGAGTTTGGGTATCGTTCTTCTAGAGGGTCCACAGAATCGCTTGCATGATTTTCTGAAAATTTTAAACTATGAAAAATCCAACTCTTGGAAAATTTCCAGCGAGGGAAAATATGGGATATTGATATTCGTTCGAACTTTTTAACGTTGTCTAAATAACCCGAATACATATTAGAATTACGACTACGAAACACTCCGAATTGCTTTTGCAGAAAGTTAACATCACATGCAAATTTAGCAAAAACAAGCAACACGTGAAACACCAAAACCCAGAGACTGGAACACACTGCAAAATTCAACCCAGAACCTCTTCTCCAAACCGAGCAGGCCGGTTTTCTGAGCTCTGTGGCCGGCCAAAATCCGAGGAAAGGGGTTAAATTTTCTTCTGTGTTCATATTGCATCTCATACAACATTCTGCAGTTGCTAAAAAAATTTTTAGAGGTCATTTAAAATTCGACAGAAACTAGATTTTATATCGGGTGTTTCGAAGTTGTTTCGGAGTTGTTTCGGTTTCGTTATTCTAACAAACATCGTTTAAATTTCTAGCTTGTCTTTGATACCACTTTAGGGTTCCGTAGCGCGACAGCAAGGTTTCGGGAGGCATCGTCCATGCCGTTTTCAAATTTTTGCCGTTCTAAAGAACCCTAACCCTAGAATCTTAACTAGAGAATTAAACAATACAACATGCAAACAACTTTGCATACAAGTGAATGAGGAATACAGCCTTTGTAGACCGGTCCTTCACTTCTAAAGCTCCGTGTAGTAGTCTCTTCGCTTCAAGTAGTGAACTCCCAAACTCTAGTAAGGGTTCACATGAAGAATTGAATAAGCTTGCTCGATGTTGTCGAGGCCGAAGATGATCTACGTCGAGGAGACTCAAGCTCATGCTAACTCTTCACTAATTGTAGATTAGTGAAGCAAATACCCTAAACTAAATGGCTAATATAGTCGAGGATGATGAAGTAGAAAATGGGCTCACTTTAGATTTATTTTTCTCACTATTTTTCTTCACTTTGAGAAAAGCTAGCAAGCTTTCTCAATGAAGAAGAAGATGAAGAATGAAGATAAGAGAATGAACTTATGAGGTGAAAATAGCAACCATGGGTGAGTTAGTGTCATACACTAACTCATGTAGAGAATGAACCATGGCTAAGGTATAATGGTTAGGTTAACAAATATCTACAAGTGAAATAAAAATGGTGGACTTGGTCAATATTTCCACAAGCTTCTACAAGTTGTTAGCCATGACAATTTCCATTCAATTTTTGAATTACTTAGATAAATATAAACCCTACATTATATCAAGCATGGTGTAAGTCTCATACACCCATAAAGCATGTGGCATTAAGCAAGATACAATAAAATATACATTAATATATATCACATATATACTAAATGCACACAAGTGAGAAAAAGAAATGTTTAAGTGAACTAATATTAGTTAATGCAATTCAATATATCACATATATAATTATACATTAAATTATTAAATCAACACTTGATTTAATAATCCGGCTATATCACATACAACCGACTAATATCATATGAATCAACTTATCGAATCAACACTTGATCCGATAACCCGGCTATATCTCATATAACCGACCGATATCACATATTGCGAGAATAGAATGCGGTATCACATACGCGCATTAATCTCGGTCCCGCACATATCACATATGTGCTCCTACTTCGTTTCGCATGAACCAGGAAACCTCCGTGTAGGACTCTAAAGACTCGTCAATACGCCGGCAGTAGGTGATGATCATATCAAACACCCACAAGCCGCAAGCGGTCTACTAAACGTAACGGCCACCCTGGTATTGAGCGATCAGAAGATCAACATGCAAGCCTGCTCATACTCCTGCGAATCCAATCAGTAACACTACCGTACAGTCCGGTCTCTTCGTCAGATATGTCGCATATCATAGCCTGGGGGTAGTAAAACGTCAAACCCCAATATCCTGATAAGTCATACCGATACAAGGTCCATAACGGTTCGAGAAACTACTGATAACACTTACCAGTAAATCTCAGCAACCATGGCCAGGGATTTCCTGTTATGGCTAATAGAGCATAGCGCAACATCAACTCCCAATACCGAGAGAGACGAATCCCCTCCCATTTCTCATTGCCTCTATGTGACTCGGAACTGTACCCAAAAACCACCTTTTTGCACGATCTCTTGACCGTGGTATGTTGAAAATCAAAGCACGGTTGGAATCACACAAGACTCTATGACGATCTCGGGTCGACAAACTAACCTGTACCTTTGTTACCAGAGAACTGCTATCTGACGATGGGTATAATACCATTTAGGAGTTCTCGGCGAGTCCGTCCAGTGTACCCAATCTCCACTGAGCACCTGTATACTATCTCTGATGTCAAACACCAATGGATATGGGATCATCCATTGCCCATCATATGGTTCGAGAAGCGTATACGCTAGTCTACTCTGGAGTATCGATGCCCTGTTTCGATACTCCCACGACTAGGAACATTTGAAGGATGTACTTACCGACTACCTCTGACCCACTAGTATGATCTGCATCATAGTCCTGGTAGTCAAGTACTCATCCTAAGGGCTTTATCAACATATAATAGAGAGACAATAAGTGTACATGTTAAGATAAAGAGCAATCAGATAGCATACTATCATATCGAGCAAGAAAGTCCTCCCTATATATATCCAAGCATCTACTACAATATACATCGTATGGACAGTAATGGCCTCTAGAGCATATATATAACTAACACTAAGCTCACTTTCGTAGGTATCACGGTTGCACTTAGCATGTACAACAAGCCGTTAAAACTCTAGGTGTTCATAGTAGGAGGAGTGTTGTCTTCTTAGGGTTTTCAGCGGATACTACACACAAAATCCCGTTAAGCTAGTTTCATAAGATAAACTTGACTATAATCCTACGACTTAGTATCTAAGTTAGAAACTCTATCATTCTAAGTTAGAAATATCCATCCCTTATTTTTCACACCTCTTATTTATTCAACCTAAGATCCTATACATTTTGTCAGTTTATAAAGACATCGGTATCTCTTGAGTTTTCCTTTTAAAATGCAGTCTCCAATCCGAAATTTTTATCATCTTTACAGAAAATATAAGACTTATTCTTTATTCCGAAGAACGTAGCGCAGATCAGAAGTAACCTTAGGCTTACCGGATATTATAGAAGGTTCATGGAGAATTTCGCTCGAATAGAAGAATCATTGACCAAGCTAACGCGAAAAGAGGTACCATTCGTATGAACGGAGAAATGTGCGTCAACTTTTGAAGTATTGAAGCAAAGATTGACCACCGCTTTTATCTTAACAGTGCCAGACAGTTCCAGAGGGTTTGTTATTCACAGCGACGCATCTTGGAAAGGCTTGGGATGTGTTCTAATGCAGAATGGGAAGGTTATAGCTTATGCGTTGAGACAGGCATAGGAATAATGGGTTTATGAAGCCTTGAAGACCCATGAGAAGAACTACCCAACTCATGATTTGGAGTTAGCAGCAGTGATTTTTGCTTTGAAAATTTGGATACACTACTTATTGGGCGAAAGGGTAGAAGTATTTCCCGATCACAAAATCCTAAAGTATGTGTTCACGCAGAAAGAGCTCAACATGAGACAACATAGATGGTTAGAGCTGATAGTTGACTATGATCTTGATCTAAAATACCATCCGGGAAAAGTTAATATAGTGTTGGATGCTCTAAGTCGGTTACCAACAATACGTATGTTGACAGTAGAGAAGGTGATTATAGCAGATTTTCATAGATTCGAGTTGGAGATTATACTACTACATTCTTCAGGACAGTTGATACAATTGCGAGTACAATCATCCTTGATCGATAACATTAAAGCAGCACAGTCACACGATCCAAGATTGCAGAAGTTTCGAGAACAAGTTTAAACGGGACTTCGAATGGACCTGTTAATTCATGAAGATGGTTCATTATAATATGGTAGTCGTTTATGTGTGCCTAAAAGAGATATTCATGAAGAAATCATGAAGAAGGCTTATAGTTCCGCGTACTCAATACACCCGGGAGGCATAAAGATGTATAGAGATTTGCGATAACATTTCTTGTGGGAGGGCATGAAAAGGGAGATTGCTCGCTACGTATATAATTTCTTGGTGTGTCAACAAGTCAAAACTGAATATCATAGGGTACCTGATTTGTTGCAACCACTTCCAATTCCTCAATGGAAGTGGGAACATTTTACCATGCATTTCGTGACAACCTTACCACGGAGTCCAAAGGGCAATAACTGTAAGTCCATTTCACGCACCCCACAAACTTGCGGGGAGGCGGAATATATGAAAAACGATTATCAAAGCTTCGTAACATGGACTTGAGCGCATGAATCGTATCTAAACCATTGCTAACTATATTCTAGAGGTTTAACTACTCGGATTCGAAGTTATACCTCACGTTACATGTCCTTCGGGTCTTCATCGCTGTCCTCGACTCCTCGTAGGCTCCTTGGAACATCGGCACTTCAACGGCCTCCTCAAGTCAAAGACGATCCACCCGAAAGCTCCTTCTCCAAGCTTGATCTCTAAATTGAGATAACTATGTTGCTTAAAGTGCTAATCTAAGCTACCTAGGGGATATAGAGTGAGGTTATGGATGTATTATTCTAGCTAACCTTTGATCTCAACACATAAGAGGTTAGGGTTAGGGTTTGAAGAGAGAGTGAGCTTAAGGAGAGAGAAGATGAAGATGACAATGATAATGAGATAATGATCTATCATAATATATATGAAGCATTATTATTTATCCAAAAATGAAATAATAGATTTAACAACCATGTTTCATAAATATATATGAGTGATTCATCTCCATGAGTCATTAAGCATTTATGATGCATTAATGACATGGATGAATCACACAAATGAGTCACTAATCTCATTTAATGCAATGCCACCTTACCCCCCAAGTCACCACTCTTCTAGAAGCTTCCCGACAAATTACGAGAACGCCCCTCCAATCCGTGAAAACACGGAAAAAATTTAAACTGTATAAATCCAATAACCCGATACTAGAATCTGGCTTAAACCAAAGCCGGCTAGTAAAAACTGTCCGAAAAGTCGTACGTGCGTAAACACACGTACGCGTCCGAACCCTTGTCGTAAAACCATACGACCTCTATATCGTTTCGCCTGGAGCAGGGAAACTCTCTGTGTGGGACTCTAAAGACTCGACACTACGCTGGCAGTGGGTTTAACCTCAGACCGCAAGCGGCACTAGCTGTACGTAATGGCCCCCAGGTAGATGTCGATAAGAAGGACGATGAGGAAACCCATCCGAACTCCCACTGAGTCTGATGTGACAATCTCCGTACAGTCCGGTCTGTTCGTCTAAGATTATCGCATATCGAGCCTAGGGGGCGGCAAGCATCAGTCCCCTAATAGCGGTATAAGTCGTGTTGGAGCGAAGCCCATTACACCCTGAGAAACTACTGGAACTTACCAGTAAATCTTGCTTGCCCCGGCCAGGGACTTTGCGTAATGGCTCTCTGACACAGTGCGATATCATCTCCTAATACCGGGCGAGACGAATCCTGTCTAACCACTACTGCCTCCAAGTGCTCGGGACTGCACCCAACTGCTACCTGTTTGCACGACTCCTTTGAGCCGTGGTAGGATAGCAATCTAAGAACAGTGGGACACACTCGAGGCGAATTAGCAGTGTCAAGTCTGCGGACTATGCTGTACTCATGTCACCTGGGAACTGTTAACTGACGACGGGTATAATACCAACCAACAGTTCCCCTGCGAGTCCTGTCCGGTGTACCCGTAACCTAACGAGCACCTGTATACTATCTCCAGTACGACGTACTGATGGCTATGGGACAGACCATCTCCCCAACTGGGATGAGAAGCGTACACACTAGTCTACTCTGGAGTATCGATGCCCTGTCTCGATAATCCTACGACTAGGGACCTGTATAGGATATTGCTTATAGACTACCCAGCCCCCACTAGTGTGACTGCCATCACAACGCTGGTAATCAAGCAAAGAACCTATGGGCTCTACTAATATGTATAAGTGATACGTTACAAGAAATATATGCACATATTAAAGTAGACACAAACCAAGTAGCATACTACCATTTTTAGCAAGACTGTATATACAACTGTGAATATCCCAAGCTTCCATTAAGTAATATACAATCTAGTATGATACAATAGTGGCCCCTAGGGCATATACACTAACAATAACGTAGTATGGGTCATTGTCGATCGATTGACTAAAGCAGCTCATTTCATACCATTTCAAGTTGGTCAGTCGACGGAGGCTTTGGCAGAGCGTTACATGCAGGAGATTGTGAGATTGCATGGAGTACTCGTGAGTATCGTTTTCGATCATGATACCCAATTTTTATCGCACTTTTGGAGGAGTCTACAGGAAAGTTTTGGGACTCGCTTGAAGTTTAGCACCGCCTATCATCTGCAGATAGATGGCCAGTCTGAAAGAACGATTCAAACTCTTGAAAATATGTTGAGAGCATTCATGTTAGACTTCAAGGGTTCATGGGAGGATCATTTGTACTTGGTGGATTTTTCTTATAATAACAGTTTTCAGACGACTATACAGATGGCTCCATTTGAAATATTGTATGATCGTAAGTGTCGCTCATCTGTTTGTTGGGACTATGTTGGAGAAAGAAGATTGTTGGGGCGGAACTCATTGTGCAAACTGTGGAGAAAGTTAACTTGATCCGTAATCATATGAAGGTGGAACAGGATTGACAGAAAAGTTAGGCTGATATTGGAAGAAGACCTTTGGAGTTCACTGTTCGCGATCTTGTGTTCTTGAAAATATCATCGACTAGAGGAGTAATCCGATTTGGTGGTCGAGATAAGTTTAGTCCTCGATTCGTGGGGCCTTTCGATATCATCGAGCATGTTGGAGAGGTAACTTATCGATTGGCTATACCACCATCCTTAGCGGGTGTTCATAACGTGTTACGTGTATCTCAACTCTGCAAGTATGTTCGAGATGAGACGCACGTTCTAGATCACTCGAAATTGACAGTGAGAGAAGATTTTAATTATAAAGAGCAACCGATGATGATTGTGGATCGACGAGAAAAGATTCTCAAGAATAGGGTGATCCCTCTAGTGCTTGTTTCGTGGGGTAATCGTTCGCATGGAGAATCTACTTGGGAATGTGAGGACGAGATTCAACAAAAGTTCATTATCTCTTTCCTTAGATCCATATTTTCTTGTCTTTTCTTGTTCCGAGAATTTCGAGGACAAATTTTTTTGTAGTTAGGTATAATGTAACACCCTAGCACTATTATACGATCTTTCTATATGGGGTATTTCAAATCTTGCGACAGATTTATGATTATTATTGCTTTTGGTTGCGGATAGTGAATTTGGTAACTGTGTTTAGTATTCGATCTGACCCGCATGTTTGAAACCCATCATGATTCTAGATTACATCATATATTTACTAGTACAGAGGATTCATGCACATCTAGATTTTATATACATATATAATATATTTTAGTATCCGCATATCTTTTTATAATACAAAATAAAATCAAATAACATATTTTCATATATAGCCTTGCATGTCATCGTACCCCATATCATATGGTTGCCATCCCATATCTTATTTTGCTTTTTTATTTTACGTTTAAATATCAAAATATCTAATATCAAATATTTACTAAATCTAGATATATTTTTAGAATCCTTTTAAATCTTAAATTAGGGGTATGAGTTATTTAAAATATATTCTTGCATTATGGTTGAGAAGTTTACATATGTGAATTATTTTCCAAAATATATTTTTGATGAGATTTTGGTAGAGATTGGTTGTACTTCGATATTATCTATATACATTAAAACTAATATATATTTATAACTTAATTTAAACTATACTATATATATTTATATTAAACACAAAATCTTTCTCTCTCTCTCTCCACATAACATATCTCTTCCTCATCAATTTATATATTCTCCATCTTCGTTCTTCAAGCGTATACCCATTCTCACCGACGCATTCTAGAATCTTAACCGAGCCATCAAAACTTGGTGTTGATTTGTATAGCGTCATATTGCTTCCGTTCATCGTTTTTGTTTCGAGGCAAGTTTACAACTTGCTACATGCTATGCTTTATGTAATTTACTTATATGTTGTCGTATTATTATTATCATCATCATCATCATACAGCTATATTTATATAATTTATATACCGTATTTATTTAACGTTAATCGGTTTTATAATATACAATGTATTCAAGTTTACAACTTGTGACATACTATAATTATATCTATAAATATATATATACATACATACATACATATACATACATACATACATACATACATATATATATATATATATATATATATATATATATATATATATATATCGTCGTAATATTTCTTATTATTATCATTAATTAGTTTATAATCTGTATTTTATAACGTTATACAAAATATAGTTTGAAAATATTATAGTTTACACATGAAACGTTTTCGCAAAGCGGATACGACAAATCTGAAATTTACTGTACACCTTCCGTTATAAAATTCATTATAAATCATAGAAAAATCATTAGCATACGTTCTTTACTTCATTACGAAGCTAACTCAGAATACTATAACCCTGTGAAATATTTAGTTACAAAATAAACTATGTAAATAACTTAAACTATAAATGAAAGTACTTCTGAACTGCTGTCCAGGAAAATTCCAGCAGCAAACTTTCAATTTCGAACGTTCATAACTTTTTGTAAGGACAACTTGAGATACTTTAACTTATAAAAATAAAAATATTATTTAATTATCTTTGTTTTGTTATATGGCACGCCCCTTTTGGAGAACGTTTGTTATTTTTAAGCTATTTTACAAATTAGGATGACGCTGAATTTCTGAACGTAACTTTCTTGTGCATGGTTAATTAATACCACTTTTATAGTTATTAATCAGTTTTAATATGTTATCCCTGTTAATATTATTATATCAATATATATTTAATAAATGATAGTGCATGCATTTTAGTATTCAACAAATATTATTGATTTACAGTTTTTCAGTATCCGTCTGTATTCGTATAGATAATAATTTATCTAGTTGCATGCCGGAACATCACAATGTTATCATACTACTATATTAGTTGAATACATTAACTAGATTGTATCATACATGGTAATGGACGTATAATGGTTATTATAGATAGATACATGTGCATCCGTGCATTAACCGTGTTCCGATATTCGTTACAGATATATATGCATTACACGACATGTTCACGACCCACTACCAGACTTGTTACTTGGATATTATTACTAATGCCGACAATCCTGACTTGTTATCCTGACGGATGTGACTTATTGTCTACATAGACAAAACATGTACCTGCTTGATCCTGTATTGGCATTACATTTATATCATCAATACCTGATCTGAATACTAAATCTTGGGGGTAAGGTGAAATCAATAATGAAAACTTACTTGTAACTCAACAGTTCGATATTTATACTGATCAGTCTTTTCGGACTCGGCCAGCCCCGGAATGATGCTGCTGACATCACTCATCTGTACATGTTACATGTTTACTACTTAGTGGCACGTCTCGGATTCAGCCCGAGAATCTTGACCGTGGTCCCGGGCACGCACGGGATACTATTGAGTTACATCGACGATTCCATTAAATTGATTTTTAAGACTTCTAGAATAGATAACCTAGAGGCACATATTTTAGGATACACATCACATACCCATATCTCACTGTTTTACAGCTATGTTATTTATTTACACTTATGTCTAATCATAGCATCCTATCCTAATTATTACTATTATTTTGATATTTATGACGCAATGACGTCTGGGTTTTGCATGGCCCAGATACTTGACATAGCATGTGAGTATTCGACAGGATCTCCGATCAGTGAGGACCACCTCATTGATATAGTTCTTATGTGGGTTAGTTATTCCTTGGATCTTTATTGCTTCCGCCATTTTTTCCAGTTATTGTTCTTGTGGCAATTGGACATGTACTACTTAGTTTTATATATTTTCTATTCTTGATATCCTATAGACAGCCGTATTATGGAGGGATGTTTTCTAACCACAGGTAGCATGATTAGCTCTGTCACGTGCCGTAGTTTGTGCACTCTGGAAAGCGGGGCGTGACACTTGCCCTAATACCCAGTATTACTTCTCTTTATTAATGATGGACAGATTCCCTCACACACCTTTCATGCGACAACCACTGCTTTCTGAGGCACTAATCAGTCGATTACCGAATGTGTGAGCTTATTAAGGCGTAAATAGCAGTTTTCAGGTCTTGCAATATACAAATTTTTTTCTTTTTCTTTTTTCTTCTTTTTTTGTCTTTTCAAGACTGGATATATTTTTCAACAACACTCTTTTGGTGGTTAGCTACAAATACCATTTTTCCTTTCATACTAGGCTTTCAGGCAAGGGTATTTTTAGGAATGCTCTACCATCCCAAATTTCAAGGTGCGTGTAAGTGTAGTTTGTAGGATATATACTTTCTGAATTTGGAATCAAGAATATGAACTATTTTTCAGACTTATCCTTCAATAAAACTTTCAATACTTTCCCTTCATCTCAACTTAACTCAAGAATTGAACTTAAGATTACCTACTTCTAAAAAAACTGCAAAATGGATATTTACTACGGTTAAACTTAAGAAGGGTTATTTTTAGGGTTTTCAATTTCTAAGCCTTGGATTTAGTTATTTCTAATCTATCAAGCTAAATTTTCGGAATAAGTTTCCAACTAACTAACTTGACGACAAAGTTTTTATGTTCTGGAAGCTTTTTCAGTTTTTAAGGGTTTTCAAATATGTATGCAAACGCTGAATATACACATGAATGCAAAGATAGAAATGTTCACTGATACCCCCAAGCTTAAACTTGAAAGTGGCCTCACTGTCATGCCACACAAAGAGGTCCAAAAGTTATCGGAGAGTTTTTTTTCTTTTCTTTTTTTTGAACAACAAAACATCAAACAAGATATCTATACACAAAAAGGGCCTCCCCAAATTTAAATGAAACAGTGTTTCCACTGTTAAGCATTGAAGTTTAAAGTTAGGGGAAAGGGAAAATCGTCAGTTTATACAACACCTTGTTAGGTTTACCTAGCACCTCATGAAGGGTTTGGAAGCATCACATGTACCAAAGATTGAATTTTTAGGGTGCTAAGTAAGCATACAAAGAATCATTCCTAGAAAAATTAGGGTTTCAAAACAACACACCATCACAAGTAGGTTAGGCTAGGGTTTTGAGAGTACAACCTTTGTAGCTCCCTACGCTAGACTTCTCGGCTATTTGGGGTTTGGAAAAGGTCCGCTTGAACTCCTCTAGGTCCATGATGATCCACCCGGAGTCCGCTTTGTCCAAGTTTGCAACTTCACTTGATCAAGAGAAAGAAATGAAGCTAACACTCTAAACAAGTGGGCAAGACTTGTGTAGAATGATGTTGTGGTGGCTATTCTCACTTCAAAAACCTAACTTGATGAGTATTTTGCTCACTACAAAAGTCTAGAGAGCAAAAGAAGAAGGAAGAAGAAGATGATGGCCTATTTTTACAAGAGTGAAAAGATAATCTCATATCAAGAAAATGGAAAATATATATATATATATTTTTTACCCTTCATCTCAAACCATGGTTATATCATATGGATATTATTTCACTTGAGTTAAAACCTAAAAGAAAAGATTAACACATGGTTAAAAGGTAGGTGAGCATGGTTAGTTGAAGGAAGAGTGTAGAAACCATGTATTTATCTTTATCTTTTATTTTGTTTTAAAACAAATGCAAATATATATATATATATATATATATATATATATCCATATATATAAACATAGTGTGTGATTCTTATATTGCCATCATTTTCTATGTATATCCAACCATGAAGGATGATGTATGTATGTATGTGTGCATGCACATCCATATGTGCATGAATCATGAAAGAATGCATACAAAAAAAATACAAGAAAAGATTTCTAGTGAGAAACTAATGGTTAAATGATAAATCAACACTTGATTTATCAATCCGGCCATATCACATACGACCCAACCAAAAGCAAGCCGCCCGATTAATATACGGTATCTCATACACGCATTTTAACCGGGTCCATGCGCATATCGCATACGCGCACCACAACGTTTCGCCTGGACTAAGTAACTCCTTTGTGGGACTCTAAGACTCGTCAATACGCCGGCAGTGGGTGATGATCATATCAAGCACCCCCAAGCCGCAAGCGGTCAGCTAAACGTAACGGCTACCCGGGTATTGAGCGATCAGAAGAAAACAAGCGAACCTGCGACAACTCCCGTCGAGCCAACCGGCAACACTACCCGTGCAGTCCGGTCTCCTCGTCTGATATGTCGCATATCAAGTCTAGGGGTGGTAAACGTCAGACCCCAATAACCGATAAGTCGTGCCGATGTGAGGCTCATAACGCGTCAAGAAACTACTGGTAACACTTACCAGTAAATCTCTAATCATCCCTGGCCAGGGACTTCCCTGTTACGGCCAATGGAGCACAGCGCAACATCAACCCCCAATACCGGGAGAGACGAAACCCCTCCTATCGCTCATTGCCTCCATGTGACTCGGGACTGTACCCAAAAACCACCGTTTTGCACGCCCTCATGGACGTGGTAAGGTGGAAATCAAAGCACAGTGGGAATCACACAAGACTCTATGACGATCTCGGGTCTACAGACTAACCTGCACAAGTGTCCCCAGAGAACTGCCATCTGACGTGAGGTATAATACCATCTGGGAGTTCTCGGCGAGTCCGTCCAGTGTACCCAGTCTCCACTGAGCACCCGTATACCATCTCTGAGGTCAAACACCAATGGATATAGGATCATCCATCGCCCATCTCATGGGTCGAGAAGCGTATACGCTAGTCTACACTGGTATATTGATGCCCCGTCTCGATACACCCACGACTAGGGACCTTGAAGGATGTACTTATGGACTACCATGTCCCCACTAGTATGATCCGCATCATAGTCCAGGTAGTCAAGTACACATCCTAAGGGCTTTACCAACATGTAACAATAATACAGTATAAAGAGACAAGTATACATGTTAAGATAAAGAGCAACCAGATAGCATACTATCATATCGAGCAAGAAAGTCATCTCTATATATGTCCAAGCATCCAATATAATATACATCATCTGTATAATACTGGCCTCTAGGGCATACATACAACTAACAATCTCCCACTTGCACTAGGGCCAGCTGCTGTAGTATCGCATACCGAGCATCCCGAAGAGTCTCTCAAATTGTATCTGGGGAATGGCCTTCGTGAGTGGATCCGCTGTATTGTTCTTCGTGTCAACCCTCCTGACCTCGATCTCCCGGCGATCAACTATCTCCCGAATCAGGTGATACCGCCTCAGAATATGCCTGGATCGCTGATGGGACCTGGGTTCATTGGCCAAAGCCACCACTCCATTGTTATCGCACTACAAAGGTATTGGATTCTGAATGGATGGAACCACTCCAAGTTCAGTAATGAACTTCTTGATCCAGACAGCCTCTTTGGCGGCATCGTTGGCAGCGATGTATTCAGCCTCCATCGTCGAGTCTGCCACGGTTTCCTGCTTGGAACTCTTCCAGCTAACCGCCCCTCCGTAAAGGGTAAAGACAAATCCCGACTACGACTTAGAGTCGTCCTTATCACTCTGGAAGCTCGAATCGGTAAAGGACTCCACTTGGAGTTCTCCATTACCATACACCAAGAGTATCTCTTTAGTCCTTCGTAAGTACTTGAGAATGCTCTTCACAGCTGTCCAGTGACTCTCTCCAGGATCAGCTTGATACCTGCTCACTATACTTAGTGAGTATGCTACATCGGGTCTGGTACATAGCATCGCGTACATGATAGAGCCTACAGCCGAAGCATAGGGTATCCCTTGCATGCGAGCTCTCTCCAAATCAGTCTTGGGAGACATCTCTTTGGAGAGAGTGACTCCAGAGATCGTGGGTAAGTTCCCACGCTTGGATTCTTCTATACTAAACCTCTTTAGTATGCAATGTACCTGGATTGGGACAATCCCAATATTCTTTTAGATCTATCTCTATAGATCCTGATTCCCAATATGCAGGAGGCATCACCTAGATCTTTCATTGAGAATCTTTGTGATAAGAAGAGCTTAACCGATTGCAGCGTAGGAATGTCATTTCCTATCAGGAGTATGTCGTCTACGTACAATACAAGGAAGACAACCTTACTCCCTGCTCCCTTCTTGTAGATACAAGGTTCATCTACGTTTTTGACGAAATCAAACTCTTTGATAACGACGTCAAAGCAGATGTTCCAACTCTGCGATGCTTGCTTTAATCCATAAATGGATTTAAGCAGCTTGCACACCTTCCCGCTGCTCCCACTATCTACGAAGCCCTCTGGTTGAGTCATGTACACGCACTCTTCTAAATCACCGTTTAGAAAGACGGTCTTAACATCCATTTGCCAGATTTCGTAGTCATGATATGCAGCAATGGAAAGCATGATCCGGATGGATTTAAGCATAGCCACTGGAGAAAAGGTTTCGTCATAGTCCACACCTGGTCTTTGACGAAAACCCTTTGCAACAAGTCTAGCTTTGAAAGTATCCACTTTCCCATCTACACCAAGTTTTTTCTTGAAGATCTACTTGCTCCCAATGGGTTTTACCCTTCAGGAGCAACTTCCAAAGTCCATACTTTGTTGGTGTACATGGATTCCATCTCGGACCGCATAGCATCCAGCCATTTCACTGAGTCCCTACTTGTGATGGCCTGCTCGAAGCTAGTTGGGTCATCATCAACCATGATTCAATCCTCGCTCCCACCATCAATGAGAAAACCGTAGTATCTCTCAGGTGGATGAGAAACCCTGCTAGATCGGCGGAGCGGCTGGGGTTCGTCAGGTACTACTGAATCCTCTGGTTCTACCCAGTCTTCTGTTATAGTTTGTGTCGCTGGAACTTCTTCCAGTTCTACCTCAATGCCACTAATCTGTTTCATAAGAAAACCTTTTTCTAAGAAAGTGGCATGTCGAGAAACAAACACCTTTTGTTCCTCGGAGTGGTAGAAGATATACCCTCGCGAATGTTTGGGATATCCAACAAACTTACATAGAACAGACCTTGCCTCGAGTTTGTCCGGTTTTTGTCTTTTGACATAGGCCGGGCAACCCCAGGCACAGATTTGGTAGGAACCCTATTCAGTAGGTATGCTGCTGTCTCCAGTGCATATCCCCAGAAGGAAATAGGTAACTCAGCTGTGCTCATCATAGAGCGCACCATATCTAATAGGGTGCGATTCCTCCGTTCTGATACACAGTTGTGCTGTGGTGTATATGGAGGAGTCAGCTGAGAGAGAATCCCATTATCTTTTAGGAAGTCCAGGAATTCAATGATCAAGTATTCACCTCCTCGATCAGATCGTAGGATTTTAATACTTTTGCCCGTTTGGTTCTCTACTTCGTGCATATATTCTCTGAATTTCTCAAAAGCTTCAGACTTGTGTTTCATTAGGAACACATATCCGAATCTTGAGAGATCATCAGCGAATGTAATGAAGTAGGAAGAACCATCCCTGGCATGTGTAGACATGGGACCGCATACATCGCTATGCACCAGTCCCAAGAGTTCCGTAACTCTTTCTCCGTGTCCTGTAAACGGAGTTTTGGTCATCTTGCCTTTGAGACATGAATGGCAAGTATCATAAGATGATAATTCGAATGAATTCAAATATCCATCTTTATGAAACTTAGCCAGTCGTGTCGCATTGATATGACCAAGTCTACAACGCCACAAGAAAGATTCGTTCATTTCTGAACTTTTCCTCTTGTGTGTGTTTTGTATATTGAGGACTGTATTTTGATTTAGAATGAATATGCCATTATGTAACGAGCCTGATGCAATCAACTTTTGATCTAGGAATATGTTCATAACATTATCCTTTACTACAAAATTATATCCTTCTTTACTTAATAAAGAAACTGATATAATGTTGCACATAATGTTCGGTATATAATAGCACTCATTTAGAATCAGTGTATCACCACTTGGTAATACTAGGTGATATTCGCCAACTGCTTTGGCTGCAATATTTGCCCCATTCCCTACTTGAACGGAATGATCACCTTTTCCCAGTTCTCTACCTTTCCGTAGCCCATGTAACAATTTACATATGTGGGATCCTGATCCGGTATCTAATACCCAGGACGTAGGGTGAACTGAGAAACAGTTCTCAATAACTAACACACCTGAAGAAGATGCATCAACATGCATGTTCTTTTGGGCGGCTTGAGAATCCAGATATTCTCCTATTCCCTGTTCAGTCTTATAACTCTTATAAGAAAGAACGGGTCCAACGTTCTCCTGCTCAGTATAATAAGCGGGTTCAGTCAATACATCCATATTATTATCTTGATTATAGCCTGGCATGGTCGCTATCTGGAGAGAGAGAGAAGAAAACACTTTAGCGTATGCTCTTGCAAGATTAGATTGGTTATTATCTTATCTAATCAGGATGGCTCCTACTGTTTTTATCAAATCTTCCTTCAAACCCTAAAAGGAAAGACTAGCCGGGATTAATTACACCCTACAATTTCGCCAATCTTTCAGCCAGGCCAGTGTCGGTACTTTGAGGGAGGTTCCCCGTGCTTTCGCACGGACCTAATTAAAGTAAACCTCGTTTTCCCAGAGACGTAACCCTGTTGACACCTTTCTAGACACCTACTTGATCGGCTAATTGTCCTGTGTAAAACTCTCCCAGGAGTAACAATTACTCGCAGTGGGTATCGGGATCCAACTATCTCATAGAAGGTATGCAATCTCATTACAAATTTCAACACTTGAAATTCCCGATAATATTTTGCCCCTAGCGTCCCATGACCTTGACGGAGGCCAAACTACCCATAGGGCGCTAGTCAAGTTCAACCCGTCATTTCTTGATTGAATTAAACCCACCCGTACGACCCTTGACGGAGGCCAAACAACGCCGTACGAATACCCTAATCCAATCGCATCATATGCTAGCAGATAAGCACTAGTTAGCTACCATACACTACGCCTTGACGGAGGCCAAACTACCGCAGCATGAATACTAAGTAGTACTTATCTGAAATGACGGAGGGCTACGCAGGTTTTTTCAGAAAAACCATGAGCGTAATGAACTTGATATCGTTGTAGAATCATGTGAAATTTTGAAATGGAGTGTTTTTTGAGGCTTTCATCAGTTTTGCTAAAGAGGTCACTCCCAGTGAAGGGATCTCGGCTCTTTCCTCATCGAATAAGGTGCGGGATATATCATATATATCACTATGCAAAGCAAAACTCCAAAAGCAATCAAAAGTCAAACGAGTGTTGTAGCATCTGCCAGTTATGCTAAAGAGGTCACTCCCGGTGAAGGGATCTCGGCTCTTTCCCCATCGAATAAGGTGCAGGGTATATCATATATACCGCTATGCAAAGCAAAACTGTAGCTACCCTTTTATTTGAAAATTTGATTCTACAATATCTTTTAGGTTTCTTTTCTTTCATTAATCACATTAATGAAGTCCCATCATTTATGTCACCTAAACATCACAGATAAATACGACGTACACTTATGCCATCCGCATTCGCCTCGATGTCCCCTCGTGCACCGTTAGGTTAGGTAACTAACGACAGAGCAGGGCAGGGCTAGTGCGGGTGTAAAACATAAGTAACGTCTATATAATATATTATATATACTATATACTGTATCCATCACAACATATCAAATGATCACATCACAAATATCGCAGCAGAAACATAGATATAATGTGGGATATACTAGGACGTCCGTATTTAGTATTTAGCCAACAATAGAAAATACGGATTCCACAGTCGCGATGAATAGCCAAGCCCACACCCTGGACCCCTACGAGAGCGGCAAGCGACCCTACCAATTCTGGAGTTTAGGAGACCCGGTCTCGACTCCTCGAGATGGCCTCCCACTGAACCCCAGAACCCGGTCACCTGTGCTCCCCTCCTTGGGTCCATCCTAATGCGGAAAAGTAAATAATATACAACACTGGTGGCATCAACCTCAACCCGGAAGTGCCCCAAATAAAAGAATATTACATTACATTTGAATATACATGAATGAAAATATAAAACTCTCATATCACATAAAAACCCCCGGCTATTCAATCGCGACAATCCTGCACATCATATCTCAGCAACACATAATATCATATATCATCAACGTAAGTAAGTATCCGTACCCCGATTGTCGTTGATGTATAGCAACGAAACCGGCGATATCGACATACTATACTTACGGTCACAGAAAAGAAAGTGTAAAACTGCAATATCTGGAATCCACATTCTCTTTAGACATCATAAATGCGAAATATCACATACTTCGTATTTCATGTCTAGTAATATGAATTCCACACATTGCATCACATTCCAGATAAATAGACAGTATTAAAATTTTCGAACGAATGATCAAATACCCAAAATTCCCTAAAGCTCAACACTTGAGCTGAGTTCAAAAACCCGGAGTATGACATAGTAGTAGCGGTCCAGCCATAGAAGGGTCAAGCCAACGCCTCACATGTGGCACGCCGTACTGCCCCAAACCCTAGGGTTCAAAGGGCAGTTCAAGACGGTCACATAATCGAGTTAAGGTTTGTTGTCTTCTAGAGGGTCTACCACAAAACTTGCACATATTTCCGAATGATTTAAACCCCGTGAAAAGTGAGCAAACGACACTCGTTCGAACAATTCAATACTTTCTAATTATCCGGAAAAAACATGAAGTTAAAATTCCGATCGAATCATTGAACCCAAAACAATCTCCAGAACAAATAACACTTAAACCAGATTTAAAAATACCCAAAAATATACACAAGCAGGTAGTAAAAACACTGTACAAAAACGAGGCATTGAGGCATCTGTACGGCCGCGGAGCCGCGGCCTAAGCAAGCTTTGGCCGCGGTTCCTTGCTAGGGTTTACTGTTCACAACTTTGTTTTCACAGTTTGTCTTAGATTTCCCTGCTGAATTTTTTGTGTATTTTTAATTCTGGAAAATAACAGTTTTCAAAAAATGTCCAGAGAGTGTCCCGAAAATCCGTATTTCGGTTCGATCGGAGTTTTTTCATCGCTAAAGTGTCACCTAATGTTCTAGGTCGGCTCTGATACCAATGTTAGGTTTACCTAGCACCTCATGAAGGGTTTGGAAGTATCACATGTACCAAAGATTGAATTTTTAGGGTGCTAAGTAAGCATACAAAGAATCATTCCTAGAAAAATTAGGGTTTCAAAACAACACACCATCACAAGTAGGTTAGGCTAGGGTTTTGAGAGTACAATCTTTGTAGCTCCCTACGCTAGACTTCTCGGCTACTTAGGGTTTGGAAAAGGTCCGCTTGAACTCCTCTAGGTCCACGATGATCCACCCGGAGTCCGCTTTGTCCAAGTTTGCAACTTCACTTGATCAAGAGAAAGAAATGAAGCTAACACTCTAAACAAGTGGGCAAGACTTGTATAGAATGATGTTGTGGTGGCTATTCTCACTTCAAAAACCTAACTTGATGAGTATTTTGCTCACTACAAAAGTCTAGAGAGCAAAAGAAGAAGGAAGAAGAAGATGATGGCCTATTTTTACAAGAGTGAAAAGATAATCTCATATCAAGAAAATGGAAAATATATTTATATATATTTTCACCCTTCATCTCAAACCATGGTTATATCATATGGATATTATTTCACTTGAGTTAAAACCTAAAAGAAAAGATTAACACGGTTAAAAGGTAGGTGAGTATGGTTAGTTGAAGGAAGAGTGTAGAAACCATGCATTTATCTTTATCTTTTATTTTGTTTTAACACAAATGCAAATATATATATATATATCCATATATATAAACATAGTGTGTGATTCTTATATTGCCATCATTTTCTATGTATATCCAACCATGAAGGATGATGTATGTATGTATGTGTGCATGCACATCCATATGTGCATGAATCATGAAAGAATGCATACATGCATGCATACATAAAAAATACAAGAAAGGATTTCTAGTGAGAAACTAATGGTTAAATGATAAATCAACACTTGATTTATCAATCCGGCCATATCACATACGACCCAACCAAAAGCAAGCCGCCCGATTAATATACGGTATCTCATACGCGCATTTTAACCGAGTCCATGCGCATATCGCATACGCGCACCACAACGTTTCGCCTGGACTAGGTAACTCCTTTGTGGGACTCTAAGACTCGTCAATACGCCGGCAGTGGGTGATGATCATATCAAGCACCCCCAAGCCGCAAGCGGTCAGCTAAACGTAACGGCTACCCGGGTATTGAGCGATCAGAAGAAAACAAGCGAACCTACTACAACTCTCGTCGAGCCAACCGGCAACACTATCCGTGCAGTCCGGTCTCCTCGTCTGATATGTCGCATATCAAGTCTAGGGGTGGTAAACGTCAGACCCCAATAACCGATAAGTCGTGCCGATGTGAGGCTCATAACGGGTCGAGAAACTACTGGTAACACTTACCAGTAAATCTCTAATCAACCCTGGCCAGGGACTTCCCTGTTACAGCCAATCGAGCACAGCGCAACATCAACCCCTAATACCGGGAGAGACGAAACCCCTCCTATCGCTCATTGCCTCCATGTGACTCGGGACTGTACCCAAAAACCACCGTTTTGCATGCCCTCATAGACGTGGTAAGGTGGAAATCAATGCACAGTGGGAATCACACAAGACTCTATGACGATCTCGGGTCTACAGACTAACCTGCACAAGTGTCCCCAGAGAACTGCCATCTGACGTGAGGTATAATACCATCTGGGAGTTCTCGGCGAGTCCGTCCAGTGTACCCAGTCTCCACTGAACACCCGTATACCATCTCTGATGTCAAACACCAATGGATATGGGATCATCCATCGCCCATCTCATGGGTCGAGAAGCGTATATGCTAGTCTACACTGGTATATCGATACCCCATCTCGATACACCCACGACTAGGGACCTTGAAGGATGTACTTATGGACTACCATGTCCCCACTAGTATGATCCGCATCATAGTCCAGGTAGTCAAGTACACATCCTAAGGGCTTTACCAACTTGTAACAATAATACAGTATAAAGAGACAAGTATACATGTTAAGATAAAGAGCAACCAGATAGCATACTATCATATCGAGCAAGAAAGTCATCTCTATATATGTCCAAGCATCCAATATAATATACATCATCTGTACAATACTGGCCTCTAGGGCATACATACAACTAACACACCTTACACAGATAAAAAATTAACACCAACCATTCAAAATTTTTATCGTGATGAGACCGGGGTTGGTGACAGAACGCGTGGAGGAAGAGAATGAAGAATACGTGAGGCTGTGTGTACGGAAATGTGATACGGTCTCGATAGGTGAGAAGATGAATGAAGGGGAGAAAGAAATGAAATGAGGTTGTAAATTGATTGAATAAATTTTTACAGTCTATAATGATTTGAAACTGGAATTTCCTGACTGTACCAATTTATCAAACCGTTGAGAAATGGGGTCAAAGTTCTCAAGATTCGTAGAAAAATATGGGCCGACCGAATTTGGTAAACCAGACGCAGGAGATGAAGGTGACAAGTTGTCTTGCAGTTTGGTAACGATAGAACAGATGGAGGGAAGTGATTTAAGAATGATATCGGTTAAAAGTTCTGGAGGATGTTCACAGTCGATAGAAGGGACATAATGAATCGGAAAATCCGAGTCATATAATAAAACAGGCTTATCCTGAATGACATCTTTCAAATTTTCCTCAAAATTCAGCTCATCCATGCATTCAATCAAATCATCATCAATGATATTTAGAAGCAAATGTAGTTCGGAAAAAATAGTGAAAAGTTCGGGATGATGTCCACACGGATCTGAAGGAAAGTATTGAATTGGTGGGAAAAACCCATCCAAGACTGTGGGTTCATCACCAAAATTATCCCCAATATCAATATCCTCAATCAAGTCAAACTTCAATTTCTCAGACATCTCATCAAAATCATGGTTGTCAATCGGTTTTTTTCTAGATCGGAGATGCAGAGATTAGCATGAGTAGTGGTGGTTTCACTTGAAAAGGTCTCTTCACAATCGGGTAAATCAAACACACAGTAGTCGCACTTCTTATTGAACATGCTATCCTCAATTGGTGAAACATTTGGCATACTCGATAGATTTTTGAAACTGGAACTGTGGAATTCAATTGGGAATGGGTAGGTTTGATTTTGAAGGGTGGATTGCTCACTTTCACTACTCAAATCATCAAGTTGTCATATCGCCTCATACTTTGTAAAATTTTGAGCTAGTTGGGAACTAACTGCTGGTTCATTAGGTTGTATGAGTGCGGCCATAAATTCATTCAGTTTCTCAATTTTTCGGCACGAAAATACCTGAAATTCTTCCAATGTTCTTTCAAGCCTAGATATGGGGTGTGAAGGGGTTTCAATAAAATAATTCGAAATTATTTGGATACGTGAAACTTCCAAATTGATATTCAGAAGCAATGTCTGGAGAGAGTGTAAAAGTCGGGTATGATTGATAAGAATTGAATGGATGCGTAGAATGTACACGATTAGGATAAATATTTTGATAAGAAGGTGATTAGAATTGTTGTCCTAAAAAATTTGGAGTGGTGAAAGACGTGAAAAATCGGTTACAGGATTATTCAATGTGTTCGGCAATGGACGTAGGTTTACGAGTCGCCTCATTTCCCTCAGAAGAGGTATCAACATAAGAATGCATGGACGTTTGAAACTGTATAATTTTGGAAAATTATAAATATTAATTTATAATTTTAAATATGAATTTAATAAGTTTACAAAAATGATATCGTTTATGAAATTGGGTATCGGAATTATATCTGTAAAAATGCAATTATATTGGTAAATATGAAGAAAATGTGTGATATCATAAAAATGATATTTTGATTGTTCTAAACATGACATGAGATGTTATTATAAGATAATGGTATTTAATGTTATAAAAAGTATTGTATTTCTTTTATAAACATGGATTTAGATTTTGTGACATGAAGGGTTTAATTAAGGGAAAAAGAGTTTTCTTTAATTATTACATTATTTTAAACCATGGTTGGTATATGTTAGTTAGCTTAAACCCTCACCATCAACACATCCTCACCATGCTCAACTCCCTCCATCTCCTCTTTCACATTTTTACACCTCCTCCTTCCACCATGCCACCTCCACTTCACAACCCCCCACCTCATGCTCTCTCCACACAACACAACACATATGAATTTCTTAGGCTTTCTCAAACTGAACACAACTAGTTCTCCAACTCCAACAAAAATATTCTAAGTGTTCATCAATTTTAATGAAGAAAATCCTTAATCCCTTCACCAATTTGGTTCACTTCATCAATCTAGAAGCCACTACAACCCCTAAGAGCCTTCATCATACAATTCTTGAGTTGGAATTTCTTTGCTCTCATTCCATATAGGTAAATATAATCTTGATTTTAAATTTTGAAGTGATAGTGTGTTTTACATGTTGGCTGAATATCAGTGACATGTTAGGGGTTTTGAATTTTTTTGATGACACTCTATTGATAATTAGGTAATGGTTAAAACTAAAAAGTTATAGATAATTGTCATATCATTTTGGCAAAAAGATTTGGTTAAGTTTTACTATAAATTAAATTTTACACGAATTTTTAAAGAAAGGGTTTCCAAACTCGAAATTTCATTTCCAGTTGCTGTTTTTCACTCAAATTGTAACAATTTTCTTAATTTTTCTGTTAATAATTTGGAGAATATGAAAGTTGTAGGTTGTATATAATTTTGTCTAGATATCTCTAAAATTTTCATTTTTCTTATTCTATTTACAAAATCTACAGATATCAAATTTTTAGTGAAGATTATTTTCCGGTTTCTGCAAATTTTCCAGAAACATGTTTTTATTGTGCATTTTATTTCATGTCCTATACATAGAAATTTGAAAACATATTTTGGGGTATCAAAGTTAACTTCTTTAACAATGTGTATAATTTTATTTTCACTCTAAATATTGTGTTTACGATTTCTAGAGATTTTTCTAAGCGAGCCCAAAAACTGTCGTTTTCTGAGCTAACATTTTCAAACAATATGTATCCGAGCATTGTATTTTTCTCGCTACATTTTTCCAGTAAGATAATGTTATTGATGAGCGTGTTCTTACATTTGAAGGGGTATTAGCAAAGACGTTGAAGACGTTGAGACGAGGAAAAGCGATTGTAGATTTCGACGAGTTTGACAAGTTGGTGAGTAGATTTATATCTACGGGGGAAGTCGGGTGGATGGCGTATAGTACCCCCACAACCATTTATCTAGGATAGTTATACTATCTAGTTAATTATTAGTGTTAATTCAAATTAATGATACTGGAGTTATTTTGCATATAGTTTTATTCATGGTTTGGTGGATATTGTACGAAGGATCATACCGTACTTGTGATGACGAGATTAGCGTGCCGAATACGGCCAAGTTCCTTTAGACTCGTGGAGTCATGTTTTATTTCGTGTTAGAATGTAATACTTGAGTGAGGTATACTCTTTTAAAAACTAATGATTCGTTTCCCTTTTAAAGAATAAATGACAAGGATGCGACGCCAATTTCCAAAACGAATATCTATTTTAACCTAAGGCAGCTTTCTTATTTCAAAACCAACGTTTCGTTCCATTTTCAAAGATAATGGTATAGCTCATAGCAAGTAGTTATATTTAATAATTACGCTTAGATTTACTTTACATGTTCACGATATATTTATCGATATTTTACGTTTCCGTGATACGAATACTCTGATAGAACACTGCACGACTACCAATGAGTATTATGTTGCACGAGCATACGCACATGTTACACTACACCTCATTGGTACTGTCATGTCACTGTAGGACTGTTATACTACGTGAAGCGTATGTATATATCGATACGAGTATGGTATGTACACTTATAGAATACTTGCACAAATACTAATGATTGCCATACTGCACGAGCACAGACGCGTATACTACACCACACATCATTAGTATTGACATGACACAGTAGGATTATTACGTTTATTACTTGTATGAGTTTATTTACGTGCTTTACCTGTATTACATGTTAGACATTGCGAATACCAGCACTATGAGTATTCATATTCGATTCTTATAAGTTTTCTGGATATTTTACTTTTGATGATATATATCAGTGGTATGGGACGCTGTTATATATGTATATATATAATATATCATCAGAATGATTTATGCAAGTATTCTTTTCTTTACTTGTTATTCTTGGATATGATGAGTTGACGTCCACCATGAGCTTGATGTTTTCTGATTGTCTTTATTCCGAACCGAGTGGGGGAGATATACAGTTACAGACTTGCTATTTATCCGGTTTGAGTGGGGGAGTATACAGACGGATACATGGTGGACCCGGTCGAGACCGAGAGGCAGGATAGCCGCATTAGAGGCGGGGAGACTAGCGAGGATACTCGATACCGGAGATAGAGATGAGCACGGCAGATATCCAGGGGATACTGACCGGGGTTCGAGTGGGCACGGTGGATGTCCAGGGAATACCGACCGGGGCCAGGGATATCAGGTGGCGATCATCTGTTGAGATGGTGTCAATGATATCTGCATTTGCGTGTCGGTGATGGACACGAAAGATTTGAGGATTTGAGTGTCGGTGATGGACACAAGAGATTTCTGATTTTGGGTGTCGATGCTGGACATCCAGATGTTGATATATCGCTATCATATGAGGTATACGATTATGTTATGAGTTATTGTAGCTGATCAGGACTAATCCGGGGGACAGTACCTACATATCCTTTACGGGCATTCGCATACATAAAAAGGAATTCAAAAATGAGCTATAGTCTCATTATTTTAACATGTCTGATATGACACTGGGATCTTGAAATTGTAAATCTCTTAACATTCTTTACCAAAACAGCAGGACACATATCTTAAATAAGATATCTATTATATTTCATACTATCACGTCTGCTTTTATACCGTGACATATGTATTCCACGGCTATTTTAAAGAAGAGATTGTACATATATATTCGGATACTTATGAGATTATACCTAGATACAGGTCAATTGCATTCCCTTGTGGGTTCATGTGATAGATAGAGTTGCATTTACGATACATCCGCATATTATATATTATATTAGTGCAGGTTATGATATTATTACATTTATGACCTAGTTAACGTTGTGCATTTCTATTTCTACCTTGTGATGTATTTTTATTCACTGAGTTGGCAACTCACCCCCGTTGTGCCACAGTTTCTTGCAGGTTTTACCGCTTGGATTATTAGCGACTTGGGCACACATTCCTTTCGGTGATTGCTTTGGTAAGTGGGTTACTGTTGTATCGTACTCACACTCGTTTATCTATATATTCTTGTATCTAGTAAAACTCCATCAACTTAGAAATGGTATATTGTGGACTTAGAAGCGAGACTTAGAGTTTGTGTGTTGTGGTTGTTGCACTTTTGGAGTTGACTTTTCATATTGTTGATGTTATTTCTCTTTTCTTTCCTTCGCTTTTGAGCGTCATATATTGTTTGTTTGGTTGCTCCCCCAATTGGGCGTGGGAGCTAGCTCCCGTGGGGATGCTATTGATTATATTATGTATGTATCGGGTTTTATGCAAAACTTACAAAGGTGGTGCTGTCGAATTTTAAAACATCATAGAAGCTTTTCAATCATACTTAGTTAAACTCAAATGGTTATTTTAAAATGATTCCATTTGATGACTATTTCAAACTTCACCTCCAATGTTTTCAAAAAGAAAAGAGTTTAGATTCCGGGCTTCGGCTCACTTGAACCGCGTTGACGTCTTTAGATGTCACGTGATTTAAATGCCGGTCACGCGCCACCTTCAGGTCGTGACAGAAACGGTTGATATGAAGTAAATTGTGGTGTCCAATTGGTGTTTCTAGAAACGTCTATCCGGTCTTTCAAAGAAATTTTGGGCATGGATGGATCGTTTGAAGTCTTACCGAAGCAAGAAGCATATGAAGAGATATCTGGATGAGGGTACCAAAGTTCGACAAGAGTAGGTCGCTTTGAGGTACCCATGATAGAAAAGTGAAAAGAAGAAGGGATGAATGGTGGGTGGTAAGTGGTAAGTTTTATAAATTTTTTGAATTTTCTGATTTTTTTTCTTTTTCGAAAATGTTTGTTTTGTTATTGAAAATACGGAATTAACGGACTCAAACAATCACAATCACAATATGCACAAGCTAGAGTCTTCAAAGTCCAACTAGACCGTTTCTAGACTTCCAAGCGACAAGTTGCAGGATAACTCTTAAATCGCCTCTTCAATGCCAATTGTGGTCAGATAAGCACAAGTGAGGTAAGGAGGGTTCTGCTTACGAATCACCGTGATACGTGTCTTTTAAAATTACATCCACACTTGTCTAGTCTAGGCACCACAAAGTCAAGTTTAGATAAACGACCGATTCTCCGCAACCTTCACTTGCCCTAAATGAGCGCGACAAGTCTTTATAGGCTTGGTCTAGATATTTTTGAATTGACTCAAGATAATGCGTATGCTTTTTCTGATTTCCGGGCCTTAGGAAGGGTAATGAAATCCCCACATAATCTGAATTTGGGTTAAATCCCCTTAATGTCCGTATTTATTTGATGCAAAGCGGTAAACAAATAAAATATAAACAACAAAATATTATTTTTATTTTAGCGGTGCTATTTATGCAAAGAAATCTGCAGAAAATGCAATTCAGTGGAGTTCAGAAGAGAATTCTTCAGAAGAGAAGGGATCTTATAAAAATTAGAGCAGAGAAGGCACTAAACGGCGCCTGATCTACGAGAATTTCTCCTTTATTGCGGCGGTTCCGCGGTGGGGTTGAGGAATTAGGTCTCCAATTTTCTTAAGTGCACTTCTATTGTTCTTTTCTTCTAGTTCCAGACCTCTGGTTCTTGGTTGGATCACTGTATTTGCTCCAGATTTCCCTGCAAACTTGCATAACAAATATCAAAATTAACAAGATGGTTTTTATTATATTTTTGGATTTTTTTTAAAAAAAAGTTTTGAAAACATACACAAAAATAATAACCCGAATAATAAGGAAGAAATTCGTTACCATCTCCCCAGTAACGGCGCCATTTGGTTTGTAGAAATTTCATGATATGATATGCGTTCTACTTGTTCTACTTATCGCAATCAAGTCGGTTCGCTTGGTAGCTAGCCGGTGAGTACGAATCGATCCACGGAGGGATGAGATGTATTTTCGTTCATATTTTAAACGAGTCAAGTAAATAATGTCTAAGTTTGTTCAATTCTATCCTAAGTGTTTATGTTCAAGAGAACTTGTCAATGTTAAGGTTGGTTAGTAGAGTTAGGATTTAATCTTGTACTTGTCTTGTGCCATCATTGAAATGATGTTAGAATAATCGAAAGTAATGGGGATTCGAAGGATATAGAAATGGTATTTGCGAGTTTAAGAAAGCTTTCCAACGCTAAATCCAATCCTAGTGCCCCTTGTC
Organism: Agapanthus africanus; assembly: GCA_030015575.1. Taxonomy (NCBI): domain Eukaryota; kingdom Viridiplantae; phylum Streptophyta; class Magnoliopsida; order Asparagales; family Amaryllidaceae; genus Agapanthus; species Agapanthus africanus. The sequence continues at coordinate 874,418,340 of JASDDO010000022.1, read as the reverse complement.
CGTCCGTTTCATGCTCTTATTTCCAACCCTAGATAAAACATCCACAACAAGTTTCCAATTAGGTCGCAACTACATGTCACGTTGTAGTACGCTTAAAGGAATTCTCAAGTTAGATCACGGCTATATGTCACTTATAGCATGCCTAAACGAGAGGGTTATGTTTGTTTGGTCTAGATTCAATTCAAGTTGTTTGGCGAATAGAACCACAAGGGATTTTTTCATCTCTTATACCACCCTTCCTTAACCCTAACAAGTGAGTAATCTACGCACTCATTATGAAAAATAAATAAATCGACGAAGAGAAAAGAAATGAGAAGAAGGGCATAAACTAACTTCTTGGGATCTCACTTAAGCAAGAATCACACTTGAGCATCATAATTTTTCAAAAGATAAATAAAAGAGAAGAGAATAAGAACAAATAAAACTAACAACTAATTAACAAATATGTAATAAATTTTAAGCTAAAAATCAAAACACAATGCAAGAAAATAAAGATACAAAGTAGATAAAACTCTGATCTTCATTACTCATCCACTCAAAATCTCTCACTATATTTTAATGGAGAAGAGATGAAGAAGAAGAGGGTGTTTACACTAAAATAGAACCAATCCTAGGAAAATAAAGCATGGTTTCTTTGCCTCTGAACTGGAGAATTTATAGGCAGTGAAATGAAAGCCTAGGGCAATATTCTGAGCCGTTACACAATGACCAAAACATACATGAAAATTTGTTAAGTCTTGCGTCGGTGGGAACGCTAATCCGCCGCCAAAATGACCAAAATTTCACTGATCCGCGGTCCTATTTTAGGATTGTTGCGCCGTTTTTCTTGTGGGTTCTCGTGTTGATATTTTTTCTGTTTGGTAGGTTCACATTTGTAAAATCCTTTCAAAATATTCTTAGATTTTCAAAAGTCCAAAATGACATCTCAATTGAATTTTGTGCCTTGATCTCCCTCGAGCTCCGCGTTGCCACCTTGATCCTTGTGATGCCTCACTCGTGCTTTGTGCTTGTCCCAGACATGAATGACCATCGACTGATCTTATCTTTTGTACTGGTAAGCGGCACCTGACGGATATGGATGACCTGAACCCGAATTTTATCTGTTTTCGGCAGTTGTTTTGAATTTGTCATAACTATAGAGAATGTGCATGATTTGCATTATTCTGGACTGAGAACCTGAAATCTGTAATCATATAGCAAATACGGATCAAAAGCACCTACCTATATACAAATGTATATAAGAATGAGCAGTATTAAACAAAATATTCTGATGTGAACACGTACTTGTCGGGCTTCTGTTGATCAAGTACACAGCAGTATCGACCGCCGTTGCCCATAGGAACTTTGACACATCCACATCCAAGGTCATGATCCGCACTCGCTCTAGGATTGTCTTGTTCATCCTTTCAGTGATGTCATTCTGCTGTGGCGTTTCCGGTACCGTTTTCAGCCAACGACTACCCTTCTGCGAGCAAAATGCATCGAACTCTTGTGTGCAGTATTCCCCTCTATTATCGGACTTAAGGCGTTTTACCTTAGCCTTTGTTTGGTTCTTAACCTTCGCAATCCAGTGTTTGAAGATACCAAACATATCAGATTTCTTCTTCATCGCATGCACCCATATTTTCCGGTTTGCATCGTCGATGAATGTCATGAAATACCAATTACCATTGTATGACTCTACCGAGACCAGACCCTATACGTCTGTATGCACTATCTCCAGCCTTTTATTCTTTTTAGCTACGCCTTCAATTTGAAATCTAAGCGTGTTTTACTTTCCACAAACTCAACTCTCGCAAAACCCCAACTCTATCTTTTTCAGCCCTGAAAGAAGCCCCCTACCTTGAAGAATTTTTATGTTCTTCTCACTGATGTGCCTCAATCGCTTATGCCACAATGAGCTCTCTGAATCTATTTTTGAACCCGTCGCTAATGCAACCGAATTTCCACTGCTCCCACTGAAGGAATAACGAACCGCTAAACTTGCCCATTGCGACCACCAACAACCTTTTGGAAATGTTCCATCGAGAATTTCCAAACGTCGTAATATACCCTTCATTGTATAGCCGACTTGTGGAAATAATAACTTTCTTCAAATCTGGAATATGTCGTGCATTCTTCAGCTTGATTTGACCTCCTCTTAATGGTTTCAAGATGATCTTCCTTTTACTAATGATCTTACATGGCTGACTATTTCCCACCATCACATGTCCAAGATCGCCTTAAACATACTCGCTGAAGTAATGCTGGCCCAAAGTGCAATGAAAAGATGCACCAGAATCTAAGAACCAAGCATTCGCCTTTGTGTTCTCACTAGCCGATAGATAAAGATCTTGTTCCCCTTATTCATGTGTAGACACCACATTCACTTCCTTTTCATCCGCTTTCTCATTTGAGCCTTTCTTTGGAGATTTGCAGTTACTTTTCCTACGACCATTCATCCCACAATTCCAACACGCATCTTAGATTTTTTCTTGAAATTTTCCTCGGCTTTTAGACTTGCCCTTCTTCCCTTTTTCCCTTTCCATCACTTTGCCGCGATTCTACACCGAAAGTGCAGAAGTTCCTGAACTCCCACTCACGACCTTTCTCCGCATCTCATCGTTTAATATGCAACTCACCGCATCATTGAACATGAGAGTTCTTGAGATAAAGCTGCTAACCGCCATAATTAGGTTCTCCCAACTCTCCAACAACGAACAGAGAAATAACAGGAACTGAATCTCGTTTTCAAACACGATCGAGACGGATTCTAATTGGCTCGTCACGCTGTTAAATTCGTTCAAATGCTCTGTCACCGAACCGCTTTCTTCCATCTTCATATTGAAAAGCTTCTTCATCAAGTATATCTTGTTTGATGTTGAAGACTTCTCATACAAATTAGCTAACATCGTCATTAGCACCATAATTTTCTTCTCATTTGAGATGTTAAAGGCCCCTTGTGGATTTATCGACAATCCGATCATCTCCAGGGCTTTCCTATTCAAAAGGTTCCCTACCTTATCGGTCATCTTCTCGGGATTTTCTCTTAGTAACGGAAGATACAGGTCTTTTGGTACAAGTAGGCTTCCATCTGCATGTGCCACCAACCATAGTTATGACCATTGAATTTTCTAATCCTTATTTTATCCTCCGCCATCTTTCGAGTATGTCGCAACAAACTCAACTTCTCCCTTGATCTCAACCAACGCTTTCAAAACAAAGATCTAAGAAAGTGGGAAAGAGGACGTAGGTGACGTTACCCACCGTTGACCTAGATCGTAGAATTCAAGAACCCTAGGTTCCCTTAAATTATTATCACGCCCCGCTTCCCAGTGTACGGCGAAGTGGACGCGACGAGGCCCGCTACGTATATACTCAGAAGTACATACGCTAAGCGTAACTAAGTAATATAAAGTAAATCACAAGAGACGAATAATATAGAAATAACAGTAACTTTTATTAATAACATTCTTAGTATAATGCATGAAAAGAAAATACAACTGGAATGAAAAGCAATGCCTAAACAGTGGCATAACAGAAAATGAAAATACTGGAAAGAACAAGGTACAATTATCTAGAGTTCGGGTCTTCTTGGAACTGCTACTAGTCTTCACTGGTGTGCTCGATCTCAGCTTGGTCCAACGCACCTGACGACATTCAAAGAAGAGAGAAACAGAATGTCGTCAGCGAACAGGCCGCTTGGTAAGTCCCAAAGATAAGGAAGAATTAGATAGAGAGTAAGAGAGAGAGAGAGAGTAGCTTTTAATGTTGTATTGTATTGTCATATTATAGTAGTATGGTGTTAACGCTGTTGTTGTTGCTTGGTACAAAAGAATGCCAGTGTATACGAGAGGGGTCTCAGTATGCTAGAGACCAGGGCAAATGGATGTACAAGGCTCCGTTATACAACCCGGAACAACGGCAATTGGATTCAGGTTAGGTGTCTTAATCTTACCATCTCGTGCCACCTTTAACACCTTCCGTACCAATCTACCCCTTAAACCCCGCGATGTCTTGTTTGTATTGTTATCTTGTAAAATTGTATTGATTGCATGATTGACTGACTGACTGACCGGAACCATAATATCAGGAAACGGTTATAACCGTAGAGTCATGTAAATGGAATACTGGGAAACATGTAAAAGGAATATCCATGGTTCAGTTCAGTCAAGTAGATCATTAACTGGATTCTGGGATTCATGTATTCAATTTGTATTGGAATATAAAAGAATATAGATTGATTTGAATTATATTCAAGTCAGAAATAGTCAGACTCTAACCCGAGTCAGACTAGAAGAAAGATAATTTGAAGTTCAATATTAGTTAGGGGCCTTATTGTAATTTGTAAAACTTGAGGGGGTTTTATGTAAAAAGTACTTTTGTATAGTTTTCAAAATACACCTCAAGTATTTAATAATCGTCTTTATTGTTATAATGAATGTGTATTTTATTTGTGTTATTCTAGTGAATATATCCTAATAAAAGTATTAATTGTTTAATTTGAAATTCATGGTATTTTAATGTAATTTTTAATCTTTTAATTTTAGAAAAAAAATGGAAACTTTATCTTATGATAAAATAGGTGTTTAAATCATAATTATATATATATATATAAACACATGAATAATTTTTAAATGAATATTTTATTTTCAAAAAAATCTCATTTTCCTTAAATATCGTATTTTAAACCTTTCGAGACCGATTGCTCCTTGCGGAGGTCTGAATCTCGCACTACTAGCCTGCGGGTACACGATGAACCGTACTATCCCTAACAGGTTCCCCAAAAGTGGGTTGTAGCGGCGCTTTGCTTAGGTTTAACAAATACTTTTCATTTGGGAAAACGGTTTTATAAATATGGGGTATTTAATTGCAAAAAGTATAGTTTTCCGTATTTTAGGTGTTAGGGTTTCCTAAGACAACTAGCTTACTTCTAAGGTCTAAACGATGAGTCATTAGAAGTCTCAAATCGCCTCTTCACCGTCAATTGCGGCCAGGTAAGTGCCAGGTAAGTGGGAAGGAACCACAGTCGTGGGCCTAATTAAAAACCACTAGCCTTAGACACACTTGCCTAGGCACCACAAGGCAGTTTAGATAAACGATCGATGTCCATGACCAATCGTGCTTTCATTTTATTAAAAGATTTTATTTAGAATTGTTTACAACTTAAAGCTTTCAATAAAGATTATAAAGATCAGGGTATTTTAGTGAAAAGTCCTGTAATTTCGTATTCTGTGTTTTGATATTTATCAATTAGGGTTATATTGAGTGTGTGTAGAGGTAGGTCATTACCTCGTGACTTATTTTAAGGTTTAATGAAGTTTAAAGGTAAAACATGCTATGTTAAACTTAAAGGTATTATAGCGCAAGAATACGGTATTCGAAAACGTTATCATTTTATGTGTGAAATTTCATTCAAATTGGGTTCTACAAGTTTAGTGATCAAGATAAACCTATTTAGGAGTGAGAGAATTTATTAAACTAAGAAAAATGAACTTCATGGTATTTTTATGAAAAGAATACGGTTTTACAAAGAAGCTATCATTTCATATGAAAAAGTTTGATTAAATTGATTTATGGGTGATTAATAGTCAACATGAATATGGGTAGATAATATGTATTAGGTGACAAGTGGAAATGTATAGAAAAACCGAATTGGAAATCGGTTTGTCCGATTTCCGTCGGGTTCCAAAAAGTCGTATTTTTACATTTATAGAAAAGAGAGATAGAAGAGGTGGGACTTACTTTTTGGACAAGCTAAGGAAGCTAATGGACGTGGTGGTTGTCGATTCGTTGAAAACGTCGCGAAGGTTCTGATCCGGTCGCCGGAATCCGTCGTCGATTTCGGCAGCGCTTCGCTTCTCGCTCTTCGTACCGAGTTCTCGAGAATTTGGGAGAGTGGACTTAGAGTTGTGAGGGGAAAAGGTAGAGGGTAGGGGTCTTTATATAGGGCTAGGCTAGGGTTAGGGTTAGGATTAAAAATATTAAAAGAAAATATAAAAAAACATTAAAAATTCATTAAAAATCATTAAACCTAGGAGTAAAAGGGATTTATTGGCCAAATCAAAACCGATCCAGGTATAATAAGTGTGCAAGAGGGTTGAACAAGTCAAGAGCCAACTTTTCTCAGTTGGTGACTCGGCCGTCCGGCCAAGTCCGGCCGGCGGCGCCGGACCGAGTCGGCCGAGTCGCCGGCCGGCGGCGCCGAGTCGGGCCGAGTCAAGGGTCCAATGGCCGGGGGTTTTCCTGAGGAACAACTTGGTATTTTTACTTTTTGTTATCCAGTACATATTTTGGGAGTTATGGCCTTTTTACCGTTGACTTCAAAAAAAAATAAAATAAAATAAATACAAAAATAATGTGGGGGCATGGGATTTGAACTCTGGTGGCTTGGTTCAGCAGTGCAAGGTATTACCAATGAGCTACAAGCTCCTTCTTGTAATTATTGTGGTTTTTAATTACTTAAACTGATAGCAGCAAGAATAAATACTCCTAGTATACATTAAATTTAAAGTAATTTCTTGTATACTAAAAATGGAGTTATTTCATTCTTGTTGCTTGTAACTAAAAACAAAAATAATTACCTAAATCTTGTGCTCAGGCTAAAATACCCCTTTGTGGATTTTAAAAATATTTTGAAAAAAATTTGTATAGGAAAAAGTGTATAAGAAAATTAGGGTTGTTACATTCTACCCTCCTTATAAAAATTTCGTCCTCGAAATTTATAAAAGGAAAGTGTAACAGTGCAAAAAAGTTTGGCGAATAAAAGTGATACAATGGTGAAAAAAAAGGCTTACCGGTGTTATCTTGACCTACAGTCTCGGCTTCTACAGCTTCTAATGTGAAGGTCTGTCGCCGTGGTATATTCCTTCTAACTGGAGGCACATTCCGCTTTTGAGGCCTATTTCTCTGCCCTCTAGACATGGCCTTCATTGCCTGTTGGAATTGGCGAGTAGGTTGTGCAGGTGGTGGAGCAGGTAGTGCAGGACGAGTTGCAGGAGCCTGGATGGTCGGCCGCTGCGGGTGGTTAATGTGTGTGTGAGACGAGTTGCTATTGTAAGGACAGTTACCAATTCTGTGGTTGGATGCGCCACAAATTAGACACAGGCCTTTTGCGTGCCTACAGTCCTTCCACAAATGTCCCTTTCTATGGCAGTAATGGCAAATTTCTTCAGTCCTCCTGGGTTCAAACAATGGCCTGGAAGAGGATCCACCTGCCATCTGGTTGGCAGGGCATTTGACTCCTGCAGACTGAGGTATGCCCCTCTCTTTTATTACTGCCTCATAACTGCGGGCAGTTTCTAGAGCTTCCTCGTGAGTCAAAAACTTTCCTGTGGCTAGAGAAACCTTAATCTCTGTGTCCAAACCTTACTGAAAACGACGGGCTCTGATCTCGTCCGTCGGTATCAGGTATGCCGCGAATCGGCTCAACATGGTGAATTCAGCGTCGTATTCATCTACCGATTTGTCCCACATTGATCCTTACTGTAGATGAATAAACTGCTGCTCCATGGCGAACCTGGCAGTCACAGGGAAATATTTCGCGTCGAACTTCTCGCGAAATGTCTTCCATTCAATCGGCTGTACCAGACGGGTTTCTTCCGCCTTCCACCAATTACGAGCATTATCCGTGAGCTGTAGTTTTGCTACACGGACCCAAGCGTTGTCTGGCACTTGAGCTGCTGCCAGATCGTCTTCGATGCTTTGTGCCCATTCTTCTGCTTCAAGAGGGCTTCCTTTACCAGAGAACTGCTTTGGGTGCAAAGCCCTGAATTGCTTTACTCCCGGTGCATCGGTCTCAGGACCGTTCAAAAGTTGTTGCCGTCCCTCGAGAAGATTGCGGATTGCCTCAAATAGCATCGTTTGCTCAGTGGGTGGTGCAGGAACAGCGGGTGTAAGAGGTAGTGCTGAAGGGGTGTTGTTGACGTTGGTGCTGGTGTTGTTCGGGGAATCCATAACCCTGAAGAAGAATTTGGGTTAGGACAGATTCAAACACATGATAAGATTCAAGGAATAGAAGTTTGCAAGATTCATGGAATATGAATTGTAAAGAATGTTTTAGTTGCTGGTTCTTGTGTTATATTGCTTAGGTTGTTCACACAGACCAGAACTGCATGACAGGAATTCATACAGCTCTGACCTGCATAGGCCACCAACAAAACCTGTCACGCCCCGCTTCCCAGTGTACGACGAAGTGGACGCGACGAGGCCCGCTACGTATATACTCAGAAGTACATACGCTAAGCGTAACTAAGCAATATAAAGTAAATCACAAGAGACGAATAATATAGAAATAACAGCAACTTTTACTAATAACATTCTTTGTACAATGCATGAAAAGAAAATACAACTGGAATGAAAAGCAATGCCTAAACAGTGGCATAACAGAAATGAAAATACTGGAAAGAACAAGGTACAATTATCTAGAGTTCGGGTCTTCTTGGAACTGCTACTAGTCTTCACTGGTGTGCTCGATCTCAGCTTGGTCCAACGCACCTGACGACATTCAAAGAAGAGAGAAACAGAATGTCGTCAGCGAACAGGCCGCTCGGTAAGTCCCAAAGATAAGGAAGAATTAGACAGATAGTAAGAGAGAGAGAGAGAGTAGCTTTTAATGTTGTATTGTATTGTCATATTATAGTAGTATGGTGTTAACGCTGTTGTTGTTGCTTGGTACAAAAGAATGCCAGTGTATACGAGAGGGGTCTCAGTATGCTAGAGACCAGGGCAAATGGAAGTACAAGGCTCCGTTATACAACCCGGAACAACGGCAATTGGATTCAGGTTAGGTGTCTTAATCTTACCATCTCGTGCCACCTTTAACACCTTCCGTACCAATCTACCCCTTAAACCCGCGATGTCTTGTTTGTATTGTTATCTTGTAAAATTGTATTGATTGCATGATTGACTGACTGACTGACCGGAACCATAATATCAGGAAACGGTTATAACCGTAGAGTCATGTAAATGGAATACTGGGAAACATGTAAAAGAAATATCCATGGTTCGGTTCAGTCAAGTAGATCATTAACTGGATTCTGGGATTCATGTATTCAATTTGTATTGGAATATAAAAGAATATAGATTGACTTGAATTATATTCAAGTCAGAAATAGTCAGACTCTAACCCGAGTCAGACTAGAAGAAAGATAATTTGAAGTTCAATATTAGTTAGGGGCCTTATTGTAATTTGTAAAACTTGAGGGGGTTTTATGTAAAAAGTACTTTTGTATAGTTTTCAAAATACACCTCAAGTATTTAATAATCGTCTTTATTGTTATAATGAATGTGTATTTTATTTGTGTTATTCTAGTGAATATATCCTAATAAAAGTATTAATTGTTTTATTTGAAATTCATGGTATTTTAATGTAATTTTTAATCTTTTAATTTTAGAAAAAAAATGGAAACTTTATCTTATGATAAAATAGGTGTTTAAATGATAATTATATATATATAAACACATGAATAATTTTTAAATGAATATTTTATTTTCAAAAAAATTTCATTTTCCTTAAATATCGTATTTTAAACCTTTCGAGACCGAATGCTCCTTGCGGAGGTCTGAATCTCGCACTACTAGCCTGCGGGTGCACGATGAACCGTACTATCCCTAACAGGTTCCCCAAAAGTGGGTTGTAGCGGCGCTTTGCTTAGGTTTAACAAATACTTTTCATTTGGGAAAACAGTTTTATAAATATGGGGTATTTAATTGCAAAAAGTATAGTTTTCCGTATTTTAGTTGTTAGGGTTTCCTAAGCCAACTAGCTTACTTCTAAGGTCTAAACGATGAGTCATTAGAAGCCTCAAATCGCCTCTTCACCGTCAATTGCGGCCAGGTAAGTGCCAGGTAAGTGGGAAGGAACCACAGTCGTGGGCCTAATTAAAAACCACTAGCTTTAGACACACTTGCCTAGGCACCACAAGACAGTTTAGATAAACGATCGATGTCCATGACCAATCGTGCTTTCATTTTATTAAAAGATTTTATTTAGAAATGTTTACAACTTAAAGCTTTCAATAAAGATTATAAAGATTAGGGTATTTTAGTGAAAAGTCCTGTAATTTCGTATTCTGTGTTTTGATATTTATCAATTAGGGTTATATTGAGTGTGTGTAGAGGTAGGTCATTACCTTGTGACTTATTTTAAGGTTTAATGAAGTTTAAAGGTAAAACATGCTATGTTAAACTTAAATGTATTATAGCGCAAGAATACGGTATTCGAAAACGTTATCATTTTATGTGTGAAATTTCATTCAAATTGGGTTCTACAAGTTTAGTGATCAAGATAAACCTATTTAGGAGTGAGAGAATTTATTAAACTAAGAAAAATGAACTTCATGGTATTTTTATGAAAAGAATACGGTTTTACAAAGAAGCTATCATTTCATGTGAAAAAGTTTGATTAAATTGATTTATGGGTGATTAATAGTCAACATGAATATGGGTAGATAATATGTATTAGGTGACAAGTGGAAATATATAGAAAAACCGAATCGGAAATCGGTTTGTCTGATTTCCGTCGGGTTCCAAAAAGTCGTATTTTTACATTTATAGAAAAGAGAGATAGAAGAGGTGGGACTTACTGTTTGGACAAGTTAAGGAAGCTAATGGACGTGGTGGTTGTCGATTCGTTGAAAACGTCGCGAAGGTTCTGATCCGGTCGCCGGAATCCGTCGTCGATTTCGGCAGCGCTTCGCTTCTCGCTCTTCGTACCGAGTTCTCGAGAATTTGCGAGAGTGGACTTAGAGTTATGAGGGGAAAAGGTAGAGGGTAGGGGTCTTTATATAGGGCTAGGCTAGGGTTAGGGTTAGGATTAAAAATATTAAAAGAAAATATAAAAAACATTAAAAATTCATTAAAAATCATTAAACCTAGGAGTAAAAGGGATTTATTGGCCAAATCAAAACCGATCCAGGTATAATAAGTGTGCAAGAGGGTTGAACAAGTCAAGAGCCAACTTTTCTCAGTTGGTGACACGGCCGTCCGGCCAAGTCCGGCCGGCGGCGCCGGACCGAGTCGGCCGAGTCGCCGGCCGGCGGCGCCGAGTCGGGCCGAGTCAAGGATCCAATGGCCGGGGGTTTTCCTGAGGAACAACTTGGTATTTTTACATTTTGTTGTCCAGTACATATTTTGGGAGTTATGGCCTTTTTACCGTTGACTTCAAAAAAAAAATAAAACAAAATAAATACAAAAATAATGTGGGGTATGGGATTTGAACTCCGGTGGCTTGGTTCAGCAGTGCAAGGTATTACCAATGAGCTACAAGCTCCTTCTTGTAATTATTGTGGTTTTTAATTACTTAAACTGATAGCAGTAAGAATAAATACTCCTAGTATACATTAAATTTAAAGTAATTTCTTGTATACTAAAAATGGAGTTATTTCATTCTTGTTGCTTGTAATTAAAAACAAAAATAATTACCTAAATCTTGTGCTCAGGCTAAAATACACCTTTGTGGATTTTAAAAAAATTTTGAAAAAAATTTGTATAGGAAAAAGTGTATAAGAAAATTAGGGTTGTTACAATTATGCTCTGATACCCGTTGTTGGGGATGGAGAAGCCGATGCACGGAACAATGCCCGCGACAAACCAATCGCGCAATAAGAAACCATGCAATTAACAACGAGAAGACAAATTAATAATGATGCGAGAATAAGTAAATAAGAATCACAAACTAAATAAGAGAGAGATTTGTTAACAGGGTTCATCCACCATATGGCTAGTCTCCGGTAGAGCGGAATCTGCAATGTCTACTATAATCTTGAATTAAGTACACTGAGAGCAAACTCTAAGATATTTCTCTTAAATCTCTCTAAATCTAAGCCTTCACCCTTTTATACAATGATCTCTCTTCTGTTTGGTTGTAGATAAAACATATAAGAGGCCCCTATTTATACATAAACCAATTTCTTCTTAATTAAGAAACTACCATAATTAAGAAACTGCCATAAGACACTCCTTATTTAAAAAGTTATGGTTTGGGTAAAATCTGATATGGTTTGTGTGCACGTCCAGACATCTGCCAGAAGTTTCTCTATAATTTCAACATTATCTTCATCAACCGTCCATTAACAATGATTGTCCGTCGAGACTGTAGCCGGCAACACCTCGTTGACAATGACTATCTACCAGTGATCATCGTTGGCAAACTGTCACCGTCTCGTCCACCGATAATCACCGCTAGTTAAGGATTACCCTGCTGGTAACCGCCCACCGATAACTGATGCCATGGAACCACCATTGAGAGTCACCACTGGTGACCTCCATTGAAAGTCGTCGTTGTTCGACTGATGCCGAGATTGTCCGCCAATAACTAGTGTGGAAAACCGTTAACCGATGTTGGAGTCAAAAATCTTAACCCTCAAGAAAATATTAATACTCATATAAGAATTTAGGAAAACATAGACCAACTGATCAGAAAATGATCACATTAGACCTAAAAACCTATAAAAGAACAAGTTAAAACTTGTTCATCCTAAGTGAGGCCCCCTATGTCTTGGGAATCCACTTAGACAATTCAAATCGAATTGTTTTGAGGCATCCTGACCATTTGGATGTCCTTGTTTACCGCCGAAAACAGAGACAGACCGGGATGAGTCGTCTTGCCTGAATTTGGGGGCAGATGCTATTTGGATTTATCCGTCCACCTCTCTGAAGATGCCAAGTTGATTTATGGTACCGTATATCGGAGGTTTGGACGGATGCGGCCGTTGTAGCAGACTTCGTCAGATTCTCCCTCGTTTGCAAGGGATTTTTGATTGTGGGGACACTCTTCCCTGCAGGCGCAAGCCCCTGCAATTAATTACGTTACCGCATAGAGATAACCACTTTCTCCTGTTCCGGAAGTTCACTTCGTGTCGTATGTGATTTTTTATTTTTGGTTGCCCGTGGATTGTATATGGAAACAAATTTATGTTGTCGTCCGTAGGGCGTGGATTAGTCCAGATCCGTATATTTTTAGATTTGGGTTTGGGTTGATTTAAGGATCGTTGATCCGTTTTGAGATCAAGATCTACTTAAATTTATACGAGCAATTGGGGGCCCGGTTGGTTTTTTGTTAAGTTGTTCACTGCCGAAAACAGAGACGAATCCGGGATGGATCGTCTTGCTTGAATTTGGGGGCAGATGCTATTTAGGTTTTATCCTTCCACCTCTCCGAAGATGCCAAGTTGATTTATGGCACCGTGTATCGGAGGCTTGGACGGATGCGGCCTTTGTAGCAGACTTCGTCAGATTCTCCCTCATTTCTGAGGGGTTTTTGATTGTGGGGACGCTCTTCCCTGCAGGCGCAAGCCCCTGCAGTTAATTACGTTACCGTGTAGCGATAACCACTTTCTCCTGCTCTAAAAGTTCACTTCGTGTCGTGTGTGTTTGTTTTATTTTTGGTTGCCCATGGATTGTATACGGAGACTAATTTATGTCGTCGCCCGTAGGGCGTGGATTTGTCCAAATCCATATATTCTTAGATTTGGTTAGGTTGGTTTAAGGATCGTTAATCTCGTTTGAGATTAAAATCAACTTAAATGTTTGTTGAGAATACGTTAGTCTAATTTTAGACTAAGATCTACTCAAAAGGATTTTGGGATCATTCAGACCCAACAAAAGAGCATTTGGGCTCCATTATTTTAGTTTAAGGACGTTTCGGTCCGTAGCTAGTTTAAGGATATTGCGGTCCGTTGTAGTTTAAGGACGTTGCGGTCTGTTGGGATGTGCTCATCGGTTTGGAAGTGCACCAAAGAGTTGTTGGTTGTCGGGACCCTCCACCTCTCTGAAGACGTTGAAGAATTACAACGACATGTATCAGTGGTATGGAGAGATGTACCCTCGAACCGAATTTCAGATTGAGGGGAGAGATCATGGTGGACCATCTAAGAATCATTAGTCATTTTTGGGAGATTAAGATTAACTTAGGAGATGTGTGATGGACGTCGTTTTGGTCAATTAGTTTGGGAAGTCATGAGCATAGAGGCTAAGTCTATTTGGAGATCCAAGACATTTTAATCTCAAGAAGACTTAGCTAATTTGGGGCTGAAGTTGGATTTTTATAGTGTTATACACTAATATATGCTCGGTGCTCACGTGCTCTCACGTGAATCTCTAAAGCAAATTTAAACACTGAAATTTGGGGCGCTCACGTATGGCACGTGAGGCGCCTGAAAGTTGGCGCTGTACACTTGGGTCCAAATCCCCGTTTGTATATAAGTGTTAAACACTTAATTCTTATGGCCATCACCTGTGGGCACGTGAGGTGCCCTAGAGTTGAGCACTGCTTCCTTGGGTTTATTCCCTCTTCCTTTTTATAAGTGCTAAGCACTTCGCTCATATAGTGCTCACGTGTGGACACGTGAGGTGCTCAAAATGTGAGCGCCGTCTTTGGATTTTCCCCTTTTTCCATTTAAGCAACAATTTGGGGGTCATGTGAGAACACGTGATTCGATCTCAGTCATTCCTTTTTGTTCATCGGAGGTGCTCACGAAGGAACACGTGACCAGTCGTTTCTTTTATATGCATAGAGACTTTGATCTGAGTTTTAAGAATTTCAGGTCCCTTGTTTTATAAGAATTAGATTCTTTTACAGAGTTAAACCCTAGTTTTATCAGAGAAATTAAATTCCTATATACTTTTTGGAAGAATTAAATTCTTTGGACTTAGTTCTTTCCCCTAAGTTTTGAATCTGCATAACTGAATCTCCCCGCTGAGAATTAAATTGTCAACTTGTGGGGAGATCAGCTTCTACAGAGCTCAACCAGAGGAAGAACAAAGTTCTTGTATGAAGGGTTAAACCATTAAAGAAGAGATAAGATAATCTATGTACTTTTTTTTACCTAGGATTTTTGTTTAAGAAGGGAATTTTCTTCCTCTAGAGAATTGAATTCTCTTTTTTTTTCTTTTGTTTCTCAAAGCTTATAGGAGGTCTCTCCTGTACAAGACTTGAAGTCTTGGGTCTTTTATATAGTAGAAGTAAGTTTGTTGATTTAGTTAAAGAAATCTCTCATTGAGAGATCTTAATTGATTTGGGGATTTTATCCACCGTTGGATCTTTGATCCAAGAACTTCTGTTTTACAGAAATATTTTTCTTGTTTTTAACAAGATTAGGGAAATATTTTTCCATACAGAATTTTTTCTGTAGATAAGTGGTTTTTAATCACCATTGGATTTTTTTAATCCAACGGTACTCTGTTTTACAGAGAGTAATATTTCTTATTTAGAAAGATTTAAGGAAATATTTTCCAACTAGGGTTTTGATCCTTTTATTTAGAATCTAATTCTATCAGCTTGGTAGGTGATTAGGAACACTCACGTGTAGCTCGTGACCCCCACGAAATTAAACTTGTTTGCTTCTATGCAACAGCCTAAAGAAAAGGCATCACGTGTTAACACGTGAGCTGGTGTTTAGGAACACTCACGTGTAGCACGTGACCCCACAGAGTTAAACTTGATTGCTTATATGCAACAGCCTAACAAAGGGCATCACGTGTTAACACGTGAGCTTATCTGGCCTGCTATCTGTTTTAAAATGGAGCCTATATACTTTGTTTATAGATGCTCACGTGCTTACACGTGAGGCTTAATTTCAGCCCGTCAAGCGCCTATAATCTTTGTATCTAGGCGCTCACGTGTGGACATGTGATGCTCTATTAGTGAGGAATTTTCCCCATTCCTTTTTTCTCTTTTTTTTATAAGGGAACAAATGCCCCCCAGCGTTGTTCTCACGTGGCTTGCACGTGAGTTCAACGCTGTCATCCTTTCTGCCGTTGGATCTGCCTAGGGGAACGGGAAGATGAATAGCTCCCCATCATGTCTTATAAATGCAAGTGTTTTGCCTTTGCGAAGCCAATGTTCGTTCATCTTCTTCCTTGATTATTTTCTTTGAGAATTTAATTCTCATCTTCAGAGCTTAGTTCTCTGCCTTAAAATCTTTCAGAGTTAAACTCTGCAAAACTTTCCTTTGGGTAAGGATCTTGATCGACCCTCTCTTGCTTTCTGCCCTGGATTTTAAATCCATCATTAGAGCATAGCTCTTTCTTGAATTGGTTTCTTAAAGATCCCAAAACATAATTTTTGTAGATTTTGAAGCCTTGGATCAATGGGGATTGTTAATCCTCCTTTTAGGGTTTTACCCCATCACCGATCTTTAAGAACCTTGGAATTTAATTCCGTTTTCCTTGCCTCCTTTCCATGGGGGTTTTCTGGGGTTTAATCCCTTTATTAAAGGAATTTAATTCCGTATACCCACAGAACTTGGCTCTGAAATAGAGATTCAGAAAAAAAAAATTATCCCCTGATTTTCTTGAATATTTTTATGGTTTTAATACCTTTAAAGCATATTTGAATCTGTTGCATTTTCTAATAGAACTTGCTTTAAGAGATTTTTAAACTTCACTGTTTGGAGAGAATCCTTTTCGATTCTTTCAATGGTTGTTTTGCTTCCTCATTGGAGAGCTGCCATATTGATTTTGTGGGGGCCATGTGTTTTATGGGCAATGGTCCCGCGAAATAAACATCCTGTCGTTTTCTTTAGTTATTATATACTTATATGTTTTATTATTTTTATTTCAGGAACAATGGCTTCACTTCCTTACTTTCCTTATACTCGCTCAGACGCCTCTTTTCTGCAATCGCCGTCGGACGAGGAAGCTATGGCAATGATTGGGGCACATGACAGGGACCGTACGAGTTTACTCTTATGGGGAGTTTGGTATGGTCACATCATCCGGGACCGCCGTAGCTTTACTTGTGAGGTGTCAACAGAGCCCCTCCACCCAATATCGCCAATGGAACGCCCGCAGACCGCTTATGCGGTGGAGGTGACTAACTAGACTCCTATAGGCCGGCTTGAGCCGTCAACAACCGGTATACCCAACCAACCCCTGCCGGCTATAGATATCCTTGGGTGCCGCATATGTCAAGGTGAAGCCCAACCCTGGGGACAAGTTTATAAGGTAGGCATTACCTCCCGCTACCCAGTAGGCTATCTTTCCTAGGCTCGATACGTTCTTTCCGCCCACCGTGCACGGTTACAGAAGGTTGGGTTGTATCAAGCGGTGTACGCGTCTCTATTCCATTACCAGGCCCCTCACGTCTGGTGGGTTAAAGCTTTTCTGAACCAATGGAATCTTCCCTCCGACACCTTCTTGTTAGGGGATCGCGAGGTCTCTATTTCACTCGAAGAGTTTCGTGAGATCTCTGGATTGCCAATTAGGGGAAAGCATTATGAAGAGTTGCTGCCTCCCGACGAGTACGTGTTCGTGACCATGCCAGCTATACTTGACGGCCTGACGACTGAAAACGACGTCCGCCATAAGTATCCCAGTCTAATCAAGGCTCTGGGTATTTTTGATAAACTGTTCGCGAAGTCAGAAGGGTAGGGCGTCACCTTTAAGATCTTCATTGCCTGCTTTATCCGTGAAGACGCTTTATCCAAAGAGGCTCCAAAGTTTACGAACATTGACGACCCTTTTGGGTTTGGGCTGAATAAACTGCCGGTCAAAGAGGAAGACTTGCCGTAGTTTTATATTCCGGCCTCGTCGGCCCTGTCCTTTGATGCGATTGCTGCCCCTGGCATGAACAAAGAGACCTTCTTCGTCAGCTTCATCAGTCTTTGGCTCAGTTGGTTCGCCATGCCGACGCATCGACGCTTCATGAGAGCCTCCGTCCTTTACCCCGCTCATCGCGCAGCTGAAGGGGAATGATTGGCCGTTGGCATTGCGGGATTGTCGCACTTATATCATAGATAAATTGTTGCGGCCAATACTTCGACCTCAGGTGCTGATGTTGTGAATTTCTCCCTCCACTACTTCATGTCGTGGATCGAGATGCATGTACTAGGAGCATTTGCAGCATATCGGTGGCCAGATTTCAATGACTCATATACCTTCCCACGGGTTATGAGATTGGTGGATGCTTTCGCTCCCGATCCGACTCAGCTAGGGGCCCTCCGCATGTTGCTCAACCCATATTCAAACGAGGGCGGGATAGTGTTTAGTGACTGAGTCCTCTCTGCTCCTGCGGGGCCCGTTCAACAGCTTTTTAATCTATCAAAAGGGGGAGCGCCATCTTTAAAACCTAAAGAAATTATGCACTTGTACTCGATTAGGCCGGGCTACTTGGTATTTTGTCAGAATAACACGACTCTTTTTATGCAGTATAATCCACACCGCTTTGCCCAGCAATTGGGCTATAACCAGAGTGTCTCTTTTGAGGCGTTCTTAGTTGATCCCACTCCGTCTTTGGAAGTCACTCGTGACGTCATCCATCATTTTATGTGGCTGAACACCGGCTCCCGTTTCATGATCCCTGAGTCCGACTATTTTCCAAGATGTGTAGGGTCTTTCACGGGTTGGTATCGTCATCGAGTCGGTTTTTTTATTGACAAGGAGAGGCGGGTACTCTTCGAATGAAGAGCTTCAGCTTTGACCCAAGCCACTAGCGTTCCATTGTGGCCGCGGACAGTGGTTCGCCCTCCATTATGGAATAGCGGTCCGGTACTTATCTCCAAAGCCGCTGAAATAGAATCGATCCCCCGTACTGCTGGTATGCCGGTGCGTACTAGAGACGAAGCAAAGGCTTCTAGTGAAGCACCAACGATAGTGTCATCAGTATCGGCGTCATCAATGGCGGTGTCATCGGCGGTGGTATTGCCAAAGGGGAATACCGGAAGTGAGGTTGGTCAACGTCGCGCCAAAGCGCCGAGGAGAAGGAAGCGTTCTTCGATTAGTGCCAACACAAGTTTTAACATGAGGAAGAGATCGATCGCCGGCTTACTTGACACCTTGCTTGAGTCCGAGCCGTTCATTTAGAATGAACCGATGGCTATGGAGGAATCGGACGCCGGTCTTATTTATCCTAGCTTGTCTTATTTATCCTAGCTTGTCCGCCGAGGAAGCCGCACAATTGGTTGAGGCTCTAAGGCGCTCTCAAGATGAGACCAAGAACGTGCGCATCCTGAAAAAGCCCTACCCCCCGGTCATATTCTATAAAGTTGATCCATCATTACGGAGGGTACATATGGGACCTTTGTTAATGGAAGAAGAATGAGCCCTCAAACAGCCCATAACGATCACCTCCGAAGACGAGCTTGCATTAAAGACAGGCAGTCATTCATCTGCACTTGAACCCCGGCGAGCGCACTTAGCAAGAAAGGAAAAATGTCTCGAGAAATCCATACTTCAAGCTCCTTGGCGCATTGGTATGCGTCTTTCTCATGTCCTTCTTTCAGCGAATAGTGTGTATTAATTTTATGTCTTCTCATTTTTGTGAAAAATTTGCAGGGACTTCGGCAGCAAAAGAGGCTTTGAGTCTAGATCGGGCCATAACTGTGGACTCTACAAATATCTCCCATGATGCACCGGCAGGTGTGGAGGAGGCTACTAAAGCTGCTACTCCTGCTGTGGAGCTTCCGGTGGTAACTTCTGTTCTTTCAGGGTCTATCCCTCTAGCAGAGGTGACTTCACCGGCCACAGACCTCGTGGACATTTCTAATGACGCACCGAAAGGTGTAGAAGAGACTGCTGAAGCCGCTAGTCCCGTCTTGGATCTCCCGGTGGCGACTTCCATCCTTTCAGTATCTATACTTTCAGCAGAGGTGACCTCGACGGCCATAAATCCAATGGATCTCTCCAGTGGTGCCCTGGAGGATGTGGAAAGTATAGCCGAGACTGCTGTCCTCTCCTTGGAGCCTAAAGTGGCGGCTGTTGTTTCTCAATTGGAAGCTGCTGCGCCGGCACATATCCCCAACGATGTACCTGAGGGTGTAGAGGAACCTGTCAAAGCTGACATCCCTCCAGTTCAAGGAGGGCGAAGTATCGAAGGTAAACTTCTACATTTCGTTTTAAAGATCCCTCCATTATCTGAACCCTTCTTTCCTTTAGAATTGCGGGAATTAGCGGCTTCCATCATGGATCTATCTCCTAGGAAAACCTTCGAGCGTCTGCTTGATATGGCTGCCCCACAGGCGATACCCCCGCAAAGCATAGTCCCTTCTTCTTGGCAAGGTTGGTGTTCTTTGACCCCTTTTGTTTTACTATTATATATATATATATATTTTAATGATGCTAATATGCGCTCTATAGTTCTGGAAGCTGACGACGAAGTCGAGATCCTCGATAGGCCAAGGGATCTATCTAACCCCCCTTGTATGACTGTGCGTCTGAAAGGATGGCGAAACAAAGCATTCACTCCTTGGCGGCTCTCATTAAAGACCTTCGCGCTGGTACCTCTGCACGGCCGAAGAATTTACTGTCGAAATCAACGCTTCCTTGTCCATTCTCGCCACCTATTATGACGAAGCATTGGTGCGCGTCTGCCTACAAGGGCTCGAGTGCATCCGCCTACAAGGGCTCGAGTGCATCCGCCTTCCCTTTGACATCTTAACTGTAAAATCAAGTTTGCGGGGGTGGATCGAACGGTGCGCAGCCAATCTACAGTCATGCAAGGAGAGGATCAACCGGAAGTTTTCAGAGAGGGAGTTAGCTTCGAATGCTTTGGGGGAACTTCAAGCTCAGCTTACTGTCAAGACTACCCGTGCGTACGAAATTTGGCGGGTACTTCAAGAAGCTATTACAGGAGTTGTGGCTCTTGATAAAGCCGTTATCTTTACTCGCAAGATGGTTGAAAAGTTGCCGAAAGGGAGTTTGAGATTCGGTTTGCTTCATATCAGACTCAGCAGACTCAAGCGGGAACCCGTCTTGCCGCATTAACGGAGCTTGAAGATGAGTTCCAGCGGAAGAACGATGAACTCACGAGCTTATCGTACCATCCGTCGGCTTAAAATTTTTTTTGGTCACTGTATATTCTCCTTCTTCCTCTTTTTGTATTCACCCATGAATAAGAGTATTTTGTATTCATTTTGATTCATGAATAAAAGGAAGATTTTTCTTCATATTAGCGCTTTTCATTCTTTTGCTCTCTTGGCTTGGTAGTTTATATACTCATCTCGGAGTCTCTAGTTTATGAAATCATTTCAGAGCTTGTTTAGTTCACCTCCTTTGGGCTTGCAGGCAAACCTGTCCTAACGTCACAGTTAATCCCTGCTCTTTACGACAGAGTCCATTAGGGTCCGTGGTACTAAGGATTTTTCTCCGTCGTACCGTCGCGTTGGCTGATGCATACCCCGATATGCAGTCTTGCTGTTCGAGTAGCCTTACAACTGTCGTGTCTCCGATCCATTCGGGGTTGGACGAAACATCCTCAAATAATCTCCCAAGTCATATTACCGTTAGAAGAGCATATTCTTCTTAGAAATTGTGAGGATTTCTAAGTGTTCATCGCCTCCGTGAGTCGCAAGGATCTCATTCGGGTAGTTTTTCCTTACGAATCGTGAGGACCCGTAAGTAGCTTTTTTACTTCAATGGCATGTAACTTTGGCAAATATGGCCCGTAGATAATCCATCTTGACCTCCCTGCAGGGCAGCGATGGATTAGGAAACAGATTTAGATCTGCAACCTAAGACTTTTCAACTTTATGAGCCGTGAGGGTCTCATAAAGGGTTTTCTGCCTACGAGTCGAGAGGATCCCGCAGGTGTATTTTC
This sequence comes from Agapanthus africanus, assembly GCA_030015575.1. Classification (NCBI taxonomy): domain Eukaryota; kingdom Viridiplantae; phylum Streptophyta; class Magnoliopsida; order Asparagales; family Amaryllidaceae; genus Agapanthus; species Agapanthus africanus. Next base: position 874,396,826 of record JASDDO010000022.1, on the reverse strand, counting down.
TCCTTAGAAGTCGTGAGGATCTCGTAAGTGTGTTTTCTTTTGAGGGTCGTAAGGATTTCACAAGAGAATTTCCCCCTTACAAGTCGAGAGGACTCGTAAGTGGTTTTTTTCCTCCTTGTCGATATTCGACTTTGGAGAATATGGCCCGTGGATAGTATACAATAGTCCATCTTGGGCCTACTTGCAGGGCCATAGTGCTTAGGAAACAGGTTGATATCCCCGTTGCCCAAAGCTTTCCACCTTCATGAGCCGTGAGGGTTTTATGAAGATGTTTTTCCTTACGAGTCGAGACAAGTCGAGAAGTTCTCTCAGGAACATTGTTTTCCCTACGAGTCGAGACGAATTGAGAAGTTCTCGCAAGAATTTCCTAACGTTACAGTTAACCGCTGCTCTTTACGACAGGGGTCCGTTAGGGTCTATGGTACTAGGTTTTTTGTCCGTCGTACCGTCGTGTTGGCTGATGCATTCCCCGATACGCAATCTTACTTTTAGAGTAGCCTCGCGACTGTCGTGTCTTTGATCCTTTCGGGGCTAGACAAGTTGTCTTCAAGTAATCTCCTAGGTCATATTACCGTCGGAAGAGCAAGCGTTAGGGATTTTCCATGCCACTTTTTACTTGAGGTTAGGCTCAATTTGGGAGCCGCGATGAGTCATGACCACTCCGCACTAGTGTGGGATGATCTCCGATAGTCTTTCAGGTTTTATTTGAGTTGTCGTCAAGACTCAAAAGCTAGGGATCTTCCTTTGCTTCGTTTGTTGACATTGTGTCTTCTATATTTCGACAAATGTCGATGTTGTCTCTAGGTTATTTGTGAACCGTCGAGGCTCGGAACTAGGGACTTTGCCATGGCTCCGTTGTTTTGACCCTGGGATCGGTTATTGACGTTACGTCTGCATCCTGCTGGAGTGAGAAAGAACGCCGAGGTGAACTCTCGGCTGTAGATGTTGCCGTCGAGACTGGGAACTAAGGACTTTGCCATGGCTCCGCTTTGTTTCGACCCTGGGGTCGGTTGTTGACGTTACGTCTGCATCCTACTGGAGTGAGATGAAACGCCGTTGTTAATCTCTAGGCTGTAGATGTTGCCGTCGAGATTGGGAACTAGGGACTTTGCCATGGCTCCGCTTTGTATCGACCCTGGGGTCGGTTGTTGATGTTACGTCTGCATCCTGCTGGAGTGAGAAGAAACGCCGTTATTGATCTCTAGGCTGTAGATGTTGTCGTCGAGAACTGGATCTCCTTCTGATGGAGCCTGGTGGGAAAATGTGATTCCCTTTTCGTTTGTGCCTATGGATTATATACAGGGGTCAATGTAGACTCACCTGCACGACAGAAGTTTCATTTTTTTGTTTTCGTGATGCTCTATCATTTCAGATTTTTATATCGCGAAAGTCATGATTGCCCAATCATTTCGGCTGTTTTATCGCGGCGCCCATCATTTCGGATGTTTTTTCTTTTTCTTACTCGCTGCTTTTTATTGCGAGTTGCCCAAACATTTCGGCTGTTTTTTCTTTTTTTTACTCGCTGCTTTTTATTGCGAGTTGCCCGAACATTTCGGCTGTTTTTATATGCACATATTTTTCTCGCTGATTTTTATTGCGAGTTGCCCCGGCTATTTCATACGCATTTTTTTGCTCGCTGATTTTTGTTTCGAGTATGGAACTTGAGATCTGAAACCAATCTTGGTATCAGCACCGCTGCGACTGGAATATTGCTAGGAGCGAATCATCATTTGCCTTAAAAAGACTTAGAATTTGCTACCAATTTAGGCATCAGCATCACTTCCACTGGAATGTTGCCAGGAGCGAATCATCATTTGCCTTTGCTGATATAAACAAAGGTGGCTTAGCAAACAGGGTTAGGATCATTCCGACTAAGGATTTTTGACTTTATGAGCCGTAAGGGTCTCATAAAGGTATTTCTCCCTACGAGTCGTGAGGATCTCGTAGGTGTATTTTCTCCTTAGGAGTCGTGAGGATTCCTAAGTGTGTTGCTCCTTTTGTGAGTCGTAAGGATCTCACGCAGGTATTTTCTCCTTGCGAGTCGAGAGGAACTACAAGTGTTGTTCACCAAATGAGGAAATTTCGCGCCATTGGTGGAACTAGGTGAGGGAACGTTTATTTGTGCCCGTGGATTGTATACAAGGGTCAATATTGGACCGCTTGTAGGGCAACTTGGGAGATATGACAGCTTAAGAACAGGTTCAGATCTCTGTAGCTTAAGGCTTTTGAATCTTATGAGCCGTGAGGGTCTCATAAGGGGAACATTCTCCTCGCGTGTCGTGGGGATTTCGCAAGTGCATATTCTGCCTAGAAATTGTGAGGATTCCTAAGTGTGTTGCTCCTTTTGTGAGCCATAAGGATTTCACGCAGATATTTTCTCCTCACAAGGTCGAGAGGACCTTGCAAGTGCATATGAATTTTTTACGAGTCTGCGCCCTTTCAGGTTTTCACAAACTCGCTGGTAGTCCTACTGTTTTTACTCACGGAGCTCTTTCGGGTTTTCATCTGTGCCCATTTCGCTTATGGACATACCGTTTTTTAACGAGATTGCGCCCTTCCGGGTTTTCACAAACTCGTCGGCGATCCTGCTGTTTTTACTCACGGCGCCCTTTCGGTTTTTCATCCGTGCCCATTTCGCTTGTGGATATACCATTTTTCAATGGCACTTAGAGGGGACTTCGCTACCGGGGTTGCTACGTAGCCAGCGGGATTTGAATGGAAGCTCTTACCGTTGGGACTTGTGGACTTGCATTCCATTATCGCCGCGCTTGAGGCGACGTATTTAGTTTAAGGACATTGCGGCCCATTGTTAGTTTAGGGACATCTCGGTCCATTGCTGCCATTTTGGAGGCAGCGTTTAGTTTAAGGACATTTCGGTCCATTGTTAGTTTAAGGACGTCTCGGTCCATTGTTAGTTTAAGGACGTCTCGGTCCAGGGCCAGCTTTGAGGCGAAGTTTTGCCGGATACTACTTATAGAGTCTTAACTCAGGAAGACAGCGAGCGGACACGAGCGTCGTCATCTATCATTAACCTGAGTTGTGACTTGTCAAGCGTAGTATTTCTTAAGGAACCGACCGTTTATTGGCCGGAAGGGTCTTTCACCATGCATATCCATGAGCAAATAGGCCCTACCTTGGTAGACCTTGTCTATGATGTATGGGCCTTCATAGTTTGGCTCGAATTTCCCCCGCTTTGCACGACTGGGGATCATAAGCCTTTTTACGACTAGCATGAGTTCGCCTTGGCGGAATGTTCTCGGTCTGGTTAGTCTTTCGTATGAGCGCGTCATCCTTGCTTTGTGAGCTTCTAGGTTTTGCTGCGCCATGAGACGAGTTTCATCGAGGGCGTCGAGAGTTTCAAGCCGAAGATGGGCAGTTTCTTCATCCGTCAGCTCATGTCGAACTGCCACTCGTAGAGAGGGTAGTTCTATCTCCAAGGGAAGTACCGCTTTCGTGCCGAATACCAATGCGTATGGTGTTGTATTCGTAGCTGCTTTGAGCTTGGTTCAATACGCCCAGAGAGCTTCATGCAGTCTCTCATGCCAATCCCTTTTGTTTCTGGACACCGTTTTCTTTATGATCTTCGTCAAGGGCTTGTTAAAAACCTCAGCTAGACCATTAGCTCAGAGATTATAGACTGAAGAGTATCTCCAATCTATATTATGCTGCTGTGTGAAGCGGCTGATCTTATGGTTTCTGTAGGCCGACCCATTATCTGAGATGATCCGTCGCAAAATGCTGAACCGGTAGATGACATGTGTCCTGAAGAAATGGAGGATGGTCTCTGTCTTCACTTTCTTTAGCGGTACTGCCTTTTCCCACTTAGAGAAGTAATCGGTTGTTGCCAATATGAACCGATGTCCCTTAGATGATACTGGTTCGATGGGCCCAATTATATCGGCTCCCCACATTTCGAACGGCCAACTAGCCAGTGTTGGGTGTAGCGGATTTGGATGCTGGTGGATGAAGTCCCCGTGAATTTGGAACGAGTGACGCTGCTTCGCAGATTCGAGGTAGTCCTGAATCATCTTGGGCCAATAGTAACCCATTCTCTCGATCTTCAGCTTCATCTTCGGTCCAGCCTGATGAGAACCGCATAGTTCGTCGTGAGTTTCTTGAACGACCCTCCTTGCTTCCTCCGGTCCTAAGCATCTTAGCCACAAACTGTCGAACGGCATATTATATAGAATATCATTGACGAAGGAGAAGGATAGAACTTGTTTCATGAGCTGATGTCTTGACGACACGTCTTCGGGTGTTCGATGGGATTTGAAGTAGTCTATGAAGACTTCTCTCCAATCCTTAGCCTTTTTTCGTCTTCTATTTGGCAGGCTGCTTGTTTGGTCACTTCCTTTCTTTCAGATGACTCCGATGATATTTCTGATGGCGCGGGAATCCGGCGGCTTTGCACAATGATCCTTACGTCAACGAGGTTTTCATCGGCCAATTCTTTAGCGAGCTTGGCCAATGCATTCGCCTTGCTATTTTCCGCCCGCGGTATGCTTTCCAGGATGTAGGAGGAAATTTGAGTCAGCAGTTGCCGCACTCTTTCTCCATACTTTACCAACTCCGGTTTACACGTCTGATAGTCGCTATTTACTTGGCTAACGACCAGCTAGGAATCTCCATATACGAGGAGATTTTCTATTCCCATGTCGACAGCAATCTCAAGACCCGTTATCAAAGCTTCGTACTCAGCCTCGTTGTTTGTTCTTGGCTCTGTCAATGAAAGGGCAAAACACATTATCCCTCCTTGCGGAGTTACGAAGATAAGGCCTACCCCAGCATTAATTATAGGGGTGTTTTGCTTTCGCTTTTTCATGGAAGATGCTCCATCGAAGTAGAGTTCCCATCGGGCATTATTTCCTTCTTCATCCCTGTCGATTGCGTCGAACACGTGTTCATCTGGCAATTCGCAATTTAAGGGAGAGTCGGCTGATATTGGATGTTCAGCGAGGAAGTCAGCGATGGCCTGGCCCTTCACTGCCCTGAGGGGTCGATAGATTATCGAGAATTCCATTAAGAGGAGGGCCCATTTGGCAAGCCTTCCCATTAGTTTGGCTCTTGACATCAAATATTTGAGAGGATCCACTTTTGATATGAGATGGACCTCATGCGCCAAGGCATAATGTCGAAGCTTCATTATTGCGAAGATCAGTGCCAGGCAATGCTTTTCGATGGGGGAGTAGTTGTTTTCTGCCCCCAGGAGAACTAGACTCAAATAATAGAGAGCTCTCTCATTTCCCTGATCGTTCTCCTGTGCCCATAGTGCGCCTAGAGAACCTTCAAGGGCTGCTGCATACAGGATGAGGGACTTTCCCTTGACCGAAGCGGTCAATACCGGTGAATTCTGCAGATATTGCTTGATTTCGTCCAGTGCACTTTGGCATTTACGATCCCAAATGAACGGGGTCCTCTTCTTCATTAGATGGCCGTAGGGGCAGCATTTGCCGGAGAGGTTAGATATGAACCGTCGGATATACGCGAGCTTTCCTTGGAGAGACCGCGGTTTCTTAAGAGTTCTTGGCGAGGGCATTTCTATAATCTCCTTGATCTTTGATGGGTCTACTTCGATACCTCGGTGTCGTACAATGAATCCTAGGAATTTTCCTGAGGAGACTCCAAATGCGCATTTCAGAGGGTTCATCTTCAGATTATATTTCCGAAGACGCTGGAACACTATTTACAAATGCTCCCAATGCTCCTCGTATGATTTACTTTTCACCATAAGGTCATCAATGTAGCATTCAACGATCTCATGGATGAGGTCATCAAAGATCTTTGTCATAGCCCTCTGGTAGGTAGCACCAGCGTTTTTCAAGCCGAAAAGCATCACCTTATAGCAGAATATGCCTAGCGGAGTCCAGAAGGCGGTGTGCTTTTGGTCTTCAGGATGCATTTTTATTTGATTGTAGCCTGAAGATCCATCCATGAAGGAGAAGACCTCATGGGTGGACGTGTTATCGATCATCGGCTCGGTAACAGGCACTGGGAAGTCATCCTTCGGGCAAGCTTTGTTAAGATCCCGGAAGTCCACGCAGATGCATACTGTCCCATTTTTCTTCATCACTAGAATAATGTTGGCGATCCAATCAGGATATTGAACTTCTTGGATGAAGCCGAAGTCGATTAGCTTCTTGGCTTCAGCGTTGATACTCATCTCAAGTTCGAGCCGCATTCTTCTTAGCGCCTGTTTGACTGGCTTAACGTTCGACGATATAGTCAATTTATGCACCGCTATTTCTGGATCTAATCCCGGAATTTCAGAATAGTTCCACGCGAAGCAGTTTTTATACTGCATAAGCACGTCCTTTAGCGTGGCCACCTTCTTTTCAGACAGCAGCTCACTGATGAACGTTGGCCTTAGCTCGTTTTTTTCCCCAAGTCGATTTTCCTCAGGTTGTCCGCTGTGGTGTGTATCCTATCTTCCAGCTCTTTTGGCGCCGGTGGAAATTCTAAAATCACCTCGTCCTCATCCTCATCTGCGAAGCAGCGGGAGAGGTTGCCCATATTTTCGTGCTCCTCTTCCTTTGAGAATGTTATCACGTGACAGGTACGAGTTCGTTTCCAAGCTCGATGTTGATCTGGACTTTCCCTCGCAGTGTAGGTTGCTCTTGGATCATGCTTTCGTGATGGGGCTACCCTCCAACTGTCGGATAGAGCAAACCTACCTTACTGATACTGGTCTTTGACCCAGTCTTTGATGGTGAAGCAGTCTTCAAGAGGATGCCCTATTGCTCGGTGGTAGGAGCAATAAGCCGGATGATGGACCTCGTTTATTTGCTTGGGGTGCCGAGACTCCGGGAGCGTCATCATTTGATGCTTCATGACAAGGCTGAATATTTTTTCCTTGTCTTGTCTTGAGGAAAAAAGAGTAATCCCGGCCCATCTTCTTCATAAAAGACGGATTCCAGCTAACTTTTTCTCGACCGCGTGGCTTCTTGGATCCGCTTCACTGTTTTTGAACGCCACTCCCATTCTTGATCTTGTTGTTGCTTCTGCATCGGACCTTTTCCTTGCCACAGGAGCGTACAGTAGGCTGAGGAAGAAGGGCATCGTAGTCTTCTCTTTCCGTAGACTGCTGAATGAGACGTTGCGTCCTGGATTTCTCGTAAATGGCCATTTCGCGGCTATGGTCATCCTGAACCTTTTGACCCGCTTCTCTTATTAACTTGTCAATTTGGTATTCTCACGGCGGGCTTGGTATTCTCACGACGGGATCTCACTCTGGTTCGTTATCAGCGCTATCTGGAAATGCATTCGCTTCTCCGCCGGAGTTATTTATGACATGAGCGCTATCTGGAAATGCATTCGCTTCTCCGCCGGAGTTATTTATGACATGACTGTTAGAGATAATGCCCTCAGAGTCAATTATTGGATCACAGGCACGTGATTGCAATGATTGAGGGAGGACCTATCCCGGTAGGACAGTCTTACTCAAGATGATAGTATGCTATCTGGTTTATCTTTATCATCGTGTACTGCATTAGGTGACCAGACAGGTCGCTATTACACGTTGATAGAGCCCCTAGGATTCTTGCTTGACTGCCAGCAGTATGAGGGCGATCATATACGTGAGAGCTGGTAGTCTATAAGCACATCCTTAAATGGTCCCTAGTCATGGGAGTTTCGAGACAGGGCATCGATACTCTAGAGTAGACTAGTGTATACATTCGAGACCCCGACGAGGGGCGGTGGCCGGTCTCACAAGCCACTGGTGTCAGTTGGTTCACCTAAGATGTATACATGTGCTCATTGGGTTATGAGTACACCGGACAGGACTCGCCGGGAACATGCTAGTTGGTCTTATATCTGACGTCAGATAGCAGTTCCCTGGTGACATGTGTACAGGTTAGTTCATTGACCTGGGGATCGTCATTTGTCTCGTGTGAGTTCCCTCTGTACTTTGATTACTACCCTACCACGCTCAAAGGAGACGTGCAAACAGGTTTTAGTTGGGTACAGTCCCGAGCCATATGGAGGCAGTGAGCGGATCTTCGGGGGTTCGTCTCTCCCGGTATTGGGGGTGAGGTCGCGCTGTGTCTAGGAGAGTCAGAACATGAAAAGTCCTTGGCCAAGGCAGGAGATTTACTGGTAGGTATTCCAGTAGTATCTCAGGGTGTTCTGGGCTGATCTCTGACACGACTTGTACCGCTTTTGGGGGTCTGACTTTTACCAACCCCCTAGGCCCGCCATGCGATGCTCATAGACGAACGGACCGGACTGTACGGATATTGTCACTGACAGGCTCAGTAGGGTGTCAGGATGAGTTCGCTCATCGACGTCCTTTTTGGTCAATACCTGGTAGCCCGTCACGTATTGGCTTATACCTCTGACGTGCTAGTGGTTAAATCCACAACCAAGGTGTTGACGAGTCTTTAGAGTCCCCCACATTCAGTTGCTCAAGTTTTTCGGGCGAAAAGCTGTAGAGGCCGTATGGAGATATGGCAGGGTTCGATCAGATACGTGCGGTATTGCACGGATCAGGATCGGACGGATAATACTAGCCCGCTTTAGTTTAAGCCGGATCCTAGTATAGTATAGTGTAGATTTTGTCTCATTGCATTTGTATTCGGTCGGAATACAGATGCGGGTGTGTATGCACAGTAGCGGGGTTTTTCCTGTAATTTATTACGGGACCAGTTTTCTGGAGTTGCCAGTTTGCTTTCCGTTTCGGCCATTTTCATTTGTATCTTTCAATGGCCGAAGATTGGTGGAGGAGGGCTTATTTGCATTTGCGCAAATTAGCATTGTGGAGGGTTGTCTTTGCACATTGTTGCATCATGATGGTTTTCATGATGGGTGCACCATTCATTGACTTGATTAATCCATCATTGCTTGACTTTCTTTAGTCATCATGCTTTGACTTGTGGTATCATGATGGTTGTGGTGGTGTGTTGGATTTAGCTTGTTATCATGCTTGATCATGATCCTTTTTTCTCTCTCTCTCTTGCATGATGGGGGCTTATTCTTTTTTATTGCTACACACTCCTCTCATTCACCTCACCACCATGCCATGGCCGACCATTCCTCACTTGGGCTGTCCAAAATTTGGGTGGGGTTTCTTGGCTCTCTTTGGCTTGCTAAAAATCCCCAAAGTTCATCCAAAAAGTATATAGATCATTCCTCCACCAAAAGGCAACTCCACTCAAACCCCAATGAGAAATAGATCCCTACACTTTTCTACAGCAAACCTTGGGCACGTCGGCTCGCCAACTTCGTGCCCGATTTGCCTCGGTATAGAGGTGGGAGCCCGTAAAAGAAGCCGGCGACGTGGTGCCCTTCCGGGGACGAGGTGGAGACCGGAGATTCCGCGGGAGATCGGGACGACGACGAGAAGACCGGAGGACTCGGATCAGTCGGTATATCTCTCTTCCCCATCTTGTAGTTAGCTAGGACTAGTTTAATGGCACGATCCGGGTTTATAGTGCGCGGTGGTGCCAGTTTGAAAAATTAAAGTTAAGCATCGCTTCCGCATTCCGGCGTCGGATTAACGGCCGGGGCGCCAACGTGCACTTACAGTGGTATCAGAGCCTCGCCATTAACCTAGTCTAGCTTGGTCTAAGGTGTTTACACTTCCGATCGAACAAATATTCCAAAATCCGCGTTTTCTCATGCATCAGTTCTCTGTTAAAATTTTTTGTGCTCCAAAATTTTTTCGGTGTGTTGCAGAAGTATGTGCATGGACTTTTAAGCCTACTGTAAAAATTCGACAACATGATTCGACAAGAAGACCGCGGAACCGCGGCCAAAACCCCCTTCTGGCCGCGGTTCCGCGGCGGTTCTGTGTTATCATTGTGCCAATTTTTTTCCAGTGGGCTTTTGGGCTGAAAATATGGGTTTTGGAATATTAATTTTAGGCCCAGAATTTCTTTAAGTGCTACAGTAGTGCTTTGGGGCCCACTTGGTAAATTTTGATCGATCGGAAAATTTTAAACACATTAGTTCACAGTATTTACATTATATCTGCGACCGTGAATGTCACTTGATCGGTAAATCCTGTCTAACTGCTATAGCCCGGTTAGACGGATTTGCGAACGTGACTTTTACGTTGATGTTCTGTGATATTGCTGTGATGTTGCGGATTGGGCGTGGGGGATAGCCTGGATGCAATGCTAGTACAGTTTTTGTTGTATTATGTACATTTGATATTGCGGGGCGAGCGTCCGACATGTGGACTGCCGTCACTGCCTGTTTGTATTATTATTTTGGGGCACGACCAGGTTGCGGTCGATGTACCCGTTGTATGTATATTTTACTTTCTGTACTAGGATTACCCCAAGGAGGGGTGCACGGATAGCCGGGTTCTAGAAGGCAACAAGCCCGCATCTCATGGCATTGAGACGGAGGGGGCTTCACTCTAGAATTGGCGGGCTGTTCGCCGCACTCGTCGGGGGTATAGGTTGACCCAGGAGGGGTGCCCAAGTTACCGGATTCCGTGAAGTGCTGGGTGGTCCATTCATGTTGCTGAAGGGGGCTTCCTCACTTCAGGTTTTGGCGGGTAACTTGCCGCGCCCGTAGGGGTCCAGGATTTCATTGCACAGGCTATCCACACGACCAGGGGAACGTTGGGTTTCAGCGGCTCTCTAAAACCCGGGGATCCCAGATATCTGTATTGTTCTGTGATGCTGTACATTTCTGTGATGTTGCATTTTATCACGCCTTGAGCGAAATATAATATATTGGTATATATATTAGTAGATGTTGTATATGTTTTGTATCCGCGCTAGTCCAGTCCCCGCTCTGTCGTTAGTTAGCTAACCTAACGGGTAATGACGGGACCCAGTAGCGAATGCGGATGGCATATACGTACGTCATATTATTTTCGTTCTTTATGGTGTGATCAATTGATGGGACCGCGTTGATTCGGATCAATGCAAGTTAAAAACAAACCTTATCTGATGTTGTTGGAACACTTTTCAAAAAACTGTTATTGCAAGGACGTTCACTTTTGTTTTGCATCGTGGTATTCGGTTGGAATATCCTGCTCCTCAGTCGACGAGGCAAGGGCCGAGATCCCTTCACCGGGAGTGACCCCTTGGACAAAAAGTTTGCGTCAGGGCAATGACTTCACTATAGCCGATTACTTTTGCTTTGCACCGTGATATTCAGTTGGAATATCCTGCACCTCATTCTACGAGGAAAGAGCCGAGATCCCTTCACCGGGAGTGACCTCTTTAGCAAAGGTTTTCGTTACTATATTTTTCTAAAAAGCTATTCGTTCCTTCAACGATATCAAGTTCATTACGTTAAAGGTTTTCTCCAGAAACCATTCGTCGCCCTCCGTCGTTTCATATGGATAGTCAATAGTATTCAAGCTGTGTTTGTTGGCCAAAGTCAAGGCACAGTGTTTGGTAGCTGTTGGTTATTCATATGCAGCATAGATAGATGCGTTGGTTTGGAACAGTCGTACTGCCTTGTTGGCCAAAGTCAAGGGTAGGTTTGGGTGGATTCAAATTAACCTGGAGAATGACGGGTAGAACTTGACATGTGACTTATGATTTGTTGGCCAAAGTCAAGGTCATAAGAGCATGGGGTAAAAATCACATCGGGAGTTTCTAAAGAAACTGAAACTTGCCAGATATGCGCATGTAGGGTTCCTAGGCACCCTAGTGAGGTCTCACAAGGCATCGAACATGCCAATATAAAATTTTATGGGTGCCGAGAGACCCGACTACGGATCGTTTGCTAGAAAACTAGGCGAAAAACAATCTAGTTAACACTTAACTAATGGGTTATCGGAAATACAACCTTTGTAGATCCGGTGCTCCACCTCCATAGCTCCGCAACGAAGTCGTCTCCGCTGTCCAAAATAAATCCGGGCTCTAGAGTCGGCTTCGTCGGAGAAAAAGTGAGCTAGGTCGTCGATGTCCATGCCGAAGATGATCTACGTCGAGGCATCGCTAAATCAAGCTCCACCTTCACCAAGCCCTAAAACTTGTGAAGGAAACACACTCTACTACTTGGCAAGAGGTAGAGGATGAAGAAATAGGAAGTGGGTAGACTTTAGAATTGGATTTCTCACTTGTTTGCTCAATTCACCATTGATGAAGAAAGCTTTTTCTTCTTAAGTTCAAGGAAGAAGAAGAAGAAATGTTATGATAAGAATAATCAAAAAAGAAAAGAAATATAATCCTTATCATAACTTGAACCATGGTAAAGTGTAGAGAATAAATCATGGTTAGTGGGATGGTTAGGGTTAAGCATGAGACAAAATGGTAACTTGGTCAAAGTCTTCATGAAGCTTCATGAACAAAACAAAAGAAGTCACCATTTTCTCATTTGCTTTACATTTTCCAAAATGAATAAATGAATAAATAAATAGATATGAAAATGTAAACCCTAACCATTACATAACCATGGTTTAAACTTTACACAAAACACAAGTAAACATGTATCATCAAACATGATACAATCAAGTGCACAAAACTATATCGAATATACAATGTGCACTACCGAGTGAGAAAATCCATTTAAAGTGAACCGATACTAGTTAATGCATAGTAATATATCAAATATATAATTATGCATCAAATCATTAAATCAACACTTGATTTAACGATCCGGTCATATCGTATATAACCGACTAGTATGCAATGCATCGGTTTATCGAATCAACCCTTGATTCGATAATTAGGGTATATCGCATATAACCTAATCGATACATTCATCGCGAGAATGAAATACGGTATCACATACACGCATTATTCTCGGTCCCGCACATATCTCATATGCGCTCCTATTTCGTTTCGCTTGAGCCAGGAAACCTCTGTGTAGGACTCTAAAGACTCGTCAATACGCCGGCAGCAGATGATGATCATATCAAGCATCCACAAGCCGCAAGCGGTCTGCTAAACGTAACGGCCACCCTGGTATTGAGCGATCTGAAGATCGACGAGCAAGCCCGCTCACACTCCAGTGAATCCGACCAGTAACACTACCGTACAGTCCGGTCTGATCGTCTGATATGTCGCATATCTTGCCTAGGGGTGGTAAACGTCAGACCCCAATAGCTCGATAAGTCGTGTCGATATGAGGCTCATAACGGGTCGAGAAACTACTGGTAACACTTACCAGCAATTCTCTGATCAGCCCTGGCCAGGGACTTCCTGTTATAGCCAATCGAACACAGTGCAACATCAACTCCCTATACCGGGAGAGACGAATCCCCTCCTATCGCTCATTGCCTCCATGTGACTCGGGACTGTACCCAAAAACCACCGTTTTGCACGCCCTCTTGGACGTGGTAAGATGGAAATCAAAGCACAGTGGGAACCACACAAGACTCTATGACGATCTCGGGTCAACAGACTACTCTGTACCAGTGTCACCAGAGAACTGCCATCTGACGTGAGGTATAATACTATCTGGGAGTTCTCGGCGAGTCCGTCCAGTGTACCCAGTCTCTACTGAGCACCCGTATATCTCCTCTGATGTCAAACACCGATGGATATGGGATCATCCATCGCCCATCTGTATGGGTCGAGAAGGTACACACTAGTCTACTCTGGTATATCGATGCCCCGTCTCGATACACCCACGACTAGGGATTTTGAAGGATGTACTTATAGACTACCATGTCCCCACTAGTATGATCCGCATCATAGTCTAGGTAGTCAAGTACACATCCTAAGGGCTTTACCAACATGTAACAGAGAGACAATCGGTATACACGTTAAGGTAAAGAGCAACCAGATAGCATACTATCATGTCGAGCAAGAAAGTCCTCCCTATATATGTCCCAGCATCCACTACAATATACATCCTGTGTACAGTAATGGCCTCTAGGGCATACATATAACTAACAGCGCATACCTTCTGGAGTGTGATAACGTGAGCGGATTCCGTCACGTTGTCATGCGATGAGAGTTGGATCCCGATTCCCACTGATGAGTTAGTTTACTCCTCGGGTGACCCCGACTAATTCTTCTTTCAGATTTGGAGGAGAATTTGAAGTGACAGTGGGAGGTTTCCAGATTAGATAAATTGGTAACCATTCTGATCTAGGTTAGAGTGCACGCTGAGTGTTTCTTTTCTCTCTCTCTCTTCGGCAGCGACCATTGACCCGACCCTAAGACTATGACTCAGTGACCAAAATTAACCGAACCTTCTTAAACACTGGCTTTTGGATTGTCAGAGTTGCGAACCTCATTGCCACTCCTACTTTTACCCATTTCTCCAGGACACCCCGTATTACTACGAATGTCCACTTCCATTGGACAAAACCATCGTATGGTTACATACGAACTCGAAGGGATTTATTCGAGGATGGTTTCAGGTTCTGGAGAAAACGGATAGGATTATTCAGTTGTCTTTTCCTTTCACCTTCTCTCAAGTTGTGAGTACTCCTTGGTTTAGGAGATAGTACACCTATTACGCAAATTGGATAGTCTTCTTCCAAACCATAGGCAGGTGCCGACCGGTAGGGAATGAAGAAAACCAATTAGCATAATGATGGTGTACAGAAGGTATTAAGTTAAGACAAAGAAAGGGATTAGTAAGAGGGCAAAGTAAATTGCGACTGACATTCACGACCAAACCAAGTATTTCTTCGCCAATCCTAAATCACCTTTGTATTTCTCCATGACACTCCGTATCACTACGAAGATCCACAGTTTATTGGATACTCCATCGTATGGTTATATACGAACTCGAAAGGAACTTGTTCTAGTTCGGGGATGGATTCTGGTTCAGGAGAAATATGAATAAGGTTTATTCGGTTGTCTTTTATTTTCACCTTCTCTCGCATTGCGAGTGCTCCTAGGATTAGGACAGTACACCCATTATGCTTATTGGATAGTCTTCTTCCAAACCATAGGCTGGTGCCGAACGGTAGGGAAGGAAGAAAACCATTTGGTCTAAGGGGTGTGCAGAAGGTAATGACTAAAGACATATAAAAGGATTTTGAGAGGTGGCAAAGAATTATACGGTTACAATTGTGAATCTGGATAATGGAAGAGGCATTACTAGGAATACCGGGATACCCCATCGAAACATTTCAATGTTTCAGTTTCACTGTGTACTGTTAAAAGAAAACTGATTTCCCAATTAGTCCTTACTCCAGGGTATGTATTTACCAGGTATGATTCTCATATCTGTATGGTTTTACAGATGATGAATGGGAGTAGGTTATTGGGAATTAGGTGATCATCCTCATTATATCAGAATTCGTTGTAATTGGTGATATTTGAGGAAGTCACCTGGGTTGTTTGCCGGTCGGCAAATATTTGGTTTTGAATATCCGCTGTTATGCACCAATTTCAAATCGATATATCTGTACGTCTATTTTCATAGAGTGAGATATACCTTTTTGAAATTATGTCTATGACATTTTCCTATATCAGTGGATGGAGGGTAAGGAGCATTAAACAGCGGTGTAATTCTTCTTAACCATAAGTACAGTTTTCAACCTACGACACACAGTGAATGAGTTATCAGACTCAAGAGACTTATACAGAGTATTGTGTGTTGTCCAGGGTCCATCAGGACAGAGGGGTTGGTCCTCGTACTATATTCGGTTTACTTATGACTTCTCTAGTTTTTAGACAGGTGTTTCGTGGAAACACATGGTCCGAATTTTGAGAAGTTATAGGTATTTGAATAAAGTAGAGAACCAGGTATTGCAAGTATCGGGATTCTTCAAAGTGATCGAAGATGTAGATACTTGTGTGTGGTGTTCAGTTGATAGTAATGATTAAGAGAACTTGATTCTCTTTCAGGTTGCTCATAATTGGAAGCATTCCTAAGTTGAGTAACGCTGATCGGCCTCTTTCCATTTTAGTTAACATGCACTGGGGACAGCTGCATGATTTGAATCTGGTTCAATTAAATCAGTGCCTCTGGTCCTATATTGGATATAGAACAGTTCGTATCTTAACGATGTTAAGGTACGGGGAGTTGTCCGGCTTATGATTAAAACCAGACACTGGACAACTCAAGGCACGTTTCTGTAATGGCTGTTTATGGGTTGACCCAGGCTATGACGTGGGTTGACTTTCTACCATCTGGAAGATCAATAGTGATATTGTTCTAGACTCGCCACAGTTTTAATAAAAATGGATTTTTTCAGAAAACAGTAGTGGGAGTATGGTAGAACTGGAAGTGATTCCAGAACCACAAACGATTACTGAAGATTTCATAGGAACCTAAAGATTCAATCTGGTTTGACATTCCATTGGCCACTCCGCAGATAAGGTGGGTAACTTCAGGCACCCGAGAGGTACTCCGGTAACCTCAAGGACGGTGACAGGGAAGTTCTTGTTTACCCACACTTGCCATTGCTGTTGTTCCAGGCTGCGAAACCCGGCGGGAGGATGAGTATAGCGTCGTTCTAAACTAGCTTTAGAAGTGTACATGTATATGACTCTGCCAGAGGGTTGTCGTAGTCAGTAGGAGCAGCGGAAGCATTGGTGGACAGGTAGCTTATGTCTATTTATAGACTAAAGCAGATATAGCGGAGATAGATCATCAATTTCTGATGTGACAGTCATAGGTTTGACTTCAGCAGAATATGGGATGGATTTGTTGAGAAGGTAGTAGGGTGTGATATCATGGTATTTGGATGACATACACAGAGTAGGAAGTGATATTCCTATGCTACAATCGGTTATACTTTGGTCGTCACACAGTGGTTTCTCCACATGGGACTTGGACATTATATCAGACATACTGGTTACTAGATCTATGGATTTAGATCTAGATTTGGGTAGTTTCCCAATCTGGGTACTTAGACAGCATTCTAAGAGTATTTAGAATGGACGACTCCTGACACGGTAGTGTACCTGCAGGTGATGGAGTCACCCTCTCTAAAGGTGTCTTACAGACTAAAGGGGAGAGGGATGTGCATGATTGGCAGATCACTTGCTCAGGCAATTGAGACAATCATAAGATGTCAAGTACCACACCAGATGTTGCTCTTGCACTAGATGCAATAAGTTGATATTGATCTAATCCTGGAGAAACAGTCGGAAGCAGTTTTAGAACATAAGTGGATGTTCTAGGGATATGATAACGACAGCCTCATTCGGGAGACAGTTATCATTCCAGGCTTCCAATGTGACCTGGACGATAAGGAGGTTGTCAGAGTTATAGTTTTCCTTCTGACGAGGGGCAGTATTTTGGACAGGTGGTCCAAGGCAATAATAAGGGAGGCATGGAGCAGGATACTGATTGAGTTCAGTTGACGATACAGTCTAAGAAGTTTGGATTTGGAGTTCATTTATGAGCTAGGTCCCATCAGATATCCAGACACATTCTAAGACAGGTATTGCTCATTTCGGGAGATGGCTTTCTCCGCGAACTTGAGATATAGAGAGACATAGAAAGAAACATCAAAGCGGATCTACTCACTGAGGCTATTCCTCGAACGCAATAGTTTTGCAAACGGGCTTTGTGAGACTGACTAGTAGAGGAGTTGGGTGTTCGGTATCACACGGGCTGTGAGTATGCGACATCGCAATAATTAGCCTTGAGTGAAAGTGGGAGATTGTTGGAGATAGTGCCCTCAGAGTCAATTATTGGATCACAGGCACGTGATTGCAATGATTGAGGGAGGACCTATCCCGGTAGGACAGTCTTACTCAAGATGATAGTATGCTATCTGGTTTATCTTTATCATCGTGTACTGCTTTAGGTGACCAGAAAGGTCGCTATTACACGTTGATAGAGCCCCTAGGATTCTTGCTTGACTGCCAGCAGTATGAGGGCGATCATATACGTGAGAGCTGGTAGTCTATAAGCACATCCTTAAATGGTCCCTAGTCGTGGGAGTTTCGAGACAGGGCATCGATACTCCAGAGTAGACTAGTGTATACATTCGAGACCCCGACGAGGAGCGGTGGCTGGTCTCACAAGCCACTGGTGTCAGTTGGTTCACCTAAGATGTATACAGGTGCTCATTGGGTTATGAGTACACCGGACAGGACTCGCCGGGAACATGCTAGTTGGTCTTATACCTGAGTCAGATAGCAGTTCCCTGGTGACATGTGTACAGGTTAGTTCATCGACCTGGGGATCGTCATTTGTCTCGTGTGAGTTCCCACTATACTTTGATTACTACCCTACCACGCTCAAAGAAGACGTGCAAACAGGTTTTAGTTGGGTACAGTCCCGAGCCACATGGAGGCAGTGAGCGGATCTTCGGGGGTTCGTCTCTCCCGGTATTGGGGGTGAGGTCGCGCTGTGTCTAGGAGAGCCAGAACATGAAAAGTCCTTGGCCAAGGCAGGAGATTTACTGGTAGGTATTCCAGTAGTATCTCAGGGTGTTCTGGGCTGATCTCTGACACGACTTGTACCGCTTTTGGGGGTCTGACTTTTACCAACCCCCTAGGCCCGCCATGCGATGCTCATAGACGAACGGAATGGACTGTACGGATATTGTCACTGAAAGGCTCAGTAGGGTGTCAGGATGAGTTCGCTCATCGACGTCCCTTTTGGTCAATACCTGGTAGCTCGTCACGTATTGGCTTATACCTCTGACGTGCTAGTGGTTAAATCCACAACCAAGGTGTTGACGAGTCTTTAGAGTCCCCCACATTCAGTTGCCCAAGTTTTTCGGGCGAAAAGCTGTAGAGGCCGTATGGAGATATGGCAGAGTTCGATCAGATACGTGCGGTATTGCACGGATCAGGATCGGACGGATAATACTAGCCGGCTTTAGTTTAAGCCGGATCCTAGTATAGTATAGTGTAGATTTTGTCTCATTGCATTTGTATTCGGTCGGAATACAGATGTGGGTGTGTATGCACAGTAGCGGGGTTTTTCCTGTAATTTATTACGGGACCAGTTTTCTGGAGTTTCCAGTTTGCTTTCCGTTTCGGCCATTTTCATTTGTATCTTTCAATGGCCAAAGATTGGTGGAGGAGGGCTTATTTGCATTTGCGCAAATTAGCATTGTGGAGGGTTGTCTTTGCACATTGTTGCATCATGATGGTTTTCATGATGGGTGCACCATTCATTGACTTGATTAATCCATCATTGCTTGACTTTCTTTAGTCATCATGCTTTGACTTGTGGTATCATGATGGTTGTGGTGGTGTGTTGGATTTAGCTTGTTATCATGCTTGATCATGATCCTTTTTTCTCTCTCTCTCTTGCATGATGGGGGCTTATTCTTTTTCATTGCTACACACTCCTCTCATTCACCTCACCACCATGCCATGGCCGACCATTCCTCTCTTGGGCTGTCCAAAATTTGGGTGGGGTTTCTTGGCTCTCTTTGGCTTGCTAAAAATCCCCAAAGTTCTTCCAAAAAGTATATAGATCATTCCTCCACCAAAAGGCAACTCCACTCAAACCCCAATGAGAAATAGATCCCTACACTTTTCTACAGCAAACCTTGGGCACGTCGGCTCGCCAACTTCGTGCCCGAGTTGCCTCGGTATACAGGTGGGAGCCCGTAAAAGAAGCCGGCGACGTGGTGCCCTTCCGGCGACGAGGTGGAGACCGGAGATTCCGCGGGAGATCGGGACGACGACGAGAAGACTGGAGGACTCGGATCAGTCGGTATATCTCGCTTCCCCATCTTGTAGTTAGCTAGGACTAGTTTAATGGCACGATCCGGGTTTATAGTGCGCGGTGGTGCCAGTTTGAAAAATTAAAGTTAAGCATCGCTTCTGCATTCCGGCGTCGGATTGACGGCCGGGGCGCCAACGTGCACTTACAATGACAACCATGGAATCGCTCCCGTTTCTTGGACCAAACGTATCTAAGCCCAGTCATCTCCATCCTCCCGTTGGGCATCTTTCGGTGAGTCCCGGGAACGTCCCAAATCATGTTGTAGAACTGGGCTTGCCGAGTGGTCTGTTTGAAGGTTACGCCTTGGCATCTTAATAGCCTTTTCAATCCCTTTGCATAATATCTGGGCATACGGATTGGTTGAAACCTGTCGAGCGCAAGTTCAGCACCATGCCAAACTTCTTTCTCCACTTTAGTTTCCGCAGATCGATAGAAGAGGATCACCTTTTCACCTTTTCGCCTAGGAGGGACGTAGAAAGTCTACAACTCTTGTATGATGTATGTATCAAGCGCATCGAGTTCTTTATAATGCCGCTGAGGAACCACGGTAATTTGTAAACTCTGATCAGCTTCAGCGAAGGTCTGCATTGACGGGCGGACGGAGAACACTACGTTGGTATCGTCCTCAGAGTCACTGCCAAAGACCAAAATAGGAGTAGATGGTCCTGGCCTGCTTCCTTAGGGTTGCCCCGAGAAGACTGTCTCTTCATCGCCATCGGTATCGCTCCCATAGATTGGGATAGTGGCGACAGCTTTTTTTTTATTCTCCGGTTTATGACATCTTTCCATGTCTTCGAAGTCTGGTAAGAAGTACTTGGCGTCTTCATATTTGCGGACTTCATTTACGGAGAATGGGTTTAGCTCCCTTGTAACTGTGTACTCGAGGCCGTCTTTGAAGTACTTCATACACTGGTGTTGTGTAGAAGGGATGATGTTGTACTCATGCAACTAAGGCCGGCCGGGCAGAGCGTTATAGCAAGTCTTGGCGTCAATGATATGAAATTTGATTTCAGCGATGAGCATCCTAAAGCGTAATGTCAATATCACGGACCCAAGCGTCCGTGATGACTACGAGTCGAACCCGGAGATGATAATTTTGTCCCGAGCCAGGTGCTAAACGTTCATGCAGATCTCCTTCAACACCTTCATGTTGAGAAAGTTGACAGAGGAACCGTTGTCGACCAGGTTCTTCCCTATCTTAATGTCGTGGCAGTACCCGGTAACATATAGATGACGGTTGTGCTCGCACGTTCCGAGGAGGAGATCTCCATCGCTGAATGTGATGTCAGCAGTATGAACCTCTGCCAGCTCGTCCTTCATCTTTTCTTCCGGAAAGAAAGCTTGGAACTGATCAGGCTCTTGTAATGCCTTGATTAGAGAATCTCGTACCTCTTTAGACAGGAGGAGAGCATCCAGTATGCTCATTTATGAAGGTATCTTTCTCAGGCGTGCCAGGACATTGTAATCCACCTTGTTTTTCTTAGGCGGGTGTTCAGTCGAAAATAATGAACTTTTAACATGACAATTTCCTTACTTTTCTTAATCATCTAAAGGTGTTTGTTATAAGTATAACACATGTTAAAAGTTCATCTGCAAAATACCATTTACCATGTGTTTATATATTATAATCAACATTATGAAGGAAATTGTATGTTTAATATTTTACGCATAATATTTTGTATCCCAACCATAACTAACATTCTTCATTGAGATATTGTGCAAATTTAGCTCAGGTCAGATATCCGGAATTAAGAATCTGCCGACAAAGTAAAGAAAGTCGAAGAATCAAATACTGGCAGAGACTCAGCAGAAAAGATAAGAAGGTTCCATACATCCAATAAATACCCAAATATTAACAAGAGAAGATTCCAGAAGAATGAAGCCAAGAACCCACCGAGTCGCGGCCGATCCACGGCTGAGTCGGCCGAATTGCAGCGGTTAAGCGGTCAAGAAGAGGAGTTAGAATTCAAGATTCTTCTGGAAGATTCTTTGCAACAAACTTAGTTTGTTGGGATTTTCTGTTACTGGATTTGGGGTTATAAAAAGGACCGAGGGCTACATCCAATTGGAATCCAATTTCATTCTAAAAAAGAGCCAAGAACAATAACAAAATCTCCACATCAAATCCAAGATCAAATCTCATATCAAAAAGGGGATCTAAGATCAAGAATCTTCAATCTTAAGATCCTCGATCAAGAAATCATCGAGAAATTCATTAAGTGGCATCAATCAATTCTCCTTTACACGAAGCCGATCATCATCAACGAGCAAGCGATCCAAGACAGGTCCACGACTCGAGATGATCAAGCGACGTGAAGATCGACGGAACATTTACTTCTTCGAGGCAGAGATTGAGAGCAATTCTTCTTCCTCTTGTAATCTAAACTCAAAGAAATGTATTATGAAGTTGAGTAATAAATGTAGATCATCAGTTTTATCAATTCGCCTTCTTTAATTTCTGCATTATGAATTCTTTCTCTATTCTTTATTTTATTTTCATGATGTGCGAGTAATTCTCCGCTTGATAGGATTCGTAGGATTAGGTAGATCAATGGGTGAGAAAATTCTATACTCATTTTAAGTCTTATGAAGTTTATAAACTTTAGCAAAAGAATTGTCAACATCCTTATCGGGCGCGATATCAATTTCTTGATAATCTCGACCATGATTTGAGATAAGATTGATGATCTTTTTGTTAAGGGCTAGACATGAATGGAGATCAATGAAAAGACAAAGGTCAATAGAGGAGAAACCCTAGTTTCTTTCAAAGATCCCTAATTCTCATTCATCGCCATCAATCTAGTTTTAAATCAATCAATAAATAAGAGGAGTCATCTTTATTAGTCATCCAGGGCTACTAAATCCAATCGAATCCTACAAGCCTTCTTCATATAAAATTTTCTTGATAATTCAATTAGCTTGAAACAATTTTCTTGATTTTCTTGAAACTATCTTCTTGATTTTCTTGATTTTCTCTTTTGTATTTATTTCAACCGATCTAAAGTAAGAACTATAAAATTCCACGAATCCCGGAGGACGACCCGTACTCACTAAAGGTTCGCTACACGCGACACCGTTATTGATTGTGGTTATTTTACTACTACCTTTTCTTTCACAAAATTACAGATCAATCAAATGGCGCCGTTGTCGGGGATCCGTGCGCAATTTTTTCTTTCTTGCTAGTTGGGTTGAAATATTATCAAATCCATAAAAATATAAATCAAGAACGCATCTTGTGTTTAACGATTAGTGTGTGAATTTTGCGAGAGAATCTGGAATCACTGTAGTGAGGAGGTAAAGATTCAAACAAATTCATCAAGACCAGAGGAGCAAGGGAGGCCACCGTAGCAAAAAGAGTTCAAAGAACCCTCAACTTTGTGGCAGAACCATGGTAAGAAGCCCATTTTGGCGGCAGAACCGCGGCGTTGTTGGTGATTTAGGGCTTCAGTTTTCTCTAGTATCTTTTCTATCTCCTTCTCTCTCCTCTGAAAAGTCCAATAACATTTTTTCTGCAGGATTCTTTGCAAAAATTCACCGCTTAAAAATTCTTTTTGCGTGTTTTGTTTTTGGGTTGTTTTTGCATATTGTAATACAGACAATTAAGGGGCAAGACCTAAATTCAGATTAGGTGGGGATTTCATTACCTTTCCTAAGCCCCACAAATCACAAAACTAGCATCCACATCACCCTTTATTAATTAAAAAATATCTAGATCAAGACCCTAAGGACCGTCGCGCACATTTAGGTCAGAGGAAGGCCGTGGGTTATCTACTGCTTATCCGCATTTCTTTGGTGGTGTCTAGGAAAGTGTGTCTAAGGCAAGTAGTTATTTAATTAGGACCGCTATTTCAGTGATTCGTATAGCGGATACCTCTCACTTACCTGGACACAAGAGAGATAAAGAGGTGGTAGAGGATTGATCCTGCGATTTTTCCTTTGGAAGTCTAGGAGAAGTCTAGCGCTTGACCTAGGTAATCTTAGTTCTAGGGTTGTTTGCACATTTTTGTGATTTTGTGAGTCAACCCCCAAGTCCCACTTTTAAAAGCAAAACAATCCAACTAGATCTTAATTTTTTTTCCTTTTTTTTACCCTCCCTCCTCTTCTCTTCTTATAATGGGTAACCCAAATATACGAACTCTTGCCGATCTTTGCTATCCAAAACCAGATATTTCTTGTTTTCGCAATCGCTTTGGTTTACCATCCGACTCTCCCATGTCCTTAAGAGATCGGATAGAACAAGCGGATAGAAACAGTTGGCCACCTCAGTCCAGGTCCTATCAACCGCATCTTAATTCTACATCGTTTTATCTTGATACTCTGAGTGAAGAAACTGTTGGATATAGTGCCCTCAAAGTCAATTATTGGATCACAGGCACGTGATTACAATGATTGAGGGAGGACCTATGCCGGTATGACAGTCTTACTCAAGATGATAGTGTGCTATCTGGTTTATCTTTATCATCGTGTACTGCTTCAGGTGACCTTACAGGTCACTATTGCGCATTGATAGAGCCTTTAGGATTCTTGCTTGACGGCCAGCAGTATGATGGCGATCATATATGTGGGAGCTGGGGTCTATAAGCACATCCTTAAAATGTCCCTAGTCGTAGGAGTTTCGAGACTGGGCATCGATACTCCATTAGTAGATTAGTGTATACAGTCGAGACCCCAACGAGAGGTGGTGGCCGGTCTCACAAGCCATTGGTGTCAGTTGGTTCACCTAAAATGTATATAGGTGCTCATTGGGTTATGAGTACACCGGACAGGACTCGCCGGGAACATGCTAGTTGGTATTATACCTGACGTCAGATAGCAGTTCCCTGGTGACATGTGTACAGGTTAGTTTATTGACCTGAGATCGTCATTTGTCTCGTGTGAGTTCCCACTGTGCTTTGATTACTACCCTACCACGGCTCAAAGGAGTCGTGCAAACAGGTTTTAGTTGGGTACAGTCCCGAGCCACATGGAGGCAGTAAGCGGATCGGCAGGGGTTCGTCTCTCCCGGTATTGGGGGTGAGGTCGCGTTGTGTCTAGGAGAGCCATTACACGAAGTCCTTGGCCAAGGCTGGAGATTTACTGGTAGGTATTCCAGTAGTATCTCAGGGTGTTCTGGGCTACACTCCGACACGACTTGTACCGCTTTTAGGGGTCTGACTTTTACTAACCCCCTAGGCCCGCCATGCGATGCTCATAGACGAACGGACTGGACTGTACGGATATTGTCACTGACAGGCTCAGTAGGGTGTCAGGATGAGTTCGCTCATCGACCTCCCTTTTGGTCAATACCTGGTAGCCCGTTACATACGGCTAGTACCTCTGACGTGCTAGTGGTTAAATCCACAGCCAAAGTATTGACGAGTCTTTAGAGTCCCCCACAGACAGTTTCTCAAGTTTCGGGCGAAACGATGTAGAGGTCGTATGATATATGGCAGGGTCTGATCATATACATGCGGTAGTGCACGGATCATGATCGGGCGGATCATACTAGTGGGGTTTCGTTTAAGCCGGATCTTAGTATTAGATTTGTTGGATTACTTTAGTCTCGTCGCATTCGCATTCAGTCGGAATGCGGATGCAGGTATGTATATACAGGTGAGGGGTATCTTTGTGATCCGTCACGAGTATACTTTAGATGTTGCCGTATCTTCTTATTGTTGCAAACATTTGGATTAATGTTTGTAAATGGTAATTATGAGCTAGATATCATGATTTGGAGCATTTATTGTGACACATGCACAAGTAGTGACTCATGGTCTCTTTTCTTGTGCATGTGTCGCATTATGAGCTTGATTTATGTTGATATGATAAGAGGATAGAGAGAGGGGCTGCCATGAGGAGGTGAGCTCTCATATTATTGTTTCAACTCTCTCTCATTTTATCATATAGAAAACACAAAAGAGAAAGCTTCTCCTTCTTCTTCCTCCTCTAGCTCAAAATCTCCATTAATGGCAACACCTTCAACCTCCATCCATCTCATGGATGCAAAAGACAAAGTGATCACAAACATTCTCTACATCACCTTGGACACGTCGGTTAGCACACTTCGTGCCCGAGTTGCTTCGAATGAAGCGGGAGCCCGTAAAAAGAATCGATGATGTGGTGCCCTTTCCGACGAGGAGATCGAGACCGGAGATGCCGCGAGTAGATTGGGATGGTGGCCAAAGACCGAAGGACACGGATCGATCGGTATAGCTTTCCAACCCTTTCTCTAGTTGCTAGTTGTAGGTTAATGGTTCGATCCGGATTTAAAGTATACGATAGCGCCGGTTTCTAGTTTGAAGAAGTTTTTGTTTCCGCATTTTGGCCTCGTACAGACGGCCGGGGCGCTACCGTAGACTTACATGGTATCAGAGCCATGCCATTAACCTTTACTAGCTTGCTCTAACGTATTTAAAATATCGATCGAACGAATTTTCTAAAAATTGCATTTCCAAGTCACAGTTTCTGTCGAATTTTTCCTGTGGTCAAAAAATTATTTAGTGTGCTGCAGAAAATCAGGCAGGGTTTTTTAGGAGCACTGTAGAAAATTGGTTGCCTGAACCCACTGTAGCGCCGCGGAACCGCGGCATGACCCTTGTATTGGCCGCGATTCTGCCGCAACACTGTAGCTTTAGGGCACTAAAATTTCTACAGTTCTCTCTGACATGGAAATGGGGTTTTTGGTATTTTTTGTTTGGGCCTAGATTTATCTAAGTACTGGGTATTGTACTTGGGGCCAACTTTGGGAAATTTTGTCGATCAAAAATTTTAAACATGTTAGTTCACAGTATTTACATTATATCTGCGACCGTGAATGTCACTTGATCGGTAAATCCTGTCTAACTGTTATACCCTTTTTAGACGGATTTGCGAACGTGACATTCACGTTGATGTTCTGTGTTGTACTGTGATGTTGCGGATTTGTCGTGGTGGATAGCCTGGATGCAATGGTAGTACAGTTTGGTTGTATTTGTAAATTTGATATTGCGGGGAGAGCGTCCGACATGTGGACTGCCGTCACTGCCTGTTTGTATATTATTCTTTTGGGCCACGACCGGGCGGAGGTCGATGTATCCGTTGTATATATATTTTTACTTTCTGTACTAGGATTATCCCGCGGTGGGGTGCACAGATAGCCAGGTTCTAGAGGGCAACGGGCCCGCATCTCATGGCTTTGAGACGGAGGGGGCTTCACTCTAGAATTGGCGGGCTATTCGCCGCACTCGTAGGGGGTACAGGTTGACCCAAGGAGGGGTGCTCAAGTTACCGGATTCCGTGAAGTGCTGGGTGGTCCATTCACGTTGTTGAAGGGGGCTGCCTCGCTTCAGGTTTTGGCGGGTAACTTGCCGCGCCCGTAGGGGTCTAAGATTTCATTGCACAGGCTATCCACACGACCAGGGGAACATCGGGTTTCAGTAGCGGATCTATGAAACCCGGGGATCCCAGATTATCTGTAATGTTCTGTGATGCTTATTACATTTCTGTGATGTTGCATTTTTATCACGCCTTGAGCGATTATTATATATTGATATATATACTAGTAGATGTTGTATATGTTTTACACCCGCGCTAGTCCAGTCCCCGCTCTGTCGTTAGTTAAGTAACCTAACAGGTGATGACGGGACTCAGTGGCGAATGCAGATGGCATATACATACAGCGTATTTTCGTTCTTTTGTGGTGTGATTAATTGATGTGACTGCATTGATTCAGATCAATGCAAGCTAAACAAACCTATTCTGATGTTGTTGGAACATTTTTCAAAAAGCTGTTATTGCAAGAACGTTCTCTTTTGTTTTGCACAGTGGTATTCGGTTATGAATATCCAGCACCTCAGTCGACGAGGCAAGAGCCGAGATCCCTTCACCGGGAGTGACCCCTTGGACAGAAGTCTGCGTCAAGGTAATAACTTCACTATAGCCGATTACTTTTTGCTTTGCATCGTGGTATTCAGTTGGAATATCCTGCACCTCATTCTACGAGGAAAGAGCCGAGATCCCTTCACCGGGAGTGACCTCTTTAGCAAAGGTTTTCGCCACTATATTTTTATAAAAAACTATCCGGTTCCTTCAACGATATCAAGTTCATTACGTTAAAGGTTTTTCGCCAAAAACCATTCGTAGCCCTCCGTCATTTCAGACGGGTAGCACTTAGTATTCATGCTATATTTGTTGACCTTCGTCAAGGCATAGTGAATGGTAGCTGCTTGTTACCTTTCTGCTGCATAGATAGATGCGTTGGTTTGGGACAGTCGTACAGCCTTGTTGACCTTCGTCAAGGGCTTGTACGGGTGGGTTCAAATTAACCTGGACAATGACGGGTAGAACTTGACATGTGACTTATGATTTGTTGACCTTCGTCAAGGTCATAAGAGCATGGGGTAAAAATCACATCGGGAGTTTCTAAAGAAACTGAAACTTTCCAGGCATGCGCATACCTTCTGGAGTGTGATAATGTGAGTGGATTCCATCATATTATCATGCGATGATAGTTGGATCCCGATTCCCACTGATGTGTTGGTTTATTCCTCGGGTGATCCCGACTAATTCTTCTTTCAGGTTTGGAAGAGAATTTGAAGTTACAGTGGGAGGTTTCCTGATTAGATAAAGTTATAACCATTCTGATCTAGGTTAGAGTACACGCAGAGTGTTTCTTTTCTCTCTCTCTTTGGCAGCGACCATGACCCGACCCTAGACTATAACTCAGTGACCAAGTTAAGCGAACCTTCTTAAAACACTGGCTTTTAGATTGTCACAGTTGCATACCTCATTGCCACTCCTACTTTTACCCTTTTCTCCAGAACACCCCGTATTACTATGAACATCCACTTCCATTGGATAAAACCATCGTATGGTTATATACGAACACGAAGGAACTTGTTCCAGATTCGAGGATGGTTTCCGGTTCTGGAGAAAATGAATACGACTATTCAGTTGTCTTTTCCTTTTACCTTCTCTCAGGTTGCGAGTGCTCCTTGGATTAGGACAGTACACCTATTACGCTAATTGGATAGTCTTCTTCCAAACTATAGACAGGTGCCGAACGGTAGGGAATGAAGAAAACCAATTAGCCTAACGATGGTGTATAGAAGGTAATAAGTTAAGACAAATAAAGGGATTAGTAAGAGGGCAAAGTAAACCGCGACTGCTATTCACGACCAAACCAAGTATTTCATCGCCACTCCTACTTCACCTTTGTATTTCTCTAGGACACTCCGTATCACTACGAAGATCCACAATTTATTGGATACTCCATCGTATGGTTATATACGAACTTGAAGGGACTTGTTCCAGTTCAGGGATGGATTCTGGTTCAGGAGAAATAGGAATAAGGTTTTATTCAGTTGTCTTTTATCTTTACCTTCTCTCGGGTTGCGAGTGCTCCTAGGATTAGGAGAGTACACCCATTATGCTTATTGGATAGTCTTCTTCTAAACCTAGGCTGGTGCCGAACGGTAGGGAAGGAAGAAAACCATTTAGCCTAAAGGGGTGTGCAGAAGGTAATGACTAAAGACATATAAATAGATTTGGAGAGATGGCAAAGAAATATACGGTTACAGTTGTGAATCTGATAATAGTAGAGGCATTACTAGGAATACCCGAATACCCCTTCGAAACATTTATATGTTTCAGTTTCACTGCGTATTGTTAAAGGAAAACTAATTTCCCAATTAGCCCTTGCTCCAGGGTATGTATTTACCAGGTTTGATTCTCACATCTGTATAGTTTTACAGATGATGAGTGGGAGTAAGTTATTGGGAATTGGGTGATCATCCTCATTATATCGGAATTCGTTGTAATTGGTGATATTTGAGGAAATCGCCTAGGCTGTTTGCTGGACGGCATATATTTGGTTTTGAATATACGTTGTTATGCACCAATTTCAAATTGATATATCTGTACGTTTATTTTATTAAAGTGAGGTATAACTTTTTGAAATTATGTTTATGAAATTTACCTATATCAGTGGATGGTTAGGTAAGGAGCATTAAACAGCGGTGTAATTTTTCTTAACCATAAGTATAGTTTTCAACCTACGACATACAGGTAATGAGTTATTAGACTCAGGGGACTTATACAGAGTATTGTATGTTGTCCAGTATCCATGAGGACAGAGGGGTTGGTACTCGTACTATATTCTGTTTACTTGTGACTTCTCTAGTCCTTAGACATGTGTTTCGTAGAAATGCAAGATCTAACTTTTGAGAAGTTATCGGTATAAGAATAAAGTAGAGTACCAGGTATTGCAAGTATCAGGATTCTTCAAGGTGATCGAAGATGTAAATACTTGTGTATGGTATTCAGTTGATAGTAATGATTAAGAGAACTTGCTTCTCTTTCAGGTTACTCATAATTGGAAGCACTCCTAAGTTGAGTAATGTTGATCGGCCTCTCTCCATTTAGTTGACATGCACTGGAGACAGCTGCATGATTTGAATCTGGTTCCAATTAAATCAGTGCCTCTTTTCTATATTGGATATAGAATAGTTCATATCTTAATAATGTTAAGGTACGGGGAGTTGTCTGGCTTATGCTTAAAACCAGACTCTGGATAACTCAAGGCACGTTTCTGTAATGGCTATTTGTGGGTTGACCCGGGCTATGACGAGGGTTGACTTTCTACCATCTGGAAGATCAATAGTGATATTGTTCTTGATTCGCCACCGTTTTAATAAAAATGGATTTTTTCATAAAACAGTAGTGGGAGTATGGTAGAACTGGAAGTGATTTCAGAACCGCAAACGATTACTAAAAATTTAATAGGACCTAAAGATTCAATCTGGATTGACATTCCGTTGGCCACTCCGCAGATATGGTGGGTAACCTTAGGCACCCAAGAGGTACTCCGGTAGCCTCAAGGACGGTGACAGGGAGGTTCTTGTTTACCCAGACTTGCAATTGCTGTTGTTCCAGACTGTGAGATCCGGCAGGTGGATGAGTATAGCGTCGTTCTAAACTAGCTTTAGAAGTGTACGTGTGTATGACTCTGCCAGACGGTTGTCTTAGTCAGTGGGAGCAGCAGAAGCATAGTGGACAAGTAGCTTGTGTTTATTTATGGACTAAAGCAGATATAGCGGAAATAGATCATCTATTTCTGATGTGACAGTCATATGTTTGACTTCATCAGAATAAGAGATGGATCTGTTAAGAAGGTAGTAGGGTGTGATGTCCTGGTATTTGGATGACATACACAGAATAGGAAGTAAAATTCCTATACTACAATCGGTTATACTTTGGTTGTCACACAGTGGTTTCTCCACATAGGATATGGATATTATATCAGATATTCTGTTTACTAGATCTATAGTTTTAGATCTAGATTTGGGTACTTTCCCAATCTGGGTACTTAGACAGTATTCTAAAGGTGTTTTAGAATGGACGACTCCTGGCACGGTAGTGTACCTGCAGGTGATGGAGTCACCCTCTCTAAAGGTGTCTTACAGACTAAAGGGGAGAGGGATGTGCATAATTGGCAGATCACTTGCTTAGGCAATTGAGTCAATCATGAGATGTCAAGTACCACACCAGATGTTGTTTTTGTAGTAGATGCAATAAGTTGATATTGATTCAATCCTGGAGAAACATTTGGAGGCAGTTTTAGAACATAAGTGGATGTTCTAGGGATATGATAACAACAACCTCTTTTAGGAGACAGTTGTCATTCCAGGCTTCCAAGATGACCTGGATGACAGAGTGGCTGTCAGAGTTGTAGTTTTCCCTCTGACGAGGGGCAGTAGTTTGGACAGGTGCTCCAAGCGGATACTGAGGAA
Organism: Agapanthus africanus; assembly: GCA_030015575.1. Classification (NCBI taxonomy): domain Eukaryota; kingdom Viridiplantae; phylum Streptophyta; class Magnoliopsida; order Asparagales; family Amaryllidaceae; genus Agapanthus; species Agapanthus africanus. The sequence goes on along the minus strand of JASDDO010000022.1, from coordinate 874,365,564 downwards.
GGCATGGCGCAGGATACTGATTAAGTTCAGTTGACGATACAGGCTAAGAAGTTTGGATTTGGAGATCATTTATGAACTAGGTGCCATCAGATATTATAATACCCAGCCCCTTTTATACGCCTACTTCCGTAGTTCTTTTTCATCTATAAAATTTATTTATAATTATTTATTCATTTTCGAAACTCCATTAAACCCTAAACTTCCAATCCATTTTTCCCCGCTAATTTCTCAAACCCTAATTCCAATCCCTTATTTTCGTTTCCCCATTTACGTAAACCTCGATTTCAGTCCAGAACTCCATTTCGCTTTTGATTATCTCCTTAGCCAAGTAAAAGAGCAAAATTTTAAATATAAACCCAAATCCTAACCCAAACTATATTTAAACCCTAAGCCCACACTTTTTATAAATCCCTTAATAAATTTCAGCCGGCCCGATTCTATTCTTTTACCCAATTAAATTCTCTTCCTTTTATTTATCCTCTGGCCCAACTCCCGAGCCCATCCCTTTTGTAATTTAATTCTGTAACATCCGAGCCCAATACTACTATTTTCTGTTACTGATTGAGCATTAGATATTACTTATTTCATTTAGCTTGCCTGTTGGACACTTGCCGTGAAATTTTATCTGGGTAAGTCATTTCTGCAGATAACAAATTTTAACACCTAAAATAAAATTAAAAATATCTATCTTGGCCTACTCGTCACCCCTAGCCGCGTGGTAGCGTCCGTGCGTCGAGTTCTCGTCCCGTTCGGTGAAACGGGCGAGTTTGGATGACTATGCGCGCGTACAGGTGGCCGACTTGGGGGTATGCTTTTTAATCATAAAACATTTCATTTTAAAATTTGGAACCCGCTTAAAATCCTATTATTTGAATTTCGAATTTTTGGACCCAACCCGGGCGTGATTTGGAAATGTTTCATTTAGCGCCAAAATCCCAAATTAATAAAATAATCAAAACCTTATATTATTTCGTTTATATACTAAATCTTACTGTTATTTAAATCTATTAAATCTTTCTTTCACCTCTTAAATTTTTTAATCAGCCAATCAGACTCTTTCCTTTCTCCGTGGGCCCCCTCCAACGTTTCTCTCTCTCTCTCTAACTCTCTCTCTCTCCCCTATATATATATCTTTTCCTCCTCCCCCTCATAATTTTCCAGAACCCATCGCGAGAACCCTACCACCCAGCCCTAGCCGCCTCCGCCGTCGCCACCGCAGCTCCGACGCCGGTGCCAGCGCCACTGTTGCCCTCGCCTCCGCCTCCCCGTACCAACCTCGACTTCCCCTCCTTCTCCCCGTGTGCTCGGCGCCGCAGTAGAGACCCCGGCCAACCCCGTGCCTTCTCTGTTCGGCCGGAGACGTCGTCGGCGACCTTTGTCGTCGTCACACGCGCCACCTTCGGCACCTCCTCATCACCTGCGCGCACCAGCCCCGACCACTTCCTCACCCTCTCCACTTTCTTTCCTTCTCCATACTCGCAGCCCTAGCCGTCGCCTGCAACCTTCTCACCGGCGCCCTACCGCCGTCGACCCCATCGCTGGCACGCCCTCTGCAACACCAGTAAGCCTTCTCTCCCCTTCCTCCTTCCTTTTTCCCTTCGGTTTATCCTTTGGCCGTGCATTAACTTTTCCGGTTGTTTTGTCGCTGATCGCCGGAATCCGGCCGTGCCGGTGGAGTGTCCTAACGATCCAGCAGCGTGCTCTGACCCGTGAGGTCCCTTGTTTCGTCGTTTGGGTTCAATCCGTGAACCGTGCGTCCGTCGCGTGTTTCCCCGACGTTACGTTCCGTTTTTCCCGGTTCGCGACCCGTCGAGGCAAGTATCACTTGCTACATGCTATACTATACAATTATATATGTTTGACTCATTAAACCTGCAAAACTTAACTCGGTATAGTTATTTTCTCATTTGGTTGCAATATGTCATATATCATTGTACAGTTAACATAGAAATTACAGTTTGCCACTTTTAACCTAAGAACCAAGTTTACCTGTTAATCACATTTTACCGTTTAATAGATTTTAGCACTTTCCCATGTAGTTCTATTACATTCGGATATTCGTATTCAAAGGCTTGATATAACTGTATTGCATCATCATTTAAACTGTTGCACCGCTAAGGGTGCCCAAAACCTGTTAATATAATAAAACGGCTGTACTATATTAATGAACTATTGTGATTGAATGAACTGCTTATTGTTGTTTAATTTATTGCTTATTTCCTGCTGTTAATCCCCTGTTCGATTATATATCTGTTGTGAGCACACCCACGATATTGTTACATCTTGACTTGACTTTGTTACACATGATATATATTGATACACCTGACATGGTATTGTACCGTTTACTATTGACTTGACCTGATGTACCATGACCTGACCTGTTACCTGATCTCGTGCCTAATGCCAACAAACCTGACATATAGTCCTCATGGACCATTCCTGTTGTCTATCCAGACAAACCTGCTGTTACCTGATCCTGTGTTGGTATTAGTTCTTGATTACTGAATACCTGACCTGACACATATAACTTGGGGGTATGGGGAAATCAAAAGTGTAAACTAAAGTGTAACTTAAAAAGGGTATTACTTGATCCGTGGTCCCGGGGGGTAACGGGACAGAGCCATTCGTGACTCTTACATTTTCCTGATCCGTGGTCCCGGGGGGTAACGGGACAGAACCACTATTGGTTCACATATTCCTGATCCGTGGTCCCGAGGGGTAACGGGACATATCCTTTGAGTTACATGGAGGATTACTCAAATTGATTTCAAAGACTTTAGAATAGAAAACCTGATAGAACAGTTTAGTTACCCACTGCACACTACCCTTCACTGCTTGATTCACATTATTTGCTACTCTCGTTTTATTCATGTTTATTTTGCATTGCCTGTTACACTGTTCCTATTATACTACTTGATGACATGACGCGCTGACGTCTGGGTTTTGCATGGTCCAGATTCCGTACCGTTGTCGCAGTCCGAGCAGGAGTACTTCAACCAGCAGGCTGAGCTGTGAGGTGTTAGTATTAGTTAGTTTTATTTCCTGCATTTATTTCCTGATGTGAGCCCGCATTATGGGACATACTTTTCAGTTATTTGTATTGGATCATTTGCTTCCGCATTTATTTATTATTGACTCCTGTTATTCTGGTTTATGGACATGTTTTAGAAAATTTTATGTTGTTCTTGATATCTCTACAGCCGTAATGTGATTGTGGATGGATGCTTCCAACCCACAGGTAGCATGGTTGGCTATGTCACGTGCCCAATCTAGCGCACTCTGGGAAGCGGGGAGTGACATGGTTCTTTTGGTATCAAAGCCATATGTTAGTTGGGTTGATTCTTTTGTAGTTGGGTATTGTACCCAATACACGAATCAGAATACCCGTGTTTAGGAAACATGTCCTACCACCTTGACCGTTTAAACATTCTTGAATCACATTCTTCCTGATTATATCGACGTGCAAACTTACCTTGCATATCGAATCGAAACCCTGATCTCTTGTTATCCATAGGACTTAGGCGACTTGGGTGGAGTTAAGTAATTGTGGCTATGATACCGCGGCATAGTTACAATGCGGTACTCTATTTAAGTATCTTGGAGTTCTAGCCTTGATCTATATATTAAATCTATCATCATGCTAATGTTGGGTGTTTTCTTGATTTCAGGAATATGGCAGGTAAGAATTTGAAGACGTACCAGAGGCGTATGGACGAAGCCGCCATGCTTGGAGTGATAAGGGGAATGCTAGAGAATCAAAAGAGGCAGACCGAGCTGATCCAGCAGCAAGCAGACTCGTTTCAGGAAGGTTTGCAGATCGTTCAGCAGTCTGTGAACAACGCTGGAGCTAAACCAGTTGACCGAGTAGGGACCGTGGCAGATTTCAGACGTTTGGGTCCATCTACATTTACTGGTTTGGAGGAGCCGTTGCCAGCCGAGCAGTGGCTAGTTGACACGGAGAATTTGTTGATTGCGGCACAGATTCCAGATGACAAAAGAGTTGATGTGGTACGCATTCAGTTAGTGGACTACGCCCGAGAATGGTGGCTTGTGGAGGAGACCCGCTTGCCCAAACCGATCAAATGGGCGGATTTTTCTAAGAGTTTCCTGGAGAAGTTCTTCCCGCGAACTGCACGGGAGGAAATGGAAGAGAAGTTTATTGGGCTGAGGCAGAATGGAGCACCCGTGGATGTGCATGCAGCAGAATGGACGAGACTCAGCAGATTCGCTGGACCTTTAGTTGCCAACGATGCAGACAGGGCACGGAGGTTCATGCGCAGCTTGGATGTGGACATCCAGAGGCAGATTGTCTCCCTGGGTTTGACCACTTTCTCACAGGTTCTTACGGCAGCTCGGGAACAGCAGAGTTTATCTGGGATGAAAGGGAGCTTGCAGCAGACAGCAGTTGCGGCAAGGAAGCCCGCATTTGTACCTAACAGAGCTCATGGTCGCAGAGGTATTCCAGTGGACCGTCGAGGTGTAGCACCCATGAAGAAGCCTGTGATCGTTGATCGAAGAAAGAGCATGATTTGTGACTACTGCCATTTACCTGGGCACGTGCAGAAGGATTGTCGAAGGAAGATGGGACTTTGTTTGGTTTGTGGAGCGGCTGATCACGCAGTTGGTACCTGTCCGTCGAAGCTTCATACGAGGGATGATATTCAGAAGCCTCCGCAGAAACCGTTCCAAGGGCAGAAACAGCTGACTCAAGGACCTAATCAGGCTCGAGCTTTTACCTTGACAGCTGAGGAAGCTAAGGCATCAGGAGAAGTGGTTTCAGGTATTCTACTCGTTCATGGTTTTCCCGCAGTGGCATTATTTGATTCTGGTGCATCCCATTGTTTTATGTCATCCAAGTTTATAACTACACACTCGATTGCCTACACAACCCTGTCTAGTTTCTGGGACATACACACTGGGAATGGGAAAATTGTATCTAGTAGGGAATGTAAAGACTGTACAGTTGTGGTGTGCGGACGGGAGCTTTTTGCAGATTTCTTGGTGATTGATACGGGCAGCTACGAGGTCGTCTTGGGAATGGTCTTTCTTGGCACTTTCCACGCTCACATTGACTGTAGGGCAAGGAAGGTAATTTTCCAGATTCCCGGACATCCTGAGTTTACCTTCACTGGAGGAAGCAGTTCTGTCGGGCCAGTCGAGTTTAGGGCTAGGCCGACAAATGTTATTCTTGCAGCAATGGATGTTGATAGTAATGAAGAGCCGGCGGTTGTTCGCGATTTTATGGATGTGTTTGAAGATATATCGGGTTTACCGCCGAAGCGAGACGTGGAGTTCGCGATTGACATTATTCCTGGTGCAGCACCGGTATCTAAAGCGTATTATCCAATGGCACTAGTAGAGTTAGAAGAAGTAAAGAAACAAGTTGCTGAATTGCTTGAGAAGGGTTGGATTCGAAGCAGCAACTCGCCTTGGGGAGCTCCAGTCCTTCTAGTAAAGAAGAAGGATGGCACGAGAAGGATGTGCATCGACTATCGAGAATCAAACCGGGTGACTATCAAGAACAAGTACCCGATCCTTCGCATTGGAGAACTTTTTGAGAAGCTTAGTGGCGCGAGGGTATTATCGAAGCTGGATTTGCGATCCGGATATCATCAGGTCCGAGTGAAAGCAGAAGATATTTGCAAGACGGCGTTTCGAACTCGGTATGGATATTACGAGTACTTAGTAATGCCCTTCGGAGTAACGAATGCGCCGGCAATATTCATGGATTTGATGAACCGAATCTTTTCACCGTTCTTGGACCAGTTTATTGTGGTATTCATTGACGATATTCTGGTTTACTCGAAGAGTTTTGAGGAGCATGCTGAGCATTTGAAGATCGCACTGCAGACATTGAGACAGGAGAAATTGTATGTGAAGATGAGTAAGTGCGAATTTTGGCTGGAAGAAGTGAAGTTTCTGGGGCATGTTGTGTCGGGCGATGGAATCGCCGTCGATCCCGAAAAGATTGCAGCAGTTCGAGATTGGCCGATTCCAAAGAATGTAGCTGAGATAAGAAGTTTCCTTGGATTAGCCGGGTACTACAGGAGATTTGTGGAGAACTTCGCTCGTCTGGCAGAACCGTTGACCGAGCTTACGCGCAAGGAGGTACCTTTTGTATGGACGGATAAGTGTGCGTTAGCTTTCGAGACGTTGAAGCAAAATTTGATAACCGCCCCTATTCTGATCGTGCCAGACAATTCCGGAGGATTGGTGTTTCACAGCGACGCATCTGGAAAAGGATTGGGATGTGTTTTGATGCAGCATGGGAAAGTTGTAGCGTACGCATCGAGATAATTAAAGACCCATGAGAAGAATTATCCCACTCACGACTTGGAGCTTGCGGCTGTGATCTTCGCTTTGAAGATTTGGAGACACTACCTTTTGGGCGAGAGAGTCGAAGTTTTTACAGATCACAAGAGTTTGAAGTATGTGTTCACTCAGAAGGAGTTGAATATGAGGCAGCGTAGATGGTTGGAGCTGATGGCCGACTACGACCTTGATCTTAAATACCATCCGGGAAAGGTTAACGTCATGCCGGATGCGCTTAGTCGGTTACCAGCAATCCCCCGACCCGCCTCGACCCATCTCCTTCCAACGGCTAAATTTTTCCCGCTCACCGCCTTCCTCGCTCACGATCCGTAACCCACGACGCGCTCCTCTCCTCCGCTGACGCTCAAGCTCGCGAGCGTTACCCACGACGTCGCCTTCGACCCCTCCTCGTTGACACATCTCTCTCTCTCCTTCCCTTCTCGTCTCACCCTCTCCCCACTCTCTCTGTTTTCCCTCTCTCGTTCTCTGCCCTCTTTTATCCATCGAGCATCGACCTCGACGCTGGCAAACCCCATCATCACCGACGAGCCATTTCTCCACCCGAGCTCTTCATCCTCGTCCTCCTCACCCGAACTCTCCACCTTCCCCCTCGCCTGCTAACCCAACCCATATTCGAGCTCGAGTCCCTGCACCCTCGAACCCACAGCCCCGACCTTGCCATCTTCTCCCATCGTCGCCGACGACCTCGTCGTCGCCTCCACGCCCTAACAACCTTCCCTCCTTTGTCACCATCACTCCATGCCGCCATCATCGTTGTCATCCAAAGCCCCCACTCACTCACTACCCGCACCCGAGCTCCACCCCCTGCACCCTCGACGACGGCCCACTGCATCTCGTCGACATCATCATCATCATCATCACTGTCGCCACCATCCTCTACTCTCTCTCTCTCTCTTGATCCCTCTTCCTCACTCCCCCTCGCTCAATCTCTCTGTTCCCTTCTCTCTTCCTCTGTCTAATTCTCTCTCTCTCCCTCACTGCTTCTCTCTCTCTCTCTCACTGTTTCTCTCTCTCCCTCACTGCTTCTCTCTCTCCTCACTCTCTTTCTCTCTCTAAATCTCTAACTCTTTCCCTCTCTCTAAATTTCCTCTCTCTCACTTTGCAATCTCTCTCCATCGGCATCGACAGCATCAGCGGTCCCCAGCTCCGACACCACTTGAGCTCGCAATAACCCCTCCTCAAGCTCGAGCCAAGCCCAAGCTTAGCCGAGACTCGCTGATTGGTCTCGAAAGAGTGTGTTTGTAATTTAACCGCAATCAGAACGGTGTCGCGTGTAGCTAGACCGAGGTGAGTACGGGTCGTCCTCAGGGAAACGTGGAACCTTTTACTTTTACTTTAGATGTGTTGAGAAAGAAAGGAGGGATAAAGAATTTTATAGAATGGTTTCTAGATCTACGTTAAACAAGAATGTAAAATATAGATCTAGATTTTTTTAGAGACTTAAATAATATAATAAGAAAGCTTGTAGGGTTCGTTAGGATTTAGTAGTTATGGACGATTAATTAAAAGTTACCATTTTTATCCATTAATAGATTTAGAACTAGAACGACGGTGATGCGTGTAGATTAGGGTTTCTGGAGGGAAAAGGAATCCCACTCTTAACCCTTATCTCGACACGGAACTCCGTTCATATCTAGCCTTTACCAAAACAATCATTAATCTAATCTCTAATCGCGGTCGGAACTAGCAAAGAATTGCTAGCGCGCCCGATTAGGATGTTAATGATTCTTTTGATAAAGTTCCTAAACTTTATAGGACTTAAAAAGGGTTTAATTATTTTCATCGTTCATTAGCCTACCCTAATCATACGAACCCTAACAAGTGGAGAATTACTCGCGCATGTTGGGAGAAGAAGATGAAAAGAAAGAGAGGAAAAACATAATGTAAAATGCAAAAGAATTAAATAAAACAAATACCTTTATTAATCAACTTGAACAATCTACACTTTGATTCCTTAGAAAATGATTACAAAACTAGTTGTTTCTCGATCTCTTCCAAGGAGGTAGATGAACCGTTGATGATCAGCCTGGATGCGTGAGCGTCTGGGGCTTCGTGATAGCGTCGGCTTGATGGCTTTTCCAAGAGGCTCTCGGTGCCTTTATATAGTGCAAACCCAGAATCTTATTGTTGAGAAGTTGGTAAAATTCAGTAGTTGTCAATCTCCCAAAATATTGCCTTCCAACTCATCATTATTGCGGCGGATCCGTGGCCCAAAGGTGTGTTTGGCCGCGGATCCGCGCTCAATGGATGTGATCAATTGCTTATTTTTCTTGGGCTTTCATCTGGTGACATGTGGCAATCCTAGGCATCTTCAGAATCTGAAAATCTTTTCTCTGTTGCTTCCAGACTTGGTCTCCAAGTTTGCTTCTTAATTTGGCAAGTTTTCTTCAACAAATTGATTTGTTTGTTAAATCCTTCATAACAACTTGGAAATATTCTGCACAACAACTCAAATAAGATTTTAGTAGACTTTGTTCTACTAGGATTAGATCAATAATATATTTGCATACATTTTCCTACCAAATGATAATTAAAATATATTAACACATGGAAAATAATGTTTTTACACATAAACCCTCATATGTATAATATATTATAATAAAGTCCTTTTTTAATATAAAAATGGTAGGAAAAATGTACTACAAATGTGCAGTTTTATCGACTGAACACTCGCCGCGTGTTTGCTACACCGTGCCAGGACGTGTCACCACTGCCTTAGCCGCCGCGCCATCAGTTCACCATCTCCAGGCAAGTATTTTACTTGCTTACATGCTATATATTCAGGTTACAATCTTTAATTGCATAGATCATAGTGTTACACTTTTGGATCAATTATGTGCCATACCTGTTCGACGTGTGTCCCCAAAGAAAATACTCATCAAATTTGATGGAACTCAATTGTATAATCTGTCCCGTATGATTGTGAATGTAGTATGTGAATTTCGTTGGATAATATGACCGTTAATGACCAAAATGACTACCCCCAAGTTTACTAGTAAAACTGGAATTTTATTGTACCTGAAAACCGCTAAAATCACCATAAATTATATACATACTGGAATGATACGTTCGAGGGCTCAAATCGAAGCCAACTCGACGAACTTTAACCCTATACTAGTTTCCAGATATTCCTGTACTCAAACTGAGTCAATATTTGGTTTGGAGTGCGACTCTGGACTGCAGTCCAGAGCGACTCCAATTGTTACTTGCTGTTCCGTAATGGGCACCACAGGATTTCCTTAACTTGTAGGTTGCGGAACTCCACTGTTTATTGTAGGTGAACCTGTTATCTAGACAACACAAGTAGTTTCATTCTGTTTCGTTATCGTTTGCTATTTATTCTGTAATTTAAAGGATCGGGACGCATAACAGTCCCAACAGAATCAGAATTGACGTATTAATGTTAAACAGTGTATATCTCTTAACATACAGACGTGATTGAAGATCCGTCTATTGCGTTGAAGACCTTACTGAAAACCCTAGATTTCATTCAACTGTAGCATCACTAAAATCTGGTCCCAACTGGGATTAAAATACGTTGCGAAACGGATTTCTGATTCTGAAACCAGATTTCCAGCCGTGAACGCTTAAAATGAAATGGCTATAATTAATGATCCTGGAACCTGATTTGCATGAAACTAAATTCGATGGATAGATAACTGAACATACTAATTATTACCTGTTCATCGTCTCACTAAATTGTGACTGTACGAGTTATGATAAATTGTGCAAGTGGTAGATTATTGAGTGAGGATATCCTAAACATGCTTTATATATTGTTTACGCATCATATCATACACATGTCGTTGCATTGATAACATAGTGATAACGTGCATTTACCCAGTGTTAGGCTTTAGTGGTGATTGTGGAAAGTACGTTAGTGTTCGTGTATCAGTGAATAAGTGAAAGTGATACGTACTCGTACACAATCAGTGACCCTTATTACTGTATTGCATTGTCAACGTCTGTGAGACGCGTGTACGTGTGACTATAAGTGGTATGGGACACTTATGGAAGCTCTTGCACGGGTGTCACAGATAAGGCACCATACACTGCCATTTATCTTAGGTATTAGTCGGGACGTGCTTGATGGAGGTCCTACCTCCAGTTCTCGCGCAGACTTGTCACAGACCGATTGGTATTTAGGGTTATGGTTAGCGTTTGATGTAGACCAGAGGGTGTGGGGTAGTTTAAGTGTGAGTTCAACAGAATCTCGGGAGTCCCATGCTGGCATATATATTTAGGGAGATATATGGAGATTTACAGGGTATGTGATTATCACCGTGATATACATGTTGGGCCCGTGGTCCCTTGCCCTTGGGTTCTACCCTTGGGTGGAGGACACTCGCGAGTGGTTGACTCTCACACTTGGACTGGCGATAGGCTTAGTGACCTATACAGTGAGACTTAGAGACTGATAGGGATACTGGCATTGATATACCTTACATACCGTGTTTTCATACGTGGCATATCATTCTACTGCTTTTATTGTTCTGCTGCATTGATTACTGCATGTTCATATCCCTATTACCATTGATCTACTGTTATATATATATATATCTATTACCACTGTTAGAATTGTCATATGATTTTTATATATATTATATTGCTATTGTGTCGCTCTGACGACCTGAGTATGCATGCTCAGTGCGAGGAGAAGATTAGCCTGGATCAGGACTAGACGTACATCACGGACATCTTGATTTACCATCCAGGGTTATACTCTTTTGTTTCCCATCAGGTCAGTTCATTTTACTGTTTTGTTCCAGTTACTGCATTTCTCATTACCTGCATATTATTTACTGTTTACCATGAAAAACTAGAAGCCGAAGTGTGACTACGGCAGGACATTTCCTTGACCGTAGGAGCATGGCTGGCCTTGTCTACCCCTCGTATTCCGTATTTTGGGAAGCGGGGCGTGACATGGTTTAGTTGGTATCAGAGCCAGGTTTTGCTTCGATTGGAATTGCAGTTTTCCGTGTAGAGCTTGACAATCTATGACATCCCTCAGTCTAGATTGTAAACTTGATATCCTTGATCCATATTCACATTGAGTGTTCTGCTATCCATTCGCTAGGGTTTCGGGTGACTTGGCAAGATTATGTGGTTGCAATTGCACTACCGTACTCTGTTTAAGTGACTTAGAATCATACAGTTGATTTTCCATTTGTAATGAATTTCATCACCTCTGATATTCTTGAATTTTTGTCCAATCCATATTATATCTTGATTCTCATAGCTTGTGCCTTATATCATCTTCAAATTGTTGTTTCAGGATCATGTCTTCCAACGACTCTTCATCTTTATCCGCTCCCCAGAATCAGACCATTGAGATTATGAGTGTACTGCAAGGTCTAAAGGAAGCCCAGGAGCGAACAAACGACTTGTTGGCTGAAGGACTGAGAAGACAGGTGAATCAGGCACCAGCGGCTGTCTCCAATCATAAAGGGATCCCCGTTAGACGAGGAAAAGAGAAGAAGATGAAACGCAAATTTGTTTCCCCACGACAGAAGCAGCAGAAGACCTCATGTTGTGGGTATTGTAAGAGGCCAGGACATCTTCAGAGGGATTGTCGCCGCGCCCAAGGGAAATGTCTGATTTGCGGATCCAGCGAACATCTCATTAACGGTTGCCCAGAAAGGAAGGAGCTACAAGGAGGAGACTCGTCCACACTCCCTACACCTACCAAGTGATGATTATTGCGTAGTTCAAACATCGAGGATAAGGCGGACCTAGCGCAGGATTCAACTCACGAGACGAGAATGCAACGTTCTAGTAGTCAAAGAAGAATTTTCATGTTTTCTAATTTCAGTAATAATGTTATCATCCTCTTATAAATATTTCTTTCCGTTTGGAATCTTGTATCCGTCAAACTTTTAGTTGTATGCGATAAAACCTTGAATCGTAATATATGTAACATTCTCTTGCTTTCTCCTTATTTATACTATTCATTATCACAGCATTATTATCCTGATATTTTTCAATTCCTGCCACCGCATATCGTTCTATACTTCGTACACTTAACTACTTTCTTGATGTGTTCCGTTATCTAATCATGACACTTTCTTTTTAGGCCATGGCCCACCCTGGAGCAGCGCCGCATCTAGATGAGGATGCACAGTCATGCGTTTCCTTAGAGCACACACTGATGAGTTCCGACGATGAGATCAACGGTCCCCAGGTCAATTTCAGAAACAACGATTCAGAGGACGTAGGAGTAGCCTCCCCAGAGTTTGACATGATAGGCGATTCCGACGAAGAGGACGGAGAACCTGAAAAGAACCCGATAGAGGAAGATCCCGAGGAAGATCCGATAGAAGAAAATCCAGTGGAGGAAAACCCCATGGAAGAGAATGCAGAAGAAGAGAACCACATGGAATCGGACCTCGATGAAGAAGCTCTATCCGAGGAAGAAGGACCAGAAGATCAAGACCCTGCGGTGGAAGAACTTCCAATGGCGATACCCGTGAGGCGCTATGGAAATGGACGCCCCTATCTGAGCGCGCGAGCCTACCGCAACCTGCTGAATCTCCACAACCGCGACTGACGGGATTTCTTTTAGATATTGTCTTCTTTGGCCAAATAAAAAATCTGTGTATAGTTTAGGGCCACCTTTCTTCTTTGAGAATGCTTTGTTTAAAATCTTTTGGAATAAAATAAATTACCGAGTTCACAAATCTTTCGATCTTCTTAGTTCACTTGCTACTTGATTATTCCTTATGTACGATTATTTCCTCTACTGAGATCTTTCCACCTCTACTCCTTACTTTGCCTTAACCCTCACTCAGATTAACCAGTACCACACCCGATCTTTTAGAGGTCCACCTTCATCCTTCGTCTGTGCCCCGTTTGAGATCCTTCTGGGAGGAGAACATTCTTGTGAAATTTCCAAGTTCGCTAACCCTTCAAAATTTTTGATTCATATGATGTACCGACCGTTGTCCTCCCCATACTTTCACTTGTAGTCGTTGTTGCTCACCCTTACTTCATGTACTGACCCGATCCCAATCTCCTTGATCTTCAGCCTAAAGCCGCCACACTCCGACCTTCTGATTGAGCCACACATCCTTGTAATCCCTGCCCTAGCTAGCCCTATATATTTTTGTGTTTCCTTTTACTATATATATATTTTGGGACCTTATTATTCGAAATTTGGTTTTCACTATCTTGAACTTGTCGAAGAGTGCGTGTTATTGACTACCTAGTTTTATGTATTTTAAAACACACTACTATTATCCTTATATTTTTTCCAGTAGCGCAACCATACACCGCGCATATTTTGTTCCATATTCTCATTTTCTTTATGTCAGTTTTCTAGGTTATTTTAAAACTATTCGATCGATAAATTACCTTAAAATGTTTTAACCTACCGACTAAGCTTTCACTACCTCATTGTCGTTACTATATTTTCGGGTGTTGTGCTTATGTTTACTATTATAAATGATTGTGTCTTATACTTATTATTTCTACCTTGCTACTTTTGATACTTATTAGAGCACATTTGGGTTTCGATTTTATTGAACACGCCGTGATTATTTTTGTTCGTTATTGTTATCTATATTCTCGTGTACTTGTAGTTCGTCCTTATAGTTGTTCCTGCCTTATACATAATTAGACCTATCCTTCCGTATGTTGTTCTTACATATTTTTTTTCCTTCAAATTTCTTCGTCCACGTACTGCTAGAAAATCTTTCGTGTTAGTGTGCAATATAATAGCTTTCGCCTATATTTGTATAACTTACCGTTTATTTTAAATTTCGAGAACGAAATTTTTGTAAGGGTGGTATGATGTAATACCCAGCCCCTTTTATATGCCTACTTCCGTAGTTCTTTTTCATCTATAAAAGTTATTTATAATTATTTATTCATTTTCGAAACTCCATTAAACCCTAAACTTCCAATCCATTTTTCCCCGCTAATTTCTCAAACCCTAATTCCAATCCCTTATTTTCGTTTCCCCATTTATGTAAACCTCGATTACAGTCCAGAAATCCATTTCGCTTTTGATTATCTCCTTAGCCAAGTAAAAGAGCAAAATTTTAAATATAAACCCAAATCCTAACCCAAACTATATTTAAACCCTAAGCCCACACTTTTTATAATTCCCTTAATAAATTTCAGCCGGCCCGATTCTATTCTTTTACCCAATTAAATTCTCTTCCTTTTATTTATCCTCTGGCCCAACTCCCGAGCCCATCCCTTTTGTAATTTAATTCCTTTTTCCTTTTAACCTTGGCCCGGCCCGTTTCTTTTTCCCCCTCAATTAATTCTTTTCTTTTTATTTATCTTGGCCCGGCCCTTTCTCCTTCAGCCCACGCCCGCACACGCTCCCCCGACCCGACCCGCCTCGACCCATCTCCCTCCAACGGCTAAATTTTTCCCGCTCACCGCCTTCTTCGCTCACGATCCGTAACCCACGCCGCGCTCCTCGCCTCCGCCGACGCTCACGCTCGCGAGCGTTACCCACGACGCCACCTTCGACCCCTCCTCGTTGACACGTCTCTCTCTCTCCCCTTCCCTTCTCGTCTCACCCTCTCCCCACTCTCTCTGTTTTCCCTCTCTCGTTCTCTGCTCTCTTTTATCCATCGAGCATCGACCTCGACGCTGGCAGACCCCATCATCACCGACGAGCCATTTCTCCACCCGAGCTCTTCATCCTCGTCCTCCTCACCCGAACTCTCCACCTTCCCCCTCGCCTGCAAACCCAACCCATATTCGAGTGCACCCTCGAACCCACAGCCCCAACCTCGCCATCTTCTCCTATCATCGCCGACGACCTCGTCGTCGCCTCCACGCCCTAACTACCTTCCCTCCTTTGTCGCCATCACTCCATGCCGCTATCATCGTTGTCATCCAAAACCCCCACTCACTCACTACCCGCACCCGAGCTCCACCCCTGCACCCTCGACGACGGCCCACTGCATTTCGTCGACATCATCATCATCATCATCATCATCATCATCATCCTCTACTTTCTCTATCTTGATCCCTCTTCCTCACTCCCCCTCGCTCAATCTCACTGTTCCCCTCTCTCTTCCTCTGTCTAATTCTCTCTCTCTCCCTCACTGCTTCTCTCTCTCTCTCTCTCACTGCTTCTCTCTCTCTCTCTCCCTGTTTCTCTCTCTCCTCACTCTCTTTCTCTCTCTAAATCTCTAACTCTTTCCCTCTCTCTAAATTTCCTCTCTCTCACTTTGCAATCTCTCTCCATCGGCCTCGACAGCATCAGCGGTCCCCAGCTCTGACACCACTTGAGCTCGCAATAACCCCTCCTCAAGCTCGAGCCAAGCCCAAACTTAGCCGAGACTCATCGCGTGTTTGCTACACCGTGCCAGGACGTGTCACCACTGCCTTAGCCGCCGCGCCATCAGTTCACCATCTCCAGGCAAGTATTTTACTTGCTTACATGCTATATATTCAGGTTACAATCTTTAATTGCATAGATCATAGTGTTACACTTTTGGATCAATTATGTGCCATACCTGTTCGACGTGTGTCCCCAAAGAAAATACTCATCAAATTTGAAGGAACTCAATTGTATAATCTGTCCCGTATGATTGTGAATGTAGTATGTGAATTTCGTTGGATAATATGACCGTTAATGACCAAAATGACTACCCCCAAGTTTACTAGTAAACCTGGAATTTTATTGTACCTGAAAACCGCTAAAATCACCATAAATTATATACATACTGGAATGATGCGTTCGAGGGCTCAAATCGAAGCCAACTCAACGAACTTTAACCCTATACTAGTTTCCAGATATTCCTGTACTCAAACTGAGTCAATATTTGGATCGGAGTGCGACTCTGGACTGCAGTCCAGAGCGACTCCAATTGTTACTTGCTGTTCCGTAATGGGTACCACAGAATTTCCTTAACTCTTCGGTTGCGGAACTCCACTGTTTATTGTAGGTGAACCTGTTATATAGACAACACAAGTAGTTTCATTCTGTTTCGTTATCGTTTGCTATTTATTCTGTAATTTAAAGGATCGGGACGCATAACAGTCCCAACAGAATCAGAATTGACGTATTAATGTTAAACAGTGTATATCTCTTAACGTATTGACGCGATTGAAGATCTGTCTATTGCGTTGAAGACCTTACTGAAAACCCTAGATTTCATTCAACTGTAGCATCGCTAAAATCTGAACCCAACTGGGATTAAAATGCGTTGCGAAACGGATTTCTGATTCTGAAACCAGATTTCCAGCCGTGAACGTTTAAAATGAAATGGCTATAATTAATGATCCTGGAACCTGATTTGCATGAAACTAAATTCGATGGATAGATAACTGAACATACTAATTATTACCTTTTCATCGTCTCACTAAATTGTGACTGTACGAGTTATGATAAATTGTGCAAGTGGTAGATTATTGAGTGAGGACATCCTAAACATGCTTTATATACTGTTTACGCATCATATCATACACATGTCGTTGCATTGATAACATAGTGATAACGTGCATTTACCCAGTGTTAGGCTTTAGTGGTGATTGTGGCAAATATGTTAGTGTTCGTGTATCAGTGAATAAGTGAAAGTGATACGTACTCGTACACAATCAGTGACCCTTATTATTATATTGCATTGTCGACGTCTGTGAGACGCGTGTACGTGTGACTATAAGTGGTATGGGACACTTATGGAAGCTCTTGCACGGGTGTCACAGATAAGGCACCAGACACTGCCATTTATCTTAGGTATTAGTCGGGACGTGCTTGATGGAGGTCCTGCCTCCAGTTCTCGCGCAGACTTGTCACAGACCGATTGGTATTTAGGGTTATGGTTAGCGTTTGATGTAGACCACGGGATGTGGGGTAGTTTAAGTGTGAGTTCAACAGAATCTCGGGAGTCCCATGCCGGCTTATATATTTAGGGAGATATATGGAGATTTACAGGGTATGTGATTATCACCGTGATATACATGTTGGGCCCGTGGTCCCTTGCCCTTGGGTTCTACCCTTGGGTGGAGGACACTCGCGAGTGGTTGACTCTCACACTTGGACTGGCGATAGGCTTAGTGACCTATACAGTGAGACTTAGAGACTGATAGGGATACTGGCATTGATATACCTTACATACTGTGTTGTCATACGTGGCATATCATTCTACTGCTTTTATTGTTCTGCTGCATTGATTACTGCATGTTCATATCTATATTACCATTGATCTACTGTTATATATATATATATATATATCTATTACCACTGTTAGAATTGTCACATGATTTTTATATATTTTATATTTCTATTGTGTCTCTCTGACGACCTGAGTATGCATGCTCAGTGCGAGGAGAAGATTAGCCTGGACCAGGACTAGACGTACATCACGGACATCTTGATTTACCATCCAGGGTTATACTCTTTTGTTTCCCATCAGGTCAGTTCATTTTACTGTTTTGTTCCAGTTACTGCATTTCTCATTACCTGCGCATTATTTACTGTTTACCATGAAAAACTAGAAACCGAAGTGTGACTACGGCAGGACATTTCCTTGACCGTAGGAGCATGGCTGGCCTTGTCTACCCCTCGTATTCCGTATTTTGGGAAGCGGGGCGTGACAGATATCCAAACATATTCTAAGAAAGGTATTGCTCATTTCGGGAGATGACTTTCTCCGCGAACTTGAGATAAAGAGAGACATAGAAAGGAACATCAGGGCGGATCCACTCACTGAAGCTATTCCTCAAACGCAATAGTTTCGTAAACGGGCTTTGTGAAACTGATTAGTAGAGGAGTTGGGTGTTCGGTATCACACGGGCTGTGAGTATGCGACCTCGCAATAATTAGTCTTGAGTGCAAGTGGGACATTGTTGGATATAGTGCCCTTAAAGTCAATTATTGGATCACAGGCACGCGATTGCAATGATTGAGGGAGAATCTATGCCGGTAGGACAGTCTTACTCAAGATGATAGTATGCTATCTGGTTTATCTTTATCATCGTGTACTTCTTCTTGTGACCTTACAGGTCACTATTGCGCGTTGATAGAGCCCTTAGGATTCTTTCTTGACGGCCAGCAGTATGATGGCGATCATATACGTGGGAGCTGGGGTCAATAAGCACATTCTTAAAAGGTCCCTAGTCGTGGGAGTTTCGAGACTGGGCATCGATACTCTATTAGTAAATTAGTGTATACAGTCGAGACCCCGACGATGGGCGGTGGCCGGTCTCACAAGCCATTGGTGTCAGTTGGTTCACCTAAGATGTATACAGGTGCTCATTGAGTTATGAGTACACCGGACAGGACTCGCCGGGAACATGCTAGTTGGTATTATACCTGACGTCAGATAGCAGTTCCCTGGTGACATGTGTACAGGTTAGTTCATCGACCTGAGATCGTCATTTGTCTCGTGTGAGTTCCCACTGTGCTTTGATTACTACCCTACCACGGCTCAAAGGAGTCGTGCAAACAGGTTTTAGTTGGGTACAGTCCCGAGCCACATGGAGGCAGTGAGCGGATCGGCAGGGGTTCGTCTCTCCCGGTATTGGGGGTGAGGTCGCACTGTGTCTAGGAGAGCCATTACACGAAGTCCTTGGCCAAGGCAGGAGATTTACTGGTAGGTATTCCAGTAGTATCTCAGGGTGTTCTGGGCTACACTCCGACACGACTTGTACCGCTTTTGGGGGTCTGACTTTTACCAACCCCCTAGGCCCGCCATGCGATGCTCATAGACGAACGGACCGGACTGTACGGATATTGTCACTGACAGGCTCAGTAGGGTGTCAGGATGAGTTCGCTCATCGACCTCCCTTTTGGTCAATACCTGGTAGCCCGTTACATACGACTAGTACCTCTGACGTGCTAGTGGTTAAATCCACAGCCAAAGTATTGACGAGTCTTTAGAGTCCCCCACAGACAGTTTCTCAAGTTTTGGGCGAAACGATGTAGAGGCCGTATGATATATGGCAGGGTCCGATCATATACGTGCGGTAGTGCACGGATCATGATCGGGCGGATCATACTAGTGGGGTTTCGTTTAAGCCGGATCCTAGTATTAGATTTGTTGGATTACTTTAGTCTCGTCGCATTCGCATTCAGTCGGAATGCGGATGCAGGTATGTATATACAGGTGAGGGGTATCCTTGTGATCCGTCACGAGTTTACTTTAGATATTGCCGTATCTTTTTATTGTTGCAAACATTTGGATTAATGTTTGTAAATGGTAATTATGAGCTAGATATCTTGATTTGGAGCGTTTATTGTGACACATGCATAAGTGGTGACTTATGGTCTCTTTTCTTGTGCATGTGTCACATTATGAGCTTGATTTATGTTGATATGATACGAGGAGAGAGAGGGGGCTGCCATGAGGAGGTGAGCTCTCATATTATTGTTTCAATTCTCTCTCATTTTATCATATAGAAAACACAAAAGAGAAAGCTTCTCCTTCTTCTTCCTCCTCTAGCTCAAAATCTCCATTAATGGCAACACCTTCAACCTCTATCCATCTCATAGATGCAAGAGACAAAGTGATCACAAACATTCTCTACATCACCTTGGATACGTCGGCTAGCACACTTCGTGCCCGAGTTGCTTCGGATGAAGCTGGAGCCCGTAAAAAGAATCGATGATGTGGTGCCCTTTTCGACGAGGAGATCGAGACCGGAGATGCATCGAGGAGCTTGGGATGGTGGCCAAAGACTGAAGGACACGGATCGATCGATATAGCTTTCCAACCCTTTCTTTAGTTGCTAGTTGTAGGTTAATGGTTCGATCCGGATTTAAAGTATACGATAGCGCCGGTTTCTAGTTTGAAAAAGTTTTTGTTTCCGAATTTTGGCCTCGGACAGACAGCCGGGGCGCTACCGTAGACTTACAGAAACTCCTAAACGCATGTCCATCGCTGAGCATATAGCGAGGGCTAACGGCCAAAGTTTCAATCCAATCAAACCATTAGGACAACAAACACCACCACTTTCTAAAGAAGATTTTAAGACCCGGTTTGTGGCGTATATGATGTCTATTGAAAGTTGCTAACCCACCAACTAATATCAATATTTTTCTTATCATAATGTTGATCCTACTCCGGCCCAATTTTCACAACCATTCAATTCCAATCAATCCTACCCGACTTTTACACCTTCTCTAGACATTCCTTCTAATCAGTAATTTGGGAGTTTTACTTATCCATAAGAATTTCAATCTTATGCTGAAACCCCTTACCGACTCATATCTAGTCTTGAACGGACCGTGGAAGAATATGTGGTAGTGACAGGCCGCATCAGAAAGGAATTGAAGGAGTCCATGACCGTCCTCAATAAACAAAAAGAACGATCAACTAGTTTCGACCCAGCTCAAAATTTTTCAATGTATGATAGGCCATCAGACAAATTGAGAATTCGGGTAGTGAGAGAGAGTGGTACACCCTTTCTAATCAAACCTCCCCAGCCCAAATTGAAATCCACAACTCCAATTTTATAGATCTATCGAGTACAACAAATGATTCACCAATTGAAGATAGAATGTCTGATAAGTTGTGTAACTTTGTAGTGTTTGATTTACCCGATTGTGAGGGGTCCATTTCAAGTGAAACCATACCTAATAC
The DNA here is from genome assembly GCA_030015575.1 of Agapanthus africanus. Lineage (NCBI taxonomy): Eukaryota > Viridiplantae > Streptophyta > Magnoliopsida > Asparagales > Amaryllidaceae > Agapanthus > Agapanthus africanus. The sequence continues at coordinate 874,344,682 of JASDDO010000022.1, read as the reverse complement.
TTGTGATCTCTACACCTCCACTCTAGAACCGAAATTGATTGAAAACTAGACTTTAGATAAGATGTCTGAGACTTCTAACCTTCACTTGAATGAGATTGACGTTGGGGATATATTGGATGATGAACCCGAAGTTTTGGATGAATTTGTCCCACCAATTCATCAGGTCCTTTCACTCCCGTGTGGTCATCATCTCAAGCCTTTAACTATTCTTCCCGAACCCCATATGCATCTTGAAGTTGATGATAATTGTATAACCGAATGGCAGACCGAAATTAAGCCTTCATTTCCCATATCTAGTTCAGCGATACTCGACACACCAATTTGTTTATCCATTTCATCTTACACTTTCTTTGGTTCATCTATTCTCTCTTTAAATTTAGCTAGTGTCGATGAATCACAATCGGATAATTCAAGTTCGATAATTCTAGAAAGCCAACTGGATTTAGATACCTTTGAGAATGAGGTAGATAAGTTTTTCAAGTCTACTACCTCCATAATTTTTGACAAATCAAGTATGTTAAATTCTGGCACAACACTTATTGACAGTGAAACGTTCGATCACACCATCGATGAAAGTTTCGAAGATATCGATGAAAGCTTTGAAGAAATTTTTGCCGACGAACTCGCATTCCTAAACAACACGGATTTTGTGATTAATCAACCTCCACCTAAACAAGTTGAACCACCACCCTTTCTTCTTATAAAATACGAGAATGCAAATATTCCACTCATTCTTAATCATTCACATTCTCGCTTTCTTCCATCATCATTGTTTCGTATCTACAAACTGAGACGCAAACCCTTTCCATACTAACACTTATCTCTTCCTTACTTCTTCACGTCGATAGGTGACGTGTTCTTCTACCAACCAGTGCATTATATTGATAAAATATTCGAATGGTTGGTGTTGACCTTTGGTCTTTGTAAAGTTTTATATTGACCAATAACCTTACCCCCCTCTTATAAAAACTTATTATTGTTTAACTCAAGTTTGGGGGGGTATATTTTTGGCTCTTGAAAATTAAATTTGTACACAAAATTTTGAGCAAAAAATAAGTTTGGGGGATGTTTTCACGTTCATTTATTCTTGTACCCCGTTAATAACTTTTTCCTCCCAAGTCTACAGATTTTGAGATTTAAAAGACGACAACAGTGAGGACACTGCTGTAAACAGGTTTGGGGGAGGTTTGTGCTTATTCACGCATTACTTTGCATTACACTTTGCATAAGCACAAAAAAAAATTCTTTGATAATGAAAGATTAGAAAGTGAAAAATTGCATTTAAGAGATTGGAAGAGTTTAAGAAAAACAAGAAAATTAGATATTTTCTTAAACGAAACTAGTGATAAGTAGTTATGAGACGTTGTCCAAGGGGTTAGTAAGATGAAGAAAGTCACTAATCTGAGGATAAAAATAAGCCTGAAAAATAGTCCCTATTCTTGAGGCCAAACATTTGAACGTTGATACCCTACTATACGCACTTACACACGTCTTGAAACTCGGGATAGTAGAGGATACCTTGAAATGCTCTTGTCTAAAAGCCAAAGTACGAAGAAAATACAAATGAAGCATAAAAGTATAAAATGGTGAAGAAAAATGAACACTGGTTTTGTAATCACCAAGGTAGCATAAAAAAAATATAGCGAGGGTGCTTTACCACCTAGTGCCTTAGACCAACTGGTTTGGGAGCCACTGCTAAGCCTTAAGGTGTTGCAAAACGAGGAAATTGCTAATTACGCCTATTAAGTGAGCACATTTAGTAATCGGTCGGTTAGTACCTCAAGAAGTATTAACGGTCGCATGAAGAATGTTAGTTGTATATATGCCCTAGAAGCCATTGTTGTACATATGATGTATATTATAATGGATGCTTGGATATATATATATAGAGGACTTTCTTGCTCAACATGATAGAATGCTATTTGCTTTCACTTTATCTTAACATGTTGACTTATATTGGTTTATTGTCTTGCTCTCACATGTTGATAAAGCCCTTAGGATATGTATTCGACTACTAGGACTATGATGCAGATCATACTAGTGGGGCCAGGGTAGTCAAAGAGTACATCCTATAATTGTTCCTAGTCGAGAGAGTATCGAGACAGGGCATCGATACTCCAGAGTAGACTAGCGTATATGCATCTTGACCCATATGATGGGCGATGGATGATCCCATATCCATCGGTGTTTGACATCAAAGATGGTGTACGGGTGCTCAGTGGAGACTGGGTACACTGAACGGACTCGCCGAGAACTCCTAGATGATATTATACCTATCGTTAGATAGCAGTTCTCCGGTGACACTGGTACAGGTTAGTCTGTAGACCCGAGATCGTCATAGAGACTTGTGTGATTCCCACTGTGCTTTGATTTCCACCTTACCACGTCCAAGAGGGCATGCAAAACGGTGGCTTTTGGGTACAGTCCCGAATTACATGGAGGCAATGAGCGATAGGAGGGGTTTCATCTCTCCCGGTATAGGGAGTTGATGTTGTGCTGTGTTCGATTGGTTATAACTGGAAGTCCCTGGCCAGGGCTGATATGGAGTGCTACTAGTAAGAGTTATCAGTAGTTTCTCGACCTGTTATGATCCTCACATCGACACGACTTATCGGTTACTGGGGTCTGACGTTTATCACCCCTAGACTTGATATGCGACATATCAGACGAAGAGACCGGACTGTACGGTAGTGTTACTGATTGGATTCACAGGAGAATGTACATGCTTGCTTGTTGATCTTCTGATCGCTCAATACCTGGGTGGCTGTTACGTTTAGCTGACCACTTGCAGCTTGTGGGTCTTTGATATGATCATCACCTACTGCCGGCGTATTGACGATTCTTTAGAGTCCTATACAGAGGTTTCCTGGCTCAGGCAAAATGGAGAAGGAGCACATATGTGATATGTGCGGGACCGAGAATAATACGATATAAGATACCGTATTCTATTCTCGTGATATAAGATATCGGCCGGGTATATATGATATAGCCGGGTCATCGGATCAAGTGTTGATTCGATGAATTGGTACATGCTATATTAGTCGGTTATATATGCTATAGCCGGATTATCGGATCAAGTATTGATTCGATAATTTAATGTATAATTATATATATGATATATTACATTACGTTAACTAATATAAGCTCGCTTTATTGATTCATTTTCTCACGGGATAATACATTGATATATATGCGATATATGTTAATTGTATTATTTTCTTTTGTTACAAAATATATTGTATATGTGATATATAATATTGTAACATGTTAGGGTTACAAATGCAACATAGTGTTGAGTTTAAAAAGGTTTAGGGTTTGGATTAGAGTTAGCTTTCATGAAGCTTCATGAAGCTTTCCTTTGTCTTTAGCTTTGATATTTTGTGTTGATATTTGTTAACCCAATCCAAACCATTAACTCTAGTTTATTCTCTACATGAGTTAATTCCTTCATGCTTAACTCATGGTTGAATAAGTAACCATAACAATAATTCATTATTCAACACAAAAATATTATCTTCATCATCTTCTTCATTCTCTTGAAAGAAAGCTTTACTAAGTTTTTCTTTTGTGATGATATTGAGTGAGAAATAGAAAACAAAAGAGAGAAAAATTCCTACTTCATCATCCTCATCTATTCTAGCCACTTAGATTAGGGTGTTCACTTCTTTAATAAGTTGATTAGTGAAGTGTTAGCTTGGGTTTGAGATTCTTCAAGATAGATCATCTTAGATCATGAAGACTAAAAGCAAGGTGTCTCATTTACCTCATGGAGCCACTCGATAGTCGGAGTTCATGTTGATCGCAGTGAAGGGATCTCAACATGGAGCTTATGAAGCGAAGGAACGGACTACAAAGTTTGTAATCCCTATCTCTTTTCTTATTTGTATGTGTTACAAATTTGTTACCCTAGAAATTCTAGCAAGATTCATGTTTAGTTAGCTTTGCACCTCTCTATTTTTTAAAAACGGCATGAGTGATGCTACCAAACACTAGACTAGGTGCAAGGGTAACCCAACAGTGGTATCAGAGCCAAACTAGAATTCTAGATACGGTGTTATAACATTTATGAAAACGAAATGCACTCCGAAATACGATATTATGAACACCCCATTTTGCTCTCTGAAAATTTTCAAAAAAGTCCCCTAAAATTTTTTTCAAACGACTTCAGAATGTTATTTGGACCAATATAAGCCCCTAGCTTGAAATTCTGGCCAGGCCGGCCCCCCTGCCTTCTCTGCCCTCCATGTTTCATCCGTGCTCTTTTGGGTTCATTTTGGGTTTCCTAGTATTGTTTATTTAGCCCAATTTTCATGTGATGATCTGTTTGACTTGGGACTAATTCGTAGTGCTTTGTAATCGTATAATTTAACACTGTATTGGTAACCTTGACTACTTTTAGCAGTTCGATCGAACTTCGCACACCGCATTTTGTACCCCGCTGAAATTTCCAAGTGTTGTAATATTTCGAAGTTGATTGTACTCGTAAAATCATGCAAGTACCCCTATGGACCCCCTAGAAGACTATAATAACTTTAACTCGATTCTATGCCCATGGAACCGCGTTCGAACCTTCTGGTTTGCCGTAGTTCCGTGGTGTCATAGGTGAGGCGTTGGTTAACTCCTTCTACGGCTGGACCATAGACACTGTGGCACGGTTTTTGAGTGTTTTGACTTTGCTCAAGTGTTGAGCTCACGGGGGTAATTTGTGAGTGCATGTTGATTCGATCGAAACGTTAAACATCGTCTTGAGATTCTGTGATTGTGATACAATATGTGGAATTCATATAGTTAGGCATGAAATCCGTAATATGTGATATTTCGGGTTTATGATGTCTAAGGAGATTGTGGATTCCGAATGTTGTAGTTTTACACTTTCTTTTCTGCGACCGTAAGTGTAGTATGTGGGGTATTGCTGGCTTCGTTGCTATATATCAACAAAAATCAGGATACGCATACTTTCTTACGTTGATGATATGAGATATTATGTGTTGCTGTGATATGTTATATTGGATCGTCGTGTTCTGAATAGCCGGGGTTTTTATGTGAGATGAGGGTTTTTATTTTCATTCATGTAAAATTCATTGTATGTAATATTCTTTTATTGGGGCACTTCCGGGTTGAGGTTGATGTCACCATTGTATATTATTTACTTTTCCATATTAGGATGGAGGGGAGCACAAGTAACCGGGTTCTAGGGTCCAGTGGGAGGCCATCTCGAGGAGTCGAGACCGGGTCTCCTAACCCTAGAATTGGTAGTGTTGCTTGCCGCTCTTGTAGGGGTCTAGGGATATGGGTTTGGCTATTCATCAGAATCCATGTTTTATACAGGCTCGATATAAAACACGGACCTCCTATTATATCCAATATTTCATATGTTTGTTCTACTGCTGATATACTGTGATGTGATCATATTATATGCGTGAGACGAATGCTTTATTATTATATATATGATATATAATAAACGTTGCTTATGTTTTACACCCGCGCTAGTCCCGTCCCGATATGCCGTTAGTTAAGTAACCTGACGGTGCATAACGGAACATTGAGGCGAATGCGGATGGCATAAGCGTACGTTGTATTTTCGTTTCTTCTGTGATGCTTAGGAAGCATAAATGATGGGACTTATTAATGAGATTAATAAAAGAAAAGAAACCTAAAAGATGTTGTAGAATCAAATTTTCAAAAAGGGTAGCTACAGTTTTTGCTTTGCATAGTGGTATATGTGATATACTCTGCACCTTATTCGATAAGGAAAGAGCCGAGATCCTTCGCCGAGATCCTTCACCGAGAGTGACCTCTTTAGCAAAACTAGCAGATGCTACAAACTAACGGTTTAGTTTTTGATTTCTTCTATAGTTCTTGCTTTGCACCGCGGTATTTGAGAAATATCCTGCACCTTATTCGATAAAGAAAGAGCCGATATCCCTTCACTGGGAGTGACCTCTTTAGCAAAACTAGAAATGCCTCAAAAACACTCCTTTTCAAAATCACTTGTTTCTACAACGATATCAAGTTCATTACGCTCATGGTTTTCTGAAAAACCTGCATAGCCCTCCGACATTTCAGATAGATACTGCTTAGTATTCATGCTACGTTTGTTGGCCTGCATCAAGGCGTAGTGTGTGGTAGCTAACTAGTGCTTATCTATAACATGAGATGTGATTGGATTAGGGTAGTCGTACGACTTTGTTGGCCTGCGTCAAGGGTCGTACGGGTGGGTTTAATTCAATCAAGAAATGTATGGATTGAACTTGACTAACGGACTATGGTTTGTTGACCTACGTCAAGGTCATGAGACGCTAGGGGTTAAAGCATTATCGGGAATTTCAAGTGTTGAAATTTGCAATGAGATTGCATACCTTCTATGAGATAGATGGATCCTGATACCCACTGCGAGTAAGAGTTACTCCTGGGAGAATTTTACACAGGACAATTAGCCGATCAAGTAGGTGTCTAGAAAGGTGTTAACGGGGTTATGCCTCTGGGAAAACGAGGTTTATTTTAATTAGGTCCGTGAGAAAGCACGGGGAACCTCTCTCAAAGTACCAACACTGACCTGGCTGAAAGATTGGCGAACTTGTAAAGTGTAATTAATCCTGGCTAGTCTTACCTATCAGGGTTTTAAGGAAGATTTGATAAAAAGCAGTGGGAGCCATCCTGATTAGATAAGATAATAACCAATCTAATCTTGCAAGAGCATACGCTAAAGTGTTTTCTTCTCTCTCTCTCCAGGTAGTGACCATATCAGGCCCTAATCAAGATAATAATATGGATGTATTGACTGAACCCTCTTGTTATACTGAGCAGGGGAACGTTGGTCCCGCTCCCACTTATAATTGTTATAAGTCCGAGCAGGGAATAGTAGAATATCTGGATTCTCACGCCACCCAAACGAAGAATAAGCATGATGATGCATCTTCTTCAGGTGTGTTAGTTATCGAGAACTGTTTCTCAGTTCACTCTACATCCTGCGTATTAGATACCTGATCGGGATCCCATATATGTAATATGTTACATGGGCTACGAAAGGTAGGGAACTGGGAGAGGGTGATCATTCCATAAGAGTTGGGAAAGGTGCAAATGTTGCAGCCAAAGCAGTTGGCGAATATCACCTTGTATTACCAAATGGTAATACATTGGTTCTGAACGAATGCTATTACATTACGACCCTGATATGCAATCTTATATCAGTTTCTTTATTGAGCAAAGAAGGATATAATTTTGTAGTACAGGATAATGTTATGAACATATTCCTGAATCAAAAGTTGATTGGATCAGGATCGTTAAATAATGGCATATACGTTCTCAACCAAATTACAATACTAAATATACAAAAGACACACAAGAGGAAGAGTTCAGAAATGAACGAATCCTTCTTATGGTATTGTAGACTAGGTCATATCAATACGACACGGCTAGCTAAGTTACATAAGGATGGATAATTGAATCCGTTCGAATTTTCATCTTATAACACTTGCCAGTCATGTCTTAAAGGCAAAATGACCAAAACTCCGTTTAGTAGACACGGAGAAAGAGTTACAGAACTCTTAGGACTGATACATAGTGATGTATGTGGTCCAATGTCTACACATGCCAGGAACGGTTCTTCCTACTTCATTACATTCACTGACGATCTTTCAAGATACGGACATGTGTTCTTGTTGAAACACAAGTTTGAAGCTTTTATGAAATTCAGAGAATATAAGAACGAAGTAGAGAACCAAACGGACAAAAGTATTAAGATCCTTCAATATGATCGAGGAGGAGAATACTTGAGCAATGAGTTCCTGGATGATCTAAAAGAGAATGGGATTATCTCTCATCTTACTCCTCCCTATACACTACAGCACAACGGTGTATCGGAGTGGAGGAATCGCACCCTATTAGATATGGTGCGCTCTATGATGAGCACTGCTGAGTTGCCTATTTCCTTCTGGGGGTATGCACTGGAAACAGCTGCGGGCCTATTGAATATGGTTCCCACCAAATCTGTGCCATCCACTCCATATGAGATAAGGAAGGGAAAGAGACCATATCTTAATTATGTTAAGATATGGGGTTGTCCGGCATATGTGAAAACACATAATCCGGACAAGCTCGGGGCAAGGTCTTTTCTGTGTAAATTTATTGGATATCCTAAACATTCGCGCGGGTATATCTTCTACCACACCGAGGAACAAAAGGTGTTTGTATCTCAGCATGCCACCTTTTTAGAAAAGGAATTTCTTGAAAAAGAAATTAGTGGCAATGAGATAGAACTGCAAGAAGTTCTAGCAACACAAACTACAACAGAAGATTTGGTGGAACCAAAGGATTCAGTAGGCCCCGACGAACCCCAGCCTCTCCGCCGATCTAGCAGGGTTCTTCATCCACCTGAGAGATACTACGGTTTTCTCATAGACGGTGGAAGTGAGGATTGCATCATGGAAAATGATGACCCAACTAGCTTCGAGCAGGCCATCACGAGTAGGGACTCTGTGAAGTGGCTGGATGCAATGCGATCTGAGATGGAATCCATGTACACCAACAAAGTATGGACTTTGGAAGTTGCTCCTGAAGGGGTAAAACCTATTGGGAGCAAGTGGATCTTTAAGAAGAATTTTGGTGTAGATGGAAGAGTTGTGACTTACAAAGATAGACTTGTTGCAAAGGGTTCGTCGACGACCAGGTATGGATTATGACGAAACCTTTTCTCCAGTGGCTATGCTTAAGTCCATCCGGATCTTACTTGCCATTGCTGCATACCATGACTACGAGATCTGGCAAATGGATGTTAAGACCGCCTTTCTAAATGGTGATTTAGAAGAGTGCGTGTACATGACTCAGCCAGAGGGCTTCGTAGATAGTCGGAGTAGCGGAAAGGTGTGCAAGCTGCTTAAATCCATTTACGGGTTAAAGCAGGCATCGCGAAGTTGGAACATCTGCTTTGATGTTGTAGTCAAAGAGTTTGACTTCATCAAGAACATAGATGAACCTTGTATTTACAAGAAGGTTGCAGAGAGTAAGGTTGTCTTCCTCGCATTGTACGTGGATGACATACTCTTGATAGGAAATGATATTCGTATGCCGCACTCGGTCAAGCTCTTCTTATCACATCGATTCTCATGAAAGATCTAGGTGATGCCTCCTGCATTTTGGAAATCAAGATCTATAGAGATAGATCTAAACGGATACTGAGATTGTCCCAATCCAGGTACATTGACACCATACTAAAGAGGTTTAGTATGGAAGAATCCAAGCGTGGTAACCAACCCAAGATCTCTGGACTCACTCTCTCCAAAGAGATGTCTCCTGAGACTGATTTGGAGAGAGCTCACATGCAAGAGATACCCTATGCTTCGGCAGTAGGCTGTTTGGGTAAAAATTTACACCCCGGTTGACCAAGTCAAAATCAAAGTCAACCCCAAGCCAAGTGGGCCCAAGCCTAGATCCAGTGGGCCCATGCCCGGGTCGAGCCAGAACATGAAGCGGCCGGCCTCCCCCCATGCTAAGATAAAAATTTTGTAATAAATAATTTTGTTGCATTTCTTTTAGTTTATTTTATGGATAAATGTAAGGAAAATAGGCATAAAGCCAATTTTTTGTAAAGCCCATGGCTTATGTGCAAAAAGAAATGGCACATGAGCCATGGGATAGGCAAAATGCCATTTTGTGAAGCCCAAGGGGCTATGTGCAAAGTGTATAGCCTATAAAGGCAAAAGATAATGAAAATATCTCATAACTTTTTCTCTCTCAAAAAAAGTTTCAGAGCTGAGCTCTTTCTTTCTTTCTTCTTCAAGGTTCCAAAAGCTTCTTCTTTCTTTTGAATTAAATCAAGAGTTTTACTCTTCTTTTTTCAAAACTAAATAGTTTTCCACCACAAAACCCACAAAGGGGAACTCGGATCTGTCATCAGATCTTAAAAAGGAGAGATTTTGAGATTTCACATCTCTTGATCTTCAAGATCCAGCAAGCAACAGGAGGAAGAAGAAGAACCCTTCCATTAACCCCAAAAACACACTCAGGAGTCCAACTCCTCTCTGATTTCTCTTCAGAGAAATCTTTTTCAGGCTAAAAGCCTCTTGTCCTCTCCGGCGCGCAGCGCAAGTGCGCAAAGCGCCCGCGTGCCGACACGTGGCGCGCGCGCTTGCGCACCTGCGCGCTTGCGCACGTGCGCAAAGCGCCCGCGTGCCGACACGTGGCGCGTGCGCTTGCGCACCTGCGCGCTTGCGCAAGGGCGCAAAGAGCCCGCGTGCCGACACGTGGCGCGCGCGCTTGCGCACCTGCGCGCTTGCGCAAGGGCGCAAAGCGCCCGCGTGCCGACACGTGGCGCGCGCGCTTGCGCACCTGCGCGCAGCGCTCTTGCGCAAAGCGCCCGCGTGCCGACACGTGGCGCGCTTGCGCCTGAGCGCACAGCACCTAAGCGCACAGCGCCCAAGGTGCTACCCCACGCATCCTTTGGATGCCTTTTCCCCTTTATTTATATACATATGTATATACATACATTTGTATACAAATGTACACATACACATACTCCGCAACATTCTCCCCCTCCAAAAAATTTTCGGGCCGGGGCGCTGCCCCGAACCCCGCAAGGGGGCTGCTAGCCCCCTTGACCCCCAGCCCGCTATCCGGGTAGCGGGACCCCCGTAAAAAACTCTGCGTGGCTCCCGATATATCCAACCCCCCCTTTCAAAACACAACACACGTACACTGCACATTGAGTTCGCATGACCATTTTAACCCGTTAATCGGAGGTTCTCTTGCCCCAAAGGCGAGGGGTAATTAACGGCAGCTTAGTCCGCGGCTGCCGGAGATTCGGATCCCCACAATCATTAAACCCCGGCCTACCCTAGGCAGGGGGAATCTGTAGTACGCCTGACAAGCGTGCGTGTATTCCCATCTCACTGGGGTGACGAAAAACACCCTACAGATTCTGGCACGCCCGGTGGGACTGATCTCTCCTCCCATATTTCGGGTTAAACGTTCATGCGAACTCAATCAATATACATATCGATTGCCTATACTGAAATGATGTTCTTTTTTCCGTGCAGCAATCAACTTTCGACGACAATGTCTCTCCAGATGAATTCAGCTTCCGACGTGACTCCGATTCCGTACGTGGTCAAGATCAACGCTCGTGTGGTTCTCCCCGCAAGCCTCAGTCGACAGTGGGAGGAACCGCCCCGCCAGTTCGGCTCCGTCATCATCTACCCTGCCGGAAGCGCTCATCTGGCGGAGATCCCCGCGGAACAGGTAGCCAAGCCGGTCTCAAGGGGAAAGAGGCCGAATGTCGTGATCGCCAAGGCACCACAACCGAAACTCAAGACGCTATCTGAACGATTCTCTAGTGCTCCAGCGGGGGGCAAGAACTTCGGTACGAAGGGCAACATCAAATGTTACGGACGAGCTCAGGCGATAACTCCAACAAATGCACAATCGAGCGTATCTCCAAAGCCCTCCATCAACCGGTCTGCGGCGTCTTCCCAAAAAGCCGAAGTCTGCCAGGTGCTTAGAACAGAGAAGTTAAGGCAGAAGCGGCTCAGGTATCGAGCCAACAAGAGGGCCAAGGCTTCGTCCAAATGGAATTGTGTGAAGTTCCAAGTGCAGGGTTACACGGCGACGACGGCCGAGTCGGACGTAAGAATCAGCAATTCCTTCGAGCCTCTAAAGTGGGTTCAGAAAAATGCCATGACCGCCAGAATCAAGAAGACAGCGGTCCGAACAGTGCCACAAAGAGACGTGTCCCGGCCCCAACAGAAAAAGTACGACACTATCTCTTCAAGAGTCTATCAGGTGCTCTGTGCCGCACGAAAGCAGCGGGGCAAACCCAGGAAAGAAGCGCCAGCACCATTTAAGAACCTGGTTAGGCCAGCCGCCTTCAATCGACTACCAGCTACCGAAACAAGGGGGTCAAGACAGCAATCCATGAAATCAGCTGCCAATGATAGAAAGACGGCCGGATATATCATCCATACGGTCTATATGGCAGGCGGTCGCCCCAGCGATAACCTTCGCAGCAAAAGCAAGGATGGGGCCACCACATCCCAAGCCCAATCTAGCCTGAATGTGGTTGCCGCCGCTCAAGAACAGCCGCCCCCGCTGGATGAAGAAAACCCTCTCGATGAGGATGATAGACAGAAAGACCCCTCGGTCCACACAGAGTCAAGCTCGGACAGCGAGGAAGAGCCGACTTTCCGCCCCAGGACTGCGGAGCAAGAGCTGCTTCAAGAGCTTCGAAAACAGCTCAGGAGCAAAGATAAAGAGATGGCCAAGCTCTACTCGAAGATTGACGACTTAACGAACGTGGTGATGCAGCTTACGGCTCAAATTGCTCGAGCGCCTCCCAATCAAGCACAAGCCGCTACTAATCAGCCGGGTGATGACAATCCGAGGCAGCCAATGCCTGTTCCTTCGGGTCCAAGACTGGTCGACCCACATGAAAGCCGGCCACACTCCGCTTCTGGGGACGCCTTGGCCCCAGATAATACTATCCCTCTAACACAGGATCGGATAATGGATTTGGTCACCAGCAAGGTTAAAACATTGGTGGCCGAAGCTGAAGCTCAGAAAGAAATCGGCAGTAGCGGGCGGCCATATCCCGCGCAGTACGATCTGATTGAGTTCCCAAGCGGCTACGTTATTCCTAAGTTCGGAAGATTTGATGGAACGGGGAATGCAAATCAGCACGTCGCCCACTTCAAAGCATCGTGCGGAAATACAGGGGGCAATGACGCGCTCCTTCTTCGTCAGTTTGTCAACAGCCTGACCGGTGTCGCTTTCGACTGGTACGCGAGCATACCAGACGGGTCCGTCATTACCTTTGCCCAAATGGAATCTCTGTTTCGGCAAAGGTTCATGAGTGTCAGTGATAAAATCTCAATTGCCGACCTTGTGAGGACCAAGCCGGGGAAGAATGAAAGCAACACCGACTTTATCGCTCGATGGCGTAATCTCACAGTCAAGTGCGAACCGCCGCTGGAGCAGGACCAGTCCGTCAGCCTTCTCATTGGGAACCTCAGTAACTGGATGGTCCCATTCTTGTGTACAGCGGGCCTCAAGACATTTCAGGAGCTAACCAAGAAAGTCCAAATGCTGGAACGCTCGAAGCAAGAGTCCCCGCCGGACTCTCAGAGAGACAAAACCTGGAAAAGCAAGCGGGACGACAACCGTAGAAGCGGGAGTTCTAGCAGTACCAATGTCTTCAATGCCTCCGACAATGAAGAAAAGCGAAGGGCGGGTGAATCCAAAACCAACCGGTCTCGAAAGCCATTGCTGGGAGGAGATGGGCCTTCCCTAGAGGAGAAAAAGAACAAGGTTTACTCTTTCAGAAGGGATAAGGTCCGCAAGATATTTAAAGATGCTTTGAACAATGGCCTACAATTGCCGGAGTCGAAAAGACCCCAAGAAGCAAAGATGACCGACAATCCCCTGTATTGCCCGTACCACCGAGTAGTGAGCCATGCGATCGAGGATTGCTATATCTTCAAAGACTGGGTCGAGAAGCAGTACAAGGCCGGAGAGATCGAGCTGTCCAAAAGTGTGTTGGTGAACAATCAAGTTGCAACCACCAACTTTATACAGACAGAAACTGAAGCCTTCTGGGAGCAAACAGCCGAACCCGCTGCCCTGAGAAACGAAACCGACTCATTGCGGCCTCCATGGAGTACGCACATATCTAATAAGACGAAGAAGATGCTAAAGATGCTTCAGAAAGAGCCCAGGATGGAATGGGAAGGACAGAAGAGGCCTACCAGTCCAGCTGCCAATGCGGCTCCATCAGGCTCAAAATCCAAGAAGCTCAAGAAGAAGAAAAGTGCAGCTAGGCGCGAAAAAGAGTCTGCAGGGAGATCGACCATTCAAAAATATATCGATTCCCTCGAAGAATATGAACAAAGGGAAAGAACATTGATTCAATTGAAGGAGTTCTTCCCTGTACAAGCGGCTGAAATTCTGGAGGAGTTAGAAGAAGACTCCAATGAAGAGATCCCAGTAGTGACCTGCTACGCCATCCATCTTGGCAGCGACTCCGAGGATGATCTCTGTTTTCCCGAAGAGGACGAGGAGCTCTCCACGAAGGCCAATCAAATCCAGCTCAGAAGCGGCAGGGCTTTACCGCAAAATCAGGGCAACGCCCCAAAAGGGAAGGAAAGACAAGTCGCTAATGAAGAAGATGGCAGAGAACCGGCCGACGAAAACATAAGTCCTTCCTCGGTGGACTATAATGTCTTGGCGCATCTCCGGAAGCTTCCGTCTCTCCTGAGCATCTACGACGCCCTGGTCCTATCTAAGGAGCTTAGAGATGTTCTCATTCACGCCCTACAAAACCCTGAGCGGTATCAGGCTCACTTTGCAGAAATTAATATGAAAGAAGCTCAACACACTTTGCATGCCGCTGCAGTCACATTTAAGGATGAAGACTTGCTACTGGGAACGGCTGAGCATAATCGGCCGCTTTACGTGACCGGGTACAGCGACGGAGATAGAATTAATCGCATATTGATTGATCTGGGGTCCTCAGTGAACATCATGAACTTGCGAACTCTGAAGAGTTTGTCAATGGACGTCCGACACCTGTCAAGGGAGAGGATTGTCATTCAAGGCTTCAACCAAAATTGTCAGCAAGTTCTGGGGTCCATAGCTCTGCCAATCAAATTCGGGGATCTTCAAACTGAAGCTAAGATATACGTGATCGAAGCCGACACGTCTTATAAGATTCTCTTAGGGCGGCCGTGGCTCCACGATTACGGCATCATTCCGTCAACTCTCCATCAATGCATGAAGTATACTAAAAATGGCGAAGAAAGACGCATTGACGGAGACATCCAGCCGTTCGGTGTGCATGAAGTACGATATGAAGATTCTCGGTACTTTATGAACCACCAAAATGCTAAGCCACAACTGACTGAGGATAGACCGGCCCCAAGACACAAGAGCAAATCTGCGCCGGCTGTCACTTTCAAAAGCAAAAATACCCAAGTGCGCCCGCATTTCGGCAGCGACACTGATGAGTCTGACGCTGGAAGCCCGTCCTTCCGTAAAACCCGCCCACGTTTCGGCAGCGATACGGACGAATCTGTTACTGAAGGACCATCTAGCAGCAAAGTCCGCCCTCATCTTGGCAGTGACACTGAAGAGTCAGAAGAAGAGGACCTGCCGTGCAACAGCTGTGCAGATCGGCCCCCCATGCAGCAAGCGAAACTACGAGAGACCTTCGAAGTCGCTGAAGGGTCCCTGGCCATCACAAGGGTGCCGGAACGGATGTGCAAAGAGCTCGACGCATTGTCAGTCTCTACCGTGGACCAGCTGAAAACTTTCTACGTGCCCGGGAGGAAAAATGGACAGAAGGGCATCCTGTTTTACAGGTCCAACCCTGTTGTGCACCCGGACGATCTTTCTGTCGCGTGTCTTCCCTATGAGAGAGGCATAAGAGCCGTCCTCAATCCCAGATACTATGCGCCCGAGGTGCGGGAATACTTTAAGAAGTGCGGATGCCGGTTATATCAAACGGAGTCCGAAGCAAAGTTTTACGAAGGACTATGGTATCCGCCCCAGGTCCGAGCACTCATCGATGGACGAATTCCAGATAGACGGGGCATAGGCTACATTCAACCTGATTCCAAAGCATGCTACATGATCCATGTTGGTGAGGCCAGCGAAGGATCGAATAATGATGACGAGATAGCCGAGCCAGAAGAAGCTCCTCAAGAGCTCGAAGATGGCGGACAAGCAACCTTTGATGAGCTAACCGAGATTGACTTAGGAACGCCTGATAATCCAAGGCCGACCTACATCAGCTCACTCTTGTCAGAGGAAATGAAAGAGCAGATAGTTGCCCTGCTGCGTGAGTTCGTCGACTGCTTCGCGTGGACGTACAAAGAAATGCCTGGCCTTTCCCCTGAGGTAGCCGTGCATAAACTGGCTATATCTCCTGATGCTAAGCCAGTCAAACAAGCTCCTCGAAGAATGAGAAGGGAGTTGGAAGAAAAGGTCATCGAGGAAACCAAGAAACTCATCGATGCCGGCTTCATCAGGGAAGAGAAATATGCAGACTGGATCGCATGCATAGTCCTAGTGAAGAAGAAAAATGGGCAGATCCGAGTTTGTGTCGATTTCAGGGACCTCAACAAGGCATGTCCTAAAGACGACTTCCCGCTACCGGTCATGGAAATGATGGTTGATGACACCTCAAATTACGAACTGTTCACCTTTATGGACGGCTCGTCTGGATATAATCAGATCAAGATGTCGCCTGAGGATGAGAAGCACACAGCATTTCGAACCCCGATCGGAATATATTGCTACAAGGTAATGCCATTCGGACTGAAGAACGCAGGTGCTACATATCAAAGGGCAATGACTAATATCTTTGATGACCTAATCCATAAAGTCGTCGAATGTTATGTTGATGATCTGGTCGTCAAGACTAAAGCCAAGGCCGATCATATCCAAGATCTCAGGACCGTTCTTACTAGACTGAGGGAATACGATCTGAAGATGAATCCTCTGAAGTGCGCTTTTGGCGTGTCATCGGGAAAATTCCTGGGCTTCATAGTCCGACATCGAGGGATCGAAGTTGACCCATCAAAGATAAAGGCCATCATGGAGATGCCCCCTCCGAAGAGTCTGACACAGCTAAGATCTTTTCAAGGCAAGCTTGCTTATATACGGAGGTTTATCTCAAATTTATCGGGGAGATGTAGGCCCTTCTCAAAGATCATGAAGAAAGGAGCTCCTTTTATCTGGGATGCCGAATGTCAAGCAGCGTTTGAAAGCATTAAACAATACTTGTTGCACCCTCCAGTGCTGGCCGCTCCCATTCCAAATAAACCACTGATTCTCTACACTGCCGCGCTGGACGAGTCACTCGGTGCGCTCCTTGCCCAGAATAACGAGGAAGGAAAAGAAAATGCCCTCTACTACCTCAGTCGAACTCTAGTCGGGGCGGAACACAACTACTCCCCAATCGAAAAGCAATGCCTGGCGCTAATATTTGCTGTGAAGAAGCTGAGGCACTATTTGCTCGCTCATCGGGTTATGCTGATCTCCAAGGTCGACCCGCTCAAACACTTGATGACCAAAGCAAGCCTAGCCGGCAGAATGGCAAGATGGGCTGTCATGCTACTTTAGTTTGACATAGTTTACACTCCTCAGAAAGCAGTAAAAGGGCAAGCTCTTGCAGACTTTCTCGCTGCTCATCCCATACCAGAAGGGTCGCCGCTAAATTGTGAGTTACCCGACGAACAAGTGCTGCACCTCGAGAATGACGAGCCATGTTGGGAGCTCTATTTCGATGGGGCCTCATCGATAAGGACCTCCAGTAAATCAAGTGTCCTGGAGATAAAAGCAGGGATAGGATTGGTATTCATCACACCATCAATGGGAACCCTACGGCGTTCTTTTGCTCTCACCGAGCCTCGGACAAACAATGAAGCTGAGTATGAAGCTCTGATAGCTGGTTTGGAGCTTGCCGTAGAAATGGAAATCCGTCGGCTACGAGTCTACGGTGACTCCCAGCTTGTCATCAACCAAGTAAGCGGCGACTATAAGATATACAAACCCGAGTTAGCTCGGTACAGAGGTCGAGTGGTGGAACTCATGAAACGGTTCACTCATATTGAACTAACGAGAGTCCCTAGAGCGTTGAACGGAAAGGCTGATGTACTCGCTCGCTTGGCCAAGGAGCTGGCTGATCCTGACATGGAAGAAATTCTGATCACAGTCAGGAGCCGGCAAATTCTACCCCCAGTCTTTCTACGAGAAGAGGAAAGCGCGGAACAGAAGAGCAGTCCTGCGGAAGAAGCTTCGATCATCCAAGACGAGCCCGATTGGAGAGAACCCTTCATAGAGTACCTCCGATACGACAAGCTGCCCGAAGAAAAATCTGCGAGGATTCAGCTGAAGAAAAGAGCTCTCCGATACGTGTTTGTAAATGACACGTTATACCGCAGGTCATATGACCAACTCTGTCTCAGGTGTCTGTCATTGGCCGAAGCCCAAAAGGTCATGAAAGATGTCCACTCGGGCGTTTGCGATGCTCACCAATCTGGCCCCAAGATGCGACTTCAAATCAAACGGCTTGGGTATTACTGGCCCACCATGATACGGGATTGCGGAGAGCATGCAAAGAAATGTTATATCTGCCAAATTCACGGTGATTTTATTCACAAGCATCCCAATCCATTGCATCCTACGGTGGCGTCGTGGCCCTTCGAAGTTTGGGGCACCGACATTGTTGGCCCAATTGATCCTCCGTCATCTAAAGGCCACCGGTTTATACTGGCCGCGACAGACTACTTCTCCAGATGGGCTGAAGCTGTCCCGCTAAAAGAAGTTAAGACAAAGGATATTCTGACATTCTTCCAGCATAATATTCTATACCGCTTCGGTACACCAAGAAGAATCATTTCTGACAACGGGCCTTCTTTCAAGAGCTTCAATGTGTCAAGGTTTGCTACTCAGCACAAGATAGACTGGAGATATTCCTCCATCTATAATCCAAGAGCCAATGGGCTAGCCGAAGCCTTCAATAAGACTCTATGCAAGCTCCTGAGGAAAAATGCTTCAGCCAACAAGAGAGACTGGAATCTCAAACTTCACGAGGCATTGTGGGCATATCGTACCACGCACCGTACTCCAACTCAGTCCACTCCATACTCATTGCTTTTCGGAGTGGAGGCGGTCCTCCCCCTCGAAGTCGAAGTTCCAAGCTTAAGAATGGCCGTTCAGCATGAGTTGACAGAAGAGGAAAACGTGCTCCTTCGACTTGAAGAACTCGATGCCCTCGAAGAAAAGAGGCTCGCGGTGCAGCAAAATCTGGAGTTATACCGAGCCCAGATGTCACGGGCCTATGACAAGATAACTCGTCTCTGCGCTTTCAAGAAAGGTGAATTGGTGTTGGTCCTCAAAAGACCGATCATCCTCAATCGACATGCCAAGGGAAAATTCGAGCCAAACTGGGAAGGACCATACGTCATTGAGAAAGTGTTCGACGGAGGATCCTACCAACTAATAAGTGCAGAGGGAGAAAGGCCCATGCCACCCATCAATGGACGATATCTCAAGAAATACTACACATGAATGCTCCAAGTCGCAGGCGAATTGAGCACATCAGCCCTACGGTCTGGATCAGACATCCTGCAAAACCGTATACAATCCACGGGCGTAAATGACCCCTATCTCTCCTAAATCCTGCCGGTGGGACTACTTTTAAAGTCCCACCAGCGGTAAAAAAAAAAGAAGGAAAAAAATATATAAAAAGAAATAAAAAAATATATAAATAAACGGTATGTCCACAAGCAAAACGGGCACGGATGAAAACCCGAAAGGGCTCCGTGAGTAAAAATAGCAAGACTACCGGCGAGTCTGCGAAAACCCGAAAGGGCGCAAACTCGTGAAAAGAGATGAAATACACTCACAACGTCCTCTCGACCTTGTGAGGAGAAAACCCCTGCGTGAGATCCTTACGACTCACAAAGGAGCAACACACTTAGGAATCCTCACGATTCCTAAGGAGAAAATACACCTGCGGGATCCTTACGACTCGTAGGGTGAAAATGCTTTTATGGGACCCTCACGGCCCATAAAATTGAGAAGCCTTAGGTGATAGGGACCCAAACCTGTCTCCTAAGCCATCGTCCCCCAACGAGCAACGGCAAATGATGAGTCGCTCCTGGCATTCCGCTTCAGTGTTAGCGGTGCTGATGCCGACCAAAACCCAAATCCCTAGTCCTCCCATGGCAAATGATGAGTTGCTCCTGGCATTATTCCAGTGCAGCAATGCTGATGCCAAACAAGATCCAAATTCCAAGTCCCCAAACGGTGAATGATGAGTCGCTCCTGGTACCATATTCTAGTGCAGCGATGCAGACGCCAACCAAAATCCAATTTCTCAAAATTCACCCAGCCCTACGATTGGTCCCCAAGTTGACTACCGTATACAATCTGCGGGCTCAAATAATTCTCGTCATACCCATGCCCCACCACAATTACCAGTTACGCGGCTGGTCTCCGCCTTTGAAATTATGCTCCATTGAGAAGACCCACTCATGTGTCCTCACGATACATGAGGAGAACAAACCTTTGTGGGATCCTTACGACTCATAAAGGAAAAACACACTTAGGAGTCCTCACGACTCTTAAGGAGAAAATACACCTGCGGGATCCTTAAGACTCGTAGGGAGGAAATGCTTTTATGGGACCCTCACGGCCCATAAAATTGAAAAGCCTTAGGCGATAGGGATCTAAACCTGTCTCCTAAGCCATCGCTCCCCAATCCCCAAATGGCGAATGATGAGTCGCTCCTGGTACCATATTCCAGTGCAGCGATGCAGACGCCAACCAAATTCCAAATCCCATACCCCAACGGCGAATGATGAGTCGCTCCTGGTACCATATTCCGGTGCAGCGATGCAGACGCCGACAAAGTCCCAAAATTTTTCCGGCCCTACGGTCTGGATCATACATCCTGCAAAACCGTATACAATCAACGGGCGTAAAACAATCCCAATTTCTCCCAAATCCTCTCAGGGCAAATGATGAGTTGCTCCTGACATTATTCCAGTGCAGCAATGCAGATGCCAAACAAAAACCAAAATCCCAAAATCCTCTCCATGACAGATGATGATTCGCTCCTGGTACCATATTCCAGTATAGCGATGCTGATGTCAACCCAAATCAAAATCAACAAGTCAACTTCCACTCCGACACCGCAAGAAGCGGAGCAAGTCAAGTCTACCCCTGACATTGCAAGAAGCAGAGCAAGTCAAATCAAGCATCGACCGTCCACGTCGCTAAAATGGCAGAACCGACCGTCCACGTCGCTAAAAGGGCAGCATCGACCGTCCACGTCGCTAAAAGGGCAGCATCGACCGTCCACGTCGCTAAAAGGGCAGAACCGACCGTCCACGTCGCAAAAAGGGCAGAATCGACCGTCCACGTCGCTAAAAGGGCAGCATCGACCGTCCACGTCGCTAAAAGGGCAGAACCGACCGTCCACGTCGCTAAAAGGGCAGCATCGAACGTCCACGTCGCTAAAAGGGCAGAACCGACCGTCCACGTCGCAAAAAGGGCAGAATCGACCGTCCACGTCGCAAAAAAGGCAGAACCGACCGTCCAAGTCGCTAAAAGGGCAGCATCGACCGTCCACGTCGCAAAAAGGGCAGAACCGACCGTCCAAGTCGCAAAAAGGGCAGCACCGACCGTCCAAGTCGCCAAAAGGGCAGCACCGACCGTCCACGTCGCTAAAAGGGCAGCACCGACCGTCCACGTCGCTAAAAGGGCAGCACCGACCGTCCACGTCGCTAAAAGGGAAGCACCGACCGTCCACGTCGCTAAAAGGGCAGCACCGACCGTCCACGTCGCTAAAAGGGCAGCACCGACCGTCCACGTCGCTAAAAGGGGAGCAACGACCGTCCAAGTCGCAAAAAGGGCAGCACCGACCGTCCACGTCGCTAAAAGGGCAGCACCGACCGTCCAAGTCGCGAAAAGGGCAGAACCGACCGTCCACGTCGCTAAAAGGGCAGCATCGACCGTCCAAGTCGCAAAAAGGGCAGCATCGACCGTCCAAGTCGCAAAAAGGGCCGCATCGACCGTCCATGTCGTAAAAAGGGCAGTGCCAGTTTCCCGAAAGGTGGGAACCGAATCAAGTCGCCTCCACGTGAAAGAAGATCCATCAATTTCATGCACACGACCCACATATGTGGTGTGCATTTATTGATGGGGGGCAATTTGTTTGGGTAAAAATTTACACCCCGGTTGACCAAGTCAAAATCAAAGTCAACCCCAAGCCAAGTGGGCCCAAGCCTAGATCCAGTGGGCCCATGCCCGGGTCGAGCCAGAACATGAAGCGGCCGGCCTCCCCCCATGCTAAGATAAAAATTTTGTAATAAATAATTTTGTTGCATTTCTTTTAGTTTATTTTATGGATAAATGTAAGGAAAATAGGCATAAAGCCAATTTTTTGTAAAGCCCATGGCTTATGTGCAAAAAGAAATGGCACATGAGCCATGGGATAGGCAAAATGCCATTTTGTGAAGCCCAAGGGGCTATGTGCAAAGTGTATAGCCTATAAAAGCAAAAGATAATGAAAATATCTCATAACTTTTTCTCTCTCAAAAAAAGTTTCAGAGCTGAGCTCTTTCTTTCTTTCTTCTTCAAGGTTCCAAAAGCTTCTTCTTTCTTTTGAATTAAATCAAGAGTTTTACTCTTCTTTTTTCAAAACTAAATAGTTTTCCACCACAAAACCCACAAAGGGGAACTCGGATCTGTCATCAGATCTTAAAAAGGAGAGATTTTGAGATTTCACATCTCTTGATCTTCAAGATCCAGCAAGCAACAGGAGGAAGAAGAAGAACCCTTCCATTAACCCCAAAAACACACTCAGGAGTCCAACTCCTCTCTGATTTCTCTTCAGAGAAATCTTTTTCAGGCTAAAAGCCTCTTGTCCTCTCCGGCGCGCAGCGCAAGTGCGCAAAGCGCCCGCGTGTCGACACGTGGCGCGTGCGCTTGCGCACCTGCGCGCTTGCGCAAGGGCGCAAAGAGCCCGCGTGCCGACACGTGGCGCGCGCGCTTGCGCACCTGCGCGCTTGCGCAAGTGCGCAAAGCGCCCGCGTGCCGACACGTGGCGCGCGCGCTTGCGCACCTGCGCGCAGCGCTCTTGCGCAAAGCGCCCGCGTGCCGACACGTGGCGCTCTTGCGCCTGAGCGCACAGCACCTAAGCGCACAGCGCCCAAGGTGCTGCCCCACGCATCCTTTGGATGCCTTTTCCCCTTTATTTATATACATATGTATATACATACATTTGTATACAAATGTACACATACACATACTCCGCAGCATTCTCCCCCTCCAAAAAATTTTCGGGCCGGGGCGCTGCCCCGAACCCCGCAAGGGGGCTGCTAGCCCCCTTGACCCCCAGCCCGCTATCCGGGTAGCGGGACCCCCGTAAAAAACTCTGCGTGGCTCCCGATATATCCAACCCCCCCTTTCAAAACACAACACACGTACACTGCACATTGAGTTCGCATGACCATTTTAACCCGTTAATCGGAGGTTCTCTTGCCCCAAAGGCGAGGGGTAATTAACGGCAGCTTAGTCCGCGGCTGCCGGAGATTCGGATCCCCACAATCATTAAACCCCGGCCTACCCTAGGCAGGGGGAATCTGTAGTACGCCTGACAAGCGTGCGTGTATTCCCATCTCACTGGGGTGACGAAAAACACCCTACATAGGCTCTATCATGTACGCGATGCTATGTACCAGACCCGATGTAGCATACTCACTAAGTGTAGTGAGTAGGTATCAAGCAGATCCAGGAGAGAGTCACTGGACAGCTATGAAGAACATTCTCAAGTACTTGACAAGGACTAAGTAGATGTTCTTGGTGTATGATAACGAAGAACTCCAAGTGGAGTCCTTTACCGATTCGAGCTTCCAAAGTGATAAGGACGACTCTAAGTCGCACTCGGGATTTATCTTTACCCTTAATGGAGGAGCGGTTTGTTGGAAGAGTTCCAAGCAAGAAACCGTGGCAGACTCGACGATGGAGGCTGAATACATCGCTGCCAACGATGCTGTCAAAGAAGCTGTCTGGATGAAGAAGTTCATCACTGAACTTGGAGTGGTTCCTTCCACTGTGAATCCTATACCTCTGTATTGTGATAACAATGGAGCTGTGGTTTTGGCCAAGGAACCCAAGTCCCATCAGAAGTCCAGACATATTCTGAGACGGTATCACCTGATCCGGGAGATAGTTGATCGCCGTGAGATCGAGGTCAGGAGAGTTGACACGAAGGACAACACTGCGGATCCACCACGAAGGTCATTCCCCAGATACAATTTGAGAGACTCTTCGGGATGTTGGGTATGAGATACTACAACAGTTGGCCTTAGTGCAAGTAGGAAATTGTTAGTTGTATATATACCCTAGAGGCCATTGTTGTGCATATGATGTATATTATAGTGGATGCTTGGATATATATAGAGAGGACTTTCTTGCTCGACATGATAGTATACTATTTGGTTTCACTTTATCTTTACATGTTGACTTGTATTGGTTTACTGTTTTGCTCTCACATGTTGATAAAGCCCTTAGGATATGTACTCGACTACTAGGACTATGATGCAGATCATACTAGTGGGGCCAGGGTAGTCAAAGAGTACATCCTATAACTGTTTCTAGTCGAGGGAGTATCGAGACAGGGCATCGATACTCCAGAGTAGACTAGCGTATACACAACTTGACCCATATGATGGGCGATGGATGATCCCATATCCATCGGCGTTTGACATCAAAGATGGTGTACGGGTGCTCAGTGGAGACTGGGTACACTTAACGGACTCGCCGAGAACTCCTAAATGGTATTATACCTATCGTCAGATAGCAGTTCTCCGGTGATACTGGTACAGGTTAGTCTGTAGACCCGAGATCGTCATAGAGTCTTGTGTGATTCCCACTGTGCTTTGATTTTCACCTTACCATGTCCAAAAGGGCGTGCAAAACGGTGGCTTTTGGGTACATTCCCGAATCATATGGAGGCAATGAGCGATAGGAGGGGTTTCGTCTCTCCCGGTATAGGGAGTTGATATTGTGTTGTATTCGATTGGCTATAACTGGAAGTCCCTGGCCAGGGCTGATATGGAGTGCTACTGGTAAGAGTTATCAGTAGTTTCTCGACCTGTTATGAGCCTCACATCGACACGACTTATCGGTTACTGGGGTCTGACGTTTACCAACCCTAGACTTGATATGCGACATATCAGACGAAGAGACCGGACTGTACGGTAGTGTTACTGATTGGATTCACAGGAGAATGTACATGCTTGCTTGTTGATCTTCTGATCGCTCAATACCTAGGTGGCGTTACGTTTAGCTGACCGCTTGTAGCTTGTGGGTCTTTGATATGATCATCACCTACTGCCGGCGTATTGACGATTCTTTAGAGTCATACACAGAGGTTTCCTGGCTCAGGCAAAACGGAGTAGGAGCACATATGTGATATGTGCGGGACCGAGAATAATACGATATGAGATACCGTATTCTATTCTCGTGATATGAGATATCGGCCGGGTATATGTGATATAGCCGGGTTATCGGATCAAGTGTTGATTCGATGAATTGGTACATGTTATATTAGTCGGTTATATGTGCTATAGCCGGATTATCGGATCAAGTGTTGATTTGATAATTTAATGTATAATTATATATGTGATATATTACATTACGTTAACTAATATAAGCTCTCTTTATTGATTCATTTTCTCACGGGATAATACATTGATATATATGCGATATATGTTAATTGTATTATTTTCTTTTGTTACAAAATATATTGTATATGTGATATATAATATTGTAACATGTTAGGGTTACAAATGCAACATAGTGTTGAGTTGAAAAAGGTTTAGGGTTTGGATTAAGGTTAGCTTTCATGAAGCTTCATGAAGCTTTCCTTTGTCTTTAGCTTTGATATTTTGTGTAGATATTTGTTAACCCAATCCAAACAATTAACTCTAGTTTATTCTCTACATGAGTTAATTCCTTCATGCTTAACTCATGGTTGAATAAGTAACCATAACAATAATTCATTATTCAACACAAAAAGATTATCTTCTTCTTCTTCTTCATTCTCTTGAAAGAAAAGCTTTACTAGGTTTTTCTTTTGTGATGATATTGAGTGAGAAATAGAAAACAAAAGAGAGCAAAATTCCTAGTTCATCATCCTCATCTATTCTAGCTTCTTAGATTAGGGTGTTCACTTCTCTAATAAGTTGATTAGTGAAGTGTTAGCTTGGGTTTGAGATTCTTCAAGGTAGATCATCTTAGATCATGAAGACTACAAGCAAGGTGTCTCATTTACCTCATGGGGCCACTCGAGAGTCGGAGTTCATGTTGATCGCAGCGAAGGGACCTCAACACGGAGCTTATGAAGCGAAGGAACGGACTACAAAGGTTGTAATCCCTATCTTTTTTCTTATTTGTATGTGATACAAACTTGTTACCCTAGAAATTCTAGCAAGATTCATTGTTAGTTAGCTTTGCACCTCTCTATTTTTTAAAAATGGCATGGGTTATGCTACCAAACACTAGACTAGGTACAAGGGTAACCCAACAAAGAATGTGTGAGCAATTCCATCTAAAATATTCACTGACTAAAAGTACAGAGGTAGAAGGACAAGAGTATGATAGCTTGAATTGAATTCTCTGAGTGTAGGGATGTCTTGTACACACGCGTAGGGGTATATGATCGGTGTTTGGAAGAAAGGTAGGGAGGAAGACTAAGGCGATGTTTTATTGAGAGATGATGTGATTTCTAACATCTTTTCAGGACCATTAAGATAGGGCTCATGACAACCGAAAAGCAATTGTAGTTGGAAACTCTTATTTTCAAGTTTTTTTTCTTTTATAGTTATTATCTTTATATGTAACTTTCACCGTCTTTCTTTTATTATTGGATTATGTAGGTGTAATCCGCTAAAAACCCTCAGGAGACAACACTCCTCCTACTAGGGACACTTACAGGTTTAACGGCTTGTTGCATATGCTCAGTGCAATCGTGTTGCCTACGAAAGTGTGCTGGTTAGTTTTTCTCTTTTCTTTCTATTTTCTTTTCTCCTTCTCTTGAATAAATAGTTTGCTCGGGATGATCAAAGTCAAGTTTGGGGGTATTTGTTCAGTCGAAAATAGTGCACTTTTAATATGACAATTTCCTTACTTTTCTTAATTATCTAATGGTGTTTGTTATAAATATAACACATATTAGAAGCTCATCTACAAAATACCATTTACCATGTGTTTATATATTATAATCAACATTATGAAGGAAATTGTATGTTTAATATTTTACGCATAATATTTTATATCTCAAACATAACTAACATTCTTCATTGAGATATTGTGCAAGTTTAGCTCAGGTCAGATATCCAGAATTAAGAATCTGCCGATAAAGTAAAGAAAGTTGAAGAATCAAATACTAGCAGAGACTCAGAAAAAATAAGAAGGTTCCAGACATCAAATAAATACCCAAATATTAATAAGAGAAAATTCCAGAAGAATGAAGCCAAGAACCCACCGAGTCGCGGCCGATCCGCGGCTGAGTCGGCAGAGTTGCCGCGGTTAAGCGGTCAAGAAGAGGAGTTAGGGTTCAAGATTCTTCTGGAAGCTTTTGTGCAACAAATTTAGTTTGTTGGGATTTTCTGTTACTGGATTTGTAGCTATAAAAATGACCGAGGGCTATATCCAATTGGAATCCAATTTCATTCTAAAAAAAGAGCCAAGAACAACAACAATATCTCAACATCAAATCCAAGATCAAATCCAATATCAAAAAGGGGATCTAAGATCAAGAATCTTCGATCTTAAGTTCCCCGATCAAGAAATCATCGAGAAATTCATCAAGCGACATCAATCAATTCTCCTTTACACGAAGCCGGTCATCATCAACGAGCAAGCGATCTAAGACAGGTC
This sequence comes from Agapanthus africanus, assembly GCA_030015575.1. Taxonomy (NCBI): domain Eukaryota; kingdom Viridiplantae; phylum Streptophyta; class Magnoliopsida; order Asparagales; family Amaryllidaceae; genus Agapanthus; species Agapanthus africanus. The sequence goes on along the minus strand of JASDDO010000022.1, from coordinate 874,317,238 downwards.
CACGACTCGAGGTGATCAAGCGACATGAAGATTGACGGAACATTTACTTCTTCGAGGCAGAGACCGAGAGCAATTCTTCTTCCTCTTCTAATCTAAACTCAAAGAAATGTATTATGAAGTTGAGTAATAAAGGTAGATCATCAGTTTTATCAATTCGCTTTCTTTAGTTTCCGCATTATGAATTCTTTCTATATTCTTTCTTTTATTTTCATGATGCGCGAGTAATTCTCCGCTTGATAGGATTCTTAGGATTAAGGTAGATCAATGAGTGAGAAAATTCTTTACTCCTTTTAAGTCTTATGAAGTTTATAAACTTTAGAAAAAGAATCATCAACATTCTTATCGGGTGCGATATCAATTTCTTGATAATCTCGACCACGATTTGAGATAAGATTGACGATCTTTTTGTTAAGGGCTAGATATGAATGGAGATCAATGAAAGGATAAGGGTCAATAGAGGAGAAATCCTAGTTTCTTCCAAAGAACCCTAATCCTCATTCATCGCTATTAATCTAGTTTTAAATCTATTAATAGATAAGAGGAGTCATCTTTATTAGTTATCCAGGGCTACTAAATCCAATAGAATCCTACAAGCCTTCTTAATATAAAATTTTCTTGATAATTCAATTAGATCTTGAAACTATTTTCTTGATTTTCTTGAAACTATCTTCTTGATTTTCTTAATTTTCTCTTTTATATTTTTTTCAACCGATCTAAAACAAGAACTATAAAATTCCATGAATCCCAGAGGATGACCCGTACTCACTAAGGGTTCACTACACACGACACCGTTATTGATTCCGGTTATTTTACTACTACTTTTTCTTTCACAAAATTATAGATCAATCAGCGGGTCTTTGGCTGCGAGCTCTTTGACGGCTCTAAAATCGAGGGCAACTTCCTCAGGGACTTTTTCCTTCCGCTTGTCTCTTTTGCTCGATCCTTTTTTTGTTGGCCCGTGGTTCTTCTGAGGCAGCATGCTGTTACGTAGCTGAATGTTCTCGCATTTCTTTGCCTCTTCTTTTTTTCCAGAGATGGATTCTTTGAAGAGAGGGCCGAGGGTTATTTCTTCCTCAGAATCGCTCTCGAATGTGAGAACTCGAGTTTCCCTTCTGTCGAACTGGTATCAACCATTTAACAGCTTCCAGTCATTTTTCCACGCTCACCTGTCGCACTTTTTCGCTGTCGACGAGCTTCATGCTTCATCCTCTTGAAGTGTTGTCGGTAGGTAACGTATCCCCGCCACCACTTCTTGAAGGCATTGCACTCTTCGGTGGGGTGTGTAACCTTCCGATGGTATGAGCAGTAGTTCGGATGTACATTCGTTACATCGAGGCACATACTCCCTGGAGTATCTCCTTTGAAAGGTGGCAGCTTCATTCCCATTGACAGGGCTTTGGCGAACCGTTTCCCCGTCTTAAACCTGCTTTTTTCTGCCGCGGGTGTGCTTCGATTTGGTTGGAGTACTTCGTGACTCTTCCTCGCCGCAGCTTCTTTATCCTGACACCGATGCTTGGCCTTTTCGTATATGTTCGTTTCACGCTCTTGGTTAGCTTTTCTCTTTTGAAGGCTTCGTTTAGCAACCTGTCAATTAAGTTGTCTGATGGCTCCAGGGAATTTTGCACCGGCCTTTCCCCCAGTTTCTTTGCGTTGTTCTCCGACACCGAGGGAGTTTCTTTGTCTTTTAACGACGAGTGAGAAACCATGTGGCAACTCGCTACTAATCCTCGGATTCTTCTGACGAGTTGTTCCCCACATCACTGTCGATGTCTCCATTCTCAAGGATATGGTTGAGAAACTCTTCGAGAGTGACTGGGGTTGACACCTTCTGGTTATACTCCTCCAGTGCATCGATATACTTTTGCAGGTCCGTGCGCTCATTATCAGGCTATACGGGCTTCTTGGTCTTCTTCTTTTTCTTCGAAGATTTTGAAGACTTGACCTGGGTGTTTTGCCCATCGTTATCGGTTTTCGGTGTTGAGCGCGGTTTAAGCATGCCCTCAATGATCTCGGTCTTTAGCGGGCTTTTCCATTTGATCGCCGGACATGCTTGAAGATCCTTCAGCATTCTCTTAGTTTTAGCTGAAAGGACAACTTCCCACGGAGCTACTTCTACAAATGGGCATGATGCCGCCAGTGTATCCACCTTTTTAGAAGCGTGCTGTTGTGGCGGGTTTACCTTCCAGTTTTAGGACGGCACAAACTTGCCTTGTTGGTATTAGTCCTCAACCCAGTTTTTGAAGATGTTGCAATGTTCAATTGGGTGACCCATTACTCTGTGGTAGAGGAAGTAGTTGGGACTGTTGACGTCACCAGGCTGCAGTGCGCGTCTTGGATCCGGCAGAGTGATGAGCCTGTTGCGTACCGCCAGTTCAAACAGACTCCTCGTTTTATCCCGGGGAAATGAGTAAGGACGTCTCAACTTCTCTTTGAGGGATCGGCGTGTGTTGCTTCGGCGAGCAACCGGTTTCGGGTCACTCGGTTGTTGTTGAGCATTGACAATGAAGGTCACTTTCCCTTTGCCCTTTTCATTCCGGAGATCCGTTTTTGAAGAAGATGGCCTATGGCCAATCTGGTCCATTTGGGCCAGCTTGTCAATCAAGGCCTGAAAGGTGGTCGGCTTGAAGAACATCATAAATTGGGATATAGTTGCCTGAGGATCAAGGGTCCCCACGAACATGCCCGCGCAAGAGATTCTTTGATGCGTTGTTCGCATTTTGACCATAGGTTTTTTCCACCGAATTGCGTATTGAACCCAGGTCTCTCCTGGATTCACTCTGGAATTGATTAATGCCGTGATTGTGATGCGCTCGCTTGCTCTTGCGAACCGCTGTATGAATAGTAATTCCATCTCCGTGAATGTTTTGACAGAATCATTTGGGAGCTCGGAGTACCATTCAAATGCCGTCTCCAACAAGCTGCCAACAAACTGACGAAGCAGCAGTTTGTCATCACCTCTAGTATTACCGCATAAAGCTCTGAATTGAGCAACGTGCTGGTGTGGATTTCCCATCTCATTATACACATGGAACTTAGGGATCGTATATCCTGGCGGGTACTTGATTTCATCGTACCAGCCTGGATAAGGTCGCCCAGTTCTGACAACTTGGCCTGCCGCTTCACTCGCTTGATGAGCTCGTATTTGTTGAGCTATGTAGTCATCGAAGGCAGTCTTGGAAATTGTCTCTTCTTGGGCTGCTGAGACAGACGGAGGAGGGTTTGACGTTTCCCCTCTGTCGTCTTCGATGATTATCGGAGGGTCTTCGGCTGGAGGTTCCGGCTGGATCATCATCCCAACCATGTAGTGGAACAGAAGCGCCATCTGTTTTATATTAGGGGCCTGTTCTGCAGCCTCCTTATCCTTCCTTTCCAGCACCATTCGCAAGAACTCGGTGTCAGTCTCTTGTTCCGGGCGCTGCTCAGACGTTGATTCCCGGCTTTCTTTCTGCCCGGTGAGTGCTGATATTTTCATAAGCATTTCTTGGAACTTTTGTTGCTTCTCTTGAGCTTTTGTCAACGACTGAGTGAGTGGTCGATAACCTACGGAAGCATGGCTTTCCTCTTTCCCGGAAGCCATATACACCATGTGCACAATTGTTCCCCCAGACTTGGGGCGTTTGGATCCATCCCTTTTCGGATTTGCCGCCGGCGGTGGGAGATTCTCCGGCCTTCTCTTTTTGTGAGAAGTCGAAGTCGAAGGAGCTAGTGTAATAGGCGCCTGAGAAGTCCCTCGCTGCATGCTAGAGGGATGACTTCCCTCTTGTCGAACCTTCATTTTCTCCGGTCGACGAGAATAGTCCTTGTTGATCAAAGAATCCTGAACTTTCCGCCAGACTCTGTGGATTCGGGAGGACAGCCGCTGAGGGGGCTGTTCCGGCTTCGCCTGTATCATGTTTTCAACATGTGGAGGCGACTTCTTCAGTACAGCGGTTGGAGAGTTCTTTCGCACCCTCCTGAGCGGATCAAAGCTGTTCCCAGTTAGAACAGCAGCATCAATTTCCACTATTGGAGCTGGTGGAGTAAGTCGAGAGGGGGAGTTGCTCCCAGCACTTCTCACCTGGCGCCAGTGACGACGTCGAGCATGTCTTGCCGATGGGACCACCTCAGCTGTGGAAGCGGCTCCCCCTGCTTTGGTTAGGGGCTACTGCTGGTGCCAGCCTATTAAAGTTTGACATCCATTGAGATGGGATGGCCAATCTTTCAAAGGCCGACTTTCTGGTAGGGGGAGCATTTTTTACTACTTCACCCATAGCAGGAGTCGGAATGGCCAGTCTTGCGAAGACTGATCCTTTAGTAGGAGATGCCCATTGACGACTTCGTCTGCCCGAACTGGAATGGCTATCCGTTTCGGGATAACCCCATCAAGTATCACGGGCCTCTTTGCGGGCCCACTTGAGCTGTGGCTCAACCTATTTAAGGATGAGGCGTTAGAACTGGACAACCCGTTGAAAGGGGCCGTAGTGGCTGCAAGTCGATCGAAGACCGACTTCTTTGGAGCTTCTTGTGGTAGCATCGGGATGCTGAAGCTTGTCGGTGGGAGCATGGTCCCGAAGAACAGTCTATTGGTAGTTTGAGTCACCTGTTCCACTGGCATTGCAAAGATGTAGGCCGCTTGGGGCCCATAAGTCACTCCTCCGGCAGGGACGGAATGGGAGTGGCTGTTGCAGTTGGTGCAGCTGGAAACCATCGATGTTATCTTCTGCATAGGAGTAAGACGCCAAATCTTAGTATCTTGAATCTAGGGGCAACTATATTAAACCGTGATTTGTTCGCGAACACGACACATGAAGTGTGGAGTGGAAAAAAGAAAAGGTCCCACCGGGCGTGCCAGAATCTGTTCATCGCCGAAAACAGAGACGAATCCGGGATGGATCGTCTTGCCTGAATTTTGGGGCAGATGCTATTTGGGTTTTATCCGTCCACCTCTCCGAAAATGCCAAGTTGATTTATGGCACCGTGTATCGGAGGTTTGGATGGATGTGGCCGTTGTAGCAGACTTCGTCAGATTCTCCGTAATTTCTAAGGGGTTTTTGATTGTGGGGACGCTCTTCCCTGCAGGCGCAAGCCCCTGCAGTTAATTACATTACCACGTAGCGATAACCATTTTCTCCTGCTCCAGAAGGTCACTTCGTGTCGTGTGTGTTTGTTTTATTTTTGGCTGCCCGTGGATTGTATACGGAGGCTAATTTATGTCATCGCCCTCAGGGCGTGGATTAGTCCAAATCCGTATATTCTTAAATTTGGGTTTAGATTGGTTTAAGGATCGTTAATCTCATTTGAGATTAAAATCAATTTAAATGTTTTTTGAGGATACGTTAGTCTAATTTTAGACTAAGATCTACTCAACAGGATTTTGGGATTATTCAGACCCAACAAAAGAGCATTTAGGCTCCATTGTTTTAGTTTAAGGAAGTTTCGGTCCGTAGCTAGTTTAAGGACATTACAGTCCGTTGTAGTTTAAGGACGTTGCAGTCCGTTGGGATGTGCTCATCGGTTTGGGAGTGTACTAAAGAGTTTTTGGTTGTCGGGACCCTCCATCTCTCTGAAGACGTTGAAGAATTACAACGACATGTATCAGAGGTGTGGAGAGATGTACCCTCGAACCGAATTTCAGATTGAGGGGAGAGATCATGGTGGACCATCTAAGAATCATTAGTCATTTTTTGGAGATTAAGATTAACTTAGGAGATGTGTGATGGACATCGTTTTGGTCAATTAGTTTTGGAAGTCATGAGCATAGAGGCTCAGTCTATTTGGAGATCCAAGACGTTTTAATCTCAAGAAAACTTAGCCAATTTGGGGCTGAAGTTGGCTTCTTATAGCATTAAACACTAATATATGCTCGGTGCTCACGTGCTCTCACGTGAATCTCTAAAGCAGTGTTAAACACTGAAATTTGAGGCGCTCAAGTGTGGCACGTAAGGCGCCTGAAAGTTGGGGCTGTACACTTGGGTCCAAATCCCCGTCTGTATATAAGTGTTAAACACTTAATTCTTGTGTCCATCACGTTTGGGCACGTGAGGCGCCCCAGAGTTGAGCACTGCTTCTTTGGGTTTATTCTCTCTTCCCTTTTATAAGTGCTAAGCACTTAGCTCATATGGTGCTCACGTGTGGACACGTGAGGTGCTCAAAATGTGAGCACCGTCTTTGGATTTTCCCCTTTTTCCATTTAAGCAACTGTTTGGGGGTCACGTGAGAATACGTGATTCGATCCCAGTCATTCCTTTTTGTTCATCGGAGGTGCTCACGTGGGAACACGTGACCAGTCTTTTCTTTTATATGCATAGAGACTTTTATCTGAGTTTTAAGAATTTCAGGTCTCTTGTTTTATAAGAATTAGATTCTTTTACAGGGTTAAACCCTAGTTTTATCAGAGGAATTAAATTCCTATATACTTTTTAGAAGAATTAAATTCTTTGGACTTAGTTCTTTCCCTTAAATTTTGAATCTGCATAACAGAATCTTTCCGATGAGAATTAAATTCTCAACTTATGGGGAGATCTACTTCTGCAGACCTCAACCAGAGGAAGAACTAAGTTCTTGTATGAAGGATTAAACCCTTAAAGAAGAGATAAGATAATCTCTGTACTTTTTTCTTACCTAGAATTTTTGTTTAAGAAGGGGATTTTCTTCCTCTAGAGAATTGAATTCACTTTTTTCTTTTTTTTGTTTCGTAAAGCTTATGGGGGATCTCTACTGTACAAGACTTGAAGTCTTGGGTCTTTTATATAGTAGAAGCAAGTTTGTTGATTTAGTTAAAGAAATCTCTCATTGCGAGATCTTAATTGATTTGGGGATTTTATTCACCGTTGGATCTTTGATCCAAATACTTCTGTTTTATAGAAAATATTTTTCTTGTTTTTAACATGATCAAGGAAATATATTCCCATATAGAATTTTTTCTGTAGATAAGTGATTTTTAATCACCATTGGATTTTTTAATCCAACGGTACTCTGTTTTACAGAGAGTAATCTTTATTATTTAGAAAGATTTAAGGAAATATTTTCCAACTAGGGTTTTTATCCTTTTATTTAGAATCTAATTCTATCATCTTGGAAGGTGATTAGGAACACTCACGTGTAGCACGTGACCCCCACGGAATTAAACTTCTTTGCTTATATGCAACAGCCTAAAGAAAAGGCATCACGTGTTAACATGTGAGCTGGTGTTTAGGAACACTCACGTGTAGCACGTGACCCCCACGGAGTTAAACTTGTTTGCTTATATGCAACAGCCTAACAAAGGGCATCATGTGTTAACACGTGAGCTTCTCTGGCCTGCTATCTGTTTTAAAATAGAGCCTATATACTTTGTATATAGATGCTGACGTGCTTACACGTGAGGCTCAATTTCAGCCCGTCAAGCGCCTATAATCTTTGTATCTAGGCGCTCACGTGTGGACACGTGAGGCTCCATTAGTGGGGAATTTTCCCCATTCCTTTTTTCTCTTTTCTTTATAAGGGAACATACGTTAGTCCAGTTTAAGACTATGATCTACTTAACAGGGTGTTAGGATCATTTTTGTTTCAGATCCAACAAGAGAGCATTTGGGCTCTGTTGTTTTAGTTTAAGGATGTTTCGGTCCCTTGTCGCCATTTTGGAGGCAAAGTTGCAGTATAAAGACATCTCGATCTTTTGATCACCATTTGGCGGTGAGGTCGTAGTTTGAGGACATTGCGGTCTGCTGATCACCATTTGGCGGTGAGGTCGTAGTTTGAGGACATTGCGGTCTGCTGATCACCATTTGGCGGTGAGGTCGTAGTTTGAGGACATTGCAGTCTGCTAATCACCATTTGGCGATAAGGTCGTAGTTTGAGGACATTGCGGTCAGCTGATCACCATTTGGCGGTGAGGTCGTAGTTTGGGGACATTTCGGTCTGCTGATCACCATTTAGCGGTGAGGTCGTAGTTTGAGGACATTGCGGTCTGTTGTGGGATGTGCACGTCAGTTTAGGAAGTGCACCCAAAAGTAGTTGGTGGTCGGGATCCGCCACCTCTCTGAAGACGTTGAGGAATTACAACGACAAGTATCAGAGGTGTAGAGAGATGTACCCTTGAACCAATTCCCGTATTGGAGGAAAAAGATCGTGATGGATCATCTAAGAATCATTAGTCATTTTGGAGACTAAGATTAACTTAGGAGGTGCAGGACGAAAATCATTTTGGATTAGCAGACTATTAGTCATGTTGGGGGCTAAGATCAACTTAGGAAATGATGATCATAGAGAGGTCTTGACTCTCTTAGTCAAGTTGGACTAGGTCTGGGTCTCTTCAATTACCCAACAGCCCTAATGTGCTGAGACATACAATACTCACGTGCATTTCATGTGGGCACTGAAATAGTGTTAAACACTAGATTCACATGGCGCACGTGAGGTACTCAACTATGGACGCTGCCAATTTATTTCTCTCTTTTTATACAAGTGTTGAGCACTTAGTTCTTGGGGCGCTCACATGTGAAACACATGAGACGCGCCGGAATTGGGTTCTGCCTTTTGGCTTTATTGCCTCTCCCTTTGTGTAAGTGCTGAACACTTAGCTCCCATAGCACTCACATGTAAAATACGTGAGACGCGTCATAATGGGGCAATGCCCTTTTATTTTTCCTTTCTTTTACAGAAGTGCTAAGCACTTGATTGAGGGCAGCGTACAAAACACGTGACTGTCTTAGGGAGTGTTCCCTGCTCCCCTTTTTAAGCACTCGCATGGGAAACACGTGATGCAGTCTCAGTCATTTCTTTGTTCATTTGAAACACTTACGTGAAGAACACGTGAAGTCTAGTTATAGTGTTAAAAACTAACGAATCACCAAGCTATTCTTCTGTGGTTCTTAGGAATCAAGTTCTCCTTTACAAGTTCTCCTTTTGTTTCTTTGCAAGAATTAAATTCTTCTTACAGGGTTAAACCCTAGTTTTTTTTTTAGAGAAATTAAATTCTTATATGTGTTTTTTTGTAAGAGTTAAACTCTTTGAACTCAGTTCTTTCCCCTAGACTTTATATCTGCATGACAGAATCTCCCTGATGAGAATTAAATTCTCAACTTGTGTGGAGATCCGCCTTTGCAGATCTCAACCAGAGGGAGAATCAAGTTCTTCTGTGAAGGGTCAAACCCTTAGAATTGCAAAGAACAATCTTTTGTTTTTTCCTTTACCTACTATTTCAAGGGAACAAGTCTTTTCTTCTGAGAATTAAATCCTCTCACTGTATATTCTTTAAGTCTCTCTGGGTAGCTCTCTCTCTCTCTCCTTTTTTTCCTTCCTCCTCCTTCTTTTTAACCTGAAGTCATGGGTTCTTTATATAGTGGAGAGAAGTTTGTTGATTAGTTTTAGCAAATCTCCCATTGAGAGATCCTAGTTGATTTTGGGGGTTTTACCCACTGTTGGATCTTTGATCCAAGGGTTTCTGTCTTACAGAACATATTTTCTTGTTTCTTAAACAAGATTAAGAAAATATTTTCCTATACAGAATTTATTCTGTAGATTGGTGATTTTTAATCACCGTTGGAGTTTTAATCCAAGGGTGTTTGGTTTAACGGAGAACAATTTTTATTTGTTTAAAAAGATATGAAAAATATTTTCTAATTTATGGGATATTTGATCCGCCAACTTTCTTTTTAACAGAAAATATCATTTCTTATTTAAAAGTTCAATAGAATTTAATTATATGCTTAATCACCATTGGATCTTTGATCCAATGGTTCCTTGTTGAGTAGAATTTAATTCTACGTAGGGAAGTGCCCTTACGTGTTTAACACGTGAGGCTTATTAGCCTAACAATTGTTTTAATTGCAGTGCCTATATGCGTTGCATATAAGCACTCACGTGTTAAACATGTGGGGCTGTTTTAGCCTACCAATTGTTTTAATTGCTGTGTCTATATGCATTGCATATAGGCACTCACATGTTAAACACGTGGGGCTATTTTAGCCTCGCAATTGTTTTAATTGTAGTGCCTATATGCGTTGCATATAGGCGCTCACGTGTTAAACACGTGGGGATGTTTTAGCCTAGCAATTGTTTTAATTGTTGTGCCTATATGCGTTGCATATAGGCACTCACTTGTTAAACATGTGGGGCTATTTTAGCCTAGCAATTGTTGTACTTGTTGTGCCTATATGCGTTGCATATAGGTACTCACGTATTAAACACGTGGGGCTGTTTTAGCCTAGCAATTGTTCTAATTGATGTGCCTATATGCGTTGCATATAGGCACTCATGTGTTAAATACGTGGGGCTGTTTTAGTGGGGAACTTTTCCTCATCCCTTTTTTTATAAGGGAACAAATGCCCCCCCCCCCAGCGTTGCTTTCACGTAGCTTGCACGTGAGTGCAATGCTGTCACCTTTTCCACCGTTCGTGAAGTGCTGGAATTGGTTCACCTTCTTACTCTAATTCCTATGGGTCAACTATCTTCTTTCCCCATGCCCTTTTTCCCGGCCTTGGAAATAGTTCCACCATGCACAGAATTTTCCGTGCCTAGATTTGAATGCTTCTCTTTATAACCCGAAGCTATTTCTTCCTTCTTCTTCACAAAGAGAAACCCAGAACTCAAGGTAACCATTTTTTAAGGAACAAACCAAGAGCTATGGCTTGCGATCGTCCTCACGCTTGTCGGCAACTATGGGAGGTGCCCATCGAGGAGACTATTCCTCGCTTTGCTGCGCGTCTAGTGGATACCCTTCTCACCAACGCTCAATGTGACTCGGTGATGTATGAGCTCCTAACTCGTAGGGGTTCTCCTCTTCCTATGGGCTCCATTTGGCTCCGGATGATTTTCCTAACCGTGCTTGCCAACATCCCCCCTCATCCGGCAAAGATGACTCCGGCGATTCTCGATGCGGCGGAGGACAAGATCGAGTGCTTTCACGAGGCACGTTTGATTACCCAGTCTTTGAGGAACCGTTCGGTTCAGTTGCTAAGCCGGATACAGGCTCAGTGGGCTATCATGTCTGCCTTCGCTGATGAGCATAGCGCTAATCGATGTGGAGCAACTCCTCACGAAGACCGCTGCTTCGACATGGTAGAGAGGGCAGAGAGAGAATTGGAGAACTTTTTTTACTGTTTTGTTAACCCTTGTATCTCTGATCCCATATTTGGTGATCTCTTCCCTGTAGAGTAGTTTGTTTATTTCAATGTATTTCTCCTATTAGTGACTGTTGAATGTTTTCTCTTCATCATATATTCGTACGTGTATCTCGCCTCTGTGCATGAGCTTTATATTTTGCCCTTAGGAATTTTTTTGCTAAGTGCGAGCGCCATTGTTGTGTCATGCGCTAATCATTCTCACACATACATAAATTAGCACGCTTTGAACACTATTTCCATTTAAATAGGTATGCAGTCATGAATGAACGCTTGGTAGGGTGCGAATCAAAGACTCTCCTTACTGCCTTACATAGTACACGGTTGGTGCTCATAGATTGTGCCTTTCTGTCTTTACTTGACGTGAAGTAGTTTATATAGTCATTTTGGAGTTTGCAGTTTATTCACTCATCCTGGAGTCTCTAGTTTATGAACTCATTTCGGAGCTTGTAGTTTATTCACTCATTCTGGAGTCTCTTGTTTATGAACTCATTTCGGAGTTTGCAGTTTATTCACTCATTCCAGATTCTCTAGTTTATAAACTCATTTCGGAGCTTGTAGTTTATGGACTAATTTTAGAGTTTGTTTAGTTTACCTCCCTTGGGCTTGTAGGAAAACATATCCTAACGTTACAGTTAACCCCTGCTCTTTACGACAGAGGTCCGTTAGGGTCTGTGGTACTAGGGTTTATGTTCGTCGTACCATCCCGTTGGCTGATGTATTCCCTGATATGCAGACTTTATGCTGCTATTCGAGTAGCCCCACGACTGTCGTGTCTCTGATCCCTTCAGGGGTTGGACATGACGTCTTCAAGTAATCTCCTTAGGTCATATTACCGTCGGAAGAGCAAACGTTAGGAATTTTCCATAACGCTTTTTACTTGAGGTTAGGCTCAGTTTGGGAGCCCCGATGAGTCATAACCACTCCACACTGGTGTGGGATGATCTCCGATAGTTTTTCAGGTTTTATTTGAGTTACCCTCAAGACCCTGAAACTAGGAATTTAGCATTCGCTTCCTTTGTTGACACCGCGTCTGCTGTAATGAGACGATTGTCGAGGTGATCTCTAGGTTGTATGTGAACCGTCAAGATTTAGAACTAAGGACTTTGCCATGGCTCCGTTTTGTTGACCCTGGGTTCGCTTGTTGACATCGCGTCTGCATCCTGCTAGAGTGAGAAGAAACGTCGTTGTTGATCTCTAGGCTGTCTGTGAACTGTCGAGATTTGGAACTAGGGACTTTGTCATGGCTCCGTTTTATTGACCCTGGGGTCGCTTGTTGACGTTGCGTCTACATCGTACTGGAGTGTGAAGAAATGCCGTTGTTGATCTGTAAGATGCTGTGAACCATCGAGATTTGGAACTAGGGACTTTGATATGGCTCCGCTTTGTTGACCCTGGGGTCGCTTGTTGACGTCGCGTCTGCATCCTGCTGGAGTGAGAAGAAACTCCGTTGTTGATCTCTAGGCTGTCTGTGAACCGTCGAGATTTGGAACTAGGGACTTGGCCATGGCTCCGCTTTGTTGACCTTGGGGTCACTTGTTGACGCCGCGTCTGCATCCTGCTGGAGTGAGAAGAAACGCCGTTGTCGATCTCTATGTTTTCTGTTAACCGTCGAGATTTGGAACTAGGGAATTTTCCATGGCTCCGCTTTGTTGACCCTAGGGTCGCTTGTTGACGCCGTGTCTGCATCCTATTGGAGTGAGAAGAAACGCCGTTGTTGATCTCTAGGCTGTCTTTGAACCGTTGAGATTTGGAACTAGGGACTTTGCCGTAGCTCCGTTTTGTCGACATCGCGTCTATATCCTGTTGGAGTGAGAAGAAATGTCGTTGTTGACACTATGTCTGCTGTAACGAGATGAGCGTCATTGTGGTCTCTAGGTTGTTTGTGAACCGTCAAAACTTTGCTCTCCCGTTGACGGAGCCTGGTGGGAAAATATGGTTCCCTTTTCATTTATGTCCATAGATTGTATACAGGGGTTGATGTGGACTCACCTGCAGGGCAAAAGTTTCATTCATTTTTTTCTTTCCGCGATGCTCTATCATTTCAGCTTTTCATATCGCGAAAGTCGCGATTGCCCAATCATTTCGGCTTTTTATCACGGTTCCCAATCATTTCGGCTATTCTTTTCTTTTTACTCGCTGCTTTTTATTGCGAGTTGCCCAAACATTTCGGCTATTTCATATTCATATATTTTGCTCGCTGATTTTTATTGCAAGTTGCCCCATCATTTCGGCTATGTCATATGCATTTTTTTGCGTGCTGGTTTTTGTCGCGAGTATGGAGCTTAAGGTTTGATACCAATTTTGGCATCAGTATCGCTGCGACTGGAATATTTCCAGGAGCGAATCATCATTTGCCGTGAAAGGCCTTGGAATTTGATACTGATTTAGACATCAGCGTCGCTACAACTGGGATATTGCCATGAGCGAATCATCATTTGCCGTGAAAGGCCTTGGAATTTGATACTGATTTAGGCATCAGCATCGCTACAACTGGGATATTGCCAGGAGCGAATCATCATTTGCCTTTGTCGATTTAAACAAAGGTGGCTTAGCAAACAGGGTTAAGATCCTGTCGACTAAGGCTTTTTGAGTTCACGAGCCGTAGGGGTCTCATAAAGGTATTTCTCCCTACGAGTCGTGAGGATCTCGTAGGCGTGTTTTCTCCTTAGGAATCGTGGGGATTCTTAAGTGTATGTTCTCTTATAAATCGTAAGAATCTTACAAGAGTGTTTTCTTCTTATAAGTTGAGAGGACTTACAAGTGTCGTTCACCATATGAGGACATTTCTCGTGATTGGTGGAACATGGTAGGGCAAAAGTTTATTTGTGTCCATGGATTGTATATAAAGGCCAATATCGGACCGCCTGTAGGGCAACATGGGGAGTATGACGGCTTAAGGAAAGGTTTGGATTCCTGTAACTTAAAACTTTGAATCTTATGAGCCGTGAGAGTCTCATAGAGGGAGTTCTCCTTAGGAGTTGAGAGGATCTCGTAAGTGAAAATTTTTCGAGATTGCGCCCTTTCGGGTTTTCACAAGCTCGCCGGTAGCCCTGCTGTTTTTACTCAAGACGCCCTTTCGGGTTTTCATCCCTGCCCATTTCGCTTGTGGACATACCATTTTTTTTACAACAAGATTGTGCCCTTTCAGGTTTTCACAAGCTCGCCGGTAGCCCTGTTGTTTTTACTCACGGCGCCCTTTTGGGTTTTCATCCGTGCCCATTTCATTTGTGGACGTACTGTTTTTTTACCCCTCTGTTTGCCAATGGAACTTAGGGAGGACTTCGCCACCGAGATAGCTGTGTATCCAGCGGGACTTGAGTTGCAGTCCTTGCCGTTGGGACTTGTGGACTTGAATTCCATAATCGATGTGCTTGAGGCGGCGTATTAGTTTAAGAACATTACGGTCCATTATTAGTTTAGGGACATCTCGGTCCAGGGCCAGCTTCGAGGCGAAGTTTTGCCGGATACTACTTATAGAGTCTTGACTCAGGAAGACAGCGAGCGGACACGAGCGTCGCCATCTATCACTAACCTTAGTCGTGACTTGTCAAGCATAGTATTTCTTAAGAAATCGGCCATTTATTGGCCGGAAGGGTCTTTCTCCATACATATCCATGAGAAAGTAGGCCCCATCCTGATAGACCTTGTCTATGATGTACGGACCCTCATAGCTCGGCTCGAATTTCCCCCACTTTGCACGGTTGGGGATCATAGGTCTTTTTACGACTAACACGAGTTCGCTTTGGCGGAATGTTCTTGGTCTGGTTAGTCTTTCGTATGAGCGCGTCATCCTTACTTTGTAAGCTTCCAGGTTTTGCTACGCCATGAGACGAGTTTCATCGAGAGCATCGAGCTCCTCAAGCCGAAGATGGGCATTTTCTTCATCCGTCAGCTCATATCGAACTGCCACTCGTAGAGAGGGTGGCTCTATCTCCAAAGGAAGTACCGCTTCCATGCCGAATATCAACGCGAATGGCGTAATATTCGTGGCCATTTTGAACATGGTTCGATACGCTCAGAGAGCTTCATGCAGTCTCTCATGCCAGTCCTTTTTGTTTCTGGACACCATTTTCTTTACGATCTTCGTCAAGGTCTTGTTGAAAACCTCAACTAGACCATTAGCTTGGGGATTATAGACTGAAGAGTACCTCCAGTCTATATTATGTTGCTGTGCGTAGCGGCTGATCTTATGGCTTCTGTAGGCCGGCCCATTATCCTAGATAATCCGTCGCGGAGTGCCAAACAGGTAGATGACATGTGTCCTGAAGAAATGGAAGATGTTCTCTGTCTTCACTTCCTTTAGCGGTACTGCCTCTGCCCACTTAGAGAAGTAATCGGTCGTTGCCAGTATGAACCGATGTCCTTTGGATGATGCTGACTCAATGGGGCCAATTATGTCGGTTCCCCACATTTCGAATGGCCAGCTAGCTAATATTGGGTGTAGCGGATTTGGATGCTGGTGGATGAATTCCCCGTGAATTTGGCACGAGTGACACTGCTTCGCATATTCGAGGCAGTCCTGACTCATTGTGGGCCAATAGTAACCCATTCTCTTAATCTTCAGCTTCATCTTTAGCTCGGCTTGATGAGAACCGCAGAGTCCGTCGTGGTTTCTTGGACGACTCTACTTGCTTTTTCTGGTCCCATGCACCTTAGCCAAAAACTGTCGAACGATATCTTAAATAGAGTATCGTTGACGAAGGAAAAAGATAGAGCCCGTTTCATGAGCTGATGTCTTGACGACGCGTTTTCGGGCGTTCAATGGGATTTGAAGCAGTCTATGAAGACTTCCCTCCACTCCTTGACCTTTTCTTCGTCTTCTATTTGGAGGACCGCTTGTCTGGTCACTTCCTTTCTTTCAGACGACTCCGGAGATATTTCTGCTGGCGTGAGAATCCGGCAGCTTTGCACAATGATCCTTACGTCTTCGAGGTTTTCGTCGGCCGGTTCTTTAGCGAGCTTGGCTAAAGCATCCGCCTTGCTATTTTCCCCACATGGTATGCTTTCCAGGATGTAGGAGGGAATTTGAGTTAGCAGTTGCTGCACTCTTTCGCCATATTTTACCAACACCGGTTTACACGTCTGATAGTCGCCATTTACTTGGCTAACGACTATCTGGGAGTCTCCATATATAAGGAGGTTTTTGATTCCCATATCGAAAGCGATCTCAAGACCCGCTATCAAAGGTTCGTATTCAGCCTCGTTGTTTGTTCTTGGCTCCGTTAAGGAAAGGGTGAAATGCATTATTCCCCCATGTAGAGTCACGAAGATGAGGCCCACCCCGGCTTTAATTATAGGGGTGTTTTGCTTTCGCTTCTTCAAGGAAGATGCTCCGTCGAAATAGAGTTTCCATTGGACATTATTTTCCTCCTTCTTCCCTTCGATTGTGTCGAATGCGTGTTCGTCTGGCAATTCGCAATTTAAGAGAGAATCGGCTGGTATTGGATGCTCAGCGAGAAAGTCGGCGACGGCCTGGCCTTTCACTACTTTGAGGGGTCGATACGTTATCGAGAACTCCATCAATAGGAGGGCCTATTTGGCCAGCCTTCCTGTTAGTATGGCTCTTGACACCAAATATTTGAGAGGATCCACTTTTGATATGAGATGGACCTCAAGTTGGATATAGTGCCCTCAAAGTCAATTATTGGATCGCAAGCACGTAATCTTGATGATTGAGTGAGGACCTATACCGGTAGAACAGTCTTACTCGAGATGATAGTATGCTATCTGGTTTGTCGTTATCATCACTATTACATGTTGATAGAGCCTATAGGATTCTTTCTTGACAGCCAGCAGTATGATGGTGATCATATACGTGGGAGCTGGGGTCTATGAGCACATCCTTAATGTGTCCCTAGTCATGGGAGTTTCGAAACTGGGCATCGATACTCCAGAGTAGACTAGTGTATATAGTTCGAGACCCTGACGAGGGGCGGTGGCCGGTCTCACAAGCCACTGGTATCAGTTAGTTCACCTAAAATGTATACAGGTGCTCATTCGGTTATGAGTACACCGGACAGGACTCGCCGGGAAGCTGCTAGTTGGTATTATACCTATTGTCAGATAGCAGTTCCCAGGTGACATGTGTACAGGTTAGTCTGTCGACCTGAGATCGTCATTTGCCTCGTGTGTTCCTACTGTGCTTTGATTATTACCCTACCACGGCTCAAAAGAGTCGTGCAAACAGATTTTAGTTGGGTACAGTCCCGAACCACATGGAGGCAATGAGCGGATCGTCGGGGATTCGTGTTCATATCAGATTTTTGCATTTTCATACCGCCCAATTTTTATCACATTGCATATCCGTAGATACTCTTGAGCCGTGTTTGCTAGTCAATTGCAGGATACAGGTTCTCGGTTCCAAAACGATGAAATTCATGGAAAAGACGAAAAAAATCCGGGTTCTTTCCGACCACAGATAAAACACGGTCTCCGTCCCTCATCCGTATGTTGCCAGATACCAGTAGGAAGACAAAATGTCAAATCTATGCACAAGGCTCAATGGTGGCACAAGATCCAAGAGATCTAAGCGGAGCTCGAGGCAATCATGACAAAATCTTGACAAAAAGTCCACCTTTCCCTCAACAGAAATTCTGGAAAATTCGTGAAGAAATTATGAGAAAATACATATACCAGAATGCAGTACACACCAAACCAGGCCAGCACCAAAAAGATATGGGCCCAACTCCTCTAAACGGCCGCGGAAGCGCGGCCAAATGGGGGTTTTGGCCGCCCTTCCGCGGCCATCTTGGCGCCAAACGGTTAGGGTTTTCAGGGGCTCTTTGGTCTTTTCATGAGGGCCCGTATTGTTGCCCTAGTTTCTCATCTTTCAGCCTATAAATACCCCAGAAGTTTGTGAAGGAAGGGGTCCAATTCTTGTATTTCTTTTGCTAGGTTTTAGTTACATGTTCTTCTTCCTCTTCTCACCTCTTCTCCATTAAACTTGTAAGTGAGCTTTTGAGTGAAGAGTGATGAATAAAGAAGACCATTTTATTATCATGCTTGTCTCCTTATCTTTATGCTTGTTGTAATTTTAATTCGTTAAGTAGTTGTTGTTATTTCCTTGTTGTTTATTTCTTCTCTCTTTTTCTTTATCATTCATACGACAATGATACTTACGCTTGATCCTCGCCAAGGTGAGGTCGCAAATAGTTAGTCGTATTCTTCTAGTCTCCTTCTTTCTATCTTCCTCTTTTGTTTGTTTTATTTTTCCGGATGATGATGTGTGAGTAGTTGTATACTTGTTAGGGTAGGATAAGGGAAGTTTGAGAGAAGGAAATCTCTCTCACTCTTTCCTTGCCCAACAACTTAAATCGACTCCCGTTAATTGAACCACAATCCGCTCCTTACGGCACCCTATCCTACATGATAGCGGTGATTCCGTAGTGAGACCGGTTGTGGTTGAATTAACCGGAGGTTATGGATAAGAGCCAAGAACGGACGGACAAGCACCAAAAGGAAGGACTATGCGTTGGAAAGCCTAGCTTATACTCGCAAGTTCCTTCCTAGTCGTGCTAATCCCCGTTGTTGCCGATTACCGTAACACCGAGATTAAGTGGGGCAACGAAAGATGTGGAGACTCCTAACTCAAACTAACCTAATCCTAACCCTAACAAGCTCTCTTTAAATATCAACTTACACTTAGATAGTTACAAACAAAATCTGAACAACCGGACTTAACTCGTCGAAAAACACATAGAAAAAGATTCCCATCTCCCTGCGGACGACCCGTACTCAACCGGCTAGCTACGTGCGAAACCGTCTTGATTGCGGTATTTAAACTTAAACTTGAATACGCTCTTATCGTAACAATCAAATGGCGCCGTTGCCGGGGAGACGGTAGTTTATTTCCTTGTGTAATTTCGGGTTAATTTGTAAGTATAACTCTAACCGAAAAAACGAAAAAAAAATATCCTTTGTAAAAAAAAATCATCTTGTTATTCTTGATTAGTTTTTGTGCAAGTGTGCAGGAAATACGAAGCTCAAAGATCGACGCCAAAGACGTTGGAAATACGGAGTTCAAGTACAGTGCCAAAGACGTGGGAAGATAGACCCACATTTTCGCGGCTACACCGCGACGTACAAAAACGAAGCATCTGGTCCACTGTACAAATCTGGAGCTGTTCCAGTGAGCAAATCCAAATTCAGGACATCCAGACAACCAGAAGAGACACACACCAGCATCTCCACAAAATTTCAAACCCCAAGCTTACTATCTTGCCGCGGAACCGCGGCCTTAGCACCTGTTTGGCCGCGGAACCGCGGCCATTTAGTGGCTTCAGGGGTGCATTTTTTTCTGGTGACTCTCTCTCCTCTCTCCACTCCTCTGAACTCCACTGAACTGTGTTTTCTGCAGGCTTCTTTGCGCAAATTCTTCTCCCCCTTCCAATAAACTGTTCTTGTGCAGGATTCTTTGCGCCGCAAATAAAAATTGTTTGCTGTTGATTTGTTACTGTTTTGCATTCTTTAATACGGACTTAAGGGGCTTGAAACCAATCCAGATTGGGTGGGGATTTCATCACTCTTCCCAGGACCCCGGAAATCACTTAAGCATATGCATTGTCCATTGTAAATTTAAAAAATACTAGACTTCAGCCCTAAGGACTTCGTGCTCATTAGGAGAAGATAAACCTTGTTTAGAACCTTGCTTAACCGTATATTGTTTACGGGGTGTCTAGGAAAGTGTTAAAGGCGCAACCGCCGAAAGAGAAAGGGTTATTTAATTAAGGAACTTCGCGAAAGCGTTGGACAACCTCCCCTTATCTCTGCACTTACCTGGCCTCGTGATCAGTGTATTTTTAAGCTTGTTTCTCGACACTATTTAACTTCGACAATCAAGTTCAGGAGCAGGTCTAGTAGACCTAGGTTACCCTAGATCTAGGTATGATTGTGTATATCTTGTTTGTGATTGCTTAAGCCGTATTTCCGTACATACTTCTGTAAATCTCTTTCTAAAAAAAAAAAAGAAAAAAATCAAAAACTTTTATAAAAACTTGCCCTTTTGTCGCCAAATCCATTTTCACCCAACGCCCATCGCCTTTCTTCATTGACGTTTTCTTACCCTCACTTTCTCCGCTTTGACTATACTAAACTCGTTTAGTGTATGTCCGCTTGGACTCGGGACACTAGCGCCCGTCTAGTCCGCGTTACGTTAGTCGCGACCGACTACGCGATCGACTCCGAAGTCGATACTCCGTCCACTCCTCTTTCTCCCCTTCCTTTGCCGGCCAACTCCGACGTTGACCGGAATTCTGTTCATACATCTTCACCTTCACCTTCACCTTCACCAACCTCTTCTTCTGCGATGTCGGGATTTAATCCGAACATCTCTTTGACCACCCCTGGATTGGCTCCACCTCCTACGGAGACCAATCTTCCACCACATCCGCCTGTTGTAGCGCCGCAGCGAATTGCGCTCCAGGATCGTTTCTACCCTACCCGTTCTGCACTTCCAACCTGCCTTTCTCTTCCTCCGGCCAATGGGGACAACTTTGAAATTAAGCCCTATTTCATCAACATGCTTCCACGTTTTCATGGGCTTGAATCTGAAGATGCCTATATCTTCATAAACAAATTTCAAAACGTCTGTGCCATGATGAAAACCACCCAGCTGTCGGACGATGCTATACGTCTACGGGTCATTCCGTTCACTCTATGCGATCTCGCTGAAAAATGGCTGTATAGCACCGCTTCCCACTCAATCACCAGCTGGGACGAGTTTGTTAAAGCGTTTCTGAAAAAATTCTACCCAAATCATAAGACCGCAAGAATTCGAAATGAGATCAACCAATTCTCCCAGCTTCCTTCTGAACCCTTCTGGAAGTGCTTTGACCGATACAAAGACCTTCTTGTTCAGTGTCCTCACCACGGTATAGAGAAATGGCAGCTCTGCCAAACCTTATACGAGGGACTGAACCCAGCAACGAAGCAGTTGCTGGAAACCATCTGTCAGGGCCACTTCCTATCCAAATCTGACGAGGAAGCGTGGCAGTTCTTTGACGATCTTGCGGAGCAAACGCTACAGTGGGAGAGCACTAGACCGACTTCTTCTTCTTCTACCTCCACTTCTACCGGTCAGTCTAGGGTAGGAATCCACCAACTCGATGTCTCTATTGCGATGAAAGCTGAAATGGCTGCAATAACACGAAAGCTTGAAGCGATAGAGAGCAAATTTTCTGCTCCTGCCCCCACACCTGTTCTCCCCCTTCGTACCATCTGCGCTTGTTGTTCCGATCCTTCCCACTTGACCGAAGAGTGTCCTTACAATCCACCCTCGCAAGGACAGGATCAGGTTAATGCTGCCTTCCAGCAAAGACCGAGGAATGATCCATACTCTTCCACCTACAATCCCGGTTGGAGGAACCACCCCAATTTCACCTGGAATCAGAATCAGAATCAATTCCAGGGCAACAATTTCCAAAGGGCCCCTCCGCCGCAACAACAAGCGCAGCAACAAACTCAGCATCAGTATCAGCAGCCCTTCCAACCCCAACCTTACCAAAACCAGACGAACAACTTTGCACCCAACAACTCTTTTCTACCAAACAACAACTTTGTTCCGTCTAACAACGATAAGGTTTCCTCGCTCGAGCGAAGTCTGGAGGCGTTCGTTAAACAGTCGACCCAATCCACCGCCAACATCCAGTCTTCGATTCAATCTTTAGTGCAACACGCTGCCGCACACGGGCAAAGCATCAAGACCATCGAGGCCCAGATTGCACAGCTGAACGCGGCCTTGAGCGAGCGAGAGAAGGGGAAGCTCCCGTCTCAGCCACTTCCAAATCCCGGCCACCCACATAATGCACTTGTTGCTCTTGAACAACAAAACCATAATGTGAGTGCCGTGACCACACTGAGATCAGGGAGGGTGCTGCAAAACGACATTGGCAAGCGAATCAATGATGACACCCCGGCCGCTTCTTCTTCTTCTTCTCCTGCTTCTTCTTCTTCGTCTTCTGAGCCTATTCTCCGTTCTTCATAAGGCTCTCCTTCCTCTTCTTCTCTAAACGGACCCGCTTCTCACTCCACGAAAACACCTATTCTGGGATCCGTTCCAACTCCAAAATCCCCTCCTCCAGCATTAGACTCAACCAATTTTCAAAATGTTCCATTTCCAAACCGGTTGAGGTCTAACAAACAAAATCCACAAATGGAGAAGATTTTGGAGTTATTCAAGCAAGTTAACATTAACATTCCTCTTTTAGATGCTGTCCAACAAGTCCCGTCTTACGCGAAAATCTTAAAGGACTTGTGCACGAAAAAGAGGAAGTCTCAGGTACCCAAGAAAGTTTTCTTGGCTAGTGCTGTGAGTGATGCCCTTACCCAATCTTTACCACAAAAACGGAAGGACCCTGGCTGTCCTACGATTTCAATTACCATTGGGGATAAGAACATCAACCGCGCACTATTAGATCTTGGTGCCAGTGTTAACTTGCTTCCGTATTCAGTATACGAGCAATTAGGCGTCGGAGAGCTGAAACCCACACACTGCACTCTCCAGATGGCCGACCGATCGATCACCCATCCTAGGGGTGAGCTAGAGGATGTGTTAATCAAAGTCGGGGACTTCATATTCCCCGTCGACTTCATTGTCTTAGATACACAGCCTGTAGCTAACCCCCGGAATCAAATTCCGATGATACTCGGTCGCCCATTTCTCGCAACCTCAAATGCTGTGATCAATTGTCGCAATGGTTCGATGAACCTCTCTTTTGGAAATATGACAATTGAACTCAACATTTTTAGGTTGGGGAATCAGCCCGCCGAACCTAATGCTCATATACTGGATGTTTGCTCGATCCAGGAGATCACACCAGAAGAGTGTGAATTCGAGGAGTTTCTGTTTGAACACGATAATCTTGACGCCACTAGTGCGTTTCTCTTCGAACCTGCTGCTGCTTCTGCGCCCGACAACGAATACGAGTGTTTCACGTTCTTGAACGATCTTAGCCGCGCACAACCCGAGTTTGAATCTTTCGACTTTCCGGATGAGTTACCTGAACCATCCAACTCGGTTGCCTACACTCGCTATGAACCTTTGCTGGAGTCCTTTGAGTTCGAGACCTTTGCACCGGTCTTGCCTTCCATCATTTCACCTCCAACGCTCGAACTCAAGCCGTTGCCGTCTCACCTTAAGTATGCTTACTTAGGTGAGAACGAGACCCTCCCTGTCATCATCTCGGCTTCTCTAGCTCCCGAGCAAGAGAAAGCCCTTCTCGCGGTCTTGCACAGCAACAAGCAAGCTTTTGGCTGGTCCATGGAGGACATCAAGGGGATTAGTCCCCTCATCGTTGAGCATCACATTCATCTGATGGATGATGCCAAACCAGCCCGGGATCCACAAAGACGTCTTAATCCAGTCATGAAGGAGGCTGTGAAGAAGGAGATCGTCAAATGTCTAGATAGTGGTATCATTTACCCTATCTCTGATAGCCAGTGGGTTAGCCCCATTCACGTTGTCCCCAAGAAGTCAGGCATCACGGTCATAACCAACGAGGCGAATGAATTAATCCCTACTCGCACCCAAACTGGGTGGCGAGTTTGCATTGATTACAGAAAACTCAACGCCGCAACGCGGAAAGACCACTTTCCGCTACCCTTCATTGACCAGATGCTTGAACGATTGGCCGGACATGAGTACTATTGTTTTCTTGATGGCTACTCTGGCTATAATCAAATTCCCATCGCCGAAAAAGACCAGGACAAGACCACTTTCACTTGTCCTTTCGGCACGTTTGCATATCGTCGCATGCCCTTTGGGTTATGCAATGTGCCCGCTACCTTCCAGCGGTGTATGATGGGAATTTTCTCAGACATGGTGGAAAAATTTCTGGAGATTTTCATGGATGACTTCTCCATCTTCGGCGACTCCTTTGACGAGTGTTTGCTGCATCTTGACGCTGTCCTTACCCGATGTAAGGAAAAGAATCTCACTTTAAACTGGGAGAAATGCCACTTCATGGTGCGCGAAGGTATTGTCTTAGGACATATCATCTCGCAAAATGGCATAGAGGTCGACAAAGCAAAGATTGAGGTCATTTCCAATCTGCCTCCTCCCCGTTGCGTCAGAGATATCCGAGCCTTCCTTGGCCATGCCGGTTTCTATAGACGGTTTATCAAGGACTTTAGCAAGATTGCTAGGCCCTTGACGCTTTTGCTGGCCAAGGACACGCCTTTCGACTTCAACTCGAGCTGTGTGACTGCATTCGAGTCACTGAAACGCTCACTTACTTCTGCTCCCGTTCTTTCTTCTCCTGACTGGACGCACCCATTCGAGATTATGTGCGATGCATCCGACTTTGCCATCGGTGCTGTCCTTGGACAGCACATCAACAAGATGCCGCACGTAATCTATTACGCGAGCCGGACCCTGAACGACGCCCAACTTAACTATACAACAACTGAGAAGGAATTCTTAGCTGTTGTATTTGCTTTAGAAAAGTTCAGGCCCTACCTCATCGGCTCTCCAGTCATTGTCTACACGGACCATTCAGCTCTGCGCCATCTTTTTGCGAAGAAAGATGCCAAATCTCGGTTAATACGTTGGATCCTCTTGCTTCAAGAGTTTGACCTTGTCATTAAGGACAAAAGAGGATGTGAAAACGTAGTCGCCGACCATCTCTCACGACTTCCTTCTTCGCCCTCGCTTCCAATTCCGATTAACGACGTGTTTCCGGATGAACAACTCTTGACAGTATCATGCGAACCCTGGTTCGCAGATATTGTGAATTATTTGGCCACGGGATTGCTACCGACTGAGTGGTCGAGTCAGGACAGACTTCGCTTCTTATCCCAAGTAAAACACTTTTACTGGGACGAACCCTACTTGTTCAAGTACTGTCCCGACCAGATTATTCGTCGGTGTGTCCCAGATGAGGAATTCAAGAGTGTGCTGTCATTTTGCCACGACCAAGCATGTGGCGGGCATTTTGGGCCCAGAAAGACAGCTGAGAAGATCTTGCAATGTGGTTTCTACTGGCCACAACTTTTCAAAGACGCTCATGACTATTGCAAGACTTGCTCCCGGTGCCAACACATGGGCCGGATATCCCGGAGGAATGAGATGCCGCTCCAACCGATCTTGGTTGTGGAGATTTTCGATGTTTGGGGGATGGACTTCATGGGGCCGTTTCCCAGCTCTTTTGGGAACTTGTACATCCTTCTAGCTGTTGATTACATCTCTAAATGGGTCGAGGCTGTGCCCAGCCGAACTAACGACAACAAGGTTGTCGTTAGGTTCCTTAAAGAAAACATTTTCTCACGGTTTGGGCACCCCCGAGCGATCATTAGCGACAATGGAAGTCATTTCTGCAATAAAACTTTCGAAGCCTTGATGCGGAAATACTCCATAAATCATAAGCTCTCTACGCCCTACCACCCCCAAACCTGCGGGCAGGCCGAAGTTTCAAATCGGCAAATCAAGCAGATACTGGAGAAAACGGTTTCCAAGAACCGTAAGGATTGGTCTTTGAAACTCACTGATGCCCTTTGGGCATTTAGAACCGCTTATAAGACCGACCTTGGCATGTCTCCCTATCGGCTTGTGTACGGAAAAGCCTGCCACCTTCCGGTCGAAATCGAGCATCGCGCGTTTTGGGCGATAAAGGAGCTGAATCTGTCTCTGGAGGACGCGGGCAGCCATCGGAAGCTGCAGCTGAACGAACTGAGCGAGCTTAGGGATGAGGCTTACGACAACACGGTTGTCGTTAAGAATCGAACGAAGGTGTTTCACGATAAACACCTTGTGCGCAAAACCTTCGTACCTGGTCAGCAGGTACTTCTTTATGACACCCGACTTCACTTCCATCCGGGAAAGCTCAGATCTCGCTGGAAAGGGCCGTATTTTGTGCGGAATGTGTATCCGCAGGGCGCTGTGGATTTGGAAAATCCAAAGGACGGTTCACTATTCAAAGTGAACGGGCACCGACGCAAACCGTACCTTAGCGCCGAACCAACAGAGGAGCTCCTGTTCTTACAGGAGCCGGTTTACCCTGAATGATCTTCCTCTGCCTACCTCCAAACTTCGGTTATCCAGCCACGAACAGCGGACACTGTTCCAAATAAGTTTGGGGGTATGTACAAACCATTTTGTTTATATTTGTGTATATTCTTTTTCTTTTCTTTCAAAACAAAAACAAATAAAAATTGTGTATCGCTAACCAACAATTTTGAACCTTCAAACTGCTCTCTTCATGCAACGACAGTGAGGACACTGCCCAGTTTAAGTTTGGGGGTACGCTCGGTACGCATTTCTTACCTTCGCATTCATATGTATATTTTGCATCTGCATATTAAAATCCATAAAATCCATAAAAATTTGAAAATTTTCTAAAAATATAAAAACTTTTTGTCAAGTTAGCTTGTGAAAGAACTCTGACTCAACATTCGACGGTTTTCGTTTGAAAAAATAGGAATAACTAGATCTTATGTTTGGATTTTGAAAACCTGAAAGATAACTCTCCTTTGAAGTTAACTATAGCTGATATAAGTCTTTACATCACACTACACGTGTCGTGAGTTTTGGGAATTAGATGACAAGTTTTTCATGTTAAACTTTTAAACAGATAAATGATTTTCTGAGGATCAAATAGGTTTGTTCTGAAATAAGTAATATCAAGAATAGTTTATGAAGTAAAGCGAATATGAAGGAATGTTATTGATGCCGTAATTGGAGCTAAGTCTGAAAAATAACCCATCTAAAACTTGATTGGAATGATTACACACCAAACCCACTAGACACGTCTTTTATCCAAAAAAAAAAATATTTGAACTGCCGGTTATATCTCCGTTCGTATTAAATCATCTGATTTTCACGCCAAACTGTCTTTTGTTTTTGGACCTAGGTAACTTGAGTAATTAAGTCCGCTGGGGTGTTTCTACACCTAATGCCCTAAAACCAACTGGTTTGGGTGCATTGGCCCAAAGCTCGCTAAGAAGCCTAGAAAGTCCAGTTTAAAACAAAGTCAAGCAAGTGTTCTCTCCGAGTTAAAATTCCTAACGGTTCTTTGTGTGAGAATAATCTTGATAAAAGACAGGCTTTTATAAAAATTTTAGCGGAGATATGAAGGTTTTATTCTATGATAAAGACTATTGCACATTCACAGAGGTGTGTATGAAATGAAAACAAGAAAAAGGTGGAGTGAAAAATACGACTTAGCTTCCTGTTAAGGAAGATAGAAATTCTGAAGTTGAAACCTTACTGGAAAACGAAACTTGAAAAATGCTTAACTCTTTATAAAACTTATGTGATCCTTTTTAAATTGTTATCTGGGCTTTATTGTGCGACATGATGACTTTAATCGATCCTTCTGGAACTTAACGACACTATTTGCACTGCACGTAAAGACATATAAAATCTGTAGTTAAATAAGATGCGAGGTGTGAAAAATAAAGGTTCGATAGTCTAGACTTAGGATTATAGAATTGTTATTTTCTAAAACAAAACTTTAGGGTTTGAAACTTAGTCATTTTTACAAACCAACTTGACCGGATTTTGTGGGTAGTATCCGCTGAAAACCCTCAGGAGACAACACTCCTCCTACTAGGGACACCTAGAGGTTTAACGGCTTGTTGCACATGCTCAGTGCAATCGCGTTCCCTGCGAAAGTGAGGTTAGGAAATTTTTTGAGAATAAATGGACTTTGCTCGGGACGAGCAAATGATAAGTTTGGGGGTATTTGTTCATATCAGATTTTTGCATTTTCATACCGCCCAATTTTTATCACATTGCATATCCGTAGATACTCTTGAGCCGTGTTTGCTAGTCAATTGCAGGATACAGGTTCTCGGTTCCAAAACGATGAAATTCATGGAAAAGACGAAAAAAATCCGGGTTCTTTCCGACCACAGATAAAACACGGTCTCCGTCCCTCATCCGTATGTTGCCAGATACCAGTAGGAAGACAAAATGTCAAATCTATGCACAAGGCTCAATGGTGGCACAAGATCCAAGAGATCTACGCGGAGCTCGAGGCAATCATGACAAAATCTTGACAAAAAGTCCACCTTTCCCTCAACAGAAATTCTGGAAAATTCGTGAAGAAATTATGAGAAAATACATATACCAGAATGCAGTACACACCAAACCAGGCCAGCACCAAAAAGATATGGGCCCAACTCCTCTAAACGGCCGCGGAAGCGCGGCCAAATGGGGGTTTTGGCCGCCCTTCCGCGGCCATCTTGGCGCCAAACGGTTAGGGTTTTCAGGGGCTCTTTGGTCTTTTCATGAGGGCCCGTATTGTTGCCCTAGTTTCTCATCTTTCAGCCTATAAATACCCCAGAAGTTTGTGAAGGAAGGGGTCCAATTCTTGTATTTCTTTTGCTAGGTTTTAGTTACATGTTCTTCTTCCTCTTCTCACCTCTTCTCCATTAAACTTGTAAGTGAGCTTTTGAGTGAAGAGTGATGAATAAAGAAGACCATTTTATTATCATGCTTGTCTCCTTATCTTTATGCTTGTTGTAATTTTAATTCGTTAAGTAGTTTTTGTTATTTCCTTGTTGTTTATTTCTTCTCTCTTTTTCTTTATCATTCATACGACAATGATACTTACGCTTGATCCTCGCCAAGGTGAGGTCGCAAATAGTTAGTCGTATTCTTCTAGTCTCCTTCTTTCTATCTTCCTCTTTTGTTTGTTTTATTTTTCCGGATGATGATGTGTGAGTAGTTGTATACTTGTTAGGGTAGGATAAGGGAAGTTTGAGAGAAGGAAATCTCTCTCACTCTTTCCTTGCCCAACAACTTAAATCGACTCCCGTTAATTGAACCACAATCCGCTCCTTACGGCACCCTATCCTACATGATAGCGGTGATTCCGTAGTGAGACCGGTTGTGGTTGAATTAACCGGAGGTTATGGATAAGAGCCAAGAACGGACGGACAAGCACCAAAAGGAAGGACTATGCGTTGGAAAGCCTAGCTTATACTCGCAAGTTCCTTCCTAGTCGTGCTAATCCCCGTTGTTGCCGATTACCGTAACACCGAGATTAAGTGGGGCAACGAAAGATGTGGAGACTCCTAACTCAAACTAACCTAATCCTAACCCTAACAAGCTCTCTTTAAATATCAACTTACACTTAGATAGTTACAAACAAAATCTGAACAACCGGACTTAACTCGTCGAAAAACACATAGAAAAAGATTCCCATCTCCCTGCGGACGACCCGTACTCAACCGGCTAGCTACGTGCGAAACCGTCTTGATTGCGGTATTTAAACTTAAACTTGAACACGCTCTTATCGTAACAATCAATTCGTCTCTCCCGGTATTGGGGGTTGATGTCGCACAGTATACGGGTTGCCATCACCAGAAAACCTTGGCCAAGGTAGTCAAGAATTACCGATCTAGGATCGGTAGTTTCTCAGGCGGTGACGGGTTTCATACCGACATAAATTATCGCGTTGTTAGGGGTCTGACTTTATCCACCCCCTAGACCCGATATGCGATACTCATAGACGAACAGACCAGACTGTACGGATATTATCACTGTCAGGCTTAGTAGGGTTTCTGGATGAGTTCGCTCGTCAGCTTCCCTTCCGATCAATACATGGGCAACCGTTACGTACAGCTAGTACCACTGACGTGCTTGTGATTAAACCAACTGCCAGTGCATTGATGAGTCATTAGAGTCCCCCACAGACAGTTTCCCAATTTCGGGCGAAACGTTGTAGAGACCGTATGGTTTTATGGCAGGGTTCGAACATACATGTGCACTTGTGCACATGTAATGATTTGGAAAGATATTAGCAGTGGACTTTGGTTTAAGCCGGATCCTAGTATTATATTGTGTTGGAATAATTTTGTCTCATTGCATTCGTATTCGGTCGGAATACAAATACGGGTATATATATACAGTTGTGGGGTAATCCTGTAATTCGTTACGGGATTACTTTTGTAGTTGCCAGTTTTTCTTCTCTTGATTAAACATTATTTTTTAATGTTTAATTATTGTTTGATTATTGTGAGCTTTATCTTTAACCCATTTCCTTGCCTAAATTTCGAAATCCGGGGGCTGCCATTTTCATTTGGCTTTGTGTGGGTTTTCTTGAAGGGAATGGGCTTATTGTGATGAGGTGTCCCTAGCATTAATTGGGCATGGGTTTGATTGGCATGGGCAGCATGTTTGTTGATTGTTTGTGCTAGTTTTTTTATTGTATCCTTATGTTCACCTCTTCTTAGTTTATAGTCACCACTTGAATATTAATTCTCACCTCTTGATTGCAAAATCCAGTGAACCTTTTCCTGCAAAAACTGGCTGAGCACAAATTTGAGAGCCCATTCATTCATTTTCTTTACTTGCAAAATATTGTGCTCACATCCTCAAAATGGCAACTTCATTTACCATCACCCAATCCATTGGGTGCCTTGAGACAAACTATTCTACACTCTCTTTACTTCAATCTTGGACATGTCGGCTAGCAAACTTCATATCTGAGTTGCTTCGGTTTGAAGCGGGAGCCCGTATAAAGATTCCTCGATATGGTGCCACTTCGACAAGCGAGACCGGAGGGCGAATTTCGTCGGGGCAGCCGCGACAACCATGGAACGGAGATTGAAGACCGAAGGATACGGATCAATCGTTATAATCTCTGAACTCATTTTACAGATTGCTAGTTAACGGTTAATGGAACGATCCGGGTAAAGGTTATGGTAGCGTCAAGTTTTGAAAAGTTTTTGTTCCGCATTTGGCCTCGAATTGATGGCCGGGGTGCTGCCGTATCCTAACATGGTATCAGAGCCAAACTATTAACCGTTCACTAATGGTTTAGACAATGTTAAAGTATCGAAACCGAAACAAAACCCAAATAATGCCACTGCACTTCCAGTCTCTGTTGTTTTTAAAATGTCTTCAAATAATTATTTAAACATGTGCAGAAGACTACTGACATGACCACAAGACAACACCCCAAACACGAGACCACCTCGCCGGATTTTGACCGAGCCCAAGCTCACAATTTCCGAGGTCGCCAGCCTATTAAGGGCTTCAGGGTTTGGTTTTTGGGGTGTGGTCTGGTTTCTGTAATTTTGGTGCAGCGGTATTGTTTGTTAAGCCCAATTTGGATATGGTTTTATCAGGTTGTTTGGGGCTATTTGGGGGTTATTTCGAAGTCGTTATTTTCTAACATTGTTTAAAGTTTGCAGTACTTTACATTTCTATCTGTGACCGTGAATGTCATTTGATCGGTAAATCTTGTCTAATCGCTATAGTCCTTTTAGACGGATTTGCGAATGTGACATTCACGTTGATGTTCTGTGTTGTGCTGTGATGTTGCGGATTTATCATGGTGGATAGCTTGCATGCAATGGTAGTGCAGTTTGGTTATATTTGCACATTTGATATCGCGGGGCGAGCGTCCGACATGTGGACTGCCGTCACTGCCTGTTTGTATATTATTCTTTTGGGGCACGACCGGGTTGAGGTCGATGTCACCGTTGTACATATTTTATTTTCTGTAGTAGGATTACTCCGCGGTGGGGAGCATGGATAGCCGAGTTCTAGAGGGCAACGGGCCCGCATCTCATGGCTTTGAGACGGGGGGGCTTCACGCTAGGATTGGCGGGCTATTCGCCGCACTCGTAGGGGGTACAGGTTGACCTAAGGTGGGGTGCTCAAGTTACCGGATTCCGTGAAGTGCTGGGTGGTCCATTCACTTTGTTGAAGGGGGCTGCCTCACTTCAGGTTTTGGCGGGTAACTTGCCGCACTCGTAAGGGTCTAGGTTTTCATTGCACAGGCTATCCACACGACCAGGGGAACGTCGGGTTTCATTGCGGCTCAAAGGAAACCCGGGGATCCCAGATTATCTGCATTGTTCTGTGATACTTATTACTTTTCTGTGAAGTTGCATTTATCATGCCTGGAGCGATTATTATATATTGATATATATACTAGTAGATATTGTATATGTTTTACACCCGCGCTAGTCCAGTCCCCGCTCTGCCGTTAGTTAAGTAACCTAACGGGTGATGACGGGACCCAGTGGCGAATGCGGATGGCATATACGTACATTATATTTTCGTTCTTTTCTGGTGTGATTAATTGATGGGACTGCGTTGATTCGGATCAATGAAAGGATAAAACAAACCTATTCTGATGTTATTGGAACCGATTTTTCAAAAAAAAAGGGGCTGTTATTATAAGGACGTTCTCTTTTGTTTTGCACAGTGGTATTCGATAATGAATATCCAGCACCTCATTCGATGAGGCAAGGGCCGAGATCCCTTCATAGGGAGTGACCCCTTAGACAGAGCTTTGCGTCAGGGTAATAACTTCACTATAGTCGATTATTTTTTGCTTTGCATCGTGGTATTCAGTTTAGAATATCCTGCACCTCATTCTACGGGGAAAGAGCCGAGATCCCTTCACCGGGAGTGATCTCTTTAGCAAAGGTTTTCGCCACTATATTTATAAAACTACTCGGTTCCTTCAACGATATCAAGTTCATTACGTTAAAGGTTTTTCTCCAAAAACCAGCCGTAGCCCTCCGTCATTTCGGATTGGTAGTGCTTAGTATTCGTGCTACGTATTTCGATCTTTAGTCAAGGCGTAGTGTTCGGTAGCTATGTAATGCTTTTTCATCGCATGGATATGTGGATTGGTTAGGACAGTCGTGCGATCATTTTGATCTTTAGTCAAGACTCGTACGGGTGGGTCTAATGCAATCAGGAAAATGACGGGTAGAACTTGACTAGGACCTTTTGACATTTTGATCTTTAGTCAAGGTCACTTCGGTCTTAGGGGTAAAAACACACATCGGAAGTTTCAAACATATAGGAAACTTGCCAGGCTTGTGCATACCTTCTGGAGTGTGGTGACTTGAGTGGATTCCATCAAGTTATCATGCGATGATAGTTGGATCCCGATTCCCACTGATGAGTTGGTTTACTCCTCGGGTGATTCCGACTAATTCTTCTTTCAGGTTTGGAGGAGAATTTGAGGATACAGTGGGAGACATTCAGGTTAGAGTGCACGGAGAGTGTTTCTTTTCTCTCTCTCTCTCTCTTTGACTACGACCATGACCCGATTCTGGACTATAATTCAGTAACCAAATTAACCGAACTTTCTTAAAACACTGGCTTTTGGATTGTCTGAGTTGCATACATCATTGCCACTCCTTCTTCTACCCTTTACATTTCTCCAGAACATCCCGTATTACTACGAACATCCACTTACATTGGATAAATTCATCGTATGGTTATATACGAACTCGAAGGAACTTGTTCCAGATTCGAGGATGGATTCTAGTTCTGGAGAGATTGAATAGGATTATTCAGTTGTCTTTTCCTTTTACCTTCTTTCAGGTTGTGAGGGCTCCTAGGATTAGGAGAGGGTACACCTATTGCGCTTATTGGATAGTATTCTTCCAAACCATAGGCAGATACCAAAAGGTAGGGAATGAAGAAAACCAATTAGCCTAAGTGTGGTGTACAGAAAGTAATAAGTAAAGACAAATAAAGGGATTAGAAAGAGAACAAAATAAATTGCGACTGCTATTATTCACGGCCAAACCACGTATTTCATCGCCACTCCTACTTCACCTTTGTATTTCTCCAGAACACCCCGTATCACTATGAACATCCACTTCCATTGGATAAATCCATCGTATGGTGTTCACACCATTATATTGCATTATTATATTCCCCATACTTATTCTTTTTACAAATAAACAGGTGCTTTTGACCCATGTCTGCTACATAATTACAGGTTACAGGTTCTTCGAGCTAAAACAGTGAAAAAGATAAAAGACGATGCAAAAGTGAGACTTTGACCAACAAATAGAAGGATCTTAATCAAGCCTACACAAAAGATCAGTACAAGGAAACGCAAGGTCCAAGATTACAAAGCCACGGTTAAAGTCCACCATAATTATTCACTGGAAAATCTGGAAGATAACCAGAAGCTAATTTGAGAAAAGAACTAAAGAATTAAGTAGCCCAAGGCAACCAGAACCCAGCCCAGAAGACTCAGCATCCAACTCTACCATTGGGCCGCGGAACCGCGGCCCAACCCTTGCTGCGACCGCGGTTCCGCGGCCATCTAAAGCCCAGAGAAGAATAATTTTTTACCAAAAGTTGGAGGCGGCGCTGACTAGTCAACCTAGGGGTATTTTGGTAAATGCAGACATGCGGCAATTGTAAACCTAGAGTTTTCTATATCCTATAAATAGACACCCAAACTCTTGTATTAGGTCATGCCTCTTTTCATTTCATAAAATCAAATCTGTACTGGGTTGATGTTTGAAGAGAGCCATTAATAAAAATTAGTAAGTTCTTTTATTTCTTTGCCTTAGTTTAATTTAATTTAGAATGTCTTTCAATTCCCTAATGAGCGAGTAGTCTCCTCACTTGTTAGGGTTAGTTTAATTTAAATCAAATGGCGCCGTTGCCGGGGATGGCGTAATATTTCCTTTTTGTAATTTCGGGTTAATATAAAATAAAAAAAATCATAAAAATATAAAAAAATATAAAATATAAATTTTTTATCATTTACTATTTGAAGGGTATTTTTTGTGAATCTCTGCAGGATCGACGGATCTGGAAAAATCCAGAGTGCGAAACAGAAAAAGATACATCAGAACAGAAAGGGGTTGGAAAAGTAGAACAGAATAATTTTTTTGGAGACCTGAAGCCTCCGTACCGCCGCTAACCCGCCGCGAAAACCCCCATTCCGACGAAGAATCGCGGCCCCCCTACCACGTCAGCGCGCGAAAATTAACTGTTTGATTCCTCTTCCCCCTCTCTGCAAATCCCCATATATCTTTTTGTCAAATTTTCTGCAGGATTCTTTGCGCTTAAAAATCTTCCCCCTTCCAATAATTGATTTCCTGCAGGATTCTTTGCGCCGAGCTAAAAATAAAAAAAGATTTGATTGCAAGTGATTTACTGTTTTGCATATCTTTAATCGGATTTTAAGGGGCTTTTGACCAATTCAGATTGGGTGGGGATTTCATCACCCTTCCCAGGACCCCAGAAATCACATAAGACATTTGCATTGACCATATTTAATTAAAAAATACTAGACTCAGCCCTAAGGACGTCGCGCTCAATAGGACAGAGGACTAATTATAGGCATCGGCCGTCTATCCTAACCTGACTTTGCGGGCAAGTGTGTCTAAGGCAAGTGGTTACTTAATTAGGACCACTGCTTTCGTAGTGGGGAGCCTCCCACTTACCTGGCACTTACCTGGCCGCAATTGGCAGTGAAGAAGCGGTTTGAGGTCCTATTTCTAGCCCTTTGGAACAGTTAGGAGCTGTCTAGCTGACCTAGGTGACCCTAGATCTAAGCCTGATTGTGCATTTGTGGTTGATTGCATTTGTGTCACAAGTCTCTTTTCAAAAATCTTTTTGTAAAAGCTCCACATAAAAAGAAAAAGGAAAAATCTTTTCAAAAACTTGCAACTTGTCGCTAAAGAAATCTTTGCACTTCACTTACACCACTTCCTCTCATTGACATTTTCTTACCTCCACATTCTGTCTTCCACCTTTTTGACTACACTACCTCTTTAGTGTATGTCACTTTGGACTAGGGACACTAGCGCCCGATTAGTCCGTGTTTCGTTGGTACCGACCGACGAACCTTTCGACTCCGAAGTCGAAATTCCGTCCACCTCCTTACCTCCATCTTCAAATTCTTCTTCCGAAGGTATGTCGGGATATAATCCTAACAAAACCTTACCTGTAGGGTTCCTAGGCACTCTAAGGAGGTCTCACAAGGCATCAACCATGCCAAATTCAAAAATTTCCGGTGCCGAGAAACCCTAATGCGATCGTTGACTAGAGATTAGGCGAAACAATAAGCTACTAAACTGCTTTAGTACTAAGTGAAAGGGGCTACAACCTTTGTAGATCCGGTCCTACACTTCCTTAGCTCCGTGATGATGTCCCTCCGCTGCGATCATCGGATCCCGGACTCTAGCTATGGTTTCGTCGAAGAAATGAACGGGCTAGGTCATCGACATCGATGCCGAAGATGATCTACGTCGAGGCAACTCAAGATCAAGCTCAAACTTCACCAAGTCATGAAACTTGTGAAGAAAACACCCTATACTACATGGCAAGTGGTAGAGGATGAAGAAATAGGAAGTGGGTTCACTTTGGATTTGGGTTTCTCACTTAACAATTTTCTTGCAAGCTTTCATTTTCTTCATGAAGAAGAAGAAGAAGATGAATGAAAAAAAATTATGGATTCAATTATTTCAAAAAGAAAATGAAGTGATGGTTATCATAATGCAACCATGGGTGAGGCTAACTCATGTAGAGAATGAACTAGGGTTTAGGTAAATGGTTAGGGTTAAGGCAAAAGACAAAATGGTCAAAGCTTTTCAAAGCTTCATGAAGCTTCAAGTAGAAAACAAAAGAAGCCACCGTCTTATATTTTTCCAAAAATAAATAAAATGAATAAATAAGTAAACCAAACCCTAACCATTAACCTAATCAAGGTTTAAAGCATACACACACCCAAGTTTGCATGCATCATCAAACATGATACAAACTAGTGCACAAATATATATCATATATATACAATGTGCACAATCAAGTGAGACAATCAATCTTAAGTGAACAAATACTAGTTAATGTAAAGTAATATATCAAATATATAATTATACATTAAATCATTAAATCAACACTTGATTTAATGATCCGGTCATATTGCATATAACCGACTAATATCAACAGTAACAACTTATCGAATCAACACTTGATCCGATAACCCGGCTATATCGCATATAACCGATCAATGTCACATATCGCGAGAATAGAATACAGTATCACATACTGGTATTATTCTCGGTCCCGCACATATCTCATATGCGCTCCTATTTCGTTTCGCTTGAGCCAGGAAATCTCTGTGTAGGACTCTAAAGACTCGTCAATACGCCGGCAGCAGGTGATGATCATATCAAACACCCACAAGACGCAAGCGGTCTGCTAAACGTAACGGCCACCTGGGTATTGAGCGATCAGAAGATTGACGAGCAAGCCCGCTCATACTCCTGTGAATCCAACCAGTAACACTTACCGTACAGTCCGGTCTCGTCATCTGATATGTCGCATATCTTACCTAGGGGTGGTAAACGTCAGACCCCAATAGCTCGATAAGTCGTGTCGATATGAGGTCTAAAACAGTTCGAGAAACTACTGGTAACACTTACCAGTAAATCTCAGCAACCCTGGCCAGGGATTTCCGGTTATAGCCAATCAAACACAGCGCAACATCAACTCCCTATACCGGGAGAGACGAATCCCCTCCTATCGCTCATTGCCTCCATGTGATTCGGGACTGTACCCAAAAACCACCATTTTGCACGCCCTCTTGGACGTGGTAAGGTGGAAATCAAAGCACGGTGGGAATCACATAAGACTCTATGACGATCTTGGGTCAACAGACTACTCTGTACCAGTGTCACCAGAGAACTGCCATCTGACGTAAGGTATAATACCATCTGGAAGTTCTCGGCGAGTCCGTCCAGTGTACCCAGTCTCCACTGAGCACCCGTATATCATCTCTGATGTCAAACACCAATGGATATGGGATCATCCATCGCCCATTTGTATGGGTCGAGAAGGTAATGCTAGTCTACTCTGGTATATCGATGCCCCGTCTCGATACACCCACGACTAGGGACCTTGAAGGATGTACTTATGGACTACCATGTCCCCACTAGTATGATCCGCATCATAGTCCAGGTAGTCAAGTACACATCCTAAGGGCTTTACCAATATGTAACAGAGAGACAATCAGTGTACACGTTAAGGTAAAGTGCAACCAGATAGCATACTATCATGTCGAGCAAGAAAGTCCTCCCTATATATGTCCAAGCATCCATTACAATATACATCCTATGTATAGTAATGGCCTCTAGGGCATACATATAACTAACAATCTCCCACTTGCACTAGGGCCATCTGTAGCAGTGGTTGCAGTATCTCATACTCAATCATCCCATAAAAGTCTCTCTCTGGGAAAAGGAATTTGTGAGTGGATCCACCGTGTTGTCCTCTGAGTCTACTCTCCTAACCTTGATCACCCTGGAGATCAACTATCTCCATGATCAGGTGATGCTGCCTTAGAATATGTCTGGGTCACTGATGGGACCGGGGTTCCCGGGCCAAAGCCACACTTCCATTGTCACACAATGGGAGGAACTAAGTTCATCTCATGAACAATTATACATCCAGACTGCCTCTTTGGTAGTATCTTAAGTAGCGATGTATCTAGCCTTTATCGTCTAGTATGCCACGGTATCTAGCTTGGAACTTTTCCAACATACCGTCCCTTTACTGAGGGTAAAGACAATGCCTGTGACTGACTTTCAGTCGTCCTTATCACTCTGGAACCTTTCCAGTGATTCTCCCCAGGATCAACTGATACCACCTCACTACAACTAGTGAGTATCCTGATATCCAATTAGATCTATCTCATAGATCCAAAACCCAGGATTTAGGAGGTATCACTTTGATCCTATATGGAGAATCATTGTGATAAGAGGAGATTGATCGAGCGTAGCATAGGAAACTTCTTCCCTATCAAGAGTATGTCATCCACGTACTCTACGAGGATCACCACCATACTCCCTACTACCTTTTTGTATATATAGGGTTCATTTACCATTTTGATGAAGTCAAACTATTTGACTACTACATCAAAACAGACGTTCCAACTCCGCGATGCCTGCTTTATCCTATAAAGCATCTTGTACACGTTTCCGCTGCTCCCACTGTCTACGAAGCCCTCTGGCTATGTACTTACAGATGCTCTCTTCTAAAACATCATTTTAGAAAAGCAGTCATGACACCCAACCGCCAGACATCGTAGTCATGGTATGTAGCCGTGGCAAGTAGGATCCGGATAGACTTAAGCATAGCCACTGGAAAAGGTTTCATCATTATCCACGCCTGGTCGATGACAAAAACCTTTAACAAGTCTAGATTTGAAAGTCTCAACTTTTCCATCTACACCAAGTAATCTTCTCAAGATATACTTGCTCCTGATGGGGATTTAACCCTTCAGATATAGCAACCAAAGTCCATACTTTGTTGGTGTATAAGGATTCCATCTCAGATCGCTAAGCATCCAGCCATTCTTACAGAGTCCCACTCCTGATGGCCAGCTCGAAAATAGTTGGGTCATCATCTCATGATGCAATCCTCGCTCCCACTGTCATAGAGAAACCGAAGTATCTCTCAGGCGGGTGAGGAACCTTACTAGATCGGCGGAGAGGCTGAGGTTCGTTGGTAATTATTGAATCCTTTGGTTCTTTCAAATCATCAGCTGCAGTTTGTATAGCTGGAACATTTCCAGTTGTACATTACAGACCTTGCCTCGAGCTTGTCCGGATTTTGCTTTTAGACATAGGCCGGACAACCCCAAATCTTAACTAACTTAAGACATGGGCTCTTCCCATACCATATCTTATATGGAGTGGTAGGCTGTGATCTGATTCGAACCCTATTCAATAGGTATGCAGCTTCTCAAGCGCATAACTCCCAAAAGGAAACAGGTAACTCAGTAGTACTCATCATAGAGCGCACCATATCGAATAGGGTGCAGTTACTCCGCCCCAATATACCATCGTGCTATGGTGTATACGGAGGAGTAATGCTGAGAGAGAATCTCATTCTCCTTTAGAATAGTCCAGGAATTTCGTGCTCAAGTATTCTCCTCCTTGATCTCATCAAAGGACATAATACTTATACCCGTATTGGTTCTCTACTTCTAACTTATATTCTGTGAATACCTCAAAAGTTTCGGACTTGTGTTTCAACAGGAACATATGTCTGAATCTTGAGAGATTATCAGATAATGTAATGAAGTAAAAAGAACCGGTCCTGGCATGTGTAGACATGGGACCTTACATACATCATCATGTATCAGTCCCAAGAGTTTACTAACTCTTTCTCTGTTTCCAGTAAACGGAGCTATGGTCATCTTATCACTGGCAAATTCCACAAGATGTAAATTCAAACTGATTTAAATATGCATCTATATGTAACTTCAGC
The DNA here is from genome assembly GCA_030015575.1 of Agapanthus africanus. Taxonomy (NCBI): domain Eukaryota; kingdom Viridiplantae; phylum Streptophyta; class Magnoliopsida; order Asparagales; family Amaryllidaceae; genus Agapanthus; species Agapanthus africanus. The sequence goes on along the minus strand of JASDDO010000022.1, from coordinate 874,277,161 downwards.
TAGTCGGGTCGCATTGATATGACCTAGTCTACAATACCTCAAGAAGGATTCGTTCATTTCTGAACTCTTCCTCTTGTGTGTGTTCTGTATACTAAGAACTGTAGTTTGATTTAGAACATCAATGCTTTTAGATAACGTGCCTGAACCGATCAACTTTTGATATAGGAAATGTTCAAAACATTATCCAACAATACAAAATTTTATCATTTCTTTACTAATAAAGAGACTGATATGATTTTGTGTATCAGGTTCGGTATCTAATAACATTCGTTCAGAATCAATGTATTTAGAATACAGGGTGACAGTGACCAACGGACTTGGCTGCAACACTTGCACTGTTTTCTGTCTCATGAAACTTATCACCCGATCTCAGTTCTCTACCTTTCTGTAGCCCTATGTAACAGATTACATATCTGGGATCCTGATCCGGTATCACATACTCAGGACATAAAGGATACTGAGAAACAGTTCTATGTAACGAACACACCCGAAGAAGATGCATCAACATGCACTTTCCTCGTTTGGGCGGCAAGGGAAATCTGGTATTCCCCAATTTCCTGCTCTGTCTTATAACAATTATAAGTTGGAGCGGGACCAACGTTCCCCAGCACAGTATAACAAGCGGGTTCGGTCAATATATCCGTATTATTATCTTGATTAAGATGTGATATGGTCGCTACCTGGAGAGAGAGAGAAGAAAACACTCTGCGTGCGCTCTTGCAAGATCAGATTGGTTATTATTTTATCTAATCAGGATGGCTCCCACTGTTTTTATCAAATCTTCCTTCAAACCCTAAAAGGAAAGACTAGCCGGGATTAATTACACGCTACAAGTTCGCCAATCTTTCAGCCAGGCCAGTGTCGGTACTTTGAGGGAGGTCCCTTGTGCTTTCGCACGAACCTAATTAATGTAAACCTCATTTTCCCAGAGGCGTAACCCCGTTGACACCTTTCTAGACACCTACTAGATCGGCTAATTGTAATGTGTAAAACTCTCCCAGGAGTAACTCTTACTCGCAGCGGGTATCAGGATCCAACTATCTCATAGAAGGTATGCAATCTCATTGCAAATTTCAACACTTGAAATTCCCGATAATATTTTGCCCCAAGCGATCTATGATCTTGACTGAGTCAACAAACCAATTAAACCCATCCGCACGACCCTTGACTGAGTTAACAAGGCCGCACGACTACCCTAATCCAATCGCATCATATGCTTTGCAGATAAGCACTAATCAGCTACCGCACACTATGCCTTGACTGAGTCAACAAACGCAGCACGAATACTAATTATTACTTATCTGAAATGACGGAGGGTTACGACAGGTTTTTAAGAAAACCTTTTGCGTAATGAACTTTATATCGTTGTAGAATCAAATGATTTTAAAATGGAGTGTTTTTGAGGCTTTTCTAGTTTTGCTAAAGGGGTCACTCCCGGTGAAGGGATCGTCGGCCCTTTCCTCGTTGAATAAGGTGCAGGATATATCATATATACCGCTGTGCAAAGCAAAAACTATAGAAGCAATCAAAAGACAAACCGAGGGTTGTAGCATCTGCCAGTTATTGCTAAAGGGGTCACTCCCGGTGAAGGGATCGTCGGCTTTTTCCTCATCGAATAAGGTGCAGGATATATCATATATACCGCTGTGCAAAGCAAGAACTGTAGCTACCTGTTTTATTTTTGAAATTGGATTCTACAACATGTTTAGGTTTCTTTTACTTTCATTAATCATATTAATGAAGTCCCATCATTTAAGTTAACTAAACATCACAGATAAATACGATGTACACTTATGCCATCCGCATTCGCCTCGATGTCCCGTCTGCGCTGTTAGGTTAGGTAACTAACGCCAGAGCGAGGCAGGGCTAGCGCGGGTGTAAAACATAAGCAACGTCTCGGGTGGAAATCAAAGCACGGTGGGAATCACACAAGACTCTATGACGATCTCGGGTCAACAGACTACTCTGTACCAGTGTCACCAGAGAACTGCCATCTGACGTAAGGTATAATACCAACTGGGAGTTCTCGGCGAGTCTGTCCAGTGTACCCAGTCTCCACTGAGCACCCGTATATCATCTCTGATGTCAAACACCAATGGATATGGGATCATCCACCGCCCATCTGTATGGGTCGAGAAGGTATACGCTGGTCTACTCTGGTATATCGATGCCCCGTCTCGATACACCCACGACTAGGGACCTTGAAGGATGTACTTATGGACTACCATGTCCCCACTAGTATGATCCGCATCATAGTCCAGGTAGTCAAGTACACATCCTAAGGGCTTTACCAACATGTAACAGAGAGACAATCAGTGTACACGTTAAGGTAAAGTGCAACCAGATAGCATACTATCATGTCGAGCAAGAAAGTCCTCCCTATATATGTCCAAGCATCCACTACAATATACATCCTATGTATAGTAATGGCCTCTAGGGTATACATATAACTAACATTACCCACGGGACTGATTCCACCACCGTTAGGTGCGAATAACCCGAATCACCCGCCTGTTGTAGCGCCCCAACGAATCGCGCTCCAGGATCTCTTCTACCCTGTCCGCACCTCTTTACCTACCTGTCTTTCACCCCCACCGACAAATGGGGACAATTTTGATATAAAACCCCACTTCATCAATATGCTGCCAAAGTTTCACGGATTGGAATCCGAAGATGCTTATATCGTTATCAATAAATTCCAAAACGTTTGCGCCATGATGAAAACAACCCAACTAAGTGATGACGCTATATGGCTAAAGGTCATTCCTTTCACCTTATGTGACTTAGCCGAGAAGTGGCTATATAGCATAGCGTCACATTCAATTCGAAATTGGGACGAGTTTGTTAAAGCTTTTCTTAAAAAGTTTTATCTTCATCACAAGACCGCGAGAATTCGCAATGAGATTATACAATTTGCCCAGCTTCCTTCCGAACCATTTTGGAAGTGTTTTGAAAGATTCAAGGACCTACTTGTTCAATGCCCTCACCATGGGATCGAAAATTGGCAACTTTGCCAAACATTATACGAGGGATTGAACCCGGCAACGAAGCAGTTGCTAGAAACCATTTGTCAAGGTCACTTTCTAACCAAATCTAGTGAGGAAGCATGGCAGTTTCTCGAGGATCTTAGTGAACAAATAATTCAGTGGGAGAGCACAAAGACCACCTCATCTTCTTCTATTGGTCAATCTAGGGCAGGCATACATCAATTAGATATGTCGATTGCTATGAAGGCCGAGATGGCCGCACTTATGAAAAAGCTAGAAGCCATTGAGACCAAAATCTCATCGTCTTCTCCTGCCCCTGCTTTACCCCCACGAACTGTTTGTGCTTGTTGTTCGGATCCATCACACCTTACCGAAGAGTGTCCTTACAATCCACCTGTTCAAGGACAAGATCAAGTCGATGCTGCCTTTCAGCAACGACAACGAAATGATCCTTACTCTTCGACCTATAATCCGGGTTGGAGGAGTCACCCAAATTTTGCTTGGAATCAAAATCAACAATTCCAAGGAAACAACAACTTTCAAAGGCCTCCTCCTCCACAACAACAAGCACCCCAACAAACTCAATACCAGCAACCTTTCCAACCACAACCTTATCCAAATTAAACGAACAATTTGATTCAACCCAATGATGATAAGGTTATCTCTCTAGAAAAAAGTCTAGATGCGTTTCTCAAACAATCTACAGAATCCGCAGCAAGGTTGGAAAATTCTGTCCAGTCTTTGGTGCACAACAATGCTTCACACGATCAAAGCATCAAATCTATTGAGACACAAATTGCACAACTAACTGCTGCGTTGAGCGAGAGAGAAAAGGGAAAGCTTCCATCTCAACCATTGCCAAATCCCGGTCACACCCACAACGCACATCACAATCATAATGTAAATGCGGTGACCACGTTGAGATCTGGAAGAGTGTTGCAAAATAATGTGGGTACTAGTGATGACACCCCCGCCGATGGTTCTCCTCCTCCTCCTCCTCCTTCTTCTTCTTCTTCTCCATCTTCTTCTTCTTCCCCCTCATCTCCTCCGCTAGAGCCTATTCTTCATTCTTCAAAAGGCTCTTCTTCTTCTAATCTGAACGGACCCACTTCTCACTTCACGAACACACCCACACTGGGATCCGTTCCAACTCTACATTCTACTCCACAGATATTGGATTCAACTAATTTTCAAAATGCTCCATTTCCAAACAGGTTGAATCCCAATAAACCAACTCCACAAATGGAGAAGATTGTGGAGTTATTTAAACAGGTTAGCATAAATATACCTCTCTTGGACGCAATCCAACAAGTCCCTTCGTACGCGAAAATCTTAAAGGGCTTATGCTCCTCGAAGAGAAAATCTCAAATACCCAAGAAAGTGCTAGTGGCTAGTGCAGTGAGTAATACTATTAACCAACCTCAACCCTTACCCCAAAAGCGAAAGGACCCCGGTTGTCCTACGATTTCAATAACAATTGGGGATAAGAAAATTAATCGAGCACTTGTAGATCTTGGGTCTAGTGTTAACCTGCTTCCCTACTCCGTGTACGAGCAATTAGGGGTTGGAGAGTTAAAACCCACTCGTTGTACTCTCCAAATGACTGATGGATATTTCACTCATCCTAGGGGTGAGCTACAGGATGTGTTGATCAATGTTGGGGATTTCATATTCCCCGTTGATTTTATTGTTATGGATACACAATCTGTTGCTAACCCACGGAACCAAATTCCGGTGATCCTCGGTCGACCATTTTTGGCCACTTCCAATGCCGTAATAAATTGTCGCAATGGCTTCATGACTCTATCCTTCGGGAAGATATCTAGTGAGTTCAATATTTACAAGTTAGGAAGTCTGCCCCCCATGCCTAAAACTAGTACATGAGAAGTTTGCTCTGTTCACGAAATCACGCAGGAGGACTGCGAGCTTGAAAGATTTTTATTTGATGAAAACAGTTTTGACGCCACTAGTGCTTCCCTCCTTGAATCTACCACAGTTGATACAACCGATATTGATTATGAATGTTTCACTTTTTCAGATGATGACGACTCACAGCCCGAATATGAGTCTTTTGAATTTTTGGAGGAGTTAGTTGAACCATCCGAATCGGTTGTTTGCAGTGATTTCGAACCTGTGTTGGAGTCCTTTGAGTTCGAGGTAGATTCTCCAATTTTACCTATGATTGTTTCGCCTCCGAAACTCGAACTCATGCCCTTGCCGTCTCACCTTAAATATGATTACATAGGTGAGAATGAGACCTTTCCCGTTATCATATCGGCCTCTCTAGCCCTCGAGCAAGAGAACGCCCTTTTAATGGTCTTACAAGATAGGCGGCAAGCTTTCGGCTGGACTATGGCGAACATCGAGGAGATTGTTCTCTCATAATTGCATATCATATGCATATGATGGAGATGCCAAGTCGATAAAGGATCCACAAAAATATCTTGGGGATGGTGTGGAGAGTCAACCTCCTCCTTTAGAAGTTGAACCACCCCCTTTTCTTTTAATAAGCTACGAGAATGCCAATATTCCACTGATTGCTGATCATTCACATTCTCATTTTGATTCATCACCACATCATATCTATTCACTTCCACACTTTCCATCCCACCACTTCTATCTTCCCCAATTCTTTTTGGATCGGTACAACATGTTCTTCCACCAACCGATACTCTATACAGATAAATTTTTCGAATGGTTGGTGTTGACGTTTGGTCTTTGCAAAGTTTGGCAATGACGTTTAACATTGTTTCAATGAAGTTTGGGGGGCCTTTCTGTATATATATATATATTTGTTTTTCTTTTACCAATAAAAAAATATATAAAACATTATAAAAACAATTTGTATATAAATAAACAGGGGAGTGCCGACATTCTAAACCCTCTTGGTATAGCATGACAGTGAGGACACTGTCAAGTTTAAGTTTGGGGGTATGCTCGGTAAGCCTTCTTTCTTCGCATTCATATGTACATATTTTTGCATTTGCATACTTATTTTAAAACCCATAAAAAATTGAAAAAATTTGAAAAACTATAAAAATTAATGTATTCAATTTTGGCCTAATTGACTTGAGTTTGACAAAAAGGTTAACTAGCTAGGAACAACTAGATCTTAGACTTAGTAAATTAAAAACCCTAAAAATAACCTTCCTTAAAATTTAACGGTAGAAAGTATATGTCTTTGTAGTTTATTTAGAAATAGACAAATTTTGAGTTCACTTCTTGGGCTAAATCAAAACAAAGGAAAAGTATTGATATTTTTATTAAAGTATAAGTTTGAAAAATAATTCCTAGCTTAAGTCTAGATTCTGAAAATGTATACCCTACAAATTGCACAAACACACACCTTGAAACTTGGAATAGTAGAGGAGACCTTGAAATGCTCTTTTCTAAAGTCCTTAGTACAATGAAAATAAAAGAAAAAAGTGAATAAAGAGAAAAAAAATGAACACTGGTTTTTGTGATTACTTAAGGCTGAAAAATAGAAAAATATTTAGCGAGGGTGCTTCATCACCTAGTGTCTTAGACCAACTGGTTTGGGAGTCACTGCTAAAAGCCTTGGGTGTTGCAAGACTATGAATTACGCTTTAAAGTGCAAACTCATTTTGTAATCGGTCGTTGGTACCTCAAGAAGTATTAACGGTCGCATGAAGGATGTGTAAGAAAAATTCATTTAAAATTCACCAATTAATAAGTAGTTTGGACAACGGACAAGAGTATGATTGCTTGATTTGAATTTCCAAGTGTAGGGGTGATATATATACACACACGTAGGGATATGTGATTGGAATTTAGATAAGAGAGAGGAATGAAGAATAGAACTTGTATCTTTAGTACAGCTGATAAAAATTCCTAAGTAGAGATGGAACCCTAGAAGGAAAACTTAAGAGATGCCGAAAGCTAATTAGGTCTGCAGAACATATATAATCTTAAGTTAGATAATGAGGAAGTGTGAAGAATATGGGTGGATAATTTATGAGTCAAAGACAATAGAATTCCTTGTTAGAAAACCTAATTGAAGAATAAAAGTCAATGGGCTTAATTGATAGGATCTTGTGGGTAGTATCCGCTGAAAACCTTCAGGAGACAACACTCCTCATACTAGGGACACCTAGAGGTTTAACGGCTTGTTGCACGAGCTCAGTGCAATCGCGATTCCCTGCGAAAGTGCGGTTAGGTTTTTGTCAAGAATAAAACTAAGTTTACTCGAGGACGAGCAAAAGATAAGTTTGGGGGTATTTGTTCACACCATTATATTGCATTATTATATTCTCCATTCTTATTCTTTTTACAAATAAACAGGTGCTTTTGACCCATGTCTGCTACATAATTACAGCTTACAGGTTCTTCGAGCTAAAACAGTGAAAAAGATAAAAGACGATGCAAAAGTGAGACTTTGACCAACAAATAGAAGGATCTTAATCAAGCCTACACAAAAGATCAGTACAAGGCAACGCAAGGTCCAAGATTACAAAGCCACGGTTAAAGTCCACCACAATTATTCACTGGAAAATCTGGAAGAGAACCTGAAGCTAATTTGAGAAAAGAACTAAAGAATTAAGTAGCCCAAGGCAACCAGAACCCAGCCCAGAAGACTCAGCATCCAACTCCACCATTGGGCCGCGGAACCGCGGCCTAACCCCTGCTGCGGCCGCGGTTCCGCGGCCATCTAAAGCCCAGAGAAGAATAATTTTTTACAAAAAGTTAGAGGCGGCGCTGACTAGTCAACCTAGGGGTATTTTGGTAAATGCAGACATGCGGCAATTGTAAACCTAGGGTTTTCTATATCCTATAAATAGACACCCAAACTCTTGTAATAGGTCATGCCTCTTTTCATTTCATAAATTCAAATCTGTACTGGGTTGATATTTGGAGAGAGCCATCAATAAAAATTAGTAAGTTCTTTTATTTCTTTGCCTTAGTTTAATTTAATTTAGAACGTCTTTCAATTCCCTAATGAGCGAGTAATCTCCTCACTTGTTAGGGTTAGCTTTAGAGAAAGGTTTGAGAGATGAGATCTCTCACCCCTTTCTTGTCCATCACAAATAATAATTAGAACTCCATGCATACACGCACACACCGCTCCCTGCGGCACCTTACCTCTCGAGGTAACGATGATACCGTAGTATAAAGGACCGGCTGCGCGTATTTTCCATGGAGGTTAGGGTAAGGATCGATAAAGGAAGGACAAGAACCTAGAGGAAGAAACATCTTTCCGATGGTACTAATCCCTTTTATTGATAATTACCATAACATCTAATAAACATAAATTAGGGCATTGAAAGCGGTGAGGAAACCTTTAATCTCTCAACTTACCCTAGACCTAACTCTAGCAAGACTTAGATCTAGATAATCTTAGTTTCCTAATCCTAGTCTTACTCAACATAGTTTTTAGATTTAATTAAAAGATCCAACACCCTTTGGAATTAGCTCGTAAGAACATTTAGGAAATTTACAATATCCCTGTGGACCGACCCGTATTCACCGGCTAGCTACCAAGCGACGCCGTTCTTGATTGCGGTTACATATATTTTTGATCTAGAATCTCATCTAAATCATATGGTTATATACGAACTCGAAGGAACTTTTTCGAGGATGGATTCTGGTTCAGGAGAAATAGGAATAGGGTTTAATCGGTTTTTTATCTTTACCTTCTCTCAGGTTGCAAGTACTCCTAGAATTAGGAGAGTACACCTATTATGCTAATTAGATAGTCTTCTTCCAAACCATAGGCTGATGCCGAACGGTAGGGAAAGAAGAAAACCATTTAGCCTAAAGGGGTGTACAGAAGGTAACGACTAAAGAAAAATAAAGGGATTTGGAGAGATGGCAACGAAATATACGATTACAGTCATGAATCTGGATAATGGAAGAGGCATTACTAGGAATACCTGGATACCCCTTCGAAACATTTTCATGTTTCAGTTTCACTGTGTATTGTTAATAGAAAACTGATTTCCTAATTAGACCCTTGCTCCAGGGTATGTATTTACCAGGTTTGATTCTCACATCTGTATGGTTTTTCAAATGATGAGTGGGAGTAAATTATTGGGAATTAGGTGATCATCCTCATTATATCGGAATTCGTTGTAATTGGTGATATTTGAGGAAATCACCTGGGTACAGTTTTCAACCTACGACGCACAGGATTTGAGTTATTCAACTTAGCGAACTTATACAAAATATTGTATGTTGTCCAGTGTCCATTAGGACAAAGGGGTTGGTCCTCGTACTATATTCTGTTTACTTGTGACTTCTCATGTTTTGGACAAATGTTTCATAGAAATACAAGGTCCAAGTTTGAGAAGTTTAGGTACAAGAATAAAGTAGAGAACCAGGTCGCAAGTATCGGGATTCTTCAAGGTGATCGAAAATGTAGATACTTGTATGAGGTATTCAGTTGATAGTAATGGTTTTGAGAAACTTGTTTCTATTTCAGATTACTCATAATTGGACGCACTCCTAAGTTGAGTAATGTTGATCGGCCTCTCTCCATTTAGTTGACATGCACTGGAGACAGCTGCATGATTTGAATCTGGTTCCAATTAATTTAGTGCCTTTATTTCTATATTAGATATATATAGAATCAATTTATATCTTAACGATGTTAAGGTATAGGGAGTCGTCCGGCTGATGCTTAAAACCAGAATCCGGATAAACTCAAGGCACGTTTCAGTAATGGCTGTTTGTGGGTTATCCCGGGCTTTGACGAGGGTTAACTTTCTACCATCAGGAAGATCAATATTTATATTGTTCTTGACTCGCCACAATTTTAGTAAAATGGATTTTTCAGAAAACAGAAGTGGGAGTATGGTAGAACTGGAGGTGATTCCAGAACCGCAAACGATTACTAAAAATTTAATAGGACCTAAAGATTCAATCAGGTTTGACATTCCATTAGCCACTCCGCAGATATGGTGGGTAACCTCAAACGTCCGAGAGGTACTCTGGTGACTGGGAGGTTCTTGTTTACCCAGACTTGACATTGCTGCTGTTTCAGACTATGAGACCCGGCAGGAAGATGAGTATAGCGTCGTTCTAAACTAGCTTTAGAAGTGTATGTGTATATGATTCTGCTATAGGGTTGTTGTAGTCAGTGGGAGCAGCGGAAGCATAATGGACAAGTAGCTAGTGTCTATTTATAGACTAAAGCAAATATAGCGGAGATAGATTATCTATTTTTGATGTTATAGTCATGAGCTTTGATTTCATCAGAATAGGGGATAGATCTGTTAAGAAGGCAGTAGGGTGTGATGTCCTGGTATTTGGATGACATACAAAGAGTAGGAAGTGATATTCATATACTACGATCGGTTGTACTGTGGTTGTCATACAATGGTTTCTCCACATAGTTTATGGATATTATATCGGGCATTCTGATCATTAGATCTATGGTTTTAGATCTAGATTTGGGAATTGTCCCAATCTAGGTACTTAGATAGTATTCTAAAGATAATTAGAATGGAAGACTCATGGCATGGTGGTGTACCTACAGGTGATGAAGTCACCCTCTCTAAAGGTGTCTTACAGACTAAAGGGGAAAGGGGTGTGCATGATTGGCATATCACTTGCTTAGGCAATTGATTCAATCATGAGATATCAAGTACCACACCAGATGTTGTTTTTGCACTAGATGCAATAAGTTATGATATTAATCCAATCCTGGAGAAATGTTAGGAAGCAGTTTTAGAACATAAGTAAATGTTCTAGGGATTTGATAACGACAGCCTCCTTTGGGAGACAGTTATCATTCCAGACTTCCAAGGTGACTTGGATGACAGAGTGACTGTCAGAGTTATAGTTTTCCCTCTGACGAGGGGCAGTAGTTTGGACAGGTAGTCCAAGCGGATACTGTGGGAGGCATGGTGCAAGATACTGATTAAATTTAGTTGACGATACAGTCTAAGATATTTGCTGGATTTGGAGTTCATTTGTGAACTGGGTCCCATCAGATATCCAGACATATTCTAAGACAGGTATTACTCGATTCGGGAGATGTCTTTCTCCGCGAATTTGAGGTAAACAGAGACATAGAAAGGAACATCAGGGCGGATCTACTCACTGAGGCTATTTCTCGAAAGCAATAGTTTTGCAAACAAGCTTTGTGAAACTGATTAGTAGAGGAGTTGGGTGTTCGGTATCACACGGCTGTGAGTATGCGACATCGCAATAATTAGCCTTAAGTGCAAGTGGGAGATTGTTGGATATAGTGCCCTCAAAGTCAATTATTGGATCGCAAGCACGTGATCATGATGATTGAGTGATGACCTATACCGTTAGAACAATCTTACTCGAGATGATAGTATACTATCTGGTTTGTCTATCATCACTATTACATGTTGATAGAACCCATAGGATTCTTACTTGACAGCCAGCAGTATGATGGCGATCATATACGTGGGAGATGGGGTCTATGAGCACATCCTTAATGTGTCCTTAATCGTGAGAGTTTCGAGACTGGGCATCAATCCAGAGTTGACTAGTGTATACAGTTCGAGACCCCGACGAGGGGCGGTAGACGGTCTCACAAGCCACTGGTGTCAGTTAGTTCACCTAAGACATATACAGGTGCTCATTCGGTTATGAGTACACCGGACAGGACTCGCCGGGAACCTGCTATTTGGTATTATACCTATTGTCAGATAGCAGTTCTCAGGTGACATGTGTACAGGTTAGTCTGTCAACTTGAGATCCTCATTTGTCTCGTGTGTGTTCCCACTGTGCTTTGATTACTACCCTACCATGTCTCAATGGAGTCGTACAAACAGGTTTTAGTTGGGTACAATCCCGAGCCACATGGAGGTAGTGAGCGGATCGTCGGGGATTCGTCTCTCCCGGTATTGGGGGTTGATGTCGCACAGTGCATGAGTGGCCATCACCAGAAAACCTTGGCCAAGGTAGTCGAGAATTACCGATCTAGGATCGGTAGTTTCTCAGGTGGTGATGGGTTTCATACCGACACGAATTATCGTGTTGTTAGGGGTCTGACTTTATCCACCCCCTAGACCCGATATGCGATACTCATAGACGAACAGACCGGACTGTACGGATATTGTCACTGTTAGGCTTAATAAGGTTTTTGGTTGAGTTCGCTCGTCAGCTTCCCTTCCGATCAATACATGGGCAACCGTTACGTACAGCTAGTACCACTGACATGCTTGTGGTTAAACCCACTTCCAGTGTATTGATGAGTCATTAGAATTCCCCACAGACAGTTTCCCATGTTCGGACAAAACGTTGTAGAGGCCGTATGGTTTTATGGCAGGGTTCGAACATACACGTGCACTTGTGCACGTGTCATGGTTCGGACAGATATTACTCGTGGGCTTTGGTTTAAGCCGGATCCTAGATTATATTGTGTTGGAATAATTTTGTCTCATTGCATTCGTATTCGTTCGGAATACAAATACGGGTATGTATATACAGTTGTGGGGTAATCCTGTAATTCGTTACGGGATTACTTTTGTAGTTGCCAGTTTTTCTTCTCTTGATTAAACATTATTTTTTAATGTTTAATTATTGTTTAATTATTGTGAGCTTTATCTTTGACCCATTTCCTTGCCTAAATTTCGAAATCCGGGGGCTGCCATTTTCATTTGGCTTTGTGTGGGTTTTCTTGAAGGGAATGGGCTTATTGTGATGAGGTGTCCCTAGTATTAATTGGGCATGGGTTTGATTGGCATGGGCAGCATGTTTGTTGATTGTTTGTGCTAGTTTTTTTATTGTATCCTTATGTTCACCTCTTCTTGGTTTATGGTCACCACTTGAATATTAATTCTCACCTCTTGATTGCAAAATCCAGTGATCCTTTTCCTGCAAAAACTGGTCGAGCACAAATTTGAGAACCCGTTCATTCATTTTCTTTACTTGCAAAATATTGTGCTCACATCCTCAAAATGGCAACTTCATTTACCATCACCAAATCCATTGGGTGTTTTGAGACAAAGTATTCTACACTCTCTCTACTTCAATCTTGGACATGTCGGCTAGCAAACTTCATATCCGAATTGCTTCGGTTATAAAGATTCCTTGATGTGGTGTCACTTCGACAAGCGAGACCGGAGGGCGAATATCGTTGGGGCAGCCGCGATAAGCATGGGACGGAGATTGAAGACCAAAGGACACGGATCGATCGGTATAATCTCTGAACTCATTTTACAGATTGTTAGTTAACGGTTAATGGAATAATCCGGGTAAAGGCTATGGTAGCGTCAAGTTTTGAAAATTTTTTGTTCCGCATTTGGCCTCGGATTGACGGCCGGGGTGCTGCCGTATCCCAACACCTCATGTGCCAAGGTATAATGTCGAAGCTTCATTATCGTGAAGATCAGTGCCAGACAATACTTTTCGATTGGGGAGTAGTTTTTTTCTGCCCCCAGGAGAACTTGACTCAAATAATTAAGAGCTCTCTTCTTCCCGTGGTCGTTCTCCTGTTCCCATAGTGCGCCTAAAGAACCTTCAAGGGTTGTTGTGTATAGGATAAGGGGTTTTCCCTTAACCGGAGCGGTCAGTACCGGTGGGTTCTACAGATATTGCTTGATTTCGTCCAGTGCACTTTGGCATTTATGTTCCCAACTGAACGGGGTCCCCTTCTTCATTAGATGGCTGTAGGGGCGGCATTTTCCGGAGAGGTTAGCTATGAACCGTCGGATATACGCGAGCTTTCCTTGAAGAGACCGCAATTGTTTTAGAGTTCTTGGCATGGGCATTTCCATAATCGCCTTGATCTTTGGTGGGTCTATTTCGATGCCTCGGTGTCGTATGATGAATCCTAGGAATTTGCCTGAGGAGACTCCAAACGCACATTTCAGAGGATTCATCTTCAGATTGTACTTCCGAAGATGCTGGAACACTATGTTCAAATGCTCCCAGTGTTCCTCGTACGATTTGCTTTTCACCACAAGGTCATCGATATAACATTCAACAATCTCATGTATGAGGTTATCGAAGATCTTCGACATAGCCCTCTGGTAGGTAGCGCATGCGTTCTTCAAACCGAAGGGCATCACCTTATATCAGAATATTCCTAGCGGAGTCCGGAATGCGGTGTGCTTTTGGTCTTCATTATGCATTTTTATTTGGTTGTATCCTGAAGATCCATCCATAAAGGAGAAAACTTCATGAGTAGACGTGTTGTCGATCATCAACTCGGTCAGCTCGGTAACGGGTACTGGGAAGTCATCTTTCGGGCAAGCCTTGTTGAGGTCCCGAAAGTCCACGCAGATGCGCACCGTCCCATTTTTCTTCATCACTGGAACGATATTGGCGATCCAATCAGGATATTGAATTTCTTGGATGAAACTGAAGTCAATTAGTTTCTTGACTTCGGCGTTGATACTCATCTCGAGCTCGAACCGCATTCTTCTTGGCGCCCGTTTGAGTGGTTTAACGTCCGGTGATATAGCCAGTTTATGTACTTCTATTTCTGGATCTAGTCCCGGCATCTCGGAATAATTCCATGCGAAGCAGTCTTTATATTGCATAAGCACATCCTTTAGTGTGGCCACCTGTGTTTTAGACAACAGCTCACTGACGGCCTTGGATCGTTTTCCGTCCCTAAGTCAATTTTCCTTAGATTTTCCGCCGTGATGTGTATCCCATCCTCCAGCTCTTTTGGAGCCAGTGGAAATTCTGAGATCAGCTCGTCCTCATCCTCATCTGCGAAGCAGTGGGAGAGGTCGTCTGTATTTTCGTGCTCCCTCTTCTTTGAGAATGTTATCACGTGGCAGGTACGAGTTTGTTTCCAAGCTCGATGTTGATCTGGACTTACCTTCGCAACATAGGTTTCTTTTGGCTCATGTTTTCGTGGTGGGGTTACCCTCTAACTGTAGGATAGAGAAAACTTGCCTTGCTGTTACTGTTCTTCGACACAGTCTTTGAAGGTGAAGCAGTCATCAAGAAGATGTCCTAATGCTCGGTGGTAGGAGCAATAAACCGGGTGATGGACCTCGTTTATTTGTTCGGAGTGCCGAGACTCCAAGAGCGTCATCATTTGATGTTTGATGAGAAGGTCGAATATTTTCCTTGTCTTGTCTTGGGGGAAAAGGTATTCCCGACCCATCTTCTTTCTTAGCGATGGATTCCACCTGACTTTTTCTCGATCGCGTGGCTTCTTGAATCCGCTTCGCTGTTTTCGAACGTCATTCTCGTTCTTCACCTTTCTATTGCATTTGCGTCGGGCCTTTTCGTTTCCACGAGAGCGCACAGCGGGACGAGGATGAAGGGCATCGTAGTCTTCTCTTTCCGCAGACTGCTGAGTGAGATGCTCCGTCCCGGTCTTCTCGTAAATGGAAATTTCACGGCTGCGGTCATCCCGAACCTTCTGACCGGCTTCTCTCATTAAATTTTCAATTTGTTCTTCGAATGACGGACTTGGCATTCTTACGGCGGGATCACGCTTTGGTTCAATATCAGCGCTATCTGGAAAAGCATTCCCTTCTCCATCGGAGTTATTTATGACACGGCAGCCATGGAATCGCTGCCGTTTCTTGGACCGAACATATCCAAACCCAGTCGTCTCCATCCTCCTGTTGGGCATCTTTCGCTGAGTCCTGAGAACGTCCCAAATTTTGTTGTAGAATTGGGCTTCTCGAGCGGTTTGCTTGAAGGGTACGCCTTGTCATCTTAATAACCTTTTCAATCCCTCTACGTAATATCTGGGCAGACGGACGGATTGGTTGAAGCCTGTCAAGTGCAAGTTTGGCACCATACCAGACTTCTTTCTCTACTTTGATCTCCGTAGACTGATAGAAGAGGATCGCCTTTTCACCTCTTCGCCTAGGAGGGACGTAGAAGGTCTACAGCTCTTGCATGCTGTATGTATCAAGCGCATCGAGTTCTTTGTAATGCCGCTGCGGAACTATGGTGATTTGCAAGCTCTGATTAGCTCTAGTAATTGTTTGTGCTGACGGGCGAATGGAGAACACGACGTTGACTTCGTCCTCAGAGTCACTGCCAAAGACCAAAATAGGAGTAGATGGTTGTTGGAATTCACCCGCGCGTGCAAACGCGTATGTTTTGGAAACGGATATGATTTTTAGAAAACGGAATACGCACGCGAGATCGTTCTCGTTTTAAAATTTATAAACCGCAAGTGCACGGCGCGTTGTAGAAAGCCGGCAGGTACGGGTCGATCCGCAGGGAATTATGTATTGGGTCTTGTGATTTAAGGTTTAACAAATAACAAATTAGTTGGTTTTGTTACTAAAAATAAAGAATACAAAAATAAGAAAAGCAAACAAAGAAGATAAGAAAGAAGTGGTTATGGCTTTGGCTCGGAAGTTCAAATCGCGACGATTCCTTCGACGCTCCCTTGATCATGAGTTGTCCGTCCTTACGTCGATCCCGGCATGAAGCATGACTTGTAAAGGCGGTTACGAAGCACAAGTCATCAAATTCCAATATTCGCCGCAAAATACGAAACGAGTCCGTATGTTCACTTACCGTTTGTATGTCCAAGTTTGGGGTATCAAAACTAAACACAAGGGTTAGTAAGCATACCACAACATTAAAAACACAAAGTAGGGAGTGAGAGCAAATAGTTTTAGTGTTAATTTTGCTAAGGGTTTGTTATGGTATATGGTATATGAAACCAAGAGATTTGTTAAGTCATTTAATCACAAAATACCACATCCAAACTTAGCAAACTTAACACCAAATTGATTCTAATCTTAGGCTTGCAAGATGAGGTTTGTGGGGAGAATATTGTATGTGATGAGGTTATAAAGTAACCATGGAATCAACATACCATATCAACCTATCCAAGTTACAATACTAAGTTTATAATCAAAATTAAGCACTTAAACAATCACAAGAGGAGAAGGAGGCAAAACCTTTCATCTCACTTCCTAACCATTACCACAACCAAAGAAGATTAATTAAGCATCATAATAAAAAAAAAAAAGCAAAGCAAGTAAAGAAAAGGAAGCAAATAACAAAGCAATCTATTAACACTTAAAATTGAATTACAAGATATTGGGAACTTGTTCAACCTCTATAATGAAGCTCTCCAAAGAAAGCTTCAAGAGAAAAGAAGAAGAAGAGACCAAGTAAAGCTCACACAACTCTCAAGCCTAAACCACAAATGAACTAAAAGAAAACTATATATTACATGATAGAGCTCTTCCTTGCTCACTGATCTGGCTTTTATAGACACCAAAAAAGATTAAACAAGTAATAAGAATGAGGTGATGTGACTATAAAGAAGGGACAGGGAAAAGATGGGGACGTTTTGAGCTGGGAGGGGCCGACGAGCTCGAATCCTAGAGGGTTGTTGCCGGCCCAAATCTGAGATTAGGGGCTCATATTGATGTGGTGGTCTTGTGTCTCCTCTAATATCATCCTAGTGCTGTTTGATTTGTCTAAAGTAACCTGGTTTGCATGCAGAGAATTGGAGGGAACATGAAGTAATGCATCACATCAAAACCTTATGCATTTATTGTCCATCACACCACATGTGCCCACTAGTTGCACAATCCATCATTTGTGTGTGCCAAGGCAGCCCCACCATGGTCCAAGCCATCAAAGAGTCATGTGCACACTTGTATGTGTTGGACCAAAATTGTGTGCACACATTTATTTTGCAAAAGCTCTTTAGATATCAGTCGGTTTTCGATTCTGTTTGCAATGTCGGCTCCCTAACGCTATATCCGTGATATTGAGTATGTTTCCAGTGTTTTATCACAAATACCTGTTCTGTAATTACTGAGCAGACACTGGTTAATAGCACCGATATATAACAAAGTAGATAAATAATGAACGGTATTAAATTACAGTTTTCTGAAATGAACAATGGTCCTGGCCTGTTGCCTTGCGGTTGCCCTAAGTAGACTATCTCTTCATCCTTCTTGGTATCGCTCCCAAAGATCGGAATCGTGGCAACGGCTTTTTATTACTTCTCCGGCTTATGACATATTTCCGTGTCTTGGAAGTCTAGTAGGAAGTACTTTGCGTCTTCATATTTTCGGACTTCGTTTACGGAGAATGGATTTAGCTCCCCTGTAACACCCTAGTTCGTTATACCATGCTTGATTTGATTAATTTATATATTGGATAGCTATCTTTTGATTTATTGCTGTTTCGGGGTGCGAATAGTATAATTAGTGTTTGTATTTGCATCCGACCCGACCCGTTTGCTGGAAACCCGTCTTGATTCCTGTTTATAATTTATCCCGGCTAGTTATGAGAATCCGTGCACTTTCATGTTGTATAACTGCATTATATCTGACATCTACATTTTTCAATATAACATATAAAGTCAAATAAAATATTTTAAAAATATCTTGCATGGCCTATACCATACCCCTAACCCTGTTGTAGCATTCGTACATCGTGTTCTTGTCCCGTTCAGTGAAACAGACTCGTTTGGATGGCTATGTGCATGCTACGTGTATCCGTTCTTAGGGGTATGCATTTTTCGTTACCCGGATATCCTATTTTGGTTTTGGTTGACACGTATATTATCCGTTTTTTTAACCCATACCCTGAAAACTCACGTTTTCTTTTGTCATCGCCATTTTTCTTTTCCCGCCGCCTCAACTCAAAACCCTAACCCTAGCCTACACCCTCGCCGTCATCACCATCTCCCTCACCACCTCCTCGTCATCATCCCCACAACCACCACCACCGTCGCTTTCACCGCCGCTCACTTCTCGTGCAAACCCACCGACCCAAGAACCCGCGCGGAAACCCCTAACCTCGCCTACAGACCCCGTCGCCTCATGCCGTTGACCCCTCGCCGTCATTACCACCCTCTCCTCCCTCTCCTCTTACCTTTCTCAAACCCGAGGCTTTCCCTGCACACCCGAGCTCACCCCCCGACGTCAAGAACCGACCCATCAACACCTCACCGACCTCGTCGCCGTGAAACCTCGCCGGAAACCTGTTCAGACCATAATATTGCATTATTATATTCCCCATTCTTATTCTTTTTATAAATAAACAGGTACTTTTGATGCATGTCTGCTACATGTTACAGGTTACAGGTTCTTGGACAGGAAACAGTGAAAACGATGTAAAGACGATGAAAATATGGACTTTTGACCAACAAATGGGAGGATCTTAGTCAAGCCTACATCGAAAGACAGTTCACAATTAACAAGGCAACTCATGGTCCATAAATACAAAGCGAACGGTTAAAAATCCATGGCAAATTGTTCACTGGAAATCTGGAACCAACCTAGAAGCCCAAATGGAAAAGGACATACATAAAAAGAGACCCCAAAAAGCCAGAAGTCAGCACAAGAAGTTTCAGGAGGTGATCTCACCAATGGGCCGCGGAACCGCGGCCCAAGCCTGCCATTTCCGCGGTTCCGCGGCCGTATAGTGCCCGGGCTGCGTAAAATTTTTACCATAATTTGGGTGCGGCTCTGACTAGTCAACCTAAGGGCTGTTTTTGTAATTTCAGACATGCAGACAATTGTAACCCTAGGGTTTCCTATTCTCTATAAAAAGGAACTCTAAAGATTGTAAATCTTATGCCTCCTTTTAATAATAAAATTCAGATTTCTTTATGGAGAGCATCGGTGTCTCTCTTCAATTCATCTATTCCGATCTGACAACCCTGCGTAAATGGTTGGAGAGATCCATCTGTAAAGTAAGTAGATTTATTTATTTTCTTGCCCTAGATAATTTCAATTCCTGCCCTAGATTAAATTTATTTTCCTGCCCTAGTATAGATTTTATTTATCTGCCCTAGTTATAACTTTCAATTAATTGCCCTAGGTAGAATAATTAGGTTTTTAGATTTAATAATCAATCCGAACATCCTTCGGAATTAACTCGTTAGCGCGACTAGGAGATTCACAAAATCCCTGTGGATCGATCCGTACTCACCGGCTAGTTTCATGCGACGCCGTTCTTGATTGCAGTTTAGAAATAGTTTTTGATACAAAATCAAATGGCGCCGTTGCCGGGGATGGCGTAGAACTTTCCTATTTGCAATTTCGGGTTAATCTTAATAAAATTAAAATAAAAAATCATAAAAATCTTTTAAAAAACCCAAAAATTATAAAAATATATCAATTGTTATTTTTTTGGAAAGGGTACTTTGTTGTGTGAAATCTTGCAGGAACAAACTCGGATCTGGAAATTTACAGAAAGACAAACAGAAAACAAAATATCAAAACAGAAAAGGACTACGAAATCAGAGCAGCAGAATTTTTTTAGAGATCTGTGCCCTCCATATAGCAGTGATTCCGCCGCCTAACCCCAACTTAAACTGCGGAAACGCGGTCCTTTAGCTGAATCAGAACACCAAAATTTTTCTGGGGACCCGCGCCCGCATTTTCACCGCGGAACCGCGGCGGGAAAGCCCTTTTGGCCGCGGTTCAGCTGCTCTCGGGTGACGTCATCAGGTGAAAATTCCTCTGTGAGCTTCTCTGGTCTTTCTCTAGAGATCTAGGTATATCTTTTCTGAATTATTCCTCTAAGATTCCGTGAGCTATAAAATATATTCCCTTTCATATAACAAATCTTGTGCAGGATTTTTGGGCCCCGCTTAAAATAGAATTGATTGCAAGTAATATTTTTTTTGTTGCATATCTTTTCTCGAATATCTTTTTGCAACAATTTTTCCAAATAAAGAAAAAGAAAAAAAAGGGCCAAATTTTTTATAGAAACTTGCAAAATTTTTGCCGCAAATAAATCCTTGCACAACCACCACACATCCTTCTTTCTTTTCACCCTTTTCTTCCAACATGGGTACCCCACATAATAAATCACTTGCCGAACTTTGGTATCCCGAACCTAATTTTGCGTCGTACGTCAATTTGTTCGGTCAATTTAAAGACGATCCTTCCATGCCTAAAAAATCTTTGAAAGATCAAATAAAGACGTCTAGGAGAAACAGTACGACTTTTCAACCCACCTTGTGTCAACCAAGTCAACCTTTACCACCTCCATATGTTGATACCACTTTTCAAGTCCTTCTGTCACTCCTAAACCGATGTCCATTGCTGAGCATATTGCTCAATCTCGCAGTCGATCTTTCACCCCTCTCCACTCATCTAGTTCTAGGGATCCGCACGATTATTCACCTTTTTATCCACATATTGACCATATCCCTGCCCAACCACCCACTTCCTACCAGTCCTACCCGACTTTCCCACCTTCACTAGACACTGTGTCTACACAGCCATTAGGGAGTTTTGCATATCCACACCATTTTGAATCTTTTACCGAAACCCCCTTACCACCCAAGTCTAGTTTGGAAGAGTCGTTGGAGGTATATATCGCAGCAACAAACAAAATGACTAGGAATGTGGAAGCGTCCGTGGCCGCCCTTATGCAACCTAGTGAACTGGTAGCTAGTTTTCCGCTAGCTCCAAATTTTTCAATGTATAAGGAGGCGGTTGGACAGAGTGAGAATGAGAGAGGATTTCCAAATCAAACCTACCCTTACCCAATTGAAGCCCACAACTCCAGTTTTCCATCGAATGTCCTAAATGATTCACAAGTTCAAAATAAAAACGAGTTGTGTGATTTTGTAGTGTTTGATTTGCCAAATTGTGAGGAACCCCTTTCGAGTGAAACCGCACCTAATCCGTTTGACCTTTACACCTCCACTCTAGAACCTAAATTGATAAATATCCATGTTTTTGATGAGGTGTCTAAAGAAATTAATTTTCACTTGATTGAGGATATAGACGCCGGGAATATTTCGGATGATGAACCTGTCGATTTGATTGAAATTTTATGTTCAACTCATCATCCCGAGTCATTAGATGTTTCTCCCGAACTTCATATGCGTCTTGATTTTGATGATAATGGCATGGATGAGTTGAATTTTGAGGAGAATTATAAGGATAGTATTAAGGAGAGTTTTGATGATCATATTGAGGTTGAACCATTTTTCTTTGATGTGTCTGATTTTCCAATCCATCCTCTTGAACGTTTAACTAAATCACCCTCCCTCCTTTCCATCATTCCGACCACGCCTAATATCATGCTTGAAGACTGTGAGCTTGAAAAAATTTCCTTTGAATCTGACACAGTTCTCACAGACGAGTGTTTCATTTTTTCGGACGATGTTGATGTCTCCCCGCCCGAGTTTGAGTCCTTTACATTTTCAGATGAGTTAGTTGAACCATCAGACTCGGTTGCTTACAGTCGTTTCGAACCAGTGTTGGAATCTTTCAAGTTCGAAACAGTTTACTACGGTGAGAATGAGACTATCCCTAATTCACATCCTTTCATCCTTCCTATTGTTCCGACCGTACAAGTGACCGTTACGCTTTCATCTCCTATACCAAGTTCGGCGTACCCATGTTTTCTTGCGAATCTTGAGGGATTTGATCCCATTTCTCGACGGGTTGATAGGTTAGCGCAATCACTTTTAACACATCGGTCATCACAAATTGCGCTAATTTATTCACTCGATTTACACCCTCAAGATCGTGCTACCCTTCTTTCTTCTTTCCGCCATTCTTCTCCTCCACCGAGACCATATTCTACCCTTCTTTCCACACGGTCTCGTGTGTTTCTCATCTCTTTTCTTTCCACCCCATTCTTTCACCGACTATATCTTTACCATGATAATATTTTTGAATGGTTGGTGCTAACCTTTGGCTTGTGTACGGCCAAGCTTAAGTTTGGAGGGAACCTTGTTGTATATATGTATATATATTTTTGTTTTCTTTTTCTATAAAAATAAAATAAAATAAAAAATTTCAAAACATTAAAAAATATATTAAAAAAATTGTAAATAAATAAACAGGGGAGTGCCGATAATTTTTGACCCTATTGATGTAGCATGACAGTGAGGACACTGTCAAGTTCAAGTTTGGGGGTATGCTCGGTACGTTTTCTTCCTTCGCATTCATTTGTACATATTTTTGCATTTGCATACTTATTTGAAAACCCATAAAAATTGAAAAATTTTGAAAAATTATAAAAATTAATGTATTCAATTTTGGCCATATTTAACTTGAGTTTTACAAATAGGTTAACTGGCTAGGAACAACTAGATCTTAGACTTAATGAATTAAAAACCCTAAAAATAACATTCCTTAAAATTTAACGGTAGTTTATTTAGAAATAGGCAAATTTTGGGTTCATTTCTTGGGCTAAGTCGAAACGAAGGAAAAATATTGAAGCTTTTATTAGAGTATAAGTTTGAAAAATAGTTCCTAGCTTAAGTCTAGATTCTGAAAACGTATACCCTACAATTTGCACAATCACGCACCTTGAAACTTGGAATAGTAGAAGAGAGCTTGAAATGCTCTTGTCTAAAGTCCTTAGTACGAAGAAAATAAAAGAAAAAAAAAATGGACACTGGTTTTTGTGATTACTTAGGGCTGTAAAGAATAGAAAAATATTTAGCGAGGGTGCTTCATCACCTAGTGCCTTAGACCAACTGGTTTGGGAGTCACTGCTAAAGCCTTGGGTGTTGCAAAACTAGGAAGTACGCTTTAAAGTGCTAACGCATCTTGTAATCGGTTGTTGGTACCTCAAGAAGTATTAACGGTCGCATGAAGGATGTGTAAGCAAATTTCATTTAAAAATTCACTAATTAATAAGTGCTTTGGACAATGGACGAGAGTACGATTGCTTGATTTGAATTTCCAAGTGTAGAGGTGATATTTACACACACGTGGGGATATGTGATTAGTGTTTAGATGAAAGAAAGGAATGAAGGATAGAACTTGTATCTTTAGTAAAGTTGATAGAAATTCCTAAGTGGAGATGGAACTTTAGAAGGAAAACTTAAGAAATACCGAAAGCTAAGTAATTCTATAGAACATATATAATCTTAAGTTAGATGATAGGGAAGTGTGAAGAATATGGGTGGATAATTTACGAGTCGACGATAATAGAATTCCTTGTTAGAAAACTTAATTGGAGAATAAAAGTCGAAAAAGGCCGAGTTGATAGGATTTTGTGGGTGTAATCCGCTGAAAACCCTCAGGAGACAACACTCCTCCTACTAGGGACACCTAGAGGTTTAACAGCTTGTTGCACATGCTCAGTGCAATCGCGTTTCCCTGCGAAAGTGTGGTTAGGATTTTAGTGAATAAAAATAAGTTTGCTCGAGGACGAGCAAAAGATAAGTTTGGGGGTATTTGTTCACACCATAATATTGCATTATTAGATTCCCCATTCTTATTCTTTTTATAAATAAACAGGTACTTTTGACGCATGTCTGCTACATGTTACAGGTTACAGGTTCTTGGACAGGAAACAGTGAAAACGATGTAAAGACGATGAAAATATGGACTTTTGATCAACAAATGGGAGGATCTTAGTCAAGCCTACATCGAAAGACAGTTCACAATTAACAAGGCAACTCATGGTCCAAAAATACAAAGCGAACGGTTAAAAATCCATGGCAAATTGTTCACTGGAAATCTGGAACCAACCTAGAAGCCCAAATGGAAAAGGACATACATAAACAGAGACCCCAAAAAGCCAGAAGTCAGCACAGGAAGTTTCAGGAGGTGATCTCACCAATGGGCCGCTGAATCGCGGCCTAAGCCTGCCATTGCCGCGGTTCCGCGGCCGTATAGTGCCCGGGCTGCGTAAAATTTTTACCATAATTTGGGTGCGGCTCTGACTAGTCAACCTAAGGGCTGTTTTTGTAATTTCAGACATGCGAGACAATTGTAACCCTAGGGTTTCCTATCCTCTATAAATAGGAACTCTAAAAATTGTAAATCTTATGCCTCCTTTTAATAATAAAATACAGATTTCTTTATGGAGAGCATCGGTGTCTCTCTTCAATTCATCTATTCAGATCTGACAACCATGCGTAAATGGTTGGAGAGATCCATCTGTAAAGTAAGTAGATTTATTTATTTTCTTGTCCTAGATAATTTCAATTCCTGCCCTATATTAAATTTATTTTCCTGTCCTAGTATAGATTTTATTTATCTGCCCTAGTTATAACTTTCAATTAATTGCCCTAGGTAGAATAATTAGGTTTTTAGATTTAATAATCAATCCGAACACCCTTCGTAATTAACTCGTTAGCGCGACTAAGAGATTCACAAAATCCCTGTGGATCGACCCGTACTCACCGGCTAGCTTCATGCGACGCCGTTCTTGATTGCGCTTTAGAAATAGTTTTTGAAACAAAATCAAAACCCCGACACCATCACCTCATCTCACCTCTGTCTAAGAGAACCCCAGACCAGCCCCTTCTTCCTCTTCTTCTTCTTTCTTCTTCTCCTTTCTTGATCCGGATTTTCCCGGTGATATTCGGAACCGTGCCGTCGCCGACGATCCAAGTGACCCAGTTGACGTCCCCATCCAGCATGATCACGTTCTTGCTTTGCCTGGTTCTGTTCTGTTGTGCATCGTGATATTTACCAACATCGTATGTGGCGTACGCACCCCGTATTGCAATCCGATCAGGCAAGTTTATCTTGCTACATGCTATGATATATATGTTACATCCATATGAATAAAAATACTACATGTTTATTGAATCGTGCATCATATGTTACAGTTTTATAGTTTTACAATATCCGTTCGCATCCGTACAGTTTATTACACATCTATTCGCATGCAAGTTTATCTTGCTACATACTATACCATTATATTTACATCCATATGAATAAAAATATTACATGTATATTACATTGTGCATCCCTGTTACAGTTTTACCGTTTTTACGATATCCGTTCGTATCCGTGCCATATATTACATATCTAGTTGCATGCCGGAACCTGATTATTTCATGTTACTACCATATTCATATATCATGCTTGCTGGTGTGCATCATACGACTCATGGACTTATATTATGATATCACAGATTATTACTTGTGCATTTATGCTTTTACCGTGTTTCGATACTTGCTACAGTTTTACCTTGAGCATTCGTGTGATACATATACACTACCTAACATGACCTGATACACCACTGCTTAACTTCATACCTGATCTTGTTACTAATGCCGACAATCCTGACTTGTTGTCCCGACGGATATATCCTATTGTCTATTTAGACAAAACATATACCTGCTTGATCATGTGTTGGCATTGCTCCAGATTTATCAATACCTAACTTGAACACATAACTTGGGGGTAAGGGGAAATCAATGATGAAACCTGACTTGTAACTCAACAGTTCGATACTTATACTGATCAGTTTTACGGGCTAGCCCAGCCCCGGGATGATGATGCTGACATCATTCATCTGTACATGTTCCTGTTTACTGCCTAGCGGCACGTCTCGGATTTCAGCCCGAGAATCTGGACCGTGGTCTCGGGCATGCACGGGATACTATTGAGTTACATCGACGATTCCATTAAATTGATTTCACAGACTTGAGAGTAAATAACCCAGTAATATTGTTTAGATTACTTATTGCACTTCACATACACATACACACCTCACTGCCATATTCATGCTGTTATCATTTATATTTCACGCCTGCATATCTTGTTACATCCTGGTTATATTCTATTGTTTGATATTATAACGCACTGACGTCTGGGTTTTGCATGGCCCAGTTCCTCAATCTCTTTTGTAGGCTGACCAGGAGCATTTCAGCCGACAGGCCGAACAGTGAGGAGCATGTTAGTGCTTAGTTTAGTTTTCTTTCTGTACTTTCCTTTCCTGATGTGAGACCGTATTTAGGACGTACTTCCAGATGTTACTATTTATTGCATTTTATTGCTTCCGCATATTTATATTTCTTGACTCGTTTATTCTGGCAGATGGACATGTACTGGTTAGTTTTATGTTTTACTGTTCTTGATATCTTATAGACAGCCGTAATGTGACTGTGGAGGGATGTTTTCTAGCCACAGGTAGTATGGTTGGCTCTGTTACATGCCGATCTTAGCGCACTCTAGGAAGCGGGGCGTGACATCCCCCGTAACGGTGTACTCGAGGCCATCTTTGAAATACTTCATACACTGGTGTTGTGTAGAAGGGATGACGTTGTACTCGTGTAACCAAGGCCGGCCGAGCGGAGTGTTGTAAAAAGTCTTAGCGTCAATGACATGAAATTTGATGTCGGTGACGAGCATCCCAAAACGTAATGTCAATATCACGGTCCTAAGCGTCCGTGATGACTGTGAGTCGAAGCCGGAGATGGTAATTTTGTTCCGGGCCAGGTACTGAACGTTCATGCAAATCCCCTTCAGTACCTTCATGTTAAGAAGGTTGATAGAGGACCCGTTGCTGACCAGGATCTTCCCTATCTTAATGTCGTGGTAGTACCCGGTGATATATAAAAGACGGTTGTGCTCGCACGTTCCAAGGAGGAGATCTTCATCATCGAATGTAATGTTAGCTGTATGAACCTCTGCCAGCTCGTCCTTCATCTTTTCTTCTGCAAGGAAAGCTTGGAACTGATCAGGCTCTTGTAATGCCTTGATCAGAGAATCTCGTGCCTCTTTGGACAGGAGGAGAGCATCCAGTATGTTCAGTTGTGAGGGTATCTTCCTCAAATGTGCCAGGACATTGTAATCCGCCTTATTTTTCTTAAGCGGGTCCTTAGCCGTGAGCTCTTTGACGACTCTATCGTCGAGGGCAATTTTCTCAGGGACTTTCTCTTTTCCCTTGTCTCTTTTGATCGAACCTTTATTTATAGCCCGAGGTTCTTTTTAGGTAACGTACGGTTACGCAGCTTAATGTTCTCGCAGTTCTTATCCTCCTCTTCTTTTCCAGAGGTAGATTCTTTGAAGAGAGGGCCGAGGGTTATTTCTTCCTCAGAATCACTCCCGAATGTAAGAACTTGAGATTTTTCTTTTGTCAAACCGGTATGAACCATATGACAGTTGCCATCCGTTCCTTCACGCTCATCTGTCGCGCTCCTTCGTTGTCGACGGGTTTTGCGGTTCATCCGTTTGAAGTGTTGTCGGTGAGCAACATATCCTTGCCACCACTTCTTGAAGGCATTGCACTCTTCGGTGGGGTGTGTGACCCTCCGATGGTATAAGCAGTAGTTCGGACCTACATCCTCTTCGTCAAGGTACGTACTCCTAGGAGTGTTTTCTACGAGAGGAGGCAGCTTCATTCCTATTGACAGGGCTTTGGCAAACTGCTTCTTCACTTTGATCCCGCCCTTGTTTGTAGCAGGTGTGCTCTGGCTCGGTTGGAGTACTTTACGACTCATCCTTACGCAGCTTCTTCAGAGGACGCCGATGCTTGGCCTTTTCGTATATGGCCGTTTACCGTTCTCGGTCAGTTTCGCTCTTTTGAAGGGCTTCATTTAGCAGCCTGTCAATTGGGTCTTCCGATAGTTTCCGGGATTCTGGCGCCGGTCCTGCCCCCATTTCCTCTGCATTGCATTCGGACACCGAGAAAGTTTCTTCGTCTTTTAACGACGAGTGAGAGACCATGTGGCAACTCGCTACATAATCCTTGGGTTCTTCTGATGAGCCGTTTCCCTCATTAATGTCACTATCTCCGTTCTCAAGTATGTGGTTGAGAAACTCTTCGAGTGTGACTGGGGTTTGCGCCTTTTGGTTTTATTCCTCTAGTGCGTCGATGTATTTTTTCAGGTCCGTACGATTGTCGTCGAGCTCCACGGGTTTTTTGGTCTTCTTCTTTTTCTTCGAAGACTTCGAAGGCTTGGCCTGGAGGTCTTGCCCCTCGTTAGTAGTTTTCGGTGTTGGGCGCGGTTTAAGCATTCCCTCAATGATCTCGGGCTCCATCGGGCTTTTCCATCTGATCGCCAGACATGCTTGAAGGTCCTTCAGCATTTTTTTAGTTTTAGCTGAAAGGACAACCTCCTACAGAGCCTCTTCTACAAACGAGCATGGTGAGCGTGCTTCTGTGGTGGATTCACCCTCCAGTTTTTGGACAGCGCAAACTTCCCTTGTTGGTATTGGTCCTCGACCCAGTTTTTGAAGACGTAGCAATCCTCAATTGGGTGGCCCACTACTCTGTGGTAGGAGCAGTAGTTGGGACAGTTGGCGTCACCAGGCTGCAGTGGCCATCTCAGATCTAGCAGAGTGATGAGTTCGTTGCGCATCGCCAGTTCAAACAGTCTCCTCGTTTTATCACGAGGAAACGAGTAAGAACGTTTGAGTTTCTCCTCGAGGGATTGGCGCGGGCGCACGTTGCTTTGGTGAACAACCAGTTTCAAGTTGCTCGGCTATTGTTGAGCGTTGGCAACGAAGGCCACTTTCCCTTTGCCTTTTTCATTCCGAGAATCCTTTTTTGAAGAGGACGGCCCGTGGCCCATCTGGTCCATTTGGGCCAGCTTGTTAATCAAAGCCTGGAAGGTGGTTGGCTTGAAGAACATCATAAACTGGGATATGGTCGCCTGGGGATCGAGGGTCCCTACGAACATGCTTACGGCTGGAGCTTCTTCAATGCGTTGTTCGCATTTCGACCATAGGTTCCGCCATCAAATTGCGTATCGAACCCAGGTCTCTTCTGGCTTCACCTGAGCATTGATTAATGCCGTGATCGGGGTGCGCTCACTTGCGCTGGTGAACCTCTGTGTGAATAGCAGCTCCATTTCTGTGAATGTTTTGACGGAGTCATTTGGGAGCTCTAAGTACCATTCAAACACCGTATCTGACAAGCTGCCAATGAACTGGCGAAGCAGCAATTTGTCATCGCCTCCAGTATTGCCACATAATGCTCTGAACTGGGCGACGTGCTGATGAGGATTTCTTGTCCCCTTGTATATGTGGAACTTGGGGATCGTATATCCCGGCGGGTACTTGATTTGATCGTACCAGCCTGGATAAGGTCGCCCGGTTTTGACGACTTGGCCAGCCGCTTCGATTGCCTGATGAGCTTGTATTTGCTGAACTATGTAGTCATCGAGGGCAGCTTTGGAGATCGTTTCCTCCCTGGATGCTGATAAATCCGGAAGAGGGTTTGATGTTTTCTCTCTGTCGTCCTCGATGATTATCGGCGGGTCTTCAGCTGGAGGGTCTGGTTAGATCATCATTCCAACCATGTCTTGGAATAGGAGCACCATCTATTTTATATTAGCCGCTTATTCTGCGACCTCCTTATCCTTTCTCTCCAGCACCCTTCGCAAGAACTCCATATCTGTCTCCTGCTCTTGGCGCTGTTCAGACGCTGCTTCCGGACTTTCTTTCTGCCCGGTGAGTGCTGTCATTTTCGCCAGCATCTCCCGGAGCTTTTGTTGCTGCTCCTGAGCTTTCGTCAACGACCGAGTTTGCGGCCGATGAGCCACGGAAGCACGGCTCTCTTCTTTTCCGGAAGCCATGTACACCGTGTGCACGATCATGCCCCCAGACTTGGGGCGTTTGGATCCATCACCTTTGGGATTTGCCGCCGGTGGTGGTGGATTCTCTGGCCTTCTCTTTTTATGAGAAGTCAAAATTGAAGGAGCCATTGCAACAGGCGCCTTCATGAAAGAAGTCCCTCGCGGCATGGTGGAGGGATGGTCCTCCTCCTGCCGAGCCTTTTTTTTCTTCAGTCGGCGAGAGTAGTCTTTATTGATCACAGAATCTTGGACCTTCCGCCAGACTCTGTGGATTCGGGAGGATAGCCACTGAGGGGGCTGCTCCGGCTTCGCCTGTATCATGTTTTCAACAGGAAGTGGATATTTCTTCAACACTGTGGTTGGGGAGTTCTTCCGCACCCTCTTTAGCGGTTCAAAGTTGTTCCCGGTTGGAACAGCAGCGTCAACTTCCACCATTGGAGCTGGAGGAGTAATTCCAGAGGGGGAGTTGCCCCCAGCTCTTCTCACTCAGCGCCAGTGGCAACGTCGAGCGTGCCTCGCCGATGGGACCAGCTCAGTTGTGGAAGCGGCTCCGTCGTGCCCCCTGCTTTGGTTAGGGGCTGCTGTTGGTGTCAGCCTGTCGAAGACCGACGTCCGTTGAGAGGGAACGGCCAATCTTTCGAAGGCCAACTTTCTGATAGGGGAAGCACTTTCAATGACTTCACCTGTCGGGGGAGTTGGGAGGACTATCCGTTTTGGGATAGCCCCTTCGGGTATCGTGAGCCTCTTTGCGGGCCTACTTGAGTTTCGGTTCAACCTGTTGAAGACTGAAGTGGAAGACTTCGACGACCTGTTGAGAGGGGCCGTGGTGGTTGCAAATCGATCGAAGACCAACTTCTTGGGAGATTCCTGTGGTGGCACTGGGGCGCTGAAACTCGCCGGCAGGAGCATGGGCCCGAAGAACAATCCAGTGGTGGCTTAAGTTACCTGCCCCACCGGCATTGAAAAGATGGAGGCCGCATTTGGCCCAGATGTCACTCCTCCAGTTGGGGCGTAGCGGGAGTTGCTGTTGCAGTTTGTGCAGCTGGAAACCATTGATGTTCACTTCTTCTTTCTGCACAAGAGCAAGACACCAAATCTTAGTACCTCAAATCCAGGAGCAACCATAGTAAACTGCGATTTGTTTGCGAAACACGACACACGAAGTGTGGAGTGGAAAGAGGAAAAGGTCCCACCGGGCGTGCCAAAATCTGTTTACCGCCGAAAACAGAGACGGACCGGGATGGGTCATCTTGCCTGAATTTGGGCGCAGATGCTATTTGGATTTATCCGTCCACCTCTCTGAAGATGCCAAGTTGATTTATGGCACAGTATATCGGAGGTTTGGATGGATACAGCCGTCATAGCAGACTTTGTCAGATTTCCCATCGTTTGTAAGGGGTTTTTGATTGTGGGGACGCTCTTCCCTGTAGGCGCAAACCGCTACAGTTAATTACGTTACTGCATAGCGATAACCATTTTCTTCTGCTCTGGAAGTTCACTTCGTGTCGTGTGTGTTTGTTTTATTTTTGGTTGCCCGTGGATTGTATACGGAGACTAATTTATGTTGTCGCCCGTAGGGTATGGATTAGTCCAAATCTATATATTTTTAGATTTAGGTTTGGGTTGATTTAAGGATCGTTGATCCGTTTTGAGATCAAGATCTACTTAAATGTATACGAGCAATTGGGGGCTCGGTTGGTTTTTTGTTAAGTATACGTTAGTCTAGTTTGTGACTAAGATCTATATAACAGGGTGTTAGGATCATTTTTGTTTCAGATCCAACAAGAGAGCATTTGGGCTCTGTTGTTTTAGTTTAAGGACATTTCGGTCCCTTGTCGCCATTTTGGAGGCAAAGTTGTAGTTTAAAGACATCTCGGTCTATTGATCACCATTTGGCGGTGAAGTCGTAGTTTGATGACATTGCGGTCTATTGATCACCATTTACCGGTTAGGTCATATTTTGAGGACATTGCGGTCTGCTGATCACCATTTGGCGGTGAGATCGGAGTTTGAGAACATTGCGATCTGCTGATCACCATTTGGCAGTGAGGTCGTAGTTTGAGGACATTGCGGTCTGTTGATCACCATTTGACGGTGAGGTTGTAGTTTAAGGACAATGCGGTCTGCTGATCACTATTTGGCGGTGATGTCGTAGTTTGAGGACATTGCGGTCTGCTGATCACCATTTGGCGGAGGTCGTAGTTTGAGGACAATGCGGTCTGCTGATCACCATTTGGCGGTGAAGTCGTAGTTTGAGGACATTGTGGTCTGCTGATCACCATTTGGCGGTGAGGTCGTAGTTTGAGGACATTGTGGTCTGCTGATCACCATTTGGTAGTAAGGTCGTAGTTTGAGGACATTGCGGTCTGCTGATCACCATTTGTCATAGTTTGAGGACATTGCGGTCTGCTGATCACCATTTGGCGGTGAGGTCATAGTTTGAGGACATTGCGGTCTGCTGATCACCATTTGGCGGTGAGGTCGTAGTCTGAGGACATTACGGTCTGCTGATCACCATTTGGATGTGAGGTCGTAGTTTAAGGACATTGCGGCCTGCTGATTATCATTTGGTGGTAAGGTCTTAGTTTGATGACATTGCGGTCTGCTGATCACCATTTGGCAGTGAGGTCATAATTTGAGGACATTGCGTTCTGTTGTAGGATGTGCATGTTAGTTTGGGAAGTGCACCCAAAAGTAGTTGGTGGTCGGTACCCGCCACCTCTCTGAAGACATTGAGGAATTACAACGACATATATCAGAGGTGTAGAGAGATGTACCCTTGAACCAATTCCCTTGTTGGAGGGAAAAGATCATGATGGATCATGTAAGAATCATTAGTCATTTTGGAAACTAAGATTAACTTAAGAGGTGCAGGACGAACATCATTTTGGATGTCATCAGTTGGCAGACTATTAGTCATGTTGGGGGCTAAGATCAACTTAGGAAATGATGAGCATAGAGGAGTCTTGACTCTCTTAGTCAAGTTGGACTAGGTCTGGGTCTCATCAATTACCCAACAACCCTAATGTGCTGAGACATATAATGCTCTTGTGCATTTCATGTAGGAACTGAAATAGTGTTAAATAGTAGATTCACGTGGTGCATATGAGGTACTCAACTATGGGCACTGCCAATTTATTTATCTCTTTTTATACAAGTGCTGAGCACTTAGTTCTTGGGGCGCTCATGTGTGAAACACGTGAGACGCGCCAGAATTAGGTTCTGCCTTTTGGCTTTATTGCCTCCCTCTTTGTGTAAGTGCTGAACACTTAGCTCCAATAGCACTCACATGTAAAACACGTTAGACACGTCATAATGGGGCAATGCCCTTTTATTTTTCCTTTCTTTTATAGAAGTGCTAAGCACTTGATTGAGGGCAGCGTACAAAATACGTGACTGTCTTAGGGAGTGTTCCCTGCTCCCCTTTTTAAGCACTCATGTGGGAAACACGTGATGCAGTCTCAGCCGTTTCTTTGTTCATTAGAAACACTTACGTGGAGAACACGTGAAGTCTAGTTATAGTGTTAAGCACTAACAAATCACCAGGCTATTCTTCTGTAGTTCTTAGGAATCAAGTTCTCCTTTACAAGTTCTCCTTTACAAGTTCTCCTTTTGTTTCTTTGCAAGAATTAAATTCTTCTTACAGAGTTAAACCCTAATTTTTTTAAAGAAATTAAATTCCCATATGTGTTTTTTTGTAAGAGTGAAACTCTTTGAACCTAGTTCTTTCCCTTAGATTTTGAATCTTCATGACAGAATCTTCCTGATGAGAATTAAATTTCTCAACTTGTGAGGAGATCTGCCTCTGCAGATCTCAACCAGAGAGAGAATCAAGTTCTTCTATGAAGGGTCAAACCCTTAGAGATGCAAAGAACAGTCTTTTGTTTTTTCCTTTACTTAATATTTCAATAGAACAAGTCTTTTCTTCTGAGAATTAAATTCTCTCACTGTATATTCTCTAAGTCTCTCTGGGTAGCTCTCTCTCTCTCCTTTTTTTTTCTTCCTCCTCCTTCTTTTTAACTTGAAGTCATGGGTTCTTTATATAGTAGAGAGAAGATTGTTGATTAGTTTTTGGAAATCTCCTATTGAGAGATCCTAATTGATTTTGGGGGGTTTACCCACTGTTGGATCTTTGATCCAAGGGTTTCTGTCTTACAGTACATATTTTCTTGTTTCTTAAACAAGATTAGGAAAATATTTTCCCATACATAATTTATTCTGTAGATTGATGATTTTTAATCGCCGTTGGATTTTTAATCCAAGGGTGCTTGGTTTAACGGAGCACCGTCTTTCATTGTTTAAAAAGATATGAAAAATATTTTCTAACTTATGGGATCTTTGATCCACCAACTTTCTGTTTAACAGAAAATATCTTTTCTCATTTAAAAGTTCAATAGAATTTAATTCTATGCTTAATCACCATTGGATCTTTGATCCAACGGTTCCTTGTTGAGTAGAATTTAATTCTACGTAGGTAAGTGCCCTCACGTGTTTAACACGTGAGGCTTATTAGCCTAGCAATTGTTTTAATTGCAGTGCCTATATGCGTTGCATACAGGCACTCACGTGTTAAACACGTGGGGCTGTTTTAGCCTAGCAATTATTTTAATTGCTGTACCTATATGCGTTGCATATAGGCACTCACGTGTTAAACACGTGGGGTTGTTTTAGCCTAGCAATTGTTTTAATTGCAGTGCTTATATGCGTTGCATATAGGCACTCACGTGTTAAACACGTGGGCTGTTTTAGCCTAACAATTGTTCTAATTGTTGTGCCTATATGTGTTGCATATAGGCACTCACGTGTTAAACACGTGGGGCTGTTTTAGCCTAACAATTGTTCTAATTGCTGTGCCTATATGCGTTGCATATAGGCACTCACGTGTTAAACACGTGGGGCTGTTTTAGTGGGGAACTTTCCCTCATCCCTTTTTTTTATAAGGGAACGGTCCTTCCTTCTATCGGGAGACCCCTTTCGCTATAAGGAGGCCCCAAATAGGGTGTCCTCACACGCTCATTATCAGAGTAGTGTTAGGGCCCTTTACTGAATAAGCGCTTTGACCTAGTCTCAAAAGATAGTGGGGGGATTTCCTCCCCCTTTTTCTGATATCTGAGGTGTAGTTAGACAGTACTCCTCCACTCAGAGAGGGATATAAATACCCCCATATAAGCCACAAATCAAAGCATCGAATCCTTTTGCCATGAAACTATAGCAATAGAACTCTGATCAAAGTTCTCAAAGAAGAAGAAGAAACAAAGGAGAAGGAAGAAGAAGAAGCAGAAGGTGAGAAATGGGAATGAGATACCCCATTCCCTTCACCTTGTTAAGCTATCCCTTTCTCTCTCTCTTTGCCTACCCAGCTTCTTTTCTGATCAAAGGATCAGAGGATTCAGCCATGAAAACTTATAAAGTTTTCATCTCCTACAGGAGAGCTCGAAAGACATGCCTATGGCTTTCCTTAAGAACACAAAGTTTTAGAACACAATGTGTTCTCGACCAACTTGGACTGAACAAAGAACATGGGTCATCCTATGTTTTGCAAACTTCGAAATAGGTCATCCTTATTCTTGCATAATAAACAGAAATAGAATTCTATTTCTTAAAGAATATAGACTAAAACCTCTATGTTCTTTTATAAAAACATATATAAAAAGGAAAATCCTTTTCATTCTTGAGACATGAAAAACATGTCTTTATAAAAATATGAATATGAAAATCCTATTCATTCTCGAGACTTGAAAATGCGTCTTCATGATACA
This sequence comes from Agapanthus africanus, assembly GCA_030015575.1. Lineage (NCBI taxonomy): Eukaryota > Viridiplantae > Streptophyta > Magnoliopsida > Asparagales > Amaryllidaceae > Agapanthus > Agapanthus africanus. Next base: position 874,241,270 of record JASDDO010000022.1, on the reverse strand, counting down.
TGTGAATAGGAAAACCCTATTCATTCATAAGATATAAAAAAAAATATCTTCACAAGGAATCCAATGCTAAAAGCACTGTATTCTTCATATAAAACATGACTTAAACTATGTTTCGTCTCTGAGCACAGATATGTGTTCATTTTTGCACAAATTACTGAAAATAATATCATGTATAATTTTCAGTATATGCAGGAAACTCAACTCAATAAATTTTCATAAAGAAACTCTTTACAAAAGTTTCACTGTTGGCCAAAAATAGCGCCATCGGGGGGCCCAAAAACAGGCCTCTCGCATATGTCAGGATCCTTTCCCGACCGTAGAGACCCCTCTGCCGCTGTTGGGAGGCCCTAAAACAGGCCAGTTCACCGCCGGAAGACGAACTGGAACATTGAGACGTCTGGCCTAAATCTGGGAGCAGATACTATTTGGATTTATCCGTCCACCTCTCCGAAAATACCAAGTTGATTTATGGCACCGTATATCGGAGGTTTGGACGTACACGACCGTTGTAGCAAACTTTATCAGAGTCCCCCTCATTTTATGAGGGTTTTTGATTATGGGGATGCTCTTCCCTGCAGGTGCAAGCCCCTGCAGTTAATTACATTACCACATTACGATAACCACTTTTTCCTGCTCCGGAAGTTCACTTCGTGTCATGTGTGTTTTTGTTTGTTTTGGTTCCCGTGGATTGAATATGGAGACTAGTTTATGTCGTCGCCCATAGGGCGTGGATTAGTCCAAATCCGTATATCTTAGATTTAGTTTTGTTTTATTTAAGGACCGTTAATCTAGTTTGAGATTAAATTCGACTTAAAACGTATGAGCATTTGGGCCCAATTATTTTAGTTTGAGGACATCACGGTCCATTATCACCATATTTGAGACAAAATTTTAGTTTAGGGACATTTCGGTCCAACATTCCCATTTTGGGGACGAATGTTAGTTTAAGGACATTTCGGTCCAAGATTCCCATTTTGGGAACGAATGTTAGTTTAAGAACATTTCGGTCCAATGTCCATCTTGCGCGCATGTATATTTATTATGTGGCGGAGTGAACGATGGTGCCATGGAATGCGTCCAATTTAGGGTGTGATCAAATTTGAGGTGTGTACGTCAATTTGGAAATGCATCAATGTAGAATGAAATGAGTTGTTGGTTGTCGGAACCCGCCACCTCTCTGAAGACGTTGAGGAATTACAACATATATCAGAAGTGTGGAAAGATATACACTTGAACCAAATCCCGTATTTGAGAGAAAGGGGGTGATGGACCTAAGAATCGTTAGTGTAACATTTCAAAAAGATAAAATATTATTTTTGGGAATTTTTTTAATTAAATAATATTATATTGAATATTTTAATAAGACGGTATAATTAAATACCGATAAATTAGGGAAAAATTGGAAAATTACTGAAATTACTGAAATGATGGTGCTTTATTGGATTTAAGCAAATTATGAAATGTTATGATTTATTAAACACTATTTAGTGCTAATCGTGTCGCCAATCGTGCATTAAGCTTGTTTTGTGCACATGACATGCACATGTCATTTTTTTAACACTTGTTACAATTTCTACCATGGCTTTTCTTTTTTCTCTTCATGCTTTGTTTGGGTTTTAGAATGAGAAGATAAGAAAAGGAAAAGAAAAGAAAAGAAAAAGGAAAACATTATTATATGAAGCATGGGCATGAGAAAGAGTGAGGTGAGGGGGTCAATCTTGGACCATGGCCATTATCCCTTCATTTTTTCCTATTCATATCTCATCTCCCCTCTCAAGAGCTACTGCCCTCTCCCTCCATCACCTCATACACCTCACTTCACCCCTAAATCAAAATCAAAACACATACTTCCCTTCACAAAAAACTTGCACAAGCTCAATACAAACACATTGGACCAAGAAAGTTTGCATTTTGGTGCTCTAGGGGATTCATGAGTGCTAAGTGAGGTAATTTCTGAACCATTAGCATAGTATTTCCATTTCTTTTACATTCATGTTTGATTAGAACCGATTTAGTGTGTTTATGTGAACTTTGAAAATTTCAGGTTAGGGATTAGGGTTGAATTGAATCCAAAAGCATAATTGAGGTTAGTAGAGGCTATACAACCCCTGTTGTGATGATTTAGTGGACTAAACCCGAGACTTAAACCACGGATTATGAACATAGAAACCCAATATCGGAAAAATTGTGGATTCTGTGAGAGTATAATGAAATCTGCTAACACCCGGGTGACCTGAAAAATATTTAGCAAAGACAGTGATGCATGCAGGCAACCTAGATGCTAACCCCAAAACCTGAGCCACCCCCTCCATGTTCTGGCCGTAATTTTAATCAATCTGGCCACAAATTGCGGCCAGAGTGGGACCATTAGTGTTCGTATTTGTTCTGTGGCTTTATCTCCAGTAAATTAGACCCTCCATATATGCAAAATTGGCTAATTTCACCTAGGGTAGAATCTGGGGCTATTTTCAAGAGTTGCTGTTTTGATTCGAGAATTCGTTTTACGTATTGTGAATTCTGGATTTTTGTAATTTGTGTTGTATTCGATCACTTGACGTTTGTACGTCGAAATCGAGTGTTATTTGGTGGTTTTGAAAGGCGTAGTCCATAGGTTCTAACCTATAGGCTTTTAGCGTGTCGTTTTGGTTTTGATTTGGATTTTAATGCGACACGATACGTTATGATGTGTAGGTACCCCACGAGGACTTCGAGACGACAAGCAAGCGCATGGCGACGTCGGCAACGGCAAGCGTAGAGCAATGTGAGTAGATTATATCTACGGGGGAAGTCGGGTGGATGGCGTATAGCTCTCCCGCAGTTCGTAGCATAGTGTATGGTATATATATATTATGGATATATTTATATGGTATTGTGAGGTTATGATTATCTAGATAGACTTTTGGAGTCATGGATAACTTTAGTGTAATTGGATGATGGTGTCGCTAGTTAGTTTAGTCGCGAGCCCTAGAATAAGATTTACACCCACACGCACACATATGCTTACTTGTTATACTTGTGCGTATATGGGGATATGTATATATATACACACACATAGCTATGGGACTATGTATATATATACGTATACCTACACATGGATGATGAGGATTGTAAATGGTATTTGGAGATGAGTCGATGAGATTGGGCATGGTGCCACGAGATCGGTGATATGATGTGGTTCGTATTAGGAGATACGACATGAGATTTTAGCGGGCCTTTAGGCGTGTGTTTTCATACACGCATATCTATATACAGATGGTATCAGTTTGTACTAGACTTAGATCAGTACCCCAGTTCATGAGATATGATGATAAAGATGCTAGATAAATAATGAGATGAATATGATATTTGACCCGTACCCAGATTGGGATGCCGTACGACGGATTTACGTACGAGCTATATATTGATGATTGATCCGCACTCTTGACTCGAGGATGTCATGTTATTTATTGTATCGTATGCGATACTATTGAGGCGAGATCACCGACTATTATATATGTATATATATATCGACTCAGATTTAGGTGGTTTCCATACCCTTTCGATTAGCTTGTTAGTTAGATCTGTAGTTTACTTAGTAGATGTTAGACTAGACCCGAGTCATACCTATTTCAAAACTAACAAATCGTGAGTATTTTAAAGACAGGTCAAGGGATTCTACAGATATTTCCAAAAGACGCATCTTTTCCTAAAAACACCGTAGCCCTTATTTTTTTCTAAACACCACGATTCGTGTTATTTTAAATGGAAAAACTGTATGACATATATATATATATATTGATGTAGATTCTTCACTGTTGTGTTTATTATTCATTTTCCGCATATTCTTGCTATTCGCATCACATTGCATGTTTAAATGTGTTTATTGTTATATTAAACCCATGCTGTCAGGACACCAGCACCATTATCGATAATGCGTATGTTCCACGTGCACACTTCATCATCGATAATTGCCATGTCACTACACAGTAGGACTGTTGCATCAGGATAGGACTCCTTGCATGACATACTTGCGTACATACATATTGTACACCCATACTTGCATACATACATATTGTACACTTATACTTGCGTACATACATATTCTACACCCATACTTGCAGACATACGTACTTTCACATACATAGATGATTATGGCTTGATTTTGGAAATTTGGGAACCGTAAGATATAACTTAAAACTGGATTCATTTTAAAGGAGCGGTTTTCCCTCGATATGTGCGTATTACTGTTTTATGTTACATGATATACTGATATGCTTACATTTCTTTTATATGTCACATACATCATGCTTTATGATTATCCGCATTAAGATATGTTGTTTTCATGATATTTCTGGATTTGAGAACCGTGGGTATTTCAAAAGAAAGTATATACTGTTTTAAAAACCCGGTTTCTCTTGATATGATATTTCAGCAGTCACCATGAGTTTTATCGGTTCTGATATATATATATACCCCATGTGAGGAGGAGTCGTGGGCCGTGTGCGGGTACATGGTGAGGCCCGGTATGGTACCCCGGGGCAAGAAAGGGATGCTGTGTATACAGACGGTGAGCCTGGCAGAGGGACTATTACCTACCAGTGATTGTATTTAGGCTCGGCGGATATCCGGAGGATACCGACCGGAGTTGAGAGATGATACGGGTTGATCCGGACTGACGGAGCCCGTGGACCGATCCGGACTGACGGAGCCCTATATATATGAGGATTTACGTGTCGATGATGGGGCACAGGTTTCATGATGTTTTCGAGTGTCGATGCTGGGCAATCAGGTTCCATGATTTTGATGTGTCACGAGGGACACACGTTGATTTATATTCTCATACTTTCATGAATATGCTTTTATGACTTTTACATGCATGATGTTGTTATGTCATTAGTTGACACGTGGACGGGATCCAAATACATACAGGCATTGATTACATAGTTGGATGATATCCACATACTCATAGACTTCATTCTATAGTTGACACTGATTTCATTGATGATACCTCATGTTTATGATTTGTTGCTACCTGAGGCACTGATACGAGCACTTGGTACTACACTTATGTATAGATGTTTACCCTTGCCACCTGATCATACTTCATACTTTATCATATTGAGGATATATATTATTACTGATCGTTCGACCTAGGATTGAGTCATACATACGATTTCTGCTCTGTGATGTTTTCTACTCACGAGTTGGCAACTCACCCCCATTGTGCCACAGTTTCTTGCAGGTTTTGCCGTACAGGTTCTTGCGGCTTTCTGGCACACTGCTTCCTTTCTGGGTGTTTGCTTGGGTAGGTGGGTTCACTCGCATCATGACCACCATTGTACTTATTTATTTTCATTGTTGTATCTAGAAACTCCATCAACCAGACTTGTATATTTATTTCAGACTTAGAAAACCAGTTGTTTATTCTTTCGATCTTAGAGTCGCGCGTTGTATTATTATTATGGTTTTCTTGATATTTTGAGTTTCCTTTTGAGTTCCGATCCTCGCCTTAGCCCCCGGCGACCGAGGGCTAGTATATTACATTGCTTGCATGGTTGTGACCGTCGATTGATGAAGAGCTAGCTCCCGTTGGGGATGCCTTTTATCATTGATGAATATATTATTCATGTTGTACCCCGTTCGAGGCCAGTTTTTACAAAGGAAACTCTGCCAAAATTTTCAGAAAAGACTTGGGATTTTAAAAACGCATAATTTGGCTTATTCTATTAAAACCACTTCTTTAAAACTAGTTTTCCTTCATTTATTATTTAAAATGGTTTTAGATTTCTGGGCTTTTGGCTTACTTGAATTAGATGAGGTCCTATAGACTTCATATGATTCAAGAGCCTGTCACGTGCTATTTCGGGTCGTGACAGTTAGTCATATTTGAGACTAAAATTATCTTAGAAGATATGGAATGAATATCATTTTGGATATTATCAATGAGGGATCATTAGTCATGTTTGAGACTAAGATCAGTTTAACAATGTTTTTAAGGATCGTTTTTACTTAAGATCCATCAAAAGAGCATTTAGACTCAGCTGCAAGAAACTTCATAGACTTAACCAATTTGTGCTTTAGTCCACCTACCGTTTTTCTTTTTCATTCAAAAGTGCTAAGCACTTATTTGGGCTCTGTTTGTTCATTACATTTTCCTTTTATGCGAAACTGCTAAGCACTTATTGGACGCTCTGACACTCACATGGGTGTCATGTAAAGCATTTAATTATGAGCGCTGAACACTCAGCCATTTTGGCTGTATGTGGAGTGCTAAGTACTTTTCTCTCTTTTTCTTTTTTTTGGTGGCGCGCACATGAGAAACACGTGAGGCGCTGGGCGCTGCCCAATTAGTGCTAAGCACTCGGCCGTTTTGGCTTTTTATGGAGTGCTAAGCACTCTTATTTTTATGGCGCCCACGTGAGGAGCATGTGCGGTGCTGGGCACTGCAAAATTAGTGCTAAGCACTCAGCCATTTTGGCTGTATGTGAAATGCTACACACTTTTTATATGGCGCCCATGTGTGTTTCACGTGGGCGCTAGGCGCTGTTAAAGAGGGGCGCCCACGTGGGAAACACGTAAGGCGCTAGTTTCTTTTATATGGAGATTTAATCTCCGTTGATATTTTTATAGAACTTAAATCTCTGTTAATGGTATTTTAACTATTAATGATCACCAAGATCGTTATTTTGAGAATCTGGGATCATGTTCTTTAAGAACTAAGTTCTTGATTTGAAGGAACTAAGTTCCTGAAGTGTTATGGACTCCATATTCTTTCTCTTTAAATTTATTCTTCCATGAATCTTTGATTCTTAAGAACAAGATCTTTCCGATGAGAATTAAATTCTCAACTTGTGGGAGACTTATCTTGTAGATCTTAGATCTAGAGAAAGAACTAAGTTCTTTGAGAAGGGTTAAACCCTTAGATATGGTATGTTAGGAAAATGAGATATTTTGATCTCTTTTTTTCTTTATCTAAGGTTTTTTAGGAGGGAGATCTTCTTCTTTGAGAGAATTAAATTCTTTGTTGCTTTAAGAGCCTTCTGTATTTTTACAGAAGCATATGGGGGGTGTTCTCTTTTCCTCTTCCCCTTCCTTTCTATCTGTGTCTCTCTGTGCCTATGTTTGGGTCTCCGTCCTTGTGAGGCTTGAAGTCTCGGGTCCTTTATATAATGGAGGCAGATTATTAATTAGTTTTAAGAAAATCTCTCATTGAGAGATTCCAATTGATTTAATCAAACTCAAAATTGAGTTGGGGAATTTTACCCACCATTGGATTTTTGATCCAAGAACTTCTGTTTTATAGAATATGTTGTTCTTGTTTTTAACAAGATCGGAGAAATATTCTACCATATACAGAATTTATTCTGTTAAGTGGTGATTTTTTAATCACCATTGGATTTTTAATCCAAGAGTTCTCTGTTTTACAGAGAGAAATCTTTTTGTTTGGAAATACTGAGGGAATATATATTCCAAAAATAGAATTTTATTCTATTATTGGATCATTGATCCAACCGAGAGTTTCTTTCTTATTTAGAAAGATATGCGAAATATTTTCTCCCAACAGAATTTAATTCTGTAGTTTGATGATTTATCATATCCGTTGGATCTTTAATCCAACGGTTCTGTTTAACAGGGAGTATTGTAGAATTTTAATTCTACCTGGACGCCGGCGCTCACGCATTATGCATGTAGGCACTACTTACGAATTTAATTCTTATAATGGGTATTTATGTGCTTTGCACATTGGCGCCCGTGTGAGGAGCACGTGCGGCGCCATCTAAGAGTTTAACTCTTATGTAATGAACTCTTCTGTACTTTGCACATTGGCGCCCGCGTGAGGAGTACGTGAGGCGCCACCATATGATTTAATCCTATAAGATTGGCTCTGACGCTGGCGTCCTCATGAAGAGCACGTGAGGCGCTGACTCATTGAATTCAATAGAGTTTTGCTCTTTTATTAGGTTAAATATATTGGGGAAACAAATGCCCCCACCGTTGCTCTCACGTGGCTTACACGTGGGTGCAACGGTGTCTCCTTTTCCACCGTTCGATCTCCTGGGGAGTTGAACCGTCTCTTCATGTCTTATAAATAGGGCCTTTAGCCCTTGAGATGACCGTCGTTTCGTCATCTTCCATCTTCTTCTTTGAGAATTCAGTTCTCTTCTCAGAGCTCAGATCTCTACCCAAAGAAACTCTTAGAATTTAAACTCTATTTAAGAAAAATGGCAAGTATTATGACAATTTTTCTCTTAAAAGAGACTCTTTTTGTCTTGGATTTTTAACCCATTAACAGATTTTGGCTTTTTTTTTCTTGAAATGACCTCTTAGAGTTCTTAAAAACTTTATTTTAGGTAGACTGTTGGTCTCAGAGATCTTAGGGTTTTACCCTGTTAATTACTTTGATCTTTCAGAGTTGTCTGGAATTTAATTCCATTTCCCGTTGGGATTTCTGGGATTTAATCTCATTAGAGGAATTTAATTCTGGGTTGTTCTACAGAGTTTAGCTCTAAGAAAATTCTTTTGGGAATTGTATTCCCTTTTCTTATTTCCTTTTTAGGGTTGTTCTTGCAGATTTGAATTTGTTGTAGAACTCATTTTTCAAGAATATTGGGAGTCTTGAACTCCACTGTTCGAGGAAATTTTTTCATTAAATGAAAATCCTTTTGGATTCCTACAATAAATGCCTGCATCATCATTGATGGGGCATTACCTTTGATTTTGTGGGGGCCACTTTTTTTTAAATCGTGATGATTTTGGTATTTTGATTGCTAAGGCCTTGAACATTGTTCAACAATTAACCCCCTTTTTTAGGTGCTATGGCTTCTCATCTGTAAGATCTTGAAGATATTATCTCCTATGAGGACATTCATGTCCAAGGTCGCTGTCAGGGCCAGGAGTTTACTGACGCCCAATACGCTGAAGTGATGCATCGCTTCGATAATTACAATGGTCGATTGCTCCCCCGCCGTTCTGCCCTTTTGAAGATTGTCGTTGGGTCGATTTGGGAAGCACTTCCTGAGCTTGATGAAGCCATGCCGCTCGAGGCACTTGATGACGCTGAAAACAAAGTGCATTCAGTATATCTGATGGGCATAATCTCAAAGAAACGAAGAGATGATTTTGTCGCTGTTTTGCATCGTGTCTTCCAACAGAAGGCAACAATATCCGCGTACCAGAGGATGGACGACATCAGCGGGGATCCAGACGCTTGCATTCATGACAAAATGCATAAGAAGATGGTCAACGAAGCTAGAAGCACTTTACTCAAACTTGCCTCTAAGTTCATGAATCCGTGTCCGGAATTCAGCGTCTTGCCATTGTAAAACCCGTTTTTTTACCAGTGTATAAATTTCTTCGAAATATGAATAACAAAACTCCCCCCTTTTTTACGCCAATACTCGTATATGCATCATGTGAGGTGTTGTTATATATATATATATATATATATATATATATATATATATATATATATAAACTAGCGACGACGCTCACGTGACATGTGCGTGAGGCACTGCAACAAGATTTAGTCCTGAAAAGAATTAGCGTCGGCGCTCACGTGTCATGCACGTGAGGCACTGCTATAGGTATCCTGAAAAGAATTAGCGCCGGCGCTCAAGTGTCATGCACGTGAGGCGCTGCTGAGGGGAATCGCTTCACCTTCTTGCTCTGATTCACATGAGTCAACTTTTTCTTTCCCCATGACCTTTTGTCAGGATTTGGAAATAGCTCCATCATGCACAACATTTTCTGTGCCTATACTTGAATGCTCCTCTTTATAATCTGAATCTATGCTTTCTTCCTTCTTCACAAGGAGAGAGCCATTTTTAACAAACCAAGAATTATGGCTTGCAATCGTCCGCATGCTCGTCGGCAACCGTGGGAGGTACCTATCGAGGGAATTGTCTCTCATTTTGCTGTGCGTTTAGTGGATCCCGTCCTTACAGATGACCAATGTGACACTGTGATGTATGAGCTTCTGGCTCGTAGAGGCTCTCCTCTTCCTATCAGTTTCATTTGGCTCCGGATGATCTTCTCGTCCATGCTTGTTGACATCCCCCCTAATTCAGCGGAGATGACTTTAGCGATGCTCAACGCGGCGGAGGACAAGATCGAGTGCTTTCATGAGGCACATCTGTTACCAAGCCTCTGAGGGATCGTTCTGTTCAGTTGTTAAGCTAGATACAGGCTCAGCGGGCCATCATGTCTGCCTTTACTGATAGACACAGCGATGACCGATAGGGAGCAACTCCTCATGAAGATCACCACTTCGACATGGTGGAGAAGGCAGATAGGGTTCTAGAAAATTTTATTCTTAGTTTTGTAAACTCTTGTACTTTTGATCCCGTGTTCGGTGATCTATTTCCTGCAGAATAAAATACTTATTTAAATATGCTTCTTTATTGTTGACTGTTGACTTTTTTCCCCAATACATATCTATGTGGGTATCTTGCCTCTGCATATATACTACCATGTTGCTCATGGTGGTATACTCGTGAGTAAAGTAATGCATAACATATGGCCGGTTTCGGGTTGGCATACACAAATTTTATTAGAATTTTGATCTGAGAAGATATCGAGCGGACACAAGCGTCGTCATCTATCGTTAACTCAGATCTCGATTCTTAAGAAATGTAGTTCTAAACCCCAAGGCCTATGAGTTGCGCCTTTCTGTTTCTTGATGTCTTGATCTGGCGCGAAGTAGTTTACGTACTCGTTTCGGAGTTTGTAGTTTATTTACTCATTTTAGAGTTTGTAGTTTATACACTCGTTTCGGAGTCTGTAGTTTATTCACTCGTTTCGAAGTCTCTAGTTTATGTATTCATTTCGGAGTGTGTGGTTTATTCACTCATTTCGGAGTCTCTAGTTTATGTACTCATTTCGGAGTGTGTAGTTTATGAAAGTGTTTATTACCACCACCACTGGGTTTTACTAGCATCAAGCATGCCATTTTAAAAAAAAATTGGGTGCTAATTGACACTAACCAAGAATCTAAACTAGATGATCAGGGTTTTAGCATGATATAACAAAACTTTACACTAAGAGATGGGGACTACAACCTTTGTAGACCGTGTCCTTCTCTTCAAAAGATCTGTGTAGTAGTCCACACGACTCAACTAGGCTCTACTTGAAGTTGGATCGAGCTTCCTTTGCGATCTTCGTGCCGAAAATGATCCACCCGAAGATCTACTAATCCAAGCTACCTCTTCACTAAACTCTTTAGTGAAGGAAACACACTACACTTAATTGCTAATCAAGTGTAGGATGGTGAAGTAGGAGTTTTATTTGCTCACTAGGGTTCTCACAAGCTCAAGGTTTCACAACTCATGTGAGGGATTGAGTTTAGAGGAGGTGAAGAAGAAGATGAAGAGAGCTAGAGAGTAAATGAGCTCAAGTAAAGAAAATGAACAAGTGTGGAAAAAATATGAAGAATGGCTTAATCAAATACCTCACTTATTGAAGCATGGAATTAAAACCATTAAAATATAGTAACCATGCTCCTATAGTGACTACATATGAATAAATAAAATGATCAAGCCATGCTTCCCCATTCCACAAATTTCTTCTCAAATTCCACTTCATTTTCTATTTTCCAAAAATAGAAAATCCATGCCATGTTTCTGTTAGTTATATGTATGCCCTAGAGGCCATTACTATACATAGGATGTATATTGTAGTGGATGCTTGGACATATATAGGGAGGACTTTCTTGCTCGACATGATAGTATGCTATCTGATTGCTCTTTACCTTAACGTGTACACTGATTGTCTCTCTGTTACATGTTGGTAAAGCCCTTAGGATGTGTACTTGACTACCTGGACTATGATGCGGATCATACTAGTGAGGACATGGTAGTCCATAAGTACATCTTTTAAAGTCCCTAGTCGTGGGTGTATCGAGACGGGGCATCGATATACCAGAGTAGACTAGCGTGTACCTTCTCGACCAATACAGATGGGCGATGGATGATCCCATATCCATTGGTGTTTGACATCAGAGATGATATACGGGTGCTCAGTGGAGACTGGGTAAACTGGACGGACTCGCCGAGAACTCCCAGATGGTATTATACCTTACGTCAGATGGCAGTTCTCTGGTGACACTGGTACAGAGTAGTCTGTTGACCCGAGATCGTCATAGAGTCTTGTGTGGTTCCCACTGTGCTTTGATTTCCACCTTACCACGTCCAAGAGGGCATGCAAAATGGTGGTTTTTGGGTACAGTCCCGAATCACATGGAGGCAATGAGCGATAGGAAGGGATTCGTCTCTCCCGGTATAGGGAGTTGATGTTGCGCTGTGTTCGATTGGCTATAACCAGAAATCCCTGGCCAGGGATGCTGAGATTTACTGGTAAGTGTTACCTATAGTTTCTCGAACTGTTATAGACCGCATATCGACACGACTTATCGAGCTATTGGGGTCTGACGTTTACCATCCCTAGGCGAGATATGCGACATATCAGATGACGAGACCGGACTGTACGGTAAGTGTTACTGGTTGGATTCACAGGAGTATGAGCGGGCTTGCTCGTCGATCTTCTGATCGTTCAATACCCGGATGGCCGTTACGTTTAGCAGACCGCTTGCGTCTTGTGGGTGCTTGATATGATCATCATCTGCTGCCGGCGTATTGACGAGTCTTTAGAGTCCTACACAGAGGTTTCCTGGCTCAAGCGAAACAAAATAGGAGCGCATATGAGATATGTGCGGGACCGAGAATTATACCAGTATGTGATACTGTATTCTATTCTCGCGATTTGTATCATTGGTCGGTTATATGTGATACAGCCAGGTTAACGAATCAAGTGTTGATTCGATACATTGATACACTTGATATTAGTCGGTTATATGCGATATGACCGGATCGTTAAATCAAGTGTTGATTTAATGATTTAATGTATAATTATATATTTGATATATTACTTTACATTAACTAGTATTTGTTCACTTAAGATGGATTTTCTCACTTGATGTGCACATTGTATATATGATATATTTTTTGTGTTCTTGATTGTATCATGTTTGATGATACATGCATGTTTGGGTGTATGTTTAGTTTAAACCTTGGTTAAGTAAATGGTTAGGGTTTTAATTTATTTATTCATTTATTTATTTATTTATTTTGGCAAAAAGAGAAATGGTGGCTTGCTTTGTTTTACATTGAAGCTTCATGAAGCTTTGAAAAAGTCTACCATTTTTGTTTCATGCCTAACATAACCATTCACCTAACCTTAGTTTACTCTCTACACATAACCATGGTTGCTAATATGATAAGAATGACTTATTTTCTTTTATTGATTAATTCTTATCATATTATCATCTTCATCTTCTTCTTCTTCAAGACGAAAGAAGCTTGCTAGCTTCAATGGTGACTTGAGAAAAAGAGTGAGAAATCCATTTCTAAAGTGAACCCACTTCCTATTTCTTCATCCTCTACCACTTGCCAAGTAGTATAGGGTGTTTTCTTCACAAGTTTCATGGCTTGGTGAAGTTGGAGCTTGATCTTGTGTTGCCTCGACGTAGATCATCTTCGGCATCGAAGTCGACGACCTAGCCCGCCCATTTTTCCGATGAAGCCGACACTAGAGCCCGGGATCCGATGATCGCAGCAAGGGGACTTCATCACGGAGCTATGGAGATGGAGGACCGGATCTACAAAGGTTGTATTTCCGTTCACTCATAGTTAAGTTGTTAACTAGCTTGTAGTTTCGCCTAAACTCTAGTTAACGATCCGTATTAGGGTTTGTAGGCACATGAAAAAATTTGAATTTGGCATGGTTGATGCCTTGTGAGACCTCATTAGTGTGCCTAGGAACCCTCCAGTGGTATCAGAGCCTAGCTAGAGCCTTAGGCGATGCGTAGACGATGTTAGAAGTCCGATCGAACCGAAACCCTAATGCAAAATTGCTCTCTGTACATTTTTTGAAATCCGGGATTTTTGAGAATTAAAAATATGCAGAAAAATCAGCAGGAGTTTATAAGAATTACTGTGAAGCCCGTACTCCTGATTCCATCAAAGCGCGGCGGAACCGCGGCATTAGCATGGCTAATGCGGCGGTTCCGCGGCCACTTAGTCTCTTCTTCATTTGGTTTTTGCACAGTAATTCCTATATTTTGGTGCTGTATTTTCTGGGAATTTTTAAATCTTACTCAAGAGTTGAGTTTTCTGGGTTGTATTGGGAGTTCGTAGATTCGATCGAATTATCAAACTTTGTCTATGTGTTTTTCCGGGTAATTTTAGAATATGTTAAAAGTTCGACCAGATATAAATACCCACTTTTTCCCCTGCCGGGAAATTTCCAATTGTTGGATATTTCCGTAGTTTAATCACGTTCTAAGTAGTGCAAGTAACGCGATGATCCCTCTAGAAGACCTTCTTGAACTCGATTATGTGACCGTCTTGAACTGCCCTTTGAACCTTAGGGTTTAGGGCAGTACGGCGTGCCACATGTGAGGCGTTGGTTTGACCCTTCTACGGCTGAACCGTTGGTACTGAGGCATGAAGTGAATGTTTTTGAACTTATTTCATGTGTTGAGCTGTTTCGGGAAAACTTGGGTGTTTGATTGTTCGATCGGAAAGTTTAACATTTTCTAATTATCTGGAATGTGATACAATAATTGGAATTCACAAGTAGTTATGAGATAACTGAATGAATATTATAAACATAGCAGTTTAGTCTCACTTGATCGGTTGCCACGGAATTTTGATGTGATCAAAAGTCCGTCGCAATCACGTAGCGTATGCGGATACTCGCCGGGTAAACTTAATAGACAGTCTCACTCCATAGCCCCGACCAAGTGACTGTAGAAGAACCCCGTCGCCGAAAGAATCCGTTCGGGTGCTCGCGGCAGCGGTGTTCCGCCTTGGTGCACTTCGTCGGGGGCATCGGGGGTGTAGCCGTCTACTGATGTTTACGACGAGCATTCGATCAGGATGTCGGGAATCTTGTTGAATTGCCCGACTTGATATTGAAAAGAGTTTTCGATAATGAGACTAAAATGCGGGGTTTATAATTGTTGGGCATGCGATGTCTAAGTAATTCATTTGATTAGGCATGCGATGTCTAAAGAGGTTGCGGATTCCAACTGTTGTAGTTTTTACACTTTCTTTTCTGTGACCGTAAGTGTAATATGTGATATCGCCGGTTTCGTTGCTATATGTCAACGACAATTGGGATGCGCATATTTACTTACGTTGATGACATGTGATGTTATGTGTTGCTGGATATGTTATATTGGATCGTCGTGTTTGAATAGCCAGGGGGTTTTTATGTGAGATGGGTGTTTTTCATTTTCATTCGTGTAAAAACTTGTATGTAATATTCTTTTATTGGGGCACTTCCAGGTTGCGAAAGATGTCACCCATTGTATATTATTTACTTTTCCGCACTAGCATAGACCCAAGGAGGGGAGCACAAGTAACCGGGTTCTGGAGTCCAGTGGGAGACCAACTCGAGGAGTCGAGTCCGGGTCTCCTAACTCCAGAATTGGTAGGGTTGCTTGCCGCTCTCGTAGGGGTCTAGGGGTGTGGGTTTGGCTATTCATCGCGACCGTGGAATCCGTGTTTTATACTGGCTCGTATTGAAAACACGGACGTCCTAGTATATCCAATGTTTCATATGATTCTTCTGCTGCGATATCTGTGATGTGATCATGTGATATGTTCTGTAATGGATACAGTATATAGTATATATGATATATTATATAGACGTTACTTATGTTTTACACCCGCGCTAGCCCTGCCCCGCTCTGCCGTTAGTTACCTAACCTAACGGTGCACGAGGGGACATCGAGGCGAATGCGGATGGCATAAGTGTACGTCGTATTTATCTGTGATGTTTAGGTACTTAAATGATGGGACTTCATTAATGAGATTAATGAAATAAAAGAAACCTAAAGATGTTGTAGAATCGAATTTCAAAAATAAAACAGGTAGCTACAGTTCTTGCTTTGCCAAGCGGTATATATGATATATCCTGCACCTTATTCGATGAGGAAAGGGCCAATGATCCCTTCACCAGGAGTGACCCCTTTAGCAATAACTGGCAGATGCTACACCCCTCGGTTTGTCTTTTGATTGCTTCTATAGTTTCTGCTTTGCACAGTGATATATATGATATATCCCGCACCTCATTCGACGAGGAAAGGGCCGACGATCCCTTCACCGGGAGTGACCCCTTTAGCAAAACTAGAAAAGCCTCAAAAACACTCCATTTTAAAATCATTTGATTCTACAACGATATCAAGTTCATTACGCAATAGGTTTTCAGAAAAACCTGTCGTAGCCCTCCGTCATTTCAGATAAGTAGTAGTTAGTATTCGTGCTACGTTTGTTGGCCTTTGTCAAGGCGTAGTGTGCGGTAGCTGACTGGTGCTTATCTGCTTATGCATATGATGCAGATTGGGTTAGGGTAGTCATGCGACCTTGTTGGCCTTTGTCAAGGGTCGTGCGGGTGGGTTTAATTCAATCAGGAAATGACGGGTTGAACTTGACTAGCATCCTATGGTTTGTTGGCCTTTGTCAAGGTCATAGGAGGTTAGGGGCAAAATTATCGGGAATTTCAAGTGTTGAAATTTGCAATGAGATTGCATACCTTCTATGAGATAGTTGGATCCCGATACCCGCTGCGAGTAAGAGTTACTCCTGGGAGAGTTTTACACATTACAATTAGCCGATCAAGTAGGTGTCTAGAAAGGTGTTAACGAGGTTACGCCTCTGGGAAAACGAGGATTACATTAATTAGGTTCGTGCGAAAGTACGGGGGACCTCCCTCAAAGTACCGACACCGGCCTGGCTGAAAGATTGGCGAACTTGTAGTGTGTAATTAATCCCGGCTAGTCTTTCCTTTTAGGGTTTGAAGGAAGATTTGATAAAAACAGTGGGAGCTATCCTGATTAGATAAAATAATAACCAATCTTTTCTTGCAAGAGCGCACGCTGAGTGTTTTCTTCTCTCTCTCTCCTGGTAGCGACCATATCACGCCTTAATCAAGATAATAATACGGAATATTGACCGAACCCGCTTTTTATACTGAGCTGGGAAACGTTGATCCCGCTCCAACTTATAATTGTTATAAGACAGAGAAGGAAATTGGGGATTACCAGAATTCCCGTGCCGCCCAAACGAAGAAAGTGCATACTGATGCATCATCTTCGGGTGTGTTCATTACAAAGAATTGTTTCTCAATGTCCTCTACGTCCTGGGTATTTGATACCGGATCAGGATCCCAGATATGTAATCTGTTACATAGGGCTAGAGAAAGGTAGAGAACTGAGAACGGGTGATAAGTTTCATGAGACAGAAAACGGGGCAAGTGTTGCAGCCAAGTCTGTTGGTCACTGTCACCCAGTATTCTAAATACATTGATTCTAAACGAATGTTATTAGATACCAAACCTGATATACAAAATCATATCGGTCTCTTTATTAGTAAAGAAATGATAAAATTTTGTATTGTTGGATAATGTTTTGAACATTTCCTATATCAAAAGTTGATCGGTTCAGGCACGTTATCTAAAAGCATTAATTTTCTAAATCAAACTACAGTTCTTAGTATACAGAACACACACAAGAGGAAGAGTTCAGAAATGAACGAATTTTTCTTGAGGTATTGTAGACTAGGTCATATTAATGCGACCCGACTAGCTGAAGTTACATATAGATGCATATTTAAATCAGTTTGAATTTACATCTTATGAAACTTGCCAGTCATGTCACAAAGATAAGATGACCATAGCTCCGTTTACTGGAAACAGAGAAAGAGTTAGTGAACTCTTGGGATGATACAAGTTGATGTATAAAGGTCCCCTGTCTACACATGCCAAGACCGGTTCTTTGTACTTCATTACATTCTCTGATGATCTCTCAAGATTCAGACATATGTTCCTGTTGAAACACAAGTCCAAACCTTTTGAGATATTCACGGAATATAAGTTAGAAGTAGAGAACCAAAATACGGGTATAAGTATTATGTCCTTTGATGTGATCAAGGAGGAGAATACTTGAGCATGGAATTCTTGGACTTTTCTAAAGGAGAATGAGATTCTCTCTCAGCATTACTCCTCCGTATACACCATAGCACGATGGTATATCGGGGCGGAGCAATTCCACCCTATCCGATATGGTGCGCTCTATGATGAGTACTACTGAGTTACCTGTTTCCTTTTTGGGGGTTATGCACTTGAGAAGCTGCATACCTATTGAATTAGCTTCGAATCAGATCACAGCCTACCACTCCATATAAGATATAGTATGGGAAGAGCCCATGTCTTACGCGAGTTAAGATTTAGGGTTGTCCGGCCAATGTCTAAAAGCAAAATCCGGACAAGCTCGAGGCAAGGTCAGTTATGTAGAACTAGAAAGGTTCCAGCTATACAAACTACAGCAGATGATTTGGTAGAACCAAAGGATTCAGTAGATTCCAACAAACCTCAGCCTCTCCGCCGATCTAGTAGGGTTCCTCACCCACCTGAGAGATACTTCGGTTTCTCTATGACAGTGGGAGCGAGGATTGCATCATGAGATGATGACCCAACTAGTTTCGAGCTGGCCATCAGGAGTAAGACTCTGTAAGAATGGCTGGATGCTTAGTGATCTGAGATGGAATCCATGTACTGTAGGGTTCCTAGGCACGCTAATGAAGTCTCACAAGGCATCAACCATGCCAATTTCAAATTTTACGGGTGCCGAGAAAACCTAATACGGATCGTTGACTAGAGTTTAGGCGAAATACGAAACTAGTTAACAATTTAACTAAAAGAGAGAGGCTACAACCTTTGTAGATCCGGTTCTCCACTTCCTTAGCTCCACGTAGGCATCCTCTCGCTGTCCATCTCGAATCCCGGACTCAATCGTCGGCTTGATCGGAGAAATGGGCGGGCTAGGTCGTCGGCTTCGTGCCGAAGATGATCTACGTCGAGGCATCACAAGTTCAAGCTCCAACTCCATCAAGTTGTGAAACTTGTGAAGAAAACACCCTATACTACTTGGCAAGAGGTAGAGGGTGAAGAAATAGGAGGTGGGTTCACTTTAGAATTGGATTTCTCACACTTTAGCTCAAGTTGCCATTAATGGACTTAAGCTTTTTCTTTGAAGATCAAGAAGAAGATGAAGCTAGAATATGATAAGTGTTAATTAAAAATGAAAAGTAAAATGAATACTTATCATATACTAACTAAGGTAGAGTGTAGAGAATTGACCATGGTTACTTGGAAGGGTTAGGGTTAAGCATGAAGACAAGAATGGTTACAAAGTCAAAGCTTCATGAAGCTTCAACTAGAAACAAAGAAAGCCACCATTCTCATCAAAATCTTTTCCAAATAAATAAATAAACAAATAAATAAATAAATGAATAAGAAAAACCCTAATCATCTTTTTAACCATGGTTTGATTCTTTACACTTAACCAATTATACATGCATCATCAAACATGACACAAACATGTGCACAAAAGTATATCACATATACAACTTGCACATCAAGTGAGAAAATCCATTTAAAGTGAACCAATACTAGTTAATACAAAGTAATATATCAAATATATAATTATACATTAAATCATTAAATCAACACTTGATTTAACGATCCGGTCATATCGCATATAACCGACTAGTATCCTATGTATCGGCTTATCGAATCAATCCTTGATTCGATATCTAGGTTATATCGAATATAACCAATCGATACATTCATCGCGAGAATGGAATACGGTATCACATATACGCATTATTCTCGGTCCTGCACATATCTCATATGCGCTCCTATTTCGTTTCGCTTGAGCCAGGAAACCTCTATGTAGGACTCTAAAGACTCGTCAATACGCCAGTAGCAGATGATGATCATATCAAGCACCTACAAGCCGCAAGCGGTCTGCTAAACATAACGGCCATCCGGGTATTGAGCGATCAGAAGATCGACAAGCTAGCCCGCTCACACTCCTGTGAATCCAACCAGTAACACTTACCGTACAGTCCGGCCTGTTCTTCTGATATGTCGCATATCAAGTCTAGGGGTGGTAAACGTCAGACCCCAATAACCGATAAGTCGTGCTGATGTGAGGCTCATAACGGGTCGAGAAACTACTGGTAACACTTACCAGCAAATCTCTGATCAGCCCTGGCCAGGGACTTCCCTGTTACGGCCAATCGAGCACTGCGCAACATCAACCCCCAATACCGGGAGAGACGAAACCCCTCCTATCGCTCATTGCCTCCATGTGACTCGGGACTGTACCCAAAGACCACCGTTTTGCACGCCCTCATGGACGTGGTAAGGTGGAGATCAAAGCACAGTGGGAATCACACAAGACTCTATGACGATCTCGGGTCTACAGACTAACCTGCACAAGTGTCACCTGAGAACTGCCATCTGACGTGAGGTATAATACCATCTGGGAGTTCTCGGCGAGTCCGTCCAGTGTACCCAGTCTCCACTGAGCACCCGTATACCATCTCTGATGTCAAACACCAATGGATGTGGGATCATCCATCGCCCATCTCATGGGTCGAGAAGCGTATACGCTAGTCTACTCTGGTATATCGATGCCCCGTCTCGATACACCCACGACTAGGGACCTTGAAGGATGTACTTATGGACTACCATGTCCCCACTAGTATGATCTGCATCATAGTCCAGGTAGTCAAGTACACATCCTAAGGGCTTTACCAATATGTAACTATAAGACAGTTTAAAGAGACAAGTGTACATGTTAAGATAAAGAGTAACCAGATAGCATACTATCATATCGAGCAAGAAAGTCATCTCTATATATATGTCCAAGCATCCAATATAATATACATCATCTGTACAATACTGGCCTCTAGGGCATACACACAACTAACAATCTCCCACTTGCACTAGGGCCAGCTGCTGTAGTATCGCATACCGAGCATCTCGAAGAGTCTCTCAAACTGTATCTGGGGAATGGCCTTCGTGAGTGGATCCGCCGTGTTGTTCTTCGTGTCAACTCTCCTGACCTCGATCTCCCGGCGATCAACTATCTCCCGGATCAGGTGATACCGCCTCAGAATATGCCTGGATCGCTGATGGGACCTGGGTTCCTTGGCCAAAGCCACCGCTCCATTGTTATCGCAATACAAAGGTATTGGATGCTCAATGGATGGAACCACTCCAAGTTCAGTAATGAACTTCTTGATCCAGACAGCCTCTTTAGCAGCATCGTTGGCAGCGATGTATTCAGCCTCCATCGTCGAGTCTGCCACGGTTTCCTGCTTGGAACTCTTCCAGCTAACCGCCCCTCCTTAAAGGGTAAAGACAAAGCCCGACTGCGACTTAGAGTCGTCCTTATCACTATGGAAGCTCGAATCGGTAAAGGACTCCACTTGGAGTTCTCCGTTACCATACACCAAGAGCATCTCTTTAGTCCTTAGCAAGTACTTGAGAATGCACTTCACAGCTGTCCAGTGATTCTCTCCAGGATCAGCTTGATACCTGCTCACTACACTTAGTGAGTATGCAACATCGGGTCTGGTACATAGCATCGCGTACATGGTAGAGCCTACAGCCGAAGCATAGGGTATCCCTTGCATGCGAGCTCTCTCCAAATCAGTCTTGGGAGACATCTCTTTGGAGAGAGTGACTCCAGAGATCGTGGGCAAGTTCCCACGCTTGGATTCTTCCATACTAAACCTCTTTAGTATGGTGTCAATGTACCTGGATTGGGACAATCCCAATATCCGTTTGGATCTATCTCTATAGATCCTAATTCCCAATATGTAGGAGGCATCACCAAGATCTTTCATTGAGAATCTTTGTGATAAGAAGAGCTTGACCGATTGCAGCATAGGAATATCATTTCCTATCAAGAGTATGTCGTCCACGTACAATACGAGGAAGACAACCTTACTCTCTGCCACCTTCTTGTAAATACAAGGTTCATCTGGGTTTTTGACGAAATCAAACTCTTTGATAACGACGTCAAAGCAGATGTTCCAACTCCGCGATGCTTGTTTTAATCCATAAATGGATTTAAGCAGCTTGCACACCTTCCCGCTGCTCCCACTGTCTACGAAGCCCTCTGGCTGAGTCATGTACACGCACTCTTCTAAATCACCATTTAGAAAGGCGGTCTTAACATCCATTTGCCAGATTTCGTAATCATGATATGCAGCGATGGCAAGCATGATCCGGATGGATTTAAGCATAGCCACTGGAGAAAAGGTTTCGTCATAGTCCACACCTGGTCTTTGACGAAAACCCTTTGCTACAAGTCTAGCTTTGAAAGTCTCCACTTTCCCATCTACACCAAGTTTTTTCTTGAAGATCCACTTGCTCCCGATGGGTTTTACCCCTTCAGGAGCAACATCCAAAGTCCATACTTTGTTGGTGTACATGGATTCCATCTCGGACCGCATTGCATCCAGCCATTTCACTGAGTCCCTACTCGTGATGGCCTGCTCGAAGCTAGTTGGGTCATCATCCTCCATGATGCAATCCTCGCTCCCACCATCCATGAGAAAACCGTAGTATCTCTCAGGTTGGCGAGGAACCCTACTAGATCGGCGGAGTGGCTGAGGTTCATTGGGAGCTACAGAATCCTCTGGTTCCACTAAATCTTCTGTTGTGTTTTGTTCAGCTGGAACCTCTTCCAGTTCTACCTCAGAGCCACTAATCTCTTTTGCAAGAAATTCCTTTTCTAAAAAGGTGGCATGTTGAGCAACAAATACTCTTTGTTCCTCACTGTGGTAGAAGATATACCCTCGTGAATGTTTGGGATATCCAACAAATTTACACAAAACAGACCTTGCCTCGAGTTTGTCCGGTTTTTGTCTTTTGACATAGGCCGGGCAACCCCATATCTTAATAAAATTAAGATATGGTCTCTTCCCTTCCCATATCTCATATGGTGTGGTAGGCACAGATTTGGTGGGAACCCTATTCAGTAGGTATGCTGCTGTTTCCAGTGCATATCCCCAGAAGGAAACAGGTAACTCAGCTACACTCATCATAGAGCGCACCATATCCAATAGGGTGCGGTTCCTCCGTTCTGATACACCGTTGTGCTGTGGTGTATATGGAGGAGTTAGCTGAGAGAGAATCCCATTCTCTTTTAGGAAGTCCAGGAATTCAATGCTCAAGTATTCACCTCCTCGATCAGATCGTAGGATTTTAATACTTTTTCCGGTTTGGTTCTCGACTTCTTGTTTATATTCTCTAAATTTCTCAAAAGCTTCTGATTTGTGTTTCATCAGGAACACATATCCGAATCTAGAGAGATCGTCAGTGAATGTAATGAAGTACGAAGAACCATCCCTGGCATGTGTAGACATAGGACCGCATACATCACTATGTATCAGTCCTAAGAGTTCAGTAACTCTTTCTCCGTGTCCCGTAAACGGAGTTTTGGTCATCTTGCCTTTGAGACATGACTGGCAAGTGTCATAAGATGAAAATTCAAACGGATTCAAATATCCATCCTTATGCAACTTAGCCAGTCGTGTCGCATTTATGTGACCCAGTCTACAATGCCACAAGAAGGATTCGTTCAGTTCAGAACTCTTCCTCTTGTGTGTGTTTGTTATGCTCAGAACTGTTGATTGATTTAGAACATAAATGCCATTACACAACGTGCCTGATCCAACCAACTTTTGGTTACGAAAAATGTTCATAACATTGTCCTGTAATACAAAATTATATCCCTCTTTACTCAATAAAGAAACCGATATAATGTTGCATATCAGGTTCGGCATGTAATAACATTCGTTCAGAACCAATGTATTACCAGTTGGTAATACAAGGTGATATTCCCCGACAGTCTTAGCTGCAACAATTGCACCATTTCCAACTCTAATGTCTTTATCACCTTCTCCAAGTTCTCTACCTTTTCTAAGCCCATGTAACTGATTACATATATGGGATCCTAACCCGGTATCTAATACCCAGGACGTAGAGCAAATGGAGAAACAGTTCTCTGTAACGAACACACCCGAAGAAAATGCATCATCATATACTTTCTTCATTCGGGTGGCATGGGAATCCTGGTATTCCCCTATATCCTATTCAGTCCTATAACTCTTATAGGAAAGAACGGAACCAACGTTCCCCAGCACAGTATAACATGCGGGTTCGGTCAATACATCCATATTATTATCTTTATTAGGGCATGACATGGTCGCTACCTGGAGAGAGAGAGAAGAAAACACTTTAGCGTATGCTCTTGCAAGATCAGATTGGTTATTATCTTATCTAATCAGGATGGCTCCCACTGGTTTTTATCAAATCTTCCTTCAAACCCTAAAAGGAAAGACTAGCCGGGATTAATTACACCCTACAACTTCGTCGATCTTTCAGCCAGGCCAGTGTCGGTACTTTGAGGGAGGTCCCCCGTGCTTTCGCACGAACCTAATTAATGTAAACCTCGTTTTCCCAGAGGCGTAACCCCGTTGACACCTTTCTAGACACCTACTTGATCGGCTAATTATAATGTGCAAAACTCTCCCAGGAGTAACTCTTACTCGCAGTGGGTATCGGGATCCAACTATCTCAAAGAAGGTATGCAATCTCATTGCAAATTTCAACACTTGAAATTCCCGATAATATTTTGCCCCAAGCATCCTATGACCTTGACGGAGGTCAACAAACCACAGGGTGCAAGTCAAGTTCAACCCGTCATTTCTTGATTGAATCAAACCCACCCGCACGACCCTTGACGGAGGTCAACAAGGTCGTACGACTACCCTAATCCAATCTGCATCACATGCATAAGCAGATTAATACTAGTTAGCTACCGCACACTACGCCTTGACGGAGGTCAACAAACGTAGCACGAATACTAAGTAGGATTTATCTGAAATGACGGAGGGCTACGACAGGTTTTTCTGAAAACCTATTGCGTAATGAACTTGATATCGTTGTAGAATCAAATGAAGTTTTGAAATGGAGCGATTTTGAGGCTTTTCTAGTTTTGCTAAAAGGGTCACTCCCGGTGAAGGGATCGTCGGCCCTTTCCTCGTCGAATGAGGTGCGGGATATATCATATTTATCACTGTGCAAAGCAGAAACTATAGAAGCAATCAAAAGACAAACCGAGGGGTGTAGCATCTGCCAGTTATTGCTAAAGGGGTCACTCCTGGTGAAGGGATCATTGGCCCTTTCCTCATCGAATAAGGTGCAGGATATATCATATATACCGCTGTGCAAAGCAAGAACTGTAGCTACCTGTTTTATTTTTGAAATTTGATTCTACAACATCTTTAGGTTTCTTTTATTTCATTAATCTCATTAATGAAGTCCCATCATTTAAATACCTAAAACATCACAGATAAATACGACGTACACTTTTGCCATCCGCATTCGCCTGGATGTCCCCTCGTGCACCGTTAGGTTAGGTAACTAACGACAGAGCAGGGCAGGGCTAGTGCGGGTGCAAAACATAAATAACGTCTATATAATATATCATATATACTATATACTGTATCTATCATAGAACATCACATGATCACATCACAGATATCGCAGCAGAAGAAACATATGAAACATTGGATATACTAGGACGTCCGTGTTTTCAATACGAGCCAGTATAAAACACGGATTCCACGGTCGTAATGAATAGCCAATCCCACACCCCTAGACCCCTACGAGAGCGGCAAGCAACCCTACCAATTCTAGGGTTAGGAGACCTGGACTCGACTCCTCGAGATGGTCTCCCACTGGACCCTAGAACCCGGTTACTTGTGCTCCCCTCCTTGGGTCTATCCTAATACGGAAAAGTAAATAATATACAAAGGGTGACAACTTCCGCAACCTGGAAGTGCCCCAAATAAAAGAATATTACATACAAATTTTTACATGAATGAAAATGAAAAACACTCATCTCACATAAAAACCCCCGGCTATTCGAACACGACAATCCAATATAACATATCCAGCAACACATAACATCACATGTCATCAACGTAAGTAAATATGCGCATCCCAATTGTCGTTGACATATAGCAACGAAACCGGCGATATCACATATTACACTTACGGTCACAGAAAAGAAAGTGTAAAACTACAACAGTTGGAATCCGCAACCTCTTTAGACATCACATGCCTAATCAAATGAAATACTTAGACATCACATGCCTAACAGTTATAAACCCCGCATTTTAGTCTCATTATCGAAAACTCTTTTCAATATCAAATGAAACTAAACCGCTAGATTTATAACATTCATTCAGTTATCTCATAACTGTTTGTGAATTCCAATTATTGTATCCCATTCCGGATAAATAGAAAATATTAAACTTTCCGATCGAACATTCGAACACCCAAGTTTTCCCGAAACCGTTCAACACATGAAATAGGTTCAAAGACATTCACTTCATGCCTCAGTACCAACGGTCCAGCCGTAGAAGGGTCAAGCCAACGCCTCACATGTGGCACGCCGTACTGTCCCAAACCCGAAAGTTCAAAGGGCGGTTCAAGACGGTCACATAATCGAGTTAAGGTTTGTTGTCTTCTAAAGGGACCATCGCATTACTTGCACTACTTAGAACGTCCGTAAACCACAGAAAAATCCAACACTTGGAAATTTTCCGGCAGGGGAAAAGTTGGGTATTTATATCCGGTCGAACCTTTTAACATATTCTAAAATATCCGGAAAGCCACATAGACAAGGTTTGATAATCCGATCGAATCGTCGATTCCCAATACAACCCCAGAACACTCAACTCTTGAGTCAAATTAAAAATTCCCAGAAAATTCAGCATAATTAAATAGGAATTACTGTGCAAAAATGGACAGATGATGTCATCAGATGGCCGCGGAACCGCCGCAGAAGCCAGGCTTCTGCCGCGGTTCCGCCGCGCCCTTAGCAGATCATGGGATAAATTTTGCATCGTAATTCTTAGAATTCCCTGCTGAATTTTTTAAGCATTTTTAATATGGAAAAATCCCAGATTTTAGAAAAAGTCCAGAGAGCATATCGGGAATTAGGGTTTCGGTTCGTTCGGGTTTCAAACGTCGTCTAGACTTCGCCTAAGGCTCTAGCTAGGCTCTGATACCACTGTAGGGTTCCTAGGCACGCTAATGAAGTCTCACAAGGCATCAACCATGCCAATTTCAAATTTTACGGGTGCCGAGAAAACCTAATACGGATCGTTGACTAGAGTTTAGGCGAAATACGAAACTAGTTAACAATTTAACTAAAAGAGAGAGGCTACAACCTTTATAGATCCGGTTCTCCACTTCCTTAGCTCTACGTAGGCATCCTCTCGCTGTCCATATCGAATCCCGGACTCAATCGTCGGCTTGATCGGAGAAATGGGCGGGCTAGGTCGTCGGCTTCGTGCCGAAGATGATCTACGTCGAGACATCACAAGTTCAAGCTCCAACTCCATCAAGTTGTGAAACTTGTGAAGAAAACACCCTATACTACTTGGCAAGAGGTAGAGGGTGAAGAAATAGGAGGTGGGTTCACTTTAGAATTGGATTTCTCACACTTTAGCTCAAGTTGCCATTAATGGACTTAAGCTTTTTCTTTGAAGATCAAGAAGAAGATGAAGCTAGAATATGATAAGTGTGAATTAAAAATGAAAAGTAAAATGAATACTTATCATATACTAACTAAGGTAGAGTGTAGAGAATTGACCATGGTTACTTGGAAGGGTTAGGGTTAAGCATGAAGACAAGAATGGTTACAAAGTCAAAGCTTCATGAAGCTTCAACTAGAAACAAAGAAAGCCACCATTCTCATCAAAATCTTTTCCAAATAAATAAATAAACAAATAATTAAATAAATGAATAAGCAAAACCCTAATCATCTTTTTAACCATGGTTTGATTCTTTACACTTAACCAATTATACATGCATCATCAAACATGACACAAACATGTGCACAAAAGTATATCACATATACAACTTGCACATCAAGTGAGAAAATCCATTTAAAGTGAACCAATACTAGTTAATGCAAAGTAATATATCAAATATATAATTATACATTAAATCATTAAATCAACACTTGATTTAACGATCCGGTCATATCGCATATAACCAACTAGTATCCTATGTATCGGCTTATCGAATCAATCCTTGATTCGATATCTAGGTTATATCGAATATAACCAATCGATACATTCATCGCGAGAATGGAATACGGTATCACATACATGCATTATTCTCGGTCCTGCACATATCTCATATGCGCTCCTATTTCGTTTCGCTTGAGCCAGGAAACCTCTGTGTAGGACTCTAAAGACTCGTCAATACGCCGGTAGCAGATGATGATCATATCAAGCACCTACAAGCCGCAAGCGGTCTGCTAAACGTAACGGCCATCCGGGTATTGAGCGATCAGAAGATCGACGAGCTAGCCTGCTCACACTCCTGTGAATCCAACCAGTAACACTTACCGTACAGTCCGGCCTGTTCGTCTGATATGTCGCATATCAAGTCTAGGGGTGGTAAACGTCAGACCCCAATAACCGATAAGTCGTGCCGATGTGAGGCTCATAACGGGTCGAGAAACTACTGGTAACACTTACCAGCAAATCTCTGATCAGCCCTGGCCAAGGACTTCCCTGTTACGGCCAATCGAGCACTGCGCAACATCAACCCCCAATACCGGGAGAGACGAAACCCCTCCTATCGCTCATTGCCTCCATGTGACTCGGGACTGTACCCAAAGACCACCGTTTTGCACGCCCTCATGGACGTGGTAAGGTGGAGATCAAAGCACAGTGGGAATCACACAAGTCTCTATGACGATCTCGGGTCTACAGACTAACCTGCACAAGTGTCACCTGAGAACTGCCATCTGACGTGAGGTATAATACCATCTGGGAGTTCTCGGCGAGTCCGTCCAGTGTACCCAGTCTCCACTGAGCACCCGTATACCATCTCTGATGTCAAACACCAATGGATGTGGGATCATCCATCGCCCATCTCATGGATCGAGAAGCGTATACGCTAGTCTACTCTGGTATATCGATGCCCCGTCTCGATACACCCACGACTAGGGACCTTGAAGGATGTACTTATGGACTACCATGTCCCCACTAGTATGATCTGCATCATAGTCTAGGTAGTCAAGTACACATCCTAAGGGCTTTACCAACATGTAACTATAAGACAGTTTAAAGAGACAAGTGTACATGTTAAGATAAAGTGTAACCAGATAGCATACTATCATATCGAGCAAGAAAGTCATCTCTATATATATGTCCAAGCATCCAATATAATATACATCATCTGTACAATACTGGCCTCTAGGGCATACACACAACTAACATGTACACCAACAAAGTATGGACTTTGGTTGCTATATCTGAAGGGTTAAATCCCTATCAGGAGCAAGTATATCTTGAGAAGATTACTTGGTGTAGATGGAAAAGTTGAGACTTTCAAAGCTAGACTTGTTAAAGGTTTTCGTCATCGACCAGGAGTGGATAATGATGAAACCTTTTCCAGTGGCTATGCTTAAGTCCATCCGGATCCTACTTGCCACGGCTACATACCATGACTACGATATCTGGAGGTTGGGTGTCATGACTGCTTTTCTAAAATGTTGTTTTAGAAGAGAGCGTCTGTAAGTACACAGCCAGAGAGCTTCGTAGACAGTGGGAGCAGCGGAAACGTGTACAAGATGCTTTATAGGATAAAGCAGGCATCGCGGAGTTGGAACGTCTGTTTTGATGAAGTAGTCAAAGAGTTTGACATCATCAAAATGGTAGATGAACCTTGTATAAACAAAAAGGTAGTAGGGAGTATGGTGACGATCCTCGTAGAGTACGTGGATGACATACTCTAGATAGGGAAGGAGTTTCCTATGCTACAATCGATCAATCTCCGCTTATCACAATGATTCTCCATATAGGATCAAAGTGATACCTCCTAAATCCTGGATTTTGGATCTATGAGATATATCTAATTGGATGTTAGGAGACTCACTAGTTGTAGTGAGATGGTATCAGTTGATCCTGGGGAGAATCACTGGAAAGGTTCCAGGGTGATAAGGACGACTGAATGTCAGTCACAGGCATTGTATTTACCCTCAGTAAAGGGACGGTATGTTGGAAGAGTTCCAAGCTAGATACCGTGGCATACTAGTCTATTAAAGGCAAGATACATCGCTACTTAAGATGCTACCAAAGAGGCAGTCTGGGTGTATATTAGTTCATGAGATGAACTTCGTTCCTACCATTATGAGACAATGGAGTTATGGCTTATGCCAAGGAACATCCGTCCCATCAGTGATCCAGACATATTCTAAGGCAGTGTCACCTGATCATGGAGATGGTTGATCTCCAGGGTGATCGAGGTAAGGAGAGTTGACTCAGAGGACAACACGGCGGATCCACTCACAAAGGCCTTTTCCCAGAGAGAGACTTTTATGGGATGGTTGAGTATGAGATACTACAACCACTGCTATCAGATGGCCCTAGTGCAAGTGGGAGATTGTTAGTTATATGTATGCCCTAGAGGCCATTACTATACATAGGATGTATATTGTAGTGGATGCTTGGACATATATAGGGAGGACTTTCTTGCTCGACATGATAGTATGCTATCTGGTTGCTCTTTACCTTAACGTGTACACTGATTGTCTCTCTGTTACATATTGGTAAAGCCCTTAGGATGTGTACTTGACTACCTGGACTATGATGCGGATCATACTAGTGGGGACATGGTAGTCCATAAGTACATCCTTCAAAGTCCCTAGTCGTGGGTGTATCGAGACGGGGCATCGATATACCAGAGTAGACTAGCGTGTACCTTCTCGACCCATACAGATAGGCGATGGATGATCCCATATCCATTAGTGTTTGACATCAGAGATGATATACGGGTGCTCAGTGGAGACTGGGTACACTGGACGGACTCGCCGAGAACTCCCATATGGTATTATACCTTACGTCAGATGGCAGTTCTCTGGTGACACTGGTACAGAGTAGTCTGTTGACCCGAGATCGTCATAGAGTCTTGTGTGGTTCCCACTGTGCTTTGATTTCCACCTTACCACGTCCAAGAAGGCGTGCAAAACGGTGGTTTTTGGGTACAGTCCCGAATCACATGGAGGCAATGAGCGATAGGAGGGGATTCGTCTCTCCCGGTATAGGGAGTTGATGTTGCGCTGTGTTCGATTGGCTATAACCGGAAATCCCTGGCCAGGGTTGCTGAGATTACTGGTAAGTGTTACGTGTAGTTTCTCGAACTGTTATAGACCTCATATCGACACGACTTATCGAGCTATTGGGGTCTGACATTTACCACCCCTAGGCGAGATATGCGATATATCAAACGACGAGACCGGACTGTACGGTAAGTGTTACTGGTTGGATTCACAGGAGTATGAGCGGGCTTGCTCGTCGATCTTCTGATCGTTCAATACCCGGGTGGCCGTTACGTTTAGCAGACCGCTTGCATCTTGTGGGTGCTTGATATGATCATCATCAGCTGCCGGCGTATTGACGAGTCTTTAGAGTCCTACACAGAGGTTTCCTGGCTCAAGCGAAACGAAATAGGAGCGCATATGAGATATGTGCGGGACCGAGAATTATACCAGTATGTGATACTGTATTCTATTCTCGCGATTTGTATCATTGGTCGGTTGTATGTGATATAGCCGGGTTAACGAATCAAGTGTTGATTCGATACATTGATACACTTGATATTAGTCGGTTATATGCGATATGACCGGATCGTTAAATCAAGTGTTGATTTAATGATTTAATGTATAATTATATATTTGATATATTACTTTACATTAACTAGTATTTGTTCACTTAAGATGGATTTTCTCACTTAATGTGCACATTGTATATATGATATATTTTTTGTGCACTTGATTGTATCATGTTTGATGATACATGCATGTTTGGGTGTATGTTTAGTTTAAACCTTGGTTAAGTAAATGGTTAGGGTTTTAATTTATTTATTCATTTATTTATTTATTTATTTTGGCAAAAAGAGAAATGGTGGCTTGCTTTGTTTTACATTGAAGCTTCATGAAGCTTTGAAAAAGTCTACCATTTTTGTTTCATGCCTAACCTAACCATTCACCTAATCTTAGTTTACTCTCTACACATAACCATGGTTGCTAATATGATAAGAATGACTTATTTTCTTTTATTGATTAATTCTTATCATATTATCATCTTCATCTTCTTCTTCTTCAAGACGAAAGAAGCTTGCTAGCTTCAATGGTGACTTGAGAAAAAGAGGGAGAAATCCATTTCTAAAGTGAACCCACTTCCTATTTCTTCATCCTCTACCACTTGCCAAGTAGTATAGGGTGTTTTCTTCACAAGTTTCATGGCTTGGTGAAGTTGGAGCTTGATCTTGTGTTGCCTCGACGTAGATCATCTTCGGCATCGAAGTCGACGACCTAGCCCGCCCATTTCTCCAATGAAGCCGACGCTAGAGCCCGGGATCCGATGATCGCTGCGAGGGGACTTCATCACGGAGCTATGGAGATGGAGGACCGGATCTACAAAGGTTGTATTTCCGTTCACTCATAGTTAAGTTGTTAACTAGCTTGTAGTTTCGCCTAAACTCTAGTTAACGATCCGTATTAGGGTTTGTAGGCACATGAAAAAAATTTGAATTTGGCATGGTTGATGCCTTGTGAGACCTCATTAGTGTGCCTAGGAACCCTCCAGCTTCATATAATATATATATATATATATATTATGAAGAATAATTAGTGAGCTAATAATATTAGTTAATATATAATTATATCAAATATAATATATATCAAATTATTAAATCAACACTTGATTTATTTATCCGATTATATCACATATAACCGACTAATATCATTTATCTGTATATCACATTACCAAATCAATGCTTGATTCAATAATCCGGTTATATCACATATAACCTAACCGATAACAAATAACTGCCAGATTAGAATACGGTATCACATACTCGTATTTAATCAGGCCCCCGCACATATTAGCATATGTGGCCTACTTCGTTTCGCTTGAACTATGAAACCTCTGTGTGGGACTCTAAAGACTCGTCAATACGCTAGCAATAGGTGATGATCATATCAGTCATCCACAAACCGTCAGCAATACTTGCTGGACGTAGCGGCTACCCAGGTATTGAGCGATTAGAAGATCAACAAGAAAGATTGTCCAAAATCTTATAAAGGCTATAAGTAACACTTTTCGTACAGTCCAGTCTCTTCGTCTGATATGTCGCATATCGAGTCTAGGGGTGGAATTGTCAGACCCTAGTAACTTGATAAGTCATGTCGATATATGGCTCGTAACGGTTCGAGAAACTACTGATAATTCTTATCAGTAAATCTCATCAGCAGCCCTGACCAGGGACTTCCTGTTATAGCCAATCGACCATAGCGCAACATCAACTCCCAATTTCGAGAGAGACGAAACCCCTCCTATCGCTCATTGCCTCTATGTGACTCGGGACTGTACCCAAAATCCAACTGTTTACATGACTCATTTGATCCGTGGTAGGGAGGAAATCAAAGCATAGTGGGAGCCACACAAGACTCTATAATGATCTCGGGTCTACAGACTAACATGTACCAGTGTCACCAGAAAGTTGCTATCTGACGATATGTATAGTACCATCTAGGAGTTCTCGGCGAGTCCTGTTCGGTGTACTATTCTCTAATGAGCACCTGTGTACAATCTTTGATATCACACACCAATGGTTGTGGGATCAACCATCACCCCATACAGGGTCAAGAAAGGCATATACTAGTCTACTCTGGAATATCGATGCCCTATCTCGATATCCCCTCGACCTGGAACATTTAAAGAATGTGTGTGTGGACTATCCAGGCCCCACTAGTATGATCTGCATCATAGTCCTGGAAGTCAAGTCCACATCCTAAGGGTTTTATCAACATGTAACAGAGAGAAAATATAATAATACAAGTGTACATGTTAAAATAAAGAGCAACCAGATAACATACTATCATGTCGAGCAAGAAAGTCCTCTATATATATGTCCAAGCATCCACTATATCATACAATAATGGCCTTTAGGGCATACATATTCCTAACAATCTCTCACTTGCAATAAGGCCAGTTGTTATAGTATGTCATACCCAACATCCCAAAAATTATCTCAAATTGCGTCTGGGGGAGGGCCATCGTGAGTGGATCCACTACGTTATCCTTCGTGTCAACTCTCCTGACCTCGATCTCCCGGAGATCTACAATCTGATCAGGTGATACCGCTTAAGAATATGTCTGGATCACTGATGAGACCGGGGTTCCTTGGCTAAAGCCACAGCTCCATTGTTATCACAATACACAGGTATTGGATGCTCAATGGATGGAACCACACCAAGTTTAGCTATGAACTTCTTCATCCAGACAGCCTCTTTGGCAGCATTGTTAGCAGTGATGTATGCAGCCTCCATCTTCGAGTCTTCTACGGTATCTTACTTGGAACTCTTCTAACATACCGTCCCTCCATTGAGGGTGAAGACAAAACCCGAGACCGACTTACTATCGTGCTTATCACTTTGGAAGCTCGAATCGGTAAAGGACTCCACTTGGAGTTCACCGTTACCATACACTAAGAACATTTCTTTAGTTCTTCTTAAGTACTTAAGAATGTTCTTCATAGTTGTCTAGTGTTTTTCCCCTAGATCTGATTGATACCTACTCACTACACCTAGTGAGTAAGCTACATCCGGTCTGGTACATAACATCGCATACATGATTGACCCGACTACCGAAGCATAGGGTATCCCTTACATGCGAGCCCTCTCCAAATCATTCTTGGGAGACATCTCTTTGGAGAGAGTAATTCCTGAGCAAGCGGGTAAATTACCATGCTTAGAATCTTCTATACTAAATCTCTTTAGTATGGTGTTTATGTACCTGAATTAGGACAATCCCAACATCCGCTTAGATTTATCTCTATAGATGTTTATCCTCAGGATGTAGGAGGCATCTCCTACATCTTTCATGGAGAACTTATGTAATAAGAAGAACTTAATCGAGTGTAGTATAGGAACATCGTTTCCTATCAAGAGTATGTCATCCGCGTACAATACAAGGAAGACAACCTTACTCTCTACAACCTTCTTGTATATACAAGGTTCATCTACATTTTTTATGAAGTCAAACTCTTTGATAGCATCATCAAAACAGATGTTCCGGCTCCATAATGCCTGCTTCAATCCGTAGATAGATTTAAGCAGTTTGCATACCTTTCCCTGCTCCCACTGTCTATGAAGCCCTCTGGCTGTATCATGCACACGCTTTCTTCTAAATCACCATTTAGAAAAGCGGTCTTGACGTCCATCTGCCAAATTTCATAGTCATGGTATGCTGCAATGGCAAGTAGGATCCTGATGAAGTTAAGCATAGCGACAGGAGAAAAGGTTTCATCATAGTCGACTCCTGGTCGTTGATGAAAACCTTTTGCTATAAGTCTAGCTTTGAAGGTCTCAACCTTTCCATCTACACCAATTTTCTTCTTAAAGATCCACTTGCTCCCGATAGGTTTACCCCTTCAGGAGAAACTTCCAAAGTTTATACTTTGTTGGTGTACATAGATTCCATCTCAGATTGCATAGCATCCAGTCATTTCACAGTGTCTCCACTTGTGATGGCCTGCTCAAAACTAGTTGGGTCATCATCTTCCATGATGCAATCTTCGCTTCCACCTTCTACGAGAAAACCGTAGTATCTCTCTGTTTGATGAGGAACCGTACTAGATCTGCGGAGTGGTTGGGGTTCATTGGGTACTATCGAATCCTCCGGTTCTATCAAATCATCAGTTGTAGTTTGTTTAGCTGGAAATTCTTCCATCTCTACCTGTTTACCACTAATTTCTTTCATAAGAAATTCCTTTTCTAAAAAGGTGGTATATTGAGAAACAAACACCTTTTGTTCCTCAGTGTGGTAGAAGATATATCCATGTGAATTTTTAGGATATCCCACAAACTTGCAAAAAACCGATCGTTCCTCGAATTTGTCCGGATTCTGCTTTTGACATAGGCCGGACAACCCCATATCTTAACTCGTTTATGATATGGTCTCTTTCCACTCCATATCTCATATGGTGTTTTATACACAGATTTTGATGAAACTTGATTCAATTGGTATGCAGCTGTCTCAAGCGCATAACCCCAAAAGGAAATAGGTCACTTAGCAGTACTCATCATAGAGCGCACCATATCTAATAGGGTGCGATTCCTCCGCTCCGACACACCGTTGTGCTGTGGTGTATACGGAGGAGTAAGCTAAGAGAGAATCTCATTCTCTTTTAAATAGTCACGGAATTCCGTGCTCAAGTATTCTCACCCCCAATCAGATCGAAGGATTTTAATACTTTTACCCGTTTGGTTCTCAACTTCGTATTTATATTCCTTGAATTTCTCAAAAACTTCAGAGTTGTGTTTCAACTAGAACACATGTCCGAATCTTGAGAGATCATCGGTGAATATAATGAAGTACGAGAAACCATTCCTAGCATGTGTAGACATAGGACCGCATATATCACTATGTATCAGTCCCAAGAGTTCAGTAGCTCTTTCTCCGTGTCCAGCAAACGGAGTTTTGTTTATCTTACCTTTGAGATATGACTCGCAAGTTTCATAAGATGTAAATTCGAACTGATTCAAATATCCATCTTTATGCAACTTGGCTAGCCTTGTCGCATTGATATGACCTAGTCTACAGTGCCACAAGAAGGCTTCGTTCATATCTGAACTTTTCCTCTTGTGTGTGTTTTGTACGTGTAGAACCGTAGTTTGATTTAGAACGTATATTCCATTACATAACGTACCAAACCCAATCAACACTTGATTTAGGAAAATGTTCATAACATTATCCTCCAATGCAAGGTTATATCCTTCTTTATGCAACAAAGAAACTGATATAATATTGCACATCATATTTGGTACGTAATAACAGTCGTTCAGAATCAGTGTATTACCATTTGGTAATACTAGGTGATATTCGCCAACTGCTTTGGCTGCAACAATTGCTCCATTCCCTACTTTTAGAGACATATCACCCTTTCCCAGTTCTCTACCTTTTCTTAGCCCATGTAACAAATTATAGACATGGGATCCTGATCCGGTATATAATACCCAGGACATAGAGCAAACTGAGAAATAGTTCTCGGTAACGAACACACCCGAACTAGATGCATCAGCATGCTCTTTCCTCATTCGGGTTGCGTAGGAATCCTGATATTCCCCTATTCCTTGCTCAGACTTATAGCAATCATAAGAAAAAGCGAAACCAACGTTCTCCAGCTCAGTATAATAAGAGGGTTCGGTCAATACATCCATATTATTATCTTGATTAAGGCGTGTCATTAGTCGTTGCCTGGAGAGAGAGAGAGAAGAAAACGCTTTAGCATGCGCTCTTTGCGAGATTAGATTGGTTATTATCTTATCTAATCAGGATAGCCCCCACTGTTTTTATCAAATCTTCCTTCAAACCATAAAAGATAAGAGTAGCCGGGATTAATTACACCGTACAAGTTCGCCAATCGGTCAGCCAGGCAAGTATTGGTACTCCGAGAGAGTCTCGCTATGTTTTTACATGGATCTAATTAAATAACCTCATTTCCATAGGAGTATAATCCCGTTAACACCTTTCTTAGACACCTACTAGATCAGCTAATTGTAAAGTGGAAAACTCTTTCAGGAGTAACTCTTACTCGCAGTGGGTATCGGGATCCAACTATCATATAGACGGTATGCAATCTCATTGCAAATTTCAACACTTGAAATTCCCAATATCTGTTTTTACCCCTAGCAACTTATGACCTTAACAAGGTCAACAAATCATAAGCGCTAGTCAAGTTCAACCCGTCATTTCGTGATTGAATTAAACCCACCCGTATAACCCTTAACAAGTTCAATAAAACCATACGA
Source organism: Agapanthus africanus (assembly GCA_030015575.1). NCBI lineage: Eukaryota > Viridiplantae > Streptophyta > Magnoliopsida > Asparagales > Amaryllidaceae > Agapanthus > Agapanthus africanus. Next base: position 874,203,463 of record JASDDO010000022.1, on the reverse strand, counting down.
CTACCCTAATCCAATCACATCACATGCTGCAAATAAGTATTAATCAGCTACCACACACTACGTCTTGACAGAGGCCAACAAACGTAGTACGAATACTAAATAGCACTTATCTGAAATGACGGAGGGCTATGCTGGTTTTTAAGAAAACCTTTAGCGTAATGAATTTGATATCGTTGTAAAATCTAGTGATTTAAAAAAGGAGTGGTTTTTGTAGCTTTTGCTAGTTTTGCTAAAAAAGTCACTCCTGGTGAAAGGATCTCGGTTATTTCCTCATCGAATGAGGTGCTGGATATTCATCAAGGAACGCCACTATGAAAAGCAAGAACTAGAGAAGCTATCAAAAACAAAACCGAGTGGGTTGTAGCATTTACTAGTTTTGCTAAAGAGGTCACTCCCGGTGAAGGGATCTCGGCTATTTCCTCATCGAATGAGGTGCTGGATATTCATCAAGGAATACCACTATGCAAAGAAAGAACTAGAGCTACCTTTTTGAAAAATTTGATTCCACAACATCATCTTTAGGTTTCTTTTCTTTCCATTAATCTCATTAATGAAATCCAATCTTTTATGTTTCCCTAAACATCACATAAAAGAAACGAAAATAGAACGTACGCTTATGCCATCCGCATTCGCCATGGGGCCCCATCATGCACCGTTAGGTTACTTAACTAACGACATAGCGGGGACTGGACTGGCGCGGGTGCGAAACATAAGCAACGTTTATTATATATCATATATATAATATAGCATTTGTCTCACGCAGTTATATGATCACATCATAGAACCAAGCAGCAGAAGTCAACATATGAAATATTGGATATACTAGAAGGTCCGTGTTTTAAATTTAGCCAGTAATGAAAAACACGTATTCCACGGTCGTGATGAATAGCCAAACCCACATCCTTAGACCTCTACGAGAGCGGAAAGCAACCCTCCCAATTCTAGAGTTAGGAGACCCGGTCTCAACTCCTCGAGATGGTCTCCCACTGGACTCTAGAACTCAGTTACTTATTGTTCATATCAGAAAATTGCATTCTAAATACCGCTCATTCATTATCTAATTGTTGTATTTATCGGTATTATTGACCAGTGTCTGCTCAGTATTACAGATTACAGGTATCCATACTGGAAATGCATCCAACAGCACGGATATATCACTTGAGGGAAGACACTGCGACCAGAAACGCTAACCGACCGATACTTCAGGAGTTCCTTTACGCAACAAGTTGTGTACACATTTTTTACATGATTTCAATTGTGAAATTCATGCTTTGCTTTGATCTTGCAACCTCTTAAGTGAGCTTGCAACCTTAAAGCTTGGTATTTGGATCTCACACGTTGCCGGGGATTGAACACTGGGAGATAAAACGCTTGAACTCATCGGTTCTCTTTTCCTCTTTATTTCATTGCATGTTTTTATGTATCTTCTCTTTTCTTTCTTGTTAATTTGTAAATATGTGTGAGTAATCTTTTCACTTGTTAAGGGTGTAATATGTTAGATCGTATTCGAAGATTTTCTTTATCCAAACTTTAAAACCTAAAACTTGCCTATTGAAACTTCGTGCAAATCACCCGCAACTCCGCTCACTAGGCATCCTATCCTACCCCGATAGTGATGATTCCTAATCATGACCGGATTGCCCGTGGTTTGCCGAAGGCTAAAATCAAGAGATAACAACGGAAGGATAAGGGACAAGGAAAACGGATTTAGCAAAATACCGCAAATACCGTATTTCAAGTTCCCTAATCCGCGTTGTTACCTATTGCTTTAGTATCAATACCAAGTCGGGGCTATAAGGAATTGGCAAATATCACCTTCATACAATCTAACTTATTACTACTTTTAACAAGTCCTTTTTATTCATATCTTTGTTACGACAATTAGTTAACCAACAAATCAAAACACGGTATTAACTCGTTAAAATAAGCAATAAGAAACTTACCATCTCCCTACGGACGACCCGTATTCATCGCGGCTCGCTACAAGCGACACCGTTTTGATTGCGGTAATTTCAGAATTCTTTTTAAACACGACACAGTTAGATCGTGACAATCAAATGGCGCCGTTGCCGGGGAGACGGTAACGCTTTTTATACTTGTATTCTCGGGTTAAATTTGTGCATATTCTGTATAAAACTAATTTCTAACACATTCAAACAAATAACCATTGTTTTTGAAACCAACCACAAACACAAATAAAATTCTTTTCTTCTCTGGATTTGAATTCTGCTAACACTCTGATGCTAAAGAAATAAATCAAGTTATAAAATTGGAATGACATTTCTTCATTGAGACAACACACAAAATTTGAGCCAATTTTCTCACACAAAAACCGGCGACATACCCTAAAAAACCGAGCTCGCCGGCCTTGGTGTGGCCTTTTCACTTTTGTTTTTCTGTGTTGGTTCCAGTGTTTTGATATAAATTCCATTTTTATTATTTTATTTTCTTAATTATTTGTGTTCAGAATTGTGGTTGTTAATATTGCTTTTTGGCTCAAATATCCGTATTTTTCCAATATATGCAGATTTGACGGATTTTGAGCAGCGATCATACGGAACAAAGGGGCATTTTCAAGTGCAAAGGAGGGTGAACACTCAGTGCCAAAGATCCGGGTAGTTAGACCCGCGCAAGCGAACCATTCGACCACTCGGAGGCAATATCGACACGAGTTTCTGAAACTCGATACTTTTTGGTACGTATTTTTCTCAACTTCCCCTCTCAAACCCAACGCTCCAATATTCTTGTCTTTGCAGGATTCTTAGCAAAAATCGTCGCAAAAAGCCAAAAAAAACTAACCGTATTTATTGCAGCGCCGCATTAAAAGTAAAAAACGATAACTGATTGCTTGAAAACAAAACTTGGTTGAATTTTGTGCATTGCATCATTTAATACGGACTTAAGGGGCTCTAACACCAATCCAGATTGGGTGGGGATTTCATCACCCTTCCTAAGACCCCGGAAATCACTAATTGCATAAGTGTCACCTCAAGTTTAATAAAAAAATATCTAGACTCAGCCCACTAAGGACTTGTCGCGCTCAATAGGACAAAGGAAGGTTGTGGGCATTCAATCGTTTATCTAAACATGACTCTTGTGGTGCCTAGGCAAGACAAGTGAGGAGGTAACTTTAAAAGGCCCGTCTCCCGGTGATTCGTGAGCGGATCCCTCCATACCTCACTTGTGCTTACCTGGCCACAACTGGCTGTGAAGAGGCGATCTGAGGGTTATCTTACAATTTGTCGCTTTGGAACAGTTAGGAGCAGGTCTAGTAGACTTAGAGGACCCTAGTCTAGGTATTGATTGTGCATTTGTGACTATGCATTTGTGATTGTGTTTGTTGAACAGTCGTTTCATTTTCCCATTCTTTTGAAACAAACACAAAAATTGCCATTTTTACCACTATCACCCAATTTTTCTCCACTTTCGTTTTCTTACCCTCACATTCTACGCTTTGACTACACTAAACTCGTTTAGTGTATGTCCGCTTGGACTAGGGACCCTAGTTCCCGTTTAGTCCGCGTTTCGTTAGTCCCTACGGACTACGCGATCGACTCCAACGCCGAAAATCCCTCCACCCTTTTATCACCTTTACCTTTGCCGGTCAACTCCGACGTTGACCGAGATTCTGTTCATACATCTTCACCTTCTTTATCACCAAATTCTTCTGAGATATCAGGATTTAATCCTAACATCTCTCCACCTGCCCAGGGACTGACTCCACCTAATCTGGGTGCGAATAACTCGAATCAACCGCCTGTTGAAGCGCCCACACGAGTCGCGCTCCAGGATCTCTTCTACCCTGTCCGCATCTCTTTACCTACCTGTCTTTCACCCCCACCGGCAAATGGGAATAATTTTGAAATAAAACCCCACTTCATCAATATGCTGCCAAAATTTCATGGATTGGAATCAGAAGATGCGTATATTTTTATCAATAAATTCCAAAACGTTTGCGCTATGATGAAAACAACCCAATTAAGTGATGACGCTATAAGGCTACGGGTCATTCCTTTCACCTTATGTGACCTAGCCGAGAAGTGGCTATACAGCACTGCATCACATTCAATTAGAAATTGGGACGAGTTTGTGAAAGCTTTTCTTAAAAAGTTCTATCCTCATCACAAAACTGCTAGAATCCGTAATAAGATTATACAATTTTCACAGCTTCCTTCTGAACCATTTTGAAAGTGTTTTGAAAGATTCAAAGACCTACTCGTTCAATGCCCTCACCATGGGATCGAAAGTTGGCAACTTTGCCAAACATTATACGAGGGATTGAACTCGGCAACGAAGCAGTTGCTAGAAACCATTTGTCAAGGTCACTTTCTATCCAAATCTAGTGAGGAAGCGTGGCAGTTCCTTGAGAACCTTAGTGAACAAACAATTCAGTGAGAGAGCACCAAGACCACATCATCTTCTTCTAGTGGTCAGTCTAGGGCAGGCATACATCAATTAGAGATGTCGATTGCTCTGAAGGCCGAGATGGCCGCTCTTACGAAAAAGCTAGAAGCGATTGAGACCAAAATCTCATCGCCTTCTCCTGCCCCTGTTGTGCCTCCACGAACTGTTTGTGCTTGTTGTTCGGATCCATCACATCTCACCGAAGAGTGTCCTTACAATGCATCTATAAAAGGACAGGATCAAGTCAATGCTGCCTTTCAGCAACGACAAAGAAACGATCTATACTCTTCTACATACAATCCGGGTTAGAGGAGTCACCCAAATTTCGCTTGGAACCAAAATCAACAATTCCAAGAAAATAACAATTTTCAAAGGCCTCCTCCTCCACAACAACAAGCACCTCCACAAACTCAATTTCAACAACCTTTCCAACAGCAACCTTACCCTAATCAAGTGAACAATTTTGTGCCTAACACTGCTTACCCGCCAAACAATTTTGTTCAACCTAATAATGACAAGGTTAGCTCGCTCGAAAGAAGTCTAGATGCGTTCCTAAAGCAATCTACACAATCTACAGCAAGATTAGAGACTTCTATTCAATCTTTGGTGCAAAACAGCGCCTCACACGATCAAAGCATCAAATCTATTGAGGCACAAATTGCACAACTCAATGCAGCATTGAGCGAGCGAGAAAAAGGAAAGCTCCCATCTCAACCACTGCCAAATCCCGGTCACGTACATGCTGCATATCAACAGCAAAATCATAACGTAAATGCTGTGACCACGTTGAGATCAGGAAAAGTGTTGCAAAACAAGGTGGGTATTAACAATGACACCCCTGCTGGTGGCCCTTCTTCATCTTCTTCACCTTCTTCTTCTTCTTCGTTAGAGCCTATTCTTCATCCTTCACACGGCTCTACCTCTTCTAGCTCGAACGGACCCACTTCTCACAACATGAACACATCTACACGGGGTTCCGTTCCAACTCAACAATCTGATCCGCAAAAATTGGACTCAACAACTTTTCAAAACGTTCCTTTTCCAAACCGGTTGAGATCCAATAAACCAACTCCATAAATGGAGAAGATTGTCGTGTTGTTCAAACAGGTTAGCATAAATATCCCTCTTTTGGATGCAATCCAACAAGTTCCTTCATATGCAAAAATCTTAAAGGACTTATGCACCAAAAAGAGAAAGTCACAAGTACCAAAGAAAGTTTTCGTGGCTAGTGCTATTAGTAATGCTCTTGTCAATTCTTTACCCCCAAAGCAAAAGGACCCCGGTTGTCCTACTATTTCGATAACAATTGGGGACAAGAACATCAATAGATCACTACTAGATCTTGGTGCTAGTGTCAATTTGCTACCTTATTCTATGTACGAGCAATTAGGCATTAGAGAGCTTAAACCCACTCACTGTACTCTCCAAATGGCTGATCGATCAATCACCCATCCAAGGGGTGAGCTAGAGGATGTGTTGATCAAAGTTGGGGAGTTCATATTCCCAGTTGATTTTATTGTTATGGACACACAACCTGTTGCTAACTCACGGAACCAAATTCCGGTGATCCTCGGTCGACCATTTTTGGCCACTTCCAATGCCGTAATAAACTGTCGCGATGGCTCCATGACTCTATCCTTCGGGAAGACATCTAGTGAGTTCAATATTTACAAGTTAGGAAGTCTGCCCCCCGTGCCTAATACTAGTACATGAGAAGTTTGCTCTATTCACGAAATCACGCAAGAGGACAGCGAGTTTGAAAGATTCTTGTTTGATGAGAACAGTTTTGACGTCACTAGTGCGTCCCTCCTTGAGCCTACCACCGTTGACACAACCGATATGGATTATGAATGTTTCACTTTTTCGGATGATGACGACTCACAACCCGAATATGAGTCTTTTGAATTTTTGGATGACTTAGTTGAACCATCCGAATCGGTTGTTTGCAGTGATTTCGAACCTGTGTTGGAGTCCTTTGAGTTCGAGGTAGATTCCCCAATTTTGCCTATGATTCTTTTGCCTCCGAAACTCGAACTCATGCCCTTGCCGTCTCACATTAAATATGCTTACATAGGTGAGAATGAGACCTTTCCCGTTATCATATCGGCCTCTCTAGCCCTCGAGCAAGAGAACGCCCTTTTAATGCTCTTACAAGATAGGTGGCAAGCTCTCGGCTGGAATATGGCGGACATCGAGGAGATTAGTTCCCTCATAATTAAATATCATATGCATATGATGGATGATGCCAAGTCGATGAAGGATCCACAGAGATATCTTGGGGATAGTGTGCTTAATCAACCTTCTCCTTTGGAAGTTGAACCACCCCCATTTCTTTTAATAAGTTACGAGAATTCCAATACTCCACTGATTGCTGATCATTCGCATTCTCGTTTTGATTCATCACCACCTCCTGTCTATTCACTTCCACATTCCATACCACCTCTTCTATCTTCCCCAATTCTTTTTGGATTGGTACAACATATTCTTCCACCAACCGATACCCTTTACAGATAAATTTTTCAACTGGTTGATGTTGACATTTGGTCTATGCAAAGTTTGGCAGTAATGTCTAACATTGTTTAACTAAAGTTTGGGGGGCTTTCTGTATATATTTTTGTTTTAACAATAAAATAAAAAAATAAAAAATAAACAGGGAAGTGCCGGCATTTTAACCTTCTTGGTATAGCATGACAGTGAGGACACTGTCAAGTTTAAGTTTGGGGGTATGCTCGGTACGTCTTCTTCCTTCGCATTCATTTGTATATATTTTTGCATTTGCATACTTATTTTAAAAACTCATAAAAATTGAAAATTTTCAAAAATTATAAAAATTATTGTATTCAATTTTGGCCATATTTAACTTGAGTTTGACAAATAGGTTAACTGGCTACGAACAACTAGATCTTAGACTTAGTAAATTAAAAACCCTAAAAATAACCTTCCTTAAAGTTTATCGGTAGAAAGTATATGTCTTTGTAGTTTATTTAGAAATAGGCAAATTTTTGGTTCACTTCTTGGGCTAAGTTGAAATAAAGGAAAAAGTATTGATTATTATTAGAGTATAAGTTTGAAAAATAATTCTTGGCTTAAGTATAGATTCTGAAAATGTATACCCTACAAAATTGCACAATCACGCACCTTGAAGTTTGGAATAGTAGAGGAGACCTTGAAATGCTCTTGTCTAAAAGTCCTTAGTACGAAGAAAATGAAAAATACAAAAGTGAATAAAAAAAATGAACACTGGTTTTGTGATTACTTAAGTCTAAAAATAGAAAAATATTTAGCGAGGGTGCTTCATCACCTAGTGCCTTAGACCAACTGGTTTGGGAGACACTGCTAAAAGCCTTGGGTGTTACAAGACTAGGAAGTACGCTTTAAAAGTGCAAACGTATCTTGTAATCGGTCGTTGGTACCTCAAGAAGTATTAACGGTCGCATGAAGGATGTGTAAGCAAAACTCACCAATTAATAAGTTCTTTGGACAACGGACAAGGGTATGATTGCTTGATTTGAATTTCCAAGAGTAGGGGTGATTTATACACACACGTGGGGATATGTAATTAGAGTTTAGATAAGAGAAAGGAATGAAGAATAGAACTTGTATCTTTAGTAGAGTTGATAAAAATTCCTAAGTGGAGATGGAACCTTTGAAGGAAAACTTAAGAAATGCCAAAAGCTAAGTAAGTCTATAGAACATATATAATCTTAAGTTAAATGATGAGGAAGCGTGAAGAATGTGGGTGGATAATTTACAAGTAAAAGATAATAGAGTTCTTTGTTAGAAAACCTAATTGGAGAATAAAAGTCGATAAGCCAAATTGACGGGATTTTGTGGGTAGTATCCGCTGAAAACCCTCAGGAGACAACACTCCTCCTACTAGGGACACCTAGAGGTTAAACGGCTTGTTGCACATGCTCAGTGCAATCGCGTTCCCTGCGAAAGTGCAGTTAGGATTTTCTTTTGTGAATAAATGGTTTTGCTCGGGACGAGCAATAGATAAGTTTGGGGGTATTTGTTCATATCAGAAAATTGCATTCTAAATACCGCTCATTCATTATCTAATTGTTGTATTTATCGGTATTATTGACCAGTGTCTGCTCAGTATTACAGATTACAGGTATCCATACTGGAAATGCATCCAACAGCACGGATATATCACTTGAGGGAAGACACTGCGACCAGAAACGCTAACCGACCGATACTTCAGGAGTTCCTTTACGCAACAAGTTGTGTACACATTTTTTTTCTAATTGGTCCAACACAACAAGTGTGTACACAAGACTTTTAAGCACATGTGGATATGATTCTATATGCAATCAAGGATATGATTCTATATGCGATCAAGGATATGATTCTATATGCAATCAAGGATATGATTTTATATGCATATGATATTATATGCATTCAAGACTAAAAAGCATGTGTTCAAATTAAAGGCAATCAAACAAATCAGCATGAGCCATAATGGGGCAGATATGAATATTTCTTTCTGAGCATATAAATAGAGACCAGAGGCAAGAGGAAAGGGTAGTTTTTTCTTTAGTTCTATCTTAGAATTCTTGTAATTTTTCTTTTCATTCTTGAGCTCTTGCCCCTTTGTCTTGACCTTGCAACTTCTCATTTAGAACTTGCAAGCTTAAGGCTTAGGTTCTTGACTTCAAGATCTCTTGTAACAAGTTTGTTCTTCAATAAAAGTTCGTATTTTTATTACATGTCTTTTTCCACTTTACATGATTTCAATTGTGAAATTCATGCTTTGCTTTGATCTTGCAACCTCTTAAGTAAGCTTGCAACCTTAAAGCTTGGTATTTGGATCTCACACGTTACCGGGGATTGAACACTGGGAGATAAAACGCTTGAACTCATCGGTTCTCTTTTCCTCTTTATTTCATTGCATGTTTTTATGTATCTTCTCTTTTCTTTCTTGTTAATTTGTAAATATGTGTGAGTAATCTTTTCACTTGTTAAGGGTGTAATATGTTAGATCGTATTCGAAGATTTTCTTTGTCCAAACTTTAAAACCTAAAACTTGCCTATTGAAACTTCGTGCAAATCACCCGCAACTCCGCTCACTAGGCATCCTATCCTACCCCGATAGTGATGATTCCTAATCATGACCGGATTGCCCGTGGTTTGCCGAAGGCTAAAATCAAGAGATAACAACGGAAGGACAAGGGACAAGGAAAACGGATTTAGCGAAATACCGCAAATACTGTATTTCAAGTTCCCTAATCCGCGTTGTTACCTATTGCTTTAGTATCAATACCAAGTTGGGGCTATAAGGAATTGGCAAATATCACCTTCATACAATCTAACTTATTACTACTCTTAACAAGTCCTTTTTATTCATATCTTTGTTACGACAATTAGTTAACCAACAAATCAAAACACGGTATTAACTCGTTAAAACAAGCAATAAGAAACTTACCATCTCCCTGCGGACGACCCGTATTCATCGCGGCTCGCTACAATCGACACCGTTTTGATTGCGGTAATTTCAGAATTCTTTTTAAATACGACACAGTTAGATCGTGACAATCACTTATACTCCCCGCCTTGGGTTTATCCTAATGCGGAAAAGTAAATAATATACATCAGTGGTGACATCATCCTCAACCCGGAAGTGTCTTAATAAAAGAATATTACATACAAATTTTTTTACATGAATGAAAATTGAAAAACTCTCATCTCACGCAAAAACCCTCGGCTATTCATTCACGACGATCCAATATAACATATCTCAGCAACACATAACATCACATGTCATCAACGTAAGTAAATATGCATATCCCAAATTATGTTGACATATAGTAACGAGATTTGGGATATCCCACATATTACACTTACGGTCGCAGAAAAGAAATGAAAAACTACAATATTTAGAATCTGCATTTTCCTTAGACATCATAAACCCGGAATAACTCATATTCCGAATTTCATGCCTAACAATATAAACCTTGCATTTTAGTCTCAAATTGAAAACACATTTCAATAACTTAGTCGGGTAATTCAACAAGATTTCCGACTACTTGATCGAATACTCGTCGGAAAGTTTTAGTAGATGGCCGCACCCCCGATGCCGTCGACAAAGTGCACTTAGGCGGAACACCGTGGCCATGAGCACCCGAGTAGATGCCTTTGGCAACAGGGTTCTGCTACAGTCACTTGGTCGGGGCTATAGGGTATGGCTACCTAATAAAGTTATCCGGTGAGTACTCGCATACGATACGCGATTGTGACGGAGTTTCAATCCGAATCGAAACTTCATGGCAATCGATCATTAGAGACTAACATGCTTGATTTACAAACACTAACTAGTTTTCACAAAACTAATAAACTATGGATTCCAAGTATTGTATCACATATAAAACTTAAACCCGAAACGGCGTTAAAACACGACTACGAAATACTCCGTATAACCCCAATAGAAATGTTAATATCACATGCAAACTGGGCTAAACAAACATAACCTAAAACCCCCAAAACATCACATCAAAACAACAAAAAAATTCGAGCCTAAAAAATGCAGAGGGGCCGGTGAGGCCGGTAATTTTGCACATCTCGCCGGGTCAATTTTGGTATTTTGGCCTTGAATTTCTCTAGTGTTCTAGTTACATTACATGCAACATTCTACACTTGTTTAAATAATTTTCTGAGGCCTTTTAAAATTGACAGAAACTAGGTTTTTTGGGTTTCGGTTTCGGTTTCGGAGTTGTTTCGGTTTCGTGACTTTACAAATATCGTCTAATCTTCTAGCTTTGGCTCTGATACCATGAAAGTGTTTATTACCACTACCACTAGGTTTTACTAGCATCAAGCATGCCATTTTAAAAAAAATTGGGGTGCTAATTAACATTAACCTAGAATCTAAACTAAATGATTAGGGTTTTAGCATGATATAACAAAACTTTACACTAAGAGACGGGGACTAAAATCTTTGTAGACCATGTCCTTCTCTTCAAAAGCTCCGTGTAGTAGTCCACGCGACTCCACTAGACTCCACTTGAAGTTGGATCGAGCTTCCTTTGCGATCTTTGTGCCGAAGATGATCCACCCGAAGCTCCGCTAATCCAAGCTACCTCTTCACTAAACTCTTTAATGAAGGAAACACACTACACTTAATTGCTAATTAAGTGTAGGATGGTGAAGTAGGAGTTTTGTTTGCTCACTAGGGTTCTCACATGTTCAAGGTTTCACAACTCATGTGAGGGATTGAACTTGGAGGAGGTGAGGAAGAAGATGAAGAAAGCTAGAGAGCAAATGAGCTCAAGTAAAGAAAACGAACAAGTGTGGAAAAAATATGAAGAATGGCTTAATCAAATACCTCACTTATTGAATTATGGAATTAAAACCATTAAAATATAGCAACCACGCTTCTATAGTGACTACAAATGAATAATTAAAATGATCAAGCCATGCTTCACCATTCCACAAATATCTCCTCAAATTCCACTTCATTTTCTATTTTCCAAAAATAGAAAATCCATGCCATACTTCATATATATATATATATATATATATATATATATATATATATATATATATTATGAAGAATAATTAGTTAATATATAATTATATCAAATATAATATATATCAAATTATTAAATCAACACATGAGTTAATTATCCGGTTATATCACATATAACCGATTAATATCATTTATCTGTATATCACATTATCAAATCAACACTTGATTCAATAATCCGGTTATATCACATATAACCTAACCGATAAAAAATAACTGTCAGATTAGAATACGGTATCACATACTCGTATTTAATCGATCTCCCGCACATATCAGCATATGTGCCCTATTTCGTTTCGCTTGAACTATAAAACCTCTGTGTGGGACTCTAAAAACTCGTCAATACTCCAGCAGTAGGTGATGATCACATCAGTCACCCACAAGCCGTCAGCGGTATTAGCTGGACGTAATGGCTACCCAGGTATTGAGCGATTAGAAGATCAACAAGCAAGCATGTCCAAAATCTCATAAAGCCTATAAGTAACACTTACCGTACATTCCGGTCTCTTCGTCTGATATGTCGCATATCGAGTCTAGGGGTGGAATCGTCAGACCCTAGTAACTTAATAAGTCATGCCGATGTATGGCTCATAACAGTTCGAGAAACTACTGTTAACTCTTACCAGTAAATCTCATCAGCAGCCCTGGCCAGGGACTTCCTGTTATAGCTAATCGAGCATAACGCAACATTAACTCCCAATACCGGGAGAGACGAAACCCCTCCTATCGCTCATTGCCTCCATGTGACTCGGGACTGTACCCAAAATCCACCTGTTTTCATGACTCCTTTGAACCGTGGTAGGGAGGAAATCAAAGCACGGTGGGAGCCACACAAGACTCTATGATGATCTCAGGTCTACAGACTAACATGTACCAGTGTCACCAGAGAACTGCTATCTGATGATAGGTATAGTACCATCTAGGAGTTCTCAGTGACTCTTGTTCGGTGTACCCATTCTCTAATGAGCAGCTGTGTACAATCTTTAAGGTCACACACCAATGGCTGTAGGATCAACCATTTCCCCATACAGGGTCAAGAAAGGTACACACTAGTCTACCCTGGAATATCGATACTCTGTCTCGATATCCCCTCGACTAGGAACATTTAAAGGATATGCTTGTGGACTATCCAGGCCCTACTAGTATGATCTGCATCATAGTCCTGGAAGTCAAGTCCACATCCTAAGGGCTTTATCAACATGTAACAGAGAGACAGTATAACAATACAAGTGTATATGTTAAGATAAAGAGCAACCAGATTGCATACTATCACGTCGAGCAAGAAAGTCCTTTATATATATGTCCAAGTATCTACTATATCATACAATAATGGCCTCTAGGGCATACATATTTCTAACAATTTATTCACTCATTTCGGAGTCTCTAGTTTATGTACTCATTTCGGAGTGTTTTTAGCTTACCTCCCTTGGATTTACAGGCAAACTTGTCCTAACGTTATATGCAGATAACCTCCATTCTTTATGACAGAGGTCCATTAGGTTCTTGGTACTAGGGTTTTAGTCCATGGTACCGCCGCGTTTGCTGATGTATTCCTCAATATGCGGCCTTTAAGCCGTTGTTCAAGTAGCCCCGCGACTGTCGTGTCTCTGATCCCTTCGGAGGCTAGACAAGACGTCTTCAAGTAAACTCCTTAGGTCATATTACCGTCGGAAGAGAAAACATTAGGAATTCGCCATGAAACTTTTTACTTGAGATTTGGCTCAGTTTGGAGCCCCGATGAGTCATAACCACTCCGCTCTGGTGTGGGATGATCTCCGATAGTCTTTTAGGCTTTATATGAGTTGCCTTCAAGACCAGAAGCTGGGAATATACCGTTGCTTCATTTTTTGTTTTGACAATGTCGTGCCGATTCTTTACTGAAGTAGGGTAGCCGCATTCGCATATGACATTGCTCCAATTTCATTTGATTGCCGCATTCGCATCCTATTGAAATGAGGGGGAATGTCGAGATGGTCTCTAGGTTGTATATGCGCCATCGAGACTTAGAGTTAGGATTTTGACGTTACTCTATTTTTGGTTTCGACCCTTGGGTCTTTTGTTGACGCTGCGTCTGCATCCTGTTGGAATATGAAGGAACATTAGGATAGTCTCTAGGTTATATATATACCATCAAGACTTAGAGCTAAGATTTTGCTATAGCTCCATTTTTGTTTCGACCCTTGGGTCTTTTGTTGACATTGAGTTTGTATCGAGAAGGAACGTCGAACTGGAGCTGGAATTTCGCCATTACTCCTTTTTTGTTTGACCCTTGGGTCTTTGATGACGTTGCATCTACATCCTGCTGGCATGAGAAGCACGTCGAGCTGGAATTAGGATTTTGCCGTCACTCCTTTTTTATTTGGCTCTTTGGAGCCTTTGTTGACGTCGCGTCTGCACCGAGAAGGAACGTCGGGATGATCTCTAGGCTGTAGATGTTGCCATTAAGATCTGAAGCTAGGATTTTGTCGTCACTTCATTTTTATTTGAACCTTAGGTTTTTGTTGACGTTGCATCTACACCGAGAAGGAACGTCGAGCTGGAGCTGGGATTTTGCCATTACCCATCTTTGATTTGGCTCCTTAGAGCTTTGTTGACGTCGCGTCTGCACCCTGTTGGAATGAGAAGAATGGCGAGTTGGTCTCTAGTTTGTATATGAACCATCAAGATCTGGCTCTTCCCTTAATGGAGCCTGGTGGGAAAATATGGTTCCCTTTCTTTCATTTGTGCCCATGGACCGTATACAAGAGCCAATATGGACCTACCTGTAGGGCAGAGAAAATTTCATTTTATATATATTTTTTATTTCCGCGATTCTCTATCTTTTCAGATTTTTATATCGCAAATGTCGCGATTGCCCAATCATTTCGGTTATTATCGCGGTGCCCAATCATTTCGGCTATTTTTATTTACTCGCTGCTTTTTATTACGAGTTGCCTAAACATTTCGGCTATTTCATATGCATTTTTTGCTACTCGCTGTTGTTTTTTATTGCGAGTTTGGAATCTGATACCAACCTTGGCATCGGCATCACTGCAACTGGAATATTTCCATGAGCGGATCATCATTTACCGTGAGAGGATTTGGAGTTTGACACCTGTTTAGGCATCAATATCGCTATAACTGGAATGTTGTCAGGAGCGAATCATCATTTGCCTTTGTTTGTTTGAACAAAGATGGCTTAGCAAACAGGGTCAGGATCCTGTCGACTAAGGCTTTTGACTTTATAAGCCGTAAGGGTCTCATAAGGGTGTTTCTCCCTATGAGTCGTGAGGATCCCGTAGGTGTATTTTCTCCTTAGGGATCGTAGGGACTCTTAAGTGTGTCTTCTCTTGTAAGTCGTAAGAATCTTCCAAGTGTGTTTTCTCCTTATAAGTCGAGAGGACTTACAAGTGTCTTTACCATATAAGGACATTTCTCGTCGTTGGTGGAACTTGGTGGGAGAGTATTTATTTATGCCCATGAATTGCATACAAGGGTCAACATTGGATCGCCTGTAGGGCAACTTAGGGGATATGACGGCTTAAGAACAGGTTTAGATCCATGTAGTTTAAGGCTTTTGAATCTTATGAGCCGTGAGGGTCTCATAAGGGTAATTCTCCTTACGAGTCGAGAGGATCCCGTAAGTGTAATTTCTCCTCAGGAATTGTAGGGATTTCTAAGTATGTTGATCCTTTGTGTGTCGTAAGGATCTCACACAGGTATTTTCTCCTCACAAGGTTGAGAGGACCTTGCAAGTGCCCATGAATTTTTTATTTTACGAGTTTGCGCCATCTTCGGGTTTTCATAAATTCGCCGGCAGTCCTGCTGTTTTTATTCACAGCGCCCTTTCGGGTTTTAATCCGTGCCCATTTCTCTTGTGGAAATACCGTTTTTTACGAGATTGTGCCCTTCTGGGTTTTCACAAACTCGCCAGTAATCCTGCTATTTTTACTCACGGTGCCCTTTCGGGTTTTCATCCGTACCCATTTCGCTCGTGGACATACCTTTTTTTACGAGCGATGGAAATCTCGAAAGTAGCTTCGTTGCAAGTGACCCATCTATTTACTAGTAGGATTTATGGTGGCTTCATCGCTGGAGTAGCTATGTAGCCAGCGGGACTTGAGTTGCAACCCTCGCCATTGAGACTTCCATTGCAATATAGATCTCAAAGGAGGATATCGCCGTACTTTGGTGTTAGTGATGTATGCCCTAGATGCCATTATTGTATAATACTGGTTTATATATTACTTAATGGAAACTTGGGATATTCACAGTTATATTGACAGTCAAATGGTAGTATGCTACTTGGTTTGTTTCTACTTCAATGTGTGCATGTGTTTTGGCATATCGCTTATACATATTAGTAGAGCCCTTAGGATCTTTGTTTGATTAACAGCGTTGTGATGGCAGTCACACTAGTGGGGGCTAATTAGTCTATAAGCACATCCTTATACAGCTCCCTAGTCGTAGGATTATCGATACGGGGCATCAATACTCCAGAGTAGACTAGTGTATACGCTTCTCATCCCAGCAGGGGAGATGGTCTGTCCCACAACCATTAGTACGTCGTACTGGAGATAGTATGTAGGTGCTCATTAGGTTATGAGTACACCGGACAAGACTCGTCGAGAACTGCAGATGGGTATTATACCTATCGTCGGGTAGTAGTTCCCAGGTGACATGAGTACAGCTTAGTCCGTCGACTTGACACTGCTACTTCGCCTCGATTGTGTTCCCACTGTACTTTGATTACTACCCTACCACGGCTCAAAGGAGTCGTGCAAACAGGTAGTAGTTGGGTGCAGTCCCGAAACACTTGGAGGCAGTGGCGGTTAAATAGGATTCGTCTCTCCCGGTATTGGGTTGATATCGCGCAGTGTTTGGAGAGCTATTACACAAAGTCGCTGGCCAGGGCAAGTGAGATTTACTGGTAGGTATTCCAGTAGTTTCTCATGGTGTTCTGGGCTACACTCCGACACGACAAATACCGCTATTAGGGGTCTGACGTTTACCATCCCCCTAGGCCCGATAAGCGATACTCTTTGACGAACAGACCGGGCTGTATGGAGATTGTCACATGTAGGCTCAGTAGGAGTTTGGATGGGTTTGCTCATCGGCCTTCTTATCGACAGATACCTGGGTAGCCGTTACGTGCAGCTAGTACCGCTTGCGGTTTATGGTTAAACCCACTGCCAGCGTACTGTCGAGTCTTTAGAGTCCCATACAGTGGGTTTCCCTGCACCGGGCAAAAGGTGTAGAGGCCGTATGGTTTTATGGCAGGGCTTCGATCACGTGCGTACACTTGTGCACGTATGATGATCGGGCGGATAATAATAGTGGGCTTTGGTTTAAGCCGGATCCTAGTATTATATTGATAGATTGTTTTGTCTCTTTGTATTCATGTTCTTCACAATGTGAATGCGGGTATGTTTATACGGATGAGGTGCATTCCCATAGTTTTGCGGTTTTGCTTCTAGAAGAAGGGACACATATTAGGGTTTATTCTTTTTGGATTAACTTTAATAAGTGGAGGAAATGAGGTGGATTAAGCATTGAACCTAGCATGGCTACTTGGTGACTCATGGTCATGAGTCACCACCAGATATTTGTGAGGGTTTGGAGATATTTTGTGATGATTGTTATCTCACAAAATATCTTATGTTCATCACATTATTCTAAGAGGGCAGCCAAGCAAGTCTTCAAGAGTTCACAACTCCTTCTCATTTCCTCAGGCCTTTTTCCTCTTCCCTCAAACCCTAGACCTCTCATGAGTTGAGAAACTTAGGGTTACAAGATACAAAGCAATCCATCTACTCTCTCTACATAACCTAGGACATCTAGTCTAGCAAGCTACTTACCCTAGTAACCTCGGAGTTGAGGTTGGAGCTCGGACTATAGACTCTCGGGTGGATCATCTTTGACTCAAGGAAGCCAACGAGGAAGCCACGATCCGTTATGATCCTTGGAGCCTCCGATGACGAGGAGGATAGCGACTAAAAGACCCGAAGGACTTGGTTTCGTGAGGTATAACTTTCATCCGAGTAGTTAATCCTCACACAGTATTTGTTAGCTAGGGTTAGACATGATCCGGGAGCTCGAGTCCGTGTTGCGATGCTTTGATAATCGTTTTTCATAACTTCCTCCTCCCCACGGTCAAGCGGGGTGCGTGACACAGACTTACAGTGGTATCAGAGCCTAACTAAACCATAACTAACAGATTAAACGACAAGTAAAACCACGAAACCAAAATAACCCCAAAACATCGAAGCCTAGATCCTAGTTTTTGTTGATTTTTTACGAGGCTCTAAAAATTATTTTAGCAACTGCAGAATACTCCTTCACTTGTAAAGTGAACATAGAACAAAAACGAGACATTTTCACCCATACTGGGCCGGCCACATTGCCTCTAAAACCGGTGAGCTCGGTTCTTTTGTGGGTAAATGCTTCGTGCTTTGGTCTGTGGTTTTGTTACTAGGATCTAGGGTTTCAGGAGTTGTTTGTTTTTACCAATTTTGAATATTCTGTCAATTCTTTACTGTGGCAATACGGGGTGTTTCAAAGTCGTAGTTTTAACGTCGTTTAATGTTTTAAGTTGTAATATATGTGTTCGTAAACTTCCGCTAATAGCTATAAGTCGGTTAGTTGGGGGTTGCACATTTCTGTGATGTTCGGTTTGTATATATTGACTTATTTGATCGTCGTGGATGAATAGCCGGGGATGTGAGATGAGGGTTTTTCATTTCATTCATTCGATGTAATTGTAAAGTGATGTAATATTATTTTTTGTGGGGCACATCCGGGTTGAGGTTGTAGCCACCGTTGTATATTATTTCTTTTACTGTTTCTGCTCCTAGGATAGACCCAAGGTGGGGTGCACAAACTACCGGGTACTTTGAAGTGCCGAGTGGCCTACTCACTTTGTTGAGGGAGGTTGCTTCACTTCGGGTATTTGGCGGGTAGTTTGCCACACCCGTAGGGGTTTAGGGTGGGGTTTGGCTATTCATCACGACCGTGGAATCCGACTTTCGTTACAGGCTTAAAAGAAACGCGGAATTCCTAGTATATCCAATATGTTTATCTATGATCTAGAATGCCTATTATTGCGTCTGACGAATGTATATATCTATATATGATATCTAGTAGGCGTTGCTTATGTTTTGCATCCGCGCTAGTCCAGCCCCCGCTCTGTCGTTAGTTAAGTAACCTAACGGGTAATGACGGGGCCCAGTGGCGAATGCGGATGGCATAAGTATTCGTCATATTTTCGTCTTTTTCTGTAATGGTAAGCTAATTGATGGGACGCATTATATTAATGCAAAGAAAACGAACCAAAGTTGAATCGTCGGAACAATTTCAAAACTACTCGGTTTTTTCAAAACAGCAGACTTTTAAAGTGCGGAGCTTAAAGCACTCCTTTTAAAAGCTATCAGGTTCCTTCGATTATATCAAGTTCACTACGTTCACGGTTTTGCCAAAACTAGCCGTAGCCCTCCGTCATTTCATATGAATATTCAATAGTATTCAAGCTATGTTTGTTGACCTCCGTCAAGGCATAGTGATTGGTAGCTGCTGGGTGTTCATATGTAGCATAGATAGATGCGTTGGTTTGGGATAGTCGTATTACCTTGTTGATCTTCGTCAAGAGTATATACGGGTGGATTCAAATTAACCTGGACAATGATGGGTAGAACTTGACATGTGACTTATGATTTGTTGACCTTCGTCAAGGTCATAAGAGCATGGGGCACAAAAATCCACATCGAGAGTTTCTAAAGAAAAGAAACTGAAACTTGCTAGCGTTGCATACCATTTGGAGTTTGATAATATTGGTAGGATTCCTTCAGCATTATCACACAATGATATTTGGATCCCGATCATACTGTGAGTATCCGCTACTCCTCGGGAGACTTTTTCACTTAACGATCAATGCTATAAACCACGTAGGTGTCTAGAACGGTGTTAGCGGGGCTACGCCTCCAGGGAAAAGAGGTTATTTAAT
Source organism: Agapanthus africanus (assembly GCA_030015575.1). Classification (NCBI taxonomy): domain Eukaryota; kingdom Viridiplantae; phylum Streptophyta; class Magnoliopsida; order Asparagales; family Amaryllidaceae; genus Agapanthus; species Agapanthus africanus. The sequence goes on along the minus strand of JASDDO010000022.1, from coordinate 874,183,556 downwards.
TAAGAAACTTCGCGAAAGCGTCGTAAAACCTTCCTTGAAGTACCGACACTAGCTTGGCCGAACGGTTAAGCAAGAATTGTACGGTGAGATCAATCCTAACTAATTCTTCTTTTATGGTTTGAGGAAGGTTTCGAGAGACAGTGGGAGCCATCCTGTTTAGATAAATTAAAAACCAATCTGAACTTGCAAGAGCATCATGCTAAAGTGTTTTCTTCTCTCTCTCTTAATTGCAGTACATCTAGGTAATGAAATGACTGAATCTGACTATAATGACCGGCAAAGGTCTGTCCAGATGTCCATTACCTATGACAAGCTAGGACACAACTGCACTACTCAAGCCCCCACCGTCTCAGGTCCAGTTTCCACCATCACGGATGTTGATATCCGTAAGACATCGGAAAAGAATAGTACGAATGCCAAGTGCCTCGTGTTGGCCTCAGTAGATGGTGTAAATCAGACGCAACACGAGAAGATGTACTTAGCTTCCATCTTCCTCCATAACAAAGATTTATATGGAGAGCAATCTCATATCGTAAGATATGAAACCTCGAAGGAATTAATTCAAGCGAGCTTGGCTGTCGGGTCATCTGTAGGGGACAACGTCCTTACAATGACTAGCTATATTGATGAACTCACGGACCTGAAGACCACGTTGGAGAACGAGTCACATACTGACTTGATTCTACAGTCCCTACCCTCTACTTACACCTTGAAGGAAACCGGGGAGACACCCGCTCTGCTTATTGGGGAATCTTCCTCTTCTGCATCTAAGGCGAAGCAAAAGGTGAGAAGAAGAAGACCTCCACAAAACCGATATGCGGTGTCAGGGAGGTAAAAGGAAAGGGAAGGGTAAAAGTTTCGGGACTAAAAGTAGGGAAGGAAGGACGTTCCTATTGTTATGGGAAATGACATTGGCAGAAAGATTGCAGGCCTTGGAAAGCCAGTAGCCAGGATTCGAAGCACGTTGTGGCTTCGGCTTTGGGTGTGTTTGTAATAGAAAACTGTATGTCAATTAACTCTACTTCCTGGGTTCTAGATACCGGATCAGGATCTCATATCTGTTATTCATTACAGGCTTTGAGAAACCGTAGAGTTATCAGGGTAGGTGATATGACTCTCAGAATTGCGAACGGAATGAGTATGGACGCTGAATCCATAGGGGAATATCATCTAGGATTGACAAGTAGACAGATATTGATTTTACGTAACTGTTTGTATGTACCTAGTCTAGCTTGTAATATCATATCCGTATCCTTATTTTCTAAGGAAGGATATGATTTTACATTTGTAAGCGATGTGGTCCACATCCACCTAAATCAAGCTTTGATTGGGTCAGGTATATTAGATAACGGTATATACGTATTAAATCAAGCTCAGGTTTTCAGTGTCCAGAACACACTTAAAAGAAAGTCTCCGGAATTAAATCAGGCTTTCTTATGGCATTGTAGACTGGGTCACATCAATGAAACACGGTAAATGAAGTTACATAGAGAGGGATATTTGGATCTGTTCGAATATGTCTTATGCTATTTGTGAATCTTGTCTCATGGGAAAGATGACAAAGACTCCGTTCATTGGACACGGAGTAAGAGCAAGCGACCTCTTGGGACTCATACACAGCGATATATGCGGTCCAATGTCTACACATGCACGAAGTGGTTATTCCTATTTCATTACTTTTATAGATGATTTCTCCAGGTATGAACATGTCTTCTTAATGAAGCATAAATCCGAGGCCTTTGAGAAATTCCGGGAATACAAAAATGAAGTGGAAAAACAAACAGGCAAAAGTATCAAGACACTTAGATCTGATCGAGGTGATGAATACTTAAGTGCCGAGTTCCTGTGCTACTTAAAAGAGAATGGAATTCTCTCTCAGCTTACTCCTCCATACACACCACAATACAACGGTGTATCGGAAAGGCGGAATCGAACCCTATTGGATATGGTTCGTTCCATGATGAGTAAAGCTGAGTTACCGCGATCCTTCTGGGGTTATGCACTAGAATCGGCTGCATATCTTTTGAACAAGGTTCCTACTAAGTCAGTGCCTACCACACCATATCAGATGTGGAGTGGGAAAAAACCCTGTCTTAAGTACTTTAAGACATGGGGATGAGCTTTTGTAAAAAAGCAGCATGCGGACAAGCTCGAGGCACGTTCAGTACTGTGTAAGTTTGTGGGATACCCTAAGAACTCCAGGGGGTATCTTTTCTGTTACGCAGAGGAACAAAAGGTTTTTGTTTCTCAACATCCCCACTTCTTGGAGGCTGAATTTTTAGAAAATCAAAAAAGTGGGAGCGCAATAGAATTGGAAGAAATTCCAGAACCACAACCTATTACTGAAGCTTGGTAGAACCAGAGGTTTCAGAAGAACCGGACATCCCAGCGCCACTCCGCAGAACTAGCAGGCAGTCTCATCTGCTCGAGAGATACTATAGTTTTCTCATAAACGGGGATCGAGAGGATTGCATCATTGACAATGATGAGCCTACTAGCTTCCAACAAGCCATTCAGAGCGGCGAATCGGTAAAATGGCTGGATGCAATGCGGACTGAAATGGAGTCCATGTACACCAACAAAGTATGGACTTTGGACATTGCTCCAGAAGGGGTAAAACCCGTAGGCTGCAAATGGATCTTCAAAAAGAAGATTGGTATAGATGGGCAAGTTGAAACCTATAAGGCTAGACTTGTTGCAAAGGGTTTTCGTCAAAGACCTGGTTTGGACTATGATGAAACCTTTTCTCCAGTGGCTATGCTCAAATCCATTCGGATTCTTCTTTCCATTGCTGCCTTCCACGATTATGAGATCTGGAAGATGGACGTAAAGACGGCTTTTTTAAATGGTAATTTGGAAGAGTGCGTCTATATGGATCAGCCAGAGGGTTTCATTCAGAGTGGGAGCAGCGGTAAAGTGTGCAAGTTGCTTAAGTCCATTTATGGACTAAAGCAGGCATCACGGAGTTGGAACATCTGTTTTAATGATACTGTAAAAGAATTCGACTTTATTAAAAATCCAGATGAACCATGCATTTACAGTAAGATTGTAGGGAGAACTGTGGTATTGCTCGTCTTGTACGTGGATGACATTCTCTTGATAGGAAATAACATTCCTACGCTGCAGTCAGTCAAAGGATTCTTGTCACAGAGATTCTCTATAAAGGACTTGGGTGATGCCTCCTACATTCTGGGGATCCAAATCTATCGTGATAGATCTAAACAGATAGTGGGACATTCACAGTTAAGATACATCGACACCATACTGAAAAGATTCAGTATGGAAGATTCAAAGCGCGGTAACCTACCGGCTTGTCACGGAATCACCCTCTCCAATAGATGTCTCCCAAGACTGATTTGGAAAGGGCTCGCATGTCATCTATACCCTACGCATCTGCGGTAGGCTCTATAATGTATGTGATGTTGTGTACCAGACCAGATGTAGCATACGCATTGAGCGTTGTAAGCCGGTATCAGTCAAACTCAGGGGAGAAGCACTGGATAGCAGTAAAGAACATTCTCAAGTACCTGAGAAGGACTAAGGAGATGTTCTTGGTGTATGGCGGAAAAGACCTCCAGATCGAGGCCTTTGCTGACTCCAGCTTCCAGAGTGACAAGGATGACTCCAAGTCCATGTCGAGTTATGTATTTACCCTCAATGGAGGGGCGGTCTATTGGAAGAGCTCCAAGAAGGACACCGTTGCTGACTCGACGATGGAAGCGGGGTACATAGCTGCTTGCGATGCCGTAAAAGAAGCAGTCTGGATGAAGAAGTTCCTCACAGAACTTTAGGTGGTTCCAACCATTGTTGATCCAATACCGCTGTATTGCGACAACAACGGTGCTATAGCTTTAGCAAAGGAATCCAGGTCCCATTAGAAGTCCAGACACATTTTGAGGCGGTACCACCTGATCAGGGAGATCGTAGATCGCAGGGAGATCGAAGTGAGGAGAGTAGATACGGAGAATAACACTGCAGATCCACTCACGAAGGCCATCCCTCAGACACGGTTCGAGAAGCTGATCTAGATGATAGGTCTGCGATACGCCTGTACATGGCCCTAGTGCAAGTGGGAGATTGTTAGTGATGTATGCCCTGGAGGCCATTATTGTATCATACTGGTTTGTATATTACTTAATGGAAGTTTGGGATATTCACAGTTGTATTGACAGTTTTGCTCAAAATGGTAGTATGCTACTTGGTTTATTTCTACTTCAATATGTGTATGCGTTTTAGCATATCGCTTATACATATTAGTAGAGCCCTTAGGATCTTTGCTTGATTACCAGCGTTGTGATGGCAGTCATACTAATGGGGGCTGGGTAGTCTATAAGCACATCGTTGGTGGAACTTGGTGGGAGAGTATTTATTTATGCCCATGGATTGCATACAAGGGTCAATATTAGATCGCCTGTAGGGCAACTTAGCGGATATGACGGCTTAAAAACAGGTTTAGATCCATGTAGCTTAAGGCTTTTGAATCTTATGAGCCGTGAGGGTCTCATAAGGGGAATTCTCCTTACGAGTCGAGAGGATCCCGTAAGTGTAATTTCTCCTTAGGAATTGTAGGGATTTCTAAGTATGTTGATCCTTTGTGTGTCGTAAGGATCTCACACAGGTATTTTCTCCTCACAAGGTTGAGAGGACCTTGCAAGTACCCATGAATTTTTTATTTTACGAGTTTGCGCCATCTTCGGGTTTTCATAAACCCGCCGGCAGTCCTGCTGTTTTTATTCACAGCGCCCTTTCGGGTTTTAATCCATGCCCATTTTGCTTGTGGACATACCGTTTTTTTACGAGATTGTGCCCTTCTGGGTTTTCACAAACTCGCCAGTAATCCTGCTATTTTTACTCACGGTGCCCTTTCGGGTTTTCATCCGTACCCATTTCGCTCGAGGACAAACCGTTTTTTTACGAGCGATGGAAATCTCGAAAGTAGCTTCGTTGCAAGTGACCTATCTATTTACTAGTGGGATTTAGGGTTGCTTCATCGCTGGAGTAGCTGTGTAGCCAGCGGGACTTGAGTTGCAGCCCTCGCCGTTGAGACTTCGATTGCAATATAGATCTCAAGGGAGGATATCGCCGTACTTTGGTGTTAGTAATGTATGCCCTAGAGGCCATTATTATATAATACTGGTTTATATATTACTTAATGGAAGCTTGGGATATTCACAGTTGTATTGACAGTCTTGCTCAAAATGGTAGTATGCTACTTGGTTTGTTTCTACTTCAATATGTGCATGTGTTTTAGCATATCGCTTATACATATTAGTAGAGCCCTTAGGATCTTTGTTTGATTAACAGCGTTGTGATGGCAGTCACACTAGTGGGGGCTGGGTAGTCTATAATCACATCCTTATACAGGTCCCTAGTCGTAGGATTATCGATACGGGGCATCAATACTCCAGAGTAGACTAGTGTATACGCTTCTCATCCCAGTAGGGGAGATAGTCTGTCCCACGGCCATTAGTACGTCGTACTGGAGATAGTATGTAAGTGCTCATTAGGTTATGAGTACACCGGACAAGACTCGTCGAGAACTGCAGATGGGTATTATACCTATCGTCGGGTAGTTGTTCCCAGGTGATATGAATACAGCTTAGTCCGTCGACTTGACACTGCTATTTCGTCTCGAGTGTGTTCCCACTGTACTTTGATTACTACCCTACCATGGGTCAAAGGGGTCGTGCAAACAGGTAGGAGTTGGGTGCAGTCCCTAAACACTTGGAGGCAGTGGCGGTTAGATAGGATTCGTCTCTCCCGGTATTGGGGGTTGATATCGCACAGTGTTTGGAGAGCCATTACACAAAGTCCCTGGCCAGGGCAAGTGAGATTTACTGGTAGGCATTCCAGTAGTTTCTCAGGGTGTTCTGGGCTACACTCCAACATGACTTATACTGCTATTAGGGGTCTGACCTTTACCATCCCCCTAGGCCCGATATGCGATACTCTTTGACGAACAGACCGGACTGTATGGAAATTGTCACATGCAAGCTCAGTAGGAGTTCGGATGGGTTTGCTCATCGGCCTTCTTATCGACAGATACCTGGGTAGCCGTTACGTGCAGCTAGTACCGCTTGCGGTTTGTGGTTAAACCCACTGCCAGCGTAATGTCGAGTCTTTAAAGTCCCACACAGAGGGTTTTCCTGCACCGGGCAAAAGGTGTAGAGGCCGTATGGTTTTATGGCAGGGCTTCGATCACGTGCATGCACTTGTGCACGTATGATGATCGGGCGGATAATACTAGTGGGCTTTGGTTTAAGCCGGATCCTAGTATTATATTGATGGATTGTTTCGTCTCTTTGTATTCGTGTTCTTCGGAATGTGGATGCGGGTATGTATATACGGATGAGGTGCATTCCCGTAGTTTTGCGGATTTGCTTCTAGAATAAGGGACACCTATTAGGGTTTATTCTTTTTGGATTAACTTTAATAAGTGGAGGAAATGAGGTGGATTAAGTATTGAACTTAGCATGGCTACTTGGTGACTCATGGTCATGAGTCACCACTAGATATTTGTGAGGGTTTGGAGATATTTTGTGATGATTTTTATCTCACAAAATATCTTATGTTCATCACATTATTCTAAGAGGGAAGCCAAGCAAGTCTTCAAGAGTTCACAACTCCTTCTCATTTCCTCAAGCCTTTTTCCTCTTCCCTCAAACCCTAGACCTCTCATAAGTTGAGAAACTTAGGGTTACAAGATACAAATCAATCCATCTACTCTCTCTACACAACCTAGGATAGCTAATCTAGAAAGCTACTTGCCCTAGTAATCTCGGAGTTAAGGTTGGAGCTCGGACTATAGACTCTCGGGTGGATTGTCTTTGACTCGAGGAAGACGACGAGGAAGCCACGATCCGTTACGATCCTTGGAGCCTATGATGACGAGGAGGACAGTGAATAAAAGACCCGAAGGACTTAGTTTCATGAGGTATAACTTTCATCCGAGTAGTTAATCCTCACACAGTATTTGTTAGCTAGTGTTTAGACATGATCCGGGAGCTCGAGTCCGTGTTGCGATGCTTTGATAATCGTTTTTCATAACTTCCTCCTCCCCGTGGTCAAGCGGGGTGCGTGACATGGACTTACATTTGGGCGATGCGCCATGTTTGAGGTGTCGCACTAGTTTAGGATCGTTTCGGTCCGTTATCGCCATGTTTGAGGTGAATTTCTAGTTTAAGGACATCTCGGTCCGATGTCGCCATATTTGAGGCGAGGTTCTGATTTAGAGACATCTCGGTCCGTTGTTAGTTTAGGGAATTCTCGGTCCGACGTCGTCATACTTGAGGTGAGGTTCTAGTTTAGGGACATCTCGGTGTCACGACCCGAAATTTAGTTCGTGGCCGGCACTTAAATCACGCAACGTCTAAAGGCGTAACGTAACTTAAGTAAGCCAAAACCCAGAAATCTAAACCCTTTTAAAGAAAATAAAAGAGGTGAAGTTTTGAAATAAAGGTATAATGAAATTAAACATTTTCTTAAATGCATAAATAATGGAACATGAAAATGCAAGTGGATTATATTAGTTGAAAAACATGTTTTGTCTTTTAAAAATTTGGGCAGCACCTCCCTTGTATATTTTAAACCAAAAACCATATACATGATAATATAAAAGGCATCCCCAAGCGGGAGCTAGCTCTTCGCCAATCGGCGGAATCACAACCACGCAAGTCAGGAATATATATATACGATGCCTAACGGCGAAGATCAACACAAAGGATAATGAATAAAGTAAGACATCAAACCCACCAAGCGAACATATAACCCATCGCTCTAAGTCTCGCAACCACAAGTCTTTCTAAGTCTTACTAATTATACAAATACTAGTTTCTGATTGATAGAGTTGACTACATACAACAGGAATAATAAATACAAAAGTAGGCACGATCCAATATATCCCACCTACCAAAGCAAATCACCCAAATGCAAGCTGTGTGCCAGCGATACCGCTACTGATCCATGCGGTCAAACCTGCAAGAATCGTGGCACAACGGGGGTGAGTTGCAAACTCGTGAGTAGAAAACATCAGCAGGTAGAAATCGAATAAAACAACGATTCCTAGATCAACTATATCATAAAGGTAATACTATGATATCTAGGGTGACCGTGTCTGCATATATGCCAACAATATAATCAATGCATGTATGCATGTGGATATCATCTACGTGTCCATCAATGACACAACAACATGAAAACGTATGCATATAAATATGAGGATATCAACCAACGTGTGTCCATCAACGACACATCAAAATCATGAAACCTGAGTGTCCAACATCGACACTCGAAATATCATGAAACCCGTGTCCAATATCGATACGTAAATCCTCATATCTCGGGCTCCGTCGGTCCGGATAGGCTAACGGGCTCCGTCAGTCCGGATCGGCCCATATCATCTCACGACTCCGGTCGATATCCTCTGGATAACCGCCGAGTCCAAATACAATCACCGGTAGGTAGTGCTCCCCTGCCAGGCTTACCGCTTAACTATACAAGTCTTCTTACCCCGGGGTACCTCACCGGGTCCACCATGTACCCGCATACGGTGCCTACCGCTCCACGAATCGGGTATACTCATAACTCATAACAAAGAAAACACATGGTGGACCCCACGAAATATCATATCAAGAGAAACCAGGTTTTTAAAACCATACATACTTTCTTTTGAAATATAACCACGGTTCTCAAATCCAGAATCTCATGAAAACGGCATCTCAATGCATATAATCGTAAAGTATGATGTATGCAAACATAGAACAGAAATGTGAGAATATCCGTATATCATGCAACATAGAATAGTTATGTGAGCATATCATTATATCATGCAAACGAGTCATGTGATACTACTAAACAATTAAGAGTAATAGCATAATATAGCAAGTTGACTGTGTAAGTGACATGGCAATTATCGATGATGAAGGTGTGTGAGCCGGCAATTTATGTAAGTGTAACATACGCATCATCGATAATTGTGTAAGTGTACTAGAACAGGTATATATAATGCAATGAGAATATCATGAGCGTAGCAAAAAGTAAAATCGTAAGCGCAATGCTATAAGGTATACATATCTATAACATATCCGAGTTGATGAATCTATCAATCGGCATTCAGCCTCACAACATCACGTGCGGTAAACCATCGTACAACGACAACAAACAAAATAGGGATTCTATCGACCTATACAACAATGAGGGTACGGATCTAAAGTCTCGTATGGCATATCACTCATTATTCTCATAATAATAATAATAATATATACCTATATCTCAGGTCACATCCGTATCAATCTCATATCAGGGGACCTGACAAAGGTATCAATATTCTCATATCGCCTCGCATCCGTATAACGATATATCGAACCAAGTTATCATATCTCATCGTATACTCTTTTCATCACATCAATATCTCACATCAAATAATCTTATATACATTATCTTATTTTACCGATCTCGTAACACATCCATCTCAATCTTATCATATTCATCGATCTCATGTCATATCCTCATACATCTCGTTTCATATCTTATATCAATCGTATCCACTCGTTTTATCTTATCTCATCACCTACTAACTCTTTTAACCATATCTATAAGTTTCTCACATGGTTTCATCCAACCATATTCTATATATATTGGTTTCCATTTATAATGTGCGGGGGTGTTATACGCCATTCACCCGACTTCCCCCGTAGATATAAATCTACTCACCTGCGGAACTCCTTGTTCAGCCGTAGTCGATGTGCTTCGTCGTCTCGGAATCTACGCGAAGCTACTTACAATAAATACACGGTCGCAATGCTATTAAAACCAAGTCCGGAAAACTGATATGACACACGGTGCTCATAGGTTGGAATCTATAGCTTACACATGCAAAAACAACCAAACAACCCTCGTCGTTGACGTACAAACATCCAACGACCCAATACAATATCAGATACCAAATCCAAAATTCATAAATCACAAATACCAAATTCAGCAACATAGGAAATCACTCCTAGATTTCATCTCAGGTTAATTGGGACTAAACAAGCAAGTACAGGGGATAGGTTATAGGGATCAGGAGCTATAGCCAAAAACTCAACACCAGACTCCACCAGAAATCCGGCGACCAAGCCACAGAATCCGAGCTCGCCGGCCTAGTTAGGAGGAAATGGGCTCGTATTTTGGTGGTGGGTTTCTAGGGGTTTATCTAGGTTAATGATATTGATTGTTTTCCTCATAAACATTCCAGGTTGCTCCAGATTCCCTGTAGTCCAACAATACTTCACAAAAACGACTCGGGACAAATCCTAAGTTCGTTTATCGGGTTGAAATCTCTGTTTTTAGCCAGTAAAATCATCATTAAGGTCTTACAAACTCTCACAACACTTCAATTTACCAATTACAAGTCAAGTTTCCCACTAAACCTTAACTTGGAATTTCTAAGATCACAAATCCATACTTAATCAAATTATAAACTAAACTAGAATACACTAAACATAATAACTTAACTAAAAGATATAGGTTTTACCTCATTTGGCAACTCAAGGATTTTCTTGAGTTACTCAAAGTCTTCAAAATCCAAGCTTGGAAGGTCCATAAGGTGTAGGATAAGGTGGGGATTATTTTTAATGAAGGGAGTATAAGGTTTTAGCAAGGTTTTTGAGGTGATCCATGGAGGTAGAGAAGTTGGAGGAAGAGATGAAGAAGATGAAGAAAGAAGAATGGGTGAGGGGTGGAGCCATACCCTCTATCTCTCTTTCATACCCTCACATGACATGACATGCCTCATGACATCATTATGTGTCACGACCCGCTTCCCGGTATACGGGCAGAGGATACGACTGGTCCGCTACGTATTTACTGTGAGGTAAATACGCTAAGCGTATCTAAGCAATATAAAAATAATCACAAGAGACAAGAGATAATAACTGAACAGCAACTTTATTTATTAACATTCTTTTGTACAATGCATGAAAAGTAAATACAACTGAATAAAAAGCAATGCCTAAACAATGGTATAACAGAAATGAAAGTACTGAATGGAAAGTGTACAATGAACTAGAGTTCGGGGTCTTCACTGAACTGGTCCAAATCTTCAGCGCTGGGCTCGATCTCTGATGTGTCCAAATCACCTGACGACATTCAAAGAAGAAAGAAATAGAATGTCATCAGCGAACAGGTCGCTCGGTAAGTCCTAAAGATAAGAGGAAAGTAGAATAGACAGAATAAGAAGGTATCTTTTATAGTTGTATTATATTGTTGTAATGTTGTATTAACGCTGTTGTTTGTAGCTTGGTACAGAAGAATGCCAGTGTATACGAGAGGAGTCTCTATATGCCAGAGACTAGAGGCAAGTATAGTACAAGGAACCGTTTATGCCACGGTACAACAGCAACTGGATTCATGTTAGGTGTATTAAGTCTTACAGTCTCGTGCCACTTTTAACATCTTCCGTACTAATCTACCCCTTAAACCCCGTAGTGTTTTGATTGTATTGTTGTATTGTATTGTATAAATTGTATAGTTGGATGACTGACCAAAACCATGATATCAGTAAACGGATGTAACTGTAGAATCATGTATGTAACTGAAGAATCATGTAAACTGGATGATCATGTAAATGGAATGTATATCCGTGGTTCGGTTCAGTCAAGTTGATAGATTGAATATATGGAATAATGGATTCATGAATTCATATTGAATTGTAATATTGTACATTGTAGATTGTAGATTGTAGATTGTAGATTGTACTTGAATCATATTCAAGTCAGATTGTAATGAGACTCAAACCGAGTCAGACAATTAGAAAAGTAAATTGAAGTCCTGATTGTTTTGATATTATCGGTAACCGCTGCACATAGACGGCAGGATTTGTGTCTTTTTCAAAGACGATTACCGTTTTGATAACACCATTGTTAAGTTGTCTACCTTAGATAGGCAAGCACCTACTTCTCCGGCTCCCCTAGGCTCAAGAGATTGGTCCCACTTAAAGCTATATTTACTAGGGTCCTTAGGATAATTTACAGAACCTGCGGGGGTTTTATGTAAAAATACTTTTATATACTTTTCAAAATACACCCCAAGTATTTATTATTCGTCTTTAGAGTTATAATGAATATGAATTTTATATTGTGATATTTCTAATGAAAATATCCTAATTTCATAAATAGAGGTATTTATTTGAAATATTGATTTTCATGGTATTTTAGTGTAAAATGAATCTTGTGATATTTTTAAAAAATGTGGAATATTTATATCATAACAAAATAAGTATTTTAATGATAATTATACATATATTTATACAAAAATAATTTTAATATATTTTATATTCTAGAAATCTCATTTTCTTTAGATTTCCGTATTGTAAATCTTTCGAGACCGAATACTCCTTGCGGAGTTCTGAATCTTGCACTACTAAGCCCGAGGATGTGCAATAATCCGCACCATCTCGAACGGGTTCCCCAAAATGGGTTGTAGCGGTGCTTTGCAAAGATCGTATCAATACTAAATCTTTTAGAAATGGTTTTATTAAGTAAAGGGTATTTAAATGAAATAGTGTCGTTTTCCCGTATTCTATGTTCTCGAGGGTATCGTGTTATATTGCATATAAGTGTGTCAGGAGGTAGGTCGTTACCTCGTGATCTACTTAAAGGTATAGCAAGTATTGTGATATTAAAAGTGGAATTGAAACTATGTGGTATTTACATGAAAAATGCGGTAAAATGAAATAGCAATTGTTTTGTGATATGAAACTTGATCAATTTGGTTGATTAGTGGTTAATAGTCAACAAGAAGGATTTAAACATAATTTTATTAACAAGAAGTGATGTTTTAAGAAGAAACCGAATCGGAAATCGAATTTGTTCTGATTCCGTCGGGTTTTATAAATCCGTATTTTTACAATGGAAAAGAAAGTTAGAAATGGGACTTACGGGTTTTGGACAACTAGAATAGGGAGATGGAACGGGAGGAGTTGCCGGTGCGTCGCTTCGTCGCCGGGAGCTCCTAGAATGATCGCCAGAAGTTCGCCGGAAATTTCGCCGTAGCTTTGCTTCATGCTCGTTTTCAAAGTACACAAGGTTTCTTGAAAATTTTAGAGAGTTGGCTCAGAATTTGGGGGTAAGAGGGTAGTGTGTAGGGTTGGTATTTATAGGGTTAGGGTAGATGAAAAGTTTAAAATAAAAATGTGATAAAATGTAATAAAAATGTATTAAAAGTGGAGTAATTGGGGTTTTAAAAGAGTTCTGAAAATAGTCTGAGGCTAAAATTTTGCAAGTGTGTAGGGAATGTGAAAAGACACAATTTTCATATTGGGGTCGTCGCCAAAATCGGCCGACTCGGGGGTGACTCGGCCGTGACTCGGTCGGAGGACTGAGTCGGCCGAGTCGAGGCCGAGTTGGCCGATTTCCGGCCGAGTCCGGCGGCCGGAATCGCCCCCCCCCCCCCCCCGACGGTTCATCTAACCCCTGACAATGTTACATTTTTGGGTGTAGTGGGATTTTTGTGAGATATGCACGTGTAAACCCTTGGTATTCTAAAGGTTTTAAAAAAATCAATATTAAAAATAATATGGGGTATAGGATTTGAACTCTGGTGGCTTGGTTCAACAGTGCAAGGTATTACCAATGAGCTGCAAACTCCTTCTTATAATTATGGAGCTAATTAATTACTTAAAATAATAACAACAAATGTAAATACTCCAAGTATACATTAATTTTTAAGCAAATTTTGTACACTAAAAATGGAGTTGTTATATTCTTTTAACTTGTAATTAAAAAGCAAAATAATTACTTATATCTTGTGCTCAGGCTAAAATACCCCTTGATGGATTTTGAAAAAAATATTTGAAAAAATTTATATAGGAAAATTATGGTTGTTATATTATGTCTCTTCTCTCTCTCTCCTCAATCATTCCTCTTTTCTTTTTCTTTTCTCTTTACCTCACTCATATATAAAACCAAATGCAAATGAACAAGCACAATGAAATAACATGCAACAAGAATGCAACATAATATGGTACATTAGCCATGGAAAATATAAAAATACGGATTTGGCTTAATCGTGATTAATAGTACACTAATCAAGTTAAATTTTAAACTTGCATATAATTAATTATAAAAATGCCCAAACCCGATAAATATATTTTTAAATGAATAAATCATTTTAATCTCCAATTATTTCCCAAATATTGGTATATATTTATACCATTTTACGAAAACCCCGAATTCGCAAATCGAATAGTTTTCGCGAAATATATTATTTTACTATTAAATCCCAAAAATAATATTTTATATTTCTGAAATGTTACACTCGGTCCGTTGTTACATTAGGGACTTCTCGGTCCAACGTCGCCATATTTGAGGCAAGGTTCTAGTTTAGGGACATCTCGGTCCATTGTTAGTTTAGGGACTTCTCGGTCCGCGGTCGCCATATTTGAGGTGAGATTCTAGTTCAGGGATATCTCGGTCCGCTGTCGCTATATTTGAAGCGAAGTTCTAGTTTGTATACTGTTGGGATCCGGCGCCTACACCGTGGAGGCCGCGGGCGAGGCGGAAGCGAAAACAAAAACTTTTTGTGGGCACCGGACGTCCGAACCCGAGAATTCGATCCAAACACCCTAAACTAGAAAACTGAAACATGCAGGGTTTGAGAAATACAACTTTTGTCGCATGTCCACCTAACTGTAGAAGACCCCTCCAAGCTCGTAGCCGCCGGGATCGCGCTTGAGCATCGACCACCCTTACCGAAGACGATCCACCTAAGGGAACGCGGAGGAAGCTCTAACCGACGGTCCAAAGTTGCTAGGTTTGGATGGCCGGTGATATAGGAATACTTCACTATATTTTTCTCTCTAAAATCTTACTTGAAAATGGAAGCAAGAAGAAGAAGAAGATGGAGAAGATGAAGCATGAACTATGAGTCATGGAGCTCAAACCAAGAACAATAATAAGAATCATCAAAAAAGATGAAGTAAAAAAGTATGGCTACACAAAAAGGAACCATGCACAAATAGTGCAACCAAATAGGAAATCAATTTAAAAATGAAGCCATGTTTTTCTTCCATGCTTGGACCCATGCTTCAAAGTCTCCACTTGCCACCTCATTTTCCTTTTTATTTTTATAAGATAGAAAAATAAATATGAGGCCATCTTCTTCTAGAAGCATTCCCGTATAAATACGGAATACTTCACCTGGTATATGTATCGCTACATATACGCCTATCCGTATAAAAATACGGATAGCACCAAAGAGAGAAAATAAATTTTGAACAATAATACTAAAATACATGTATCGAAATACATATATAAATTATTAAATCAAAACCTGATTTAATAATCCGGCTTAATCCTAAGTCAGCTAGTATTATCAACTGTCCGATTAAAGTCCATGTATCGCGTATACGTATTTAATCAGACACCCTACACGTACCACCATACGGCTCCTACATCTGTCTCCTGAACCGGGAAAACCCTCTTTGTAGGGCTCTAAAGACTTGACAATACGCTGGCAGTGGGTTTAACCACAAGCACGTCAGCGGCACTAGCTGTACGTAACGGCTACCCAGGTACTTGTCAAAAGGGGGTCGACAATCAAGTGCGTCCTTACCCTACTGAGCATGAATGTGACAATCTTCGTACAGTCCGGTCTCTTCGTCAAAGAGTATCGCATATCGGATCTAGGGGGTGGATAACATCAGACCCTTACTAACTCGATAAGTTGTGTCTGAGTCTAGCTCATCACCAACTGAGATACTACTGATCAACTACGAGTAAATCTCACCCATTGTGGCCACGGATTTCTGGTGATAGCCAACTGAACACGGCGCGACATCGACTCCTAATACCGGGAGAGACGAATCCTTGACAGTTGACCACTGCTTCCATGTGACTCTGGACTGTACTCAATTAAAACCTGTTTGTACGACTCTTTTGAGCTGCGGTAGGGTAGTAATCAAAGTACAGTAGGAACTCACACGAGAAAATGACGACTTCAAGTCAAAGGACTAACCTGTACTCATGCCACCTGAGAACTTCCATCTGACGACAGGTATAATGTTAGCGTATATGCCCCAGAGGCCATTACTGTATCATACTAGTTTGTATATTACTTGATGAAAACTTGGGATATTCACAGTTGTATAGACAATCTTGCTCGAAATGGTAGTATACTACTTGGTTTGTTTCTACTTTAATGTGTGCATGTGTTTCTTTTAGCATATCGCCTATACACATTAGTGGAGCTCTTAGGATCTTTGCTTGATTACCAGCGTTTTGATGGCAGTCACACTAGTGGGGGCTGGGTAATCTACAAGCACATCCTTATACAGATCCCTAGTCGTAGGATTATCGAGACAGGGTATCGATACTCCGGAGTAGACTAGCGTATGCGCTTCTCATCCTAGCAGGGGAGACGGTCTGTCCCACAGCCGTCAGTACGTCGTACTTGAGATAGTATGCGGGTGCTTGTTAGGTTACGAGTACACTGGACAGGACTCGTCGGGAACTGTTGGTTAGTACTATACCTATCGTCAGTTATCAGTTCCCAGGTGACATGAGTACAGCTTAGTCCGCTGACTTGACACTGCCACTTCGCCTCGAGTGTGTTCCCACTGTTCTTATATTGCTACCCTACCACGGCTCAAATGAGTCGTGCAAACAGGTAGCAGTTGGGTGCAGTCCCGAAGCACTTAAGGCAGTGACGGTTAGACAGGATTCGTCTCTCCCGGTATTGGGGGATGATATCGCGCTGTGTCAAGGAGAGCCATTACACATAGTCGTCCCTGGCCAGGGCAAGCGAGATATACTGGTAGGTTATCCAGTGTTGTTTCAGGGTGTTCTGGGCTACACTCCGACACGACTTGTACCGCTATTAGGGGACTGACGTTTACCGCCCCTAGGCCCGCCATGCGATATTCTCAGACGAACAGACCGGACTGTACGGAGATTGTCACATTCAGGCTCAGTAGGAGTTCGGATGGGTTCACCTCATCAGTCTTCTTATCGGCATCTACCTGGGGACCATTACGTACAGCTAGTACCGCTTGTGGCCTGTGGTTAAACCCACTGCCAGCGTAGTGTCGAGTCTTTAGAGTCCCACACAGAGAGCTATTCGCCTTTGGGCAAAACAGAGTAGAGGTCGCATGGTTTTGCGACAGGGTTCGTTCACATCCGCGCACTTGTGCACGTTTGGTGTCCGGGCAATTATTACTAGCGGGTTTTGGTTTAAGCCAGATCCTAGTAAATATTTTAGGATTGGTTTTATCTCATTGTATTCGTGTTCCTCGGAACACGGATGCGGGTGTGTATGCACAAGTTGACAGAGGCAGAGGATTCTCATTAGGGTTGTTGACCGTTGACTTAATGAGAATAAGAAATATGATTAATAAGAATATTAATTAAGTATTATTGTGCCATGGTTGATTTGAAAGTTTGACTTTTGTTGACTTATTGACTTTGTTGACCGGTTGACCATTATGGACTTGTTGACCATCATCATTTCATTGCTATGACTTTTGTTTACTTGTTGTTCTTTACAAAATGCATTAAATGCTATGATAATGGCCATTGAAATGAAACATCACAATACTTAATTATTATTATTATCATGATTATTTTCTCTTTTGTGAGCATGGTTGCAAATTATTGAGCTCATTCTATCATTCTCATTCTCTCTCATCCAAGCTCTCCATTTTCCTCTCTCTCAAGGCTCTCATGTCTCATGTGTTGAGAAACATGAGCCATTGAGATAAAACCCTAAAAACACTTCTCTACTCACTCTAGAGTATAAGGTCTAGCAAGCCAAGCACTTTAGTTTCCTCTCGGTTGAGGTAGGAGCTCAAGGTAGAAGCTTTCGGGTGGATCCTTCTTCGACAACAAGGAGACTACGAGATGGAACCGATCCAACCACTCCAAGGAGCAAGAAGAGAAGGAGTTCAAGACCTAGGTATAACCCCCTAACATAGTAGTTAAACTTGTAGTTAGTTTGCTAGGTGTTTGTTTAGCAAAGATCCTATTTTCTAGTCCATGTTACCTTTACCATAAAAATCGTTTTTTACCGTTTCCGCATCCCCGCAAGAACCGGGACGGGTAACGTGGACTTACATATAATACCATCTAGAAGTTCTCGGCAAGTCCGTCCAGTGTACTCACCTCCAGTGAGCACCTGTATACTATCTTAGTTGTCACAACACCAATGGCTTATGAGACCGGCCACCGTCCCTCGTCGGGATCTCGAAGCGTATACAATAGTCTACTCTGGAATATCGATGCCCGGTCTCGATACTTCCACGACTAGGGACATTTAAGAATGTGCTTATAGGCTGCCCAACTCTCACGTATATGATCGCTATCATAATACTGGTAGTCAATCAAGAATCCTATGGGCTCTATCAACATGTAATAGTGATCTGTAATACTACATAATACATGTACATGATGATAAAGACAAACCAGATAGCATACTATCATTTTGAGTAAAATTGTTCTACCTGTATATGTTCTCCCTCAATTATCATAATCACGTGCCTGCAATTACAATAATTGCCTTGAGGGCACTATATCCAACAATCTCCCACTTTCACTTAAGGCCAATTATTGCGGTATCGCGTACCCACAACTCGTGTGCCACCGAATACCCAACTTCTCTACTAATCAGTTTCTCAAATCTCGTTTAAGGAACATCCGTGTTCGAGAAATAGGCTCAGTGAGTGGATCCGCTATAATATTTCAACTTCTTCTCTCTATATCTCAACTTTTCAGAGATCAACAATCTCCCAAACTGAGTGATACCCCGCTACAAGAATTTTTCTGGATACCTGATGGGACCAAGTTCATCAATGAACAACTCCTATCCAACAAACTTCTTGGGCTGTATCCTCTGTTGAGTTATAACCAGCATCCTGCACCATGATTATCTCAGTATCCTTATTGGAACACTATCCAATACATTGATCCTCAAAAGAGGCTAAACTCAAAACTTGACAGCATCTCTGTCATCCAGGTCACCTTGAAAGTGATATCGATAACCGCCTCCCAAAGGAGGCTGCCGTTATCTTATACCAAGAACATCTCTTATATTCTTTACTGATTCCCTTTGTTTCTCAAGGATTGGATTAATATATGCTTATTGCAACTAGTGTAAAAGCAATATCTGGTGTTCAAATGATATGTCATTCATGCCAGTCCCTCTCCACATCAGTCCAGAAGACATCCTTTTAGAGAGGGTGACTCCATCACCTATGGGTACACTACCACGCTAGGAGTAGTCCATTCTAAAATACTTTTAGAATGTTGTCCAAGTACCTGATTTTGGAAACTTCCCAAATCTAGATCTAAAACCATAGATCTACTCACCAGAACTCCTGATATACTATCCATATTTAACGTGGAGAAAACACTGTGTGACAACCAAAATCTGACCGATTGTAGTATAGGAACATCACTTCCTATCTAGAGTATATCATCTAAAACATGGATAGTACTCTCTACATCCTTCTTACTAGGTTCATCTTTTGTCTTGATGAAGTCAATCATTTGACTATCACATCAAAATAGATGATCTATCTCCGCTATCCATGCTTCAGTCTACGAATAGACATAAACAACTTTCACACCTTTCGTTGCTCCCACTGACTATGATAACCCTCTGGCAGAGTCATATATATGTGCACTTCCAAAATCCTATTTAGAAAGACGTTATAGTCACCCACCTGCCAGATATCATAGCCATGAACTGAATCAGCGCCAAAACATATCCATATGGACTTCAGCATAGATACTGAAGTAAAAGTCACATCACAATCCACAACGGGTATTTTGATGAAAACTCTTCACAATAAGTCTAGCCTTATTAGGTTAGTATCTTTCCACCTGCACAGATCTCGAAAGATCTACTTGCTCGTAATGGGTTTTACCCCTTAAGGAGCACCCAGCAAAGTGTAAAATCCATGATTTGCTGAAGTGCGTAGAGTCTATCTTGGGTATGGAAAAACTGGTCACCTGGAAGTTACCATTTTCTATGACCTGCTGATAATAAGTAAGGGGAATAGCAGTGTCAAGTCATATCCATATGGACTTCAGCATAGACAATGAAGTAAAAGTCACATCACAATCCATAACGGGTATTTGATGAAAACTCTTTACAACAAGTCTAGCCTTATTAGGTCAGTACCTTTCCACCTGTATAGATCTTGAAAGATCTATCTGCTCCTAATGGGTTTTACCCCATTCTGGAGCACCCAGCAAAATCCAAAATCCATAATTTGCTGAAGTGCGTGGAGTCTATCTTAGATATGAAGTATCTGGTCACCTGACATACTGATAACTAGTAGGACCATCATCTCCATGATGCTGACCTCCCTGTCACCGTCTATGAGAAAACCGAAGTATCTCTCGGGTGTCTGAAGTCACCTAATAAAATCTGCGGACTGGCCAACGGTTTGTCAAGTCCAATAGAATCCTTAGGTTCTACTAAATTTTTGGTAACCGTTTGTGGTCCTGGAATTACTTCCAATTCTACCATACTCCCACTAGTTTCCTTTGCAAAAAGATCTTTTTATAAAAAGGTGACGAGTTAAGAACAATATAACTATTGATCTTGAAAATGGTAGAAACAATATCCTAGCGAATGCTTGGGATAATCCACAAACTGCCATTACCGAAGCGTGTCTCGAGTTTGTCTGGATTCTGCTTTTAAACAAAAACCAGATAACTCTATATCTTAACAACCTGAAGATATGTACCATTCTATGTCCATATAGAATCAAGGCACTAATTTAGATGGAACCAGATTCAAAAGTCATGCAGTTGTTTCCAGTGCATATCACCTAATGGAAAAAGACCAATACAACATTATTTATCATGAAGCGCGTCCATGGATGAGTAACCTGTGAGAGAATTAAGTTCTCGATATTACTATAATGGAATACCTAGCATAAGTATCTACATCTTCGATCACCTCGAAGAATCTCGATACTTCCAACGTATGGTTCTCCACTTTATTGTTATACCTATAAACTTCTCAAAATCTTTGACTTTGCATTACTACGAATGCATGTCTAAAACCAGAGAACTCATAGGTAATCCTAAATGAAATAAGAGTACGAACCCTTTGTCACGAAGGACACCGAACAACATACATCTCCATGTATAAGTCCCAAGAGTATACTAACTCAAATTCTGTGTTTTGTAAACTGGAAATTGTAACTTGGTTAGGAATGTCTTACACCGTTATTCAATGCACCTTACCCTATCCTCAACTGATAAAGGTAAATATTTACAGCACAATTTTCAAAATGTATATCTCACTTTATAAAAATAAAAAATAAAGGTACAGATATTTCATTTTAAAATTTGATGCATAACAACGGTTATTCGAAACCAAATATTTGTCGTCAGGAAAAAACCAGGCGATTTAATCCAATATCACCAATTACAACGAATTCCAATATTGAGAATCAAATAGCCTATTTCCCAATATTCTACTCCTACACATCATCTATAACACCGTGAGATCCAAATCTGGTAAATACTTACCCTGGAGTCAGAATTGATTTGGAAAACAATTCTCTATTACACATACACGGAAAAACTGAAACATGAAAATGTTTCACAGGGGATGGTCAGGTATTCCTAGTAATGCCTTTTCCACTATCCAGATTCATGACGGTGGTCGCAATTTCCTTCGCCCTCACTTCAATCCCTTTATATGTCTCTACTTCTTACCTTCTGCACACCGTCCCTACACTAACTGGTTTTCTTCCTTCCCTACCTTTCGGCACTAACCTGAGGTTTAGAAGAAGACTATCCAATAAGCGTAATAGGTGTTGTAACAACCGAGTTCATTTATACCAATTCCAGTTCCCGTATTTACTTATCTGTGGTATTTTCTTGATTTAATGGGTTTTTGGGTGCGAATGGTATTTTACTTTTTACATTGCATTCGACCCGACCCACTTGCTTGAACTTGTTGATTCATATTTATAGATTACATTGACTTGTTACGTAGACTGTGCATTTCATATTTAGTGCATACTGACATTTTATCTGGCATTGCATATTTTATCATATAACATTTTAAGTCACGTAATATATTTTAAAATTTCATAATATGGCCTGCATGATACCCCTAACCCCGTGGTAGCATCCGCGCATCTTGTTCTCATCCCGTTCAGTGAAACGAACGTGTTTGGATGGCTACGCGCACGTACGTGCATCCGTTCTTGGGGGTATGCATTTTCGTTACCTGAGCATTCGTTTTGAATTTTGGACGTCGCATATATTTTTCATATTTTAAATCTGAATTTTTAGACCCGACCCGGACGTGTTTTGGAGTATGTGTGTTTTGCCAAAATCTCAAAACGGACGAATATTATATTCCTTAACTAAACTATTAAACTATTATACATAATTAATTTTATAACTAAATTATTATTATTTTAGTATTCAAATCCTAACAGTTAGAATAGATTAATTAACAAATCTTTTTTGTAACTTAAAATTCCTAATACAAACAAAACTATCTCTCCTCTACCCTCTCTCTCTCTCCTCTCGATCTCTTTCTTTCTTTCTCTCTCCCTCTCTCTCTCATCTCGATCTCTCTCTCTCCTTCCCGTGACTTTCTCTCTGCCTCTCTTTCTCTCTCTATATTTTTATAATTCTCTTAATTTTTTAAAAAGCCTCACGTCCTCTCTCTCATCAGCATCTTCTTCTTCTTTTCTTTTTCATTTCTCCCGCCTCCTAGCCCACGAGGAAGCCCATGCCGAACCTTCGCCTCGTCGTCTCCTCCCACTACCGAATCCCTCGACAGCCTCGTCTCCATCGCAGCCAACACCTCCACCTTCCTCTTCTCTCGCCCTCGTGCTCGTGCCAAAACCTAAAACCCTACCTTTCCTCGTCGCTGCAACCCATCGTCGCCTCGCCTGCACACCTCACCCCACCGCCGGCGACCACGCTCGTCGTCGCCTCACCCTCTTCCACCTCACCACCTCTCCTTCCCCGACCAACCGGAGCCTGCACACCCTCGAACGACCCCAAGAACCCATTGTCTGCGAACCTCCACCGCCGACCTCGTCACCGTCCCCATCGCCCGACCTCTCCCCGGCCTTGTCACCTTCCTCATCCCTCTTTCTCGACCTCCTAACACCACCACCAACCCCTCTGCAAGCCTAACGACCTATCCAGATCTCAAACCCCTACACCCTAGTCTCACTTGCATACCTTGCCTCGCCGCTGATCCTCACCTCGGACCTCACCCGTCGCCACCACCCTCTCTGTCTCTCTCTCCTCCCTCTTACTTCCCAGAACCCAGAGCCTTTTCCCCTGCGCAAGAACCCACTGCCTTTGCCTAACCCCCACTGCCTTTTACCTCGCCGGAAAACCCTCGCCTGCACCCTCGCCGTTGATGACCCATCGTCGTCATCCCCTCGCCCTTGTCTCTGACCCCAGAGCAAAACCTGAACACCAGCCCCTATCCTTCTTCTTCTTCTTCTTTTTCTTCTTCTTTTCTTTCTTGTTCTCGATCTTACTTTTTCCGGTCATTACCGGAGCCGTACCATCGCCGACGATCCGGGCAACCCAGAAGACGTTCTCATGCAGTGTGGTCACTTCTTGCATTGGCCGGTTCCATTCCGGGCACGCGTGTGTGCATTGCAGCTTTTACCGACATTAGACATTGCAACGCGTATCCATATCGCGATCCATCAGGCAAGTTTATCTTGCTATATGCTACATTATATTTTATGCATCTATTTTAATGAATATAATATTTGAATTTCAAACCGTGCATCTAAAGTACTTGTTTCACAGTGTTACAATGACCATATGCATCCATTCTTATCATTTCATGTCTAACATATGCAAACCTATCTTGTCACATATCATACTATAGTACACTGCATCAAATTGAATATAACCATTCACATTGTTTAATTGAACATCGTGCATTAACTAGTTTATCATTTAAAGGTTATATGATATCCATCCGCATCCATATCGAATAGAATACATATAGCTGCATTTACAGATCTTATTAATAACCCAATATTGTTGTTTTAATACCCCATGTTTAATAAAGTGTAATCTAATTAGTTTTAGAACTTTTAAATGTAACCCTAATCGATAACGTCCATCCATTTCGTTGTCTTTCTATCTATGTGCATACCATTCAGGCTAGTTCATTTCATTAGTACTCGATACTTGTTTCCGTGTACCCATGCTTAGTATAGTGTGATTTTAAGCACCCACATGACATTTGTGCACCCCCGACATGATTTGATACACTATTACTTGACACGACTTGGTACCGTGCACTTCTTGACATGATTGGATTTATATACACTACCTGACTTGACCTGATGTACCATGGCTTTCTCTGTTACCTGATCTTGTTACTAATGCCAACAAACCTGACCTATTATCCCTACGGACATTTCCTGTTGTCTATCCAGACAAACCTGTACCTGCCTGATCCTGTGTTGGCATTAGCTCCAGATTATTTTAATACCTGACTTGAACATATATAACTTGGGGGTATGGGGAAATCAATGATGAAACCTGACTTTTAATTCGACAGTTCGATACCTTTTCTGATCAGTCTTACGGGCTAGGCCAGCCCCGGGGTGATGCTGCTGACATCACTCGTCATTACCTACTACCTTTTACTGCCTTGCGGCACGTCTCGGATTCAGCCTGAGAGTCATAGACCGTGATCCCGGGTATGCACGGGATACTATTGAGTTACATCGATGATTCATCAATTTGATTTCAAAGACTTGAGAGTAGTTAACCCAATAGACCAGTTTAGATTACTCACTACACATTACCCTCACTGTCCTCATTTATATTACTGATATACCTGTTTTACTGTTCATACACATACCTGTATGTCTTGCTACCCCTGTTTATAGTATTGCTTGATATTATGACGCACTGACGTCTGGGTTTTGCATGACCCAGATCCTCTACCTTTGTTGCAGACTGATCAGGAGTACTGCCGCCATTAGACCGAGCGGTGAGGACTCTGTAGGTATCCAGATCTACTATTCCAGGTGTTTTATTTATTAGATCTTTTGCTTCCGCATATTATATTATTTCTTGACTTATTTATTCTGGCTCATGGACATGTACTAGATAGTTTAGTTTACTTTCCTGTTCTTGATATCTCTACAACCGTAATGTGACTATGGAGGGATTTTTCCTATCCACAAATAGCATGGTTGGCTATGTCACGTGACTATCTTAGCGTACTCTGGGAAGCGGGGCATGACAGGTATACTCTCATAATCAAGGATCTCTCACAACCTGAGAGAAGGTAAATAGAAGAGACAACCGAATAATCCTATTCAATTTCTTCAGAACCTATGGCCATCCTCGACTGAAGCAACTTCTTCGAGTTCGTATGTAACTATACGATGGCCGTTCCAAAAAATATGGATCATCGTAGCGATACGACATGTTCTGAAGAAATGCAAAGGGTAAACCAGGAGTAGCAGGGATATATGCGACTTTGTCGTGAATCAAGACAAGCCAAAACCAAGGGTGTAAAAAGGTTCGGTCAAATTGGTTCATGAGTTTTTAAGGTAAGTCATGGGTCACTGTACCAGAGAGAGAGAAAAGAAACACTCAGCGTGCATTCTATCAAGATCAGATTGGTTATTATTTTATCTGATTAGGATGGCTCCCACTGTATCCTCGAATCCTCCTTCAAACCCTAAAAGGAGAACTAGTCGGGATCATTTACACTTTAGAAATTCGCTAAACCGTTCATCCAGGCCAATGTTGGTACTCCGAGGGAGGTCCCCTGTGCTTTCACACGGACCCAACATTTCCACAGAGGCGTAATCTCGTTAACACTTTCTAAACACCTAATAGGTTAGCTAATTGCGAGGTGAAGAAATCTCCCGAGGAGTAATACATACTCATCAGTAGGAATTGGGACCCAGCTATCATCATGTAATAACCTGACGGAATCCACTCAAGTTACCACACTCCATAAGGTATGCGCATGCCTGACAAGTTTCCCATATATTTGAAACTCCCGATATGGTTTTTTCCCCTAACGACTTTTAACCTTGACTGGCTCAACATATCATAAGTCGCAAGTCAAGTTCAACCCGTTATTATCCTGGATTAATTAGACCCACCCATACAATCCCTTGACTAGGTCAACATGACCGTATGACTGTCCTAACCAATCGCATCACCATGCAGCAGAAAAGTACTACAGAGCTACCGAACACTACGCCTTGACTAGGTCAACATATGTAGCACGAATACTAAGTAATACTAATCTGAAATGACGAAGGGCCACGGCTGGTTTTTGGCGAAAAATCTTTAACGTAATGAATTTGATATCGTTGAAGGAACTCGAGTGGCTTTGAAATGGAGTGGCATAAGCTCCACTTTTTAAAACTAGTAACATACACTTTTGCTTAAGAGCAAACTCCCAATGAAGGGATCAAGGTTCTTCCCTCATAGAATGAGGTGCGGGATATTTCTAACCGAAGACCTCTATGCAAAGCAAAAGAATATGACCATGAGTTTTGAAGAAAGCCGAGTGGTTTTAAAATTGGTTCCGACAACATCATTTAGATTTATTTTTCCTTGCATCATTTAGATAATGCATTCCCATCATTTTATATTTCCAAGCCACAAAAGAAACAACCAAAATAACATGCTTTTTATATGCCATCTGCGTTCGCCACGGGGCCCCGTCATGCACCGTTAGGTTACTTAACTAACGGCAGAGCGGGGGCTGGACTAGCGCGGATGCAAAACATATAGAAGTATCTACTAAATATATATAATAGATATATATCAACATCGCAGGCAGATAATAGTCATCACAGCAGATAAAATCATCACAGGCATGCGAACAACAATATGGAATAGCGGATAATCTAGGAGCCCCGCGTTTCATTTGAGCCATAAATGAAATACGACGTTCCCCGGTCGTGTGGATAGCCAGTGCAATGAAGATCTTAGACCCCTACGAGTGCGGCAAATTACCCGCCAATTCCCGAAGTGAGGCAACCCCAATCAACAAAGTGAGTGGGCCACCCAGCACTTCACGGAATCTGGTAACTTGAGCACCCCTCCGTGGGTCAACCTATACCCCCTACGAGTACGACGAATAGCCCAATAATTCTAGAGTAAGATCCCCCGGTCTCAACGTCGTGAGATACGGGCTCATTGCCCTCTAGAACCCAGCTATTCGAGCACTCCTCCGTGGGGTAATCCTAGTATAGAAAAGAAAATATAAATACAATGGCGACATCGACCTCAACCCGGTCGTGCCCTAATAAAAGAATATACAAACTGATAGTGACGGCAGTCCACATGTCGGACGCTCGCTCCACAATAATGAATATACAAATGAATCTGAACTGTATATCTAATATTGCACACAAGGGTATGCATCATGACAATCCGCACAAACCATAACCAGATATATATATATATATATATATAACCGCAGAATCAAGCAACAGCAGAATGTGTGCAACCCCCTCTAAATGAACATATAGGAATTAGATGACGTTCAGCAACACATATATCACAGATACCGACGATGCAAAAGTTTTGAGTTTTTAAACTCCCGAATTGTCCCAAAGCTAAGATGACACATATGGAAATCTGAGACAAATCAAACAACACCAAAAATACCAATTTACAAAAACCAGCACACACCATGAAAACGAGCTCCAAATGTGAACAGTAAAAAGGTGAGGCCGGCCAAATCACCATTCTCGCCGGCCCAAACATGACCAAATCCGCTCGTTTTCATTGTGTGTTACTATCAAGTCTAGACTAAGCTTCTGCACATGTTTAAAAAAATTTTAGAGACCAAAAATATTTTGACAGAAACTGGGTTTTCAAAATGGAATTTTCGGTTTTGAAACTTGAAGCATCGTCAAACACTAATTTATGGTGTTTGGGTGGTGTCACGTCCCGCTTCCCAGTGTACGGGCAGAGGGCGCGACGGGCCGCTACGTATTTACTCAGAAGTAAACACGCTAAGCGTATCTAAGCAATATAAAAGTAAATGTACACAAGAGACAAGATGTAAATAAACAGCAACTTTATTTATTAAACATTCTTTTTACAAAAAGAACTGAAATGAAAATACATGGAATGAAAGCAATGCCTAAACAATGGCATAACAGAAATGAAATGTAATGTACAAGTGAATCTAAAACTCTGAGTCTTCAGTAAACTGATCCAAGTCTTCGCTGCTGGGATCGGTCTCCAGTGAGTCCGAATCACCTGACGACATTCCAAAGAAGAAAAAAGAGAATGTCGTCAGCGAACAAATCGCTCGGTAAGTCCCGTAGATAGATAAGAATAGAATAGACATAATAGAGTATAGCTATTTATTGTTGTTATTTAGTGTTAACGCTGTTATTTGTAGCTTGATACAGAAGAGGCCAGTATATACGAGAGGAGTCTCACTATACCAGAGACTACGGTATACGGAGTACAAGGAACCGTTTAGCCACGGTACGACGGCAATGGAGATTCAGGTTAGGTGTCTTATGGTTGCAATCTCGTGCCACTTCTAACACCTTCTGTACCAATCTACCCCTTATAAACCCCGCGGTGTCTTGGTTGTATTATTTGTATTGTGTTGAATTATATAATAAATTGTATAAATGGATGACTTGCCAAAACTATGATATCAGTCAATGGATGTAACTGGAGGATCATATAGATAGATGTATATCCATGATTCGGTTCGGTCAATATAGATTGAATAGATTGAACAGATTGAACATATGGATTCATGTTGAATTGTAGTTTATACTTGAATCATATTCAAGTCAGATTGATTATATTGAGATTCGTTCTGAGTCGGACAATTAGAAAAGAAATTGAAGTCATGAATTATATTTTGATGTTATCGGTAACTGCTGCACATGGGCGGTAGGATTTGTGCCTTTTTCAAAGACAATTACCGTGTTGATAACACCATTTGTTAAGGTGTCTACCTTAAATAGGCAAGCACCCATATCTCCGGCTCCCTGAGGCTCAAGAGACCCGACCCGCTTAAACCTGTGTTTAGTAAGGTTCTTATTGTAATTTAGTATAACTTGAGGGGGTTTTATGTAAAATAGTTTTTTTATACTTTCAAAATATACCTCAAGTATTTAATTACCATTTTTAGAGTTTTCATAGATGTTTCTTTTATTCAATGTGAAATTTCTAGTGAATATGACCTAGTTTTAAAGTATAAGGTATTTATTTGAAATATTGGAATTGTATGGTATTTTCTTGTAAATGGAATGTTTTTCTTGAATTTTGGAAATATGGAATATTATAAATATTAAAAATAGATATTTTGATATTAATTACATATATGTTTATTTATTAAAAATATAATTTTTATTTATAATAGAAATCACATTTTCTAAAGAAAAATATTTTAAAAATCTTTCGAGATCGTATACTCCTTGCGGAGGTCTGCATCTCACTCTACTAGGCCCGAGAATATGCGATAATCCGCACCATCCCAAACGGGTTCCCCAAAATGGGTTGTAGAGACGCAATTGCAAAGATTTGTTAAATACACTTCTTATAGAAAAAGGTTTTTATAAGTTGAAGATAGTTATATGTAAAGTCGTATTTTCCTAAATCTATGTTCCCAAATTCCATCGTGCTATATTAGATATGTGTGTTATGAGGAGGTAGGTCATTAACCCGTGAGTTTTCTAAGATAATACGGTTTAAAAAGTTTAAGCATGTCGAAATGAAACATGAAGGTATTTTAAGATAAAAGCGGAATAAAACTTGCTACGGTTATTATTTTGATGTCAAACTTGTTCTATTGTCTTCATTAATGTTTAATAGTCATGAAATAAGGGTTTGGTATTATTGTGTTTAAGAAAAATAGAATTTTTTAAGGAAAAACCGAATCGGAAGTCGGATGAACTCCGCTTCCGTCGGGTTTTAGTTTTGAATGTTTTTAGAATAGAGAAAAGAAGGAGAAGTAGGGACTTACTGGATGATTGGCTAGAGGATAGAAAGAGGAAGAGGTGGGAGTTGCCGGTGTGTCATTTCGTCATCGGTAACTCCTTGAGTTATCGCCAGAAGTTCTTCGGAGTTTCGCCCTTTGCTAACTCCACTTGCACACAAAAGGATCTTGAAATTTTCTTGAGAGTTTTTGTAGGAAATTTTAGTGTGAAGGGGTGTAAAAATAGAGTGGGTATTTATAGGGAAAATTAGGGTTAGGGGGTAATAAAAATACATTTAAATTTGCATTAAAATGGGATTTAAAGAGATTTTATTATTCTCTGTAAATGTGCAGAGAATAAACAATACTGGGGTTATGGGGGAGTCCAAAAGTCGCTAGGGTAAAATAAAATTAGGGTTTGGTCCGAGTTGGACCGGCGGCGTCGGCCCGAGTCTCCATCTCGCCGGCCTGAGTTATGAGGTGGGGGCTCGTATTAGTGTCATGTGTCCCTGACGCTTGGTCTAGCCTCGTACATATGTTTGTTTAGACTGTGACTCTTAGTTTTACGAGTTGTGCACGTGTAGACTCTTGGGCTTTTAAAGATTAAAAGAATTTTAAATAAAAAGATATTGTGGCTGATGGGATTTGAACTCTGGTGCTATGGTTCAGCAGTGCAAGGTCTTACCAATGAGCTACAAGCTCTTTCTTGTTGTTCAAAAGTAAATCAAATTTTTATAGTACTCACAGGAATTTTAAATACCCCAAGTATTTATTGATACGAAAAAGTGTTTGTTTGTAGTTTAACCGCAATCAATAACGGTGTCGCGTATAGCTAGACCGAGATGAGTACGGGTCGTCCTCTGGGAAACGTGGAACCTTTTACTTTTACTTTAGATGTGTTGAGAAAGAGAGGAGGGATAAAGAATTTTATAGAATGGTTTCTAGATCTACGTTAAACAAGAATGTAAAATATAGATCTAGATTATTTTAAAGATGTAGTAAATATAATAAGAAGGCTTGTAGGGTTCGTTAGGATTTAGTAGTTATGGACGATTAATTAAAAGT
The DNA here is from genome assembly GCA_030015575.1 of Agapanthus africanus. Lineage (NCBI taxonomy): Eukaryota > Viridiplantae > Streptophyta > Magnoliopsida > Asparagales > Amaryllidaceae > Agapanthus > Agapanthus africanus. The sequence continues at coordinate 874,152,560 of JASDDO010000022.1, read as the reverse complement.
TACCCTTTTTATCCATTAATAGATTTAGAACTAGAACGGCGGTGATGCGTGTAGATTAGGGTTTCTGGAGGGAAAAGGAATCCCACTCTTAACCCTTATCTCGACACGGAACTCCGTTCATATCTAGCCTTTACCAAAACAATCATTAATCTAATCTCTAATCGCGGTCGGAACTAGCAAGGAATTGCTAGCGTACCCGATTAGGATATTAATGATTCTTTTGATAAAGTTTCTAAATTTTATAGGACTTAAAAAGGGTTTAATTATTTTCATCGTCCATTAGCCTACCATAATCCTACGAACCCTAACAAGCGGAGAATTACTCGCGCATGTTGGGAGAAGAAGATGAAAAGAAATCGAGGGAAAACATAATGTAAAAACAATAAAATAACTACCTTTATTAATCGACTTCTTCAAACTACACTTTTAATCCATAGAAAATGATTACAACTAATTGCTTCTCGATCTTTCCTAAGGAGGTAGTCGAACAGTCGATGATCAGCCTGGATGCGTGAGCGTCTGGAGCTTCGTGATCTCTTCGGCTTGATAACTTTTCCAAGAGGCTCTCGGTGCCCTTTTATAGTCCAAAGCCACAATCTTTTGCTTCAAAAGTTGGTAAAATATAGCAGAGATTTAAGCCACAAATCTTAGCAAATGATCCCTCTAGATTGCCGCGGATCCACGGCCAAAGGAGGGATATGGCCGCGGATCTGCGGCCATTTGATCTCATCCCTCCATCATTTTTCTGGGGCTTGGTCTTTGGGACATGTGGCAATCCTAGGCACCTTCAGAATTCAGAAATCTTCTCTCGGTTGCTTCCAGACTTGGTCTCCAAGTTTTAATTCTTAATTAGGCAAGTCTTCTTCAACAACTTGATTTGCTTGCTAAATTCTGCATAACAACTTGGAAAATTCTGCACAATAATCTCAAATAATATTTAGTAGACTTAGTTCTACTAGGATTTGGTCAATGAATTTATTTGCATACATTTTTCTACCAAATACTAATTAAAATATATTAACACATGGAAAATGGTGTCTTTACACATAAACCCTCATATGTATAATATATCATAATAAAGTCCTTTTTTAATATGAAAATGGTAGGAAAAATGTAATACAAATGTGCAGTCTTATCAACTGAACAAATACTCCCAAACTTATCTTTGATCGTCCCGAGCAAACTAGTTTATTTAAGAGGAGAAAAAGAAAGGAGAAAACTAAGCACACTTTCGTAGGCAACACGATTGCACTGAGCACGTGCAACAAGCCGTTAAACCTCTAGGTGTCCCTAGTAGGAGGAGTGTTGTCTCCTGAGGGTTTTCAGCGGATTACACCCACAAAATCCAATAACAAAAGAGAGATGGTGAAATTTACATATAAAGATAAGAACCATAAAAGAAAGACTTTGAAAATAAGAGTTTCCAACTACACTAGCTTTTCAGTTGTCATGAGCCCTATCTTAATAGTCATGAAAAAATGTTAGAAATCACATCATCTCTCAATAAAACATCGTCTTTATTCTTCATTCCTACCTTTCATCCAAACATTGATCATATACCCCTACGTGTGTGTAAAGAACATCCCTACACTCGGAGAATTCAATTCAAGCTATCATACTCTTGTCCATCTACCTTAGTACTTTTTAATTTGATGAATATTTAGGGTTGCTCACACCCTTTCATGCGACCGTTAATACTTCTTGAGATACTAACCGACCGATTACTCATGTGCTTGCTGATAAGGTGATAATATTTTCCTCGTCTTGCACCACCTAAGGCTTAGCAGTGACTCCCAGACCAGTTGGCCTTAGGGCACTAGATGAAGAGGCACCTTCGCTATATTTTTTTTATTGCTGCCTTGGCGATAACAAAACCAGTGTTCATTTTTCTCTTTTCATCATTTTTATATTTTCTTCATTTTTTTCATTTCCTTCATACTTTGGATTTTAGACAAGAGCATTTCAAGGTATCCTCTACTATCCCAAGTTTCAAGACGTGTGTAAGTGCATATAGTAGGGTATCAACATTCAAATGTTTGGCTTCCAGAATAGAAACTATTTTTCAGACTTATTTTTATCCTCAGATTAGTGACTTCCTTCATCTTACTAACCCTTGGGACAACAGCTAATAACTACTTATTACCAGTTCGTTTAAGAAAAATTCTAATTTTCTTGGTTTTCTTAAACTATTCCTATCTTTTGGATGTAATTTTTCACTTTCGACTCTTTTGTTATAAAAGAAAATTTTTGAAATTTTTGAAAATGTTGTGCTTTTGCAAAGTATGATGCAAATTGATGCGTAAATAAGCACAAACCTCCCCCAAACCTGTTTACAGCAGTGTCCTCACTGATGTCATCCGTTAAGCTCAAAAACCTGTAGACTTGGGAGGAAATTATTAATGGGGGCAAGAATATATGAAAGTGAAAATCCTCCCCCAAACTTATTTTAGGCTCACAATTTTGTAAAAATCATTTTCTTTCAAGAGCCAAAATATACCACCTCCCCCAAACATGAGTTAAACAATTTTAATCTTTTTTTTTAAATCACACGAGGGGGTCAAGGTTATTGGTCAAAGTAAATCCTTATAAAGACCAAAAGTCAACACCAACCATTCAAAAATTTTATCGATGAAGCACCAAGGTTGGTGGAAGAACATGTCACCTTTCGACGTGAAGAAGTGGGGATGTGATAAGAGGTGTAATGGAAAAGAATTGCGTCTCAATTTGGAGAGACGACACAGTGATAGTAATGATGGATTACTCACATTATCATGATTGTCCAAAAGAAGGGGTGGAGGTCCAATTTCTTCATCTTGGAGTTGATTCATCTCAACACCCGTGTCTTGTAAAAATGCGAGTTCATCAGCGAAAATTTCCTCGAAGCTTTCAACGATACCCCGAAGAATAATGTCATCAGAAAAAATGGGGTGATCGTCAGACTCTATAAAAAGTTCCTTATCAGCGTTAGATGTTGACCCGGACAACTCGGTGGAAGAGTCCGTGTTAAGCAACAACATATGAAAAGAGTCAGAATTATGAAGTTGATCATATTCACTGCTGTCGACATCCATTAATTCGACAGAACACACATGAGCATAGGGTTCGGAGGGTTCACTTCCCAACTTGTAAATGTTAAGCTCAATTGACTTCTTTCCAAAGGATAGGGTCATAGAGCCGTTTCTACAATTGATTACAGCGTTGGAAGTGGCTAAAAAGGGTCGACCGAGTATCACCGGGATTTGATTGTGTGGGTTTGCCACAGGTTGTGTATCTATAACGATAAAGTCCACAGGGAATATGAATTCCCCGACTTTGATTAACACATCTTCTAGCTCACCCCTAGGTTGGGTGATAGATCGATCGGCCATCTGAAGAGTGCAATGCGCAGGTTTTAACTCTCCGATCCCTAATTGCTCATAAACAGAATACGGAAGCAAGTTAACACTAGCACCTAAATCGAGTAGAGCACGATTGATATTTTTACCCCCAATAGAAATTGAAATTGTAGGACTTCCGGGGTCCTTTCGTTTCTTGGGTAGTTGTTGTGTAAAAGCTGTGCTCACATTACTCGCAAGAAAAACTTTTTTAAGTACTTGAACTTTTCTCTTCCTAGTGTACAAGTCCTTTAAGATTTTTGCATATGACGGAACTTGTAGAATAGCATCTAGGAGAGGAATGTTAATGTTAACTTGCTTAAAAATTTCCACAATCTTCTCCATTTGTGGACTTGGTCTGTTGCCCCTTAACCTGTTTGGATAAGATGCTTGATCAATACGTTTTGGGTCCAACGTTTGTGGAGAAGACTGTGGGGATGGATTCGATCCCAAAACTGGAGTGGGAATCGACTTAGATAGATTTGGCGAAATGGGAGAAGGGTTCGAGCCTTGGGGAAAACGGAGAATAGGCTCGGGTGAAGGTGGGAGACTAGACGAATTAGGGGAAGAAGAAGAAGCTGGGGTATCATTGGTGTCACTATCATCACACTGCTCACCCACTCGGTCATTCAGCACTTTTCCCGATCTCAACGTGGTAACAACACTCACATTATAACTTTGTGAGTGGCCAGGATTAGGTATGGGTTGAGATGGGAGTTTCCCTTTTTCTCTCGCACTCATTGGGGCGTTTAACTGTGCGATTTGGTTTTCTATTGATTTAATACTCTCACCATGGGAGGCGGAGTTTTTCGTTAGGATATCAATAGAAGACCTCATCTCAGCCGAAAATTGCATGGATTGTTTCATGAACATATCCAAAGTTTGTGCAAGTGAGTTGTCAGTACCGGCCACTTGTGGTGTAGGCCGGATTTTGGAAATTCTGTGACTGAAAAGGGGGCTGATTCTGTGGTTGTGGTTGCTGTGGAGGAGGTCTTTGATAATTGCTTTGTTGGTTTTGATTCCAAGCAAAGTTAGGATGATTCCTCCATCCTTGATTGTATGTGGAAGAATAAGGGTCGTTTCTAGGTTGCTGCAGAAAAGCAGCATTAGCTTGAAACGAAGCATTCATAGGACATTCTTCCGTTAAGTGTGAAGGATCCGAACAGCGACCACAGACGGTCTTAGGAAGCGTGACCTGATTTAGGGAGAATGATGAGAATTTGTTCTCAATAGCGTCGAGTTTCTTCTGTATCGCTGCCATTTCGGCTTTCACTGCGATAGAAACATCGAGCTGGTGAATACCTCTTTTAGTTGAAGGTGGTCTTACGCTTTCCCACTGCAACGTGTGTTCAACAAGGTCTTCCAGATATTTCCAAGCTTCACCGTCGTCTTTAGACATGAAATTGCATTGACAATTTGTTTCAAGCATCTGCTTTTTCGCTGGATTAATGCCCTCATATATAATCCGACATAAATCCCATCTATTGATTCCATGATGAGGACATTGGACAAGCAGATCTTTGAAACGTTCAAAACACTTCCAAAATGGTTCATTGGGAAGCTGGGTGAACTGGTTGATCTCGCTCCTAACACGGGCAGTCTTATGGTTTGGGTAAAACTTCTTAAGAAATACTATGACAAATTCATCCCAATTAGTGATAGAGTGTGCGGCAGTATTGTAAAGCCATTTTTCTGCCAAGTCGCACAGTGTGAATAGGAGAAGACGTAAGCGCATAGCATCTAAAGTCAATTGTGAAGTACCCATCATTGCGCATACGTTTTCGAATTTGGTGATGAAAACGTACGCGTCTTCCGACTCAAGCCCGTGAAATTTGGGCAGCAGATTGATGTAGTGGGGTTTAATCTCGAAATTATCCCCGTTAAGTGGTGGAAGAGATAGACAAGTGGGAAGAGGACCACGGATAGGATAGCATCTCTCTTGGAGAGAGATGCGCGGTGGATTCTGCGCACCTCCGGGTGGTGGCAGCGTGGTGTTATACTCTGATGGAGTGCCGTCCATCTCGGTCGATATGGTGTGTGGTGGGGGAAAAGAAGATGAAGAAGTACCGACTTCGGCGTCGATAGTAGGAACGCGGACAAGACGGGCACTAGGATCCCGTGTCCAGCCGAGCATGCACTAAGCGGGTTTAGTGCAAGTGGCAGCGTGTGTGTGATTTAAAATTGGCTTGTTTTGAAAAAGTGGGACTCAAGACAAATCTCCCTAAGATGCACAAGCAACCCTAGAACTAAGGTCACCTAGGTCAGTCTCTAGACCGCTCCTAGACTTCCAAAGGACAAGCCGCAGGATCAATCCTCTACCGCCTCCGTACTACCTTTGTAGTCAGGTAAGTGCCAGGTAAGTGGGAAGGAACCACAGTAGTGGGCCTAATTAAAAACCACTAGCCTTTGACACACTTGCCTAGGCACTACAAAAGTAATGCGGATAAACGATAGATTACCCACGACCTTCCTCTGTCCTTAATGAGCGCGACAGTCCTTAGAGTCTGGTCTAGATATTTTTTAAATTAATGAAGGTTTGATCTATATGCTCGGTTTGTGATTTGTGGGGCTTAGGAAGGGTAATGAAATCCCCACCTAATCTTGATTTGGTCTTTGCCCCTTAGAGTCCGTATTAAAATATGCAAAACAAAACCAATCATAAAACTTTTTGCAAAAAGATTTTTGAGCGGCGCTATTTTGCAAAGAATCCTGCAGAAGATAGATTTTATTGGATTTGAGAGGAGAGAGAAAGAGTTAAGAAAGATACCAGAGAAATGTGAACCCTAGATCTCCTGTTTCCTCAAGTCCGTGACTCCAGATTCCCTCGCAAAATTCACACACAAATCGTTAAATATGCAATTTGCAGTTTTGTTTTAATAATGATATGAATCGTCTAAGAATTCAACACAAATAATAAGAATAAAAAATTACGCACGTATCCCCGGCAACGGCGCCATTTGATTGATATGAAAAAGTGTTTGTTTGTAGTTTAACCGCAATCAATAACGGTGTCGCGTATAGCTAGACCGAGATGAGTACGGGTCGTCCTCCGGGAAACGTGGAACCTTTTACTTTTACTTTAGATGTGTTGAGAAAGAGAGGAGGGATAAAGAATTTTATAGAATGGTTTCTAGATCTACGTTAAACAAGAATGTAAAATATAGATCTAGATTATTTTAAAGATGTAGTAAATATAATAAGAAGGCTTGTAGGGTTCGTTAGGATTTAGTAGTTATGGACGATTAATTAAAAGTTACCCTTTTTTATCCATTAATAGATTTAGAACTAGAACGACGGTGATGCGTGTAGATTAGGGTTTCTGGAGGGAAAAGGAATCCCACTCTTAACCCTTATCTCGACACGGAACTCCGTTCATATCTAGCCTTTACCAAAACGATCATTAATCTAATCTCTAATCGCGGTCGGAACTAGCAAGGAATTGCTAGCGCGCCCGATTAGAATGTTAATGATTCTTTTGATAAAGTTCCTAAATTTTATAGGACTTAAAAAGGGTTTAATTATTTTCATCGTCCATTAGCCTACCCTAATCCTACGAACCCTAACAAGCAGAGAATTACTCGTGCATGTTGGGAGAAGAAGATGAAAAGAAATCGAGGGAAAACATAATGTAAAAACAATAAAATAACTACCTTTATTAATCGACTTCTTCAAACTACACTTTTAATCCATAGAAAATGATTACAACTAGTTGCTTCTCGATCTTTCCTAAGGAGGTAGTCGAACAGTCGATGATCAGCCTGGATGCGTGAGCGTCTGGAGCTTCGTGATCTCTTCGGCTTGATAACTTTTCCAAGAGGCTCTCGGTGCCCTTTTATAGTCCAAAGCCACAATCTTTTGCGTCAAAAGTTGGTAAAATATAGCAGAGATTTAAGCCACAAATCTTAGCAAATGATCCCTCTAGATTGCCGCGGATCCGCGGCCATATTGCCGCGGATCCACGGCCAAAGGGGGGTATGGCCGCGGATCCGCGGCCATTTGATCTCATCCCTCCATCATTTTTCTGGGGCTTGGTCTTTGGGACATGTGGCAATCCTAGGCACCTTCAGAATTCAGAAATCTTCTCTCGGTTGCTTCCAGACTTGGTCTCCAAGTTTTAATTCTTAATTAGGCAAGTCTTCTTCAACAACTTGATTTGCTTGCTAAATTCTGCATAACAACTTGGAAAATTCTGCACAATAATCTCAAATAATATTTAGTAGACTTAGTTCTACTAGGATTTGGTCAATGAATTTATTTGCATACATTTTTCTACCAAATACTAATTAAAATATATTAACACATGGAAAATGGTGTCTTTACACATAAACCCTCATATGTATAATATATCATAATAAAGTCCTTTTTTAATATGAAAATGGTAGGAAAAATGTAATACAAATGTGCAGTCTTATCAACTGAACAAGTATACATTAACTTTTAATCAAATTTATGTACACAAGAATTGGAGTTGTTACAGGTGGCTTTGATACCATGTTGGGATCCGGCGCCCACACCACGGAGGCTGCAGGCAAGGCGTAAGCGAAAACAAAAACTTTTTGCGGGCACAGGACGCCTGAACCCAAGAATTCGATCCAAACACCCTAAACTAGAAAACTGAAACATGTAAGGTTTGAGAAATACAACTTTTATCGCGTGTCCACCTAATTATGGAAGACTCCTCCAAGCTCGTAGCCGCCAGGAGCGCGCTTGAGTATCGACCACCCTTGCCGAAGATGATCCACCTGAGGGAACGCGGAGGAGGCTCTAACCGACGGTCCAAAATTGCTAGGCTTGGATGGCCGATGTTGTAGGAATACTTCACTATATTTTTCTCTTTAGAATCTTGCTTGAAAATGGAAGCAAGAAGAAGAAGAAGATGGAGAAGATGATGTTAGGGTTCCCTAGCACCTACTGAAGATATGGAAGCATCACACATGCTACTTTTAAAAATAAAGAGGTGCTAAGCAAACAAAGCAAGGATCTTTAACTAGAATACTAGGGTAACAACTAAAGTATCACATACAAAAACCATATTACCACTAAGTGAAAGGAATACAACCTTTGTATTCCTCTTTGTAGTGACTCCTAAGATCGTTGAGAGTTGAAAAAGCTTGCAAATGAGCTCCTTTGTCCACGATGATCCACCCGAAATTCACTTTGTCAAAGCTCCTAGCTCCACTTGATCAAAGAAGAAGATGAAGCTAAACACTCTATACTAATTGGCTAGATTAGAGTAGAATGAAGAGGTGGTTTGTTTTCTCTAATCAAAACCCTTTCTTTTTTATACCCTCACTCTTTATAAAACTCAAGAGAGCTTGGAAAATGAGGAGGAAGAAGAAGGCAACTCAAGAGCTCAAGATAATATAAAAGATAATCAAAAATGAGAATAGAAAATAACATATATAATTTCTTGTTCTCATCTCAAACCATGGTTACTTAATTTAGATATTTTTGCACATGAGTTAAAAGGCAAAAGGAAAACCAATCCAAGGTTAATAGGTAGGTGAAGTGTGGTCCACTTCAAGAAGAGTGTAGACAATAACCATGGATTAATATTTCCTTTTCTTTTTATTTTAACTTAAATGCAAAAGAATATATATAAATATAAGTTCCATGTGAGTCTTGCATTACCATCAAAGGTGTATCATCAACCATGATACTTTGTATGCATATATGTGTCCATGCACATCAACATGTGCATACATATATGCATACACTTTATAAAAAGAAATGGGTTTAATAAAAGAAATTAAACTAAAAGTCAAATGTTAAATCAACACTTGATTTAACAAACCGGTCATATCAAATACGACCCGACCAATAGAAAAACGCCCGACTAAAATACGGTATCATATGCATGTATTTAATCGGGTCTCAGTGCATATCACATATGCACATCACATCGTTTTGCCGGGGCTAGGGAACTCCTGTGTGGGACTCTAAGATTCGTCAATACGCCGACTGTGGGTGATGATCATATCAAACACCCACAAGCCGCAAGCAGTCAGCTAAACGTAACGGCCACCCGGGTATTGAGCGATCAGAAGAAAACTAGCAAAGCTGTCAAAACTCCCGTCAAGCCATCTGGCAACACTTACCGTACAGTCCGGTCTTCTCGTCAGATATGTTGCATATTGAGTTTATGGATGGTATCGTCGACCCCAATAACTCAATAAGTCATGCTGGTGTATGGCTCATAACAGATCGAAAAACTACTGATAACACTTATCAGTAAATCTCAGCAGCCCTAGCCAGGGACTTCCTGTTATAGCCAATCGAGCATTGCACAACATCAACTCCCAATACCGGGAGAGACGAAACCCCTCCTATCGCTCATCACCTCCATGTGCCTCGGGACTGTACCCAAAGACCACCTGTTTGCACGACTCAGTAGAGCCGTGGTAGGGTGGAGATCAAAATACAGTGCGAGGACACACAAGACTCTATGACGATCTTGGGTCTACAGACTAACCTGTACCAGTGTCACCTGAGAACTGCTATCCGACGATAGATATAATACCACATAAGAGTTCTCGGCGAGTCCGTTCAGTGTACCCAGTCTCCACTGAGCACCCGCATACAATCTTTGGTGTCGGCACACCAGATGGATATGGGATCATCCATCGCCCATCACATAGGACAAGAATGACATACGCTAGTATACTCTGGAATATCGATGCCACGTCTCGATACACCCACGAATAGGAACAGTTTAAGGATATGCTTATAAACTACACGTGTCCCACTAGTATGATCTGCATCATAGTCGTAGTAGTCAAGCAAATATCCTCAGGGCTTTATCAATATGTGCAAATGAATAAAAGCATGATCAAGTCAACATGTCAGATAAAGTAAACCGGATAGCATACTATCATGTCGAGCAAGAAAGTAATCCATATATATACATGTCCAAGCATCCACTATACATATAATGGCTTCTAGGGCATACATATATCCAACAATCTCCCACTTGCACAAAGGCCAATTATTGGCGTATTTCATACCCAACATCTCAAAAAGTCGCTCATGCTGCGGCTATGGAAGGGCCTTGGTGAGTGGATCCGCTGTGTTATTCTTTGTATCTACTCTCCGAATCTTGATCTCTTGGCAATCTACAATCTCCCGGATCAAATGATATCGCCTTAGGATGTGTCTGGATTTCTGATGGGACCTTGGTTCTTTGGCTAACACCATAGCCCCATTATTATCACAATACAATGGTATTGGATCAATAATGGTTGGAACTACTTCTGGTTCCGCGATGAACTTCTTCATCCAGACGGCTTCCTTGGCAGCATCATTTGCAGCAATATACTCAGCTTTCATCGTTGAGTCTGCAACGGTATCCTGTTTGGAACTCTTCCAACTAACCGCCCCTCCATTGAGGGTAAATACAAACCCTGAGATAGATTTGCTGTCATCCTTATCACTTTGGAAGCTGGAATCGGTAAAGGCCTCCATTTGGAGATCTCCATTACCATACACCAAGAACAATTCTTTAGTCCTTCGTAAGTACTTAAGAATGTTCTTCACTCCTATCCAATGTTTCTCCCCTGGGTTGGATTGATACCTGCTTACAACAGCTAGTGCATAAGCTACATCAGTGCGAGTACATAACATCGCATACATTATAGATCCTACGGCTGAAGTGTAGGGTATAATGCTCATGCGAGCTCTCTCTTCATCAGTCTTCGGACAGACGTCCTTGGAGAGAGTGATTCCATGACAAGCGGGCAAGACACCACGCTTGGAATCTTCCATACTAAACCTTTTTAGTATGGTGTCAATGTATTTTGATTGGGACAATCCCAATAACCTCTTGGATCTATCTCTATAGATCCTTATGCCCAAATGCACGACGCATCACCCAGGTCCTTCATGGAGAACCTTTGTGATAAGAATAGTTTGACCGATTGCAGCATAGGAATGTCATTTTCTATCAAGAGAATGTCATCCACGTACAGTACGAGGAATGTGACAGTACTCCCTACAATCTTCTTATAAATGCATGGTTCATCTATATTTTTGATAAAATCAAACTCTTTGATTGTATCATCAAAACAGATGTTCCAGCTCCGTGAGGCCTGCTTTAATCCATAAATGGATTTAAGCAATCTACATGCATTCCCGCTGCTCCCACTGTCAATGAAGCCCTCTGGCTAATCCATATAAACGCATTCTTCTAAATCACCATTCAGAAATGCAGTTTTAACGTCCATCTGCCAGATTTCATAATCATAGTGAGCAGCAATAGTAAGTAGGATCCGAATGGATTTAAGCATTGCTACTGGAGAAAAAGTTTCATGATAGTCCAGTCCTGGTCTTTGACGAAAACCTTTCGCTACAAGCCTTGCTTTAAAGGTCTCTGCCTGTCCATCTATACCAATCTTTCTCTTAAAGATCCATTTGCACCCAACGGGTTTTATCCCAGGAGGTGCAATGTCCAAAGTCCATACTTTGTTGGTGTACATGGACTCCATTTCGGATCTCATGGCTTCCAGCCTCTTCACAGAGTCACCACTCGTGATAGCTTGCTGAAAACTAGTAGGGTCATCATCATCCATGATGCAATCTTCTCTATCACCATCAATGAGAAACCCATAGTATCTCTCTGGTGGGCGAGAAGTTCGACTAGATCTCCGGAGCGGCTGAGGTTCTTGAAGTTCTACTGCAACATCAGTTTCAACCAATTCATTCTAAGTAATTTGTGTCTCTAGAACCTCTTCTAGTTCTACCACATTGCCATCAGTACTGTCTGTAAAGATTTCATTTTCCAAAAATGTGGCATGCTGAGCAACAAACACCTTTTGTTCCTCCTTGTGGTAGAATAGATATCCATACGAATGTTTTGGATATCCCACAAATTTACACATGACCGATCGTGTCTCAAGTTTGTCTGGATTCTGCTTTTTAACAAATGCCGGACAACCCCAAATCCTAAATCTTTTAAGAGATGGTCTCTTTCCACTCCATATCTCATATGGAGTGGTAGACACGGTCTTGGTTCGAACCCTGTTTAACAGATACATTGCTATCTCCAATGCATGTCCCCAAAAGAAAAGCGGTAACTCAGCATCACACATCATGGATCGTACTATATCTAATAGGGTACGATTCCTCCGTTCTGACACACCGTTGTGCTGTGGTGTGTAAGAAGGAGTGAGTTGAAAGAGAATACCATTCTCTTTTAAGAAATCTGAAAACTCTGTACTTAAGTACTCCCCACCTCGATCCGATCGAAGTTTCTTGATGCTCAAGCCTGTTTGTTTTTCTACTTCAAGTTTATACTCCTTGAATTTCTCGAAAGCTTCGGATTTGTGCTTTATCAAAAACACGTGTCCGAATCTTGAGAAATCATCAGTAAAAGTAATGAAGTATGAAAAAACGCCTCTAGCATGTGTAGACATTGGTCCGCATACATCACTATGTATGAGGCTTAAGAGTTCCACAGCTCTTTCTCCGTGTCCAGTAAACGGAGTTTTGGTCATTTTACCTTTGATACAGGACTGAAAAGTTGCATAAGATTTATATTCAAAAGGATTTAAATATCCATCTTTATGTAGCTTGCTTAGTTTTGTTTCATTAATATGACCAAGTCTACAATGCCAAAGAAAAGCTTCATTTATATCTGAAAATTTTCTTTTATTAGTATGTTGTATATTGAAAACTGTGTGTTGGTTCAGGACGTAAATACCGTTATTCAATGTACCATACCCAATCAACTCTTGATTCAAGTTAATGTTCATAACATTATTTTGCAACACAAAATGATATCCTTCATTGTCCAACAAAGAAACGGATATTATATTTCATAGCATACTTGGCACAAAAATAACAAGGGTTCAAAACCAAAATACAACCCGAAGGCAACCCCAGATGATACTCTCCTACCGATACAGCATGTACATTGGAACCATTTCCAACCCGCAGAGTACGGTCTCCAGTCTTCAAAACTCTACTGTTTCTCAACCCCTGCACACAATTGCAGATGTGAGAACCAGAACCGGTATCTAATACCCAAGATGCAGAGTTAATTGAAAAACAGTTCTCAGTTACAAACACACCTGAAGCGGAAGCATCACCATGCTTCTTTTTCTTGAGATCAGCAAAATACACAGCACAGTTACGTTTCTAATGTCCCGACTTGTGGCAGTAAAAACATTCCCCTTTTCCACTTCCCGCGGCCCCAAATGTGTCTTTCCCCTTCGCCTTTTTAAGTCCACCTTTCGGTTTGATGGGTTTCTTCTTCTTCTTTCCCTTGGCCTTAGATTTTGGGATGGAAGAGGAAGATGGCCCAGCAAGCAGAGCGGGAGTCTTCACTGTTTTCAGCGTGCTCTATGCATTTCTCAACATATTGAGAAGTTCAGGCAATGATTTCTCCAAATCGTTCATATTGAAATTCACTATGAACGGAACAAAGGCGGGGGAGAGAGACTGCAGAACAACATCTGTATATTGCTCATTATCCATAGTCCATCCCAGTTCCTCAAGTTCTTCTATAAGACCAATCATCTTCAGGACATGGTCTCCTACTGATGCACCAGGGGCCATTCGCATCTGAAACAACTTTCGAGACGCCTCGTATCCCAAAGTACGAGATTGCTCTTCATACAACTCCTTTGTATGAAGAAAGATGGATTGCACATCCATCTTCTCGTGCTGTTTCTGATGGATGTTGTCCATAGAAGCAAGCGCGAGGCACTTGGCCGTGTTGCAGTCAATATCCTATGTTTTTCGGATCTCCCTATCCGAAACAGATGATTCAGGTCCTGGGACGGGTGGGGTTTTGGTAGTGAGGACATATGATACTTTATCATATGTGAGTGCAATGTCCAAGTTCCTCAACCATTCTTTATAATTCGGTCCTGTCAGTTTGTTTTTCTCTAGTAGAAACATAAGTCCTGTCATCGATATCTGCCATTATGAGAGAGAAAAGAATACACTCAGCAAAATGTTCAAGTTCATCAACCATTCCCTAGCACCTGCTGAAGATATGGAAGCATCACGCATGCTACTTTTAAAAATAAAAAGGTGCTAAGCAAACAAAGCAAGGATCTTTAACTAGAATTCTAGGATAACAACTAAAGTATCACGTACAAAAACCATATTACCACTAAGTGAAAGGAATAAAACCTTTGTAGTGACTCCTACAATCGTTGAGAGTTGAAAAGGCTTGCAAGTGAGCTCCTTTGTCCACGATGATCCACCCGAAGTTCACTTTGTCCAAGCTCCTAGCTCCACTTGATCAAAGAAGAAGATGAAGCTAAACACTCTAAACTAATTGGCTAGATTAGAGTAAAATGAAGAGGTGGTTTGTTTTCTCTAATCAAAACTCTTTCTTGTTTATACCCTCACTCTTTATAAAACTCAAGAGTGCTTGGAAAATGAAGAGGAAGAAGAAGGCAACTCAAGAGCTCAAGATAATATGAAAGATAATAAAAAATGAGAATAGAAAATAACATATATATTTTCTTGTTCTCATCTCAAACCATGGTTACTTAATTTAGATATTTTTGCACATGAGTTAAAAGGCAAAAGGAAAACTAATCCAACGTTAAAAGGTAGGTGAAGTGTGGTCAATTTCAAGAAGAGTGTAGAAGATAACCATGGATTAATATTTCCTTTTCCTTTTCTTTTTCTTTTAACTTAAATGCAAAAGAATATATATAAATATAAGTTCCATGTGAGTCGTGCATTGCCATCAAAGGTGTATCATCAACCATGATACTTTGTATGCATATATGTGTCCATGCACATCAACATGTGCATACATGTATGTTAGTTATATGTATGCCCTAGAGGCCATTACTATACATAGGATGTATATTATAGTGGATGCTTGGACATATATATGGAGGACTTTCTTGCTCGACATGATAGTATGCTATCTGGTTGCTCTTTACCTTAACGTGTACACTGATTGTCTCTCTGTTACATGTTGGTAAAGCCCTTAGGATGTGTACTTGACTACCTGGACTATGATGCGGACCATACTAGTGGGGACATGGTAGTCCATAAGTACATCCTTCAAGATCCCTAGTCGTGGGTATATCGAGACAGGGCATCGATATACCAGAGTAGACTAGCGTATACCTTCTCGACCCATACAGATGGGCGATGGATGATCCCATATCCATTGGTGTTTGACATCAGAGATGATATACGGGTGCTCAGTGGAGACTGGGTACACTGGACGGACTCGCCGAGAACTCCCAGATGGTATTATACCTTACGTCAGATGGCAGTTCTCTGGTGACACTGGTACAGAGTAGTCTGTTGACCCGAGATCGTCATAGAGTCTTGTGTGATTCCCACTGTGCTTTGATTTCCACCTTACCACGTCCAAGAGGGCGTGCAAAACGGTGGTTTTTGGGTACAGTACCGAATCACATGGAGGCAATGAGCGATAGGAGGGGATTCGTCTCTCCCGGTATAGGGAGTTGATGTTGCGCTGTGTTCGATTGGCTATAACCGGAAATCCCTGGCCAGGGTTGCTGAGATTTACTGGTAAGTGTTACCAGTAGTTTCTCGAACTGTTATAGACCTCATATCGACATGACTTATCGAGCTATTGGGGTCTGACGTTTACCACCCCTAGGCGAGATATGCGACATATCAGACGACGAGACCGGACTGTACGGTAAGTGTTACTGGTTGGATTCACAGGAGTGTGAGCGGGCTTGCTCGTCGATCTTCTGATCGCTCAATACCCGGGTGGCCGTTACGTTTAGCAGACCGCTTGCGGCTTGTGGGTGTTTGATATGATCATCACCTGCTGCCGGCGTATTGACGAGTCTTTAGAGTCCTACACAGAGGTTTCCTGGCTCAAGCGAAACGAAATAGGAGCGTATATGAGATATGTGCGGGACCGAGAATAATGCGTGTATGTGATACCGTATTCTATTCTCGCGATGAATGTATCGAATGGTTGTATGTGATATAACCTCGTTATCGAATCAAGGATTGATTTGATAAGCCGATACATTGGATATTAGTCGGTTATATGCGATATGACCGGATCGTTAAATCAAGTGTTGATTTAATGATTTAATGTATAATTATATATTTGATATATTATTTTGCATTAACTAGTATTGGTTCACTTAAGATGGATTTTCTCACATGATGTGCACAATTAGTATATGTGATATATTTTTGTGCACTGGTTTGTATCATGTTTGATGATACATGCTAACTTGGGTGTATGTTTGTATTAAACCATGGTTAGTTAATGGTTAGGGTTTCATTTGATTTATTTGCTTATTTATTTATTCATTTATTCTTTTTTGAAAGAAATAAAATGGTGGCTAAGTTTGGATTATCTTTGAAGCTTCATGAAGTTTTGAAATGGTTGACCATTTTGTTTCTTTCCTTAACCCTAACCATTCACTTTAACCTTAGTTTATTCTCTACATCTAACCATGGTTGACATTATGATAAGAATGATCTATTTTCTATTTTCTCATTATTCTTATCATAATCCTTTTCTTCTTCTTCTTCTTCTTGAACAAAAGAAGAAAGCTTGCTACCATTCATGGCAACTTGAGAAAAAGAGTGAGAAATCCAATTCTAAAGTGAACCCACTTCCTATTTCTTCATCCTCTACCACTTGCCAAGTAGTATAGGGTGTTTTCTTCACAAGTTTCATGACTTGGTGAAGTTGGAGTTTGATCTTGAGTTGCCTCGACGTAGATCATCTTCGGCATCGAAGTCGGCGACCTAGCCCGATCTTTTCTCCGATGAAACCATCGTGAGAGTCTTGGATTCCGATATGGACAGCGAGGGGACTTCATCACGGAGCTATGGATGTGGAGGACCAGATCTACAAAGGTTGTATTTCCGTTCACTTAGTTAAGTTGTTAACTAGTTATCGGTTTCGCCTAAACTCTAGTCAACGATCCGTATTAGGGTTTGTAGGCACATGGAAAAACTTGAATTGGCCATGTATGATCACTTGTGAGACCTCATTAGTGTGTCTAGGAACCCTACAGTGGTATCAGAGCCTAGCTAGAGCCTTAGGCGATGTGTAGACGGAGTTAGAAGTCCGATCGAACCGAAACCCTAATTCAAAACTTGCTCTCTGTACTTTTTTGAAAATTTTGGATTTTTCCATATTAAAAATATGCAGAAAATTAAGCAGGGTTTTGTAGGAATTACTGTAAATTTCGTGGACCTAAATCGATTAAACCGCCGCGGAACCGCGGCAGGAGGCTGCTTGTGCGGCGGTTCCGCGGCCGTACAGTTGGGTCTTCCAATAAAAGTTTTACAGTAATTCCTCTATTTTAGTGATGTATTTTCTGGGATATTTTAATATTTACTCTACAGTTGAGTTTTCTGGGGTTGTTTTGGGAACTCGTCGATTCGATCGGATTGTTTAATCTTGTCTATGTGTTTTCCGGATAATTATTGAATATGTTAAAAAGTTCGACCGGATATAAATACCCACTTTTTCCCCTGTCGGGAAATTTCCAAGTGTTGGATCTTTCCGCGGTTTAATGACGTTCTAAGTAGTGCAAGTAACGCGATGGTCCCTCTAGAAGACAACAAACCTTAACTCGATTATGTGACCGTCTTGAACTGCCCTTTGAACCTTATGGTTTGGGGCAGTACGGCGTGCCACATGTGAGGCGTTGGCTTGACCCTTCTACGGCTGGACCGTTGGTACTGAGGCATGAAGTGGATGTTTTTAAACTTGTTTCATGTGTTGAGCTGTTTCGGGAAAATTTGGGTGTTTGACTGTTCGATCGGAAAATTTAACATTTTCTGTTTATCTGGAATGGGATACAATAATTGGAATTCTCAAGTAGTTATGAGATAACTGAAATGAATGTTATAAACATAGCACTTTAGTCTCACTTGATCGGTTGCCACGGGATTTTAATGTGATCAAAAGTCCGTCGCAATCACGTAGTGTACGCGGATACTCGCCGGGTAAACTTAATAGACAGCTACACCCCTTAGCCTCGACCAAGCGACTGTAGGAGAACCCCGTCGCCGAAAGCATCCGTTCGGATGCTCGCGGCAGCGGTGTTCCGCCTTAGTGCACTTCGTCGACGGTATCGGGGGTGTGGCCGTCTACTAAAGTTTGCGACGAGCATTCGATCGGGATGTCGGGAATCTTGTTGAATTGCCCGACTTGATATTGAAAAGAGTTTTCGATAATGAGACTAAAATTCGGGGTTTATAATTGTTAGGCATGCGATGTCTAAGGAATTCATTTGATTAGGCATGCGATGTCTATGCAGGTTGCGGATTCCAACTGTTGTAGTTTTTACACTTTCTTTTCTGTGACCGTAAGTGTAATATGTGATATCGCCGGTTTCGTTGCTATATGTCAACGATAATTGGGATACGCATGTTTACTTACGTTGATGACATGTGATGTTATGTGTTGCTGGATATGTTATATTGGATCGTCGTGTTTGAATAGCCGGGGGTTTTTATGTGAGATGAGTGTTTTTCATTTTCATTCATGTAAAAAACTTGTATGTAATATTCTTTTATTGGGGCACTTCCAGGTTGCGGATGATGTCACCTTTTGTATATTATTTAATTTTCCGCATTAGGATAGACCCAAGGAGGGGAGCACAAGTAACCGGGTTCTGGAGTCCAGTGGGAGACCAACTCGAGGAGTCGAGTCCGGGTCTCCTAACTCCAGAATTGGTAGGGTTGCTTGCCGCTCTCGTAGGGGTCTAGGGGTGTGGGTTTGGCTATTCATCGCGACCGTGGAATCCGTGTTTTATACTGGCTCGTATTGAAAACACGGACGTCCTAGTATATCCAATATTTCATATGATTCTTCTGCTGCGATATCTGTGATGTGATCATGTGATGTTCTGTGATAGATACAGTTTATAGTATATATGATATATTATAGGCGTTACTTATGTTTTACACCCACGCTAGCCCTGCCCCACTCTGCCGTTAGTTACCTAACCTAACGGTGCACGAGGGGACATCGAGGCGAATGCGGATGGCATAAGTGCACGCCGTATTTATCTGTGATGTTTAGGTACTTAAATGATGGGACTTCATTAATGTGATTAATGAAAGTAAAAGAAACCTAAAGATGTTGTAGAATAGAATTTCAAAATAAAAAAGGTAGCTACAGTTCTTGCTTTGCACAGAGGTATATGTGATTTATCATGCACCTTATTCGATGAGGAAAGGACCGAGATCCCTTCACCGGGAGTGACTCCTTTAGCAATAACTGGCAGATGCTACAACTCTCGGTTTGTCTTTTGATTGCTTCTATAGTTTCTGCTTTGCACAGTGATATATATGATATATCCCGCACCTCATTCGACGAGGAAAGGACCGACGATCCCTTCACCGGGAGTGACGCCTTTAGCAAAACTAGAAAATACTCAAAAACACTCTATTTTAAAATCATTTGATTCTACAACGATATCAAGTTCATTACGCAATAGGTTTTCAGAAAAACCTGTCGTAGCCCTCCGTCATTTCAGATAAGTAGTAGTTAGTATTCGTGCTGCGTTTGTTGGCCTTTGTCAAGGCGTAGTGTGCGGTAGCTAACTGGTGCTTATCTGCTTATGCATATGATGCAGATTGGGTTAGGGTGGTCGTGCGACCTTGTTGGCCTTTGTCAAGGGTCGTGCGGATGGGTTTAATTCAATCAGGAAATGACGGGTTGAACTTGACTAGCATCCTATGGTTTGTTGGCCTTTGTCAAGGTCATAGGAGGTTAGGGGCAAAATTATCGGGAATTTCAAGTGTTGAAATTTGCAATGAGATTACATACCTTCTATGAGATAGTTGGATCCCGATACCCGCTGCGAGTAAGAGTTACTCCTGGGAGAGTTTTACACATTACAATTAGCCGATCAAGTAGGTGTCTAGAAAGGTGTTAACGAGGTTACGCCTCTGGAAAAACGAGGTTTACATTAATTAGGTTCGTGCGAAAGCACGGGGGACCTCCCTCAAAGTATCGACACTGGCCTGGCTGAAAGATTGGCGAACTTGTAGTGTGTAATTAATCCCGGCTAGTCTTTCCTTTTAGGGTTTGAAGGAAGATTTGATAAAAACAGTGGGAGCCATCCTGATTAGATAAAATAATAACCAATCTATTCTTGCAAGAGCGCACGCTGAGTGTTTTCTTCTCTCTCTCTCCAAGTAGCGACCATATCACGCCTTAATCAAGATAATAATACGGATTATTGACCGAACCCGCTTGTTATACTGAGCTGGGGAACGTTGGTCCCGCTCCAACTTATAATTGTTATAAGACAGAGCAGGAAATTGGGGATTACCAGAATTCCCGTGCCGCCCAAACGAAGAGAGTGCATGATGATGCATCATCTTCGGGTGTGTTCATTACAAAGAACTGTTTCTCAGTATCCTCCGCATCCTGGGTATATGATACCGGATCAGGATCCCAGATATGTAATCTGTTACATAGGGCTGCAAAAAGGTAGAAAAACTGAGAACGGGTGATAAGTTTCATGAGGCAGAAAACGGGGCAAGTGTTGCAGCCAAGTCTGTTGGTCACTGTCACCCTGTATTACCAATACATTGATTCTGAACGAATGTTATTAGATACCGAACCTGATATACAAAATCATATCTGTCTCTTTATTAGTAAAGAAACGATAAAATTTTGTATTGTTGGATAATGTTTTGAACATTTCCTATATCAAAAGTTGATCGGATCAGGCACGTTATCTAAAAGCATTGATGTTCTAAATCAAACTACAGTTCTTCAGTATACGGAACACACACAAGAGGAAGAGTTCAGAAATGAACGAATTCTTCTTGAGGCATTGTAGACTAGGTCATATCAATGCGATCCGACTGGCTGAAGTTACATTTTAGATGCATATTTAAATCAGTTTGAATTTACATCTTGTGAAACTTGTCAGTCATGTCACAAAGATAAGATGACCATAGCTCTGTTTATTGGAAACAGAGAAAGAGTTAATGAACTCTTGGGACTGATACATGATGATGTATGTAAGGTCTCCTGTCTACACATGACAGGACTGGTTCTTTATACTTCATTACGTTCTCTAATAATCTCTCAAGATTCAGACATATGTTCTTGTTGAAACACAAGTCCGAACCTTTTGAGATATTCACAGAATATAAGTTAAAAGTAGAGAACCAAAGAAGGTATAAGTATTATGTCCTTTGATATGATCAAGGAGGAGAATACTTGAGCACGGAATTCTTGGACTTTTCTGAAGGAGAATGAGATTCTCTCTCAGCATTACTCCTCCGTATACACCATAGCACGATGGTATATCGGGGCGGAGCAATCACACCCTATATGATAAGGTGTACTCTATGATGAGTACTACTGAGTTACCTATTTCCTTTTGGGAGTTATGCACTTGAGAAGCTGCATACCTATTGAATTAGGTTCGAATCAGATCACAGCCTACCACTCCATATGAGATATGGTATGGGAAGAGCCCATGTCTTAAGCTAGTTAAGATTTGGGGTTGTCCGGCCTATGTCTAAAAGCAAAATCCGGACAAGCTCGAGGCAAGATATGTTATGTAGAACTGGAAATGTTTCAGATATACAAACTGCAGCTAATGATTTGGTACAACCACAGGATTCAATACATACCAACGAACCTCAGCCTCTCCGCCGATCTAGTAGGGTTCCTCATCCGCCTGAGAGATACTTCGGTTTCTCGATGACAGTGGGAGCGAGGATTGCATCATGAGATGATGACCCAACTAGTTTCAACCTGGCCATCAGGAGTGAGACTCTGTAAGAATGGCTGGATGCTTAGTGATCTGAGATGGATTCCATGTACACCAACAAAGTATGGACTTTGGTTGCTATATCTGAAGGGTTAAATCCCCATCAGAAGCAAGTATATCTTGAGAAGATTACTTGGTGTAGATGGAAAAGTTGAGACTTTCAAAGCTAGACTTGTTAAAGGTTTTCGTCATCGACCAGGCGTGGATAATGATGAAACCTTTTCTAAGGAGCTATACTTAAGTCCATCCAGATCCTACTTGCCACGGCTACATACCATGACTACGATATCTGGCGGTTGGGTGCCATGACTGCTTTTCTAGATGGTGTTTTAGAAGAGTGCGTCTATAAGTACACAGCCAGAGGGCTTCGTAGACAGTGGGAGCAGCGGAAACGTGTGCAACATGTTTTATGTGATAAAGCAGGCATCGCAGAGTTGGAACGTCTGTTTTGATGTGTTAGTCAAAGAGTTTGACATCATCAAAATGGTAGATGAACCTTGTATAAACAAAAGGGTAGTAGGGAGTATGGTGAAAATCCTCGTAGAGTACGTGGATGACATACTCTTGATAAGAAAGGAGTGTCCTATGCTACGCTCGATCAATCTCCGCTTATCACAATGATTCTCCATATAGGATCAAAATGATACCTCCTAAATCCTGGATTTTGGATCTATGAGATAGATCTAAATGGATGTTAGGATTCTCACTAGTTGTAGTGAGAAGGTATCAATTGATTCTGGGGAGAATCACTGGAAAGGTTCCAGAGTGATAAGGACGACTGAATGTCAGTCACAGGCATTGTCTTTACCCTCAGTAAAGGGACGGTATGTTGGAAGAGTTCCAAGCTAGATACCGTGGCATACTAGACGATAAAGGCTGGATACATCGCTACTTAAGATGCTACCAAAGAGGCAGTCTGGGTGTATATTAGTTCATGAGATGAACTTCGTTCCTCCCATTGTGTGACAATGGAGTTGTGGCTTATGCCAAGGAACACCCGTCCCATCAGTGATCCAGACATATTCTAAGGCAGTATCACCTGATCATGGAGATGGTTGATCTCCAGGGAGATCAAGGTTAGGAGAGTAGACTCAGAGGACAACACGGCGGATCCACTCACAAAGGCCTTTTCCCAGAGAGAGACTTTTATGGGATGGTTGAGTATGAGATATTACAACCACTGCTACAGATGGCCCTAGTGCAAGTGGGAGATTGTTAGTTATATGTATGCCCTAGAGGCCATTACTATACATAGGATGTATATTGTAGTGGATGCTTGGACATATATATGGAGGACTTTCTTGCTCGACATGATAGTATGCTATCTGGTTGCTCTTTACCTTAACGTGTACACTGATTGTCTCTCTGTTACATGTTGGTAAAGCCCTCAGGATGTGTACTTGACTACCTGGACTATGATGCGGATCATACTAGTGGGGACATAGTAGTCCATAAGTACATCCTTCAAGGTCCCTAGTCGTGGGTATATCGAGACAGGGCATCGATATACCAGAGTAGACTAGCGTATACCTTCTCGACCCATACAGATGGGCGATGGATGATCTCATATCCATTGGTGTTTGACATCAGAGATGATATACGGGTGCTCAGTGGAGACTGGGTACACTGGACGGACTCGCCGAGAACTCCCAGATGGTATTATACCTTACGTCAGATGGCAGTTCTCTGGTGACACTGGTACAGAGTAGTCTATTGACCCGAGATCGTCATAGAGTCTTGTATGATTCCCACTGTGCTTTGATTTCCACCTTACCACATCCAAGAGGGCGTGCAAAACGGTGGTTTTTGGGTACAGTCCCGAATCACATGGTGGCAATGAGCGATAGGAGGGGATTCGTCTCTCCCGGTATAGGGAGTTGATATTGCGCTGTGTTCGATTGGCTATAACCGGAAATCCCTGGCCAGGGTTGCTGAGATTTACTGGTAAGTGTTACCAGTAGTTTCTCGAACTGTTATAGACCTCATATCGACACGACTTATTGAGCTATTGGGGTCTGACGTTTACCACCCCTAGGAGAGATATGCGACATATCAGACGACGAGACCGGACTGTACGGTAAGTGTTACTGGTTGGATTCACAGGAGTGTGAGCGGGCTTGCTCGTCGATCTTCTGATCGCTCAATACCCGGGTGGCCGTTACGTTTAGCAGACCGCTTGCGGCTTGTGGGTGTTTGATATGATCATCACCTGCTGCCGGCGTATTGACGAGTCTTTAGAGTCCTACACAGAGGTTTCCTGGCTCAAGCGAAACGAAATAGGAGCGCATATGAGATATGTGCGGGACCGAGAATAATGCGTGTATGTGATACCGTATTCTATTCTCACGATGAAAGTATCGAATGGTTGTATGTGATATAACCTCGTTATCGAATCAAGGATTGATTCGATAAGCCGATACATTGGATATTAGTCGGTTATATGCGATATGACCGGATCGTTAAATCAAGTGTTGATTTAATGATTTAATGTATAATTATATATTTGATATATTATTTTGCATTAACTAGTATTGGTTCACTTAAGATGGATTTTCTCACATGATGTGCACAATTAGTATATGTGATATATTTTTGTGCACTAGTTTGTATCATGTTTGATGATACATGCTAACTTGGGTGTATGTTTGTATTAAATCATGGTTAGTTAATGGTTAGGGTTTCATTTGATTTATTTGCTTATTTATTTATTCATTTATTCTTTTTTGAAAGAAATAAAATGGTGGCTAAGTTTGGATTATCTTTGAAGCTTCATGAAGCTTTGAAATGGTTGACCATTTTGTTTCATTCCTTAACCCTAACCATTCACTTTAACCTTAGTTTATTCTCTACATCTAACCATGGTTGACATTATGATAAGAATGATCTATTTTATATTTTCTCATTATTCTTATCATAATCCTTTTCTTCTTCTTCTTCTTCTTGAACAAAAGAAGAAAGCTTGCTACCATTCATGGCAACTTGAGAAAAAGAGTGAGAAATCCAATTCTAAAGTGAACCCACTTTCTATTTCTTCATCCTCTACCACTTGCCAAGTAGTATAGGGTGTTTTCTTCACAAGTTTCATGACTTGGTGAAGTTGGAGTTTGATCTTGAGTTGCCTCGACGTAGATCATCTTCGGCATCGAAGTCGGCGACCTACCCCGGTCTTTTCTCCGATGAAACCACCGTGAGAGTCTTGGATTCCGATATGGACAGCGAGGGGACTTCATCACGGAGCTATGGAGGTGGAGGACCGGATCTACAAAGGTTGTATTTCCGTTCACTTAGTTAAGTTGTTAACTAGTTATCGGTTTCGCCTAAACTCTAGTCAACGATCCGTATTAGGGTTTGTAGGCACATGGAAAAACTTGAATTGGCCATGTATGATCACTTGTGAGACCTCATTAGTGTGCCTAGGAACCCTACAATGTATGCATACACTTTATAAAAAGAAATGTGTTTAATAAAAGAAATTAAACTAAAAGTCAATTTTTAAATCAACACTTGATTTAACAAACCGGTCATATCAAATACGACCCGACCAATATAAAAACGTCTGACTAAAATACGGTATCATATGCACGTATTTAATCGGGTCTCAGTGCATATCGCATATGCACACCACATCGTTTTGCCTGGGCTAGGGAACTCCTGTGTGGGACTCTAAGACTCGTCAATACGCCGGCAGTGGGTGATGATCATATCAAACACCCACAAGCCGCAAGCGGTCAGCTAAACGTAACGGTCACCCGGGTATTGAGCGATCAGAAGAAAACCAGCAAAGCTGTCAAAACTCCCGTCAAGCCATCTGGCAACACTTATCGTACAGTCCGGTCTCCTCGTCATATATGTTGCATATCGAGTTTATGGATGGTATCGTCGACCCCAATAACTCAATAAGTCATGCTGGTGTATGGCTCATAACAGATCGAGAAACTACTGATAACACTTATCAGTAAATCTCAGCAGCCCTAACCAGGGACTTCCTATTATAGCCAATCGAGTATTGCACAACATCAACTCCCAATACCGGGAGAGACAAAACCCCTCCTATCGCTCATCGCCTCCATGTTCCTTGGGACTGTACCTAAAGACCACCTGTTTGCACGACTCAGTAGAGCCGTGGTAGGGTGGAGATCAAAATACAGTGGGAGGACACACAAGACTCTATGACGATCTTGGGTCGACAGACTAACCTATACCAGTGTCACCTGAGAACTGCTATCCGAATATAGATATAATACCACATAGGAGTTCTCGGCGAGTCCGTTCAGTATACCCAGTCTCCACTGAGCACCCGCATACAATCTTTGGTGTCAGCACATCAGATGGATATGGGATCATCCATCGCCCATCACATGGGACAAGAATGGTATACGCTAGTCTACTCTGGAATATCGATGCCCCGTCTCGATACACCCACGACTAGGAACAGTTTAAGGATATGCTTATAAACTACACGTGTCCCACTAGTATGATCTGCATCATAGTCGCAGTAGTCAAGCAAATATCCTCAGGGCTTTATCAACATGTGCAAATGAATAAAAGCATGATCAATTCAACATGTCAGATAAAGTAAACCAGATAGCATACTATCATGTCGAGCAAGAAAGTAATCCATATATATACATGTCCAAGCATCCACTATACATATAATGGCCTCTAGGGCATACATATATCCAACAGATGAAGCATGAACTATGAGCCATGGAGCTCAAGCTAAGAACAATAATAAGAATCATAAAAAAAAATATGAAGTAAAAAAGTATGGCTACACAAAAAGGAACCATGCACAAATAGTGCAACCAAATGAGAAATCAATTTAAAAATGAAGCCATACTTTTCTTCCATGCTTGGACCCATGCTTCAAAGTCTCCACTTGCCACCTCATTTTCCTTTTTATTTTTCTAAAATAGAAAAATAAATATGAGGTCATCTTCTTCTAGAAGCATTCCCGTATAAATACGAAATACTTCACTTGGTATATGCATCGCTACATATACGTGTATCCGTATAAAAATACAGATAGCACCAAAGAGAGAAAACAAATAGTGAATAATAATACTAAAATACATGTATCGAAATACATATATAAATTATTAAATCAAAACCTGATTTAATAATCCGGCTTAATCCTAAGCAAGCTAGTATTATCAACTCTCCGATTAAAGTCCGTGTATTGCGTACACTATTTAATCGGACCCCCTACACGTACCCCCGTACGACTCCTACATCTGTCGCCTGAACCGGGAAAACCCTCTGTGTGGGACTCTAAAGACTCGAAATACGCTGGCAGTGAGTTTAACCACAAGCACGTCAGCGGCACTAGCTGTATGTAACGGCTACCCAGGTACTTATCGAAAGGGATGTCGACAATCAAGTACGTTCTTACCCTACCGAGCCTGAATGAGACAATCTCCGTACAGTCAAGTCTCTTCATCAAAGAGTATCTCATATCAGATCTAGAGGGTGGATAACGTCAGATCTCTACTAACCCGATAAGTCTTGTCTGAGTCTAGCTCATCACCAACTGAGATACTACTGATCAACTACTAGTAAATCTCACCCACGTGGCCATGGATTTCTGGTGATAGCCAACTGAATACAGCGCGGCATCGACTCCTAATACCAGGAGAGACAAATCCCCGACAGTCGACTACTGCCTTTATATGGCTCGGAACTGTACCTAACTAAAACCTGTTTGTACGACTCTTTTGAGCCGTGGTAGGGTAGTAATCAAAGTACAGTGGGAACTCACACGAGACAAATGACGACTTCAGGTCAAAGGAATAACCTGTACTCATGTCACCTGAGAACTTTCATCTGACGATAGGTATAAGACCATCTAGAAGTTCTCGGCGAGTCCGTCCAGTGTACTCACCTCCAGTGAGCACCTGTATACTATCTTAGGTGTCACAACACTAATGGCTTGTGAGACCGGCCACCGTCCCTCGTCGGGATCTCGAAGCATATACATTAGTCTACTCCGGAATATCGATGCCCGGTCTCGATACTCTCATGACTAGGGACATTTAAGGATGTGCTTATAGGCTACACAGCACTCACGTATATAATCGCCATCATAATGCTGTTAGTCAAGTAAGAATCCTATGGGCTCTATTAACATGTAACAGTGATCTGTAATACCACATAATTTATGTACATGATGATAAAGATAAACCAGATAGCATACTATCATTTTGAGTAAGATTGTTCTACCTGTATAGATCCTCCCTCAATTATCATAATCATGTGCCTGCAATTACAATAATTGTCTTGAGGGCACTATATCCAACATATACTATTCTCAGAGTTCTGACTCAGGAAGACATTGAGCGGACACGAGCGTCATCATCTATCATAGACCTAAGTCGTGACTCGTCAAGCGTAGTATTTTTTGAGGAATCGGCCGTTTATTGGCCAGAAGGGTCTTTCGCCATGCATATTCATGAGCAGGTATGCTCCACCTTAGTAGACTTTATCTATGATGTACGGGCCTTCATAGTTCGGACAAGATCAGAGACTGTGAGTGCCTTTTTAGATAAGGGGAGAGCATCCAATATACTCAACTGTGAGGGTATTTTCCTCAGATGTGCTAGGACATTGTAATCCACCTTATTTTTCCTAAGTGGGTCCCTTGTTGTGAGCTCTTTGACAACTCCATCGTCGAGGGCAATTTACTCAGAGATTTTCTCTTTCCCTTTGTCCTTTTTGCTCGAACCTTTGTTTGTAGGTCCAAGATTCTTTTCAGGCAGCGTGCGGTTATGCAGCTGAATATTCTCGCAGTTCTTCTCCTCCTCTTCTTTTTCGGAGGTGGAGTCTTTGAAGAGAGGGCTGAGGGGTATTTCGTTTTCAGAATCTCTCCCGAAAGTAAGAACTTGGGGTTTTCCCCCTTCCGAACTGGTATCAACCATATGACAATTGCCAGTCGTTTTTTCACATGCATCCGTCGCAATTTTTTGCCGTCGACGAGCTTCGCGCTTCATCCTCTTGAAGTGTTTTTAATGGGCAATGTATCCTTGCTACCACTTCTTGAAGGTACTGCACTCTTCGGTGGGGTGAGTAACCCTCCGATGATATAGACAGTAATTTAGATGTAAATCTTCTCCATCGAGGCATATGCCCCCAAGAGTATTTCTTACGAGAGGTGGCAGTTTCATCTCCATTGACAGGGCTTTGATGAACCACTTCTCTGCCTTGATACTGCTCTTATTTATCGCAGGTATACTTTGGTTTGGTTAGAGCACTTTACGACTCCTCCTTGCTGCAGCTTCTTCATTCTGACGCTGACGCTTAGCCTTTTCGTATATGGCTATTTCGAGTTCTCGGTCATATTTGCTTTTTTAAAGGATTCGTATAACGGCCTATCGATCGGGTCTTCTGGTAGTTCCGGGGATTTTAACACCGACTCTGCCCCCAGTTCCTCTGCGTTGTTTTTTGACGCTGAGCGAGTTTCTTCGTCATTTAACAATGAATGGGGGACCATGTGGCAACTTGCTACATAGCTTTCGGTTTCTTCTGATGATTCATTTTCCTCATCGTTGTCGCTATCTTCGTTCTCAAGAATATGCTTGAGAAACTCTTCGAGCGTGACCGGTCTCCGCGCCTTCCGGTTATACTCCTCCAATGCATCAATGTAATTTTGTATGTCTGTGCTCTTGTCGTCTGTTCCCGCCAAAAATTTCTGCGCAAAAGAGTCCAAGGTATCAAATGGCAGCGATACGCTTAAGGAAATGCGAACCAGTATATTCCGGCCTGAATTTTGATAAACTCCCGAAAGAGAAACTGTTAAATTCTGATGGTATTCAAAGCATCTCGAAAAAACCTTCGATTTGATATATTATGGGCCTCATAATTCATCCGGGATCAAAAGTTATGAGCAAGTGTCTATGCACATGTGATCTAAGCAAGAAGATGCGAACCAGTATTTTCCGAGCTGTATTTTGACAAATTTTGGAACGAGAAACAGCTAAATTCTGATGGTATTGAAAGTATCTCGAAAAACCCTTCGATTTGATATATTATGGGCCTCATAATTCATCCGGGATCAAAAGTTATGAGCAAATGTCTATGCACATGTGATCTAAGGAAGAAAATGTGAACCAGTATTTTCCGAGATGTATTTCGACAAACTCCGGAATGAGAAACAGCTAAATTTTGATGGTATCGAAAGTATCTCGAAAAATCCTTCGATTTGATATATTATGGGTCTCATAATTCATCCGAGATCAAAAGTTATGAGCAAATGTGCTATGCACGTGTAATCTAAAGTAATGCTCTACTACATGGGGAATGCATTTTTAGTCCCACATCAGGAAAAGGAGAGATGGCTTCTCTACCACTCATATATAAATAAGAGGGGATACCTCTTAGAAAGGATAGAGTTCAATCCGCAAAGGATTCAATACTCAAAGGAGCTTAGTTCTCCATAGGAGCTTAGTTCTCCATATATAGAAGCCCTGCTTCTCCTCATAATGCGCATGTGCGCTACGTGCAACGCACGTGTGCCCGCCACGCGCGCACCACGTGCAACGCACGTGTGCCCGCCACGCGCGCACCACGTGCAACGCACGTGTGCCCGCCACGCGCGCACCACGTGCAACGCACGTGCACCACATAAGAACATTTAATAATATTAAAAGGAGCTTAGTTCTCCATATATAGAAGCCATGTTTCTCCTCATAATGCGCATGTGCGCTACGTGCAACGCACGTGTGCCCGCCATGCGCGCACCACGTGCAACGCATGTGTGCCCGCCACGCGCGCACCACGTGCACCACATGAGAACATTTAATAATATTAAAAGGATCTTAGTTCTCCATATATAGAAGCCCTGCTTCTCCTCATAATGCGCATGTGCGCTCCGTGCAACGCACGTGCGCACCACATGAGAACATTTAATAATATTAAAAGGAGCTTAGTTCTCCATATATAGAAGCCCTGCTTCTCCTCATAATGCGCAAGCTCCATGTGCGCTACGTGCAAATATGAGCGTCCAACACGTGCGACGCACGTGCGCGAACGCAAAGAAGCCTTTTTCAGCGGCGAGAAGCTTAAGCTCTAGCCTGTTCTTCCCCCCTAATGAGTGAGACATGGTTCAAAGGGTACATCCCTCCACACCTTCGATATATGGCATTGTAATCTCTCAGTGTCGTCGGAGAGGTGGTGGGTCCCGACGACCAATGATCCTTCTTTCTAAAATAAAAAGAAGAAGAAGAAGAGGAGAGAAAAGATACAGAGGAGACAGAGAAAAACACAGAACTCCTCTGAAGAAAACTTTGAGAAAGAGCTTAGATAAAGAAAAGGTAAAAACCTTTGAATAAAAAGAAGAATTTTCTTCTAAAAGAGATCAATGATCTAAGAACAAGATCAAGATCTTCAATTAAAAGGAAAAAAAAGATCCAATCACAAAAAGATAAAAAGAAGTATTACTTCACAGATCATTTGATCTACATAAAGGCATTGCCTTTTGATGAACCATTGGTTCTGAAATCTTAAAAGATTCCTTTCTTTAATCCAAAATTGGATCAAGATATTAAACAGTGCCTTGCACTTTTGAGTTTGCACTGTTGCGCTCCTTGGATTGGCGCAAGCCACCAGGGAGCGCCACGTGTCAATTACAGAACAGCTGCGCCTTGTGCTTCTAAAAAAACAGAGCACTGCTCTCTTAAATTGGCACAAGTCGTCAGAGCGTGCCACGTGTCAGCAGCGCGCTAGCGCAGCGCACTGCGCTTGCGCTCACCAGAGCGTAACACGTGTCACAACCACATGAGTCTACACCTTGCTGTGGCGCAAAGCGCCTGACAAGCCATGTGGCGCACTGTCAGAACAATAAATGCTTTGCATTATTAAAGGAGGGACAGAGCCCAATTAAAAGGCCTAACGGGCCTAATAGAAAATGCAATGCATTATTAAAAAGGGGCAGAGCCCAAATAAAGGTCTGTCAGACCAAAACAGATGATGTGCATCATTTAAAAAAGGGCAGAGCCCAAATAAAGGTCTAATAGACCAAACAAAAATGCCATGCATTATTAAATAGGGGCAGAGCCCTAGTAAAGGCCTAACAGGCCAAATGCAAATAAAATGTTGAACATTTTCAAGTGGACTTAGCCCAATTCTGGCCGTAAGTCCTCAAATTAAATTGAACTGAGCACAAATGCTCTCTCAAATCAATTTACACCCGGTTCAAGGGTACATCTCTAAACTCCTCTGATATTTGTCGTTGTAATCCTTTAACGTCGTCAGAGAGGTGACGGGTCCCGACAACCACACATTGATACGGACTAATGCGTCCTTAAACTCACGGACTAATATGTCCTTAAACTCACGGACTAATGCGTCCTTAAACTCACGGACTGTGGGGTCCTTAGACTCACGGACTAATGCGTCCTTAAACTAATATTCGTCCCCAAAATGGGAATGAAAACCACTATTTCCTTAAACTGTAACAATAGAGCCCAAATGCTCTTTTGTCGGATCTAAACGATCCTGTTAAGTTGATCTTAGTCTCAAATTAGACTAACGTATCCTTAACAAAATTTAAGTTGATCTTAGCCTCAAATAGGGCTAACGTATCTTTAAACCCTCAAACAGACTTTAGTCCCAAATTGGACTATAGATCTCCAAACCAACTTTGGTTCAAGGGTACATCTCTGAACTCCTCTGATATCTGTCGTTGTAATCCCTCAATGTCGTCAGAGAGGTGACGGGTCCCGACGGCCATACATTCAATGGACCACTATATCCCTAAACTGGAACAATCCCGTTAAGTTGATCTTAGTCTCAAATTGGACTAACGTATCCTTAACAAACGTTTAAGTTGATCTTACCCTCAAATATGGCTAACGTATTCTTAAACCAAAACCTCAAACCCAAATCTAAGAAAATACGGATTTGGACTAATCCACGTCCTACGGGCGACGACATAAATTAGTCTCCGTATACAATCCACGGGCAACCACAAACAAAACAAACACCCATGACACGAAGTGAAATTCTGGAGAAGGAGAAAGTTGTTACCGTGACGCGGTAGCGTAATTAACTGCAGGGGCTTGCGCTTGCAGGGAAGAGCGTCCCCACAATCAAAAACCCCTCGAACGAGGGGGAATCTGACGAAATCTGCTACATCGGCCGCATCCATCTAAACCTCCGATACACGATGTCATAAATCAACTTGGCATCTTCGGAGAGGTGGACGGATAAAACCAAATAGCATCTGCCCCGAATCTCAGGCAAGACGAACCTACGCGGTCGCGTCTCTATGTTCGGAGGGGAACATCGACATATTCGGTAGGCTGCACAGGTTTCTTGGTCTTCTTCTTTTTCTTCAAAGACTTTGAAGGCTCGACTTGGGGGTTTTGCCCTTTGTCAACAACTTTCGGCGCGGGACGTGTTTTCAGCATCCCTTCGATGATTTCGGGTTCAAGTGGGCGTTTCCATCTGACTGCTGGACATGCCTGTAGATCCTTCAGCATTCTTTTGGTTTTTGCTGAAAAAACGACTTCCCATGAAGTTTCTTCTATGAGTGAGCATGATGCCCCTGGCGCATTCACCTTTTTGGGAGTGTGTTTCTGTGGTGGGTTCACCCTCCAGTTCTCAGACAGTGCGAACTTGCACTGTTGATACTGGTCCTCGACCCAGTTCTTAAAGACGTAGCAATTCTCAATTTGGTGACTCACCATTCTATGATAAGCGAGTAGTTGGGGTTGTTGACGTCGCCAGGTTGCGGTGGACGCCGTGGGTCTGGCAATGTGATGAGTTTGTTACGCATTGCCAACTCAAATGGTCTCCTTGTTTTATCACGGAGAAACGAGTAAGCGCGTCTTAGCCTTTCTTCCAGGGATAAGCATGGATATGCGTTGTTTTAGCGAGCCGCCAGTTTTGGGCCACTCGGTTGTTGTTGAGCGTTGGCAACGAAGGCCGCTTTCCCTTTATTGTTGGCATTTCGAGGGTCCTTATTTGAGGAGGAAGGCTCGTAGCCCATCTGGTCCATTTGGGTCAGTTTATCGATCAGAGCCTGGAAGGTTGTTGGTTTGAAGAACATCATGAACTAGGACACAGTTATTTGAGGATCAAGGGTCCTGATGAACATGCCCACGGTAGGGGATTCTTCAATGTGTTGTTCGCACTTTGACCATAGGTTCCGCCACCGGATCGCATATTGGACCCAGGTTTCTTCTGGCTTTACCCTGGCATTGATTAATGCTGTGATCGGGGTGTGCTCGCTTGCGCTGGCGAACCGCTGTGTAAACAGTAGTTCCATCTCTATGAATGTCCTCACAGAGTCATTTTGGTGCTCTGAGTACCATTCAAAGGTCGTCTCTAATAGGCTGCCAACGAACTAGCGAAGCAACAGTTTGTCATCGCCTCCAGTGTTGTCACACAGAGCTCTGAACTGTGCGATGTGCTGATGTGGGTTGCCTGTCCCCTTATACACATGGAACTTAGGGATCGTATATCCCGGTAGGTATTTAATTTGGTCATACCAGCCTGGATACAGTCGTCCAGTTCTGACGATTTGGTCAGCCGCTTCATTTGCTTGATGAGCTCTTATTTGTTGAGCCATATAATCATCAAGAGCAGCCTTAGAGATTGTTTCCTCCTTGGCTGCCGATAAGGCCGGAAAAGAATTTGATGTTTCCTCTGTCATCCTTAATGATTATCAGCGGATCCTCGGCTGGGGGTTCTGGTTGGATCATCATTCCAACCATATCCTAAAACAGAAGCGCCATCTGCTTCATGTTAGCAGCTTGTTCGGCAGCTTCTTTGTTTTTTCTTTCAAGCACTCTTCGCAGGAACTCTGTATCAGTCTCCTGCTTTTTGCGCTGTTCGGATGCTGTGTCCGGGCTTTCTTTCTGCCCGGTAAGTGCTGCCATTTTGGTCAGCATTTTCTGGAGCTTATGTTGTTGCTCCTGAGCTTTTGTCAGCGACCGAGTTTGCGATCGATGTTCTATGGAAGCACGGCATTCTTCTTTCCTGGAAGCCATTTAGACCGTATGTACGATCATGCCCCCAGACTTGGGGCGTTTGGGTCCATCGCCTTTGGAATTTGCCGCAGGCGGTAGGATTATCTCCGGCTTCATCCTTTTGTGGGAGGTCGAAATTGAAAGAGCCGTTGTAACAGGCACCTGTGTAGAAAAATTCCTTCGCGGTATGACTGAGGGATGGTCTTTCTCTTGTCGAGCCTTCAATTTTTTCGGTCGATGAGAGTAGTCTTTGTTGATCACAGAGTCCTGAACTTTCTGCCAGACCCTGTGAATTTGGGAGGAGAGCCGCTGATGGGGTTGCTCCGTCTTTGCTTGCACTATGGCTTCTGCAGGCGGGGGAAATTTCTTTAGCACCGCAATTGGAGAGTTCTTGCACACCCTACTGAGCAGATCAAAACTATTCCCAGTTGGAATAGCGGCGTCAACTTCCACCATTGGAGCTGGTGGGGTAAGTCCAGAGGGGGAGTTGCCCCTATCTTTTCTCACTCAGCGCCAGTGGCGACGTCGAGTGTGTCTTGCAAATGGGATCGCATCAGATTTGGAAGCGGCTTCTTCGTGACCCTGGCTTTGCTGAGGGGCTGTTGTTGGCGTCAACCTATTGAAGACTAACGTCCTTGGCAGAGTTTGAGGAGGAACGGCCAATCTTTCAAAGACCAATTTTCTGATGGGGGAAGTGCTTTTGATGGCTTCGTCCGTAGCAGGAGTTGGGAGGGCTATCCGTTTTGGGGCAGCCCCTTCAGGTATCACGAACCTCTTTGAGGGCCCGTTTGGATTCTTTCCCAGCCTGTTGAAGACTGAGACGTCAGTTTTTGACGGCCCGTTGAGACGAGCCATGGTGGTTGCCAGTCGATCGAAGACCGACCTCTTGGGAGCTTCCTCTTGAGGCGCTGAGACACCGAAACTCACTGGTGGGAGCATGGTCCCAAAGAACAACCCAGTAGTGGCTTGTGTAACTTGCCCCACCGGCATTGAAAAGATTGAGGCCGCATTGGGCCCGTAGGTCACTCTTCCATCTAGGATGGAGCGAGAGTTGCTGTTGCAAGAAGTGCAGTTGGAAATCATCGATCTTTCTCTTATTCTGAACAGGAGTAAGACACAAAATTTCAGTACTTCGAATCCAAGATCAAGCATAGCGAACCGCAATTTCGTTCGCGAAACACGACATACGAAGTATGGAGTGGAAAGAGGAAAAGATCCCACCGGGTGTGCAAGAATCTGTTCACCGCCGGAAGAAGGACCGGGACGTTGGGACGTCTGGCCTAAATTCTGGGGGTAGATACTATTTGGATTTATCCGTTCACCTCTCCGAAAATGCCAAATTGATTTATGGCACCGTATATTGGAGGTTTGGACGGACGCAACCGTTGTAGCAGACTTTATCAGATTCCCCCTCATTTTATGAGAGGTTTTTTTATTATGGGGACGCTCTTCCCTGCAGGCGCAAGCCCTTACAGTTAATTATGTTACCGCATTGCGATAACCACTTTCTCCTACTCCGGAAGTTCACTTCGTGTCGTGTGTGTTTTTGTTTGTTTTGATTGCCCATAGATTGTATACGGAGACTAGTTTATGTCGTCACCCATAAGGCGCGGATTAGTCCAAATCCGTATATCTTAGATTTGGATTTATTTTATTTAAGGACCGTTAATCTGGGTTGAGATTAAGATTGACTTAAAACATATGAGCATTTAGGCCCAATTATTTTAGTTTGAGAACATCACAGTCCATTATCGCTATATTTGAGGCGAAATTTTAGTTTAGGGATATTTCGGTCCAACATTCCCATTTTGAAGATGAATGTTAGTTTAAAAACATTTCGGTCAAAAATTCCCATTTTGGGGACGGATGTTAGTTTAAGAACATTTCGGTCCAACATTTCCATTTTGGAGACGAATATTAGTTTAAGGACATTTCGGTCCAATGTTCATCTTGCGCGCATGTGTATTTATTACATGGCGGAGTGAACGATGGTGTCATAGAATGCGTCAAATTTAGGGTGCGATCCAATTTGAGGTGTGCACGTCAATTTGGAAGTGCATCAATATAGGATGAAAGGAGTTGTTGGTTGTCGGGACCCGCCACCTCTCTGAAGACGTTGAGAAATTACAACATATATCAGAAGTGTGGAAAGATATACCCTTGAACCAAATTCCGTATTTGAGGGAAAGGGGGTGATGGACCTAAGAATCGTTAGTCATATTTGAGACTAAAATTATCTTAGGAGATATGGAATGAATATCATTTCGGATATCATCAATGAGGGATCATTAGTCATGTTTGAGACTAAGATCAGTTTAACAATGTTTTTAAGGATCATTTTTACTTAAGATCCATCAAAAGAGCATTTGGGCTCAGCGGTAAGTAACTTCATAGACTTAGCCAATTTGGGCTTAGTCTGCCTACTGTTTTTCTTTTTTCATTCAAAAGTGCTAAGCACTTATTTGGGCTCTGTTTATTCAGTCCTTTTTCTTTTTATGCAAAAGCGTTAAGCACTTATTTGACGCTTTGACATTTACAGGGGTGTCATGTGAAGCATTTAATTATGAGCGCCGCCCAATGAGCGCTGAACACTCAGCCATTTTGGCTGTATGTGGAGTGCTAAGCACTTTTCTCTCTTCTTCTTCTTTTTTGGTGGCGCCCACGTGAGGCGTTGGGCACTGCCCAATCAGTGCTAAGCACTCGGCCGTTTTGGATTTTTATGGAGTGCTAAGCACTCTTATTTTTGTGGCGCCCACGTGAGAAGTACGTGTGGCGCTGGCGCTGCCCAATCAATGCTAAGCACTCAGCCGTTTTGGCTGTATGTGAAGTGCTAAGCACTTTTTATATGGCGCCCACGTGTGTTTCACGTGAGGCGCTAGGTGCTGTTAAAGAGGGACGCCCACGTGGGAAACACATGAGGCGCTAGTTTCTTTTATATGGATATTTAATCTCTGTTGATATTTTTAGAGAACTTAAATCTCTGTTAATGGTATTTTGACCATTAATGATCACTAAGATCATTATTTTGAGAATCTGGGATCATATTATTTAAGAACTAAGTTTATTGATTTGAAGGAACTAAGTTCCTAGAGTGTTATGGACTCCATATTCTTTCTCTTTAAGTTTGTTCTTCGCTGAATCTTTGATCCTTAAGAACAAGATCTTCCCGATGAGAATTAAATTCTCAATTTGTGGAAGACTTGTCTTGTGGATTTTAGATTCAGAGAAAAAACTAAGTTTTTTGAGAAGGGTTAAACCCTTAGATATGGTATGTTAGGTAAATGAGATATTTTGATCTCTTTTTTTCTTTACCTAGGGTTTTTTAGGAGGAAGATCTTTTTCTTTGAGAGAATTAAATTCTCTGTTACTTTGAGAGCCTTCTGTATTTTTACAGAAGCTTATGGGGGGTCTCCTCATTTCCTCTTCCCCTTCCTTTCTATCTGTGTCCCTCTGTGTCTATGTCTGGGTCTCCGTCCCTGTGAGACTTGATGTCTCGGGTCCTTTATATAGTGGATGCAGATTGTTAATTGGTTTTGAGAAAATCTCTCATTGAAAGATTCCAATTGATTTAATCAAACTCAAAATTGAGTTGGGGAATTTTACCACCATTGGATCTTTGATCCAAAGACTTCTGTTTTACAGAATATGTTGTTCTTGTTTTTAATAAAATCGGGAAAATATTCTCCCATATACGTCAAGTGGTGATTTTTTAATCAGCATTGGATTTTTAATCCAAGAGTTCTCTGTTTTACAGGGAGCAATCTTTTTGTTTGGAAATACTGAGAGAATATATATTCCAAAAATAGCATTTTATTCTATTATTGGATTATTGATCCAACCGAGAGTATCTTTCTTATTTAGAAAGATATGGTAGATATTTTCTCCCAACAGAATTTAATTTTGTGATTTATCATCTCCGTTAAATTTTTGATCCAACGGCTTTGTTTAACAGGGAGTATTGTAGAATTTTAATTCTACCTGGGCGCCGGCGCTCACGTGTTATGCACGTGGACGCTACTTAAAATTTTAATTCTTATAATGGGTATTTATGTGCTTTGCACATTGGCGCCCGCGTGAGGAGCACATGCGGCGCCATCTAAGAGTTTAACCCTTATATAATGAACTTTTCTGTGTTTTGTACATTGGCGTCCGCGTGAGGAGCACGTGAGGCGCCGCCATAGGATTTAATCCTATAAGATTGGCTCTGGCGCTGGCGCCCTCATGGAGAGCATATGAGACGTTGTATCATTGAATTCAACAAAGCTTTGCTTTTTTATTAAGTTAAATATATTGGGGAAACAAGGCCTCCCGCAACAAGAATTCTCATGGTGCTTGCCAAAGGTGTGGACCTCACTTAGGGTGTCCCACTTACATTTCAAAAGGAAGTGATGTGACCCTAACATAGGGCAATGCCCATCAATTTTGTCAAAATGACACTAAAATACCCTCAAGTACAGAAATCAAACTCTGAAATTAGGGTTTTCATGTAACCTTTTGTACTTTCACAATATCAATGTAATTTACATTCAAATTGTACTCAAATATGAATAGAATGAATAAAAATACATACTCATCAATTAATTTTCTGCTTGCAAGTATAATACATCTGTGATATGATTTAAAGCATATTAGTATGGTATCCCATTTAGGTGCGTCCTGAGATAATATGGTGTAATTAACGGTACGCTCTTGCGCTGCCCGGAGTCTCGAATCTAGGACCTTCTAATCAACTTTAAATACAAATACTTGTTTTATTTAATTCCCCATCTATTTTAAATGTTCACTCGTTAGAGGCCCTAAGAAGAGTAAACAACCGATTGACGCCAGTC
Source organism: Agapanthus africanus (assembly GCA_030015575.1). NCBI lineage: Eukaryota > Viridiplantae > Streptophyta > Magnoliopsida > Asparagales > Amaryllidaceae > Agapanthus > Agapanthus africanus. The sequence goes on along the minus strand of JASDDO010000022.1, from coordinate 874,112,661 downwards.
GCTAGTGTCCTTCTACCACCGGTTACCTCCATACTATCTGTCATGCCTCGCTTCCCAATAGACGGAAACGGTAACGTGGAAAGCCCACGGCATATTTATCCAGAGAAGGTCATTCCCTAAATAAATATACTAAACGTATTGAGAACAATAATATACAATGCAAGAATAAATGGAGACTGTAAAATTTTTCAACAAACATTTTTATTTACATTCAACTTCAAATATATACAAGTACATGAGTTTATGCGGAAAGTAAATACAATAAGGAAAATACCTAAATAAGAGGCATACATCAACTAAAGAAAAGTGAAGCTGAACAAGTTCTGAGTAACTATCTGGTCATAATCCTTCTCAGTAGCGTCCACTTCCTCCGTCTCGACCGTATCTGACGAACATTCTAAGAAAACAAAGATGGGTGGAATGCCTATCAGCGAACTTGCGCTCGGTAAGTCCCAAAGATAAATAGGAGTAAAGAAAATGACAGGTGTAGAATATATATGACGAGTAAGAGTATAGGATTATGGGTAAATATATGTACTATAGGTCTCTATATGGTCACTATGTTAACGTTAAGTTCGAAGTGTGAATGCCAATGCAGCCGTAGAAGTATTCATGAGCTCAAGAGTGCGGCCCCTGGAGCAAGGAAACACGGGTCAATTTCATGTGTTAGCATTGGGGCTCTAGGCTGTGGCTGAGTCAACACGATTGATATTCGAGTAAAATAAAAGAGAGATTAATATGAGACACCTGAAGCTCCGTTGGATTCATACAAGAAACTATCCCAAGCACACCGAATATAATATATTATAACTGGTTAATATACTTAATTGGTTTGATTGATTGATTAACATGTCTTGATCGAAACCATAGATTGTAAAAGGTGTAGAATGTATTCGAGTGAGTCGAGTAATATGTGAGTCATGGCAATTGCAATCTTGGTTCGAGTCAAGTTGGTTCGAGTAGTTTGGGTTCGAGTACATATTCGAGTTTAGATTCGAGTTAGGTTAGAGTTCGAGTTTTTGTTCGAGTTCGAGTTCGAGTTTGGATTCGAGTTCATATCTTTTTCATAGGAATTGATTTAAACCGTTAAAAATCTTATGTTCGGGATAAATCGACAACTGCTGCACATGGACGGCAGAATTTGTGTATTTTTCCAAGACAATTTCTATTGATAACTCTGTTAAGTTGTCTAACCTGAATAGACAAGCACTTACTTTCTCCGGCTCTCTAGGGCTCAAGAGAATTGATCCCGCTTAAATCTATATTAATCTAGAGTTCTTAGTATTGTTTGCATATCTTGAGAGGGTTTTATAAAAAAAATACTTTAATATAGTTTAAAAATAAATCACGAGGGTGATTTATAATATTTAGGATTTTCATGAACATGTATTTTAATTGTTGTGGTGTTTTGGTGATAAAACCTACCTTTTTGAAAGTTTATGGTATTTTTATGAAAACTAGCTCTTTTGGAAACTTGGTGGTATTTTATTAAAAATTCTCTTTCATTTTAAAAATATAGTTTTTTAATTTGTTTTTATTGAAAATACGGATTTATGATTTTTATATAATTTTTCAAAAATTAGTTTTTTCTTTAGAAAAGTCGTGTTTCTTAAAACCCGTATTTTTATTTTTTTCGAGACTGAATACTCTTTGTGGAATTCTGCATCTCGTTCTGCTATCCCAAGGATGTGCTATAATCCGCACCATCCATTAGCAGGTCTCCTGACGAGGGTTGTAGAGACGTAATTGCCAAGAATCTCAAAATATTGATTAAAAGAAACCCGTTTTCTAAAGATGTGGTATTTTAATGAAAAAGAAATTTTTTAAAATTAGCTCTATATTTAGAATATTTTGCTATGTAACCATAGTGTGCGTGTAGGTTAGGATGTTACCCCATGAAGTTTTCCTAAAGGTATCTTTTTAACAAATATTGAAATGAGGGTTATACTAAAATTCATGGTATTTTAATGAAAAAGCTCGTTATATGTTTGTTTCACATGAAATTTTGGTTAAACTAAAAAACTAAAAGGTTGTAAACAAGGTTACAAGTAATGTGAGAAAGTTAGTTTGACCTATTTTGCTTTAAAGAGGGAAGTTCCAAGGTTAAATAAACATGAATCGGAGATAACTCAATTTTACCGACATGTTTTTAAAAAAAAGATTTGAGATGAAGGAAAAGAGAGAAAGGGGGAGTTACTTGTTTTAGGTGGTTAATAAGAGATCGAAGAAGCTCTCGGGGGTCATGGTTTCGTCGGAGATGCTCTGGTCGTCGAGATTGGTTTGCTACTCCACTTGGGGGCTTAACTCCACTTGGCAATTAGAGAGTTTGAAAGAATTTTAGCCAGAAATTTCAGAATAGGTAAGAGCTAGGGCATATGGTGGTGTTTATAGTGAAGAAGTAGGGTTTGGAAATTAAAAATGTGGATTAAAAGGATTTAAAAAGGTGTTAAATGGTGAATTGAAAAGTCTTTGTTTGATTGTAGAAAAATCAAACAGTGCAGGAGAGTTAAGGGGAGTTGAAGAGTCAAGTGTGCAAATCATGGAGGGATTTGGGCTCCATCGAACCGTCGGCGCCAGCCCTTTAGGGATTTTGGGCCGTCAGATCTTGATGACCCGTTTCGAGATTCATGCCACGTGTCAAGTTAGGTGTGTACACCTCATTGTGCCTGTTTGATTTTTCTGAAACTTTTCGTTTCTCCGTATATTGCACGTGCAACTCTTGGTCTTCCGAAAAATTAAAAAGAAATATCTAAAAAATAATTGTGCCTGATGGGGTTCAAACACACAGGCTATATCACAGCAGTGTGAGGCTTTACCAGTGAGCTACAAGTTGTTTCTTACTTTTATTAAACAAATCTAACTTATAACTCTTACATAGGTTGTAATACTCTTTTCTGTACAATAACAAGAAATTTCTGTACAGGAAGTTCAGAGTCGTTACATTCTACCCTCCTTACAAAAAATTTCGTCATCGAAATTTATAATTACATAGAGAATAATTTTCAAAAAGATAGGGATATCGTGTACACATATCTTCTTCCTTTTCCCAAGTTGATTCTCCTGGCGAATCCTTTCTCCACATATTCGGACCAAGTTTACCTCCTTGTTCCGTAATGTTTTCACCTTTCGTTCAGAATCTCAGCTGGTTTTTGCTCACAAGTTAGGTCAGTTTGTACCGTGAGCTCTGAGTGATCAAGTATGTGTCTAGGGTCGCTCACATATTATCTTAGCTGGGATATGTAGAATACATTGTGCACTCCTTCCAATGAGGGTGGTAGTGCCAAGCGATACGACACTTCTCCAACTCGTTCGAGTATGTCGAATGGTCCTATGTATCTTGGACTTAATTTACCCCTTTTGCCAAAACGTATCACTCCTCCGTTTGGAGAGATCTCCAGGAACACATGGTCTCCGGGTTGAAACTCTAAGTGGTGACACTTTGTTGGAGATAGTGCCCTCAGAGTCAATTATTGGATCACAGGCACGTGATTGCAATGATTGAGGGAGGACCTATCCCGGTAGGACAGTCTTACTCAAGATGATAGTATGCTATCTGGTTTATCTTTATCATCGTGTACTACTTTAGGTGACCAGACAGGTCGCTATTACACGTTGATAGAGCCCCTAGGATTCTTGCTTGACTGCCAGCAGTATGAGGGCGATCATATACGTGGGAGCTGGTAGTCTATAAGCACATCCTTAAAAGGTCCCTAGTCGTGGGAGTTTCGAGACAGGGCATCGATACTCCAGAGTAGACTAGTGTATATAGTCGAGACCCCGACGAAGGGCGGTGGCCGATCTCACAAGCCACTGGTGTCAGTTGGTTCACCTAAGATGTATACAGGTGCTCATTGGGTTATGAGTACACCGGACAGGACTCGCCGGAAACATGCTAGTTGGTCTTATACCTGACGTCAGATAGCAGTTTCCTGGTGACATGTGTACAGGTTAGTTCATCGACCTGAGGATCGTCATTTGTCTCGTGTGAGTTCCCACTGTACATTGATTACTACCCTACCACGCTCAAAGGAGACGTGCAAACAGGTTTTAGTTGGGTACAGTCCCGAGCCACATGGAGGCAGTGAGCGGATCTTCGGGGGTTCGTCTCTCCCGGTATTGGGGGTGAGGTCGCGCTGTGTCTAGGAGAGCCAGAACATGAAAAGTCCTTGGCCAAGGCAGGAGATTTACTGGTAGGTATTCCAGTAGTATCTCAGGGTGTTCTGGGCTGATCTCTGACACGACTTGTACCGCTTTTGGGGGTCTGACTTTTACCAACCCCCTAGGCCCGCCATGCGATGCTCATAGACGAACGGACCGGACTGTACAGATATTGTCACTGACAGGCTCAGTAGGGTGTCAGGATAAGTTCGCTCATCGACGTCCCTTTTGGTCAATAGCTGGTGGCCCGTCACGTATTGGCTTATACCTCTGACGTGCTAGTGGTTAAATCCACAACCAAGGTGTTGACGAGTCTTTAGACTCCCCCACATTCAGTTGCTCAAGTTTTCGGACGAAACGCTGTAGAGTCCGTATGGAGATATGGCAGGGTTCGATCAGATACGTGCGGTATTGCACGGATCAGGATCGGACGGATAATACTAGCAGGCTTTGGTTTAAGCCGGATACTAGTATAGTACAGTATAGATTTTGTCTCATTGCATTTGTATTTCGGTCGGAATACAGATGCGGGTGTGTATACACAGTATCGGGGTTTTCCTGTAATTTATTACGGGACCAGTTTTCTGGAGTTGCCAATTTGCTTTTCGTTTCGGCCATATTTCTTTGTATCCTTCATTGGCCGATGATTGGTGGAGGAGGGCTTATTTGCACTTGTGCAAATAAGCATTTGTGGAGGGTGGTGATTGCATATTGTTGTATCATGATAGCTCTTCTTTGACCTTGACTTCTATCTTCATCATGGCTTGACTTTTGTAGGACATGATTGTTGGTGATGATGAAGGGTGAGGTTGGTGGAGTGTTGGTGTTTCTTTGTGATCATTTTTCCATATGATAACCATTCCTCTCTCTCTTGTATGATTGGTGAGTGGATCCCATTCTTTTGATTCACACACTCACCACACTCTCCCATTCTTGCATGGCCGGCCAAGCCAAGAGGGGCTGCCCATATTTTTGTGGTGGGATTTTTGGTCATTTAGCTTCACAAAATCCCAAAGTTTCATCTCAAAAAAGTCTAAGTTCATTTCCTCCACCAAAGGCAACCTCCATGAACCCCAAAATGAGACATATAGATCTTCACTATATTCTACAGCAAACCTTGGGCACGTCGGCTCGCCAACTTCGTGCCCGAGTTGCCTCGGTATAGAGGCGGGAGCCCGTAAAAGAAGCAGGCGACGTGGTGCCCTTCCGGCGATGAGGTGGAGACCGGAGCTTCCGCGGGAGATCGGGACGACGACGAGAAGACCGGAGGACACGGATCACTCGGTATATCTCTCTTCCTCATCTTGTAGTTAACTAGGACTAGTTTAATGGTACGATCCGGGTTTTAGTGCGCGGTGGTGCCGGTTTGAAAAATTAAAGTTAACCATCGCTTCCGCATTTGGCCTCGGGATGGAGGCCTGGGCGCCGCCGTGCACTTACAATGGTATCAAAGCCTCGCCATTAACATAGTCTAGCTTTGTCTAATGTGTTTTACATTTCCGATCGAACAAAATTCCAAAAACCCGCGTTTTCTTCACATCAGTTTCTGTCGAAATTTTTTCGAGTCCAAAAATTTTTCAGGTTGTCTCAGAATACTGTGCAGGTAATTATAAGACATCTGTGAAAATTTGGTAGAGTGTTACTGTAGAACCACCGCGGAACCGCGGCCAAACCCCCTTTGGCGCCGCGGTTCCGCCGCAGTTCAGTGAGTTCACTGGACCAATTTTTCACAGTGATCTTGTTACAGGGAAATAGGGGTTTTGGAATATTATTTTTGGGCCCAGAATTTCTTTAAGTGCTACAGTAATGCTTGGGGCCCACTTGGTAAAATTTGATCGATCGGATATTTTAAACACATTAGTTCATAGTATTTACATTATATCTGCGACCGTGAATGTCACTTGATCGGTAAATCATGTCTAACTGCTATAACCCGGTTAGACGGATTTGCGAACGTGACTTTCACGTTGATGTTCTGTGTTATGCTGTGATGTTGCGGATTGGTCGTGGGGGATAGCCTGGATGCAATGCTAGTACAGTTTTTGTTGTATTATGTACATTTGATATTGCGGGGCGAGCGTCCGACATGTGGACTGCCGTCACTGCCTGTTTGTATTATTATTTTGGGGCACGACCAGGTTGCGGTCGATGTACCCATTGTATGTATATTTTACTTTCTATACTAGGATTGCCCCGCGGAGGGGTGCACGGATAGCCGGGTTCTAGAGGGCAACGGGCCCGCATCTCATGGCATTGAGACGGAGGGGGCTTCACTCTAGAATTGGCGGGCTGTTCGCCGCACTCGTAGAGGGTACAGGTTGACCCAGGAGGGGTGCCCAAGTTACCGGATTCCGTGAAGTACTGGGTGGTCTATTCACGTTGCTGAAGGGGGCTGCCTCGCTTCGGGTTTTGGCGGGTAACTTGCCGCGCCCGTAGGGGTCTAGGATTTCATTGCACAGGCTATCCACACGACCAAGGGAACGTCGGGTTTCAGCGACTCTGTGAAACCCGGGGATCCCAGATATCTGTATTGTTCTGTGATGCTGTACATTTCTGTGATGTTGCATTTTATCACGCCTTGAGCGAATATAATATATTGGTATATATATTAGTAGATGTTGTATATGTTTTGCATCCGCGCTAGTCCAGTCCCCGCTCTGTCGTTAGTTAGCTAACCTAACGGGTAATGACGGGACCCAGTGGCGAATGCGGATGGCATATACGTACATCAGTATATTTTCGTTCTTTGTGGTGTGATCAATTGATGGGACTGCGTTGATTCGGATCAATACAAGTTAAACAAACCTAATCTGATGTTGTTGGAAACTTTTCAAAAAGCTGTTAATGCAAGGACGTTTACTTTTGTTTAGCATCGTGGTATTCAGTTAGAATATCCTGCTCCTCAGTCGACGAGGCAAGGGCCGAGATCCCTTCACCGGGAGTGACCCCTTGGACAAAAGTTCGCGTTAGGGCATTAACTTCTCTAAAGCCGATTACTTTTGCTTTGCACCGTGGTATTCAGTTGGAATATCCTGCACCTTATTCTACGGGGAAAGAGCCGAGATCCCTTCACCGGGAGTGACCTCTTTAGCAAAGGTTTTCGCCACTATATTTTCTAAAAAGCTATCAGTTCCTTCAACGATATCAAGTTCTTTACGTTAAAGGTTTTCGCCAGAAACCATTCGTAGCCCTCCATCATTTCAGTTAAATATTCGGTAGTATTCAAGCTATGTATTTTGACCTCACGCCAAGGCATAGTGTTTGGTAGCTGCCGGGTATTTATCTGTTGCATAGATAGATGCGTTGGTTTGGGACAGTCGTACTGCTATTTTGGCCTACGTCAAGGGTATGTACGGGTGGGTTCAAATTAACCTGGACAATGATGGGTAGAACTTGACATGTGAGTTATGATATTTTGACCTCACGCCAAGGTCATAAGAGCATGGGGTAAAAATCACATCGGGAGTTTCAAAAGAACTGAAACTTGCCAGATATGCGCATACCTTCTGGAGTGTGATAGCGTGAGCGGATTCCGTCACGTTATCATGCGATGATAGTTGGATCCCGATTCCCACTGATGAGTTGGTTTACTCCTCGGGTCATCCCGACTAATTCTTCTTTTAGGTTTGGAGGAGAATTTGACGGTACAGTGGGAGGTTTCCTGATTAGATAAATTGGTAACCATTCTGATCTAGGTTAGAGTGCACGCTGAGTGTTTCTTTTCTCTCTCTCTTTGGCAGCGACCATTGACCCGACCCTAAGACTATGACTCAGAGACCAATATTGACCGAACCTTCTTAAACACTGGCTTTTGGATTGTCAGAGTTGCAGACCTCATTGCCACTCCTACTTTTACCCTTTTTCTCCAGGACACCCCGTATTACTACGAACGTCCACTTCCATTGGACAAAACCATCGTATGGTTAGATACGAACTCGAAAGAATTTATTCGAGGATGGTTTCAGGTTCTGGAGAAAACGGATAGGACTATTCAGTTGTCTTTTCCTTTTTCCTTCTCTCAGGTTGCGAGTACTCCTTGGTTTAGGAGTAGTACACCTATTACGCAAATTGGATAGTCTTCTTCCAAACCTTAGGCTGGTGCCGAACGGTAGGGAATGAAGAAAACCAATTAGCATAACGATGGTGTGCAGAAGGTATAAAGTTAAGACAAAGCAAGGGATTAGTAAGAGGGCAAAGTAAATTGCGACTGCTATTCACGACCAAACCAAGTATTTCTTCGTCAATCCTAAATCACCTTTGTATTCCTCCAGGACACTCCGTATCACTACGAAGATCCCAAGTTTATTGGATACTCTATCGTATGGTTATATACGAACTCGAAAGGAACTTGTTCCAGTTCGGGGATGGATTCTGGTTCAGGAGAAATAGGAATAAGGTTTATTCAGTTATCTTTTATCTTCACCTTCTCTCGCATTGCGAGTGCTCCTAGGATTAGGACAGTAGACCCATTATGCTTATTGGATAGTCTTCTTCCAAACCATAGGCTGGTGCCGAACGGTAGGGAAGGAAGAAAACCATTTGGCCTAAAGGGGTGTACAGAAGGTAATGACTAAAGACATATAAAGGGATTTGGAGAGGTGGCAAAGAATTACACGGTTACAGTTGTGAATCTGGATAATGGAAGAGGCATTACTAGGAATACCAGGATACCCCATCGAAACATTTCAATGTTTCAGCTTCACTGTGTACTGTTAAAAGAAAACTGATTTCCCAATTAGACACTTGCTCCAGGGTATGTATTTACCAGGTATGATTCTCACATCTGTATGGTTTTACAGATGATGAGTGGGAGTAAGTTATTGGAAATTGGGTGATCGTCCTCATTATGTCGGGATTCGTTGTAATCGGTGATATTTGAGGAAGTCACCTGGGTTGTTTGCCGGTCGGCAAATATTTGGTTTTGAATATCCGCTGTTATGCACCAATTTCAAATTGATATATCTGTACGTCTATTTTCATAGAGTGAGATATACCTTTTTGAAATTATGTCTGTGACATTTACCTATATCAGTGGATGATTAGGTAAGGTGCATTAAACAACGGTGTAATTCTTCATAACCATAGTACAGTTTTCAACCTGCGACACACAGTGAATGAGTTATCAGACTCAAGGGACTTATATAGAGTATTGTATGTTGTCCAGGGTCCATCAGGACAGAGGGGTTGGTCCTCGTACTATATTCGGTTTACTTATGACTTCTCTAGCTTTTAGACAGGTGTTTCGTGGAAACACAGGGTCCGAATTTTGAGAAGTTATAGGTATTTGAATAGAGTAGAGAACCAGGTGTAGCAAGTATCGGGATACTTCAAAGTGATCGAAGATGTAGATACTTGTGAATGGTATTCAGTTGATAGTAGTGATTAAGAGAATTTGCTTCTCTTTCAGGTTACTCATAATTGGAAGCATTCCTAAGTTGAGTAACGCTGATCGGCCTCCTTCCATTTAGTTGACATGCTGTTCCCGCCAAAAATTTCTGCGCAAAAGAGCCCAAGGTATCAAATGGCGGCGATACGCTTAAGAAAATGGGAACCAGTATCTTCCGTGCTGTTTTTTGACAAACTCCCGAATGAGAAACAGATAAATTCTGATGGTATCTAAAGCGGCTCGAAAAACCCTTCGATTTGATATATTATGGGCCTCGTAATTCATCCGGGATCAAAAGTTATGAGGCATTACGTGTCCGCACGTGATGGGCCTTTAAGAACCCGCTGGAGAAGTTAAAAGATATAATTAAAACTCAGAAAAGACCCCAATGGGGCGTCACGTGCTCACACGTGACCATGGGTCACGTGCAGACACGTGATGGGCTTGTAAGGCCTCTAAAATAATGAATAGAATTTAATTCTAAAAGTCAGAAAATACCTCAACGAAGTATCACGTGCTTACACGTGACCAATGGTCACGTGTTGACACGTGATGGTTAAAACAACAACATAAACAAGCGGCCGTTAAAGAACTCAATTGGGGGGTCACGTGCTCACACGTGACCAAGGGTCACGTGTCAGCACGTGACTGGTTTCGAAAGCCTTACAGTTAATAGAATTAAAATTCTAAAATTTTCTAAATCTTTCCAAACATAAAGGGTCTATGGGGACCGTTGGATTAAAAATCCGAGGGTGATTAAAAATCACAAATTTATGGAATAATCTTGGACTTGGAAAGATTTCCCCCCTAAATCTAACCGAGATAACAAAGGGATATCTTTGGATTTAAAATCCAATGGTGAATAAAATTCACTTAACAATCTAAAGGCCCAGATGAATGATAAATATAAATCAAATCTCTCAATATACAAATCAAATCTTTCAATGAGAGATTTGCTAAACAAATTGATTCTCTTCCTTCTCCTATAAATAGGAGCCAAGAAGAGAAGAGAGGGGGAACCTTTTGGAGAGAAAAACAGAGAGAGGAGAATTTAATTCTCAAGAGGGAAGAAAAGAAAGGAGAATTTAATTCTCAACAAAGAAAACCCTAGGTGAGAAAAGGGAAAAAGATAAACTTCAAACAGAGAATTTAATTCTCAAAATCCAAGAGTTTAACTCTTATACAAAAAAGAACTTAGTTCTTCTTCTGGTTGAAGATCTGCACAGAGCACATCTCCCCATAACTTGAGAATTTAATTCTCATCGGGTCGAGATCCTGCCATGCAGATCCTAAACTTAGAAGGGGAATTGAGTTTTGAGAATTAATTCTCCTAAAACCAAACTAGGATTTAACCCTAATCAAGAATTTAATTCTTTTACATATCTGGGAATTTAATTCCTTTGAAAAGAAATCAGGGTTTCATCCTAAATAAGAATTCAATTCTTTCACGATAGGAATTTAATTCCTCCAAAATCATAATTAGGGTTTAACCCTACAAAGAATTCAATTCTTAAAAGATCTCTGTTCATGAAAAGAACTAGGGTCACGTGCCCCACGTGACCCTTGAAAAGATCCCCTGCAAAGAACTTTGAAGCATCACCTCACGTGCTCCCACGTGACTCCCAAAACGCAGAAAGAAAAAGCAAAGGGAATGAAAGCTTTGGGCGCTCTCACGTGTTATCACGTGACCCCTCAGCAAGTGCTTTAACAATTGGCGCACAGATCCCCATCACGTGCCAACACGTGATGCTCTAAAATAAAAATGAAAGTGTTTAACACTTAATGACAAAACAAAAGAAAAGAAGCTTTGGGCGCTCTCACGTGTCCCCACGTGACCCCTCAGCAAGTGCTGTAATATTCGATGCATAAACCCCCATCACGTGCCAACACGTGACGCTCTAAAATAAAGATGAAAAGTGTTTAACACTTATTCGCAGATTTGAGGATAAACCAAAAAGGAGATCTGGCTCCATATTTAGGGCGCCCTCATGTGTCCCCACGTGACCCCTAATGAGCATTCTAACAGACCAGAGCGGGGGCCTTCACCACGTGCTCACACGTGATGGCCGCCAGAATTAAAAGAGTTAAACACTGATCTGCAGAATAAAATAAAGGAAATCAGGGCGCTCTCACGTGACCCCTCCCTCCTTAGTGTTTAACACTAATTGGAAAACTCTATTTGCAGTGTTTAACACTGATTTTCTTAGTGATTAACACTAATTGGAAAACTCTATTCCCGGTGTTTAACACTGATTTGCTTTAGTGTTTAACACTAGTTTGAAATCTCTGCTGCCGGTGTTTAACACCGATTTGCTTAGTGTTTAACACTAATTTGAGAACACTGTTCCCAGTGTTTAACATTGATTATCTTTTAGTGTTTAACACTAACTTGCTATCTTATTCCCAGTGTTCGACACTGTTGGTTTCTAGTGTTTAACACTAGTTTCAGCCCAATTGGCTAAGTTTCAGAGGCAAAGCCTCTCCTTCAATGGACCAACAGAGGGCCAATATTTCAAACATAATTGGACTTAGCCCAAACTGGCCATAAGTCCTCAACTCATCTTGAACTGAGCACATCTGCTCTTTCAACCAACTCATTGGTTCAAGGGTACATCTCGGAACTCCTCTGATATTTGTCGTTGTAATCCTTCAACGTCTTCAGAGAGGTAACGGGTCCCGACAACCACACATCAACACGGACTGTGGGGTCCTTAAACTCATGGACTTATGCGTCCTTAAACCAAGATACGGACTGTGGGGTCCTTACACCCGCGGACTTATGCGTCCTTAAACTAACGGACTAATGCGTCCTTAAACACACCTATATGGACTGTGGGGTCCTTAAACCCATGGACTTATGCGTCCTTAAACTACCTATGGACCGCAATGTCCTTAAACTACCAATGGACCACCACGTCCCTAAACTGGAACTTGGACCACCACGTCCCTAAACTGGCAATGGACCACTATGTCCCTAAACTGGGACAATAGAGCCCCCAAATGCTCTTTTGTCGGATCTAAACGATCCTGTTAAGTCGATCTTAGTCCCAAACTGGACTAAAGTATCCTTAACAACCGTTTAAGTTGATCTTAGCCTCAAATATGGCTAACGTATCCTTAAACCTTCAAACAGAGTGGACTATAAATCCCCCCAATTAACTCTGGCTCGAGGGTACATCTCTGAACTCCTCTGACATCCGTCGTTGTAATTCTTCAACGTCGTCAGAGAGGTGACGGGTCCCGACAGCCATACATACGATGGACCACTATGTCCTTAAACTGGAACAATGGAGCCTAAAACGCTCCTTTGTCGGATCTAAACGGTCCCGTTTGAGTTGATCTTAGCCTCAAGTATGGCTGACGTATCCTCAAACCAAACCCCCAAACCCAAATCTAAGATAATACGGATTTGGACTAGTCCACGCCCTACGGGCAACGACATAACTCAGTCTCCGTAAACAATCCACGGGCAACAAAACACAAAACAAACACCCACGACACGAAGTGACCAGCTAGAGAAGGAGAAAGTTGTTACCGTGATGCGGTAGCGTAATTAACTGCAGGGGCTTGCGCCTGCAGGGAAGAGCGTCCCCACAATCAAAAACCCCTCAAACGAGGGGGAATCTGACGAAGTCTGCTACATCGGACGCATCCGTTTAAACCTTCGATACATGGTGCCATAAATCAACTTGGCATCTTCGGAGAGGTGAACGGATAGCACCAATTAGCATCTGCCCCGAATCTCAATGCCAAGACATCGCAGTCTTGTGCGCCGTCTTTCGGAGGGGAACAGATTCTGGCACGCCCGGTGGGACCTTTTCCTCTTTCCACTCCACACTTCGTGTGTCGTGTTCGCGAACGAATCGCGGTTTACTGTGGTTGCCTGTGGATTCGAGGTACTAAGATTTGGTGTCTTGCTCCGTGCAGAAAACAGAAGATCAATGGCTTCAAACTGCACTACCTGCAACTGCAACTCTCGCTCCGTCCTTGCTGGAGGAGTGACTTATGGGCCCCAAGCGGCCTCCCTTTTCAAAATGCCAGTGGAGCAGGTAACTCAAACCACCGCTGGACTATTCTTCGGGACCCTGCTCCTACCAATGAGCTTCAATGTCCCAATGACATCGCAAGAAGCTCCAAAGAAGGCGGTTTTCGATTGGCTTGCTACTGCCGCGGCCCCTCTCAACGGGTCGCCCAACTTCAATACCTCAGTTTTCAATAGACTGGGCCAGAACGTCTATAAGCCCGTGATACTCGAAGCTGCCATCCCAAAGCGGATAGCCATCCCGGCTCAAGCGGACAAAATTATCGGAAAGGCTCCTCCTTCCAAGAAGTCAGTTTTTACAAGGCTGGCCATTCCAGTTGCTGCTCCAGGCGAGGTCCTCAAAGCTGCTTCCCCTGCCCAGAGGTCTGTCTTTGACAGATTAGACATTGCTTCTCAACGGGTGTCAGTCTTCGACAGACTAGCACCAATAACGGTCTCTCCTCAAAGCAGGGGGCATGACGAAGTCGCCCCTATGGCCGAAACAACTCCATCCGCACGACACGCTCGACGTCGCCACTGGCGCCGAGTAAGGAAGGCTGGGGGCAACTCCCCCTCTGGATTTACTCCACCAGCTCCAACGGTGGGGATCGATGCTGCTGTTCCAACAGGGAACAGCTTTGAATTGCTGAACACGGTGCGCAGAAACTCTCCTACCGCCGTACTAAAAAGATCCCCTCCTCCGGTGGGAAATGTTGCGGAAACCAAGCCAGAACAGTCCTCTCAGCGGCTGTCCTTCAAAATCTACAAGGTCTGGCGCCATGTCCAAGACTCGGTGATTGATCGAAATTTCTCCCCCCAGCAAAAGAAGCTGAAGGTCCGGCAGGAAGAAAACTGTCCTGTTAAGCCATAAAAGATGACGACTACTTGGGTGCTCACGACAGCGGCCCCCTCAACGTCAACCACTCAGAAAAGAAGGAGGCCAGAGAAAGCCCCACTAAACGTGGAAGACCACAAAGACGCTAAACCCAAACGTCCCAAGTCTGTGGGCATGGTGGTGCACACCGTATACATGGCTTCTGGAAAGGAGGAAAGCCGTGCTTCGACGGGTCACCGACCGCTCACCCGATCCATGACGAAAACCCAGGAGCAACAACAGAAGCTTCAAGAGATGATGATTGCAATGGCCGCGCTCACCGAGCCAAAAGAAAGCCCGGAGGCATCATCAGAGCAGCGTCACGAACAAGAAACTGATGCTGACTTCTTACGCAGAGTCCTCGAAAAGAAGGACAGAGAAGCCGCAGAGCAAGCGGCTAACATGAAGCAAATGGCGCTCCTCTTCCAAGATATGGTAGGGATGATGCTACAGCCGGACCCTCCAGTTGAAGACCCTCCGATCATTACTGAAGACGATAGAGGAGAGACATCTAATCCGCCTCCGACTCTTTCAGCAGCCAGAGATGAAACCATTTCCAAGGCTGCGCTGGATGACTATATAGCTCATCAGATCCGGATTCATCAGGCGAATGAAGCGACTGGGCAAATTGTTAGAACCGGACGGCCCTATCCGAGCTGGTATGACCAAATCAGTTACCCGCCGGGATATACGATCCCTAAGTTCCACGTATATAAAGGGACAGGGAATCCACATCAGCATGTCGCCCAGTTCAGGGCCTTATGCGGCAACACTGGAGGCGATGATAAACTGCTGCTTCGCCAATTCGTCGGCAGCTTAGCAGAAACAGCCTTTGAATGGTATTCGGAGCTACCTAACGACTCTGTCAAAACATTTGCGGAGATGGAGCTACTGTTTACACAAAGATTCGCGAGTGCTAGCGGACGCACCCCGATCACGGCACTGATTAATGCCAGGGTAAGGCCAGACGAGACGTGGGTTCAATACGCGACACGATGGCGGAATCTATGGTCGAAGTGCGAACAACGCATCGAAGAAGCACCTGCGGTAGGCATGTTCGTGGGCACTCTTGATCCGCAAGCGACCATCTCGCAATTCATGATGTTCTTCAAGCCAACTACTTTCCAGGCTTTGATTGACAAGTTGGCCCAAATGGATCAGATGGATCATAGATCATCTCCTTCAAAGACGGACCCTCGGAATGAAAAGGAGAAAGGGAAAGCAACTTTCGTCGCTAATACTCAACAACAGTCGAGCAACTTAAAGCCGGTTGTCTGTCAAAACAATATGCGTACACGCCCATCCCTTGAGGAGAGACTGGGACGTCCTTACTCGTTTCCTCAGGATAAGACGAGAAGACTGTTCGAGCTGGTAGTGCGCAACAGACTCATCAATCTGCCGAGTCCAAAACGTCCGTTGCAACCAGGCGATGTCAACGATCCCAATTATTGCCCTTACCACCAAACGGTAAGTCACCCGATCGAGGATTGCTTCGTCTTTAAGGGATGGATCGAGGATCAGTACCTACAAGGAAAGTTCGCGCTGTCTGAAAAGTGGAAAGTAAACCCACCACAGCCGCACACTCCAAAGAAGACGGACGCACCGGGGGCAACTTGCCACGTGATCTCCCACTCATTTACGGACGATGGAAAAACTCCTTGCACTGAGAAACTGGGGGCAGAGCCTGAGCCGGAATTCGTATGGCCGTCAGACGAAATGATCGACGCTTTTCTAGATGAGATTCGTCTAAAAAGTAAAGTTGATCGGGAGCACAAGATGGCCATATTTGAAAAGGCCAAACGCCGGCGACTGGACGAAAGGGTCGAAACACTCCCACTATATCAAGGTACATCCGCCGCAAATGAAAGCAGGATCAAGACAAGGAAACGATTCGCTAAAGCCATATCAATAGGGATGAGGCCGCCCTCTTTCAGAGAAAATTCTCCTGGTGGTATACATTTTGATGAAACGGACGTACACCCCAACTTCTGCTTATCATATCAGAGGATCGCACATCCTACTGAAGACTGCAGCTCTTTTAAGTGTTGGTGGCAAGGATATGTCGCTCATAGACAACACGTCAATAGAATAAAGCGGGAAGCTCGTAGACAGCAAAAGAATACGACAGATGAGCATAAAAGAGTTGCCGGCAATTGTCATAGGGACGAGCCCAGGGGATCACGAGTTCTCACCTTTGGAAGCGATTCTGACGAAGAAGCCGCCCTCAACCCTCTCTTCAAGGAATTCATTTCTAAAACAAAAGAATTGGAGAGTTGCGAGAACGTTCAGCCGTACAATCTCACGCTACCCGGAAAGAATCTCGGACCCGCAAACGACGGAGCAAACGAAATGAGAAAGGAAAAGGAAAAAACGGCCTTTGTTGCTAACACTCAACAACAGCCGAGTAACCCGAAGCCATTTTGTCATCAAAACAACAAGCCGCGATACCTCAATGAGAAGTTGAAACGTCCTTACTCGTTTCCCAAAGATAAAACAAAGAGATTGTTCGAGCTAGCAGTGCGCAGCAGGCTCATCACTCTGCCAGATCCAAAACGTCCATTGCAACCAGGTGACGTTGACAATCCTAACTATTGTCCCTACCACAGAGTAAGGGGTCACCCACTCGACAATTGCTACGTCTTCAAAAACTGGGTTGAAGACCAATACCAACAGGGCAAGTTCGCGCTGCCCGAAAAGTGGAAAGTAAACCCGCCACAACAACATGCTTCGAAAAAGGTGGATATGCCGGGGGCATCATGCTCATTCAGAAGGAAAGCCCCATAGACCGAAAAGTCAGTAAACTAGAGATGCTTCTCAAATACAGCGACGGCGGACCGAAACGTCCTTAAACTAACGGCGGACCGCAATGTCCTAAAACTTGCAAATGACCGAAACATCGTTAAACTACTCCCAACCCGCAGCATCTTCAGGCAGACGTGCCAAAAAATATATATATATATATATATATAACGGTATGTCCACAAGCAAAAGGGGCACGGATGAAAACCCGAAAGGGCTCCGTGAGTAAAAACAGCAGGGCTACCGGCGAGTGTTCGTGAAAACCCGAAAGGGTGCGACCTCGTTTAAAAAAAAAAAGAAAAAAAGGGAAAAGAAAAAAAGAAGAAGAGAGAATAAAAAAAAGAATAAAAAAAACGGTATGTCCACAAGCAAAATGGGCACGGATGAAAACCCGAAAGGGCTCCGTGAGTAAAAACAGCAGGGCTACCGGCGAGTGTTTGTGAAAACCCGAAAGGGCGCAACCTCGTTAAAAGACACTTACAGGGTTCTCTCGACCTTGTAAGGAGAAACCACCCGCGTGAGATCCTTACGACTTACAAAGGAGCAACACACTTAGGGATCCCCACGATTCCTAAGGAGAAAATACACTTGCGAGATCCTCACGACTCGTAAGGAGAATTCTCTTATGGGACCCTCACGGCTCATGAGATTTGAAAGTCTTAAGTTACAGAAACCAAAACCTGTTCTTAAGCAAATCCCCCACAACCTTCGATACTGCCCTACAAGCGGCTCAATACTGGCCCTTGTATACAATCCACGGGCGCGAATAAACATTTCCCTAACAAAGTCCCACCCGTGACTGGGGATATATCCATATGGTGAACAACCCTTGTAAGTCCTCTCGACTTAGAAGGAGAAAATCCTTTTGTAAGATCCTTACGACTTACAGGGGAACATACACTTAGGAATCCTCACGATCCCTAAGGAAAAAACACACCTACGAGATCCTCACGACTTGTAGGGAGAAATACCTTTATGAGACCCTTACGGCTCATGAAGTCAAAAGCCTTAGCCGACAGGACCCTTAACCCTGTTTACTAAGCTACCTTTGTTCAACATCGACAGAGGCAAATGATGATTCGCTCTTGGCAATATCCCAGTTGCAGCGATGCTGATGCCTAAACCGGTATCAAATTCCAAGCCTTTTCAAGGCAAATGATGATTCGCTCCTGGTAATATCCCAGTTGCAGCGATGCTGATGCCTAAACCAGTATCAAATTCCAAGTCCTTTCAAGGCAAATGATGATTCGCTCCTGGCAATATCCCAGTTGCAGCGATGCTGATGCCTAAACCGGTATCAAATTCCAAGTCCTTTCATGGCAAATGATGATTCGCTCCTGGCAATATTCCAGTTGTAGCGATGCTGATGCCAAGATTGGTATCAGATCCCAAATCCCCTACTCGCAAAAAAAAAATCAGCAAGCCAAAAAAAAATGCATACGAAATAGCTGAAATGATGGGGCAACTTGCAATAAAAAGCAGCAAGTAAAAATGTATGCATATAAAAACAGCCGAAATGATTGGGCAACTCGCAATAAAAAGCAGCGAGTAAAAAGAAAAATAGCCGAAATGATTGGGCACCGCGAAAAATAGCCGAAATGATTGGGCAATCGCGATTTTCACGATATAAAAAGCTGAAATAATAGAGTATCGCGGAAAGAATAAAAAAATGAAAGAATGAGACTTTTTGCCCTACAGGTGAGATCACATCGATCGCTGTATACAATCCAGGGGCACAAACAAAGAGGGAACCATACCTTCCCGATAAGCTCCATCAGAAAGCGAAGCCAAATCTCGACGGTTCATAGACAACCTAGAGACAACCTCGACATTTGTCGCAATATTGCAGACACAATGTCAACAAATGAAGCGAAGGAAGATCCATGGGTTCAGGGTCTCGACGTCAACATCGACAACTTAGAGATCACAAACGGCGTTTCTCCTCACTCCAACCAGATACAGACATGACGTCAACAATCGATCTCAGAGTCGCAACGAAAGGGAGCCATGGTAAAGGCCCTAGTTCCAAATCTGAATGGCCACATCTACAGCCTGGAGACCAACAACGGTGGGCCTCCTCCTTCCAGCATGACACAGATGTTACACCATCAAGCGGAGCGACGGCAAAATCCCAGCTCCACCTCAGCATTCGTCTCAATACAGCAGACGAAATGTCAACAATGGCGTTCCTCCACAGTCCAGCAGGATGCAGATGCTACGTCAATAAAAGACCTCACGGTCGAAACAAAGCGGAGCGACGGCAAAATCCCAGCTCTACCTCAACATTCGTCTCGATACAGTATACGAGATGTCAACAATGGCGTTCCTTCGCAGTCCAACAGAATGCAGAAGCAACATCAACAAAAGACCTCATGGTCGAAACAAAGCGGAGTGATGGCAAAATCCCAGCTCCACCTCAGCATTTGTCTCGATACAGCAGACACAGTCAAAGCAAACAAAGCGAAGGCCACATTCCTAGCTTCAACGTCTTGACGGTAACTCATATAAACCGGAAAGACAATCGGAGATCATCTCGCACCAGCGTGGAGTGGTCACCACCTCGACGATCGTCTCGATACAGCAGATGAAATGTCACCCCAGCGTTCTTCCCCAAGCAGTATTCGGACGCGCCAAAGCAAACGAAGCGAAGGCCAAATTCCTAGCTTCAACGTCTTGACGGTAACTCATATAAAACCGAAAAGACAATCAGAGATCATCCCACATGGAGTGGTCACCACCACGACATTCGTCTGGATACAGCAGATGAGATGTCAACAACAACGTTCTTCCTCCAACAGGATTAGGACACACCAAGCAAACGAAGCGAAGGCCAAATTCCTAGCTTCAGGGTCTTAACGGCAAGTCATATAAAGCCTGAAAGACAATCGGAGATCATCTCGCACCAGCACGGAGTGGTCACCACCTCGACGTTCGTCTCGACACAGCAGACGCAATTTCACCAAAAGGAGTCACGGCAAAATCCCTGGTTCCAAACCTCGACGGTTCACCAGCAACCTAGAGACAACCGCGACATTCGTCTCGATACAGAGGACGCGATGCCAGCAAATGAAGCGAAGGCTAAATTCCTAGCTTCAGGGTCTTGACGGCAAGTCATATAAAGCCTGAAAGACCACCGGAGATCATCCCATATGGAGTGGTCACCACCTCGACGTTCGTCTCGATACAGCAGACGCAACATCACCAAAAGGAGCCACGGCAAAATCCCTAGTTCCAAATCTCGACGGTTCATCAGCAACCTCGAGACAACCACGACATTCGTCTCGATACAGAGGACGCAATGCCAGCAAACGAAGCAAAGGCCAAATTCCTAGCTTCAGGGTCCTAACGGCAAGTCATATAAAGCCTGAAAGACTATCGGAGATCATCCCACACCAGCGCGGAGTGGTTATGACTCATCGGGGCTCTCCAAAATGAGCCTAACCTCAAGTAAAAAGCGGCATGGCAAATTCCTAGCGCTTGCTCTTCCGACGGTCAAACTGCCAAGGAGGATTGCTTGAAGACGTATTGTCCAGCCCCCGAAGGGATCAGAGACACGGCAGTCGCAGGGCTACTCGAACAGCACGATTGCCTATCAAGGAATACATCAGCTCATGCGACGGTACGACGGCCAAAACCCTAAGTACCACAGACCCTAACGGACTTCTGTCGTAAAGAGCAGAGGTTAACTGTGACGTTAGGATATTCTTGCGAGATCTGCTCGATTCGTTTCGACTCGTGAGGAAATTGATGTCTTTGCGAGAACTTCTCGATTCGTCTCGACTCGTGAGATAAAGCCTTAGGCAGTAGGGATTAAAAAACCTGTTTCCTAAGCACTGGGGCCCTGCAAGTCGGCCCAAAATGGTCTCTTGCATACTATCCATGGGTCTCACTCTCCGAAGTCGAATTTCGACAAGGAGGGGAACAACCGCTTACGGGTCCTCTCGACTCGTAAGAGGGAAAAATTCTCTTACAAGATCCTTACGACTTATAAGAGAGACACACTTAGGAATCCTCACGACTCCTAAGGAGAAAATACACCTACGAGATCCTCTCGATCCGTAGGGAGAAAAGTCTTTATGAGACCCTCACGGCTCATAAAGTTGAAAAGTCTTAGGTGGCAGATCCTAACCCTGTCTCCTAAGCCATCACTGCCCTGCAAAGAGGTCAAGATGGACTATCTATGAGCCACAGCCACACTCGCCAAAGCTATATGCCACTGAAATGGAAAAGCTACTCATGAGCATATAAACTACTTCACTCCAGAGTAAGATATAAAGAGATAGAAGGGTGCGGCTCATGGAGTTAAGGGTTTGGAACTATATCTCTTAAGAGTCGAGATTTGAGTCAATGATAAATGACGACGCTTGTGTCCGCTCGTTATCTTCTCAGATCAAGATTCAGAAAGTAATATACCAACCCGAAACTGGTCATACGCTATGCATTACTTTGCACTACTTCACCCACGTAAATACTTACATGGGCAAAGTAGTGGGGGGCATTTGTTCCCGCCAAAAATTTCTGCGCAAAAGAGCCCAAGGTATCAAATGGCGGCGATACGCTTAAGAAAATGGGAACCAGTATCTTCCGGGCTGTTTTTTGACAAACTCCCGAATGAGAAACAGATAAATTCTGATGGTATCGAAAGCGGCTCAAAAAACCCTTCGATTTGATATATTATAGGCCTCGTAATTCATCCGGGATCAAAAGTTATGAGGCATTACGTGTCCGCACGTGATGGGCCTTTAAGAACCCGCTGGAGAAGTTAAAAGATATAATTAAAACTCAGAAAAGACCCCAATGGGGCGTCACGTGCTCACACGTGACCATGGGTCACGTGCAGACACGTGATGGGCTTGTAAGGCCTCTAAAATAATGAATAGAATTTAATTCTAAAAGTCAGAAAATACCTCAACGAAGTATCACGTGCTTACACGTGACCAATGGTCACGTGTTGACACGTGATGGTTAAAACAACAACATAAACAAGCGGCCGTTAAAGAACTCAATTGGGGGGTCACGTGCTCACACGTGACCAAGGGTCACGTGTCAGCACGTGACTGGTTTCGAAAGCCTTACAGTTAATAGAATTAAAATTCTAAAATTTTCTAAATCTTTCCAAACATAAAGGGTCTATGGGGACCGTTGGATTAAAAATCCGAGGGTGATTAAAAATCACAAATTTATGGAATAATCTTGGACTTGGAAAGATTTCCCCCCTAAATCTAACCGAGATAACAAAGGGATATCTTTGGATTTAAAATCCAATGGTGAATAAAATTCACTTAACAATCTAAAGGCCCAGATGAATGATAAATATAAATCAAATCTCTCAACATACAAATCAAATCTTTCAATGAGAGATTTGCTAAACAAATTGATTCTCTTCCTTCTCCTATAAATAGGAGCCAAGAAGAAAAGAGAGGGGGAACCTTTTGGAGAGAAAAACAGAGAGAGGAGAATTTAATTCTCAAGAGGGAAGAAAAGAAAGGAGAATTTAATTCTAAACAAAGAAAACCCTAGGTGAGAAAAGGGAAAAAGATAAACTTCAAACAGAGAATTTAATTCTCAAAATCCAAGAGTTTAACTCTTATACAAAAAAGAACTTAGTTCTTCTTCTGGTTGAAGATCTGCACAGAGCACATCTCCCCATAACTTGAGAATTTAATTCTCATCGGGTCGAGATCCTGCCATGCAGATCCTAAACTTAGAAGGGGAATTGAGTTTTGAGAATTAATTCTCCTAAAACCAAACTAGGATTTAACCCTAATCAAGAATTTAATTCTTTTACATATCTGGGAATTTAATTCCTTTGAAAAGAAATCAGGGTTTCATCCTAAATAAGAATTCAATTCTTTCACGATAGGAATTTAATTCCTCCAAAATCATAATTAGGGTTTAACCCTACAAAGAATTCAATTCTTAAAAGATCTCTGTTCATGAAAAGAACTAGGGTCACGTGCCCCACGTGACCCTTGAAAAGATCCCCTGCAAAGAACTTTGAAGCATCACCTCACGTGCTCCCACGTGACTCCCAAAACGCAGAAAGAAAAAGCAAAGGGAATGAAAGCTTTGGGCGCTCTCACGTGTTATCACGTGACCCCTCAGCAAGTGCTTTAACAATTGGCGCACAGATCCCCATCACGTGCCAACACGTGATGCTCTAAAATAAAAATGAAAGTGTTTAACACTTAATGGCAAAACAAAAGAAAAGAAGCTTTGGGCGCTCTCACGTGTCCCCACGTGACCCCTCAGCAAGTGCTGTAATATTCGATGCATAAACCCCCATCACGTGCCAACACGTGACGCTCTAAAATAAAGATGAAAAGTGTTTAACACTTATTCGCAGATTTGAGGATAAACCAAAAAGGAGATCTGGCTCCATATTTAGGGCGCCCTCATGTGTCCCCACGTGACCCCTAATGAGCATTCTAACAGACCAGAGCGGGGGCCTTCACCACGTGCTCACACGTGATGGCCGCCAGAATTAAAAGAGTTAAACACTGATCTGCAGAATAAAATAAAGGAAATCAGGGCGCTCTCACGTGACCCCTCCCTCCTTAGTGTTTAACACTAATTGGAAAACTCTATTTGCAGTGTTTAACACTGATTTTCTTAGTGATTAACACTAATTGGAAAACTCTATTCCCGGTGTTTAACACTGATTTGCTTTAGTGTTTAACACTAGTTTGAAATCTCTGCTGCCGGTGTTTAACACCGATTTGCTTAGTGTTTAACACTAATTTGAGAACACTGTTCCCAGTGTTTAACATTGATTATCTTTTAGTGTTTAACACTAACTTGCTATCTTATTCCCAGTGTTCGACACTGTTGGTTTCTAGTGTTTAACACTAGTTTCAGCCCAATTGGCTAAGTTTCAGAGGCAAAGCCTCTCCTTCAATGGACCAACAGAGGGCCAATATTTCAAACATAATTGGACTTAGCCCAAACTGGCCATAAGTCCTCAACTCATCTTGAACTGAGCACATCTGCTCTTTCAACCAACTCATTGGTTCAAGGGTACATCTCGGAACTCCTCTGATATTTGTCGTTGTAATCCTTCAACGTCTTCAGAGAGGTAACGGGTCCCGACAACCACACATCAACACGGACTGTGGGGTCCTTAAACTCATGGACTTATGCGTCCTTAAACCAAGATACGGACTGTGGGGTCCTTACACTCGCGGACTTATGCGTCCTTAAACTAACGGACTAATGCGTCCTTAAACACACCTATATGGACTGTGGGGTCCTTAAACCCATGGACTTATGCGTCCTTAAACTACCTATGGACCGCAATGTCCTTAAACTACCAATGGACCACCACGTCCCTAAACTGGAACTTGGACCACCACGTCC
Organism: Agapanthus africanus; assembly: GCA_030015575.1. Taxonomy (NCBI): domain Eukaryota; kingdom Viridiplantae; phylum Streptophyta; class Magnoliopsida; order Asparagales; family Amaryllidaceae; genus Agapanthus; species Agapanthus africanus. Next base: position 874,088,067 of record JASDDO010000022.1, on the reverse strand, counting down.
CTAAACTGGCAATGGACCACTATGTCCCTAAACTGGGACAATAGAGCCCCCAAATGCTCTTTTGTCGGATCTAAACGATCCTGTTAAGTCGATCTTAGTCCCAAACTGGACTAAAGTATCCTTAACAACCGTTTAAGTTGATCTTAGCCTCAAATATGGCTAACGTATCCTTAAACCTTCAAACAGAGTGGACTATAAATCCCCCCAATTAACTCTGGCTCGAGGGTACATCTCTGAACTCCTCTGACATTCGTCGTTGTAATTCTTCAACGTCGTCAGAGAGGTGACGGGTCCCGACAGCCATACATACGATGGACCACTATGTCCTTAAACTGGAACAATGGAGCCTAAAACGCTCCTTTGTCGGATCTAAACGGTCCCGTTTGAGTTGATCTTAGCCTCAAGTATGGCTGACGTATCCTCAAACCAAACCCCCAAACCCAAATCTAAGATAATACGGATTTGGACTAGTCCATGCCCTACGGGCGACGACATAACTCAGTCTCCGTAAACAATCCACGGGCAACAAAACACAAAACAAACACCCACGACACGAAGTGACCAGCTAGAGAAGGAGAAAGTTGTTACCGCGATGCGGTAGCGTAATTAACTGCAGGGGCTTGCGCCTGCAGGGAAGAGCGTCCCCACAATCAAAAACCCCTCAAACGAGGGGGAATCTGACGAAGTCTGCTACATCGGACGCATCCATTTAAACCTTCGATACATGGTGCCATAAATCAACTTGGCATCTTCGGAGAGGTGAACGGATAGCACCAATTAGCATCTGCCCCGAATCTCAATGCCAAGACATCGCAGTCTTGTGCGCCGTCTTTCGGAGGGGAACACATGCACTGGAGACAGCTGCATGATTTGAATCTGGTTCAATTAAATCAGTGCCTCTGTTTCTGTATTGGATATAGAACAGTTCATATCTTAACGATGTTAAGGTACAGAGAGTTGTCCGGCTTATGATTAAAACCAGACAGTGGACAACTCAAGGCACGTTTCTGTAATGGCTGTTTGTGGGTTGACCCAGGCTTTGACGGGGGTTGACTTTCTACCATCTGGAAGAACAATAGCGATATTGTTCTAGATTCGCCACAGTTTTAAATAAAATGGATTTTTCAGAAAACAGTAGTGGGAGTATGGTAGAACTGGAAGTGATTCCAGAACCACAAACGATTACTGAAGATTTGATAGGAACCTAAAGATTCAATCTGGTTTGACATTCCATTGGCCACTCCGTAGATAAGGTGGGTAACTTCAGGCACCCGAGAGGTACTCCGGTAGCCTCAAGGACGGTGACAGGGAAGTTCTTGTTTACCCAGACTTGCCATTGCTGTTGTTCCAGGCTACGAGACCCGGCAGGAGGATGAGTATAGCGTCGTTCTAAACTAGCTTTAGAAGTGTACGTCTATATGACTCTGCCAGAGTGTTGTCGTAGTCAGTGGGAGCAGCGGAAGCATTGGTGGACAGGTAGCTTATGTCTATTTATAGACTAAAGCAGATATAGCGGAGAAAGATCATCAATTTCTGATGTGACAGTCATAGGTTTGACTTCATCAGAATAGGGGATGGATCTGTTGAGAAGGTAGTAGGGTGTGATGTCATGGTATTTGGATGACATACACAGAGTAGGAAGTGATATTCCTATACTACGATCGGTTATACTTTGGTCGTCACACGGTGGTTTCTCCACATTGGACTTGGACATTATATCAGACATACTGGTTACTAGATCTATGGTTTTAGATCTAGATTTAGGTGGTTTCCCAATTAAGGGTACTTAGACAGCATTCTAAGAGTATTTAGAATGGACGACTCCTGGCACGGTAGTGTACCTGCAGGTGATGGGGTCACCCTCTCTAAAGGTGTCTTACAGACTAAAGGGGAGAGGGATGTGCATGATTGGCAGATCACTTGCTTAAGCAATTGAGTCAATCATGAGATGTCAAGTACCACACCAGATGTTATTCTTGCAGTAGATGCAATAAGTTGATATTGATCCAATCCTGGAGAAACAGTCGGAAGCAGTTTTAGAACATAAGTGGATGTTCTAGGGATATGATAACGACAGCCTCTTTCGGGAGACAGTTATCATTCCAGGCTTCCAAGGTGACATGGACGACAAGGAGGTTGTCAGAGTTATAGTTTTCCTTCTGACGAGGGACAGTATTTTGGACAGGTGGTCCAAGGAAATACTGAGGGAGGCATGGCGCAGGATACTGATTAAGTTCAGTTGACGATACAGTCTAAGAAGTTTGGATTTGGAGTTCATTTATGAGATAGGTCCCATCAGACATCCAGACACATTCTAAGACCGGTATTGCTCATTTCGGGAGATGGCTTTCTCCGCGAACATGAGATATAGAGAGACATAGAAAGAAACATCAAGGCGGATCCACTCACTGAGGTTATTCCTCGAACGCAATAGTTTCGCAAACTAGTTTTGTGAGACTGACTAGTAAAGGAGTTGGGTGTTCGGTATCACACGGGCTGTGAGTGTGCGACATCGCAATAATTAGCCTTGAGTGCAAGTGGGAGATTGTTGGAGATAGTGCCCTCAGAGTCAATTATTGGATCACAGGCACATGATTGCAATGATTGAGGGAGGACCTATCCCGGTAGGACAGTCTTACTTAAGATGATAGTATGCTATCTGGTTTATCTTTATCATCGTGTACTGCTTTAGGTGACCAGACAGGTCGCTATTACACGTTGATAGAGCCCCTAGGATTTTTGCTTGACTGTCAGCAGTATGAGGGCGATCATATACGTGGGAGCTGGTAGTCTATAAGCACATCCTTAAAAGGTCCCTAGTCGTGGGAGTTTCGAGACAGGGCATCGATACTCCAGAGCAGACTAGTGTATATAGTCGAGACCCCGACGAGGGGCGGTGGCCGGTCTCACAAGCCACTGGTGTCAGTTGGTTCACCTAAGATGTATACAGGTGCTCATTGGGTTATGAGTACACCGGACAGGACTCGCCGGGAACATGCTAGTTGGTCTTATACCTGACGTCAGATAGCAGTTCCCTGGTGACATGTGTACAGGTTAGTTCATCGACCTGAGGATCGTCATTTGTCTCGTGTGAGTTCCCACTGTACTTTGATTACTACCTTACCACGCTCAAAGGAGACGTGCAAACAGGTTTTAGTTGGGTACAGTCCCGAGCCACATGGAGGCAGTGAGCGGATCTTCGGGGGTTCGTCTCTCCCGATATTGGGGGTGAGGTCGCGCTATGTCTAGGAGAGCCAGAATATGAAAAGTCCTTGGCCAAGGCAGGAGATTTACTGGTAGGTATTCCAGTAGTATCTCAGGGTGTTCTGGGCTGATCTCTGACACGACTTGTACCGCTTTTGGGGGTCTGACTTTTACCAACCCCCTAGGCCCGCCATGCGATTCTCATAGACGAACGGACCGGACTGTACGGATATTGTCACTGACAAGCTCAGTAGGGTGTCAGGATGAGTTCGCTCATCGACGTCCCTTTTGGTCAATAGCTGGTGGCCCGTCACGTATTGGCTTATACCTCTGACGTGCTAGTGGTTAAATCCACAACCAAGGTGTTGACGAGTCTTTAGAGTCCCCCACATTCAGTTGCTCAAGTTTTCGGGCGAAACGCTGTAGAGGCCGTATGGAGATATGGCAGGGTTCGATCAGATACGTGCGGTATTGCACGGATCAGGATCGGACGGATAATACTAGCAGGCTTTGGTTTAAGCCGGATACTAGTATAGTACAGTGTAGATTTTGTCTCATTGCATTTGTATTTCGGTCGGAATACAGATGCGGGTGTGTATACACAGTATCGGGGTTTTCCTGTAATTTATTACGGGACCAGTTTTCTGGAGTTGCCAGTTTGCTTTTCGTTTCGGCCATATTTCTTTGTATCCTTCATTGGCCGATGATTGGTGGAGGAGGGCTTATTTGCAATTGTGCAAATAAGCATCTGTGGAGGGTGGTGATTGCATATTGTTGTATCATGATAGCTCTTCTTTGACCTTGACTTCTATCTTCATCATGGCTTGACTTTTGTAGGACATGATTGTTGGTGATGATGAAGGGTGAGGTTGGTGGAGTGTTGGTGTTTCTTTGTGATCATTTTTCCATATGATAACCATTCCTCTCTCTCTTGTATGATGGTGAGTGGCTCCCATTCTTTTGATTCACATACTCACCACACTCTCCCATTCTTGCTTGGCCGGCCAAGCCAAGAGGGGCTGCCCATATTTTTGTGGTGGGATTTTTGGTCATTTAGCTTCACAAAATCCCAAAGTTTCATCTCAAAAAAGTCTAAGTTCATTTCCTCCACCAAAGGCAACCTCCATGAACCCCAAAATGAGACATATAGATCTTCACTATATTCTACAGCAAACCTTGGGCACGTCGGCTCGCCAACTTCGTGCCCGAGTTGCCTCGGTATAGAGGCGGGAGCCCGTAAAAGAAGCAGGCGACGTGGTGCCCTTCCGGCGACGAGGTGGAGACAGGAGCTTCCGCGGGAGATCGGGACGACGACGAGAAGACCGGAGGACACGGATCACTCGGTATATCTCTCTTCCCCATCTTGTAGTTAGCTAGGACTAGTTTAATGGTACGATCCGGGTTTTAGTGCGCGGTGGTGCCGGTTTGAAAAATTAAAGTTAACCATCGCTTCCGCATTTGGCCTCGGGATGGAGGCATGGGCGCCGCCGTGCACTTACACACTTTGCATCTGCCCAATGTTTCTGTCGGTCTTGGGTTATGCGTATTCTTTCCCTGATCGTGTGAACCACATCTACAGTTGCCACGATCATCTTTGGCCCGAGTAGTTCATGATCTCCATCATCGTCCTAACTCACAGGGAAACGACATTTCCGTCCAGAGAGTGCTGCGAATGGTGCCATCACAATGCTTTCCTGATAGCTGTTGTTGTATGAAAACTCCATAAGGTATAGGTGATCTTCCTACGATCCTCTGAAGTCTAACATACAGGCTCTTAGCATATCTTCTAATATCTGAATTGTTCTCTCAGACTTTCCGTCTGTTTGTAGATGGTACGTCGTGCTGAAATTCAGACTCGTTCCCACGCTAGCTTGTAAACTCTGCTAGAACCGTGATCGGAATCTTGTATCACGATCACTATCGGAGACGATGCAAACAGCTACTCCATGTAATATCATGATCTCCTCCATGAGTTTATGGGTATCAAGACAACATCTTGAAGGTATAAATCATACTTGAGGTTTATACTTACCTTCATGTACTTCCTTGCTAACGTCTCGGTTTACTGGCCAACTCTAAATAGAATAAAGTGAGCCGACTTGGTGAGTCGATCCACAATAACCTAAATTGCATCATTACCCTTCGTGTATGAGGGAGAGCAGTCACGAAGTCTATGGTAATGTGCTGCCATTTCCATTCTGGGATTGGTAACGGCTGAAGTAGACCAGCAGTTCTGTGATGTTCAGTCTTCACTTGCTAACACACCAAACACTTGGTTACGCTCCTTGCTACTTTGCGCTTCATTCCATGCCACCAGTAGTGTTGTCGTAGATCCTTGTACATTTTCGTGCCACCGGGGTGTACTGAATATGGAGAGCTGTGGGCTTCTTTCATCAACTCTTCTCGAATAGGTCCGATTGTCATGCATAAATGACTTCCATATCGCAAGCATCCATCTTCGTGGATGATGAAGTCAAATTGAAGTCCATTTCCTACTTGTTCTCGGGTCCTTTGCGGCTTGGTATCATTTGCTTGAGCTGCTTTGATCTAATTTACAAGAGTGGACTGGATTTGTAAGTTCATCAAAGATGAAGCGTTACCTGGCACAACTACTTCAATCTCCAATCCATATAATTCTTGTTGTGGTCTCCACTGAGCGGTGAGGTTCATTGCTAATGGTTGGCGACTAAATGCATCAGGAACTACGTTCACCTTCCCAGGATGTACTGTAGCTTGATATCGAAGTCCGCCATGAGTTCTAGCCATCTTCTCTACCATATGTTGAGTTCCTTCTGAGTAAATGCATACTTCAGACTTTTGTGGTCAATGTATATATCCACCCGTTCTCCCAAAAGATAGTGGCGCCAAATCTTGAGTACGAAGATGACGGATGCCAATTCTAGATCATGTGTTGGATGGTTGCATTCATGTACCTTTAACTGTCTTAATGCAAAAGCCACAACTTTTCCATGCTGGTGTAGAACACATCATAATCCTTTACCGGACGCATCACAATGCACAACGAATCCGCTAGATTGATTTGGTATTACAAAGACAGGTGTAAAGGTTAATCTCGACTTGAGTTCTACAAAAGCCTTTTCACATACTTCTGACCACATGAATGCTTCATCTTTACATGTGAGCTTGATTAGGAGTGCTACGATTTTTGAGAATCTTTCGATAGATCGTTGGTAGTATCCTACTAAGCCCAAGAAATTTCATATATCTTTCACCGTCCTTGGTGTCAGCCACTCACTGACGGCTAACACCTTAGCTGGATCCACAGAGATTCCTTCGCCTGAAACAATATGTCCGAGAAATCCGACTTGATCTAGCCAAAATTCATACCTGCTGTACTTGGCGTAGAGTTGATGTTGTTGCATTGTCTCCAGGACAATCCGTCAGTGATCGGCGTGCTCCTTCCGATTCTTTGAATACACCAGGATGTCGTCGATGAGATGACAACAAACCTGTTTAGGTACTCTCGGAAAACTTGGTTCATCAGGTTCATAAAGATGGCAGGTGCATTGGTCACTATAAATGGCATTACAAGATATTCATAATGACCATAACGAGTCTTAAACGGCGTCTTCAGAATGTCAGACTTCTTGACCTTCACCTGATGGTAACCCGAACGAAGATCTACCTTTGAAAGGACACAAGATCCACTTAACTGATCGAAAAGGTCATCGATGTGTGGCAGTGGATACTTGTTCTTAATTGTCACTTCGTTCAGAGCTCAATAATCCACACACATCTTGTAGGATTCTTCGTTCTTTTTCACCAGTAGCACCGGAGATCCCTAGCTCGAAATACTAGGACGAATCCAACCTTTCTTCAGGAGTTCGTCCAACTGAATGCGGACCTCCTTCAATCCCTCCGGACTTAATCGGTACGGAGCTTTTATTACTGGTTGTGCGTCGGGATGTAAATCGATGCTGAATTCAAGAGCTCGATTAGGAGGCAAACCTGATATATCTTGCGGAAATGCATTCTCGAACTCTCGAACTACCTCTGGTTTCGATTCTTCCACTTGCAACGCTGCAATATCTGCATTCTTTGGTTTTGCTCGGTAAATGCTAAGCTCTAAGGTTCGGTCCCCACTCTTGAAATAGAACACTGGATGATCTGGTGTTTCGAACACTACCCTCCTTTGGCGACAGTCGATGTTAGCGAAGAAAGTTCCCAGCCAGTTCATTCCCAAGTCTACATCAAAGTTCGGTATGTCCAGCACCTTGAAGTCCGCATAAAATTCTCGACTACAGACGACCACTGGACACATATCGTATCCTAAAATTGCTTTTAGAACGCCGTTTCCTGAACTGACATTCCAGCTGGATACGAGCGGTTTAACCGGGATCGCATGAGTTCGGACGAACCGTTACGACATAAAGCAATGTGATGCCCCGGTGTCGAAAATTACGAGTGCAGGTAGGGAGGCTATTAAAATTGTACCTAAGTCGTGTGGGATAGGTTTAGGTATAGCAAATTTAAGATGACTATGAATTGAAAGGACTTGGAAGAGAATAGGGAAGAGATAGATTCAAGGAATTCGAAATGCAAAGAATGTAAATGTTTATTGAATTCAATTCTTGTGGTATATTGTTTACGACTTCATGCAGAACTGACATGCATGGGCCACCAATAAAATCTGTCACGTCCCGCTTTTTAGTAGACGGAAACGGTGACGTGACAAGCCCGCGACATATTTATCCAGAGAAGATCATTCCCTAAATAAATATACTAAGTGTATTGAGAAAAATAATACACAATGCAAGAATAAATGAAGACTATAAAAATTTTCAACAAACATTTTATTTGCATTCAACTTTAAATATGTACAAGTACATGAGTTTATGCTGGAAAGTAAATACAATAAGGAAAATGCCTAAACAAGTGGTATATATCAACTGAAAAAAAGTAAAGCTGAGCTAGTTCTGAGTGGCTATCTGGTTGTAAGCCTCCTCAGTAGCGTTCACTTCCACTGTCTCGACCGTATCTGACGGACATTCCAAGAAAACAAAGGTGGGTGGAACGTCCGTCAGCGAACTTGCGCTCGGTAAGTCCTAAAGATAAGTAAGAGTAAAGAAAATGATAAGTGTAGAATATATATGACGAGTAAGAGTATAAAATTATGGGTAAATATATGTACTATAGGTCTCTATATGGTCACTATGTAAATATTAAGTTTCAAGTGTGAATGTCAACACGGCCGTAGAAGTATTCACGAGCTCAAGAGTGGAGCCCCAGGAGAAGGAAACACGGGCATATTTCATGTGTTAGCATCGGGGCTCTAGGCCGTGGATGAGTCAATCCGACTGATATTCGATTAAATAAAAAAAGAGATTAATACGGGACTTCTGAAGCTCCGTTGGATTCACACAAGAAACTATCCCAAGCACCCCGAATATAATATATTATAACTGGTTAATATACTTAATTGGTTTAATTGATTGATTAACATATTTTGATCGAAACCATAGATTGTAAAAAGTGTAGAATGTATTCGAGTGAGTCGAGTAATATGCGAGTCATGACAATTGCAATCTTGATTCGAGTCAAGTTGGTTCAAGTAGTTTGGGTTCGAGTATATATTCGAGTTTAGATTCAAGTTAGATTAGAGTTTGAGTTTGTGTTCGAGTTCGAGTTCGAGTTTAGATTTGAGTCTAGATTCAAGTTCATGTTTTTTCATAGGAATTGATTTAAACCGTTAAAAATCTTATGTTCGGGAGAAATCGACAACTGCTGCACATGGATGGCAGGATTTGTGTGTTTTTTCAAGACAGTTGCCATTGATAACTCCGTTAAGTTGTCTAACCTGAATAGACAAGCACTCATTTTCTCCAGCTCCCTGAGACTCAAGAGAATTGATCGTGTTTAAATCTATATTAATCTAGAGTCCTTAGTATTGTTTGCATATCTCGAGGGGGTTTTATGAAAAAATACTTTAATATAGTTTAAAAATAAATTTTGAGGGTGATTTATAATTTTTAGGGTTTTCGTAAACATGTATTTTAATTGTTGTGGTGTTTTGGTGATAAAACCTAGCTTTTTGAAAGTTTATGGTATTTTTATGAAAACTAGCTCTTTTGGAAACTTGGTGGTATTTTATTAAAAATTCTATTCTTTCATTTTAAAAATATAGTTTTTTAATTTATTTTTATTGAAAATACGGATTTATGATTTTTATATAATTTTTCAAAAATTAGTTTTGTTTAGAAAAGTTGTGTTTCTTAAAAATCGTATTTTTATTTCTTTTCAAGACCGAATACTCCATGAGGAGTTCTGCATCTCGCTCTACTGTCCTAAGGATACGTGATAATCTGCACCATCCATTAGCGGGTCCCCTAACGAGAGTTGTAGAGGCGTAATTGCCAAGAATTTCAAAATACTGATTAAAAGAAACCCGTTTTGTAAAGATGTGGTATTTTAATGAAAAAGTTATTTTTTAAAATTAGCTCTATGTTTAGAATATCGTGCTATGTAACCATAGTGTGCGTGTGGGGTAGGACATTACCTCGTGAAGTTTTTCTAAAAGTGTCTTTTTAACAAATATTGAAATGAGGGTTATACTAAAATTCATGGTATTTTAATGAAAAAGTTCATTATTTATTTGTTTCAATGAAATTTTGTTTATACTAAAAAACTTAAAGGTTGTAAAAAAGATTACAAGTAATGTGAGAAATTTAGTTTGATCTATTTTGCTTTAAAGAGGGGAGTTTCAAGGTTAAATAAACATGAATCGGAGATAACCCAATTTTACCAACATGTTTTTAGAAAAAAGATTTGAGATGAAGAAAAAGAGAGAAAAGGGGGAGTTACGTGTTTTAGGTGGTTAATAAGAGATCGAAGAAGCGATCGGGGATCGTGCTTTCATCGGAGATACTCCGGTCGTCGAGATTGACTTGCTACTCCCTTTGGAGGGCTTAACTCTACTTGACACTCAGAGAGTTTGAGAGAATTTTAACTAGAAATTTCAGAATGGGGAAGAGCTAGGACATGGGGTGGTATTTATAGTGATTTGGGAATTAAAAATGTTGTTTAAAAGGATTTAAAAAGATGTTAAATAGCGAATTGAAGAGTGTCTGTTTGATTGCAGAAAAATCAAACAGTGCAAGGGAGTTGAGAGAAGTTGAAGAGTCAAGTGTGCAATGTACGGAGGGATTTGAACTCCATTGAACCGTCGGCGCGGGCACTTTGGGGATTTTGGGCGGTCGGATCTTGATGATCCGTCTCGAAATTCGTGTCACGTGTCAAGTTGTGTGTGTACACCTCATTGCGCCTGTTTGATTTTTCTGAAACTTTTCGTTTCTCTGTGTATTGCACGTGCAACTTTTGAGCTTCCGAAAAATTAAAAAGAAAAATCTGAAAAATAATTGTGTCTGATGGGGTTCGAACACAGAGGCTATGTCACAACAATATAGAGGTTTTACAAATGAGCTACAAGTTGTTTCTTATTTTTATTAAACAAATCTAATTTATAACTATTACACATGCTGTAATACTCTTTTCTGTACAATAACAAGAAATTTCTGTATAGAAAGTTCAGAGTCGTTACACTATCATCTACTATTGATAAACTTAATATTATTTATTTGGAAAAGCATATGGATTTCGAAATCAAATGTCCCACGCATTGAAATGAAAATGAACTCTCCAAGAATAATTGTCATTTGATTTTGAAATTCAAGATTCTTAAATTACTCGGGACTAACACCCCCATAAAAAACAAGTACCATTGTGTTTCATTAAAAGATGATTTAACGAAACTAAAAGATAAAAGAAACGAAAAACAAAGAAAATACTAAATTACATCAAACACCGTCGTAATCACATGCCGTCCTCCAAAAATATTTTGGCAAGCTTCTTAATCCTATACCGTTCTTGTTCTATGACATCCATGTCTTCTCCATGATTCTCGTCAATAAGCCTTTTCCCACTTAGTTATGTATATGTTAAATCTTCATTTTTTCCATGATCTTCGATCGAACCATACTTCTTGTTGGATTGAACTTTGGGATCTTCGTACACCTGGTCCTCAATCGGCCTATCTATCGTCGGATCGGACTCCAAGACATCATATGCCTAGTCTTCAAATGTATCGAGTCGCCAGAGCAGATTCTTAGTTTCGGACGCCTAGTCCTCGATCAAAGATAGATAGGTCGATAATAATTGTTGAAGTGCATTTATAAGCTTTTTTATGTAACCCTTGAAATAAAAATTGTTGGAAAGCTGGCGCCACCAAACTCTCGTACATGTTTATTTGTTAAATGTGTGTATACAGAGAGAGAATAATGAAAGAAAGAGACCATACGAGGGGATTTTTTCTTATGGCGTCCAAAAAATACACTCTCCACTATTTTTTATTGCAATCAGCTTCCATCATTTCGTCTTTATCATCTAAAACGTGGACATACTGAATTTCATATGATTCTACCATTTTCACCATTGAATTGACAATGTAAAAAGTTTTATTGTCGATAAACAGCTAATTTTGCGCACACTAAATTAAAAGTGAAAAAGCGGTAGAATCATACAAAATTTTGAGTATTCACATCTTCGATGATAAACACGAAGATGATGAATGCCGATCGTCGAAAAAAGAAATCGTGGAGCATGTATTTTTTCAACGCCATAAGAGAAAATGAGAAAACAGAATCTCACGCGTCACAGGAGAAATTTCCTCCTCTGACATCGAAAAAAGCCAATACTCCACCAATTTTTTCGATGATCCGCATTCACCACCTTCATTTTCATAGTGTAAAATATGGATACACCAAATTTGATGTGAATTGAAAACCTTTTCACCATTGATTTTGTGATTTAAAAGTACTATAAATGTTATACTATCAGAAAAAACCGTTAATTTTACACCCACTACATCAACAGTGAAAGAGTGTTCGATTCACATCAAATTTGTTGTATCCACTTCTTGGACGATGAAGAAGAAGGCGGTGAATGCTGATTGTCAAGAAAATTGGTGGAGTATTGATATTTTTCCAATGCCATAGAAGGAAGCGACTAATTTATACATATATGGGAGTGGAAGAGGCTAATTTATGAATTTTCCAACGAATATGAACTCTATTATTGGAATTTTCAATTCTTTTAATAGATTTAATTGCCAATATAAAAATGTGATTTGATGAGGGGAATATCTTTGCTGCAACGTTAAAGAACAAAGTATAAATTTTTTATAATTTTGATTGCTTGGTTTAGGACCCGGATATCGAGGCATATGGGCTCGGAGCTGAAGTTTGATACGAGTTTGATATGAGAAGCAATGGATTTGTTCGAGTTGGGGATTTGTTGTCATTCAAAATGACAGCATATATTTGCTAAAGTTCCATTGAAGTCCCATACAGTTGAAGATGCTAAGGAGATCGATTTTGAAGCATTTTCCTATTTTATTATTTGGAATATGGAAACCAATTTCTGAACAAATTTGGTTTAGTTTGTAGGGTGTCCTTGAGTCTTGCACATTCTTGATATATGAATTTGTTTCTTCTATTTTGCTCTGTTAAACGTCGGTTTCTCGATGAAATTAACAATTATCAATGGTTGGTAACAGTCTTTTTTCTATGTTTATGCTTGTAAATAATTGCCGATGTTTTAAATTCTGCTTAGTTGGTCTTTAAATAAATGCTGATGTTTCCCATGTATTGTCCTATTATAGGTTGTTAGATTGTACTTTTAATGACATAATCAAACTAGAGAGCATCTTATCATAAAAATCACATTTGTGCTTCACCTTTTGTGTGTACAAGGTATGACATGAGATGGTGGTTGAACTTCACTAATAGGATCCGGGATTTTATCAAGAGTGATGCCAAAATTGCTATCGTTGTAAAATTTCTTGTGCTCGAACGTGAGGGTTCGGGAACGGTAGACCCTAAGCCGAATGTTTTGAATAATAGCACGCATATGGTGTTTCCATATGACGCATAAATAGCCTTCAACACACACACATATTTTGACCGCAACAAACGAAACTCACCGGCCTCACATATCCCTCTTCCAAGCACTAAATGAGAGATTCTGGGTTCAATCCCGGGTCTCCCATCACAAACTCCTATTGCCCATCACCAGCTTATGTGTCTCCCACTTCAAAACATATTTTGACGATAAAATTATTATATTATCTATCTATATTTTTAATAAAGTTAAAATAAAAGGGCAAGACCGGGAGAAAAATTGTATTGTAATTTTAAATAGTATGAGTATAATTTAATTTTTAAAAAAAATTATGTGGAGTTGAACTCAGGTCCCTCTCAAAGATCAAAATCTAAGACAAGTGTCTAAGACTACTAAGCCACTATCATCTTCATGTTTTAACTTATATCTATATAATGATATATATACACATCAATATATATACATATGTAGAGTGTTTATTTTTCAAAACACCCTGCGCTCAAGTGGGTCTGTCCCTTCTAACAGACTGAAGCGGACTTAGAGCAGCAGGCATTTCGAGGATTCTTCACCACCGCTGTTAATCTCGCTGTGGGCAAATTTCAAACTCTGTATCCTTCAACTAACTTTTCATATATTAAATACAATTTAACTCGATCTCTACAATAAAATCAATCCTAATCAAACTTGAATTACTATTTCTAACATTATATATCCTAAATAAGCAGAACTGATATTGATGTTGAATTCAATTTTCTCCATCATCTCAAAACATAAATGATCCATTAAATTAAGATAAATTTTTAGATCCAGGAAATTAAGATAAAACTTTTGATCCATGAAATCAACATAAAACTTTTTGTCAACATAAAACTTTTTGTCATGCTGGGGGAGCCAATAGATGTAATATGCGACACTGATAAGCAAATTGACTATACTGTCAATACATTAAAAAATATATCACCTATGTATTAGAATTTTTAACTCTGATGCTATCAAATATTATGTTTTGAATATTAAAATCTCTGACATTCATACAACAAATAAAGAAGAAGCAGATAAATGTTCAGCAAATGTTGTCACAACAATAGTGTGTAAAGGTCATTTATCCTACATGATCTTTCTCCCAATAACACTGTTTCACACAAAACTTGCTTATCTTTAAGAGGGGGGAAAAAATATAAAAGGGAAAAAAAAAATAAAGGAAAAAATTAATTATATGAATTGGGTCAATGTTGGTTTTAAACCCGAGTCTAGTTTAAAGAGCATGGTCCGTATTTAATGTTGGTTTTAAACCCGAGTCAAGTTTAAAGAGTTTGGTCCGTTTCAGCTTATAAACATGCTTGTCCCATTGGGGTTCACACACACGCGCACACATTAAAAAGGGTAAATTGTCAGTCAGCCACCAGCCCGTTTCAAACTTGTGTAAAACCAAGGGGGACTTTTTCTCTTGTTAAAAAACCCTAGGCCCAATCAAAACCCCATGTATACCAGTTGTCTCTGTAATATCTAAGCAGCTGCAGTTGCCTGTAATATCTAAACAGTTGCATGCAATAACCAAGCAGTTGAGGGTAAGGCCTAAATGAAATACAGTCCAGGCGGTTTTTTAAACTCTAGGCCCTTCCCTGCAATTTTCAAAAATTAGGGAGGCTTTTAGACAACTTCCGAGCTGGACGGGGGCCTTTTGACAATTACCTTTTTGTTATTAGAAAAATGAAATTCAAACCCACTGGTCAAGGATCTGAGTTTTGGGTCCAAACTTGACGGGAACTATCACGGTTCGTACCAATTTACTGTCAGAGATTGCAATGGATTGATTTCCAAAAAGAAAGTTTTGGGCTCAATTCTATTGGGCATGGTTCAATGTACCTCATCTGATCAAATCTAGACCGGTTGCGAGACTCATGCGATTACTTTGTAAAAAGTCCTTTTTTCACTCGATCCCCCCCGCCTCCTTCAAATGTGGGCATCTTCTTCAATCGCCATTAAAAGCTTGCTCCGATCTCTTTCTCTCTCTTCATTGCCCTTTTTAGTAACTCCTCGACCTCTGCTGCGATTCTCTCAAAGCCCTCTTCGTTTTCGCATGGACCACAGAAAACCCTTTTCTGCTGCTGCTGCTGCCTCTTCTTCGAAAGCTGCGTCATTTGATCCCAGAAGAAGGTAAAAGATTTGAAAAAGGTATGATTTTGATAGTAGTTTTGTTTTGACTATTTGTTTCATTTTCTTGATCTTTTTTGTAGCGGGAGAGGGCGAGGCAGCGGCGGCAATGTTGGGGGAACTGATCGGATTGATGCTCTTGGGAGATTATTGTAATTTTCATCATTCCTTTTTATTTTTGGTTTCTCAGGAAAACAATTTGAAAGATAAACTTTGTTTTAAAAAAATTTATTTTGTGAGCTCTAGGTGTTTGATGAAATGCGTAAGAGCAGTAGTGAAGCAGAAATTTATTCAATCTTTGCCCTCATCCTATATCTGTGGTAATGTGTAACTTAAAAAAGATTTTATTATTCTAGAACATGGTTATATTGCATTTGTGATCAAAGTTTTAAAGGGAAGAAAGGTTGAAGTCGTATAAGATCATTTTTGTATAGAACGGGAAATGGTATGCCAATATATGGATTGCCAAGTGCAAGTTTAGCACTTTTAGAGTCACTATCACTGCCCCAAAGCATTGAAGCTATGGTAAGGGTTGAATGCCTGTTTTGTGGGCTGAAATTTCTGCACAACCATTGTTTTTCCTTTCAATATTTGCTTTGAATAGGAGCCTGGTTGGATTGATACAGTCTTAAAGTCCTCCCCTTTGCATCACAACCCCACTGTTATTGTGAGGGTTGAGGAACATACTTCTATACTTTAATGAATATGAACTCTACTATTGCTATTTTCCAATGCTTTTTAAAGATTTCAGGGAAAATATAAAAATGTTATTTGTTAGAGGGAAAATTTGTTCTGCGACATTAAAAAGCAAAGTAGAAAACTGTTAATTCTTATAATTTTGATTGCTTGGTTTAGGACCCGGATATTGAGGCATATGGCTTCAGAGCTGAAGTTAGATATGAGAAGCGATGGATTTGTTCGAGTTAGGGATTTGTTGTCATTGAATATGACAACATTTGCTAAAGTTCCATTGAAGTCCCACACAGTTGAAGATGTTAAGGAGGTTGGTTTTGAACCATTTTTTTATTTTATTATTTGGAATATCAACACCAATTAGTGAACAGATTTGGTTTAGTTTGTAGCATGTCCTGGAGTCTTGCATTTACTTTATATGTAAATTTGTTTCCATTTTTTGCTTTGTCAACTGTTGTCTTCTCGGTTAATCACCAATTAGCAATCGTTGTTAACTGCCTCTATCCATGTTTGTTTTAGGTCTACCCCTACCCCCCTGTTGCTTCCATTCTACGCTTTAATATGTTTAATAGCTATTTCACAGCCAATGCTTACCATTATATTTTTCTCTTCTTCTTTTTGGGTGTCTTCCTCGGTTTCTGAATAATAGTTAGTTAAATGAATGCTCCATGTGAACTTTATATGGTGTTATCCTAAGCAGCATGGATATGGATACAGGTACGGGACACCGTACGGGCCAGATTCATTGATTCACATTTATATATATGTCTGGAATATAATTTGCTGAATACACTAAGCTTGTGTAGTATAAATAAATTTATACATAATAACAAAAAAATATCACTTTTGGAAATCTAAACTATAGTTACCAATAATATGCTAGTCTTGATCCATAGATTGTAGGTGTCTTACTCATTTATACATGGAAGATACATCTACTATACAATATGAACTTTAGCATGGGCCAAAAAAGACTCCCATAGGTATGCTAAAAAAATCGGTCATTATTTGATGTGGTTACAATTCTGTTACGAACACATCTCCTTGATGATGGATCACTGTAACATAAGTGATCTCCTTGAAGACAGCATGCATCGTTCATAGTTGAATGGCTTATCATTTCCAACCAATTGTGTGTAATGATACGCAGGCAGTTAGGAAGGACAATAAGCAGCGGTTCAGCCTGTTGGAGGAAAATGGGGAACACTTTATTCGTGCAAATCAGGGCCACACGATCACTGTGAATTTTCTGTCTTTTCATTTTTTCACATTGAAACCTGTATAAATTCCAATAATGCAGTCTGATGAGTAATGTACCTTTTTTACTTGTTTGCAAATACATAAGCAAGGTTGGCCACAGTACATGATGTTCCTTCTCATAGATATATGGGGCTGTTTGCATAGATAATCAATCTCCTAAGCCAAAGGCCCATTAAAGAAATAATTCGACCCAGCAGAGCATTAACTAGACAAAGGCCTCAAGAAAGTGGGTCGGATAGGTAGCTTGGGTTCGGTCCGGTAGATCAAGACTTAACTCCCAAGCAAGCCATGAGCTATAAAGGATCACTCAGAAGCAGTGAAAAAGGGATCTGAACAAAATCAATCAAAAACCCTAATATAGGAATTAGCTTCAGTTTCTTCTCCGGCTGCTATGGCCGCAGATTTGGTAGATATCTGAGCTTCGATCACAACCACCATCGAGGCCCTGCTCGGGATCGAGAAGTCTAACCCTCCCCGACAGGTAATGCCTCTTTCGTCCCCGATCTGCCATCGGTAATACTAGATGGGATGACCTTCGGCCTTAGCGCCGGCGTACAACCAATCCATGTCTGATTGTGCCAATGTGGACATGGTCGAGGAGCCCAATGAGCAGGAACGGAGCAGGTCCATCGCTAAGGATGATCCAGATGCCCACCCATGCATCCTTGGTTTGATGGAAATGATCTGGACCTCATCCTAGGTGAGGTAAGCGGTGCGTGCTCGGCCTCTCAGAGCATCAACGACCGATCCAGAATCTCAGTTCAAGAGGTCGGACGAGTGATCAGAGGTCCAGTCCTGCACTCAGACTATTCGAGATCAGGCCGAGCATGGTGCCGTAGACCAATTGTCAGATGTGGCTCGTTTTTGTTCGTAAGCCAGATGTCTAGTTCTGGACGGGCATGCGGTCTGCAGACGATACTTCGGTCAGTTAGTGAATGGTCTATAAGCAGAAAGAAAAACAATTGACACGAGCTATTAACCCTTTTTATGGAGGCCGAACGACCCCAGAATAATGGGGTAGAAGTATGTTCGGTCAAAGCTTTCCTTCAATATTTTCATGCTTTTTAGAAAGTGTTTGATTGTTTGTAATATCTGGCTGTTACCAGGCCGATGAACGTGATGACTATTTGTAATAAGAGTGCTATCTGTTAGGGCATAGGGTAGCTGTCATGTTTGGTGGATGTCGATCCATGGAATCTAGTGTATGCGTTTGATATTGTTAATAAACCTAAAGAGGCTGACCGGTTGGGTCGAAGCCCTATCCTTCTATCTTTTTGAGTACTTGCAAAGTTTGCATATTATCGGATTGAATTCTTTTTAGGAAGACCGTTCTCTCATTCCTCTAAAAATGAGATCAATCATTTAGTGAGACGTAATTGCTAAATCGGTCTCTTCGATTTAATGCATGCCCAATAACAGGAGACCGACTAAAATAGGCAACAGGGGCGCAATTGGCTATAAACTTTTTCACAGCGTTAAGATTGATTGATAAAAGGTTTACTAAACCCTTCTAATTTATCTAATAGATTGATGCCAATAATAGGTAGATCAATTCTGATTCGCGGCCGTTTACTTCTACCTAACTAGTTAGTATATATATGTTGTAAATATCATTCGAGAAACTATAATATGTTTAGTATTGCAGATTAAAGGCTAGACTTGTAAAGACATTTCATTGTGTTCCTGCTTCCATTATTTTCCTCCTGGGTTTTACATACTCCATGAAATTCGGTTTCTCTATCATGAAGAATATTCTATCAACTATGAATCTTTACATACTGAAGATTGCTTGGATCAATCATATTTGTAGATATCAGTCTTAATATATGTTCTAACAGCTTATGTAGAAGCTAATATTAAACATTAGGTTATTCAACATAACACGTCTATTGCTTACCCATTATAGCATTTAGATGGTTAGACCCTGTTTTCCCAATAAAAGAGCAAAGCCCTGTTCAAAACTCAAGAGGCAGCGCCTCACGTGCCTTCCACGAGAGCGCCAGCGCCAGAATTAAAAACTCTTATATGAGTAGCGCCTGCATGCAAAGCACACAAAAATCTTAAGCAGCGTCCATGTGCACAACACGTGAGCGCCGGCGTCCAGTAGAATTAAATTCCACTCTCTGTTAAGCAGAGCCGTTGGATCACAGATCCAACGGAGACGATAAATCATCAGGATGCATAATTAAATTCTGTGTAGAGAAAATATTTCTCAAATCTTTCTAAACAAGAAAGATTGCCCTCTGTAAACCAGAGTACCGTTGGATTAAAAATCCAATGGTGATTAAAGAATCACCAATCTACAGAATAAATTTTGTATGAGTAAATATTTTCCTAATCTTGTTAAAAACAAAAAAATATTTTATGTAAAACTGAGGTCTTTAGATCAAAGATCCAACGGTGGGTAAAATCCCCAAATTATTTGGGATCTCTTAATGAGAGATTTCCTCGGAGCTAACCAACAAATTGCCTCTACTATATAAAAGATCCAAGACTTCAAGTCTAAAGAGGAGAAAGCCCCCATAAGCTTAAAAAAAAGAGAAAGCTTTGAAAGAATAGAGAATTAAATTCTCGAGGAAGAACTCTTCTTGGAAATTTTAGGTAAATAAAAGTAGATAAAGATCCTGTGGATCATTCAAAAAAAAGAGAGAATTCAGGAGTGCTTAATACTCAGTGAGTGGCGCTCAGCGTCTACCGCATCGCGTGCCCCTCACGTGGGCGCCACTAAATAAGGAGTGCTTAGCTTAGAACTCAATAAGCGGCGCTCAGTGTCTAGTGTCTCACGTGTCCCTCACGTGGACGCCTCAGAACTCAGGAGCGCTTAGCACTCGGTGGGCGACGCCCTAGCGCCCAGCGTCCCACGTGACTCTCAAATGGGAGCCACAGAATGAAAGTGCTTGACACCCGTGAGGCAGCGCCTAGCTCCTCACGTGTTTTGCACGTGGGCGCCATAAAGAGTGTTTAGCACTCCATATAAAGACAAAAAGGGGTAAAGTGGTTAACACTTATTGGGCAATTCCCATGACTGAAAACCCCACATGATTATATGTGAGCGTCAGAACCTACATAAGTGCTCAGCACTTTTTGCATAAAAAAGGGGACTGAGCTCAAACAAGTGCTTAACAGTCTTTTTCAAGAAAACTGAGCGGACTAAACCCAAGTTGGTTAGGTCCCTTGAGAGTAGAACTCTTTAATTCAGATCAACCGAGCCCATGTGCTCACTACTTCCCAAACTGATCTTAGTCCCAAATACGACTATCGTCTTCCAGCTGATGATATCCCAAAACGATATTCGTTCCACATTCTCCTGAAAAAATCTTAGTCTCAAAATACAACTAATGATTCCTGAGTTTACCATTAATCCATTTTCCCTCAATTACGGGGATTGATTCAAGGGTATATCTCTCTATATCTCTGATGCATGTCGTTGTAATTTCTCAACGTCTTTAAAGAGGTGGCGGGTCCCGACAATCAACTGATTTTTGGTGCACTTTCCAAACTGACGTGCATATCCTAAATTAAATCACATCCCAGACTGGATGCATCCCATATCATCGTTGCTTATCCCGTCACGTAACAAATACACGTACACGTAAGATGGACAACAGACCAAAACGTCCTTAAACTAATCGTTGTCTCCAAAATGGCAACAACGGACCGTAACGTCCTTAAACTAAAATCTCGCCTCCAAAATGGTGATCAACGGACCGAGATGTCCTCAAACTAAAATTTCGCCTCCAAAATGGCGATAACGGACCAAAACGTTCTTAAACTAAAACAACAGAGCCCAAATGCTTTTTTGTTGGATTTGAAACAAAAATGATCCTAAAACCTTGTTAAGTAGATTTTAGTCTCAAATTAGAGTAACGTATTCTTAACAAAAAACCAACCGAGCCTCCAAATGCTCATATACGTTTGAGTCGATCTTAATCCCAAAATAGATTAACGGTCCTTAAATAAAAACCCCAAATCTAAGAAATACGGATTTGGACTAATCTACGCCCTACGGGCGACAACATAAATTAGTCTCCATATACAATCCACGGGCAACAAAAAATAAAAAAACACACGACACAAAGTGAACTTCTGAAGCAGGAGAAAGTGGTTATCGTGATGTGGTAACGTAATTAACTGTAGGGGCTTGCGCCTGCAGAGAAGAGCGTCCCCACAATCAAAAACCCCTCGCAAACGAGGGAGAATCTGACGAAATTTGCTACAATGGCCGCATCCATCCAAACCTCCGATATACGGTGCAATAAATCAACTTGGCATTTTCGGAGAGATGGACGGATAAATCCAAATAGCATATGCCCCCAAATTCAGGCTAGACGATCCATCCCGGCTTGTCTCTGTTTTCAGCGGTAAACAGATTCTGGCACGTCCGGTGGGACCTCTTCCTCTTTCCACTCCACACTTCGTGTGTCGTTTTCGCGAACAAAATCGTGGTTTGCTACGGTTGCCCTTGGATTCGAGGTACTAAGATTTGGTGTCTTGCTCCTGTGCAGAAAGAAGAAGTGAATATCAATGGCTTCCAGCTGCACCAACTGCAACAGCAACTCTCGCTCCGCCCCAACTGGAGGAGTGATATATGGGCCCAATGCTGCCTCCATCTTTTCAATACCGGTGGGGCAGGTGATTCAAGCCACCACTGGATTGTTCTTCGGGACCATGCTCCCGCTAGCAAGCTTCAGCGCCACCACAGGAAGCTCCAAAGAAGTCGGTCTTCGATCGACTTGCAACCACCACGACCCCTCTCAACGGGTCGTCCAAGTCTGCCACCTCAGTCTTCAACAGGCTGAGTCAAAGCTCAAGTGGGCTCGCAAAGAAGCTCGTGATACCCGAAAGGGCTATCCCAAAACGAATAGTCCTTCCAACTCCTGCTGCGGGTGAATTCATCAAAGGTGCTTCCTATACCAAAAAATTGGCATTTGAATGATTGACCATTCTCTCTCAACGGACATCAGTTTTCGACAGGCTAACACCAACAGTAGCCTCTTATCAAAGTCGGGGGCATGACAGAGCCGCTTCCACAACTGAGGTGGTCTCGTCTGCAAGACACGCTCGACGTCGCCACTGGCGCCTAGTGAGAAGAGCTGGAGGCAACTTCCCTTCTGGACTTACTCCACCAGCTCCAATGGTGGAAGTTGATGCTGCTGTTCCAACCGAGAACAACTTTGAACCGCTAAAGAGGGTGCGGAAGAACTCCCTAACCGCAGTGTTGAAGAAATCTCCACTTCCTGCTGAAAATATGACGCAGGCAAAGCCGGAGCAGCCCCCTGAGCGGCTGTCCTCCTAAATCCACAGAGTCTAGCGGAAAGTCCAAAATTCTGTGATCAACAAGAACTACTCTCGGCAACCGGATAAAATGAAGGTTCGACAAGAGGAAAATCATCCCTCCAGCATACAACGAAGGACTTCTTTCACACATGCGCCTGCTACAATGGCTCCTTCAATTTCGACCTCCCACAAAAAGAGAAGGCCGGAGAATCTTCCACCGCCGGCGACAAATCCAAAGGCAATGGACCCAAACGGTACGTCCACAAGCGAAATGGGTATGGATGAAAACCCGAAAGGACGCCGCGAGTAAAAACAGCAGGGCTATCGGCGAGCTTGTGAAAACTTGAAAGGGCGCAATCTCGTTGTTAAAAAAAACGATATGTCCACAAGTGAAATGAGCACGGATGAAAACCCGAAAGGGCGCCGTGAGTAAAAATAGCAGGGCTACCGGCGAGCTTGTGAAAACCTGAAAGGGCGCAATCTCGTAAAATTTTCACTTACGAGATCCTCTCTACTCGTAAGGAGAACTCCCCCTATGAAACCCTTACGGCTCATAGGATTCAAAGTCTTAAGTTACAAGGATCCAAACCTATCCTTAAGTCGTCGTATTTCCCAAGTTGCCTTACAGAAGGTCCAATATTGGCCCTTGTATACAATCCATAGGCACAAATAAACGATTTTTCCCCACCAAGTTCCACCAATGACGAGGAATGTCCTCATCTGGTGAACGACACTTATAAGTCCTCTCGACTTATAAGGAGAAAATACTCTTATGAGATCCTTACGACTTATAAGAGAAAACACTACTTAGATGTCCTACGACTTCTAAGGAGAACATACACCTACGAGATCCTCACGACTCGTAGGAAGAAATACCTTTATGAGACTCTTACGGCTCATAAAGTCAAAAATTCTTAGTCGGCAGGATCCTAATCCTGTTTGCTAAGCCACCTTTGTTCAAATTAGTAAAGGCAAATGATGATTCGCTCATGGCAGTATCCCAGTTGCAGCTATGCTGATGCCTAAACCGGTGTCAAATTTCAACCCCTTTCACGACAAATGGTGATTCGCTCCTAGCAATATTCCAGTCGTAGCGATGCTGATACCAAGATTGGTATCAGATCTTAAATTCTATACTCGCAACAAAAAATCATCGAGCAAAAAATATAAAAATAGTCGAAATGATTGGGCACCACGATAAATAGCCGAAATGATTGGGCAATCGCGACTTTCGCGATATGAAAAGCTGAAAAGATAGATCATCGCGGCAATAAAAAATAAAATAAAGTAAAGTTCTTTTGCCCTACAGGTGAGTCTACATCAACCCTTGTATACAATCTATGGGCACAAACGAAAAGAGAACCATATTTTCCTAGCAGGCTCCGTCAAAGGGAGAGCCAAGTCTTGACGGTTCACAAAACAACCTAAAAACTATCCCGACTTGCTTCTCGTTACAGCAGACGCAATGTCAACAACGACGTTCCTTCTCACTCCAGTAGATGCAGACGCGACGTCAATAAAGGACCCTAGGGTCAAAACAAAACGGAGCCATGGCAAAATTCCTAGCTCCAAATCTTGACGGTTCACAAAACAACCTAAAGACTACTCTGACATTTTTCTCGTTACAGCAGACGCAATGTCAACAAATGCTCCAAAATAGCTAAATCAAAAGGAAGCGAAGGCCAAATTTCTAACTTCAGGGTCTTGACGGCAACTCAAATAAAACCCGAAAGACTATCGGAGATCATCCCACACCAGTGCGGAGTGGTTATGACTCATCGGGGCTCCCAAACCAAGCAAGTAAAAAGCGACATGGCAAAATTCCTAACGCTTGCTCTTCCGACGGTCAAACTGCCTAAGAAGATTACTTGAAGATGTCTTGTCCAGCCCCCGAAAGGATCAGAGACACGACAATCGCAGCGTAAAGTCTGCATATCGGGGAATGCATCAGCCAACGCGACGGTACCAAGGACTAAAACCCTAGTACCACAAAACCTAATAGACCTCTGTCATAAAGAGCAGGGGTTAACTATAACGTTAGGACAAATTTGCCTATAACCCCAAAGGAAGTAAACTAAACAAACTCCGAAATGAGTCTATAAACTAGAGACTCCGGAATGAGTGAATAAACTACAAACTCCGAAATGAGTGCATAAACTAGAAACTCCGAAATGAGTGAATAAACTACAGGCTCCGAAACGAGCGCATAAACTATAAACTCCGAAACGAGTAAGTAAACTAATTACCACTACATCAAGGCATCAAGACACGGATAAGTACATAAAAGAGAATGTATATTCTTATTCATGAATCAAAATGTTTAAGAGATACAACCAATGCAAAAAGGGGAATACAATTACAATGATTAAGAAGGAGGCGCTTTCAACAAACCAACGACCCGCTCACGTGCTCCCCGCAATTCCTCCTCGTGTTCAGCTACGGCGGTCAGCTCCGCTTCGATTTGAACTCGTTGTTGCAAGCAGGATGAAACCTTCTCAGCAATTTCCCGTTTGACAGTTTCGCAACTTTGCGTAATCCGCTCAGTGAAGTCAAGCTTCTGCCTTAGCACCAACCCGTCAAAAATACATCGTTGGAGGTTTTCAAAAATAACTTTCAGTTGGGCGGCATTCGCTTCAATCTGGGCGCGTAATTGGACGGATTCGCTGGAAGCCGTCTCATGCTCCTTTCGCCTCAAGGTCACCTCTTGTTCAAAATATCGAATGAAAGCGACGCTCTGCTCGATCCATGCGGTTCATTGAGATTTCAAAGATAATACTTCAGGAGCGAGGCGCTTAAACTCAATCTCATGCAGACAAGTCTCGATCTTCCTGCAATAATCGACCCAAGAACCGACGAGGTCTTCAGTGTGGAAATTCACGAGCGTCGTCAGCATTGGATTGACTTCATCGGCAAAATCCGTAGCAGAGGTGAGAGCCTCGGCGTCAAGGTCCCGATAAACTCGCTTAACATTCGCCGGCTATTCATCGCGCCCTGAAAGATGGACGTTTGGTGAAGGGCCCCGCAGGCATGGGAATGCGGGACTCAAAAGGAGCTGAAACCGGTGTAATCGCTGCAAAATAAATTACGGTCAGATTTCAACTTGAAAGACAAAGAAAACACCTGAGCGACGGAATCTACCGTACCAACTGTTGAAGGTGGCAAAACAGGGAGCTCCGGAAGCTTGGCTGTTCCTTCGCTCCTTCTTTTGAACTGTGATACTAGGGTCAATATAAGGAAGGCTTATCAGCAAAGAGTTTACTCACGAAAAGAAGAAACGCTAAACAAAGAATATACTGACCACTGCTGGAAGAGAGAACGACTTCCGATTGAAAGGAAAAGTGCGGGTGTAGCACTTGGTACAAATGGTCAAAGAGCACTCCTGCAAGGTTGCTACAATATGTGGTTAAGGCAAAGAAAATTGGTATCTACAATAAAGCGACTAAATGGGAAACCCTTACCTTCTAAAACTCGGCGAGGCACAGAAGGAACTGTGACAGTTAAGGCAGCGGCCGACGATAATTCTTCGGCCAGTACAACTTTAGGGTTTATTGCGCTTATGCTCAAGACAAAGGAAATATCATCAGAGACGCTTAGCATGATTAAAAAACTCAAAGATAATAACCCAAGGAATACCTGACAAGTCAGAAACCGAAACCGTGCCCGAAACGTCACCAGCCGTGACGACTTCTTCAGTTTTTATTGGGAGAGCAGATTCAACGCCCACAGCTTCATTACCTGATTTGACAAGGGCTGTCGTAACGCTTGCGTCACCCGCCGATATCAAAAATCCACAGGGGAAGAGCGGCAGTTGGAACGGTCCCAGAGTCCTGAGAAAGATTGGACGCTTCATGCTCTTTAGTTGCCGGCGCTTCACCTGTCATGCCGTCATCCAAATTTGATCCTGTAAATAAAAAATGCGTATGTTAAATAAATAGACAAGGGGAGGAGCTGTTATTAAGGACCGCGCGCTGTTCTACCTTGAAATAGTCGTTCACTCTCTTCACGAGCTACACGCGCAACATGTCTATGGGCAGTAGACAGGGCAGAAGGAACGTCCACCGAAGGAATGTCAGCAGGCGGAACATTGCTTGAGCCTGCACCCGCGGCCAAGACAGCATTGTGTTCCCTCGCCGCATGCTTTTTGCGCTTCCTCTCAGTCTGATCCGTGAGAACCGACCTTAAAACTTCCGACAAGAGGACGTCGTCGTCCGAACCGAGTTCTGCCTCCGGAGCCGCTATAGCGTCCATCATCGGCTGCTTTAGCAACGTCTCCTGTGGTGACTTTGGGATGGCCTCGGCCGTAGTCGGTGGCTCTGGAAGCTTTTCTGCATCACCGCTTGGGATTGGAAGCTTTTCTACGTCACCGTCTGGGATTGGAATTACACTTGGAACAACATGGGTTTTGGTAGTCCCTGCAGCAAGATAAAGAAAAGAGTTAGACCGTGAATAGAAGGAACTAAAAGAACAAAGTTGTAGTAAAACGAATTATACCAAAACCCAAGCGGCACGAAGCCTCTCTTCCTCCTCAAACGTCTTGAGGGAAGCCGCGAGAGCCTCTTCGGCAGAAATGCCTGTTGAAGAAGAGAGCGTTAATAAAGCATAATAAGGGGAGAAGGGATAGATACAGAAGAATATAAATGAAGTATACACGACTCCGCAATAGAGACGCTACTTCCTCGCGAGCCAGTCGCTCGGAAGCTGCGAAGGCAGCCTGAAAATCAGTATCAGTTGTAGGCGTGTCAAACAAACCCTCATTGGTACCATATTCGCACAAACCTTCACTGTAGAGAGCATGGGGCTCCTGGCCGAATACGATATCAGCAGAGAATAAAGATTTTTTTTCTTCTGCGAACCGGAACCAACAGCCGACGATAAAAGCTTTCGCTTGACAGGCCTCTTTGGACGGCGGGTCCCGATCTCCGAACCAATGCCCGATTCCGGGGACGCCGTGGCTACAGCAGTCACGTGAACATCCGGCCGAAGCTTGTCAGGAAAAGCTCGGGGGATTATAGCCGTACTGATTTCTCTTAAAGAAGGAAGAACGACTGCGCGTCGCCTCAAAGGGACCGCTGGATTGCCGGCTGGAACGGCATCCTTGTGATCGAGTAACAGCTGCCACTCCCTCTCCTCCCTAACAACAGCATACGTCGCATGCTGGTACCACGCCACGTGAGCATTCGAAGCTTTCGGCACATAGCTCGGCTCGCTGACCAGGAAATGGGACCCCATATTTAATCGCATAAAATGATGCATCGCGCTGCGAATACCGTCTTCCGTAGCAACCGGCTCGACTAAAAACGCCTCAAGAGGAACACCCAGATTATAACCCAATTGTTGAGCGAAACGGTGCAGGTTGTACCTCATGAACAACACCGAGGCGTTCTGTCTAAACACTAAGAAGTCCGGCCTGATAGAGTACAGGTGCATGACCTCCCGGGCCCTCAACGCAGAAACCCCATCCTTAAAAGTGTCATGCAACGGTTGGACCACCTTGGTGGATTCTTTGCCGATAGTCGAAACTCTATCGACAAAGGTTATACTGTCCCCAACCATGCGTGGTCGAAGGAGCAATCGTCGAGCCTCTCGCTGTGACGGGTCTGGAGCAGAAGCGTCAACTAGATGGATGACCCGGGGGGAGTTGTAGCTTTTGTAGAATCGGGGTTGTTTGTGAACACCAAAGGCTCCCAGCACGTGCATCTCGATTCATGATATGAAGTGATGCAATGAGAGATGCACGGGCTTTACCCCTGGCTGAGTAGTGTCGGCTGCTAAATTCAGGCCGTGGTATAGATGAGCTAACCCCGCGATCCCAACGGCCACGCGCGTCCCTGCGACGATGCGATGAGCCGGATAAAAAACAGACGGCCTCATGTAGCGAGGGTGCGTCGGAAGTGCGAACCAACCCAGCCACAGGCCAATGAACCCCAAAAAGAACGACTCTTCGTCAACACCTGGGGCATTGATCTTCGCAAAGGGGATAATTGGAGTGACCGGAATAAAGAAATTCTTTAGATCCATTTCTGCCGTCGGCAAGTTATCTAAACCAAACCCGAACAGGTCGTCGAGTTTAGCGAATTTCGCGGCCTGCTTAGGCAGAACTTCCTGACGAGAAAAGCGGGCGATAAAATCTGCGACGCTAATCCCATGCCCGCCAGACTTCAGGAATAAATTCTCGTACATGTTCAACACCTTGATCAGGCTGGGGAACTCATGTTGAACGGCGTTCTCCGGAGTAAGGCCCATTACCACTGACTTAGTGGCAAAGATGTACTCATCGGGGGAAGTATCTCCTTATAGTGCTCCCCTCTAACGGGTAAGCCGGAGATCTCCGCGAACTTTTCCAATGAAATCGAAACTTCCCGCTCTGATAAGAGAAAGGTATGGGTCGGGATGTTCCATTGTTCCAAAAAAGACTTGATCCATCACACATGGGGAGTGTGGTAATGAAAGAGACGCGTAAATTGCGGGGTACAACCCGGTCTTTAATAGCAGCGACTTCTTGGCCGACAGGATATACCGGGCCCACTGTAGATAGCCGGCCGAATGACGGGGCGTCAATCATATCATATAAACTTGCCCCCAAGGGCGCGACTCTCTTTGGCATATGCGTCGTCCCAAAATGTCAATGGCCATCGGTGGCCGTACGGGTGTCGACGCCATGGAAGGCTGAAGATGACCTTCCGAGGTCCAGTTAACCTTTTCTACGGCGTAAGTCACTTGAGTCGGATCAGCGTAATGAATCGCCGGGATTGGCTCCACAGGTGCTGCATAAGAAAAACTGCACCGACCCCAGATAATCTGACTATACCATGACCCCCACAGATAAAAGAGATTTTTGCTCTGGGTCATAATCCTTAATAAGCGCGAAGGCTTCCCGATCCACGGGCGCATCGGCAAAAGCGCTTTCCGAACGTACGAAGGGAAAAGAGGAATCGGAAACCATAGTACCTGCACAAAAAGGGAGGAGTCAGCTATTGACGCAATGATTAAGGCCTTAACATTCTTTGTCACTTAAAATTGTACTGCACCACAGTTCAAAAAAAAGGGACAGGGGACCCACAAAATCAAGGTGACACCCCATCAATGATGGGGTAGTCACTCATTAAAAGTAGAATCCAAAAGGATTCTCATATAATGAGAAAATATCATTGGACTCGGGAGTTAAACTCCCTCGAGAACTGTGTTCTGCAAACAGATTTCAAATCTGTTAAGAAAATTAGAGAGGGGGTAAAATTCCCAAAATTTTCCAGAGCCATGCTCCGTAGAACAATAGGATAACATCCCAGAACCCTCAAAAGCAAAGCTTTCTAACAGGGTAAAACCTTAAAAGATCTTTAAGATCTATGATCTTCTCAAATAAAAAAAAAGAAAAAAAGAAAAAAAAGTTACCTTTTTTTGACATCTCTAAGAGACCGTTACAAGAGAAGAGCAACGCTCTGTTAATGGGTTAAACCCCTAAGATATGAAGAGATTCCTTCAAGAGTTTGGTCATAATTCTTATCAAATTTTGACAGAATTTTGACTCTAAAAGAGTTTCCTTGGACAGAAATATGAGCTCTGGAAAAAGAATAATTCTCAGAGAAAGAAAAGAGTTAGGGAAGATGAACAACAGTCATCTGAAGGGCCAAAGACCCTGCTTATAGAACACAGGAAGACGGTTCAACTTCCAAGAAGATCAAATGGTGAAAGAGGTGCCGCCACCGCACTCACGTGCGAGCCACGTGAGCGCAACGGTTGGGGGGCATTTGTTTCCCCAATAAAAGAGCAAAGCTCTGTTCAAAACTCAAGAGGCAGCGCCTCACGTGCCTTTCACGAGGGCGCCAACGCCAGAGTTAAAAACTCTTATATGAGCAGCGCCCGTGTGCAAAAGCACACAAAAATCTTAAGCAGCGCCCACGTGCACAACACGTGAGCGTTGACGTCCAGTAGAATTAAATTCCACTCTCAGTTAAACAGAGCCGTTGGATCAAAAGATCCAACGGAGACGATAAATCATCAGGATGCAGAATTAAATTCTGTGTAGAGAAAATATTCCTCAAATCTTTCTAAACAAGAAAGATTGCCCTCCATAAAATAGAGTATCGTTGGATTAAAAATCCAATGGTGATTAAAGAATCACCGATCTACAGAATAAATTCTGTATGGGTAAATATTTCCCTAATCTTGTTAAAAACAAGAAAATATTTTCTGTAAAACAGAGGTCCTTAGATCAAAGATCCAACGGTGGGTAAAATCCCCAAATCATTTGGGATCTCTTAATGAGAGATTTTCTCGAAGCTAACCAACAAATTGCCTCTACTATATAAAGGACCCAAGACTTCAACTTTAAAGAGGAGGAACCCTCCATAAGCTTTAAAAAAAGAGAGTTTTGAAAGAATAGAGAATTAAATTCTCAAAGAAGAAGAACTCTCTTCTTGAAAATTTAGGTAAATAAAAGTAGATAAAGATCCTGTGGATCATTCAAAAAAAAAAGAGTTCAGGAGTGCTTAACACTCAGTGAGCGGCGCTCAGCGCCTAGCGCATCATGTGTCCCTCATGTGGACGCCACTAAATAAGGAGTGCTTAGCACTCAATAAACAACGCTTAGCGCCTAACGTCTCACGTGCCCCTCACGTGGACGCCTCAGAACTTAGAAGCGCTTAGCACTCAGTGGGCGGTGCCCTAACGCCCAGCGTCCCACGTGACTCTCATGTGGGCACCACAGAATGAAAATGCTTGGCACCCAATGGGCAGCGCCTAGCTTCTCACGTGCTTTATACGTGGGCGCCATAAAGAGTGTTTAGCACTCCATATAAAGACAAAAGGGGTAAAGTGTTTAACACTTATTGGGCAATTCCCATGACTGAAAACCCCACATGATTATATGTGAGCGTTAGAACTTACATAAGTGCTCAGCACTTTTTGCACAAAAAAGGGGATTGAGCCCAAACAAGTGCTTAGCAGTCTTTTTCAAGAAAACTGAGCGGACTAAGCCCAAGTTGGTTAGGTCCCTTGAGAGTAGAAACTCCCTAATTCAGATCAACCGAGCCCATGTGCTCACTACTTCCCAAACTAATCTCAGTCCCAAATACGACTATCGATCTTCCAGCTGATAATATCCCAAAACGATATCCGTCCTACATTCTCCTGAGAAAATCTTAGTCTCAAAATACAACTAATGATTCTTGGATTTACCATTAATCCCTTTTCCCTCAATTACGGGGATTGGGTCAAGGGTACATCTCTCTACATCTCTGATACATATCGTTGTAATTCCTCAACATCTTCAGAGAGGCGGTGGGTCCCAACAACCAACTGCTTTTTGGTGCACTTCCCAACTGACGTGCACATCCTAAATCTAATCACATCCCAGACTGGATGCATCCCATATCATCATTGCTCATCCCGTCACGTAAGAAATACACGTGCACGTAAGATGGACAACGGACCGAAACGTGCTTAAACTAACCGTTGTCTCCAAAATGTGATCAACGGACCGTAACGTTCTTAAACTAAAATCTCACCCCCAAATGGTGATCAACGGACCGTAACGTTCTTAAACTAAAATCTCACCCCCAAATGGTGATCAATGGACCGCAACGTCCTTAAACTAAAATCACCTCCAAAATGGTGATCAACCGACTGCAACGTCCTTAAACTAAAATCTCACCTCCAAAATGGTGATCAACGGACCGAGATGTCTCCAAACTAAAACTTCGCCTCCAAAATGGCGATAACGGACCGAAACGTCCTTAAATTAAAACAACAAAGCCCAAATGCTCTTTTGTTGGATCTGAAACAAAAATGATCCTAAAACCTTTTTAAGTAGATCTTAGTCTCAAATTGGACTAACGTATCCTTAACGAAAAGCCAACCGAGCCCCCAAATGCCCACATACGTTTAAGTCGATTTTAATCCCAAAATAGATCAACGGTCCTTAAATAAAAATCTCAAATCTAAAAAATACGGATTTGTACTAATCCACGCCCTGCGGGCGACAACATAAATTAGTCTCCATATACAATCCATGGGCAACCAAAAATTAAAAAAAAAACACACGACACGAAGTGAGCTTCTGGAGCAGGAAGAAGTGGTTATCGCGATGCGGTAACGTAATTAACTGCAGAGGTTTGCGCCTGCAGAGAAGAGCGTTCCCACAATCAAAAACCCCTC
This sequence comes from Agapanthus africanus, assembly GCA_030015575.1. Taxonomy (NCBI): domain Eukaryota; kingdom Viridiplantae; phylum Streptophyta; class Magnoliopsida; order Asparagales; family Amaryllidaceae; genus Agapanthus; species Agapanthus africanus. Next base: position 874,055,412 of record JASDDO010000022.1, on the reverse strand, counting down.
GTAAACGAAAGGGAATCTGACGAAGTTTGCTATAACGGCCGCATCCGTCCAAACTTCTGATATACGGTGTCATAAATTAACTTGGTATTTTCGGAGAGGTGGACGGATAAATCCAAATAGCATCTATCCCCAAATTCAGGCAAGACGATCCATCCCGGTTCGTCTCTGTTTTCGGCGGTAAACAGACCCCTTAAGTTATTTATTATCGCGCACCACCCCTTGCTCATTGACCAAAACCCTTAAAAATATTCCAGTTCAACTCTAGAAAATTCAGATGATTGTCTAACTCGACTCTAGAACCTTTTATTGGTTCTTTAGAGTAGAAGTAAAGTGCAATCTAAATGTCGGTTGACATCGTCGAGATGCCGTCGAAATGTTAGCTTTGGAAAGTAAATGATACAGACATGCAAACAAAATTCGGATAATGATATTTGGTGAATGCCGGCCGTCATTTCGTGATTTTGGTCGAAATGTCACGATGTCGGCATTTAGACCAAATTTACCATTATGAGGGGGAAAATTTTAGCGTAATTTGCTTTTTTGAATTTTGGGTTTTATTAATAATCCGGTCCATTTGGACCAACTTAATTTGTTGTAAACATTGGAATCTAAGAGATTTAGATTGAGCAGATTCAAAACAGCATATATGCAATGAAAATTTAGTAAACAGAGAAGTCGAGATCATAGTTGTATAACACTGGATAAGCAAGAAATATTACTAAGTGAGCAGTATAGATATCTAGGTATATCATCCAAAAAGATAGGGAGATTGATAGCGATGTCAACCAGCGGATTCAGGCTGGTTGGTTGAATTGAAGGGGTGCAATAGGAACTTTGTGCGATCGTAACTTTCCGTTAAAATTGAAAGGGAAGTTTTATCGAAGCGCTATTTGGCATGCTTTATTATATGGTATAGAATACTGGGCTTCTAAGAAACTTCATGCACAGAAGATGCATGTAGCGAAAATCCGCATGCTTCGTTGAATGTGTGGCAACACTAGAAAGGATAAGGTGCGAAATAAGGATATTCGTGCAAAGGTTGGTGTAGCACCTATAGAGGAAAAGATACAAGAAAACAGTCTAAGATGTTTTGGTCATGTGCGATATAGACCTACGGAAGCACCAATTTGACATGATATTCTCGATTTAGGCAAAGTCAAAATGGCGAAAGGGAGACCGAAGAAAACGTGGATGAAGGCGATACGAAAAGATATGAATGTCAAAGGCCTTAATGAAAGTATATTGTTCTAAAGGGGTGAGTGGAGGCTGAGGATTCGTGTGCTCGACCCGCGTGATTCACATATTGGTTCATGTAGCCTACCCCATATGCTTGGGATAAAAGGCTCAGTTGCTACTGCTGCTGCTTTGCAGTAAACTCATTTCATCTTACTCGTTTCATCACCCCTCCTCCAGCCCTAGTCGCCATAGCCAGCAGCAAGCCCTGTTCCATCACTAACAGCCGGGTAACTCTCTCTTCCCTTCCCTATATCCCTCTCCCTCTGTCTCCACTCACTCTCTCCCATCTTCAATCTCTCTTCCCCCCACCACTCCCTACGTCTCCACTCTCCCCCCTCGAGCCCCCATCTTCAATCTCTCTCTCTCTCCTCACCACTCCCTATGTCTTCACTCTCCCCGCTCGAGCCTCCTCCTTTAGCTGACGCTATCACTACCACCCCTCTCTCCTCTAGCCGATTCCTTCACCCCTCCTTTGGCAATCGCCAAGCTATCAACCCTCCCTCCTCAGACCGACCCATTATCCCTCCATCCTTCTCTGCTCTGGTTGACGTCAACAACAAGCCCTATGCGGCCGTTCACTTAATAGACAACCGCTCTACCACTGAGCTATTGAGTAAGATATAAATTTAATAAAACTAAAAATATGGATAGATTAATATTTTTTTTTCAAAAAAATAAGTTATATAAATGACATTTACATTACAAAAATGTAGAACCCGATATTTGATAATACCACCTGACATCTCATGATATTTGATATCTCATATCAAAATCTTTGGGCACACACACTAGGATCCGAAATTTAGAATATTGGTTGAGTGTCTTTTGGGGTTTCGTTGATGTACATAGGGGTGTTAGCACTAATTAATCACATGAGGGGGTTACAAGTGGTATACAGGGTAAACTACAGAGGTCTTTTGTGACCATTAACCCTAAATTATAGATAGCGATTGTAGAAGATCGAGTAGTGAGTTTGACATTATTAAGAATTTCACCATTTTACTTGTTTACAGTTGAACCAAGACTTTATTTGTCAATATGATTTACCTCCGCAAATTTCTTAAGGTGCTTCTGTTTTTCATTTCCATGCAGACTATAAGCTCAGAGAGCTTATTGAAGCCCATCCTCTTCCCGATGAAGTATCAGGTAAAGATGCTACTCAAGGAACTTGCTCAAATCTTCTTCTATGTTCATCGAAATGAAAATATTTTTAGTAAAGAAGTTGCTGTTCCGTAATGCAGTTTGTGTCCATGGAACCTATAAGAGAAATTTGGAATCAATCTTGAAGTCCGGGCTGAAGCGAATGTCAAGGTTACATGTTCACTTCTCTTGTGACTTGCCAACAGATGGAGAAGTAATTAGTGGTACATTTTCTGAAATTTATTATCATTATTCATATTACTATTAATTATATTTTTATAAATACCCTCGTAGACTATTGGAAAATTTATTTGTATAATAAAATAATTTGTGTAATTGTAGAAACTCTTATGTAAAAGCATCGGTATATGGCTTTTTTATATAGAAGTGTTGATATGTAGACTTTATGTAAAGTTTTGTCCTCCAACTGAAGTTTTCATTGTAATTCTTTTGCAACTTATTTGCCAATGAAGGTATGCGAAGGGATGTTAATATATTGATTTTCTTGGATGTGAGAAAAGCATTACAAGGTATGACTCTAGTCTTTTACCTCATCAGTACTACTGAATTCTACAAGTAATGCCCTTGTTACTGCAATCTAATGTGTCGTTAAATTTACATTCTCAGAGGGGATGAAACTTTACATTTCCGATAACAAAGTTATATAGACGGAGGGCTTTGATGGCGTAGTGCCCATCGAGTATTTCGAGAAGATAGAAACATGGCCAAGGAGAGAGCAAGTACAAATATCTAAGTGAGGTTGTGGCTGTTTGTTTATATTTGCATGCCCTTCTCTTGCATTTGCATGCCTTTTTGAGGAGTAGATGACTTGTATTGCTTCGTGAGGGAAAAAAAGGAAAAAGATGCGCCTGAATGTTTTCACGTGTTTTCGGCCCATCTTTTCCCATGAAGTAATTGTGAACCCATCTCTGATAATGCATTCTAATAGTGTGATCTTTGTTTCTGTGTTCACACACACACACACACAGATGTGTGTTGTGTGTGCGGGATTTTGCACAGGCTCCTTCATGTCGTATTTTTTTTATTATTTTGACACAGCATTAAACTTGATCGGATGTAAATTAAAAAAGTTCTGAAACTCCTGTTGTTGGTGCTGCATCATTGTTTGAATTTGCAATAAAATTGCGGGTTCCAATAGATCCATCTGTTATTTCTTCGTGTGGTTTTTCCGTTGATCTAAACATTAATATAGAAACTGTATGAGAAAAAGGAATATCGGCAGCTCATATGAGTAAATTCATTTAAAATGGATACAAAGTCAACTTTATGTATTTTCGTTTGATGATTAACACAATGCAAGTTGTTCTACATGGCCGGGTGAGAAATGCACTGTTATAAAAAGAAAAAACCATTATTTTTGTTGCAATGCGGTAAAAGCCAAACCATAATGTTAAAGACAAAAATGGTTGGTTAACATGTGTTTTAAGCCATGCTCATCAACCAATGATTATCGAACCAAATGTGTAAGGGACTTTTTTACCGCTTTGACCACCCTAGAAGGAAATTGCCTTCTTTGGTACGGTGATAGCGGCCGAGGCTATGTTTCCTCGAATGTTTCATAGATGGGATAATTTCGGTAATTCCTTAATGTTGAAATTAATAAGGGGAAATTGTTTTCCGGCCCAGTTTTTAAAGATTATTTAAACCCATAAAGTTCCAAAATTATTTTTAAAAACCAAAAATATACTTCGATGCTATTTTAAACCCAAATCCTTATTTTGTTTACGCGTTTATGTATGCATTGCCTATAATACCCTTTTAATATTTTTAAATATATTAGATCATAGAATTTTTTGGATTCCCCGAATATTAGAACATACGATTTTTTTATTATGTACTATAGTATTCCATGTCTTCTTTATTATCATCTCTTTATCATTACTTGCTCTAACTTCTTTTCAAAATCCATTTTCTTTCTAAACTCATTTTATTTATTGTTGTCTGCCCTCTTTATTATTGCTTACCCCTAAATTTACCATTTTTTTTAATTATCCCTTATTATTATTGATCATCCAAGATTCAACCATCATAAGATTAGGAGAGGATATTGATGACTTAGAGATGGAGCTAGGGGAATTGGGGGAAGTGGAATCGGAAATGAGGGATTTGAAAGGTGGGATGCATAAATTAGAAATGGAGATTGGGGATCGGAGAAATTGGATTAGAGAAGAAGAATTTGAAAACAGACATGTAGATTTGGAAAACGAGATTGGGTGGGGGGGGGGGGGAAGAGGGGAAACTGGGAGTGAAGTACCGAGGAAAAAGAAGTGAACCATAATAGTGGCCAGAGGAAATCTTGCAGATAATTTTTTTTATAGAATAATCATATGTTTTTTATTTAAAAAATGAAAGTAAACCTGGAATTTTTACAAAAATATCCTAAGTATGATATACACAACCTATTTTTGGGTTTGAAACGAATTTTTTTTATAAGTATTAGGTTCTTTCACAATTATGGAAATGTGTGGGTTTAAAAATAAGTCATATATCCAAATTAGGCCCGGAAACAATTTTTCCTATTAATAAAATATAATTGTTTGCCATTAAGTAATACCATAGTTGTATGGTATTTCTGCTCTTGGAGAGAGTGTGAGGCTCGATGTCCAGAAGGGAAAGTGACTACAATTTACCCCTTTAAGGGCAAATTCGTAGGTCCCTGCGGTGTATGTGTGTATTGTGTGTTGTGTGCTGTGTGTGTGGATTAGGCGTTTGGGCCAGTTTAAATAAATAAATAAATAAAATTGTTTTTGCTAGTAATGAATAGAACAAGAGGGGGAAAAGCCATCTAGCTCTGCCAAAAGAACCACGAGCCACGAAAGAGTAATAGCTCAGTTGGTATGGCTCTCTGGGGAGAATGCGTGTTCGGTCCCCAGCAGGGAGAATGACCACAATTTAACATTTTCGTGGCAAATTCATGGGTCCCCTGGTGTGCGTGCACGCCCTTGTATGTGATGTGTGCGCTGTATGCATAGGTTAAACCGACAAGCATACAAAAAGGGGAAGAAGAGAGAGGATGTAACCTTTGTGACAACAGATATATACAAGATAATGTGGAAAATGGAAAAGATAAAGGTTGCACATTTCATCCATACATAATATCTATCTTCATCACAAAATGTAGTCCATAACCTCCTCTTCCACCAAAAAGTGAACAAGTGGGAAACCAGATCCATGAATGATGATCACCTTAGCATGTTTGAATGGCTAATGCACATCGCCCATTTCTTTCTACCGACTCTCTGCTATCACTGAACAAGTGGAATCTTTAAAATAAATTTAAAAAAAAACAACAACTCTCCCTATCACTGAAATCCATTCCGTCATATCTCCAAAGAATTGAAAATAAGAAAAGAAAAATCAAACAGGAACAGAAAATAACTGAAATGAAATAAAATGGCTCTGTCCTGACTTTCCGGAATGGCAAAAGTGGGCATCAGCTAACATAGAAAAAATTTGTCTCCTATTTTTTGCAAACAGCCAACTTTTCATGAACTTTAGGATTGCAAACAGCCAACTTTTCATGAACTTTAGGGATGATCCGCATCGTCAATCTTGATCTCGATGACCTAAAATATACGGACATCAATTTTCATATGACTTGGATACAATGTTATTGTAGATTTAGCAATGGAATATGCTGTTTCCGTGACCTGTTAAACTTGCAGCTATTTGTTTCAAGAGCAACAGGGTATCAAAAGGTGTGTCTATTTTATATCACCACAATACAAGCAGAAAGAGAAGATTTTTTTTTTTAAATGACATGGCTCCATTGCATAAACCATCTTTTATTTTCCCTTTCAATCATTCAAAAATAAAACATACACAGGCCACAAGTTGATTCTACAATTCAGAGTCAAACCCATGTAATAACTCAATAAACAGTTGCAATCTTTTCATTTTTCCAATATATCCAAGAGCCCAAACATGAATTCTCTTCAATATGCTCTCTATCCTAAGCCTCTTCAATCTATAGAGCCTTAGCAGATGCAATCACATTCTCAGCTGTAATCCCATACTCCTTGTAAATAGTCCCAGCAGGTGCACTAGCTCCGAACTTATCGATCCCGATCGCCTTCCCTTTGCTCCCAACATACTTCTGCCATCCGAGCGTCGACCCTGCCTCGATACTTACCCTAGCAGTCACAGCCACAGGCAACACACTCTCCTTATACTCGTCCGATTGCTCATCAAACAACTCCCAGGCGACAAACGACACGACCCTAACGCTCTTTCCCTCGCTCCTTAAAGCATCTGCGGCCTTAGCCGCAATCTCCAGCTCAGAGCCCGTGCCCATCAAAATATAATCCGGTTTATTTCCAACTGAGTTATCAGATAATATATAACCTCCCTTTTCAACTTTTTCTATCGATGATCCTGCCAGCTGAGGCAGCTTCTGCCGAGAAAGAGCAAGAACCGAGGGTGTCTTCGTTTTCAAGACCGCGGCCCTGTAAGCTCCGGCGGTCTCGTTCCCGTCAGCAGGACGGAACATTATAATATTGGGCATTGCCCTAAAACTCACCAAATGCTCTATCGGTTGGTGAGTGGGCCCATCTTCACCTAAACCGATAGAATCATGGGTCATTACATAAATAACTCTGGCTTCACATAAAGCAGAGATTCTCATTGCAGCACGCATGTAGTCGGTGAAGACGAAAAAGGTGGCACAGTAGGGGATGAGGCCGGGGGAGTGTAAGGCGATGCCATTGCAAATTGCACCCATTCCGTGTTCTCTTACACCGAAACGGAGGTTTCTTTCTTCGGGGGTTGATTTTTGGAAATCGCCGTACATTTTTAGTAAGGTCATGTTGGAGGAGGCGAGATCGGCGCTGCCTCCAAGGAATCCAGGGAGGACCTTAGCGAGCGCATTCAGACATTGTTGGGACAGGTTTCTTGTCGCGTCCGCTGGACTTTCAGGGGTATATGTCTTTTTAAGAAAAGGGGGAAAAAGAGGAAATTTAATGTGAGATTCTATAATTGAGTAATTTGATGGAAACAAGGGAAATAAAGAGTAGAAGTGCAATGTACCGGAAGAGCTTTTTCCCATCCGGTTGGTAATTCTCCGGTGATGATAGACTTCAACTCTGCTGCTTCCTCTGAATATTTCTTCTCATACTCTGCAAATTTGGCATCCCATTCCGCTTCAAGAGCAGCACCACTGGGGACGTGGCGGCTCCAATGACTAAAAACAATATGCATATTTCATTAATCGCGGGTGACAGGAACACAGAGAACATTTGTGTTTGTAAAACGGTGCATGGTAACAGGATCGGTTAATTCAAAAAGAAATAAATGGGAATTAGCACTAAAGTCGGACGGTGCTATCCAACCGAATCACATTCAATGGGTTTTGTTGTTTAATTAGTGAATTTCAAGTTAAGCCAGTTCTTTTCCCAAAAGATCTTATTCTTTAATTAAGAAGACAATTCAGAGAGTTAGAATCTATTTTTTTAATGAGATTAATGGGGGAAAGAGGCCATAGGAGGGGATTTACTCCTATGGCATGGAAAAAATACAACCTCCGTCATTTTTTCCGACGATCGGCACTCATCATCATCATCGTTATCATCTAAGATGTGCGTACACCAAATTTCATGTGATTCCACAACTTTTTCACCGTTGATTTAGTGGGTTCAAAATTAACGGTTTACCGACAATAGAACTTTTTACATTGCTAAATCAACGGTGAAAAAGTTGTAGAATCACATAAAATTTGGTGTACCCACATCTTAGATGATAACGATGAAGATGATGGGGGCCGATTGTCGAAAAAATTGGTCGAGGTTGTATTTTTTCCACGCCATAGGAGGAAATTTCCTCCTATGGCCTCTTTTCTCCATTATTCTCTTTTTTAATACTAAAAACAAAGTTTGAGATAGTCAAGTTGCCATGAAAACTAAACACCCCCTTGTGTGATAAAATGCAAGCAGTATACAAAGACAGACCTCTTGACATCTTCAGGAACATGAAAAGGCTCATAAGGCCATCCAAGGTTTTCCCTAGTAGCATCAACTTCCTTCGCACCAAGTGCACTTCCATGCACACTATATGAGTTTGCCTTGTTTGGTGATCCATAACCAATTGTGGTGGTTACCTACAAGAAGTACCAATCCTTCAATGTGTTTCTAAGCAATCTAAAGAACAAGCATAGTTTACATACCATCAAACTGTACCCTTTTTTAAAGAACGCCGTTGAACTTTGAAAATTACGAATTCCACTACGAATGTGGGGTATTGCAACTTTGAAAGGTTATTTATACAATTTTTTATACCAAAAAAAATAAGATCAAGGATGCTTAATGTAATTTAAAGTTCAATGGTGTTCTACGGAAGTTAGATGGTTCTTTATGAAATTTAATGGATACAAACCTTAATCATTGTGGGTTTGTCTGTAACAGCCTTCGCCTCCTTAATCGCAGCACGAATCTCGTCATAGCCAGTGTTGCCATTCTTTACCCAAATAGTGTGCCACCCAAGAGAATCAAATCGAGCACTAACATCTTCAGTAAATGCAATCTCCGTGTCTCCATCAATTGATATATGGTTGTCATCATAGAAGGCAATTAGCTTTCCAAGACCCCAATGTCCAGCAAGAGAAGCAGCTTCGTTTGAAATTCCCTCCATATTGCAGCCATCTCCAAGTATCACATATCTAAAAGCCATCAATTAAACAGATGAGCCTTTTTTTTTCAATCTACGTTTCAGCCAAATAAGGCTATACTGTAGGAAATACCCTCTTTGGCCTGTTACAGGAAATATTCCTCTTTATTTTCAAAATTACACCTAAACTTCAATTATTTTTATGCAATTGTTCTACTAATGGTACTTTAATATTCACGTTGATGGGTATTTTCGGAATAAAAATTTGACTTCAGCTAAAAAGTTTAATGGCAGTAAAATAGGATGCAAAGTGCATATTAAAAGAGGAGCATATTCTCCTATATGGCAAAAAGAGGGGTATTTCCAGCAATTTAGACCACAAATTAATACAAGAAATGAAAAGGTTACATGAGTTCTTACGTGTAGTGGTCGACAATCTCGCTGTCGGGCTTATTGAAACGAGCGGCCAAGTGTTTCTCAGCAAGAGCTAAACCAACGGCATTTGCAATGCCTTGACCGAGAGGCCCTATAAAATGAAGTACGAAATCAGATGTATCACTGACAATGGCCAAAAATTTATTTATTTATTTATTTATTTTGAATATCTTTTGAAGTTCAAGAAGCAAACCGGTAGTGACTTCAACTCCTGGTGTTTCAAAATTCTCGGGGTGACCAGGTGTTCTGCTTCCCCATTGTCGGAAAGATTTCAAATCTTCTTCCTATATATGATGAATCAAGAAAAATAAATAAATTCATCAGAATTGTGGAAACATTTTCCAATGTTTCATCTAAATTGAATTAATAGACCAGTATGGACCTAATAAAGCAAGCTCAAGGGGACATGCAGTTCAATGACAACCTCTTGTTTAATTCCAGATAAGCACTTCCAAGAGTCAAATTCCAACCAAAGAGTAGGTAATAACAAAGATTAGATATGGTATGCAAACTAGTATATTTGGCGTTGCTTATCTTCAAGATATTTAGAACTTTTAATCTCATAAAAAGAGTTTTAACAAATATTAGTATCTTTAGAGGAAAATTATAGAAGCATTTTCCAAACTTTATGAATTTTAAGGTCTTATAAAGCTTTTGGACATGTAGCATCCAAAGGGAACCCAATTCAGAAAATACCAAATTGTTCAAGTTGTCCGATTCTAACATTCCTAATAGCATAAAGAATATCATAATCAAAACCCAAAATTCCCCACTCAATCACTCAATGAGGCATGCAAAAGTAATAAAAAATTCGAAGGTTAATTGCACAAATTGTCCATTTCAACTAGCAAAACCCCAACCAAATCCAAATCTGAAAACTACCCCACAAAATTTAAAAAAAGTTATCTTTTTAGTACCTGAACGCTATCATATCCAGCGAGATGCAGCAGGGCGTACTGAAGCATGCAGCCATGGCCAGCGGAGAGGACGAAGCGGTCCCTATTGAACCAGTAGGGGTTCTTAGGGTTGTACCTCATCACCTCATCGTAGAGGATGTGCCCCATGGGGGCGCACCCCATCGGCAGCCCCGGGTGCCCCGAGTTGGCCTTCTCCACGGCGTCGATCGCCAGGAACCTGATCGTGTTCACCGACTTCTCCACCGTCGCCTCCGCCGTGGCCGCCTCCACCGTTTCCACAGCTGCCGCCCTCACTGATAGGCACCGCCTATGCGGGCCCCTCAGGACGAGCCTCGAAGGGGACCGCAGCGAGACGAGGCCGCCGCGCTGGTGGTGGCCGGAGATCGAGAGGCTGAGGAGAGCTTGAGCTGAGGAAGCGGCCATTTTTTTTTTTGCAGCCGCTGAGAAATGAGAGAGAAATGAGAACGGATGGGAGAAATACGGGAATATTTATTTGTGTTTGTTTATTTGGCGGTGAGGGGGATGATGGGGCCCAAAAGGGGAGGATGAGATGAGCCCATAGAGGATAAAGGGATATCTTGCCGTTGGATTGAGAGGAGGTGTGATCTGGACCGTTGATTTTGGGTAGGAAATGAATGCCTCGTGTTTGTTTGTTTTTATACTCAATTTTGAAAATCTTGCTTGTGTGTGCTGGGGTCCACAAGCCAGTGGAGTGGGTGTTGATCAGATTGTAGAGGAGGAATATTCGGATATCATTGGGAGTTGTGAGAGCTTCTTATTTGAGAGAAGAAAGTGCTTATTGCCATTTTGAATGGAAGAGAGAGAGAGATGCCCAAAAGTGTGAGTTTAATCCAGGAAGGTAAATGATTTTACATGGATAACTTTCATGACTGATGCTTAACTAGGCTGGGAGGCTATGTATCCGACGGCCTCTTATTGGAGGTCCGTTACCCCCCCCCCCTCCCCCCCCCTCCACACACACACACACACACTGGCAAAAAGAGCCTACGAATTACCTGGCTCTGCAATCCTACCAGCCTTGTGTATTGAGAAGTAAAGCATTGCTCGACCATTATCGAAGGACAAGGTTGTCATTGTGGGATGAATAGAAATGATAATGCAGCTATCCATGAGATACATTTCTTCAGGTGTAGTATAAGTGGAGGGGCCGAATACGAATTATGTTAAAATCAAGGGGCTGTGGATAATTGTCTAGTAGAGGGCAGAATCCTGCCTCGAAATCAGGGGCCTCTTAGTAATTACAAGAGGGCAGAATCCTGCTTTGAAATGAGGGGCCTTTTTGCAATTAGGGAGAAATTGGGGGGGGGGGCTCTTCTCAATTTTCCACTCTAGGCGCCAAAGTTGCGCAGGTCGCCTGGCTTTTATATAATACAAGCAAGGGCCCGTGCGGACGCACGGGGCCGTAGATATTTTCAAGTTTTTCTGAAGATTTTTTCCAAATTTTTTGGAAAGGATTTTTGAAAATTTTCCCCAAGATTTTATGTCCGCAAATAGCCCTAGATGAGCTATTTGGGTGGGCAAAATTAGAAATTTATCAATATTTTTCCCAAGATCTTTTAAAGATATCTCCTAAGATTTTCGAGATTTTTCTCAAGATTTTTAAAGATTTGGAAGGACCAGATAGAAATTTATAGGGATTCCAAAGGGCTGATTTGGAGTTTCCTTGCATTTTTCCATGGGTATTACAAGGTAGAGAGGCCGAATACGAATTATGTTAAAATGTAGGGGTTTATATAATATTTTCGAGAAGAGGACAGAATTCTGCCTCAAAATGAGGGGCCCTTTAGCAAATACAGGGAAATTGGGCGGCCTTTATATAATTTTACGCTTTAAGACGAATCTGCCTTGAAGTTTGAGGGGCTTTCTACAATTATGGAGAAATTGGGGAACCTTTGAGTAATTTTCCCGCAGAAGACGAAGTCTACCATGAAGTTTAAGGGAAGTTTATTCAATTATGTAAAAATTGGGGGATCTTTGATTAATTTTCTTAGCTAAAGGGTGTTTTGAAAGGTGGAGGGTCAAATACGAATTGTTGTAAATTATAGGGACCTTTGTGTAATTTTTCGCAATAGGACGTAATAGCGCTGGGTGCACAGCTTTTTATATATAAATATGAGCCATCACACCAAGCTTATTATTCTTGTAATATTGTCTTTTATTGTTGCCGTATTTGTGTTATTGCATGTCCGAAATGAAACATAGTTGTGAGACAAACTAGATAAATAACTCGCATTTCATACATAAATTTACATAAGAAAAAAGAACTTTACCAATCACTCATTTCATACATAAATTAATAATTCGTACAAATTAGTCACATCACAATTTCTCAATAAGCAAACATTAAGCAACATATATATAACTCAGTTGTTTAAATTTTCATTTCCACTCCATCCAATTAAACAAAGAACACATCCATCTCTCACACACTATCACTAATCTTACCATGATCTTTCCCCTTTGGATGCTTCCCGTAGCCTGAGCTTTTCTCAGCCTTCTTCTCCTTTTTCTCAGCCTTCTTCTCCTTCTTCTTCGTCTCATCCTCATCCTCATCCTCATCATCACCACTTTCATCTTCATTCTCATCAAAGCCATCAACAATCTCAATATAAACACCTGGGTCCTCAGCGTCGCATTTCCCATCGACCATTATTGAATTGTTGACAGCCTGATAGTTGCTGTTAGTGTAAGTACTAAGCTTACCGTTATTCTCATCGCCAAGTAATTTCTTGGATCCATGATCATCATGGTGGTTTGTTTCTTCGTCGAGCATGCCTGCTTTCATCACGGCTCCTTTGTTGGACCCCGCAAGGGTCACAATCCCAAGGCCGTGATGATCCTGGCCGTCCATTCCCCTGTTCGTGAGGTGGTGGGTAAGGCTGGAGATCATGTTGCGGAGCTCCCCGTCGATTTTTCGGGTGTTGTTGTTGTGATCTTCTCCATGAGCCATTTTTTTTTTATACTTACTTATGTGAAGGGGATGGTGTATGGTTGAGTACATTTATAGGGGTTATGAGCATCTAGTTTGCTAAGATCAAGGGGAAAGAATTTCTTAGTTTGCAAGTATTTCAAAGTTGTTCTATGCTTGGTTTGGTTTCAGGGGAATATAAGGTGGATTGAGACTAAATTTTCCTTTTTCCTTTCCCTTTTTTGTTGGATTCATTTTTGAATGTGTCTGCCGAGTTGGTGTTTTTAAGAAAAGAATACCCACAACACAACAGGTAAAACATGAGATCACCTTGAATTCAGTCAATAATTTTCATCAGATAACTACTAGTTCAACATCAAAGGGAGAACCTAAAAAATTATAGTCCCTTCAGCGACATCCGACAAAAACCAAAAAATTATTACATACCAACATAAATCTCTTTCATCTGAAAATAAAAGTTAGCCTACATAATGCTGAAGGTCACGGATATGCCATGGTGACCTCAACCTCGACATCAGGCTCGATGGTGATGGAGGTGATCTGCTTCACTACTTCAGAAGAACTCACAAGATCAATCACCCTTTTGTGTATACGAAGCTCAAACCGATCCCAAGTATTGGTTCCTGAAAGATAAAATTTCGAAGGTGATGTAAAGTTGTGCATTCCAAACTAAAGTATGCAAGAAGACAACAAGGTTTTTTACAACCGAATCAGAAAAAAATTTATTTTCGTTTTCCAAATTTTAGGAATGATAGGTCAGATGTAGTTGGAGTCTCATATGGTCGTACTTCCCAAAATAAAAATGTGCGAAGCCGATGAAGTTAAAGTTTATGCAACTAATCAATTCCCATGTGGGATTTAAAAGCTGTTTGGTTGGGGGTGCTCAGAGCCTAATGCGGTATTGCGGTTCATACTAAACCCAAATCTATAACTTTGTATATAACATGAAGTAGCTGCTAATGATCATTAAGTTGCTACTGCATTCTTCGTTAGGATCATCTTCATTAAGCAATCTACAACTTTAGGCAGTGTTGCTTCTACCGAAGAGGAAAATCTGATATCAAGAAATGGCCTTAGACTTCAAAACATTTGAAGCTTATATATATTAATTTTTAGTTATAAGTGGTTATTTGCAAGAAAGCATTTAAACCGTGGTTTAATATCTCAGCCATCCCGATCTGAGATGGTCGATTTCAACCTAAAACCGACCATCCGAGTTCCGAGACCGATATTGACCGATACAAAATAATATTGTGTTTACCATTTCTAACCAAGCTTTCGTATTAAGATAATTAATAGTTAGTGGGTTTATTAATGGATTCATTAATAGTTTGACATGTTTATTATAGGTTATGGTGTTATTACGGTTCGTCAGTTTGGGCTCATGCCTGGACGATCGACGACAGATGCTATTCATTTGCTTCGTCAACTTGTTGAGTGTTTTTGAGAGAGGAGAAGAGATTTGCATATGATATTTATTGATTTAGAGAAAGCGTACGACAAGGTACCTAGAGAGGTATTATGGGGACAATGATGAAGAAGGGGGTCCCCGTCAAGTATATTGACATAATCAAGGATATGTACGATAGAATAGTGGCAAATGTCAGAATTTGCGGCGGCCTAACGAGTGATTTTCCGATTACAATTGGTTTACATCAAGAATTTGCATTAAGTCCATTCGTGTTTACCATCGTGATGGATGAGCTTACTAAAATTATCCAAGATGAGATACCTTGGTGTATGCTATTCGCTGATGATATTGTTCTAGTAAATGAGACAAAAGCAGGGGTTAATGCCAAATTGGAATTATGGAGGCAAACGTTGGAATCTCGGAGGTTCAAATTGAGCAGGTCCAAGACAGCATATATGCATTGCAAATTTAGTAAACATAGAAGTCAAAACCATATTGGTATAACATTGGAAGGACAAGAGATATCACCGAGCGATCAGTTTAGGTATCTAGGTTTTATTATCCAAAAGGATGGGGAGATCGATAGTGATGTTAATCAAATGATCCAAGCTGGTTGGTTGAAATGGAGGAGTGCAACAGGGATTTTGTGTGATCGTAACTTTCCGTTAAAATTGAAAGGGAAGTTTTATCGGAGCGCTATTCGGCCTGCCTTATTATATGGTACAGAATGCTGGGCTCCTAAGAAGTATCATACACAGAAGATGCACGTAGCGGAGATACGCATACTTCGTTGGATGTGCGGTAACACTAGAAAATATAAGATGCGAAATGAGGATATTCGTGCAAAAGTTGGTGTAGCATCTGTGGAGGAGAAGATGTAGAAAAACCGGCTAAGATAGTTTGGTCATGTGCAATGCAAACCTATGGAAGCACCGATTCGACGATTAGATACTCACGATATGGACAATGTCAAAAAGGCAAAAGGGAGACCGAAGAAAACATGAATGGAGGTGATACGAAACGATATGGTTGTCAAAGGCCTCAATGAAAATATATTGTTCGATAGGAGTGAGTGGAGGCGGATGATTCATGTGCTAGACCCGGCGTGATTCTCATGTTGGTTCATGTAGCCTACCCCATATGCTTGGGATAAAAGGCTCAATTATTGTTGTTTGTGTTATTACTGTTCGTTTGACATCATTAATACAACTTTAAACATTATGAATTACAAAAGAATTTCACAAATTGTTTTAGTTACTTTAAATGTCTATTTAAGGAATTTTCCTGATTCTTAAAAATTCCATCTCTCAAAAGATAAAATCTGATATCTCGATCCGAAACGGCCGAGATTGTCAATTCCGATCCCAAAAGCGACCGTCCGATACCAATCCCAATAACGAGACTTTATACCTTGATTTTAAAACAATCTAAAAGACAGAAAAATCAGTTGCAACTTTTTCCTCATTTGGTCAATGGGAAACAGTTTCGAAAACTAATATTTTGAAGAATACTACTAAATTTCTTATACAATCCTTCAAAAAATAAAAGCAAGAATACAGAATAAGTATCACAGGGACCACCGACGTGGTTGTTCTTACTCAAAAGCTGCCAAATAAAACCATTATATTTTTGTAACAATACAATTGGATACGATCAATATTACTACCGGTCTTCTCAAAATCAACAAACTTTAATAAGCAACGTTGCACAAAAATAAAAGAAAATGAAACCTTTTATACCTCCATATTACTCATCCATACTTCAAAGTTCAGATTATTCGGGCCAAAGAAATGTTGATATGAACTTTATTTCTACTTATTAGAGTATGGCAAATGACTGAACACCAGTTTTAAAAGGCTCGAGTTTTAAGACTTCACAGAAATAAGTCTCAATATGTTTTATTATTTAGCATCATCTGTCCTGAACTCAGTAAACCAGTTTCGTGATGACATAAAAGAACCATATCAAACCAGAAATCCCTAGGACACTAATTGATACAAGTGTAATTTCAGTGAGAGAGCAAGAAAAATTGGATGAATCCAAATAAAATTATATTTTCTTAGTTCTCAAACCATCAAACTTTCTGGGCCTCTAGCAAATATTAAATTGTCAGCAAATCTTCTCTTTCTATACATGATTTTCTTTAAAATTTCTCCAGCAAAATGAAATTTCAATAGGAACTTTTTCTTTAAAAATGAAAATTTATGACTGAACATCAGGTTTAAAAAGCTCGATTTTGAGACGTCATTGACAAGTCTCAGTATCAATCATAACTTTGTCATCATGTGTTCTGTCAATACCAACAATGCAATTCTGAAAATAGCGATAGCGTAAAGCGTAGCGCTCTATCACCAATTTAGCAAAAACGCAAAAAGAGAAAGCTACACAATTTATTTATATTTTAATTAAAATATATGAATATAGCTATACTAAATACAAAAATAGCAAATATGGTCTAAATAATTTTTTTAAATCTAAAAAATTACTTGCCTACTAACATTAACCCCTTCCTCATCGATTTAGACTAAAAAACAAAACCATCTAAGAGAGAAATTTTCTCGAACACCCTATTTCTTATTCGATTTAAACCCAAAACCAATAGAAAAAAATAACAAGAATAAAAATAATTATACTAAAAAAACCAGACAATGAAATCCGGCCTTAGATGCCTCAAAAGTGTCTGCAATGGCCATTAGATGTCCCCGAAATTTGGCCTACAACGGGCAGGGGCAGGCTGAGACGGGATGCAATGGATGGGGATAGGGAGATCGACTTTAGGGGTGGGGAAAGGTTGCTTGCATGCCCTAGACTTTGAAATAGGATTTCAAATGTTCTTTTTGTTATTGGAATTAATGGATCCAGATCGGGTTATTAAATAGAATACCAACTAAAACCCCTTTTTCCGCATAGCTTAAATAGCTTAAGTTGCATTGCAGCGCTATGTAGAGTACGCTCTTTATGAAAATAGCGTACGCTATTTTGTAAATACGCTATGTTTATGTAGAGTACGCTATTTTGTAAATACGCTATGTTAGCTCGCTACGTAGCAAAATGGTCATGCTATACTACGTACGCGCTATTTCTTCTCCGTAGCGCGCTATTTCTTCTACATTGCAACAACGTTACTGCCAACTGATAACTCTTATCAAAGAAAGACAATTGCTAGCAGCTAGATAAAAAAGAAAAAATATATCTTGGTTGATAGATTAATTAATAGAAAATTGAATATGAGTATCAACATCTATAAAAACCATCATAGACCAGTCAATACAAGCACAGCTGGCAGCCAATAATGATTATCAAACAGGGGGAAAAATACAAAGTAATGTGGTTGAAGTAACAGAATACCATAAAACCGCAAAAAACGGATAAAAATAAGACTATCTATTGAAGGGCGGAAATCAGTATAAAAAGCATAATTTCATTAGTCAAGGAGAACGATTCCAGCAGACTATAGTCTATACCTCCAGAAATCAATTAACTACCCAAAAGTACAAAAGAACAGCATACAAACTTAAAAGAGTAAATTAAAGAAACAGCTAATATCTCTACCTAGTACTTTAACTCAAAGGGGAAGAGAATGTCAAGCGGTGTTGGGAGTTTAGTCGATATACGGAACAGTGCTCATGCCAAACAATCACGAAAAACAATTACGCAATTAGACAACGAAATATACAGATAAATTAAAGTGCGGGAATAAGAAAATAATCAAACTCAGACAAGAGAGAAATTTGTTAACAGGGTTCACCTACCGTATGGCTAGTCCTTGGCAGAGCGAAATATATAAACGTTTACTATACTTGAATTAATTTTACAAGCAAGAGCAACCCAAAAAGATTTCTCCCAAATCTTTCTATACAAATCTCTGCCTCTCTCTCTCTCTCTCAAATCTCTCTCGACCTCCCCTAATAATAATAATGTGCCACACTGCCTCTTTTAGCAAACCCCTCTGGGTTTTATAATGCTGCTGCAGATTAATTGATTGGAGGCACAACCAATTAATGTCGCAGACTACACATTAATTTGGCCGCAGACTTTGTTCTTAAAGTCTCTGTTGCGCCCCTGTGAATTAAATTGATGTTGAGCCTTAATCCATGCTTGGCCGCCACCTTTAGAAATCAGAGGCTCTCTGTGCAGCCTATGGGCCCTTACCTTCTCTGCAATATTAAAGGCTCTTGTTTTTTTGGCATGCTATTACCATAGAGAATAATGGAGGAAAGATGCCATAGGAGAGAATTTCTTTCTATGGCGCCGAAAAGTTACGTCCTTTCTCATTTTTTCCGATGATCGGTACCAATTATCTTCATCGTTATCATCTAAGATGTGAGCACACCAAATTTTATATGATTCTACAACTTTTTCATCGTTGATTTTATGGGTTCAAAATTAACGATTTACCGACAACAGAATTTTTTACATTGCTAAATCAATGTGAAAAAGTTGTAGAATCACATAAAATTTGGTGTACTCACATCTTAGATGATGACGATGAAAATGATGGATGCCGATCGTCGAAAAAAATAAGAAAAGGCATACATTTTCGACGCCATAGGAGGAAATTCCCTCCTATGGGCACTTTCCTCTATTAGTCTCATTACTATATATTGTATAGTAATACACTATTCATTATGCAGAGTATATGCATGTGTTGCTTCATTTGGTGTTTCGTGGGCTCCACTTTAATTAATTTTGCATCACATTTTAACAAACTCCATCTTGATGCAAAATTCATCACAATCTCGACATTCTCCTACTTGGAGAATTCATCTGCTTGATTCTCAACACTAGTAGACTTCATATGATTCTGCTATCCGATTTGTCATCATCAAATTTTAATGGAGAGCTTCACCAACCTGCAACAGAGATCTAACTTATCTCTGTTTACGACCTTAGTGAACATATCCGCCGGATTCGTTTCTCCTACGATCCTTTGCAATGCCAACTCACCATTTTCTAACACTATGCGCATGAAGTGGTACCGCACCTTGATATGCTACGCCCGAAAGTGATATGCTGGATTTTTCGCCAAATGTATTGTATTTTGGCTGTCACTCCACAAGAAATTGAAGTCTTGCTTCTTACCCAATTTTGCGAGTAACCCTTATAACCATATCATCTCCTTACTGGTTTCCGTGATGGCCACATATTCGACCTCCGTAGTTGACAATACCGCCACCTTTTGCAATTGAAAGACCCAACCCACCGCTGTTCCCCTTACAGTGTATATGTACCCCGTTGTGCTCTTACCACTATCTCGATCATCCAAATAGTCTATATCAACGTACTCTTGCACCTTTAAAGAGTCACCCCCGAAACATAAACAGTGACTAGACGTACCCCTAACATACTTCAAAATTCATTTCACCGCATTCCAATTATCCTTCCCCGGGTTTTGCATATACTTACTAACAACTCCCATTGCATGTGCAATATCAGGTCTCGTACTCACCATCTCATACATCAAACTCCCCACCTCAGATGCGTAAGGCACTCTTGCTGTCTCGTCTTTCTGCTCTTGAGTTGTCGGGCACAACTCCTTCATGAGTCTGAAATGCTTTGCTAAGGGCGTACTCACCGATTTTGACTGGTCCATATTGAACCGCTTCAAAACCTTCTCAATGTAATCCCGTTGCAATAACCACAGCTTCCGCTGTTTTCTATCTCTCATGATCTTCATGCCTAAGATTTGCTTAGTCGCTCCCAAATCTTTCATGGAGAACTTCTCAGCCATCGTCTTCTTCAGACTATGCATTTTCTCGAAATTCAGACCCGCTACCAACATGTCATCCACATAAAATGATAGAATGATGTAGTCTCAGTCCTCAAAAGTTTGAACGTACACGCAATGATCTGATTCACAACGCACAAATCTTGTCTCCAACATAAACTAATTGAACTTGAGATACCGTTGTCTTGGTGCTTGCTTGAGGCCGTACAAGCTCTTTCGCAGTCTACACACCATATTCTCCTTCCTCTTTACGTCCTATCTTGGAAGCTATATCATATAAATCTCCTCCAAATCTCTATCAAGAAACATAATTCTCACATCCAGCCGCTCTAAATGCAAATCTTTCACCGCCACAATACTAAGAATCACCCAAATAGATGTCATCTTTACCACAGAGAGAAAAATCACTTGATAGTCAATACCTTGTTTTTTTGCGTAACCCTTGACTACCAAGCGAGCTTTGTACCGTTTCACACTATCGGCCTCATCTTTTATCCTGTACACTCATCTATTCAGCAACGCTTTTCAACCGTTGGGTAGTTTCTTCAGGTCCCACGTACAATTCTTCTTCAAGGAATCCATCTTCTCGTCCATAGCTCACTCCCACTTCTTGCTAGAACCGTCTTGAGTCACCTTTGAAGGGATTCAAGCTCTCTCGAATCCATGTACATAATGAAGCCGGTCACAATTTTTTCAGAAGCCTCCTTTCTCTTGTAGATCTCCTTAGAACTGGCACATCTGGTTGCTGAACATGGTCACCACCATGTTCTTGAATCTGATCTTGCAGTGCAGCTTCCTCCACGTTCTCCACTCGTAGGCATTCGATTGCTCTCTTGAGTTCCGTCTAACTCCATGAACTCAGATACCGCACCATCTTTGACTTGCTTTTCTTCTTTGTATAAGTGTTGTTCATTAAAAGCAACATTCCAACTTCGTATTACTTTCTTACTTGTGTAATCTCACAACCGATATCTGAACTCGACTCCACCATACCCGATAAAAACACACTTCTTAGACTTGGAGTTAAGCTTATTCCTTTCCGTCTTATCAATCAAAGAATATGCAATACATCTAAATACTTTGAGATGCGAACAGTTGACCAGTTTACCCGACCAAATTTCTTCTGCAACGCCTCCATCAAGCGCACTCGTCGGGCTTTTGTTGATTAGATACACAGCAGTATCGACCGTTGCTGCCTATAGAAATTTTGGCACATCCGTATCCAAGGTCATGCTTCGCACTCGCTCTAGAATCGTCCTATTCATCTTCTCAGCGATGTCATGGCGTCTCTGATACCGTCTTTAACCAACAAATACCTTTTTGCGAGCAAAATGCCTCAAACTCCTGTGTGCAGTATTCCCCGTCATTATCGGACTTAAGGCATTTAACTTTCAGCGCCGTTTGGTTTTCCACTTACGCAATCCAATATTTGAAGATACCAAACATATCAGACTTCTTTTTCATCGCATATACCGATGTCTTTCAGCTTGCATCATCAATGAACGTCACGTAATACCGATTTCCTCCAAAAGACTCCCCCGATGCCGGACCTTATATGTCCGTATGCACCATTTCCAGCTTCCTGGTCTTTTTTTGCTATGCCTCCAATTTGAAATCTGAGCGCACTTTACTTTCCACAAACGTAGGTTTCGCAAAATCCCAACTTCACCTTTTTCAGTCCCGAAAGAAGCTTCTTAGCTTGAAGAATTTTCATGTTCTTCTTACTGAGGTGCCCCAATCTTTTATGCCATAATAAAGTCTCCGAATTTGCTTCTGAACTTGCTGCCAATGCAATCGAGCCTCCGCTGCTCCCACTGAATGAGAACAATGAACCGTTCAAATTGCCCCTTACGACCACCAACGACCTTTTGGAAATTTTCCATTGAGAATTCCTAAACGTCGTAATAAGCCCTTCGTTATTTAGCTGACTTGTGGAAATCAAGCTTTTCTTCAAATCCGGAATATGACGAGCATTCTTTAATTTGATTTGACCACCTCCTGACGGTTGCAAGATGGTTGTACCATTTCCAATGATCTTGCACGGATGACCATTTCCCACCGTTACATGACCAAGGTCTCCCTGAACATACTCTCTAAAGTGATGTTTGCCCGAAATGCAATGAAAAAATGTCCCTGAATCTACGAACTAAGTATCCGCCTTTGTGTTCTCGCTCACCGATAGACAAAGATCTTGTTACCATTGTTCTTGTGTAGACACCACATTCGCTTTCTTTTCATCCGCTTTCTCATCTGAGTCTTTCTTCGGAAGTCTACATTCATTTTTCTGTGACTCTTCCAGGCGTCTTGGATTTTTCTTTGAAATTTTCTTCGGTTTTTAGACTTGCCCTTTTTCCACTTTCCCTTTTCCCTCGTTCTGCCGCGATTTTCCACTGAAAGTGCAGAAGTTTCAGAACTCCCACTCGCAGACTTTCTCCGCATCTCATCGAATATGCAGCTCACCGCATCATTAAATGTGAAAATTCCCGAAATAGAGTTGCTAACCACCATCACTAGGTTCTCCTAACTCTCTGACAACGTACATAGGAATAGTAGGACTCGAACCTCGTCTTCAAATACGATTGAAACCGATTCGGGTTGGCTCGTCAAGCTGTTGAACTCGTTCAGATTATCTATCACCGAACCGTTCTCTACTATCTTCATATTGAAAAGTTTCTCCATCAAAAATATTTTGTTTGATATACAAGGTTTCTCATACAATTTTGCTAACGTCGTTATTAGCGTCTTGATTGTTTTCTCCTTTGAGATATTAAAGACCACCTATGGAGTCAACGGCAATTTGATCGTCGTCAGGGCTTTTCTTATCCAAAAAGTTCCACTCCTCATCGATTATCTTTTGAAGATTTTCTCCTAGCAACGGAAAATACATATCCTTTTGGTATAGATAGTCCTCCAACTGAATGCGCCACCAACCAAAATTGTGACATTTGAATTTCTCGATTCTTATCTGATCCTCCGCCATCTTTCGTTTGTATCGCAACAAACTCGACTTTCCCTAAATCTGAACCAACGCCTTCAAAACTACAATCTAAGAAAATGAAGGAAGAAGACGCATGCGTCGTTACCCACCGTTGACCTAAATTGTAGAATCGAAGAACCCTAAGTTCTCTTAACCTTGCTCTAATACCAGTTGTTGAGAGTTTAGTCGATATACGGAATAATGCTCACGACAAACAATCACGCAAAACAATCACAAAATTAGACAACGAAAGATACAGATAAATTAAAATGCGGGGATAAGAAAGTAATCAAACACAAACAAGAGAGAAATTTGTTAACGGAATTCACCTGCCGTATGGCTAGTCATCGGCAGAGCGGAATCTGCAAACATTTACTATACTTGAATCAATTTTACAAACAAAAGCAACCCTATAAGATTTCTCTTAAATCTTTCTATACAAATCTCTCACTCTCTCTCTCTCTCTCTTTTCAAATCTCTCTCGACCTCCCCAATAATAATAATTGATTGGAGGCGCAACCAATTAATGCCGCAGACTGCACATTAATTTGGCCACAGACTTTGTTTTAAAGTCTCTGTTGCGCCCATGTGAATTAATTTGATGTTGAGCCTTAACCCATGATTGGCCGCTACCTTCAGAAATCAGAGGCTCTGTGTAGCCTAGCCTTAGAGATATATAATTATTAGAGATAACCTATGGGCCCTTATCTTCTCTGCATATTAAAGGCTCTTGTCCTTTCGGCATGCTATTACTATATATGTATAGTAATACACTATTCTATATGCAGAGCATATGCATGCGTTGCTTCATTTGGTGTTTCTCGGGCTCCACTTTAATTAATTTTGCATCACATTTTAACAAGGAAATCTCAATTTGATTCTCAGCATAACGCATAGAAATAAAGATCATCCTTTAATGAAAAAAATTAATAACACCAATCCAAACTATTTAAATCATTTTAAAAACTTAAAAATCTTTACTTCAAAATTTGAAATTTCTACTATTTTAACTAAAAATCATTTAAATCTTCTCTCTTTGACTGTAGAGAACATATGCTATGCAAAATACTACTATGCACACGCAAACACGCACACACGCAGAGAGAGGACAAAACCTAAAATAGCGGGACGCTTTATCTCTATCAATCCAAACTTCAAGGAAAAGAAACCTAGACGCATAGCAGTCAATTTTTCAATATTGTCGTTTATAATTTCTTTAAAACCCAGAAAAATGAACCCGTAACGGGTAACGAGGCTACGTCTTTGAAATAAATACTGAACATCATCTTTAAAAAGCTTAATTCCTGAGAAATCTTTGACGACATAATCAATCATAATTACATCATATGATCAATAAGAACCAGCACCATAGCTAGCAGCCAATGATATTAAAGCAAAATAAGCATCCCTATTCTTTTACAGAAAATACAATTCTACAATGTCCATAAGTCACACTCATGAATTCAATAAGTATCATTGAAAAAATAAAAAGAAATAACTACTAAAGCATCCATTTATTTTCATATAAAAGATAATACGGGTATTTGCCAAAAATGGAAAAACCACCCTGTGGTTTGACTCTTACGAGAAACCATATGATAGTTTAAAGTATGCAATGTTAGGAAAAACCACCGTGTGTAGTGGTTTTTTGCTAAAACCATAAAACTATATGATTTTTTGTTAAAACTATCAAACTATATGATGGTATCCCGTGAATATCTCAATTTGGCATAGTTAAAAATAAGGAGAGAAATGCCATTTTATGATATACTCAACGACATATAAAAGAGTCAAACCACGGAGTGTTTTTTTGGTAAATATCCCTAGATTATATTATCGTTCTACCAAGTTCATAAGATTCAAAATCCCATCATATCCAACTATCGAAGACAGTTGACAGAATCGACTTAATAGAAACTCAAAATTTTTGAAATTTTAAGAAAATGAATCGAATAAAGTTCATACCTTCACCGCATGGAGCTTTCCTTGTGGTGATGTGAAGAACCTTGGTGGGAATCCTCACAGGCCCCTTCACCTTAAGCGTCTTATCCTTCGCTCCCCTCACCAAATCAGCGCAAACTGAACACAAGCATCAAAAACTAAACTTCATAAGATCAAAAATCGACCAAAAATCCAAATTCGAAATCGATGCCTTGAAGAAATCGAGCACTCACCCTTCTCGAGATTCTTGACGTTCTTCGATGAGAGAGTGATCCTGATGCGATGGAGGCTCTCCTGAGGATCTTCGAACCCTGGCTTCGTTGGTTTCATCGCAGCATACGCCATTTTCTCCAGGCCCTGAAGCAAAATTGATTAGATCGAAATGGGGAAACCCTAACCCTAGAGGAGGAGGAGGAGAACGCCGCCGCTGTTTGAAATCTCAGAGGAGCGAAAGACATCAGTTTTCTTTCGTGAGTACCCTATATATACGTCTCTTGCTGCGCGTGGAAACGGGCCGGTTCGGTTTTTATGCATCCATATAAACGTCATGGACTATAAAATAATTGGGTAAATTGTCAATAAAAAACATGTTTTCCCCTAAAAAAAACCATAGCTCCAAAACACTTGCCAAAACCCCTCTGAAAAACTAATTGCTTACAGTTTGATCATGCCCATATAGCTTCTTATTTCTAGGACCTCATTTGATAATTTTCTAACCGTAATAACTATGCGCTGTCAAAAAACCCCGATCTTGAAGCGGTAGTCAAAAAATCCTGAGAAATTTTTTCAATTGTCAAAAAAAACCCTGCCTGCGGTATACATATAGTAGTCTGCAATATCTAGTTATTATACGATATCTATACATGCACTTGCTGATAGATTTTATGCTTTATTTAATGGTTTAAAATCTATGTTTCCTTTTTCTTTAGTCCCACGTCACCTACCTTGCTGTCCTTATATATAAGACTGTGTCTTAGCCTCTTGAAGTAGTTCAATGGCTAATAGGCTTGGGCTTTTCCACACACGCGCGCGCCGTCCGTCCGTCCCCGGGCCCGGCCGGTGTGCTTATCCTTTTGCATAAAATGTTTTTGTTTGGATCCGTTCCTAGACCGTTGCAATAGCCATGGGCTCGTAAAAAGTGGACCGTTGGATGAACTTTAATGCAGGCGTTTCTGCCCGTTGGAGGACAGAGACGTTGAGCGTGCATTAATCTGTGTATTGATGAGCAGTAATAGGCTTAATGGCTGACAATAATGGGGACGCCTATATAAGAAGCACCCCTTCTCTTTATTTCTCTTGGTTCAATATACAACAAAAAGCTCTCCTCTCAACAGAGCTCTCCTCTCCACTGCTCTGATCGGCGAGCTCTCCATTGCTCTGCTCTGCTTGGCTCGACGAGCTCGCCACTGCTCGGCGAGCACCTTCTCCTCTCCACTGCTCTGCTCGGTGAGCACCTTCTCCTCTCCCTTTCCCTTCCAATATATTCCAAAGCCCACTGCCGCTGCTATCTCTGTCCAGTTCGGGTTTGGGCCACCTTTTCTTTTGTTGAGTGACGAGGGTAAACGACCGGTTCGACACTTCATCCTACTGCACTTCGGGTGGAGTCCCTGTTGGTGGGGTGGTCGTATCTTGGGAACAGATCGTCGGCGAGTCCTATGCTAGGGGCGGTGAATTCTGTTCTTATTTGGCGTGCTTTCGTCTCAGGCAACTCGAAACCTTGTTCTTCTTATTTTTGCTTATTTGTTTAATAGAGTGCATGCTTAGCAAACATAGTTAAATATTATTTCTTAAAAAATATTAATTTAATTTGTTTTTTGGTCTTACTAGTAACCTGACCCAACACTTACATGTGATATCTATGACCTATTTAGATATAGTAGGAGACTACAGATATTGTATGAAAATTTTTACCAGGGATTTTTGACTACCCCTTCGATGGAAGGGCGTTTTCGACAGCGGGAAAAACTGCTAGGGAGCCCCCGCCATTCGAGCCAAACAAGGGAATGAGTTTCCAACAAAGAAGCCAAGCAAATTATCATAGCGTACAGCCGCACGAAATCGGGGTGCCCACTCCTATTGCTGCTCTTGATTTTGAAGGCGGCGAAATGAAAAATAAAAGGATTAAAACAGGGAGGGTTAGGAATTTGTGCTGGATTCTGTGACTACGATTTGGTCAGAGCACCGAAATAGCACTCAACAAATGGCAACCACCCCAAATCCTGAGCCACAAAACTTCTTGCATCAATGAAGTGTTTCCCACCAATACCAATTCAAATTTAGATGCCCCATAACCCCATCATAGCCACCAAACTCTCCGCCCTCCTCCGGCCACCGCCACTCCTCCTCCTCCTCCAAACCCATCCAACAAATTCACACCCAAATTCTCACCCACAGCCTCTCCACCATGGACCCCACTCTCTCCACCTACCTTCTACTCTTCTACCCTCGCTCTTCCTCTCTCCTCACCTCCGCCTCAAACTATTCGCTCAAATGCCTAAGAGGACGACTCTCTCCTTCAACATACTCATATCCTCTCACACCTGAACACCCCCCCCCCCCAATCCATCTCTCTTTGCTCTCTCCTCCTCGACTCCAATCTCACCCCTGACCACTTCACTCTCCCTCCTCTTTTCAAATCTTGCACTACATCGTGATTCGTTTGGTATGGAGTTGGGTTGCATTGTTGTGTTTTTAAGCTCGGCCTCGATTCCCATGTTTTTGTGATGGGATCTCTTCTTGATATGTATGTGGGACTTGAGCAAATGGGGGATGCCCGAAGAGTTTTCGATGGAATGGGTGTGAGAGATGATTGTGTTTGGAATTCAGTGTTTGCGGCTTTTGTGTGTGCCGGGTTGTTAGGTGAGCTGATGTAGTTGTCTCAACGGTTAATGCTTAATGGCGATTCCGAGCTTGTTGAGTTTACTCGGGAAGGGTGGAGATTTGAGAAAAGAGAAAGAGTTGCATCGGAGAGTGTTTAATTAGATGCTTAGTGTTTGATAGTGATGTTGTGGTTGGTAATTCTTTGATTGAAATGATGGTAAATGTGACTGCATTGAGGATTCATATAAGGTGTTTTTGATGATGGGCCATTGACGGAATGTTATAACAGGGTCAATTTTGATATCTTGTTATGGTGTTAATGGCAGGGGGAAAAGGCTATGAAGCTATACAATGAGATGATCGAACACAGGTTTACGCCAAATTCGATCACATTTATGTCGATTCTATTAAACTGTAGCCATTCAGGTGTTGTAAATGAAGGTCAAGCACTATTTGATTCGATGAGCAGAGATTTTGGAGTAAACCCTAATGTCGAGCACTATGCTTGCATTGTGGGCCTGTCAGGTCGAGCAGGGTGCATTGAAAACACATTAAAAACAATAGGAGTTATGCCAATGGAGCCTGCAGCAACTATTTGGGGTGCATGCGCGGTGCATCGAAACATTAAAACTGCAGAGATCGCTGCACAAAAACTATTTGAAATGCAGCCGCGAAATTTTAGTAATTATATTGTGCTATGTGGTGTTTATGAGAGATGGTTGGGATGTTGGATGGTGTGGCAAAGATGCGAGCGAGGATGAGAGATTCAGGGATGGTGAAGACATCGGGTTGTGGTTGGTTCGATATGAAGGGTAAAGTGTGTGCTTTTTATCAAGGGAATGTTTATGTTTATTCAGGTGAGAGAGTTTGCAACGTCGTAGATGGATTGTGCAAGATCATGGCAATGGGGAGCGATGACGAACTAAATTGGCTCGAAGGTACTTAAAATTGTTCTCCTCACTTAAATATGTTTCGATGTACATTTTTAACGTGTTTTCCTAGGCTAAATTATACTAAACTTAACTATGAGTATTTATCATTAACCACCCAAAAGTTTTTCTACATAATTACAAAGACAATTTTTAAAGGAATAAAAACACCCACAAAAGGATATATTCTACTCCAACATAAAATTTTATAGGAACTTTTAGAATGGTAGCTATACTTATTCACATGAATAAAGGCCCAAAGCCACCTCTCTAACATGATCATCAAAGCAGCTGCTATGAAAACGCGTAAGAAAATTTCCGCGATGAAGCAATGTCTTCATCAGCAGCAACTCAGTCAGCTCAATTCCTCAATATCGCATCCTAGGCAGTAACATGAGAAAGAATAATATAGCAAAGAGCCCATAGAAGAGAATTTCCTTCTATGGTGTTGAAAAGATACGTCCTTCACGATTTTTTCCGACGATCGGTATTCATCAGCTTCATCTTTATCATCAAAGATGCGGATACGCCAAATTTCACATGAACATACCATTTTTTCACCGTTGAATTAACAATGTAAAAAGTTATATTGCCATAAACCGGTAATTTTGCACTCACCACAACGTTGAAAAAGTGATAGAATAACGTGAAATTTAGTGTATCCATATCTTACATTATAAGAATGAAGATAATGAATGCTGATAGTCGAAAAAATCATGGAGAGCGTATTTTTTTTGACATCATAGGAGTAAATTTTCTCCTATGGCACATTTACTCAATTATTCTCATTATATATATCTGTATTGTCCCTACGAAATTATTAGCGACAAATGCTCAACACAGACTGACGTTTGAAGGAGAAGATGCAGATATCTGTCAAAGGTCTGCCAAAACAACAGAGCGGAGACAGAAGTCTGAGGAAGGTGTTACAAACGTCTGCAATATAGTCACCAAACAACAGAGCCCATCCAGAAGTCTCAAAGAGAAGATCCAGACGTCTTGTAACACCCTAGCACGATCGTAAATTATTTAATTATACTAAATAATTATATTGTGCAAGATAATAATTGTCAACGTTATTGGGTATATCGGCTATTGAGTTATATTTGTTTATACGAATTAATCATGTTTGTACCCGATCCGTTTGCTAGAAATCCGTTATGGGTTAATATTTAGATAAAGTGCATTTTATTGATATTTATTGATTGGATGAAAATCTATATATATCTTAAATAATATAATATGTATACAATATTTAAATTAGAATATTTTGTAGCCATTATATTATGGGTTTAACAGGTTGTTAGAATAATATGTGCATGTACTGGTTTGATTGATAGTCCACAAAATATATTTTGAAATTTTGCAGCAGATTTACGGAGTATTACATTATCTGTTGAATATTTGTTAAATTACCAATCATTATACTATATATATACGCATAATATATATAAAATACCTTTAATTAATAATATAAAAATAAAACCCATACATTCTCTTCTTCCTCCTCGCGTCCCTGTGCTCGTCCTCGCTGCCATCACCCCCTACGTCATCTTCGTTTAACGGCCGCCATCCCTCTAGCCTTCGGCTCGACCCACCTTCCTCATCTTCTTCCTTGTTCTCATACTCGTGCCTGCGCCCTAGAAACCCAAAGCCGAGCCTTAGCCTTCTTCGAGCACGACCCCAGCAACCCCTCACCGCCGGTCGCTCCTCCTTCCCTCACCTGCAACTCCAGCCGCCTCCTCCTCCGGCGAACCCCGCAGCATCATCACCCTCGGCCTGCAACAACCCCAGCCAAACCCTCCTTTACTGCCGATCCCATAACAGCCGCTGCCCAATCTCGACCTAGCTATCGTCTTCCTCCTCATCCCTTTTTTTTGAA
Source organism: Agapanthus africanus (assembly GCA_030015575.1). NCBI lineage: Eukaryota > Viridiplantae > Streptophyta > Magnoliopsida > Asparagales > Amaryllidaceae > Agapanthus > Agapanthus africanus. The sequence goes on along the minus strand of JASDDO010000022.1, from coordinate 874,024,428 downwards.
ACAGTGAACTTAATCAATAAAATATGATGAAACCCTTAGTTTTATTTAGTTGTAGATTTTGGGCAGCAGACCTGCATATTTCTTTAAAATATAGTTTTGGTGTTAGGACTTGGTTGTGTTGGTATCCACAAATTATTGATAGTACGATACAGTTTAACTAATGATTGCATGTATGCAGGGTGAGCACAAGTCAAGCCCTAGTCGTGATCGGATCTAACATTTACATTCTGTCGTCTTTCCCTTGATTGATATTTTGAGGCAAGTTTGACTTACTACATACTATAATTATTATATACATAAATTGGCGTAATATTATCCTATTATTTTATGTGATTACCGTCGTCTACGATTTCTCAAACTTCTCTCCAAGACCGGAGTCTCCAATAGAGCATCAATCTTTGAGAGGGCGTATTAGCGACAAACGCTCAACATAGAGTCAAACGTCTAAAGAAGAAGATGCAGACATCTGACAAAACAACAGAGCGGAGGTAGAAGCCAGAGGAAGGTGTTAGAGGCGTCTGCAATATAGTCATCAAACAACAGAGCCGATCTAGACGTCTGAAGGAGAAAATCCAGACATCCGGTAATGAGTCTTCGCCAATAACAGAAAACACGCAGACGTCCAAAGGACACTGTTCAGACGTCTGCCAATCGCGAGCGCAGCTGTCGCGGATCTTTCCATAACTTTTGTGATATTATTTTGATTAGAAAAGATTTTATTTTATTTCAGTTTTCCATCATGTAAAGTGTAATATGTATATATCAATTATTAAGTTCTAAACCCTAAACACCGACTTCTTCAGGTCCTTACAGAAATTCGCTGTGGTGGACGGCATCCTTATTTTCTTCAAATAGTATTAAGTGAAGAATGCTTGTATTGGTTTTTCTACCTTCATTGGCATAGGCAGAAAAATATTAGAATTTCAAACCTAGTTCTTACATTATTTATTGTACCTAACTTTGTTCTTAAGAAAACAATTCCAAAATCTTTTAGCATCACATGTATATGAGATGGACCCAGCCTACATTCCAAATGGAAACCCTTCCCAATGCAATCCACAAAAAAATTAAATGCTTACCATAACATGACATATGGTACGATGCACCCCAAGAAATGCCAGCACACAAACAAGAACCGTGTTCTCTCCATGTGCATCTCCCCCATTTTTTAAAGCCCCTAAAAAAATCTGTAACTACCGACAAAAAATAAAAAATGGCATCTCTCCTCTTCATCATCATCATCATCTCCATTGCTCTCGCCTCTCTATCAATCTTCTTGTATTTCTGGCTCCGAAGAGCCCTCGCCGAGAAGCCGAAAAGATTCGACGTCTCGGCCCTGGTCCTCTCTCTCCCGACCAACACAATCGCTCTCCCGGACGGTACAGTCTTCACCTCCAACCCCGCCAACATCGACCACATCCTCAAAACCAGGTTTAACAACTACCCCCGCGGCGAAGATCTCATCTCCACGCTGTCCGACTTCCTCGGCCACGGCATCTTCAACTCTGACGGCGACCACTGGCGCCTCCAGCGCAAGACCGCCAGCCTGGAGTTCTCCACCAAGACCATCCGGACCTACGTCATCGACAGCCTCCGTTTCGAGGTCGTCGAGAGACTGTTACCTTTTCTTGAGTCTGCTGCGGCGGCGGATCAGACACTCAACCTTCAGGACTTCCTGGACCGGTTCGCTTTTGATAACGTCTGTAAGGTTGCTTTCGGCATAGATCCATCTCTTCTGGTCTCTGATCCCGACGAGCACAACGCCGCTGCGGAGTTCGCGCACGCCTTCGAGCGCGCCAACGAGCTCACCTTAGGTCGTTTCCAGGTCCCTAATGTCCGTCTCTGGAAAGCTCTGCGGTTTCTGAATATCGGATCGGAGAGGAAGCTGAAGAAGGAGTTGACGGTCGTGAACGATTTTGCGATGAAGGTGGTTCAAGAGAGGAGGGAGAAGAGGAAAAGCGGCGAAGGCGGTAGGTCGCTTCTCTGCCGCTTCATCGAATCGGATGATGGATACACCGACGAGTTTTTGAGAGACATCGTCATCAGCTTCGTGATCGCGGGAAAAGACACCACCTCGACAGCCATGATGAGGTTTTTCTTGTTGGTAGCCAAGAGACCAGAGGTGCAAGAGAAGATAGTGGAGGAGATCAGGCGTGCACGAGCGGCTCACAGGGGACGGAGCGGAGAAGCATTCACATTGGATGAGCTAAGGCAGATGGATTACTTGCACGCGGCGGTGTCGGAGGCGCTGAGGCTGTACCCTCCAGTGGCATCGGGGACGAGGATGTGCGGAGAAGACGACGTGCTGCCGGACGGGACGAAGATGAAGAAAGGGAACAGGGTGTTGTACAGCATATACGCGATGGGGAGGATGGAGAGCATATGGGGAGAGGACTGCAAGGACTTTAAGCCGGAGAGGTGGTTGGATGAGAATGGGTGTTTCCAGGCGAGGAGCCCGTATCATTTCATGGTGTTTAACTCAGGGCCGAGGATGTGCCTGGGTAAAGAGATGGCGTATATACAGATGAAGGCGGTGGTGGCGAGCGTGATGGAGAGGTTTGTTATCGAGCTCGTCGACAATGAGACGAGGGATTACGACGACTTTTGTGGGATAGGGGTTAGATTGGAGCATGGGCCGCGTGTTAAAGTGAAGGCTAGAGAGTGATAAAGGGGAGGTAATTGCTGTTGGGAATTTGTTCCTGCACCTACAACATAGAAAAACATGCGGTAAAACTTCATATTTTTAATTAAACCGTCTAAAACTCTTAATTGAACTAAATTTTGCTTGATATTTAATTATCATCGCTAACATCCTTAGAAATTTCCGTTAAAATGCTAAAATGATAAATTAAAGTTTAGAGTTTGAAAAAGTAAGACTAATGGGTTTTGCACAAATTAAAATGAAAAGAGATGAGCTTTTTGATGTTACATGAGATTTTCATCTCACAACTCATCATATTAGAACTAATCTAATTAATTTAAGTAAAGTGATGTTATTAGTTAATGACGAGTGTTTAAAAATATAGAGTTTTTGGGGGTGTTTTTCAAAATGCAAATGCTTTAGGGGTTCTATATAAAAAAACCTTATATTTTATTAGAGAATTTGTTTTTTTAAAAAATTAATTTAATTGATACTAATGCGGGAGAAAGTTTTTTTAAAAAATTAATTTAATTGATACTAATGCGGGAGAAATCTTTGATGCATGATTGTTTCCTTCTCGTTTTCTTTTGCTGGTCCTCTGCAATCTTGGGGTCACCTTTATTTTGCAAAGTCTTTTTTTTTTAATCAGGGACTGTTTGTTTGCTTGAAAGTGCTTGAAAGTACTTGAAGGAAGACAACTTCAAGTATTTTGGTTTAGTTTGAGTGAACTAGAACTTGAAAGCCCTTTGATGTTGCGGATCTTTATATGGTATGTCCCTTCGATTGGATGAGAAGGTGATGATGTGGATTTTATATGGTATGTCCTTTCGTTTTGGACGAGAAATAATCATGGAACATAATGAATAAAAGAATTAATTTTATGTTTTTTACTTTCAAAAAAATAATATTTTTTTACTATTAAAAAAGATTTTTTTGTTTGTTATGTTTTAGAGATAAGGGGTATTTACCAAAAACCACCATGTGGTTTTACAATTTTAGGGAAAAACATCATGTAGTTTATTTTTTGATAAATCCCCAATACTTGCAGACCATGGGGGAATAGCAAACAAAAATTTCAAGAACATAGAACCAAACACAAACCCCATAATCATCCAAATACTATAAGTTGTAACTAAACTAGATAATTAAACTACAAGTTTAGATGCTACAATCTTTGTAGCATGTCCACTCTTCTGTGGGAGACCCTAGCTAGACTCCTCGAGCGTTGGAATGAGCTTGCATGTGGACCTCTTCGCTGAAGACGATCCACTTTGAGAGAAACCCAATCCAAGTCCAATTTCACCAAAGAGAACATTTTTGTAGAACAACTTGCTCTTGTAATTTGCTAAAAAGTGAAAGGAGGAAGACGTAGACAGCACACACTCTTTTCTCTCTTTTTTCCTCTCTTTTTCTGACTAGAAAACTAGGAGAAAGAAATCAAATGAACGGATCAAGCACGAGTAGAGAGAGAAGAGGCACCCATGCAAGAAAGGAGAATGAATTTCCAATAAAGAAATCATGCCCATGACTCTCTACCCATACTTTATTTCTTATCCATATAAAGAAATAAGTCATCATTTCTTTATCAAAAAATAAAGAATGATGTGTCCTTTCCAGAAGCATACATGTATTTGTATGTGTCATCATTTCTTTATCAAAAAATAAAGAATGATATGTCCTTTCTAAAAGCATACATGCATTTGTATGTGTATCACATACAAATAACGAATGAGAGAGAGAAAGACCAAGCATAATACATACACACACACATATATATATATATGAGAATAATGGAGAAAAGAGGCCATAGGAGGGGATTTCCTCCTATGGCGTGGAAAAAATACAATCTCCACCAATTTTTTCGACGATCGACCCCCATCATCTTCATTGTTATCATCTTAGATGTGGGTACACCAAATTTCATGTGATTCTACAACTTTTTCATCGTTGATTTAGCAATGTAAAAAGTTCTATTGTTGGTAAACCGCTAATTTTGAACCCACTAAATCAACGGTGAAAAAGTTGTGGAATCACATGAAATTTGGTGTACGCACATCTTAGATGATAACCATGATGATGATGGGTGCCGATCGTCGGAAAAAATGGTGGAGATTGTATTTTTTCCACGCCATAGGAGGAAATCGCCTCCTATTGCCTCTTTCCACCATTAATACACACACACACACAGAGAGAGAGAGAGAGAATGATGGAGGGAAGAAGTCATAGGAGGGAATTTCCTCCTATGGTGTCGAAAAAATACGCCCTCTCTCGTTTTTTCCGACGATCGACACCCACCATCTTCATCGTCATCATCTAAGATGTGGGTATATTAAATTTCATGTGATTATACAACTTTTTCACCGTTGATTTAGCAATATAAAAAGTTCTATTGTCGGTAAACCGTTAATTTTGAACCTACTAAATCAACAGTGGAAAAGTTGTAGAATCATATGAAATTTGGTGTACCCACATCTTAGATGATGACGATGAAGATGGTGGGTGCCGATCGTCGGAAAAAATAAGGGAGGGTGTATTTTTTCGACGCCATAGGAGGAAATCCCCTCCTATGGCCTCTTTCCTCCATTATATATATATATATATTAGCACTAGATTTAATAATCCGGCTTTACAATAAACCGGTTAGTATTATTAAACGTCCGATTAATGTACGTGTATCAAATATACGTGTATAATCGAACTCTCGTACGTATCATCATACACACTGTTTATAGTATATGTATCATATACATATATATGTGTTTATATCACATACAAATAGCAAATGTGAGAGAGAGAAAGTAAACAAAATACTAGAATACATATATATTTTATTATTAAATCAACACTTGATTTAATAATCTGGCTTTATAATAAACCGGTTAGTATTATCAAACGTTCGATTAATGTATGTGTAGCATATACATATGTTTAATCGAATTATTGCACGTATCACTATACACACACTATATCGTTTCACATGAGTGGGGAACCCTCTGTATGAAACTTTAAATACTCGACAATACGTTGGCAGTAGATTATGACCATATTCGATTGAATCTGAAACACTTTCAGATCAATCCCCTCACGGGTTAACCCACAATCTCGTCAGTAGTACTAGCTACACGTAATGGCTACACAGGTATTGATCGAAAGGTAAGTCGACAAGCAAGCTCGTCCGAACCCAACAGAGCCTATCGGTGACAATCATACAGTCCGGCCTTCTTATCAGAGAGTGTCACATACAGGGTCTGGGGGTGGATCCTGTTAGACCCCCAATAACCCAATAAATCATGCTGATGTCAAACTCATAACCACGTGAGATACAACTAATAACACTTATCAGTTTATCTCAACCGCCTTAGCCAAGTACGTATGTGTCACGTCCCGCTTCCCAAAATACGGAATACGAGGGGTAGACAAGGCCAGCCATGCTCCTACGGTCAAGGAAAAGTCCTGCCGTAGTCACACTTCGGCTTCTAGTTTATCATGGTAAACAGTAAACGATGCGCAGGTAATGAGAAATGCAGTAACTGAAAGATACAATAATGTAAACTGACCTGAAGTGGAACAAAGGATGTAACTAGGAACGGCAAGTCAGGAAGTCTGTGATGCACTGGTCCAGGCTAAATCGTCTTCTCACACTGAGCATGCATACTCAGGTCGTCAGAGCGACACAATAGCAATATAATATATATAAAATTAAGTGACAGTTCTAACAGTGATAATAGGTATGTGAAGCAGTAAATAAATGACATCATGAATACGCATGTGCAATAATCAATGCAACGGAATAGTAAAGCAGTATAACGATATGTCACGTATGCCACACAGTATATAAGGAATAAAATGCCAGTATCCCTATCAGTCTCTAAGTCTCACTGTACAGGTCACTAAGCCTATCGTCAGTCCAAGTGTGAGAGTCAACCACTCGTGAGTGTCCTCCACCCAAGGGTAGAACCCAAGGGCAAGGGACCACGGGCCCAACATGTAACAAGAATATCACGGTGTATATATCACGTACCCTGTAAATCTCCATATAACTCCCTAAATATATAAGCCGGCATGGGACTCCCGAGATTCTGTTGAACTCACACTTAAACTACCCCACACCCCGTGGTCTACATCAAACGCTAACCATCACCCTAAATACTAATCGATCCGTGACAAGTCTGCGCGAGAACTGGAGGCAGGACTTCCATCAAGCACGTCCCGACTAATACCTAAGATAAATGGTAGTGTCGGATGCCTTATCTGTGACACCCGTGCAAGCGCTTCCATAAGTGTCCCATACCATTTATAGTCACACGTACACGCATCCCACAGACGTCGACAATGCAATAGAACAATGAGGTCACTGATTGTGTACAAGTACGTATCACTTTCACTTAATCACGGATACACGAACACTGACGTACTTGCCACAATCATCACTAAAATCTAACACTGGGTGAATGCACGTTATCACTAAGTTATCACTACAATGATATAGGTATGATACGATGCATGAACAGTATGTAAGCATAATGAAGGTATCATAAAAACAACAGTCTATCACTTACACGATTTATCATGAAACATATGTATATAATTTAGCGAAATGATAAACAGGTAGTAATTAATATGTTCAGTTATCCATCCATAGAATTTTGTTTCAAGCCAATCGGGTTCCAGGATCAAAAGTTATAACCATTTCATTTTAAGCGCTCGCGGCTGGAAAACTGGTTTCAGAATCAGGAATCCATTTCGCAACGCATTTTAACCCCAGTTGGGATCATAATTTAGCGACACTACAGTTAAATGAATTCTAGGGTTTTCAGTAAAGTTTTCAACGCAACAAACGGATCTTCAATCACGTCTGTACGTTAGGAGTTATAATCTGTTTAATATCAACATGTCAATTCTGATTCTGCTGGGACTGTTATGTGTCCCGATCTATTAAATTACAGATTAAATATCAAACGGTAACGAAATAGTATGAAATCAATTGTGTTATCTAGCTAACAGTTTTATCTAGAATAAACAGCGGAGTTCTGCAATCCACGAGTTAAGGAGATCTTGTGGTACCAATTACGGAACAGCAACCAATAACTGGAGTCTCTCTGGACTGCAGTCCAGAGTCGCACTCCGAACCAAATATCATCATGGTTTAAATACAGAAATGTCTTAAAACTGGTATAGGGTTAAAGTTCATCGATTCGGCTTCGTTTTGAGCCCTCGAACGCACCATTCTATCATGTATATGATTTATGGTGAATTTAACGATTTTCAGATACAACAGGATTGCGGTTTTACGATTAAACTTGGGGGTAGTCGTTTTGGTCATTAACGATCAAATTATCCAACTAAATTTACATAGTAGGTCCACGGCAATACGGGCCAAGCAATGATATCCAATTCCGTCAAATTTGATAAAGATTTCCTAAGGGAACAAGTACCGAACAGTTGTGTTGCAATATTTAACATAAGGCAAACATGGGATATATATACGATGTTGATTTGTAACATATACCAAATAGCATGAAAGCAAGTAAAAACTTGCCTGGGAACGCCTCGGGGTCGCACGGCAGCGACGCGGTCTATTGAGATGGCTCGACGCGATCATGACAAGTATTGGCCTCGGCTCGATCTTGGCTCGGCCTCGGAGCTTGGGCTAGGCTAGAAGCTCGAGCATGGCATCAAAGGCTCGGTTGCTGGGGACTTGACGGTGAGGGTAGTGGTTCACAGAGCGGTGTTAGAGAGAGAGAGAGAAAGAGAATGGGAGATTCAAATAGAGAGAGAGAGAGAGAGTGTGTTAGAGGGAGAGAGGGAAAGAGAGATCACAGAGGGAGAGAGAGAGAGAACACTGAGATAGTGGGTGTAAGAGAGGGAGAGAATGAGAGAGAGAGAGAGAGAGAGAGGAGAGAGAAGAACAGAGGTAGGAGAGAGAGAGGGAAAACACACACAGAGAGAGAGAGAGAGAGAGAAAGACAGAGAGAAGAGAGGGGCAACGAGAGAGAGAGGGTGCAAGGGAGAGGAGTGATGCTCGGGTGTCGATCGAGGCGACCCGGGACGGCAAGGGAGCTCGTCGGCGTGCAGTAGGTGGCCGGAACAGGATGTTGGGAGATTTGGAGCTCGAGCGAGTGGGGTGCAGGAGGTCGTCTCGAGTTCGAGCTCCGACGAGGGAGGGTGTTGGGGGAGTGAGAAGATAGGTGGAGGGATGAGGTGGTTGGTGATGGTGGTCGCCGTCGATGACGAGGATGCAAGGTGGTGGTCGGCTCGTGGAAAAACTGGGTTGGTGCAGGGGTGCTCGGCAGCGATGGGTGCTGGGTGTTGAGGGCAGAGAAGAGGGAGGGAAGGTGGTGAAGAGACGAGGTTGGGCGAGGGGATTGAGCTCGGTGGAGGTGTCGTCGTCGTCGTCGTCGAGGAAAAATGGGGTGCAGGGACTCGTGAGTGTGAGGGAAGTCAGGGGAAAGGAGGGGGAGACGAGAGGAGAGTGATGGCGAGCCCGAGGGGGTCGAGCGTGGTTGGAAGTGCGAGCGTTGGGGAGCGAGTCGTGGGGAAACGTGCGCTGCGACGTGGGCGTGGGCGGAGGAAGCGGGTCGCGCGCGCGAAAGAAGGAAAGAGCCGTTGAGCTTTTGAAGGAGAAGGATGAATAGGAGCGGGTCGGGTTGGGTAGGCACGCGGGTGAGGGAGAGTGGGCTGGGCCTGCAGGAAAGTAAATTAAAAAGGGAAATGAAAGGCACGGGCCGGGCTAAAAGAAAATAAAGAAAGAAAAAGGAATGGGCTGCAGCAAAATATAAAAGAATTAAGGAATTGGGATAAATGGCTGGGCCGGGCTTGGAAATAATTAGAGAAATCAAAAGGGAAATTTGAAGAGAACAGAGGGTGGGCTGAGGAATATATATATGGAAAATTTAAGAGAAAAGAAAGAATGGGCCAGTAATTAAAATGGGGTTTAATTTGTGGTAAAAAAATATTGAATGGCTTGGGTTAGGATTAATGGGAATAAATATAGGGAGTGGGTTTTATCAAAATAATTAAGTAACAAAATTTGGTTTAAAAAGAAAATATGGATTTTAGGCGTATAAAAAGAACCGGGTCTTACATCATACCACCCTTACAAAAATTTCGTCCTCGAAATTTAAAAGAAACACCTAGCTGTAAATAATAATCGAAGGATTATCATATCGAAAACTAATACGTGTTGACTACTTAAAACGGATAGATAAAGTCTTGAAGATACATACATGTATATAAGAACCTCTTACGAAAGATAGGCCAAAAAGGTATAATGCAGGAACACTATAAGGGCAACTACCAATATACGGGAACCTGGGTAGCAATTAACGAATAACAATCAAAGTGTGCTCGATAAAAGTCGAGACTCAAATATGTGCACTTCTATGTTTATCAAAAATAAGCAGAAAAATAATCGTAAGGTTCAACTGTTTATAATAGTAATCATAGGCACAAATCTCAAAATAAATTAATAATAATAAAGCAGTGAAAATTAGTCGGTGGTTTAACACATTTTAGAAAAATGTATCGATAAAACAGGTTTAAAATAATGTAGGAAAATTATATAGTGAAAATAAGAAACATGGAACAAAATATGCGCGGTTTAAGGTTGCGCTACTAAAAGAATAATAATAATGCCCTTAAAATACGTAAAACGGGGTAATCAATAATACGTACTTTTGACAAAGGCAAAATACTAAAACTACATTTTAAAATAATTGTGCCCCTAAATATAGTTGGGGTAACACGGAAAAGCATAAGTGTGTCCAAGCTTAGGTAGGGTAGAGATTATAATGGAATGTGGCTGATACAAAAGGTCGAAGGATGACGGCTTTAGGCTGAAGATCAAGGAAATTGGGATCGGGTCAACACAAAAGTAAAGGTGAGCCACAAAAGGCTACAAGGGAAACAGTATGGGGAGGATAACTCTCGGTACGTCGTATGAATCAAGAATTTGAAGGGTTAGCTAACTCAAGGGTTTCACTATGAACTTCTTCTCCCAGAAGGATCTCAATCGAGGCACAGACAAAAGATGCATGGCGGCTCATTCCAAGGATCAGGGTGCGGTACTTTCGAGGGTGAAAACTATACAATGAGTAGATAGGGACAGTCAGGGATCTCAGTAGAAAAATAAATGGATGTGGGTAATAAACAAGTATCAGGCGAAACAATAATAAAAAGGTTTACGAATCCAGAAGGTTTACTTTATTCAAGAAAATTTGAAACAAGACATTCTCAAGGACGATAAGTGGCCCTAAACTATACACATTTTATTGGCCAGAAAGTCGACATCAAAAGAAATCCTATCAGTCGCGGTTGTGGAGATTCAGCAGGTTGCGATAGGCTCGCGCGCTCAGGTAGGGGCGTCCATTTCCATAGCGCCTCGCAGGTATCGCTATTGGAAGTTCTTCCACCACAGGATCTTGATCTCCTGGTCCTTCTTCCTCGGATAGAGCTTCTTCATCGAGATCTGATTCCATGTGATCCTCTCCTTTTGGGTTCTCTTCCAGGGGGTCTTCCTCCACTGGATTTTCTCCTATGGGATCTTCCTCGGGGTCTTTTTTTTTTTCAATTGGGTCCTCCTCTATAGGGTTCGCTTCAGGACCTCCTTCTTCTTCGTCAGAATCAACTATCATGTCAACCTCTGGGGCGTCTGCTCCTTCGTCCTCTGAATCATTGTTTTCGAAGTTGACCTTTGGACCATTGGCCTCATCATCGGAACTCGTCAGTGTGTGATCTAAGGAAACGCACGACTGTGCATCCTCGTCTAGATGCGGCGCTGCTCCAGGGTGGGCCATGGCCTGAAAAGAGAAGTCATCATTAGACAGTGGAATACATCAAGGAAAGCTCAGGGTACGAAACATAGGAAAATATGCGGTTGCAGGAACTGAAAGATCAAAATGAAATACTGTGATAATGAATAGAATTTGACATAGAGAAAGCATGAGAATGATATATATATTATGATTCAAATTTTTATTTCATTCAACTAAAGTTCGACGGATACAAAGGTTCAAATGGAAGGAAATATTCATAAAAGATGACAACATTATTATTGAAATTGGAAATCATAGAATTCTTCTTCGATTGCCAGAACGCTGCATCATCGTTACGCGAGTTGAATCCTGCGTTAGATCCGCCTTATGGTCGAAGTTCAAACTACGCGATGATCCTCACTTGGTAGAAGTAGGGAGTGTGGACGAGTTTCCTCCTTGTAGTTCTTTCCTTTCTGGGCAACCGTTGATGAGGTGTTTGTTGGAACCGCATATCAGACATTTCCCTTGGGCACGGCGACAATCCCTCTGAAGGTGTCCTGGCCTCTTACAATATCCACAACATGGGGTCTTTTGATGCTTCTGTTGACGCTTCATCATCTTCTCTTTTCCTCGTCTAATAGGGATTCCTTTATGATTGGAGACCCCCGCTGATGCCCGATTCACCTGCCTTCTCAGTCCTTCGGCTAATAAGTCGTTCGTTCGCTCCTGGGCTTCCTTCAAATCTTGCAGTACACTCAGGATCTCAACGGTCTGATTCTGGGGAGCGGATAAAGACGAAGAGTCGTTGGAAGACATGATCCTGAAACAATAATTTTGAGGATGATATAAGTCACAAGATATACGAATCAAAATGGATAGGACAAAGATTCAAAAAATATCAGAGATGCTGAATTTATTATAAGTGGAGAATCAACTGTATGACTTTAAGTCACATGATTAGAGTACGATAGTGCAATTGCTACCACGTAACCTTGTCAAGTCACCCAAAACCATAGCGAATGGATAGCTGAACACACGATATGAATATGGATCAAGAATGACAAGTTTACAATCTAGACCGAGTAATGTCTTAGATTGCCAAACCCTACACGGAAAACTGCAATCCCAATCGATGCAAAACCTGGCTCTGATACCAACTAAACCATGTCACGCCCCGCTTCCCAAAATACGGAATACGAGGGGTAGACAAGGCCAGCCATGCTCCTACGGTCAAGGAAAAGTCCTGCCGTAGTCACACTTCGGCTTCTAGTTTATCATGGTAAACAGTAAACGATGCGCAGGTAATGAGAAATGCAGTAACTGAAAGATACAATAATGTAAACTGACCTGAAGTGGAACAAAGGATGTAACTAGGAACGGCAAGTCAGGAAGTCTGTGATGCACTGGTCCAGGCTAAATCGTCTTCTCACACTGAGCATGCATACTCAGGTCGTCAGAGCGACACAATAGCAATATAATATATATAAAATTAAGTGACAGTTCTAACAGTGATAATAGGTATGTGAAGCAGTAAATAAATGACATCATGAATACGCATGTGCAATAATCAATGCAACGGAATAGTAAAGCAGTATAACGATATGTCACGTATGCCACACAGTATATAAGGAATAAAATGCCAGTATCCCTATCAGTCTCTAAGTCTCACTGTACAGGTCACTAAGCCTATCATCAGTCCAAGTGTGAGAGTCAACCACTCGTGAGTGTCCTCCACCCAAGGGTAGAACCCAAGGGCAAGGGACCACGGGCCCAACTTGTAACAAGAATATCACGATGTATATATCACGTACCCTGTAAATCTCCATATAACTCTCTAAATATATAAGCCGGCATGGGACTCCCGAGATTCTGTTGAACTCACACTTAAACTACCCCACACCCCGTGGTCTACATCAAACGCTAACCATCACCCTAAATACTAATCGATCCGTGACAAGTCTGCGTGAGAACTGGAGGCAGGACCTCCATCAAGCACGTCCCGACTAATACCTAAGATAAATGGCAGTGTCGGATGCCTTATCTGTGACACCCGTGCAAGCGCTTCCATAAGTGTCCCATACCACTTATAGTCACACGTACACGCATCCCACAGACGTCGACAATGCAATAGAACAATGAGGTCACTGATTGTGTACAAGTACGTATCACTTTCACTTAATCACGGATACACGAACACTGACGTACTTGCCACAATCATCACTAAAATCTAACACTGGGTGAATGCACGTTATCACTAGGTTATCACTACAATGATATAGGTATGATACGATGCATGAACAGTATGTAAGCATAATGAAGGTATCATAAAAACAACAGTCTATCACTTACACGATTTATCATGAAACATATGTATATAATTTAGCGAAATGATAAACAGGTAGTAATTAATATGTTCAGTTATCCATCCATAGAATTTTGTTTCAAGCCAATCGGGTTCCAGGATCAAAAGTTATAACCATTTCATTTTAAGCGCTCGCGGCTGGAAAACTGGTTTCAGAATCAGGAATCCATTTCGCAACGCATTTTAACCCCAGTTGGGATCATAATTTAGCGACACTACAGTTGAATGAATTCTAGGGTTTTCAGTAAAGTTTTCAACGCAACAAACGTATCTTCAATCGCGTCTGTACGTTAGGAGTTATAATCTGTTTAATATCAACATGTCAATTCTGATTCTGCTGGGACTGTTATGTGTCCCGATCTATTAAATTTCAGATTAAATATCAAACGGTAACGAAATAGTATGAAATCAATTGTGTTATCTAGCTAACAGTTTTATCTAGAATAAACAGCGGAGTTCCGCAATCCACGAGTTAAGGAGATCTTGTGGTACCAATTATGGAACAGCAACCAATAACTGGAGTCGCTCTGGACTGCAGTCCAGAGTCGCACTCCGAACCAAATATCATCACGGTTTAAATACAGAAATGTCTTAAAACTGGTATAGGGTTAAAGTTCATCGAGTCGTCTTCGTTTTGAGCCCTCGAACGCACCATTCTATCATGTATATGATTTATGGTGAATTTAACGATTTTCAGATACAACAGGATTGCGGTTTTACGATTAAACTTGGGGGTAGTCGTTTTGGTCATTAACGATCAAATTATCCAACTAAATTTACATAGTAGGTCCACGGCAATACGGGCCAAGCAATGATATCCAATTCCGTCAAATTTGATAAAGATTTCCTAAGGGAACAAGTACCGAACAGTTGTGTTGCAATATTTAACATAAGGCAAACATGGGATATATATACGATGTTGATTTGTAACATATACCAAATAGCATGAAAGCAAGTAAAAACTTGCTTGGGAACGCCTCGGGGTCGCACGGCAGCGACGCGGTCTATTGAGATGGCTCGACGCGATCATGACAAGTATTGGCCTCGGCTCGATCTTGGCTCGGCCTCGGAGCTTGGGCTAGGCTAGAAGCTCGAGCATGGCATCAAAGGCTCGGTTGCTGGGGACTT